>JAPQWV010000064.1:0-1352119 GCA_027422505.1 Craterostigma plantagineum | reverse complement strand
TATATATTACGATTTGCAAGAACAATATTTCTTGGATTTTATTTTTCTACATGGTACTTCTACTTACCATCGTCAGCATCGGCAACGAAAGTTCAGTTATGATATGGATTATAACGATATCATAAAACTGGGAGAGGACGTGTGTTTTAATTGATCCAATAATCAATTAAAATTAAGGATTTCGACGTAGTGTCATAACAATATCATCGTATGCAGGAGAATGAAGTGAAGATTGTTTCTTTTTGTTTTTCCTCTACTATAGTTGCTTCTTTTTTTATTGTCCAGTTATATACTAATACTCTGTTCAAGAACCATATTTCTTGATTTTTTCTATACGGTACTGCCATCATCAGCAGTAGCAATTCAACTTTATTCTGATTTCGTGTGGACAACTCAGAGTTCAACTTATATGGTGAGATTAATTTTAATACTCATAAAGCAAACATATAGATAATTAGATAGATAGCATCCTCTTCCCCACACACAAAATGCATCCGAATAACACAAATTGCACAAAACAAAGTCTGAAAAATCGAAAGAAAAATATCACAACCAATGCTTACTCACTATCGTGAGCATTCATTAACTATCCGGAGATGATCTTAATCAAAGAACAAAGCCCGCCCAAGAAGTTATGGTCGATTACGCCCTTTCCCTCGACGACGTGGGCGAAATCGATTACTTTAATCTCGGGATTATTAGGGTTCTTACCATCCAAAGCAAGCTCCTTTTCGAACATCACGAGGATCGAACTCGAATAAAAATGGTACGTCGTCTGATCCTCGAACGAAGCCTTCAATTCCAACAGCTGCGATAAAACACCCTTCGATCCTCCGTAAACGTCAGGAGTGAAAGTGCAGTCGATCTTCTCAGTCGAGCTCGACACGAATTTTTCAAAAGGGATTTGATTTCTTCGACCGAAAGCGACTGAAGCGCCCTTTTGCTCTCGGGCTTCCAAAAGCCCGTCGCTCGACTCTCGAATATCTGAAGGCCCGAGAGCCTAAACCATAGCTCGAGGCTCGAGCTCCCCTGTCTTTCTTCAAGCACTTTTGTACGTACTCCTCGGGAGATTCTGGCGGCCAAGTTCTCGAACCGATCTTAATGTCGATGACCGACGGGTCGACCCGACCCGAATTGAGGTTTTGGAGGGCTATGTGGGTCTTTAGGCCCGACCCGTTCGAGGCTTTTATGAGCTGAGTACCGTAGAATATTGGGAAGAACTTTGATATGCTTTCCGGGATTTTGCGGTTGGAAGAAAACGATTCGTAGAATGAGATTTCGCGGGAACCTTTTTCGTCGGCCTGAACGGGCTTGTAGAAACGGCCCGAATCGTCGATGAGCGGCCTGAGTTTCCCAGCGGTGGCTTTGTGACCTGCGACTTGATGGTCGGGGACTTTGAGCATGATTACTGCGATTTTGTCGATTTCTTTATTTCTGAAAATTGATTTCTTGATTGGAACTCAATAAGGAATCGATCCTGAAATAAATTAAAAGAGGAATAGCATACCACCGTTGAGAAACTTTAACATCAAATTCAAAGCATAAGGAGTGTGAAAACTTTAACATGGATGCTTCGAACCTTTACTGTAAGAAAGGAGGGGAATATGCAAAGCTAAATTAGGTTAAACAGCTTAATACATCTTCACAGAAAAAAAAAAGGCAAGCAGCGCCCAAGAACCATTTCAGGTCGTTACACCTTGAGATATGAAACTAAGCAAAATTTGATTCGTAGAGAGCTAAAGAACTCACCTTTTTCCTATGGGTCTGCGAGCAATGGCTTTATTGATTCTTGCCCTTTTCGAATTGGTTAATAAGGGTTTAAGAGTGGCGGACGAGGGAAAGCTTCGGAATTTGATGATTTTTATTCAATTAAAATTCAATTGATGCTTCCCAAAACCCCAAAAGAAAAAGGATTTTTTAAGTAAATAGCCTTTGAGTTTGTCATCTTTTAAAAAATAGCATCCAAAATCGGATTTTACCTTTGTACGCTTATTAACTCCGCCCTAAAGACTATTTTACCCTTATTTAATATCAATCAACAACCTCAACAACACTTAACGAAAAAATTAATTAAAGGGTTTACAGGTTATACTGTAGCCAATCTGAAACATCAGACCCGTGATAGAAGGGAAGGGTAAATGTAACGACCCGTCCCATACCGAGTGTTATTGTAGCATCGGTTCCTACCGGGACTAGTGGGGTTGGGCCCACCACACTCCGACTAATAGTCTGACCCCACTGTATCACCATTTAACCTTTCACCATGCTTCGTGCACTCGCTCATACGCACCTGAGAAACTTCCCAGGGGGTCACCCATCCCCAGATTGCCCCAAGTCAAGCACGCTTAACTTCGGAGTTTTTATAGATGGACTCCCGAAAATGTAGGTCGACCTTGGTGATATGAGTAGCACTATCAATTCTCTTATACGATTCTTAGCCTGACACGCCCATACATTGTCAGTCTCAGGATCCCCTCTCATTCTGGTGTCGGATCGGTTTGTTCATGTACCCCTTCGCCTAGAAGCCTAGGAGCCGCTCCTTGTCCGCGCACCTCTCTAGCTCCGGCGACCACTCCCCGCCCTCATCGGCCCCGGACGTCACAGTAAAAGTAAAAAAAAAACAATCACTTTCACTTTTAGTAAAAAAGCAAGCGTTCTCTCCCGCCCCTGAACTGCAAATCGTTTTCTCTACAACCCAATCCCCGAACCTCAATCGACTCAATCAACAATGGCATGCAATGCGAACACCCAAAGAGTGGAGGTATGTGTTCTACTCTTCGTCTTCTTCAATTTAACGAAGGGGATCTGGGAACGACCCATCGAACCCAAATTTGGTGCAAACCCGTGCTTGCAAGCATAGGACAATGCTTGGTAGCATAGGACCTGTGCTTGAAAGCGTACGTCGCTTTTTAATGAATGGGTCCCGTGCTTGCAAGCACACGACCCCCTCTTATGAGCAGGGGACCTGTGCGTATTTTATGAGACCCGCCCATAAGATGATGGTCCCCAGCACGGGTCCCCTGCGTATTAGCGTGGGTCCCTTGCTTAAACGCTTGGGTCCACTGACCTTAACGGGCGGGTCCCCGTGTCACTGCGCACGCGCAAGGTCAAGGGACCCGCGCGTTATAAGCAGGGGACCCCTCGCTATGACCAGGGGACCCGCGCTTATACGCAGGGGACCCTTGCTGGGACCGCGCCGATGCGCAGGGGTCTCATGCGCATCTGTGCTTGAAACTCAGCATATGCGATGCGGTCCCCTGCGCATCTGTGCATAAGAATTTTATATTTTCAATATTCATACCACGTAATTAGCTAAAATGTGTTTTACGTATAAATTAGGTTGTGATGGAGAAGCAGTTCGGCACAGGGGACGAAGTTCCTGATTGCCGTGTAAAGCTGAACTCGTTATATGGCGAGGCTAGCCAGCTGATAAGACAATGTCTGAACCACCACGAGCGGGAGATTTTTAGGAACGAGAGTCCGTTCGGCCTCTTTGTTAGTGCGGAGCTTGATTTTAATCCCTCGGGCCAGCTGTTGCGGTACCTCATCCAGAGCCAGACAAGGCTGCACAACCGTGAAGAGCTGTGGATGATTGTTGGCGACAAACCACTCCGATTTTCAAAATAAGGAGTATTGCCTAATAACCGGGCTCAAGTTCGCAGCCGGGATACCGCCGGTAAACGGCGACTCACAATTCACCGCGATACATTTTGGCAACAGATTAAAAGTTCGCATGTCGGACGTCAAGCATGCGTTGGATGTGTTGTCTGGCGACGAGGAAGATGTGGACTTCGAGAAGCTGAAGTTGGCGGACGTCTACTTCGCCACCGCCGTGTTGATGCCTCGAAGAAGGACACCGTCGTCAGTCCCTAGGTCCTTAGTCTCGTCGAAGATCGGTTTGCATTCTCCCAGTATCCTTGGGGGACAATGGCTTCAAGGAGATCATACGCACTGTAAAGGTAAATCTATGGGAGAAGGCACAGGAGTGGCTGATCAGTGGGTTCGTACAACCACTTCAGGTGATTTATAATTAAGCTTTTTTGCATACCTTGTTTTGACATATAAATAATTGCTAATATTTTTTGCGTTATTTGTATTCAGATACTAGCATACGAGTGCATATCTGGCATTGAAGACGCCTTTGCGGGTCGCAGAGATGAAGATTTTACGCCACGCATGCTGAGTGGGTGATGAACAATTGGGTCGCAAAGCATGCCCGAGTCTTAGGACGGTTGCAGATGCCGTCGACGGCGGTTTTGTACGAGGGTTGTTAGTGCCGTCAGCGGACGGGTTGGAGGCGGCCTACTTTAGGGACAACATTTTTTACGTTGGGGCGGCACACGAGCTATTCGACCGTGTGACGGGCCTACTCCTGCAGGGAGTGGAGGTTAGATGTTCCCGTGGCCACCGCGATCATGACGAGGTTCCTAGCGTGTAAAATTACGAAGCTTGTAATCCCCCAGATCGAGAGCAGTGGCCGTCGCTCCGACGACGATGATTCAGCGCTTGTACCTGTTGAAGAGTTTTCCACACCTGTGGAGGTGGTTGAGGCTGGAGATTTTGGTGCTTCATCGAGTGCCCGAGGAGTTCGAAGAAGAGGCAAATCGACCGTAGAAATTGTTGATCTAAGTGATGAGGATTCAGAATCAGATAGAAATGAGAAGTGGAGCAAGAAGTACCTCGGGCGAGCCGACGCCGCCGTGCGTCAACTGATTTATGAAGTTGATCGCGTGCTCATTGACAAGTACTTTGAAGCGGCAAGATTTAAGTAAATTTTTTCTTTCGATGTCAAACTCATTTATCGTACATAAACACATAAATCATTTTTTGTTGCAGTGATAAGGTTTGGGAAAGCGACATGTTCGACGTGGATGTTCAAGGCTTCTACATGTTGCTCTTCGATGATATGCTCAAGTCCAATTGTCTTGACGCATATCTAGATTGCTTGAGGCGAATGTATGCGAACTCCAATAATTATCCTCGCGTCTTCGTCTTTCCAAGTTACGTGCAAGACGAGCACTTTAGAAAGGCGCAGAAGTTGAATAGGAAGGCGAAAGTGACGGTGGATGATATGGGTGAATTCCTCAATGGATTGTCGACAAGCAGTCGGAGATGGTTGGAGCATCTCATGGAGGATGAATTGATGCAATGCAAGTACATCATCTCTCCCATTTTCGCAAAAAGTCACTGGGCAATGCTTATTTTTGACGCGTCAACGGAAACCTTCGCCGGGAGAGTGTTCGTAAGTAGCCGTATGGCGTTCATTTTTATTTATTTAGTAACATGACCGTAACATTTGCTATATTTTGCAGGCGGAGTTTCTTTCTGCATATTGGCATTTCAAGTTCAATATTGTGACAAAGGTGAAGTTGAATAATAGAGAGAATCGGAACCAGAAGGCTGGCAGCTTGGATTGCGGGGTTCATGCGGCGTTGACGGTGGAGACGGTGATGGTTGACACGTAGGAGTTTAATGAATATCAAAGGCAACTTGATATTTCAGCATATCGCTCCATTATGGCTGCACGGATATTGCGTGACCAGCATAGTTGTATGCTCCATTTGTTGGGTTGAGTTTGGATGTGGTTTTGGACATGTTGGACATGGTTTTAGTTGAATAAAAAAAAATTCTTCCTTGTTGAATAATTGATTCTCTGTATGACTCAATAAGCGCACGTGACCAACCCTAAATTGGCAGACGACCCGTTTATATACGCTTGGGACCCGCCCATCAGCGCCAATGCAATATGCGCGGGTCCTCTAATTTT
Organism: Craterostigma plantagineum; assembly: GCA_027422505.1. Lineage (NCBI taxonomy): Eukaryota > Viridiplantae > Streptophyta > Magnoliopsida > Lamiales > Linderniaceae > Craterostigma > Craterostigma plantagineum. The sequence goes on along the minus strand of JAPQWV010000064.1, from coordinate 1,346,352 downwards.
ACGCGCGGGTCCCTTGTTCATGTTATGGTCCCCAAATCAAAATGCGCCGGTCCCTTGTGTATATGCGCACGGACCTTACCATATGTGCGGGTTCCCTGCTTTCACGTTATGATCCCCAGATCAAAAAGCGCCGGTTCCTTGTGTATATGCGCACGGTCCCTTGTGGGCTCTTTTAATAAAAATAAATATTTTTTCCTTTTATATTAATAAAGTATGTGAAAAGTTAAACCTATTAATAAAATAGGTGTTTTCGTAACTCCAAGTAAAAAAAAGCCCTTTTCAAGTAAATAAAATATAATGAATTGAACTATAGATTTATTGTGTACCTCTTTTTCGGGCAGATGAAGAAAAACATATTTCGTTTGATAAGACACTGTCAGAGCAGAAAACACTTTTTGACCCAATACTCAATAATTGTTCAATTATTGGTACGACTCAATAAGCGCACGTGACCAACCCTAAATCGGCAGAACCCGTTTATATATGCTTGGGACCCGTCCATCAGCCCCAATGCAATATGCGCGGGTCCCCGATTTTACGCTTGGGTCCCTTGCTTTCACGTTATGGTCCCCAGATCAAAATGCGTCGGTCCTTTGTGTATATGCGCACGGACCTTAGCATATGTGCGGATTCCCTGTTTTCACGTTATGGTCCCAAGATTGAAACAAATTAATTAAAAACAACGCATCAATGTATTAAAAGCTGCACGACCATTTTGCAGCAGAAAGCATTCATTCCACCAAGCAAGCTCACCTAATTATAATTCTTCTACATCATCGTCCTTAAGAAAAATCACCTACATTTGTCTTTTATAGGTGATAATCATGACGATCACGAGCATTTTCTTCAAGTCGATGGTCAGTGATAATTCGCGAGGACAATACGTCGAACTGGGTTCATGATCCAAGTTGTCGGTGGCAATCAATCTTAGTCGACGACGGTTCCTGCACGTTAGTGGATCTCACTAACGAGATATTGAATGCATTGTCGTTACGTGCGGGCAATACCAAACTTAGGATAAGCTACATGCCTTGCATAGACTACAATTATGTGCGCCCCATCTACGTCGAGAACGATTACGGCGTACATGCGTACCTTGGTTTTGGTTGTCCACGATCAAGACCACCTCTTCACGTGCAACTTGAGTTATCCATCATTGCTGCACCGCCACATCAACCTCATGATAATGATTTGTCGGGTTTCGACGTCGGCCTTATAGCGCAGTGCGATACAAACGCAGAAATCCAATCATTTGAGGGTTTTTCCAACCCATCTTACAACCCTCCTTACCAAAGTAATGGAAGCAGTGGCTATTTAGGCGATTACTCCGGAATGGGCGGTCAAGAATATGATAATGAGCCTTGCGCGCAAGTCGGACAGGAAGACGAAAATGAAAACGAGCAAGGTGGCAAAGTATCTTGACGAAGTTCCAAAGGAAACATGGACGCGAGCATATTGCCCTAGATGAAGATACAACATAATGACGACCAATGGATCCGAGTCTATAAATGCGGCTCTACGTAAGGACAGAGAGCTTCCAATTATTGGACTGTTGGACTCGATTCATCGACTAACATCATCATGGTTCAGTAAGCGTCGGCGATCTGCGGAAGCTTCGATCGCCGCGGACATGACTAGGTTTACACGAAGGTGGAGTCGATCATACGAGAGAATTTCGCCGAGTCACAAAAATTTCATGCGTCGGAAGTCGGGCATCTAACATATAATGTGCACGGGCAGCATGTGAACGAGGTGGTCGATTTGGGGCTGCGCAAATGCACGTGCATGATGTTTGACATCGATCGTATCCCATGTCCACATGCGATTGCAGCTTGTGGTTCCGCCCAAGTGCCGGTGTATTCATTAGTGCACGATTATTATAGCTTGGAGATCTGGAAGTTGGCATACGAAGGTACTGTACGGCTGGTAACGGATCGCATTGAAAGTAGTATGGACATGTTGCCGCCTCTTGTTGGCTCACAACGTGGACGACCCCAGAAAAATAGGTTTCCTTCGGTGGGTGAATTTGGTAGGAGATAACTTTGTAGTGTTTGTGCATATTTGTATTACGTACGTTTAAACATTGTCATTTGTGTTCTGTTATGTTAGGTTGTGTTACGTGCGTCTACTTTCTATGTTGCGTTGCCATGTTAGAACCCACTTATGCACAGATGCGCAGGGGAGCGCATCGCATATGCAGAGAATCCCGCACGGATCACTACGCAGCGGCGTGGTTCCCGCCGGGTCCCCTGCTCATAACGTGAGGGTCCGCTGATTTAAGGTTTGGGTCCCATGCTAGTAACGCACGGGTCCCATGAGCCTTGCGCGCAGGGAGGGCCGCGTTACGAGCATGGGACCCAAACGTTAAAGGGACTGCCGATTACAACATTGTACCCGCACATTAGGCTTGTTCACGTTCGCTTATTGGAGTGAGACAAATAATTGTTCAATTATTGATCAATGGTGACATGTCAGAGCAGTGTCTTCATTTATTGGTCAAAAGTGACATGTCAGAGCAGTGTCTTCAATTTATTGGTCAAAAGTGACATATCAGAGCAGTGTCATTATACAATATGTACAGGACCTTCGACTTGACATTTGATTCCCGATTTGGAGCTTGAAAGGATGTGAAATCTAATATTATTAAATTCCTTAATAAGATAATAATTAATAAAATATTAAGTGCGCGATAAAAAAAAAAATAATCACTAGATTAACAATATCTAACTCCAAGTTAAAAAAAAAAAATATATTCCAACATATATTTCAAGTTGAACGATCTCTGACGTGAATATAGTAAGAGAGCACACCCAGAAAACATACTCGTGTTTGTGACTTCTGTAGGATGTAACAATCTTATAAACTGAATGTAATTCTTGTGATTTTATACAAATTTTTTTGTTGTGTGCTATTTTATGATGACTTTATATTGTAGTCTATGATAAACAAAGTATAAATATGCACAATTAAATTGCTTACTTCCATGAATTAACATTACAAAATTCACACATGAACACCGGGGACCCACATTTTATGGGCAAGGGACCCAAGGGTCAAAAAAGGGGACCCGCGGATATTGCATACTCCCCACACTGGGATGCCCGGTCGTCCTTGGTCCCGTGAAAATTATGAGCATGTTTTTGCCGGGTCCCATCCGGGACCCGTCAAATTGTTGCGCGATATAAGCAGGGGACCCACGCGTAAATGGCAGGGGACCTGCGCGTAAATGACAGGGGACCCGCGCAGGGAACGTGCGTAGCAAACACGGAAAAATTAATATCAAACAAGTAAAGTTATTTCAATTCACTTAACATTCAGTTATTTTTATGTCAAATCACACATCACTCTCAGACTGACAAAAAGTTAGAGAACCCAGAAAAATTAATTTTCACAATTCTAAACCCTAAATTCATATCCAACACACGTAATGTTAATATCAATCAAGTAATATTGAAATTCAACAGAGAAATTCAACAACACATAAAATTTATATTCAACACAGGAAATTTTATTCAACAACAAAACCGTACTAACTAAAAACTGTCCCAATCATTATTAAAAATAGAACATGCGAGGTATTTTCTAAAATCCTCATATGAATTTGATTGAGGCGGGAGACGTCGTCCTTCCTCAGCATAAGCGACATTGTCGCCCGCAACATCGCCGCGCCAGCTTCTCCGCTGAAAATCATATCCAACATGACACTTATTTTTAAACACGATGACCGATAAATAAAACGCAACATTCATGAAAACTTACGCATTTTGTCTTCTGAAGTCGTAACACCAATCAGCTGGCCAGCTCTTGCCATTGGATGGCATGCGTTGTATCAGCTTCAGCTCCTTGAAAATCGTCGGGAGCATGATCAGAAGTCTATTGACGTTGTCCGCGATATAGTGCCATTTGAAACCAGGAGGCGCATCCTAGTCGTAAATCGTGAACGACTTCTTTGCTATATCAACAATGAACAACGCCCATTGGCCTCGCGTACGGATGGGGATGGCAACGTGTTTCGCTAGATCACACGACCTGTTCTTCCAAACTTCATCTTCTCCCCGGGCGTACGGAGCAATTTCTTGAAGCCTTTACCTGATGGCTTCCCTATGAAGCTAAGCACCCCTGGATCATCGACGAGCGTCTTAAAGCCATGGGACATATACGCGACATAGCTCGCAGCCGATTTGCTAACTTTCTGCATGTTGATGATCCCAGCGATGCATTCATCGACGTGCTGCAATAAAATATAGACCTTTATTCAACACATTCACGTAAGGTGACGAAATGTATTTGGTAAATTCATACGTATAATCTCATCGAGCGGAATACCCTCAGTCGCAAGGTTCAGGAGCCATCCAGGGTCGTGTTGTTGTAGCTTTCCGTCGAATTTTGCACCGGTAATCTTCATGCGCATCAAAAGATGACTTTTGACTCTCGGCCAAAGATTGGTTGCCTTGAACTGGATATGCCGCTCGAACCCCGAAAGCTTTGGAGCTTTGACTATAGTCGTCGAGGGAAAATCGATAAACGGCGTCTGCTGGTACCAAGATGGCTTCTTCGTCCGCTCAGGGGTCTTCTCTATCACGACGCCTTTTCCTTTGTCGGCCGCTTGGACAGAAATCGAAGCCTCGGCCTGGGTCTCGACCTGAGCCTCGTCCTCCTGAGTCTTGACCTGAGCTTCGTCCTCCTGAGTCTCGGCGTGCGTCTCGACCTGAGCCTCGTCCACCTGAGTCTCGGCCTGCGTTTCGACCTCGTCAACCCCGACACCATAACCACCCATCCACAACGATGGGACCACCTCTTCTATTCTCTCTGCCTCTTCGCCTGTCCATTCCGGTTGGACATAGTTTTTCCAACGAGAATGCGCCCATTGACGGACTGTGACCGTCGCATGCCCTCGGGCTCGGACAACCATCCGGTCCCATGTACGATGTCTTCCATCTCTCGTCGTAATCTATACAAGAAATTCGAAAATAAGTACATATTATTTTTCTCGTCCTTAAGTATAAAAACTTACCATAACGAGCTTCGGTAGGCGGAGTGCGCGATCCGCCAGAAAATCTACTCGCCGAACCCTGAACCTCGTTCCCCAACTCCCTTATGCTTTCGCCCCTTGATCGCATTTGGGTCCAGTGTTCCTCGTATGCACCCCACCTTCTCTCGTTTGTCGACCACCGTCGACCCTCTTCGTCTCGAAACTGTTGGAAGTGCTTGTCAAGTTGGTCGAATCACCCAAACAAGTTGGTGAAGTTTTGGTCCATACGACTCGATCATTCCTCGAATCGGAAATCCGAGGCGAAACCATGACCACTTGATGGACCCGCCCCTGGAGTTGCATGAAAGCCGTGCTCGTGTGGATGTTCGGGGATGTCGACGTGAGGCCTCATCATATCGTCATCGAGACGGCTATCGTCGTCGCGACGGCCACTGCTCTCGATCTGGGAGATTACCTCATGTTCCAAATTTTGCCGGCTATGACCCTCGCCGCGATGGCGGTGGCCGCGGGAACACCTAACCTCCACTCCCTGCAGGAGTAGGCCCGTTACACGATCGAATAGCTCGTGTACCGGCCCAACGTCAAAGACGATGTCCCTAAAGTACGCCGCCTCCAGCTCGTCCGCTGACGGCACTATCAACCCTCGTACATGGGATCCGTCATCGGCAGCTGCGATGGTCTTCATTGTCGGGCATCCCTTGCGACCCCAATTGTTCGTCACCCACCTGAGCATGCGTGGCGTGAAATCTTCTTCTTTGCGCCCCGCAAACTCGTCTGCAAAGCCCGTGATGCACTCTTAAGCTAGTATCTGAATACAAATAACGCAAAAAATATTAGCAATTATGTCGAAACAAGGTATGGCAAAGCTTAATTATAAATCACCTGAAGTGGCTGTACGAACCCACTGATCAGCCAGTCCCGTGAGGTCTCCCGTAGATTTTTATTAACAGCGCGTATGACATCCTTGAAAGCCACGCTGCCCCAAGGATACTGCGAGAAAGCAAACCGGTCTTCAGCGAGATGAATGACCCAGGGACACACTACGGTGTCCTTCTTTGACTTTCGAGGCATCAACACCGCGGTCGCGAAGTAGACGTCCGCCAACTTCAGCTTCTACAAGTCCACACGTTCCTCGTTGGCAGACAACTCCTCCAACGCATGCTTGACGTGCGACATGCGAATGGTTGAACTACCGCCAAAATGTCTCCTCGTGAATGCTTCGATGCGGTTCACCGGCGGTAGGGCGACTTCGAACTTCAGCTCGGTGATTAGGCAGTACTCCGATTTTGAAAATCGGAGTGGTTTGTTGCCAACAGTCATCCACAGCTCTTCGCGTGTGTGCAGTGTGGTCTGCCTCTGGATGAGGGACCACAACAACTGAAGCGAGAGGTTAAAATCCGGCTAGGGCCCTGACAAGGCGGCCGAAGGGACTCTTCCTGGTTAAGACACTGTCTTATATGTTCGCTGGCCTCGCCGTATAATGAGCTCAGCGTAAGACGGCAATCAAGAACTTCGTCCCCTGTGCCCAACTGCTTCTTCATCACAACCTAATTTATACGTAAAACACATTTTAGCTAATTACGTGGTATCAATATTGAAAATAGAAAACCCTTATGCACATATGGGCAGGGGACCGCATCGCATATGCTGACATTCAAGCACAAATGCGAATGAGACCCCTGCGCATGAGCAGAGGACCTGTGCGTATTTTCATGGGACCTGTGCGTATTTTCACGGGACCCGCCAATAAGATGATGGTCCCTGCATGGGTCCCCGGCGTATACGCGCGGGTCCCGTGTTGTTCTTCACAGGCGCAAGGTCACGGGACCCACGCGCAGGGAACCCGCTCGATATAAGCAGGGGACCCGCGGTATACGCAGTGGACCCATGTTGGGACCATCATCTTATGGGCGGGTGCCGTGAAAATGGGTCGTACGCTTCTAAGCACGGTCCTATGCTTGCAAGCATGGTCCTACGCTTGCAAGCACGGGTCCGCACCAAATTAGGGTTCGATGCGTTAAATTGAAGAAGACGGAGATTAGAACAAATACCTTCACTCTCTGGGTGTTCGTGCTGATTGCCATTGTCGATTGAGGTTCGGATTTGGGTTTGACTTGCAGAGAAACGATTGATTTGCAGGGCGTTTTGTGTGCAGGAGAAAGAACGATTGAATTGAATTGAAAGTTAAAGTGGTGGTTGCTTTTTTACTTTTACTGTTCTATCACGGGTCTGATGCTTGCCAATCGCTACAGTAAAACCTGTAAACCCTCTAATAACTCTTTATGTTTATTACATAACTAACCTAATTAAATATTATAAAATATAGCTAATTTAAATAAAATACAATACTAATTATATCAGGGTCAAAATTAAATCCTAAAATATTGAAGTGTTTGGGTCCTTATCCCGTACAATAGCATATCTTGATAAAATTATTAAATAATTTATTCTACCCTTTTTCTCGCCCTTCTCCAACCCGAGCTTGTTCGACATCCTTCTGACCGTCGCCGTTTCGGACAGCCTCGTCTACTCCTTGGCTCACTTCGCTCAGATCGCCGTCATCGTTTCGGACAGCCTCGGGTGCTTGTCCTTGGATCACTTCGCTCATAGCATCGTCGTCGTCGCCGTTGACCTCGAGAGCATCGTCCTCGCCGTTTAGGAATATGTCGATCTTGGCCACGATGAACGCCCTCCTTTGGGAGAGGTCGACGCCGAGGTCGGCCTCTAGACGGCGGCGGCCGGGGTAGTCCAGGGGTCCGACCTACGGACGATTTCGTGGAGGCGGGCGACGATTTGGGCGTCCGTCAGCATTCTTCATGTTTCGTTTCTGGAATTATTTAAAAATGTTATTTTCGGATGCTGTGTGTTTGATAATGTAGACATAATTGAAGCCCTACAGCTTGTAAAACCGTAAGAGCTTTCGAAAACCATAACATATAGCACGGGACCCAAGCTCTACTGCATGGGACCCAAGCTCTAGTGCACGGGACCCAAGCTCTTGTGCACGGGACCCATACTCTAGTGCATGTGACCCAAGCTCTAGTGCATGAAGCATGACCACGAGTAACAGTCCTTCCAACTGGAAATTCGACGCTCTCATGGCCACACATCAGTATATAACATTTGAAGAAAATGAAATTAGGGTTTACTACCAACGCATGTATGGGGGCATGGAACCTATCAATAAGAAGAGATTCTGCCCGGGTTCCCTGTTCTTACGAGCAGGTACCCTGCATTCCCATGAACTAATGCGCCGGCACTAATGTGCGGGAACCATGCACTGATGTGCGGGTCCCATGAATTTATCTGCGGGTCCCGTGAATTTATGTGCGGGTCTCGTGAATTTATGTGCGGGTCCCGTGAGTTTATTCGCCGCACTAATGTTCGGGACTCCTGCTTTTATGTGGGGTCCCATGATCTAACGCGCGGGTTGCCTGCTTTCAAGCAGGGTCCCTGATCAACTGGAAGTTTTAAAAAGCAAACAATGAACATGTTCGGCCTTCCAAACCGGAATTTTGAAGCTTTGAGAACCCATTTACTTGGAAACAGGCTATAGGACAGAGAGTTACAAATTTTAGATGGTTATATTCAAAATACGACCCGAAAAAATACTTACAGTGAAGCGTGAGGTTCGAAATCTTTCGCTGAGGACTTTCGAGTGTTCCTTCGCCTGTGAAGAAGCTGATATGAGGTCGAGTCGACTGACTTGTAGAAGCAGAAGAAATTGTAGGTGATTTTTCTTAAGGACGATGATGAAGAAGAAGAATAATTAGATGAGGTGGAATGAATGCTTTCTGCTGCAAAATGGACGTGCAGCTTTTAATTCATTTCAGGTATTTTATTTTTGTTTTTCTTTTTTATTCATATTAAGGGGTTAGAAGAAGATGATTAAGTGTTAATTAAAAAGAATGCTATTGACCAAAAAATAAGTCAAGAGTGCTATTTTTTTAAACTTGACTACGTCAAATGCTATTTTTTGAAAAGACCCAAAAAAAATTGAAAAACGATGACTAAGAATGATTTTGGCAGGGTGCAAGAAAGTCGTAGCGTTTGATGTTCAATGAGTTTATTTTGGGATCTAGAATTTCTCTGCCTTTAGTAATTTACAAGAGACAGAAAATGGCTTTGTAATATTCAGTTGTTTGGGCTTCTTTTCTCTCTCTGATTGGCTGAACATAGCAGGTCCAGTTATGATCGCTATGGCCCTATGGGTATTTTATTATCTTTTTTATTATAATTAAACTGTTAAACATATATCCTCTTTTACACTACAGAAAAATTTCTTCAAAATTGGAACTATTAAATTTTATTAATTGAAAGAATATTAATAAATGAATAAAAAAATTTATTAATTAAAAGAGAAATTATTTAAATTCAGTTATTTCTTAGTCCATGCCAATGACGAACATTTAGAACAAGAGTGAGTATATATTCATATCATAACATACATTAATATCACGTAAAATAATATTATTAATAATATTATTGATCATTTATTGTTACAAAGATATTTTAGATATGTGGCATGGTGGCTTGGCTCTAGCAAAACTCATGAATATTTATAATTATAGTATTTTAGCAAATGATTGTGAATGTATAATAGTAATATTTATGAACTATTAATTGAAAAGTCTAATGGGCCTAATATTTTGTAAAGGGATTTTTTAAAATATTATTATATATTATCTTATCGAATTTGATGACTTTCTGCAAAGTCCCAAGTCGAGACCAGATAATTTTATTATTTAGAGAATTATTAATTTAAAGAGATTTTAATGTAGTATGTTTTGCACTCTCGAATGCGCATGTGGTATATTATGTATATATATATATATATATTATATCTCATGATAATATTAACTAAATAGAGGGATAAAGTGGTAACTAATATAAGGTAGTGGATTACACCCACATATAATATACTAGTAGTTTATTACCCGTGCATTGCACGGGTTAAATATCTAGAACTTTTTTATATAAATAAATAACTATTTAAGTGGATAGTGTGATAGTGGATAGTTTTTCATGTTTTTATTATATTTTTAATCTATTATAATTGATTATTATGGGACACGTGGTAGCATATTAAGACTCGTCATTTCTTTAGTAATATAAGATATATCCATATAAAAAAATAAAATAGAACATAAAACCTTCAATTTACATTCCCATTACTCCACCTAACATCCACGCATCGGTGGCCATCTAACTATACTTCGTACACAAGTTGTATTAATATGAATATCATCTAATCACATGTATTAGAGCCGTAAATTTAAATTTGAATGTCACGGTGCCCATATATATATGTATGTATATATATAATATAATATATATATATATATATATATATTTATATAGACACACACACACACATAAATCCAAAATCAAATGGAACATATAAAACCTTCAACTACATTCTTAATTCATTTCCATGGTGCCCATATAGGGTCGTAGCTCATGTAAGGCGAGTGAGCCGGTCGCCTCGGGCCCAACTTTCGAGGGGGCCCAATATTTATCATACCCTATATATATTATATATATGCAATTTTTTTTGTATGGACCATAAAATAGTGATTGCCGGAAAGATATAAAAAGAAGTCGTCATATGTGATATTACAACTCATGATATAAAAAGAAGTCGTCATTTTATAATTTTTTAAGGTTTTTAGCCAATAGTTGGTCAATATTTTTTAAAAAAATAAAATAAAATAGTCAATAACTCCCAATTAAACCCATCAGTTTAACTAATTTTACACAATTTTTTTGTTTTTTAAAATTTGTTACTCTTAATCCTCATTATAAATGGAATATTTTAATTTTAATACAATATCTTGAAGATTTTCATTAATTTCAAGTAGCTTCGTTTCTAGTGTGATGCGGTCGAAAAATGTCTCGACGCACCAATGGTGCGCTGGAAGTTATCAGATCGCCGCCGTTTCGAGTTCGTCCTCTTCGTCTTCGACGGATCATTGAAATATCACGAAAAAGATGAGCTAACGGGTGCCGTTTCGGCGACGCTCAAGTCAGATAATCGTTCGCGACGTTTAAAGCGTAAAGAAAATAAGAGAAAATGATAATTAGAGAGACCATAAACTGATGAGACGTTCGGCTATGAGAGTACATCCGTCGTCTATGGTCCGGCAGTTGTCGCAGTTTGCTTCCCGCGAGAGATAGAGATGGTAGTTAGTAATAAAGTGTTAGGAAAATGAGAGAACCGTACCTTTCCAAGTTGCCATGAGGCTTTTTATATTAAGCCTTCTTAATGAGATCACGGAGCACCCATGATGTGAGTGGGTGGTTTATGGGATTACCCCCTTACGTTAGTGGGCCTTGGCATGCACGTTTGCTAATGGTGGGTGGTTTATTTCTAATAACTAATAATAAGTCATACCGTTTGATCACGAACGAAGCTATAGAGCCATCTTCATCCCGAGCGCGACTTCAATTCCTCGTCCGGTATTCCTTCGGGCGCCTCGGGCCTCGGGGGTGCGGGCGCCTCGGGGAGATCTTTTACGCCTTGGGGGGTGTTTCCCTCCTCGGGAGATGTTTTCCGCGGGGAATATTTCCCGCCCCTTTCGAGTAGACTCGAATATTTTTACCGGTTTAACCCGCGGGAACATAGTGTGATTCTTATAGTTTCTTTTACATTCCTTCGCATTGTAAACGTCTATATTGAGTTCGTTGTATGAAAATCAAACTAGATTATGTGAGTTCAGTTTTTCTCTACAATTAGATTATGCAGATTTGATCACTATTTTGCCTTTAAAATATTTAGACGGTGCTATGTTACATTTATGCGCTATTACTTATTTATTTCAAAAAATATTACTTAATAAAATGGCTCAGGGCCCGAATTTTGAGGTTCGTCTCAGGTTCCGACATCTTCAGCTACGGGCCTGTTAAAGAGTGTAGGGGAAGATTAATAATATTACTTAAATTAACTACATTGGATGTGCTATAAGTTTTAGTTTTAATATTTTAGTAAAGTGGGTCTTTACTATTTTAGTTTATTACAATTTTATCCTTGCTTTAAGATTTTATTTTTTTAATAACTCAATTAATAATATAAAATATTCAAAATAAATATATTTAGACACATATTGGATGTGCTAAAAATACTAATGAGATTCATGTGGGCAGTTAGATGACCACTTATTATATCATTTATTATAAATTAAACTTATACTATTAATTCTCGTGTTAAACATGTTAGAGAAAAGAAAAAGATTATTCACAAGTTGACCATAAAACTTTTGAGGATTCCAATGGCCAACCAGTTATTATTATTGGTATTATAATTCATAACGACATGAGTTTTGTCGCTTTGTAAAGTTAAGTGCCATGTGCACTTCTCCAATACCTAGTGTATATTGTCAAGTGGTGTTTAAAATATGTGGAGGCATTACTAAATACTTTTTTTTTTCTTTGAAACGATAGCTTGCATTAATAACAAAGTTACATGGCTAAATAGCCCAAGGGGTCACACCGGTACATCATCAACCGGGAGAACAGAGGCTCACAAAAGAGCACCAAACAATCCCACAAAGGGAAACAAACACTCCCACATGGGGAGAAAAGGGTCCACAAAGGATGACTTCTTACATTTATACACAAGTTGTTTTAATTCATTTTACGTTTCTTATTCATGACATTGAGCCACCTAAGACCCACGCATCTGTGCCCATCTAATTAGACTTCTTACCTTTATACACAAGTTGCATTAATTATATCATCTAGACACGTGTATTAGATCCATAAATAAAGCCAATTAGGCCAATTAAAAAACTCGATTACTTCATGTTGTCAAGTGGTGTTTATAATATGGGGACGGAGGCTTTTCTAACTTAATACCTTCATAATGTTTCTCTTTACATATTAGTAGACGAATGATTTTTTTTTCTATTCTCAAGTATCCTCATTCAATCAACTATTAATAAGACTTGCGAGTGAATGGCACTAATCTTCGAAACTATGTGATAATGTGTTACTTTACACCCAACTACCAAAGGCAGATCTACAAGCAAGCACAATCAAAGCCGTAAATTTAAATTTGAAATGTCACGGTGCCCTATATCCACATAAATAAATCCAAAATCAAATAGAACATATAAAACCTTCAATTACATTTTTAAATTCATTCCTTGGTTCCAACTTCCACCTAAGACCCGCGGATGTGCCCAGCTAATAAGACTTCTTACCTTCATACACATGTTGTATTAATATATTAATCTTATCACATGTATTAGATCCATATAAAAAAAAAAAAGCCAATTAGGCTATTTAAAAACTCCATTAATTCATAATACCACATGACCGGCGGCCGAGACTCTCGATCCTTCCCTCCTATAAATAAGATCACATTAAGCAACACACAAAACACAAATTCAACCATCTTATTACATAAAAGAAACCCTAATCATCACATATTACAATCATGCACGTAAATTACATAACACGATAGCTCATGTTTTTACTACATTACATATTTTCCTTTAAAGTAATTAGGGTTCAGGTAATAACAAAGCTTCCGTTAATTATTGGGCCTTAACATCGAGCCACTTTAGAGGAGAGTTGGCCAGCATAAGTTAATGAGATTACATTTTAAAACTAATAGATGATAAGTGGAGTAGCTCATCGACTTATAAGCTGCTCTCAACATCTTCTTTATCCGATGTGGGACACATGTGACTTATTATGAGTTTTAATTTTAACATCTGATTATGATATATACATATCATTGCAGAGATACACTTTGAAGCCAAGAGAGATCAAGATAGTGTGGTCCGACCACCCCGAATACTGGTCATGGAAGCAAGACCCAAACCTAGGGTTTGTTTGTCCCTAACCCTAATTCCAAATAATAAATTAATTCATATCATAACTTATTCTTCTTATATATATATATATATATGGTTGCCGAGCTTGGAGCAGTCTGGTGGCTCGACATTCAGGCAAAGATAGACACAGCCCAGCTCTCAGAAAGGTCGACAAACTACCGACGTGTTCTTCCTCTTCAAGCTTCTGGCAAATGAAAGCAATGTCGAAAATGCCCTCGCCGCCGTGAGGCTGAGCAAGGAGATGCCAAAAGGGACAGACGAAGAAGGGTTCACGGTGTCTTTGAACCCGAAACTACGCGGGCCGGGTCACCCAGCGGGTCGGTTCCCGAAGGAGCGTGGAGATGGGTGGCTCGAGCTTAAGCTGGGAGATTACTACAATGATCATGGGTTCGATGGGGAGCTGTACATGCGTTTGCTTGATAAGAACACTAATTATATGAAGAGTGGGTTAGTGGTTCGTGGGGTTGAGCTTAGGCCCAAGGAGGATCAGCGAAATGAGTTGACGATGAAATGATTTACTTTTGTTTTCAATGGCTTTTGCGCTTTGGTTCTTGGGAGTTGGGAGGGGTGGTGTGTGTGTGCGTGTGTTTTTGGGGTTTTGTGTTGTAATAATGAGATGGATTGAGATGTGTGCTTTATTGACGTTGTAACTTGTATGTAATAAGAGTTGAAGAAGCTGTTGTGATTGAAATTGAATGGAAATTTTCATTTCAGCTCGGTCAAAATTTTCACTTAAATTCAGGTCCTGTCACGAAAAAATTTAGTTTTAAGGACCTGATTTCTTCAGCATTGTTCTGCAGTACCATTTCATTGTTCTGCAGTACAACAAAACGATCATCCAATATCAGTTCATATACATTTTATAATATTTTTTAAATTTAGGTCATTATCTCTAAATTTTAAAAAAATTGGATTCTTTAAACAATAGTTTTATCTGATAGGGTCTAAAACCTATATTAAAACTCTAAAGAGGCATGAATTCAAATATACTAAGATTTAACTGCGATTGCGTTTGACGTGCATGGATGAATTTAATTCGGGTTAAAAAATGAAAAATGTGATCCATGCGTTACATTGCATTACACGATTATTAGAAATTGTTACTTCAACAAATGAATTGGATGGTTCACAAAATTAGGGCACAAGTTGACGTGGATTAGTTTTAAGGATCAACAGTTAGTTGTTTAGCAAACTATTTATAAATAGTACTATGTTTAGCACATCCGATGTGTGTGCAATAAAATAAATTAATTATTTGTAGAATTTTTTATAAGTGGTATATAAAAATAGAATGAGAGTTTAAAGTTGCTTTGTTTGGTAAGTTTTATTATATTTTAATAATAGTTAATATAAAAAATCCAAATAGTCAATTTTGATAAATCATTTGACAGTTTTTATCCACCATAAAAGAGTATAGATAAGTATGAATATATGTATAAAAAAACTATATGTGCTTCAGCACCTAGAGTTTAGACCTAACTTTATGTAATCTATAACTAAAATTCTACCCTTTAAATTTTTAAATCATAAACTTTATAACTTCAAAATTATTTTTCGATCTTTTGTCTTTTTCTTTTTCAAGATTTACACCTTCAGTTAAAAATTTCATTTCTTAAACATTTTAATGTTTTAATAACAACTCTCTTGAAAGAATATTATATACTCCCGGAAATACTTTTAACCTTGTGATTTCAAAAGGTAAGTTCCAACGGTTGAAAATATTCCGGCATAAGTGGGCCGAATAAATCCAATTCGGCCCATTAAACACATCCCTCTGGCCTTATCCTCACAAATTCTTATTACGAAGACACATTCATCATTTATAAAGAGCATGTAAATTGGTATGATCTATCGGGTTTTTTTCTATATTAATTACTATTAAAAAATAAACAAAAACTTATTAAACCACCTAATCTTAAACTCGTGATAATTATCTCTGTAATTCTTTTTAATATATCACTTACTGAAATCATCAACTAATAATTAATACTATTTTATTGCAGGGCTAAAAAATTCTAGTATGTATAATTCCAAAGAATGAAGCCTTCTTGTAACATCTTCATTCTTCACCTACCACCCACATTGTTTAGCCCCACGTGACAACGCCATAACGATTGTCTTGATATAGTCCGAGTTAAAAATTAAAATCCCATATTTCTACATATTGCTTGAAAGATGGGCTATGATTTTTCGACAATAATGTTAAAATCTCCAAAAGATAACAGATAAGAAAAAAAAGCTTTAGTAATAGTGCTGCTATCTTGATATATGGGTAAGAAAAAGGACCACACTCGTGAGTCGTGAGTTATTTCACACCTAATTATTTCACTCCAAATCAACCTCAAATCAAATACAACACAAGCATAAGCCTAAAATAGCAGAAATTAAGCCATGAAATCGCATAGAACAACTACAAAGTTGAAAAATTCGGACTCAACGTAAGCCCAAGAAACCAAAATTTCGCCAGTTTTTCGCATTAATAGAGCTTCAAATCAACCTCAAATCCAATATAACACAAGCATAAGCCTCAAATAGCAGAAATTAAGCCATGAAATCGCACAAAACAACTACAAATTCGAAAAATTCGAACTCAACCTAAGCTCAAAAAACCAAAATTTCGCCATTTTTTCGCATTAATAAAGCTCCAAATCAACCTCAAATCGAATATAACACAAGCCTAAGACCATCTCCAACCGATAAACGCATTCTCAAACTCAAATGCATTCTCAAACTCAAAATGCAGTAATTCTTCTCCAACCGATCAACTCATTCTCAAACTCAATAGACTATTTTGTAATATTCACTTTCACACCAATTTTTATAAATTTCAATACTACCCACATATTTTATAACTGTACAAATTAGACTACAAATATTATTTTAGATTTAATCGAAAAAAATTAATAAGGTTAATAATAAAAAATATATTTATACATATAAAAAGCATCGATTAATGTTTATTACACGACAACTACAATATATTTATCATATAAAAAGCATCGAAAATATTTATTAAAAACACGACAACTACATAACACGGGAAACAAAAACTAATTCGAGATGCATATAAAAAATATCTGTACAATTAAAAAGCTACATAAATTTTCATGCATCATTATTTGTATATTCCTCCCACAAATGATCAATTAACAGGTTAGGAAGTGCAATGTGATCATCTTTATTTCTAATTTTTTGGTACCGGAATATGAATTCTCAAAATCGAGAATTTTCATCTCTCACCAAGTCGACCTCCGGCGGTGGCGTTTCCATCTCAATTTCAATTGGTGCACTTAAATCACGTTCATCCTCTATGATCATGTTATGCAAAATTATACATGTAGTTATTATATCATGTAGGACTTCTTTTTTCCAATAACGTACTAGCCAAGCTAAAATTCCAAAGCGTGATTGAAGAACTCCAAACGCACGTTCAACGTCTTTCCTGAACGATTATTGTTTCATTGCAAAAAACTTGTTCTTCGAACCCCGTGGCTCGTGAATCGTTTGCACAAGAATAGACCATTTTGGATGAATGCTATCAGCTAAATAATAACCCATGCTAAATTCTTTTCCTTGAATTACATAAGACCTGGTGGAGCAATACCTTGAGTTAGGTCGGAGAAAAGATGAGATGCCTCTAATATGTTTATATCGTTGTTGGAGCCTGATAAACCAAAATAAGCATGACATATCCAAAGATCATAATCTGCTACAGCTTCAAGAATAATGGTAGGCTTTCCACAACGACCAGCATATTGCCCGGCCCACCCCGTAGGACAATTTTTCCACCTCCAAATGCATGCAATCTAAACTCCCTAGCATTTCGGGGAAACCATGTTTCTTACCAATATGAAGTAGTCTAGAAATATCATTTGATGTAGGTCTTCTCAGATATCGCTCGCTAAATACATCAACTACTGCCCGACAAAACCTCTTCATGCTTTCGATTGCAGTTACTCTCCAATTTTAATATACT
The DNA here is from genome assembly GCA_027422505.1 of Craterostigma plantagineum. Taxonomy (NCBI): domain Eukaryota; kingdom Viridiplantae; phylum Streptophyta; class Magnoliopsida; order Lamiales; family Linderniaceae; genus Craterostigma; species Craterostigma plantagineum. The sequence continues at coordinate 1,328,543 of JAPQWV010000064.1, read as the reverse complement.
CGTCCGAAGCATCAACTGGAACACCATATGCTAACATACGAAAAACAACGGTCATTTTTTGTATCGGAGATAAGCCAAGTCTTCCAGTGCGATCAGCTCGTTGTTGGAAGTAGTAATCATGCTCTTTGATTGTGTCAACAAGTCGAATGAATAACGAGCCAGACATTCGATATCTTCTACGAAACATTGTCTCATTGTATAATGGATTATCAGAAAAATAATCATTATACAACCTACGATCAGCAGCTTCTCGATCACGATTGATGAAAACATGCCCAGGAACAGAACCACCATATAATCCGACATGGTTTTGCTGCTCAAAAAGTTGTTGAGTGAACGTGTTGTTATTAGCGCTAACACGACATATATTTTCTTGATTCTGACAAAGAGAGTTTATAATAAGTATATTGTCGTCATCATCTGAAGATGAAGATGATGAATTGTTAAAACTGAAGTTCATTGAATAAGTAAAATTTGTGGGAGTGAATATTGTTTATGCGTGTGAGTATGATTATAATATATACTGTCATTTATTTTTAATATAAAGATTTGTCAAACTTTCAATCCTCAACTTTTAGACATAATTGTAAGGAGTTTTTTTCAAACGTTCAATTCCTCAATCCGGACAGTAATGTTTGACGAAGTTTGTTGGTCATAATTATGTCCGAGAGTTAAGTTCGCAGGTGCCACATAACTAAATTTATTATATAATTCGATTATAAGTTGCTATTATATATATTCTAGCATTTTATGTGGATCGCATTTTACTTGGTAATCTTCACATGGGATCAAATTTGCCGAGTCCATAATATTATTACTAACCTTAATAGTGTAGATTCATTCCTTCACGTAAAGTCACTCCACGATTTTAGACATAATTGTAGGGAGATTTGACGAACTTTGAACAACTACTATTTTTATGAACTAGCACCTTTGCTAGGAGGTAATATTTTCCACTATAAAAGAACATATCATTGTAGTAGGTTCTATTACCTCGCAATATCATACTGAACAATATCTATTTTATCTAAATATTGGAAAAATGTCGATTCGATCAGCTTCATATAACCATGATGACGAGCGCCTCTTATGTCGAGTTTATATGAAAATTTCTCAGGACCCAATTGTTGGAGTGGATCAATCATCATATCGATTTTGGTCACGTATAGAACATGCTTTCAACAACGATAAAAATGAGCACTGGGAGGATCGTAGCTTGCAAGCACGAATTCAAGCAATCGAGAAAGCAGTCAAGAGACTCCATGCATGCATAAAAGGAGTAGAAGATATGCGTCAAAGTGGCGCTTCTAATGACGATATAGTGAGTATTGACATTTTATTCTATTTTTACTTCAATTGATATTAACAATGATTCATTATTTTTAACAATTTGTAGATGCTCAAAGAGAATAAATTATTTGCTGATTCATTATTTTTAATAATTTGTAGATGCTCAAAGAGAAAATATTATTTGCTGAAGATCCCAAATTCAGATCCGGGTGGAAATACGATCATGTTTGGAGAGACCTATTGGAGGGAAGAAAGCTAAACTAAAAAGAAAGACAAGTGATGATACCCCATCGATCATCAAGAACGTGCAGGAAGCAAACAATCAACTTATTGATGAGTTGAAAAAAACAAACGAGCTATTAAAACATCAACTGGAAATACAAAACAAGTCTCATTGTCTAAAAGAGTTGAGGGAAGAAAACAGAATATTATTTCAAGATGTAAGCTCCATAAAGATCCCAGGGTTCAAGAGTATGTTTAAGCTGAAAAAGTGAGTATGATATTCTCAATGCTGAGAGAGAGAAATGCCTTAGTAAGAGACGGATGGATCCTGTGGATGATCCAAAAGCACGATTTTGGAGAAAAGAGCTCAAAAAATCCAACAAACCTCCCTTCAACACATTTGGCGAGTTTTTCAATAATCTTGGAGGAAGCGACGCCGAATTGCCAGATTACTAAAATATATGTTGTTAGTTTCGTGGTCAATAATTCGTACTTCTAATGTTAAAAGTTTATGATGATTTTGTTTTCATTATTTATGCAATATTGCCAGTTTCACTTTTAATATTGCGTGCTCGTTGGGGTTAGATCTCGGAATTTAAACTACATGAGCAATATAATATATTTAGACGGACTAATCTAGAAGAATCAAACATTAAATGGACTACAATTAGATAATATATATTGTAAATTGTTCATAATCTTTCTAATATTATTGTGTTTAACACAAGTTTGTTCTGAATGTGGCATCAACAAGATTTTTACTATATATTATTGCCATATTACATTTGTTCTTTGCCGCAAAAATTTGCCAAGATTTTTACTATATGTAACGTGGCTGCTATTAATAATTGCCAAGATCTTGACGGCCAATAATTGCTCTAAAACCTTATTTAACCCTTATTTTATCCACATAAGAATTACTACATATTACTACATATTATAAACAATATTACTTTTATTCTGACGCTTTAAAAGTTTCTGACACAGTGCCTTTTATCACCCTTTTCTGACAGCTCCATCCTTCATCTGTCAACTCTTCAAAGCTTTTTCTGACAAACTGCACGAAAGAAAGAGAAGACTGAGGACTTTAGAGCAAATTAAATAGTTACATCGCATGATAACTGCTCAAAACGCAAACATGCGTTTTTTTTTGGAGAGAGAAATGATAAATCACATTTGAGTTTGTTTTTTGGTATTCATTGGAATAATTACCCCATTTTTGGGATTTGCAGCTCCATTGGAGTTGCTCTAAGCCTAAACCTAACCTCAAATCGCATAAATTTAGCCCCGAAATCGGCTCAAAATCGAAAACCGAACTGTGAAAATCTCAATATTTCGACAATTAAAGCAATAAAATGAAAGCTTAGTGAACGGAAATGAGTTGAGGTGTTTTACCGTGTTCTCTTAGCTCGAATCGCCGGAAATGAAGCTACTTGTCGCCGGAAATCGATCGCCTTTGAATCTCTTCGTCCCTCGCGTCGCGTCTGTAATGAAAAAGTAGAGGGTTTCTGGGTTTAATTTAAACCCATTGGCGACCGTTGTAACGCGTAACGGTCGCCAATACTCGCAAAGAATCAAAAAAAATAAAAACCCATAATTCATTGGCGACTGTTGTGAGCAGCAACAGTCGCCAAAATTCTAAAAAAAAAATAAAAATAAAAAATAAAAAACATCGGCAACTGTTGTGGAGAGCAACAATCACCCAAGGTCAAAAAAAAAAAAAAACAGAAAACTCATTAACGACTGTTGTGGAGAGCAACAGTCGCCAAAGGTCAAAAAATAAAAAAATAATGAAAACAGAAAACTCATTGGCGACTGTTGTGGAGAGCAACAGTCGCCAAAGGACAAAAAATAAAAAATATAAAAAAAACCGAAAACTAATGGCGACTGTTGTGTTCAGTAACAGTCGCCAAAGGTCGTAAAATTAAAAAAAAAAACTAAAAAAAAAAGAAAAACTTTTGGCGTCCGTTACTCGTCCACAACGGATGCCAATTGTGCACGTAAACTATCGGCGACTGTTGTTAGCAAATAACAGTCGCCGATAGTACCAAATGTTAAAAAAAAAAAGTCTCGCGGGTAGTATGGGCATCTGTTTTTGTACAAGGGACGCCCATAGTACGAACGCCAATTCCTATTCATGTACTAGTGTGGTTCACACCATGGAAGGTATTAGAAGAGAGCCGTGGGTTGTAGTTCGCATGTTCAACTAGGTTTTTGATAATTGAACTTAGAATATATACTAATCCAAACTATTTTATATCATGAGCAAATAAGTTTGTTTTGGCGCAAAACGAATGGAAAAATTCGACCAAAAATATTAATTTGGTTAGGTCACTTAGTTCACACCTCACATAAATTCGATTTTTGACTGGTAGGTGTATATTGTTCTTTAACAATTTTTACATAATATTGTTACCATTATTACGCTTATGTCCACAAGAAAAGACCAGAAAATGAAATAATAAATAATAATAATAATAATAATAATAATTATAATAATAATAATAAGACAACGAATTTAAGTATGCATAAGCGACAGAGGAAATAAAATGTGTACCGACCACGGGTTACTGACTATAACCTATCGACACGTAAGTAATAAAATTTAATATATTTTCATATATTTCTATAAATTAAGCTTGCGAGCTGTGTCACTCACCACAAACTTTATTGCATCGATCACAATCATCACGTGGTTACTGAGACACCTTTTTATAGTAATGATGTAAACCAATCACTCAAAGTACATATATCCTATACGCTTTTTCAATGAGTCCGTGGATCACAATTCACAGGGGATAATAAACAAATAAATTACTTTTTTCTAGTAAGACGCTTATATCTATCAACCAATTGATTCATTGAGCACATGATATTTCTACGTAAATATCACGTGTGAATTCAATTTCACACTTTCTAGTACACACATACAAGAATGATTTGTCCCGAGGTTGTCTCATAACTAAGGTCGATGTTCCTCACGCCTTATTAAATTTAATCAAAATCCTTATAAAAACTATGGTGGCATTGTATGAGATTACAAGAAATTGTTATCTTTCTTTTGTCCACTATATATGTGTGTGGTTCACAATTCACATTGATATAATAAATATCTTCCTTCTTTTTCTTTTTCCTATAGAAATCAAATAATAATCAAAATGCGTATGAAAATCAATCAATAAATCGAGTCTCCTCGTCCTATAAATAGGGCCCCGACTCACCGCATAACATACAACAAAACATCACACAAAACCACACAACACAGAAAAAAAGAGAGCAAACTCATCAAGAAAATGCAGGTAAGAAAAAAAAATGATCATCATTACATCAATTTTCCATATCTCTTTCCCTTCTAATTAAGTCAGATGCTAACATAATGTAACGAATCTCTAACGTAAGTTTCACTCATACATGCAGAAATACACCTTACCAGCAAGAGAAATCACCATAGTATGGTCCGATAACCAGCAATACTGGACATGGAAGAAGGATCCACAACTAGGGTTTTTGTGTCCTAAAAAACCCTAATTTAATCAACCCACAAATTATTTTTCTAATACGACGATTTCATTACTGTAATAATAACAGGCATGAGGTGGCTGAGCTCAAGCAAGTATGGTGGCTCGACACGCAAGCGAAGTTCGACACTTCTCAGCTCTCAGAGAAGACGAACTACAAAGTTTTCTTCGTATACAAACTTCTTCCCAACCACAGCAACGTAGAGAAGGCGCTCGCTGCAGTTAGGCTAAGCAACGAAATGCCCGAAGGAACCGATGAAGAAGGGTTCACTGTGTTCTTAAGACCAAACCCTAATAATGGCTCGGAGATTAAGGGAAGGTTTCCCAAGGAGAGGGAAGATGGCTGGTTAGAGGTTAAGCTTGGGAGCTATTTCAATGAGCATGGATTCGATGGAGAGCTTTATATTCGTTTGCTCGATAAGAATACGGGGAAGATGAAGAGTGGGCTTGTGGTTCGAGGGATTGAGCTTCGACCCATCGCATGAAAAGAAGAGGGAAATAATTGTCGTTGCTCAATTTGTGTGTGGTTTGATTGTGTATATTTTGTGTGTGTAATAATGAGTTATGTTGGCGTTGTTGTAATGTGAGGTTGAGCAAATAATAATTGTGTTTTGGAGGTAAAGGGTTCATCACTCCTTTCTTTATGTGTGTGTATCAGGGTAAATCATCTTCATCCACATTACGGTGATATTCACATTACGGTGATGTGAGTATCACCGTAATGTTGGATCACAACAAGCACCCCTTAATATACTACCCTAGCTCTTACAAATTAAGTTGTATTATTAAGTTACATTAAATACACATAATTAAGCCCCATGAACGAAAAAAGTTTATCTAAATGAAAAAAGTTGAGAAGAAAAAAAAACATATTTATTTACTGCATAAGTATGGAAATACGAATTAGAAATAGAGAAAATAAATACATAAGTATATATCAAACGAGTGCTATGATTCTCAACCTTCTAAATAGGAGAAAATAATATATAAATTCAAAAGAATTAAGATGTTTGAATAAATAAATTATTAGACGTGAAAATATTGAACATTATACGCATTTGCTTTGTTGCACATCTCACCTACCACCTTAGACCCAGGTGACAGCTCCATAACCGAGCGTATTGTATTGATATTATAGTCCGATTTAAAATTTAAATTCCCACAATTTTCTATTTATTGCTTGAACGATGGGGCTGTGATTTTTCGACAACGATGTTAAAATCTCCAAAAGATTACAGATAAGAAGAAAAAAATAAAACTCTTAAATAACATTGCTGCTATCTTGATATGTAGGTAAGAAAAAGGACCACACTCTCGCGAGTTATTTCACACCAAATTAGTAAATAGAGTGAAGTTGCGTTCACACCATGGAAGGAATTAGAAAAGAGCCGTGAATCGTAATTCGTAGTTTGCATGTTTAATTAGGTTGATGATTATTGAACTTAGAATAATATAATATATATATATATATAATCCGAAGCATTTTATATCAAACAGTACTCGTAGCAAAAAATAGTTTGTTCGATCGGACTGTATGTTCTTGAAAAATTATTGAAATATTTTTCGACCTAAAATATAACTTTTGTTACGTCTCACTAAGTTCAACCTTACATAAATACGAGTTTGACTGGTAGGTGTATATCTTCTATTTTAGAATTTTACATAATATTGTTACCTTTGCTACGCTCATGGCTAAAAGAAAACATAGAGGGAAATTCCACTTGGTACCCCTGTGTTTAAGGCTTCTCCAGTAGGTATCCAAACAATTCTAGTTGGTATCTCTGCGTTTAAGGCTTTTGCAATTAGCGTTCAATGTGTTTTCAATGTAGGTACTCCAAATGTATAACGTTGTGATTTTAAAAAGCTACAATTGTGATTTTTATGTGTATGAATCGTTTTTTGTCATTCTAGAATTCCATTAGCAATTAACGAGGCTAACATCTAGAAAATCTCATTTTTAGTCATTTAAAATCACGACGTAATACGTTAGAGGTACCTACCTTGGACACCACTTAAATACATGGGTAGCAATTGAAGTTAAAAAATATTTAGTTGGAAAATTCTTAAAACATAGGGTATCTATCGGAATTGAAAATAACTTTGGACACTAATTGGAAAAGCCTTAACCATAGGGGATAAAGTGAAATTCCCCAAACGTAAATGTAGACAGAAAAAAAAAATAATTGAAGTAGAAGAGACAATGGAAATTAAAAGTGTACCGACCACGAGTTATAGACTATACCATATCGATACGTATCTAATAAAATTAATATAAATTCATATATTTCTGTAAATTAAGCTAGCTGTGTCACTCACCACAAAATTTATTGCATCTATCATATTCATCACATAATTATTGAGATGCCTTTTTGTAGTAATGATGTTAAACTCATCACTCTATGGGACATATCTACGGTCAATTAGTCTGTGTGGATCACAATTCACATGGATAATATACATATTTCTTTTTATCAAATAATAATAAGACGCTTATATCAATGATAGATCTAGCAATCAATTGATTCATTGGGCACATGATATTTCTACGTAAATATCACGTGTTAATTCAATTTCACACTTTCTACGTATGCATACAAGAATGATTTGTCTCGCTGGAATAGATGTTAAAATTAACGTCTTATTAAATAATCAATTCGTAAGAAACTATGATGGCATTGCATGGTAATACAAGAAATTGTGATCTTCTATATCCAAATCCACTTTATAGACTGAAGGGTACACGTACACCTTATGTGTGTGGTTCACAATTCACATTGATAAAAGTAAATATCTTCCATTTTTTTTCCTATTTTAAATAGAGAAATCAAATAATCAAATCGAGTCTCCTCGTCCTATAAATAGGGCCCCAACTCACCACATAACATACAACAAGACATCACACAAAAACTACACAACATAAAGAAAAAAAAAGACCACAAACTCATCAAGAAAATGCAGGTAAGAAAAAAGAAAAAAAAAAGAGAGAGAGCATCATTTCATCATTCTTCTATACCTCTTTCCCTTCCAATGAAGGCGAATTAAGCATATAATGTAATGAATCTCTAACGTAAATTTCATTCATATACGCAGAAATACACTTTACCAGCAAGAGAAATCACCATAGTATGGTCCGATAACCAGCAATACTGGACATGGAAGAAGGATCCACAACTAGGGTTTTGTGTCCTAAAAAACCCTAATTTAATCGACCCACAAATTCTTTTTCTAATACGATGATTTTATTACTTTTAATAATAACAGGCATGAGGTGGCTGAGCTCAAGCAAGTATGGTGGCTCGACACGCAAGCGAAGTTCGACACTTCTCAGCTCTCAGAGAAGACGAACTACAAAGTTTTCTTCGTATACAAACTTCTTCCCAACCACAGCAACGTAGAGAAGGCGCTCGCTGCAGTTAGGCTAAGCAACGAAATGCCCGAAGGAACCGATGAAGAAGGGTTCACTGTGTTCTTAAGACCAAACCCTAATAATGGCTCGGAGATTAAGGGAAGGTTTCCCAAGGAGAGGGAAGATGGCTGGTTAGAGGTTAAGCTTGGGAGCTATTTCAATGAGCATGGATTCGATGGAGAGCTTTATATTCGTTTGCTCGATAAGAATACGGGGAAGATGAAGAGTGGGCTTGTGGTTCGAGGGATTGAGCTTCGACCCATCGCATGAAAAGAAGAAGAGGGGGAAAATGGTCCTTGATCTTTGCTCAATTTGTGTGTGGTTTGTGTGTGTTTTGTTTGTGTAATAATGCGTCATGTTGGCGTTGTAATAATGTGAGGTTGAGCAAATAATAACTGTGTTTTGGTAAAGGGTTCATTCCTTTCTTTATGTGTGTGTGAATGATAATTTATGCTTATATGTTATAAACCGACGAAGAAAAGCGAATATAGGGACTTCTAGTTTTCACTACAATATATATATATATATATATATATTTTCTTGATGTAAATAGCTTTTAATATTCGCGCTAAATTTTGTTATTTTTTCTCTGGGATTGTTCCCGAAGGCAACAAGGGTAAAACTAACCATCGCGACTTTATAATTCTGTTCGGAATTTCATTCGATTATTTATTTCGACAAGTAGTCCGTCAGATAAATTTCAACACGAGACACCGGTGGAAACCAAATTTTCACACCATACGGACATATTTATTTATTTATTTATGAAAATTCAAATACATATTCATACTCAATAACTTCAAAGCCGATTAATTAGTTGTCAACTAAATTAAACTAGGAGTGCGATATATTAATGTATAATAAAGAGTTTTACTGTCACAAGTTATTGGTAGCATAATCTATTCAAGGAATAACATTAATTTTGAGATGGCACTTGCAGCTGGTGTACGATTGGGAAAGTAATTATAATGCCAGATGGGTCCGAGAAAAAAGATATTTAAAAGTCTACCTAATTTTGATGAAAAGTGAATCTTAATTTCTTTTTCTAGAAAATAGATTACAAAAAAAAATGAAGATTTTTCATATAAGGCAGAACAATTTCTCCTTAGATAATTAAAAAAAGCATTAAAAAAATTAAATAAAAAATGGATAAATAAAAACAATGATATAACTTACTCTCCATCTTCTCCTTCAAGGCCTGGAATATACTCCAAGCTAACATCAAACACAACTGGGCTGTTTGGAGCCACCCTCGGCCTCCCCGGCGCTGATGTCAGACCTTTCGGAAATGCCAACTAACACCAAAAAGATATAAATATTTGCGTAAAAAGATTAATACCTACGCTCGAAAATAATCTGTGTACAACACATATAGGACTATTTTCGGACAATATGTATGTATATGTAACATCTAAGCTATTGATCAATTTTCGTATGCGCTCGCTCACCTGCCCGGGAATGTAGAGTCTGCGTTTACCGCCGACTTTCATGCTTAGGATTCCTTCGTCTAATCCCTTGATGACCTATTCAATTATATATCATCAGGACAATTTTTCTAACTTTAAAAAGATTAAATTTCTTTCTCCTTTGCTTTTGTTTATTTTTTCGTACATGGAGAATAAGATAGCTTGTAGCTGTAGTGTTTCTTACCTGGCCAGAACCGACTCGAAAGATGTATAGCTGACCTTTCTCGAGCGAACTGTATGGAATCAAAATCAATATTCGAAGGAACTGAGTTGCAATTTAGTAGAAATTTTGAATTTCTTGATGAGGGAAAGGTAATAAAAACATATTTTCGACATGAAGACAGATAAAATTGTGGCTGGAAAGTTGATACCTGTCGAATATTTGGCCCGAAGGAACCATGGCGACATAATTTGCAGCCACCTATTGTCAAGAAAACATTGCAAGAACGGAATATAAACTCATATTTTTCGATCACTTTTTTATAGCTTATGTATAGAACTAACTATACGAAAAGATGGCATACCTGAAATCCAACAGGTGGGCTCGGGCCCGTGCCAACTTTAATGTCCTTGTATTTCAGGCCAGACTCAGTAGTCACCGTAGTCACCTTCAAAATTAGTGCAACGTAATTTCAAGGCATGTCTCTCAAGAATGAGATCAAAACGACTATGTTTTCTATTTGTCAAATTCCCAGATTATATCTTCGACAACATTGTTCTATTTGGCGACGGGCCATTGTTAAGAGTTGTAATACGAACCCCTCAATAGAATATGTTTAAGGTCCTCAGATAAGACATCATATGAAACAGAGGATACACTAATCAAAATCTTCGAAGAGTTTCTCAAGGTAAGATTTTAGCAAGTCTCACCATACATTTTCAAGCTCTTTCTCACAGTCAGCGTCGCATAGCTTAGGCTTCTCCTCGGGAGGTAAGCCAGCTGCTTTGGTGATATTGCAGCTGCTTGTGAAGCTTAAAAGCCCCAAACCTAAACTGAATAGATGCCTTCGGCTCACTGATGGGAGCTCATCAGTGCTTTGATCGATGTTCTTTACCTTTTGTGGTGATCTTTGCTCTAAGGACGATGACTGTGCTCTAACGCCAACGTTGATTGTTCGTGCTTTTCTGTTGTTGGTATAAGAATTTGCTCTATATGTACATCCTAATTGGCAGAGACAGAGGTTAGAGACTAGCAATATGTTAAATCGAAATGGATAACGAACATCGTGAAGGCAATAATCAATAGCTTCTTGCAATTATCACCTGTAGAAAATGAATTCCAATAGGATCATAGAACCAATCTGGCGATTTCGAAATTATTGTTTCACAAAACCATCAAAGGGATGCATGCTATGCTAGAAATTTTCCCTTTGTACAAATCGATCAACATTATAAACCCCGTAAGAAACATATATATGGATTTCGCATATCAGCAAACACGAAGTGAGCAATAACAGCACGAGTAACGGCTCACGATGTACCAATTCTAGAAGCACTACAATGTACCAAACCTTACCTCAATTACACGCAATAAAACCTACAGATACGAAACCCGATATGAAAACTAAGATCTTTCGAACGAGCTTGATGCTCAAAAACCAAATCATGATCAAGCCGAAAACGAAAAAGTACACAGCGATAACCTCACAATTTTCGATGAACAAAAACAAATGCGATAAATTGTTATGGATTTACCTATTTTTTGGTATTTTCTTATATGCAGATTCAGAGATGAGATGAGAAGATTAAGAGAATTGATTGAAGGAGAAGATCATCGAGAGAAGACAGCAGAAGATTAGAAGTTTAGGGTTAATTTCTTGCTTAGCTCATCTCACGTAGCTTAACATGTATTTAAACAAACTAAAATAATTGGGCTCATAATAGTAAGTCCCATAATCATTTAGATAATTAGATAATGGATTTGGCCCAGTTCATTTGCACCTTTAGCCCACTCCCTTCTTTGCCTTGCTTACACCAACACATCGAGCCAACTCCCAAGCTTCTAACATCATCGGCATCATTGTCTCTTTCTCTCTCTCTTCTATGCTTTCACCGCCGTTCAACGCCTTCGGGTACATGACAATACCCCCTTCTCGAATAGATCCTTGTCCCCAAGGATCTTGCTTAAGAATTTCGATTTGAGCTGCACCTGTAGTTTGTTCAGATCCATCGCCCTTGAAAGAACCTCCATGGCACGGCTGAAATGGGTTCATGATAGCACCCCCTAGCTGATATGGCTCATGATCCCACGGATTCGCTCTTGGAAGCTTCGTCTGAAGGTGTTGCTCGTCCTCCCGCCTCGCGCTCTCAAGACCGTCATTCGACAACAGTTCCAACAGCTGAGGTGGGTCTTGATTTTCTTGCAAGTTCGAACCTTTGTTTAGGCTGTTGGGTGATTTGCCCACAGATTCCTCCTTTCTTGCTATTACAGGTGCGGAGGGTGGAAGATTCACCTTTGGGCCTAACGATTTCTTGAGGGGGACAACAAGAGCAGTAGAATGCATATTTGTTTCAATTGGAAGATCCAACCTCTGAGGCGCCATACCAATATTCTCCCAGATTTCGAAAAGGCCAAGCTTCAAACCTCGTTGTAGAGCGCCCGAATTTTGGCGTAAAGGTTGTAACCTGAGGTACTCTTCGTTATCCATCACGAAACTCCTCTCATATCTCTTTTTGTTCTGCCCAAGATTACTTCCGTTCGTTCCTGAGTATAAGACCAGTTTGCCCAACTGTTGTAACCCTCTTAGTCGCCCCGAAACATCAAATACTTCGCCTAGTAGTTCCAAAGTTTGGGGGGGTTCCTTCACTTAGCTTTCTTTCTGCGTGATTAGGTATTCTCAATAGTAAACGCAGCTTGTCAATCCTTTTGTGTGTGCGCCACTGCTCCGTCAAACTGTAAGATCTCGGGGACAGTTTTTTATGAACTAGGATTTTAATAGAGGAGCATAACTCTTCGGCTGTAGCATACTTTCCTCGATCGAAGGGTAGATATTTTAGTCTTCGAATTGATAACGATGCCTTTGTCGTTGCTCTAACTCTGAAAATTGTAGCAGCTTTTTACAATTTCAGCCATAACATTTGCAGCGTTCTTTTGGCTGTATCTCTTACTGCCCTCCAGAGATCCCATGAGTTCATCATAGTTGTAAGGTCCAAACATATAGCTTCGAACACATGTTTTTACATCTTCAAAAATAGGATCTAGCACAAACTTCTCAGCTGAGCTATTTTCGCAAAAATCAGTGATCTGGAATGATGTAGTACTGACAGTTTCAATTTCCTCTTGCTCAGGGTTTGAAATAGGCTTTGTTCCCGTAGCTGTAAACAACCTCGTTGGTACTATTGAGGCTTCCATATGATGGTGGTAGATCTGATTTTCAGCCTCACTTGGTGACATACAAGAATTAGAACTCTCCAAAACATTTTCCCTTCCTTTAGCAATGACATCGGAACTTCCTAGAAGCTTTCGGCCAAACTCCATAGCTTCACATAAGCTTCTTGGTTTCATTTCCGTTAGGATACCACGCATCTCATCCTGAAGACCATTAATGAATCGAGAAATAAAATATTCCTCGAAAAGGTCTAGTTCATCGCCCATAGATATATCCCATATTATGCCCTCAAACTTATTGACATAATCTGAATACGAACCGCCTTGCTTAAGAGATTCAAGTTCCCTAATGGCCTTAGCGTCCGTAAGGTCTTCAAACCTAGCCAACACTATCCTTAGTAATTGCTCCAAACTAAGCTGAATTTGGGTGTTAGTCATATTCTTGTACCACGCTAATGCCTTACCCTCGAAAGACATAATAGCTAATATAACCTTTTGTGAGTCTGTAAAGTTTGGCGCAGTTTTGAAGTACCGCTCGCACTTGAGCATCCATTCCCTAGGATTTGACCCATCAAACCTTGGGAAATCCGTTCCCGGCCTTCGACGAATGATATCGGGTGTGTGCTGTGGTATATGTTGTAATGGTGGAGCTCCCAAAATGGCTCTTCGACTGTTCCTCTCAGATAACACTTCGTGGGGATTGTATGCAGATTGAGCAACGTTCTGCTCCAGTCTCTTGCGCTCTTCCATACGATCCTCGAAGCGGAAGTGTTCAGCCATGGCCGAGGTTCATCAGCTCTGATACCAATGTTATGGATTTACCTATTTTTTGGTATTTTCTTATATGCAGATTCAGAGATGAGATGAGAAGATTAAGAGAATTGATTGAAGGAGAAGATCATCGAGAGAAGACAGCAGAAGAAGATTAGAAGTTTAGGGTTAATTTCTTGCTTAGCTCATCTCACGTAGCTTAACATGTATTTAAACAAACTAAAATAATTGGGCTCATAATAGTAAGTCCCATAATCATTTAGATAATTAGATAATGGATTTGGCCCAGTTCATTTGCACCTTTAGCCCACTCCCTTCTTTGCCTTGCTTACACCAACACATCGAGCCAACTCCCAAGCTTCTAACATCATCGGCATCATTGTCTCTTTCTCTCTCTCTTCTATGCTTTCACCGCCGTTCAACGCCTTCGGGTACATGACATAAATCAGTTATCACAAAGCAATTACCAAGCGGAAGCAGTAATGATGCTGATGAAGATGCCATTTTCCCTTCTATTATCTATCGGCGAGTAGTAATCAGCTGCTTCGTTATCAGTCGTTCGAACTTCTATGGATAACGATTATCAACGAACATTTGGCAAGGAGTTTTCGTGGCACGGAATTGTGCAATTACCAAATTATCCCTGAATTTAACATGATAACTGAAAACTCGCAAGGATAAAATACAGTAAGTAAGTAAGTAAGTAGTACTCACTCCGTCCCAAACCATTTTATACATTTTACTAAATCGGGCGTCCCACATCTTTTGTACATTTCCTTATTTAGCAAAAATTATCACAATTAATCAATATAAAAATATTAAATATTCTTTAAAATGTGTCAAAATATACAGTTTTTACCTTTTAATTGTATTATATTATTAAAATATTCATTTTCTTAATTTGCGTGCCAAATCCCAAATGTACAAAAAGATTTGGGACAGAGGGAGTATACGTTAATTATTTTATAGTATTATATGATTATATAAATTAGGTAGGATATTACATATTATTTCTTTCAATGATTTTTACACAAATCGCCTAAACAAATATCTAAAGTTACATTCACAAATAAGAAATAAATTATTATATACCATTCTATAACATTTAATTTTCTCAATGCCAAATGAAAAAATCCACATAACATTTCATAATATTATACATACTAATGTAGGATGGTAAATATTCTTAACTACAATGAAATGAAATGATAATTGATAAGTATGTATATTTATGTAATGCATGCTTCCATTTCCAATAACAAATAAGAAATAATCCTCATTCAACCTGCTTTTTTTAAAATGTTCTACCAAATATAACAAAAACACCAATTTATAGAAAAATATTTACGTCGATTCGCAGAATACGGAATAAATTAGAAGTCGAATAAATATTTAAAAATCGTGAATTGACCACAAGAATAATTTTACTATATTTCAGTCATGATGTACATCAAATAT
The DNA here is from genome assembly GCA_027422505.1 of Craterostigma plantagineum. Classification (NCBI taxonomy): domain Eukaryota; kingdom Viridiplantae; phylum Streptophyta; class Magnoliopsida; order Lamiales; family Linderniaceae; genus Craterostigma; species Craterostigma plantagineum. Next base: position 1,313,084 of record JAPQWV010000064.1, on the reverse strand, counting down.
GATAAAATATTTATGTATGGAGATATGCTCACATTGATTTTATGAATACGAAATAAATACAAACTCGATTACATATTAGAAATAAATCTGTTGGCTAGACCCGAGAATTACCAATTTCAGTACGTTGGGGCGACACTGTCTCCGCCTATAAATAGAACCCACAGTTACCGTTCGAAACCCACACAGAGAGAGATTGAAAAAACCTAAGGCACATCTCACCCACTCTCAACATGTCGAAAAATGGCGAAAACCCTAAAAGGACCCTAACCCTAACCTCAACGGAAAACCAAGCCCTACTCAACCAGAAAATCGAGGAGCTCATCGAAGAAGTCAAAGCTTTCAACTTTGACTTTGGCTGCCAAACAAGCTTCGTCCTCTACGAGCCCGGCAAGGAGTCAGACGCCTTTCTCTGGCCGTCCGAACATAAGTTCACCGAACTCGCTGCAAAGGCTAAGCGCCACACAGAGATAGAAAAAGCAAAGCGCATGATCCGAAAAGAGAAGGTTCTGATTGGGAGGATCAAGAAAATGAAGGAAGATCTGAAGGAGCTTCAGCAGTCGAACCGCAAGAACGAGGCAAGCCTCGTTCTGCGTGAGATGATGCAGGGTAATATCTCTGTTGAGGATCTAAACCTCAGGCAGGTCCGTGCTATGAGGGCCTTAGTGGGCGAGCAGATGAGTTCGTCCGAGAATGTGGAGGCTGGGGATAGTGACAGGGAGGAGTGAGGATGTGGTTTATGGCAATAGTGTTTGGTGTGTTTTAATTAATAAGTATTCCTATGTTGGTTTGTTGGAGTTGAAGTAATGTATGAGTCTCCTTTGGTGAGAACAATCATAAATAATATGAATAAATTAGTTATTAATGAAGTGTCTTTTTTTCCTTTTACAAGGACTGAGCAAATGTTAAGACACAACGTAATAATATATACTCTTTTATAAAGAGTGAGGGTGGATAAAAACTGTAAATTGGTCTGTCGGTTGACCAATCAAAATTTCTACATTAGTTACTATTAAAAAAAACTTATTAAACCACGTAACCTAAAAATCTTAGTAACTATCTCATTCTATTTTTTAATATATAACTTATTAAAACCATCAATTAATAATTTTATTTTATTATTAATTTATTTTATTGCACACACATGTTAAAAATAGTAGTTGTAGTATCCATTAATCATTAATGGGCTTGAGTAGTGGTTTACTTTTAAGCACAATAGATCAGTTAGATGTTACAGACCGGGCCATTAATTAAAAGTAGTATAATAAAAGAGAGCATTTTATTAGACCAATTAGATTAGATCAATATTATTACTATTGGGCTATCTCGGTGAATCCATGTTATCATATGAGTACATATCCACAGTATTTGCAAAAGAACAATAAATGAAAGGGGCATTTACGTTTCAGGCCTCCATTTAAGTTTCAATTATAGTTCTGACTCCTGTCAGAAAATTCATAGTTTTAAGGACCCAGTTTTTTCATAAACACTTCATGGTTCTCCAATACCACTCCATGGGTCTCTGGTAACACTTCATGGGTATGTGGTAGTACTTCATAGGTCTGTGGTGACACTTCACGAGTCTGTGGTACCACTTCATGGATCTGTGGTAACATTTTATGGGTCTATGATATTCATGGGTATGTGGTAGCACTTCATAGGTCTGTGGTACCACATGAGTCATTTTCTCAACTTAAATTGGGTCCTTATCTATAAATGACACTTACATGGGTCCTTATCTCGCATTGAAAATATGAATTGGGGTCTGACTCGTAATTTGCACTAACGGAAAAGGTTATACTCCCCATATGTTCCTAAATACAAGTCGTTTTAGACTTTTATTTTTGTTTTTAAATCAAGTTGTTTTACTTTTTTCAAGAAAATGGCTTGAACTTTTACAACTTTACCTTACCTCTCATCTTAAATAAAATAATTAGATTAGGGGATCTTTACACATAAGTACCTAATTGGATAAAAACTTGTAATTTAGTACCCTGTCATGATTTTTTATATGTAGGTACCTAACAGAATAAATTTTTTGCAAATAGGTACCCGATCCCCGAAAGTACACCATACAACACATTTGAGTACCCTATATCAACACATTTGGGTACCCTATATAACACAAAATGGTACGACGTATGCTATATTTAGGTACGCTCTATGTAACACACAGATATGCCTTAGGTACGACGTATGCTACATTTAGGTACCCTATATCAACGTGCTATGGTACGCAATATACACATAGGAAGGTACGACATGACTAAAGAAACAGGTAAAAATTAAATTGGGCACCTATCTGTAAAATTTTCTGACATGGGTACCTATGTGTAAAAATTTTATCCAATTGAGTATTTTTCTATAGATTCACCTTAGATTAATAGGTATAAAATAATTAATTAAGGGTATAAAATAGAGAATTCGTTTTATCTCTTAATATGTGTGCAATTTCCTTTAATGACTTGTATTTTGGAACGGAGGGAGTATAAGAAAGAAACCCATTAACATATTAAAAGGACGTGACAAAATAAAATAAAAATATGATACAATTCCTACAAGTTTAAGCGTCTAGATGAAAAGATCATCTTAAATTAAAAAAAAAAATGAGTAGAAAAATGTAAGAGGACGTGATAGAAATAAAATATACCAAAAAAATAATTTAAAAATATGATACAATTCCTACGATTTTAAGCGTGTAGAAGATGCGATCATCTAAAATCAAAGAAACCTTAGTAGAAAAATGTAAAGCGAACGTGATAGAAATAAAATATATATAAAAAAATTAAAATGTCCTACAAGTTTAAGCGTCCTAGAAGAGGAAACAATCATCCGAAATCAAAGCAGTCATTACAAATTTTTCTTCTAGGTAAGGTAATACGTTATATTACACAAACACACGAAAAAATCGCACGTTCGATAATTCTCTATAAGATCAATCATTCAGGTTCAGATATGAGCAATAACAGACGATCTCGACGTTCGTGGGAAACATTCGAAGCCTTTTCGATCGCATTGCTGATCGAGTTCTTCGACTTGATATATGCACGAGCCATGCCCAAAAACGCAGCAAAATCTTTCATAAGCTGCAAATTTATGTTTAGTACATCTTAGATTCATCTTTTTTTTTTTTTTTTTCCTTTTTTACGTCCTAGTTGCTGTTGAAGTCATTAATTCAATGAAAAAAATATACTCCCTCTGATTTTAAATACAAGTCGTTTTTTGTTTCCAAGAAAAATAGCTCGAATACTTCCAGTTTTATCCCTCATCTTAAATAAAAATAATTAGATAAAATAGGATAAAACAATTAATTAAGAGTATAATGGAACGTTTACTCTATTTATTAATATGTCTCCAATTTCCTTAAAACTGTGTTTGGTTTGAGGAAATTAGGGTGGAAAAGAAAACGAGGGAGAAAATGATTTTCGTAAGTTATTCTTTCGTTTTCCTCACCGTTTGATGTGGAAATTAGTTTTCCTTAATTTCGAGTAAAAAATAAACCAAATTTCTTTTCTTTTCTTTACGTATTTCTCCAATCAACCAAACACGAAAACAATTTTCCCTTCCTTTCCTTTTCTTTTCCCTACTACTTTCCATGAACCAACCACACCCTAAAACACTTCCATTTAAAATCAAAGGGATATGTATTAGTACATTACCGAGCTTGCAGTGCCTTCCTTGATCTTCGATTGAAATAAACACCATTTCCTGAAATTCGTACCTGCCGAGAAGCGTCTTTTTTCAAATTTACACGAATCTAAAGAATATTTTTCAAAAGTGCGTAAAAGCTCGGGAATTATTACCAAATTTAATATCTACGACGCAAGAAGACTCCGATTTCGTCTCCACCAACCATCTGTAGTGAACCTGAAAAAAATAAGATTCGAGAAATGAAACGGATATCTCATCACTCTCATAGTTATATAGTATATTCTTTCTTACATTGAAGTACGTCGCGAATGGAATATCGTGCGCCTGCTGTACGCTTTCGAACACCTTCACGGGGAAAAAAAAATAAACGAAATAAATATACAAGAATCTAATAATTAAAGAGGCCAAGTAAATAAAAATTTACTAAAAGTTACCATCGTTTTCTTATCTTCGGAGAGAAGAACACGTTGAGACTCTGTTATAGAAGTATAGGGGGGGCACATTGGACTATTGCACAGTGTTTTGTAAGAAAGGTCTCTCACTATGCCATCATATTCGTCGTCATTGTGCCAAAGGCCGATCTGAGATTAAACATAGGATGACGAGTTATCGCATATCGATTCTCAGACATGTTTTTGTGTTGGAAAATAAATATTAAAAAATGAGAGGTCGGTTAGGTGAAGCGGTTATTTAACATGGTAATAGAACTCAAACCAAGAGCTCAGAACTTAGATAAGAAAAGAAATCAGCTTATACGTGAATGGGCATGTTAGTAATAATATATATATAATTAAAATATGTTACTGCCCTACAAGCTTAAGCTTTTAGGTGAAGTGAAGAATGATTTACTTACGATGAGATCAGTATCCTTTCGGGAAGCGCGATGCTTGCTCGTTAAAGTCGAACCGTCATCGAGAAAATACCTGAAAAATTGATCCGCCGTGCACGGGAAAACTTCCTGCGAAACATATGTTTCTTAAAAAAAAATATTAAATTATTCTAATTGCTACTATTTGCGTAGAAGAAAAGAGTACATACATTGTGGAGCGGAGAAAGAATATCTGCTCTGATGAATGGTTTGAACATTTTGTTCTCAACTTTAGTTTCCTCGGAAATCATTGGCTGCACTTCATTGGCTTTCGCAGGGATTATAATATTCGCATCTAATAGCAAAGTCTCCTTTTTCTCGGCTTCTAAAGTTGCTCGATAGTTCTTGAGCGCATGATGTAGGGTTTTCAGAGCGTGATTTCTATTCCAAAACGACGCGAACTTGTATTTGATTCGACCTTAAGAGAAGCATAAAGCGGTTCATTACACGACTTGTCTGAATTCTGATACGATGATTAAGTGATGAGATGCGTCAAGAAATAATTCTAACCTTCGGAATTTCCTCTGGCACCTGTTCGAAGGATTATAGTGATGCCGGGATTGATCAATGCATGTTGGCTCCTCCTTATCTGAAATCGAAGATTAGTACGTTCAAATCGTTTTTGATATTTTTAGGTAAAAAAAATTATTAAAGAAGCTAATAAAGAGCGTGTGTTTACCTCATCTACGTCTCCAATAGATATCGTGACCTGAAAAAATAAAGTCGTTTAAAAGAACGTAAGTAGATGACAAACGATCGACCAGATGTTTTTTCTTTCTTTTTCAAGCGAAAGATTCGTTAGTAGAATGAACTTACAAAAGAGAAACAAAAACACAAACCCCAAAAAAAAGAAGCCGAAATACAAGATTATTTATGATAAAGATCAGATCACCTTCACTTGCTTTGAGAAAATAGTGGAGTGGAAGCAGATGTGTCCAGCCGAGACATACAGACGACCGTGGTACAAAAATGAGCTCTCAAGCGCACATGAATAGCTATGTTCGACGACCTGCGATGAGATGAACGACCCATTATTTGTAAGGGAAAAAGATGTGCCTTCATGTAATAGAAAAATACGAATCTGAGCGAGCGAGTAACACCTCGAGCGGCGAAAGGTCGAAAACGGTCTGAAGTGGGCCCAGCTTGTGATGAACGTATAAAGGTCCTTGCATATTCGAAGTGGTTATTGGTGGGTTAGAACTAGCATAGCCATTTAAACTCCTATAACTGCAAAAACATTGTGTTGTTCAATAATTCGCATAAAAGGTCACCAAGAACAGAGCATTGTTATGGAGAAAGAGAAACCTTGAAGATTGCTTCAGGCGTTTGAGCATTCGAGTGCGAACACAGACCTGTTAAGAAAGACAGAACAAATTCAAATTTCAAACAGATTATATTAAGACAAAAGAAACCTGTTTCTTAAGTACATTGAGAACACAAACTATCTGCACCTGCCCTGACCCATTGTTCAATGTAAACCATTTTGCACCATTTTGAGCTTCACATTCGACGGGTATATCCACAGAGCATTGCACTAAATCCCCCCGAGCCTTATCCAAACTACATACAGTCACAGTAATCTGGCGTGCAATTAGGAAAACAGATACTTCAACTTACAGAGAAAAGGTAAATAAACTACCAACATAAGAGGGAAATAAGCTGTTAAGAGCTTTTGAGTTCATTTATAATGATTGTTTATCCACATTCAAGGTTCTTCCTTGGGCTATCTGTAATTTATGAATACCTTCATATGAAGCTGATTAACAGAGAAGCAAAAATCTTCAGCCCAAATGGGATTTCTTGATGCAGCAACCATAGAACTAATCAGAGAAGAAAAAAGAACCCAAATTGTTATCAATTTGCAGAGTACTAACGAGCCATAAACTGATAGAAGAATGATGTAACCTAAGATGCTTTTCAGTTCCGCATGTTATGATAGCATAAGTATCCAATTCACCGCTCGAATTTGGCCCCACGAGATTCTTTGCTGCTAAAAGCTCCACCTGAAACAATGAGTTAAATCAGGGAATTCCAAGTCCGTAAAAACTTTGCAGTACGCTAAAGAGCAAACAACGTAGGATAGAAATGTCGGGAAACCTTGATCATATATGGGGCATCGGTTTGAGGATCTTCTCTAACTTTGCTCATCTACGGACAAGGAACGTAGAGGCTTTATTTCAACATGTAATAATTTCCCCAGGAAATTGCAATCGAAAAACTACACATCATTACTTTTTACCCCAATCTCTACATAGAGCTATGAAGCTGAGCTGCCCAATCATTCAATCGATCGATTCACTGACAATGTAAACAACCATAAATCATAAAACCTTAGGAAAAAATTACCGAGAGATCATCGTCGCCGTCACCGACCACCTCCGTACCCCAACCGCGGAGACTGAAGAACCACCAAGACAAAACCACCACCGCGGCGGCGACAACCGATACCTGAACTTCCCACCAAGACGGCACCAAAATTTCCAAAAACTCCATCTAATCTACTCATAGGCACGCAAATTATGTATCTAGCGCGAAACATAATTCTGGGATGCTTTTTATATTTGGAGATTGCTAGCGAATGAGTGAATATTATACGAAGCTGAAAAGTACAGTGTGCGGAAAGCAGCCCAAACGGCGTGGCGTGGGACAACTTTATCATCATATTCAGTTCTGTTCATTGCTAATATATATATTTATGAAAAAAAAAGGTCCTTTTCTTTCTTTCTTTTTGTAATGGCGATGAGGTAGTGAGAGCAATGATGGTGGGGTGAGTGAAAGTGTGATGTCCAGCACATGTCTCAAGACGAGGAGAATTTTAGATCGGGTCAATTGGTGAAATTGCCAAATCATGGGTTCAATTGAAATAAATTAAAATGTTAAAGGACAAACTTGTACTAGCGTTACATACGTATTGATTGTAACCTAGACATGATTGTAACCTAGACAAAATAACATTTTCTCTCTCTAACCCTTCTCTCTCCCTCCCCTCTAAAAAACCAATTCCTTCACCCCCAAGCGGCCACCACCCTTCCGCCTTACCTCCTCCGCCGCCTCCATTAACTGAGGTTGGCGTTGTAGCCTTTCTTTTTTTCTTTCTTTGCATTTAAAAAAAAAATTGCTTCTCCCGCTTCACCCGCCGCCACCCACCACCTGCCCTCGCCGGCCAACCACCACCTGTCGTCGTCGCCGAGCTCCGCTCAACCTCCGTTCGCCGCCTCCTCTCCACCTTCTCTCGCTGCCGTCTCCGCCTCGCCCACCTCCGCCTCCGCCCGGCTCGCACCCACCCCGACGCCTGGCTTGCCAAGGGCAGCCGCCCCCGTCGCCCGCCGTCTGCCGCCATCGGCTTGTTGCTTGCCCCCGTCCCCCGCCATCGCCACAGTCTCTCCCCGTTGTGGGAGCTCGTCTCTCCGACCCTCGGTCGGGAGCCTTTTCCTCCCTAGTGGAGCCCTCAGTCCAATGAAAATAAAACCTGACGTCGAAGTTCAAGTGAAACTAAGAGTAGCGTAAATTTAGTTTAATCGCTTTTTCTATTTTTAGTTTTTGATCGTAGATAATGGGTTTTATTTTCTGTCGATTTTTTTATCCCTTGTGTATCCTTTTCTCCCCATATGTGAGTGTTGTTCCCCTAGTGGGATTGTATGTTGCTCCTAAGTGAACATTTGTTCTCCCGGTTGACGATGTACAGGTGAGACCTCTTGGACTTATTAGCATGTATCTTTTGTTATTAATACAAGCTATCGTTTCGAAATAAAAGTTACATACATATTGATTGAGTAATGTTGAGACTTCACTATTTTTAAAAGAAATTATAAATATATATAGATATATATATATATATATATAGCATCACTTTCTATTTTATTGTATTTTATAAGTCTAAAAAAATTAATTTGTGAACAGTTATTCTAATAAATAAAAAATATACGTTTTTCGAAAAATTCTGATAAATGAATAAATAAGGAGTAAAATATTGTAATTTCTCAATTTAAAGTAATCTATAAATACAAAGCTAAAAAACAGTTAAAGTCGATAGACCAAATTTGAAATTTTTATTCCCCAAAAAATTTTGAATTTGCTGTCTATCCTCTTCCTCGCCTTTAAAGTAAACTAGTATTTGTAGTACTCAAATCACATGTGTGAATTCAAATAAAAATTAATCATAGTATTTTTATTTTAAATTAAAATATTTGATAGAAATTATAACTTAGAGTTTATGTTTATTAATATGTATATAAAAAGAAAAATTATAGTAATAATTAAAAATAGAAAGGTAAACATGAAAATATAAAAATTCCATCATGGAAAAAGGCAGTGAGTGGTTTCTTTCAATTTAATTAATTGTTTTTTCTAAAAAATCTTAAAGACAGACCAATTTAACGATTTATATCGACCCTAATGCTTACGAAAATAGCATAGATAAAATAGATTAAATATAACTACATGAATGGGATAAATACTATTTAATGAAAATAACATTATGTATGTAAAATGTATATTTACATAGAGTTGGGCCTGATATTTGATCTGTTTGGGCTGGGCCCATTGAGATAGTTTAGTCTCCATCCTAGGTCAGACTCTGCAATTACGAACATACCCTCCGTGATCTAGTAAATTAATATACGTGCAGTTTTAAAAGGGCTACACGGAAGGGGCATAAACGTAAAAATATTCCTGGCCCAGTTTGTACATGAGAAACTAGAGCAGCAACATATATACCTCGCACAACGTTCTTCTCACTGCACAGCACACTCAACGCCGCTCGCCGCCAACTTCAGTTTTCCGAGGCTTCTACTTCTACTTCGCAGGTCTTCTTCCTCCCTTTTCGGCGTGTTGTTGCATGAATTTTACTCGTTTTTCATCTGTGTTCTGTCTTAGTTTCTGCGAATTGTCTTCATTTCGAAAGCTGCTTCGTTATATAGCTCACGGAGTGTGTATTATCTGCATGTGAGTGTGATTCTGTGCGATTTGCTGCTTTGATTCTCGTGTTTTTCTTACTTGGACTATGCGATGATCGCTCTTTATTGGCGACTCATGTGTAATTACATCGTTGGACATCATCAGCTCGTGGATTGATGTATTGTATGTAGAGGCTCAGATTTTTGCTTTTTGATGGAATATCTGAATGCTTAAATCTGATGGGAGTTGTTTAAGAACTATGTCATCTGCTTTTGTGATGATGATGAAGAATTGGAGTTGAAATATGTTAGTAGAACTTGCTTTTGGCTGGAAATTGGCGCAGAAAGATCAATGAATCCTTGAAAATTTAGTCCCAAGCATGGATGTTAACATGGGAACTGACTTTCTTGTTTGAATTGTTTCATGTAAGATTCTGAATTTCCGTTAGAGTTCTACAGTTCTCGAGGATGATTCGAGAGAAAAGGGTTTGTCTTTCTAAGCAACATGTTTGAAGAGATTCTTCGTCTAAGACATGGCGGGAATATCACTGAGCTGCAATAGCTTGCAAGAACATTAACGGTCACATCTAAGATATGGCGAACGAAGGAAATGGAACTAATCTTTCTGAAGATGCTATTGTCGACATACTCGATTCATCTCGAAATAGGGACTTTAAGTTCGAAGCTAAAGAAGAAGACGATCCCTACGCTACTGAAATTTCGAGTTCATTTGCTGACTCGACTTCAGAAAAATCAGAGTTCTTCAATGGAAAGCGGTACTGAAGTCGAATCTCAGTTCTTAAGCGATGGCGAATTCTCTCCTTCACTCGATGGGCTCGGCAGTATTTTCCGAATAAGGTCTGCTTTCTTTTTTAAGACATCTAACTTCTTACATACTTCATACGCATGATTTTAGATCTCCCTATGTGATACATGACAGTATTGAGGAGGTAATTACAGCTCCATTCAATTCACAAAACTCATCATTTTTTGTTGTCAGAAAGAAGAAGCCATCTGCTCAGTGGAGGAACTTCATAAAACCTCTGACGTGGAGATGCAAATGGACCGAATTGAGAATAAAGGAATTGGAGTGGCGCGCGCCGAAATACGCGAAAGAGATCGACGAAGCCGATTACATGGCATTAAACCAAATGCAAGTCGAACTTTCGGGTTCGAAATCGCTTATTTTTCCAGGCCCGAGATGCAAGAATAAGCCCATGAAGAGAGTGAAGAGAAAAAGAATCGAAGACACAGCTGATATCCCATCCTATATGTCGAACCACACAATCTTCTCTCTATATCGTACGGTTTCTTCTCATAATTCTTACATCTTAAGGACATGAATTTCGACTTGATGTAATAATATTGCAGAAAATAAGAGGTGTGGCCACGACGTAAATCCTAAGTGGGAGGATCTTGGCAAACAAGGTAGGTACAATCAAATTTGAGCATTTATTTCTGATTACAATGCTAAAAAATTCCTCAGAAATAATCTCCCTTTCGAACGATTTAATGGGGACATTAAATTCAACAGTATTTCTTCACAGGTAATGACGAGTTTCCCATCCACGACGATCCCGAGATTTTGCTGGAGAACGACGACGATTCCATAGAGGAATTGCTTCGAAAGATAACGACGTTAGACGCGAACGTAGATAAGATGAAGGCACAGATCGACTCGTTGATGATGGAGAACTTCGACAAGTTCTCTTCCTCGGAGAATCTGAGCGGGCTCGTTCCGTTACAGGAGACGAGCTCTGCATCTGCTTGTAATGAGGAGACAACTTCATTACAAGGAATGTACCCTTCGCCTCCTCACGACATAACGGGTTACGGCTTCGGAGAGTTTATGATGATGGACGATGGATTCGGCGAGGCCATAGACATTCCCGATATAATCGAGAGCACTGTTGGGCTTTTATCGTCCGTCGACGTCCCTCGGGATAGTGCCCAGGTCGGAGATTCTTCTGAGAAGGTTCGTTTTTGTTAGAAGAGGCTTAATTAATTCTCTTCGTACTGTACGTTAGGGGGGGTGGCACTGCATTATAGAGACAGTGAATTTGCGGGGGTGGCATAATGTCCTTACATTATACGCCGAAGTTCTAAATTTTGGCCCAAATTCTAAGGTTTAGGCGTATATTTTAGGAATCTGGCTACTTTTGGGGGGTGTTATTACACGGACAGTAACTTTCAAAATTAGACGATTTCCGGACAAAGAATCTAGGGTTCTCACGTATAATGTCCCGAAGTTTCTTAATTTTGAAAGTTATTGTCCGTATAATAACACTCCCAAAATTCTCTTCGTATAATGCCACTCCTAATACTGAGCAGAATAAATAATCATTCCTAAGGAAAAATCGAATCTTAAATTAATTTTGTCCAATTCTTGACTTAAATTAAGTTTGCCTGATTTTGAAAGTTACTGTTCGTATAAAATCACCTCCTGAGTTCTCTGTCCCTATACTCCCCCCCTAAATTACATGGCTGAAAAGATAATGAATCCTAAAGGAAAACGAAATCTTTGATTAATTTTTTGTCAGTTCTTGAATTTTTCGTTTTTCTCCCCAGATCGTCGATAACATACTGATAGAAAACGAAGCCGATGCAGAACAATCGAACCCGAGCTCCTCCTCGTGCTTAGTAGCGTCATCAGAGCTCCGTTTTCCGAAGAATAAGAGGAAACGAGGAGAGCGTAGAGCTTGCTCAAGCAATTGGAGCCGTCAGAAGCCTACGAGCGAACCCTAATGCCCAGACAACCTCTTAACGTAATAACCGAAGCTTTTTTCCAACCGTTGACGATAAAAGGTCCTAAGTATCCTACACAACTTGGTACTTTTTTGCATGTTTCGATATTCGATCTGCGGGCCTCGGCGGGCCGGCCCGAATCGTGAGCGTGTTTGAAAACATTAGCTATTTCGGGCCCGTAACTTAGGTTCTAAATCAATGCTTGGACTGTTTTTTTACAAATTAGTACCCTTTTGCATGTTTCGATATTCGATTTGCAGGCATCGACGGGCCGGCCCGAATCACGAGCGTGTTTGAACATTAGCTATCTCGGGCCCGTAACTTAGGTTCTAAATCAATGCTTGGACTGTTTTTTTACAAATTCATACCCTTTTGCATGTTTCGATATTCGATTTGCGGGCCTCGACGGGCCGGCCAAATCGCGAGCGTGAACATTAGCTATCTCGGGTCCGTAACTTAGGTTCTAAATCAATGCTTGGACTGTTTTTTTTTTTACAAATTCGTACCCTTTTGCATGTTTCGATATTCGATTTGTAACTTAGGTTCTAAATCAATGCTTGAACTGTTTTTTCTTTTTTTTTTTAAAAAAAAAACTTTTGATTTTGTGTACTATATTTGGTTGTTGGGGGTTCTTTGAGCTGTTTTCGATGGCTTGCTATCTTTTGTTCCACTATTGGTTTGAAGTTGAACATCAAAAGAATCTCTGTTGATGTGCTGTGATGTGATTCTTAGGTTAACCATACTCAACAGACAAAAGTAGTTTAATGAACTCTTTTGCTAGTTTTTGCTTCCACGCTACTCCTAAATTGTTAAGTAACTATTTAATTTTTAAGTTGTGGGGTTAAGCCTAAGGTAGTTAGTATCAATCTTTTTTTTTCCAAATAAGGTAGTTAGTATCAATCATGCAATTTTTTAATATATATTATGTTTTAAAGATACAATTATAAATACATTGTTTGACCAATTCTTCCAAAAAAAAAAAACACTGCGAATACTTACATGTATGTTATGTCAAAATCATAAGATTGAATTCCCATATCTTCTAAACAAATATATTTGAGTGAGTTTTGACTAAATCAACACTATGCATTTAGAATTAGAATTACAATTGACTTTGAATCATTCATTTCAATATAGCGGTTGATTAATTCAAAAATCTTACCATTTTCTATCCGGATTTCATATAGTTTTTTAATTATTATTATTCAAAAAAAGTATGATTAAAGAACACTACAAGTCGTTGTCAAGCTAACTATAAAAGAATTTAAAGATGATTATCTGGATATTACGGAAAATGTTTAAAAGAGAGAAAAGAAAAGAATATATGAGGGACCACATATAGTTGTTTATTGATTAGTGGGTAGGGAGAAAATGGATATGATGTTGCTTTCTAAATAGTCTTTCTATTGAAGTAATGTTGGTTGATTTCTAGTGCCCAATACCTACTTTTATAATATTCTTCTTCTTTTTTTTTTATTTACTAATTAGGTCATTCCCCACCAAAGCAGAGAGATTAGTATAATCTAAAAGAAAATTAGTTTTGAAAAAAAAATCAAATATGGTATTATTACTACTTTAATTAGTCTCATTTGAATTCCTTGTGATATTTAACACACGCTACTTGTCTTATTGAAAAGATTTTTTGTCCTTAAAGTTAAATATTTCTAGTGGTAATGCACCCACCTTTTTCTATTTGCACCCCCTCATTAATATGTAGAGTAAACATTAATTATTTACCAATTACATACCCCATATAAAAAGGAAAAAAGGAGTTTAATATTAATAATTTAAGTAATATTAAATAAATACTTGCCGATTAAAAAAGACAATTTTTTCCATCTGCAGGCATGGTAAATGAAGGCCGCCTGCCCTATTGACGGAGTGGGCCTGGTGGGCCCGGCCCGTACTGAAAAATTAAAAACAAAAAAATTATATATAAAAAGAAAAAAATATTAAAATAAACGAACGAAGTTGAATTACTCCTAATCAAATTAAAATTCTTTAATAAAAAGTTATTTTGTTACTAAATTCGATTAAATTAAAAATTGGATCTCAAAAATATAAAAACCTATATAATTCATTTATAAATTTTTTTTTAAAAAAATTTATGATATTTGGCGGGCCTGCTGCGGCCGCCCTCTGACGGGACTGAAAAATGGCAGTCAGCCCCGCCCTCTAGCGGGTAGAGCGGCCTGGTGGGCCCGGCCCGTCCTAAAAAATAAAAATAAAAAATATATAAAAAATGAAAAAGCATTAAAATAAACTAATGAAGTTGAATTACTAATTTAAATTCTTTAATAAAAATTTATTTATGTTATTAAATTTGATTAAATGAAAAATTGGATCTCAACAAATATAAAATACCTATATAATTCATTTCTATATTAATTTATTTAAATAATATTGTTGATATTTGGCGGGCCAGCCCGCGGCACGCCCTCTGTCGGGCCTGAGAAATGGCAGCCCGTCCGGTCACTTTGGCGGCCCGCGGACCCATTTGACAGTACCAGAGTGGGGCTGGCCGGCCCGCGGGCCACGAGCATTTTTGCTAATTCTAAATGTGTCAATGGTTAAATTGACTTAATTAATAATTTTGAATAGTCCATGTAATTAATATTATTTATTTAATGGAAAATAAGTTAATATTTGTTGAATCATGTGATTATTTAAAATTATTATTACAAAAATCAAGTGTTGGGGGGGGGGGATAACGAGTGGTATAGGGGGTGTAGGGGGTGGGAATAGTAGTTACTAGGGGTCTTTACACATATATACCCATTTCCATTAAATTTTATAATTCAGTACCATGTCAGTACTTTTTTATACGTAGGTACCTAATACAATAAATTTGAGTTAACTAAGTTTCAGGCCCCGTTAACATAGTTTCATTAGAACTCAGGCCCTAATAACGTTTAAAATAGAAATAGGGATCTATTTGAAGTTTTGTCTTAAAGTTGAGTACCTATTTTGAGCAAAAAGACTCATTTGCCCCTTCCTGTTGCGGAAATTACACATGTTTGCCGTCATATCTTCCAAACACTCGACGGGGTACCACTTTGTGCATTCTGGGTAACACTTCATGAATTAAATGAAAGTGTTAGCAAAAAATATGGAGTGTTACTCGAAAAGCATGAAATGTTAATGAAAACCGTGAATTGTTACCCAACAAGCATGTTAATCGCACATGCTTCAAAAACTTCATTTATTCTGTTGATATCACTTATTAGCTATAGAGAAACACTTCATGAATTGTGCATAACACTTCTGTTGGTCCAGCCACCACGTTGCCATGCTTCTAACCACCAATTAATTAAATGAAGGGCCATGCAATACATAAGCAATGACATAATTCATTTTTGGAACTTAGCATGTGGCTTAGCCTATAAAAAGGCTTCGATTCGTCATTTGTAAAGCATCCCAAAATTCAAAGTATTCAGTAGTGAGAGAGAGAATAGAGAGGAAACTTATCCGGGTGGATAAGGGTGAGAGCGAGTGTAGTTTTACTGGGGTAGTTGGGAGTAGGTACAAATACATTACCCAGGTGAGTGAGGGGTCTCGAGTTTTGGGTTTAAACACGAGTATTAAATTTGTACACTGTAATATTCTCAATATAGTAAAGCTGGTGCTCTCCGTGGAGGTAGGCGGTATTGGCCGAACCATGTAAAAATATGTGTTCTCTATCGGTTTCATTTTGGCTTTATACTATCCAACAAAATTGTCGTGGGGTCCAAATAAACCTTCCGCTGGGCCCGAAAACGCTCAACCCCAACAACTTCTTGGGTTAACTGCATTCTCTTACAAAAAAATGAATTACAAGAAAGTGTTAGACAGAAACACGGAAGTGTTACGGGGAAAGCATGAAGTGTTACCCAACATGTTAATCGCACATGTTAATAGCCAGAAACAAGAAAGTGTTACCCGGAATGCATGAAACGTTACCCAGCAAGAAAGTGTTAGCTAGAAACAAGGAAGTGTTACCCGGAAAGCATGGAGTGTTATCAAGAAAGCACGTTAATGGCATAGCTTCAAAAACCACATTTTATTATGTTGATACCACTTATTAGCTATACAGTAACACATATTTGTGCGTGGTAATACTGCTTGTTATGCGATAACGATATATTGCAATTTATAACACAACAAGGGCGCTAGATACCACTTCTCATTACTCTTTTATAAGGGTATTTTGGTCAGAGGTCCCTTACTTTAAGATAATTTCAAAAACTGGTCCCTAAAACTATGCTTTTTTCTGACACGGTCCTGAATCCTAATAAAAAACTATGGAGGGTTCTGACACGCAAAGCTCCCATAAATTTTTTGCACATAGGTACCCGATCCGCTGCAGGTACGCCATATAACACATTTAGGTACCCTAAAGAAACGTATTTTGGTACGTAACACGTTGAGAAAATGGTACGTCATATATAACACTAAGGTACCATATAGAAACCGTATAGGGTACCGTATAAACGCCTGACGTGGTATGCAATACACACATAAAAAGGTACGGCAAGACTGAAAAAATTGGTACAAACAGTAAACCGAGTACCTATCTGTAAAAATTTCTGACATAGGTACTGATTTGTAAAGTTTTTATTCAGTTGAGTATTTTTCTATGGATGTCACTACTTATTATTTACAGTTTCAATTCGGTAATTTTTTTAAAAAAAAAAAACTCAACATAAACTTCATAAAAGCAAAAAGTGGGGACTATTATCATATAAATGAGGACACCATCATCACAAATCATCATGACGATGCAAGAAAGAAAAAGAGCTTCAAAGGTAAACAATTGAAGGTAAAAAGTTAGAATAAATACATACTAAACAAATAAAGAAAGAAAATAGCGATCAAAAAGCTCGTTCAAGAAAGAATACGGTTCAAAGCCCGGCGCACGCAAACACACACACACAAAACACATTTTTCACACACACAGAGAGAGGGAAAAAAAAAAGGAATTAGTGAAGAGCTATGTGATGAAGGCAACGATTATGTCGTGGCACACTGAGAAAGAGGCTGGTTAGAAGTAGTGACTTACGATAATATCCCTTTGTGGGCTTTTTTTTTTTTTCCTTCTTCTTCCTCCTTTTTATTTTTGCTTTGAAAACAGTACCTGCAGCAGCTTTGGAAGTGAGTTTTGAAGAGAGGTTTGAGAAAGTTTCTGTGCTTTTTTTACTGAGATTTCTTGCACGTTATGATGTTAATCATGGTTGTGATCTCTTGGGATTAGCTCAGATTTTTCCTGAAAAATGATTAAAAGAAGCCTTTTTTTTTTCCTGGGATTGCTGCTTAGAACAAGAACACGGTTTTCTTTCCTCAGGTGATTTTAATTAAACAAAAAAAACCATAAAATAGATAGAAAAAACTGTGGGGTTTCTGCTCCCTGTGCTGATCCTTTCTTTGACTTCTCTTTTGGACATACATACGACGTTTATTAGTGTTGTTTTTAGTACTTCCTCCTTTAATTTGGTAAGAAACCCTGTTTTTTTTTTTTTTTGCCAAAACGTTGAAATTTCATGATGATAATGGTAGATATTTCAGTAGTTTCTCAACAAACATCATAAACTAGTTCAAGTTTTCATTTAATTATATGCATGATCTCTATCTCAGGTCTACTCAATGTGAAAATATCCTGTGATTTCAATGATTTTCGTATATTTTGGTACGAAAGCAATCATCGATTGATCGCTGTTTATCGATGAATGTAACAGCTGAAAAACAGTGAATTTTAGCATGCTCGAAGAATGGGGAAGAAGGGAGGCTGGTTTTCAGCTATTAAGAAGGTTTTCGCACACAGTTCCAAGGACAACAATCGAAGAGATGTGAGTAGTTCTTTTTCTCGCGACGTTTATCGAACTCGATGATCTTATTACGTATACATTTATTCTCAGGGATCATCTTCTGACAAAAAGATCGACAGCGTAAACAAAAAGAAGGGCAAAGGAATACTAAGGAATGGCGAAAATCGATCCTTTCTTCCCCTATTCAGAGAACCGAGCAGCATCGAAAAGATCTTAGGAGAAGCAGATCAGCTCTTCATTAGGCCTTCTTCCCTCGAAAATCAGACATTATTGCCCCCGAGAAAATCTGCTTCTTTCGGCGATTCTTTGCCCGTAAATGCCATTTCTTCGTCTTCTTCGAGGGTTAATAATAATAATGGTGTTTCTCCGTTAAGAGCTGCTTCAGCCCCTTCGAAAGCTCTACCTCAGAAACCTATCGTCAACTCTCCTTCTATAGAGGCTCGTAATAATCCCAAGGCTGTAATAGAACCATTTAAAGCTGCTCCTTCTTCCTCAAAAGCTCCACCTCAGAAACCTATCGAGGCTCATAATAATCCTAAGGTTGTAATAGAACCATCAAAAGCTTCTTCTTCTTCGAAAGCTCCACCTCAGAAACCTAGCGTTGCTTCTCCTTCTATCGATGCTCGTAATAATCTTAAGTCTGTAGTAATAGAGCCATCGAAAGCTGCTCCTCCTTCTTCGAAAGCCCAACCTCAGAAATCTATCGAGGCTCGTAATAATCCCAAGTCTGTAGTAGAAAGAGAAAACCAACAAAAGCATCGCAGGCCCGAGCCCACTCTAAGACATCAGCAAATCTCAGCTACTAAGATCCAAGCTGCATTTAGGGGCTACCTGGTAAATTTCTCCATCCATTTTCAATGCGTTGTTCGTTCTTAAGGGTGCGTTTGGTCCGCGGAATTCGACGCGGAAAAGAAAAGAAAAGTGTGGTCATAAGCATTGAATCATTGTACATTACGCTCCACGTGTCGTACCATTTCACTTTTCCGTTTCTTTTCCACGTCAAAATCTGTAAACCAAACGGAGCCTAAAGAAAGTGATCATATTGTGTGTGTGTGTGTGTATAGGCGAGGAGAAGTTTTGGGGCGTTGAGGGGCTTAGTGAGGCTCCAAGGCGTAGTTCGAGGGCAAAGCGTAAGGCGCCAGACGGCGAACGCAATGAAGCAAATGCAGCTCTTGGTAAGAGTTCAGACGCAGATCCAGTCTCGGAGGATTCAGATGTTAGAAAATCAGGCGAATCAGCGACAAAACAAAGAAATCGAAGGCACGCTGAGCAAATGGACCAACCAACTGGTAAAAAATAAAATTAAGAAAAAAAAGGCGCTGTTTTCTCGAACCATAATCAGCCTCCGGAATCTAACAATAATGCTAATATGGTTTTTGAAGTCCGAGATGGATAATGAGAATTGGGACGACAGCGTACTGACGAAAGAGGAAGCAGACGCAAGGCTGAGGAAGAAAGTCGAAGCAGTGATAAAGAGGGAGAGGGCCATGGCCTACGCTTACTCTCACCAGGTAAAAAAAAAGCGCTTCTGAAAAACCCTTCGTAAAATAAAACCGATTATCCTCCGTTTTCTCACGCGAATTTTTTTTTCTCGGCGAAAAAAAAAGGTGTCGAGGGGAATCCCTAACCAAGCTTCTTACCAAGGCATAGCATCGAACGGTTTACCACGGTGGTGGAACTGGTTAGAACGCCAACTTCCTCAGAACAAAACCAATACGAAGAACGACAAACCCTTCGCCTTCTCAAACAATAGGGTTCGAACGCCCGAAAATCAAGAATCATCTCTCCTAACCCCACAATCTTCGATGTCCATGCGCGGGAAACAGTTCTCTTACCATACGCCGAGCAGAACTCCTCCTCCACAGGCCCCACGAGCGTATGGCTCGAATAAGACAATTTTGAAGGATGACGATAGCCTTGTGAGCTGTCCGCCATTTTCTGCGCCGAGCTATATGATGCCGACTGCTTCGGCGAAGGCGAAGGAGAGGGCGAACAGTAACCCTAAGGAGAGGTTTGCTATGGGGACGACGACGACGCCTTTGAACGAGTCGAAGAAGAAGAAGAAGAGGTTTTCGTTTCCACTTACGCCAAATTGGAATAGTAATAATAATGATAATCGAAGGGCGCTGGAAAAGCGCGATTCTTCGCGCTCGATTGGGGATTTGAGCGTTGCCTCGACGGTTTCGATGCCTGCGATCGTCGGGGGGAAGAAACCTTTCAACAGATTTGTGTGATGTTCTTTCTTTTCTCTATATATGTGACGGTATCTGTGTATGTCTTTTTTTTTCCTTGATGTTTGGAGGATTGGTGTGTAAGTGTTTGTTGTCTGGGTTTGTGTCTTCTTCAGAGTTTTTGTTTTTCTTTTTTGGCTCCTAGTTTGGTATATTATACACTTTTATTATGATTTGTATGCATGGTTGATGTGCTTCTTACAAACATGTTATGGATGGTATTTGTTCGAAATATAATATATAGGCTAAATCACGACATATCGCGTAAGCTTTTAGGTGTAATAGTCATTCCATATGGTATTCGAATTAGAACTTAGACTAAGAGATTATGGTAGTAGAACTAGAACTTAGACTAAGAGATCATGAGTACGAATCTTCACGACCATCAATTTAAGAGAATTATATGTTTAATGGTAGATCAGCTTAGACATGACCATCCATTTAAGAGAATTATACGCGTCTAATGGTAGAAATGAAGAAATCGGCGTAGACGTTAGCTGCCTAGTGAAAATATAATATATAAAATTAAAATATGATACACTTCATTTAACCTTAAGCTTTTAAGTGAAGTGATCATTCAACAAGTCATTCAGGGGAAATATTCATAGAAACTATCAATCCACATGCAAACCCAATCAATCGCCATTTATCATTAAGTGATTTCGGCACTTATAAGCGACATTTAGATGCGCCATTACGATCGATAAAGCACACGGATTCAAAAGCATGACACGTTACAGACGGGACGAACTTCACTAGAATCGATTCTTAACTTACATAATTTGTAATGAAGATGTTCTATGGTGAGGGTTGCATTTGCTCGCATTCTTCGCGAATGGACTGGAAAAGAACGGTGGATAAGTATCTCTCCCCAAAGCTCGGAAAAACGACCTGCAAAAGGAAGGCGAAAACGAAATTATAACGTAAATCAAACAATTTCTTTTCACAGACGCTTGATCGATGCCCAATGTTTCATTGGTAAAATCTTGTTTTCCAGACTTAATAATAGCACCTTCTTGGAAGATTGTACAGTGAGATGTCATGGACATGAAAAAACAGTATGTCAAGTTGTTGAAACTAAGGATGTTAGAAGAATAATTGTCTACGTACCGCTATAAGCTTTCCAGCATTTTCTGGTCTCTTTGCAACCTTAATGGCAGCGGCTGCAGCAGCTCCTGAAGATATCCCAACCTGGTAAATGAGAAAAAAAAATTAAATGGCGTAAATACTCCGACTTTTAGATAATTCAAGGGCTAACATTTTTTGAGATAAAAAAGATGGAGAAAGAAAAAAGGGCTAAGAGGTGTAAGAAAAATGATGAACAGTTTATCCATGGTTGCCAGAATGTACTGACCAGGAGGCCCTCTTTAACGGCCAATTGCTTAGCCATTTCCACTGCTTCATCACTTGAAATCTGGGCAAGAACGAAAACACCAGTCAGTCGCGAGGAATTAATTGGCATACTCAAGAAAGAACAACAATCGGAAATTGTAAAGCCTAATAGAAGGAAAGAAACCCAATGATAGAAAATCAGACCTCTATAACTTCGTCCATCACATCTTGGTCTAAGTTCTTTGGAATAAAACCTGCTCCAATCCCTTGAATTTTGTGAGGGCCTGCAGTTTCAAATAGCAAAATACTAGAACCAAAATTGTAAATTAAACTTGAACTAGCCTGAAAAGACCTAGAGGGCGAAACATTACCAGGTTTTCCCCCTGATAGAACATTGCTCTCAGTGGGTTCCACACCAATAACCTGATTGGATCAGTTTAATCATCAGCAGAGGATTTAAACTAAGCTTACAAGGCTTAAGTAATACACCCAACTGATAGAAAGAACATTTCAGCAATGTCAGCATGCTTAATATGTCAAAAAATATTACCTTAACATTAGGATTATTCTGCTTAAGATAACGACCAACTCCTGAAATGGTCCCACCAGTTCCAATGCCAGAGACAAGTATGTCAACCTTACCTTTTGTATCTTCCCAAATCTCTGGGCCAGTAGTTTCATAGTGAATCTACAAGTGCAATACTTAACATACTCATCACATTATCGATGTCACAAACATTATAAAACAGCAACCAATATTCCAAGGCCAACTACAAGAAGGTTTACTTGCGAAGAAAAATAACCTTGGGATTGGCAGGATTGTCGAATTGCTGGAGCATATAGGCATTTGGGGTGCTGTTGAGTATTTCTTCAGCTTTTTGAACAGCTCCTTTCATCCCTTTGGCCGCCTCAGTTAGAACTAATTCAGCACCGAATGCTTTCAAGAGGACCCTTCTCTCGAGACTCATGGACGCAGGCATCGTTAAGATAAGCTTGTACCCCTTTGAGGCAGCTATGAATGCAAGACCAATGCCTGTGTTCCCACTTGTAGGTTCAACCAATATACTCTAGCATGCAAAAGATTCCAGAATCAGCATAACGAATATAGATACCAGATTATCGATGTTCTCAACTTTTATTTAGCATGCATAGTGATGAAAGACAAGGCATAATCAAAATGTTCACAACACGGAGACATGAAACGTAAGTAGATAGAGGGATAAAAACACGACAATATCAATTTTATTAAAATCGTAAACGTAAAGAAACAATCTTACCTTCCCTGGAGTTATAAGGCCTCTCTGCTCGGCATCCAAAATCATACTGTACCCTATCCTGAAAGCAAAATATTAATTGGAGTGAGCAGAAGAAACTTTTCAGGAACAAAAATTTCTTGAGCTTCAGATAACATATAAAATTAGAAAGGAAATGCTCTGACCTATCCTTGACGCTGCAACATGGCTCCATGATCTCGAGCTTTGCAGCAATATTAGCAACACAACCTTTGACAACATTATTCAAGTAAACCATCGGAGTCTTCCCAATCAGCTGTTGCGGAAACAACGATGACACATATAAAATGAAGATTTATCATCGGCTATACATAGCGACAGCCGACCAAAGAAAAAGAAGCCAAAAGCTCATTTAACCGAATCGATCGCGATACAAAACAAGAAACAGTACAATGACTGACCTGAGTTACATCATCAGCAATGTTGAGTCCTTCAATTTCAGTTTCTGTCTCGACGGACACTGCTTTACAGACAATTCGATCGCCATACTTGTGCGTACTCCTACAGCCAACGCTCAAAGCCCCGACGCAGGACCTTTTCGACCTTCTCGGACCAAAACGACACTTTTCACCTGAGCAAAACAATTCCGATGAGTATAATTCGGATCTACCGGCGACGGATAGAGAAGTCAACGGCTTGATCATCATCAGTGAAGCCATTGCTGTGTGTGAGTTTTGTTGTACGCGTACGATGCGTGCGTCTAGGTGCAGAGAAGTATCAAAATGAGGACTATATATAGGTCGAAATAACAGCAATAAATGTGTCGTTCATGTTAAAAATTGATCCATAGCTTATCTTCCTAATTTTGTCTCTTCGGAAGACTAAAGAGACATTTCGATAGCCGCCAAACGGTCAAAGTCGCCTAGACTGTTTGGGCTGTATAATAGGCCGGCCCAATAGCTTTTTTCACTGTAATAACGTAATCGAATATTTATTTATTTTTTATTCACAATTAAGTGAAGATTAATAGTAAAAAAATAATAAAAAAAATGGTAAACCGCATAACAACACCCCGAGTAAATTCAATTTAAGTGAAGGTGAACATTACTGTCGATTGTGGAACAATCCTACCGATCTGACTATTCAGACTGATATGAACCTCATTGTGGGCTATGGGATGAGCTGACTCCCAGCGAGACTAATTTATCGATTAAGTTCAATCTAATACGGATCAAAACTTTATTGTCGGTTTTTGGGACAATCCTCCCGACTTTGACTAAGTTTAGACTTATCTAAACCTCATTGTTGGCTATGAGGCGACCTGACTTCAATTTTTCAATTTTCCGACTAAAGTTCAGCCTAAAACTAATCGTAACCTTATTGTTGGTTATATGATAACCACTCTGACTTCAAATTGGACTGATTATAGGGCTTGTACGTACAGTGAAATGTCTATACAGATAACTAAGAAGTTCAAGTATGATCAGAATCTTAACTTTCATTTGGAGATAATAAGGAACTCGATCACTTGACTTCCAACGAGAAGGAGACCTCATTTTGTCATCGAGCATACCATTTCTATATATTTTTTTTTCTTATTTGGGCAAGTAATTACCAAACTACAACTTTTTGTTTTGATTTCCTAATCGAAGATTAATTTGTTATGAAGTTTTATTATTATTTTTTGATGTTCCTATAAACAATCTTCATAATTCCTATTTATTTAAAAGGTGTGCACTAATTTTTGCACGGCCAATTTGATAAATAGGATTATTTTAGGGTCATTTTAAAAAAATAGGAACAAGACTTGGTCAATTAAAAAAAAAAACATGTTTAATTAATTAACTAAACCTAACTAATACCAAAATAAATAAATACATATATATATATATATATATATATATATATATACCAACGACCAAGCCAATTAACGCGACCAACCACCTTTACGAACTAGATCGAGACATCCAACCGAAGCAAAAACGAGCCGAAACGTCTGAACCATCGAAACACCTAAGCTCCAAGAAGCATATACAGTAAGTAATGGGGCAAAATTCATGTATCGCATTTTACATTATCGGGCATTGCAAGTTTCGTTCATGTTAACAACATTTTACATTTCTAGCATTGGGTATTAGATTTTCGCATCATTGGGTAGTTATGGGTAGCATTTTCACGGTAGATCTGGTGCGAATTTGAAGAAACATTTCGTTTTCGTTTTATTCGAATAAAGTTTTCTAATTTATTCTGCTCGAAAAGATAACTTGGATAAGATATTTCCCTTAGTCCTAATTCGGACACTTTACACGAATAACTCGGAAGGGTACTCGAATAATATTCCTCACTTGTAAATTTTATAAATTAAAATTTTCGATTTATCTTAGTTCGTAAAAGATGTATGGCTACCCGAACTTTATTCGAAGGGTATTCAGAACTCGAATGACATTTTTCAAATGTTTCGAGCACCTCGAATCACATTAATGGTATTCGAGTACCTTATTCGATTTTTCCCGAACTCGAAAGACTTACTCGAATACTTTTGATTTTCGAGTTTTAGATTTATTGAATATTTCATTTGTAATTAATGTTTATTTATGTGATTTATTTATTTATATGCAGGTTATGCCGACCAGCATTATGATTGATTACGATGGAGAATGGATAATTGGAGAAGATAATAAATATAGTTGGGTTCCAAGGATGGGAACAAATATAAAGCCCATTGGGTTCGATGTTGATTGTTGTTTGCTGGAGGATCTGCGAAATGAAATATACGAGTCTATTAACTTAAGCGGGAGGCCGGAGTTAAAGTTTAGTTATCAACTTTATATGAGAGGTATGGAAGGTAGTGCTCCATTGTATATAAAGAATGATAGTTGAAGGGTTACATTTACTTAGGGGGTCCAATGGATAGACCGATTCTCCGTGTGGAAATTGGACTCCCTACAACCCTTGCCCGTCAAGCTCTTGCGGGTGATGAAGTTGGTCCTGTTCCAATTGAGGTTTGTAGCGGTGGAGGTGGTTACAACGATGATTGTTTTGACCGTATCATCGACTTTGGCGGAGACGAAGATGTGAATTATGGGGTTGAAGGTCACAATGAGGCTAACGTGCATGTCAACTCTGGTGAGAATGTTGTTACGCAGGAGAACGTGCACATCAATTTTGATGGCGTAAACGAAGAAGATGCAGACATGGATGATGAGGAGGAGGAAAATGTAATTATTCCCAGTGATCGCTATTCTTTTACCGACGGTTCCTCCATCAAAGTCGGTGATGAATTTGAGGATAAGAGGACTGTCAAGAAGAGGATCTAAAGAGTTGCTATAGAGGCATGTTTCGAGCTCAAGATTATAAAATCTTCTCGATCGTACTACGACGTGAGATGCAAAGAGGTGGGATGTACTTGGAGGATATGGACGGCAAGGATTAAGGATACAGCAGTATTCTCTGTTCGTACATATTGCAACACACATACATGCGACCTTGCAAATCGGAACGCAAGACTCACTTAAGCATCATCAACCTCCGTGAGTGATATGCTTCTTGAATCTTTTCAGGGTTCTACAAGTACACCGACCCCTAAACTAATTCAAACAATGATGAGAAATCGTGGGATCGAAGTTTCATACTTCAAAGCATGGAAAGGAGGCATTTTAGCACAAAATGCAATGAAGGGTGACCCCGATGAGAGTTACAAGTTGGTTCCGTCATACCTGTCGACGTTGAGAAGGATGAATCCGGGAACCATAGCGAGTCTATATCTAGACGATGAGCGGAGACTCAAACACGTATTCCTATCCCTCGGTGCTTGTATTGCGGGATACCGTCATATGAGGAAAGTTGTTTGCATCGACGGTACTTGGTTGAAAGGAAAATATAACGGTACGTTACTCATTGCATCAGCCGAGGATGGCGACAAACATCAGTTTCCTTTAGCTTGGGGCATAATTGACGATGTGGAGTCAATAGAAGCTTGGACGTGGTTTTTGAACGAGCTCTTGGCGGTCGTACCCAATGAGGATGATCTTGTTATCGTATCCGATAGAGCTCCTTCAATCAAAGCTGTCGTGGCAAATGTCTACAGTCATGCACACCACGGTCATTGCATTTGGCATCTGTCGCAAAATATGAAAGGCCGATGTAAGAAGCAGGGTGCGACTGAGACGTTCATACGGATTGCTAAATATACAAGCAATGCGACTTTGATTCACAATATAAGGATTTTGAGCAAATGTTTCCCGCCGCATATGCGTATTTGGAAGCAAATGCTGAGAAGGAACGATGGAGTCGAGCTTATTCTCCGACATCTCGCTATAACATCATGACTACGAACGGAGTTGAATCGATCAATGCAAGACTCCGTGAAGAAAGAAAGCTCCCGATCATTGCGCTTCTGGAATCGATACAGAGGATGACGGCTGATTGGTTTGCTAGATACAGACATCAATCTATTCAAGCAACCACACAGTTTACCCCAACGGTGGAAAGGTCAATCCGTGAAAAGTATACGCAAAGTCAAGGGTATGAAGTTAGCGAAATCGGTCCGGAGGAGTATGATGTCACCTTGACGTGGTGGAAGTCATCAGTTCGAGCCTGATTATCCCTAAACCCAATGTGAGTTTTTCTTCTTCAGGGAGTCGTGCCGTCGTTAACTTGCAATCGAAGACATGTACATGCCACCAATTTGACATCGATAGGATTCCTTGTCCGCATGCAATCGCAGCGAGTCTACGAACGCACACGTCTACCTACCCGTTGTGTTCGGCTTTTTATTCTGTCCTAACATGGCAGTTTGCTTATCATGGACGAGTTTCGTCGGTTCCGGATCAAGCCGAATGGGATACCGTGGATGAATTGGTGCTGCCACCTCGGTTCGTACCAAAGCGTGGTCGGAGAAAAGAAAGAAGGTTTCCATCCGTCGGTGAGTTTGGTCGTAGACGTTAATTATATTTGGCTTTATAGTTGCTCTAAATTTCACTGTTTTTCGAGTAAAAGTTGACAATCGAATAACCCCGAATAAGAAACTCGAATATATGATATAGTCGGAAAAAGCAATTCTTGAAAATTCGAGTAATATACGAACTCGAATATACTCGATGCGGAAACTCGAATAAGTACCAATTTAAATAGTCGGAAGAAGCAAAGCTGAACATATACGAGTAATATATGAACGCGAATAAACTCGATGAAGAAACTCGAATATGTTGTTATCGATATTTTGAGATTGTGTAGTTGGGAAATATTCATATTTGGCTTTATAGTTGCTCTAAATTTCACTGTTTTTCGAGTAGAAGTTGACAATCGAATAACCCCGAATAAGAAACTCGAATATATTATATAGTCGGAAAAAGCAATTCTTGAAAATTCGAGTAATATACGAACTCGAATATACTCGATGCGGAAACTCGAATACGTACCAATTTAAATAGTCGGAAGAAGCAAAGCTGAACATATACGAGTAATATATGAACGCGAATAAACTCGATGAAGAAACTCGGAATATGTATTAATTTTCGAGCGGAGTTATTTTCGAAAAGTAGCTTATTCGAGCAAACATATTTATACGAAAACATTACTCGAAAAAAGTATTGATATTCTAATGTATTCGAGTGTTGTTTTGTAAATGTGAATTTTAGTCATCTCAAGACATAATTAAGTAGAATTATCAATATTTTGATGTTTTAGGGCCTTGGTGATGTTAATGGAATACTTTACTCAAACCATACAAAAATCGTTCCATGACATATAATGGAATTAGTTGGTAGATCATACGTTAGTATAGAATACTTATCAATGTTTTCTTCATATAAAAGAACAATTTGGTAAAGATGATTTTTTTATTTGATTGCATAGATTGATAATTACTTAGTTAAGAAACACATTTAACAACCAGAAACCAAATTGATATTACTCGAATAACAGAAAGTTTTGAAAAAAAAAAGAACTTGCATGTGAAACTGAACTAACCAGAAACCAAACTGAACAACCCAAAAATCCATAAAGATACTCAACAATCCATTCAAAAACTGAACAATCCATTCAAATATCTATCTAAAAACAGTTCAACAATTCCAAAACATTCCACAAACTGTTCAAACATTCCAATTGTTAAACCAAATACTAACAACCAAAAACAATCTAAATAAGCGAATTTTTCAGTTTCGAGAGATCATCTCTCTTACCGAACATCATCGACATAGCCGCCCGGAGCATATATACACCACACTCCCCGCTGTCCGAAGAAACATAACAATTTCAAACTCTAGACAATGAACATTGCAAAGTAAAAAAGTAAGACAAGTGAAAATTACCTGATCTTCCCCTGAGGGAACTTGCCGCACCGCGCATACGTAAATTTGACAAGATTGTCATTTACACGTAAGTGTTGTAGCATCAGCGGTATCAACTCGCAGAGGGGTTCGACGTATTGCTTTACGAACCTCATGTCCTTGTCAGCTGCCCGGTCGCAGTCCAAAATCTGAACGGTTCTCTCCTTGAACCGTGCGACCAGAAGCACCCAATGCGCATTGTACCCCAACGGTATGACGGCAGCCTCCGCTTGGCTCCAGTGGAGTGACGGCTTGTGCGGGTGATAGTATTCTCCCGTAGCGTGTCGTTCGAACGACGACATATCCCACGGGCGAGGTTTGGTGGACTCAAGCAGTACCAATTGTGCAAAATTGGTACTCATGAGGCCACTCTCTCCACAGGAAGCCCAAAGCGGTCTTGCATCGCTATAAAACCGTGGAATGCCTCGTTGACGTGCTGCAATTATTAGCATAATATGTTATTAAGCGAAATAATTAATTAAGTAGAACGTATTGAGCTAAAAGAACATACCGCATCCGAGAGCCAAACTTTCTGAGCAGACAGGTCTTCGAAGAATTTCTTGTCATAAGACTGCACGATGCCTGCCCGTTCTTCAGTTGGGCCCATGCTTCCCAACTCCACCCTTATCGCCTCCCAATTTTTAATCCTCGACTCAATGAAATTCTCCAAGTTGTTCAAGCGAGGTTTTGTACCTGGAGGCGTCGAGTCCGGTAACGGCATATACGGACTCGTTAGGACCTTCGCCTTCTTCTTCTCGCGATCAGGCTGTCCCATTTTGTAGCGAGCACGGCGGTCCGAGGTCTTAATCGTTTGTACCGTTTCGGCCCGGCCACGGTCTCCGTCGTGGTCGAAGCGGCGTCGTCCTCCGTCCCCGTCGTCCCCGTCTCAGTCGCCCCGGCCGCGACCCCCGTCCCCCCAGCCGCGACCCCCGTCCCCGTCCCTGCGGCCACGACCCCCGTCCCCGTCTCGGCCGATATCCCCGTCCCCGTCCCCTTGGCCACGACCCCCGTCCCTGTCGTCTCGGCCGCGATCCCCGTCCCCCCGGCCACGACCCCCGTCCCCGTCCCCGTCCCTCCAGCCACGACCCCCGTCATCGTCTCGGCCGCGATCCCCGTCATAGGACCTCGCAATATCCCGTACCATTGTCGGCCTCAGGGTCTCGATGACTACAAAACGGGAGTATTAAGTTTTACGTAATCTCAATATAATTTTATAAAATAAACATCAAGTAAGACATACCCTCGAGCACGATCGAACGTAGCTCCCTAATCTCCGTTCGGATATCCCTAACCTCAGCCTCCAGCCTGTCCATTCTTATATCGATATGGGCGACTACTGAGCTAGAAGAAGCAGGAGGAGGAGACTGCGGCGGAGGAGGAGAAGACCGCGGAGGAGAAGACCGCTGAGGAGGAGACCGCGGAGGAGGAAATGGAGCAAGCCGATGGCCACAACAGTAAACCGCCATCCCATTTAGCAGATGCTCCACTATCCTCTGGGCTACGGCGTCATCCCTGCCATAAAAGTCGGCGACCGTGCGGAAGTGCCTTGAATTGACTTCAACATCGGTTGGTGTAAGCCAACACCGCACATCCTGTGTATTTGTACAAGTTAAAACATCTCAAGCTAATTAGCAATGTACAACTCTAAAATTTCATATTATAAATAAACATATATACTTACATCCATCTCCCCGGCATTGAATGCACGCTCGACCGCTTCCCACGACGGAGCAGAACTCTTGGCGAAAAATCTGGTCTTCCAATGGCATATTCGGGGTATCGGGAGTCTATCACCGGTTCTCCTCACAGTGAATTCAGCCCCGACGCTCGGCCAACACTCATACGCCAGAACCTGATAAAAGAGAGTAAATATAAGTTAAAAAAAGATAATATGGCTTAAATAAAGCAAAATTACTTACCTGAAGCGGTTGGACGAAGCCGCTAATATCGAAGGTTGTCTGGATTTTTCCCTTCGAAGTCATATCAATGTGCTTCTCCAATAGGTCTTTGTTCAGACCATAAACGACCTCCTCGAAAGCTATCATTCCCCAAGGATATTCGTTGAAGCGATCAAAATCCTCCACCAGAGAGAGCCACTCGCTCTTACGATCAAGTCCTTCTTCACTCGGCACTTCCCTAGTACCCTGACGGCAAAATAAAGCGCCGCGATCTTCAATTTCTCGATATTCATGCCCGAGTCTCCACCGGCGGCAGCATTACGCATCATTTCTTCCATTCTTGCATCCAAATCGTGAAAATATATAACGGGCTTGCCTACGAGCCATAAAACAAACGTTAGTTTTTGAAATCGAAGTAAAAATGATTCAAAATGATAAAAAAAGAATAGGATAATCATACCAGGCCAATGCCTCATTGTAAAGCCGTTCGATGACGGTATCACCGGATCGGCAGCGCCACAATCGAGCCCCGTGATCAGGCAATACTCGACCAACGAAAATCGTAATGGTCGGCCACGAACGACCATCCAAAACTCCTGCGACTCAGGCATATACTCCACTTGCCGGCTCATCAAAAACCACAAAATCATATTCGAGTTGTAGTGGTTACGGGCCACCTTTATGAGATTCCCGAACTGAGTCCTGTTGACCATCTCCGCCAATTCATCTTCGTTCAAAAAGGTACGAATGTGTTCGGCTACTAACATGTACTTTGCGTTCATTGTAAGGGTGGCATGGTAGAAATTTTCCGCCGGCATCTTCGTCGGAAAATAGATCTGAAAATGCAAAAAAGAAACACAGAAATTCTCTGTTATTGGAGTAAATTATTCGAGTAAAACGAGACTCGAATATATATATATATTATTCTAATCCTACTTACTCGAATAAAAACTAGAATAATCGCAAATCACGAATTACGCAAAAAATCCGATCGATTACGACGTTTACCCAACGATTTAACATTAAAATCGACCGATCTAACGTGAGAAACGAATCATTGAACTATACGAAGACAAAACCCCCAAAACTCATTAAACCGAAAACTCACCGTGACTCGACCGTCTTCGATTTGCTCATCCACACGGTTGCGTTGAGGCACATACGGCGCTTTCGTTTTAGTTTTCGCCATTGATGATCGAATGATTAGTTTCTGGTTTGCGTTTTCTATTTTTCGAGTGGGTGAAGAACTTCGAATCGCCGGACTTTTATAAGAGTTAAGGGTTCGAATGATTTTCTAAATTTACCTTTCGCCTTTTATAACATTTATCTAATAAGAGTTACTTATTCGAGTATCGTATTCGAGTTAACAACTCGGAAGGTGAACTCGTTAAATTTATTCGAATAAAGCAGAAAATCGTTTAATTAATTAAATGAGTCACGCATCTCGAGTATTCGTATGTATTGAAATCGTTATTCTAATAACTTATTCGAGTTTGAATATCACTCGAATAAGTTTCTCGATTAGTTGTCCAGTTAATAAATCGCTTAAACCGTAACTTTTTCATAATTAATCTTCTTAACCAGTTTTCTAGTAAGGGTATTTTGGTCATTTTCAACCCCGTTCCCTTTTTTTAAAAACTGTTATGAATCGTTCCTCTTTATCAAAATTTCCCAATTTTTGCATAACTATAGTAGCAACCATAGAGAAGCATAAAGTATAGATAAGCGAGATGTGTAAAATAAGTATCAAACAAGCGATTAAATACAATCACACACAAGTGAAGCCATGGCGATGAATCATCTTCGAGAGAATTACATAAATAATGTTATTTTGAGAATGAAATTACAAAACTAGTTGAGTTTTTAAACCTATTACAAAACTAATCAACATTTTTAATTTTAACTATTTTTATTTTCATTTTAACCATGAAAACGCTTAACATTACAAATTTCATTATTCCTATCTTCTAATAGCACAACACTTGTTAATAATTAAATTTTTACCCCATATTATTTTAACTCAAATATATTAAAAATATATTACTTAAAGAAATAATCAAAAAGAAAAATAAAATTACTTGGCGTGACCATGACCTACTCTTCCTACGCGAGTTCGATATCTAGAGCTGTCAAAACGGGTCCGGCCCGTAGCTCACCAAAGCCCGCCATGGGCAGGGCCGGCGCGGGTAAGCCCACCGTTTGGCAGGCCTGAAAATTGAAGGCCCGTCATGCCCAGTTAAATAGGTATGTTAGTATTTCTTAGCTCCGATTTTTAATTTACTCAAGTTTAATAATATGAATAAATTATTATTACAAGATTAGATTTAATTAGAATTAATTGCGAGTTTAAATATTTAATTTTTGTTATTTTTTTCTTTCTTTTTTTGATTTTTTTCTTATTTTTTGAATTTGTTTTTTTATTTGGGCGGGGCGGACCTTCAATTTCTAAGCCTGACTGTGCGCTTACCCGCGCCCGCCCGCCCAAGGCGGGCTTTGATGGGCTATGGGCTGGCCCGGCCCGGTGACCCGTTTTGCCAGCTCTAGATATCGAACTCACGTGGAAGTAGTAGGTCAGGCCCAAGTAATTTTATTTTTCTTTTGATTATTTCTTTAAGTAATATATTTTTTAATATATTTGAGTTAAAAGTTGGGGTAAAATTTTTATTATTAACAAGTGTTGGGCTTTTTGAAGATAACAATAGTGAAAATTTATAATTTTAAGTATTTTCATGGTTAAAGTGAAAATAAAAATAGTTAGAATTAAAAAAGTTGATTAGTTTTGTAATAGGTTTAAAAACTCAACTAGTTTTGCAATTCCATTCTCAAAATAACATTATTTTTGTAATTCTCTCAATCATCTTCCATATCATCTCTGAGAGGTTCGAGATCTGAAGGAAGTTCTTCCCAACACGTCATTGGCGCCGTTGCAGCTGAAGGTTGATCTTCCCGACGCAATTTACCTAAGCAGTTGGCCAAAAACGAGTGTATCCGCAACCTTGAGATCTCCGCCAAAGCAATCGGCACAATCGAGATATTTCAGCTCGTCTGCGCCGACATTTTGATGATTATCTAGCTGAAGTTGCTCGCCTCTACTGAGGTACTGATCGATCCGTTTCTTATGTGAAGAAAACTTGTTTTGCTGAGCTGAATTTTAGTCTGTGATACTGCATTCTAGTCGGCATTGGCCAGGTTTTATCGTTTGTTTGATGAACGTCTCAGTTTTTTTGTCGCTTTGGTTACCGACGCCTATGAATAACTATGATCGACTTAAGATTTTTTGTACGTTTTTTACTTGAAGTGTTTGCTAGATCTTGCCTCTCCTTTTCTTTTTGTGTGTGCAAGGGGTTTTGTTTCGGATTCGCCTGCACACTCACGTGTGCGTCAGACTCGCTTGTTCTTGGTATATCTTAAATTTTCCCTTCTCCATTCGAAAAAACAACCTTGTCCATATTGTTCGTGTTCTATTTTTTGATTGCTTATGATGTGCCATCGATCATGTTAATACTATGTACCTTCCTTTGGATTCTTTTCTTGTTCTTATGCTCTTTGTTTGCAGTTACTGCCTCTTGCGACGACTGGATGCTACTTGAGCCGAACATTGTGTCTCATACAAGTCTGTTTGTATGAGAGGTTAACTTATTTGTCATCCTGTAGAAAGTTGGAAGAGCTGATACTGTATCTCATACAAGCTTGTTGCTTTGCCTTAGGGTACCTATCATATATAATGATCAGCAAGCAGCTTTTATTGACCTACCTATATCTCTTGGTCTATATAGTGCTATCATCAGGGGTTATTCTGTACAACAAGGTATGCATTTCATTTCATTAGCAACCTGTACAAGGACTTCTGTTCTGCTGTCTATGGATTTGATTCACGTCAAGCTAACTAAATTTCCACAATGTTTATTTCTGATCTGATCTAAAATTATGCATGACTTAAAAGTTACATCTGCCGTTTGTTGCTCACATACAGTGGGTTCTCTCACCAAAGTACTTCAACTTCCCATTTCCAATTACACTTACCATGATTCATATGGGCTTTTCGGGCTTGGTGGCTTTCTTTCTGATCCGTGTTATTAAGGTAAATTTTCATCTGCAGCTTTCTATCTTGTTTCATATTTTAGGTCTGTGTTTGTTCAAGCTTTGATATTATGCCTCACCTCAAGTTTTGCTCATCTGGTGTTGGTACTATGATTCGTTATCTATCATCAACTAGTGATTTCATGAGTTCTTGCTAGATACGTAGAAGTTCTTAATTATACTACGTATTTTTCGATATACTAATTCTTCTGTAGCATTGTCTTTGTACTTATCACATAGCACATGTTTTTTCTTTCGCGTAGGTTGTGTCACCTGTGAAGATGACTTTTGAGATGTAAGATGGCATTTGCGATAATCATCTGATAACTTTTGCTGTCTCCCTAATCCCTATATGACCGCATATGTTTGAATTTGCAGATATGCAACTTGTGTAATTCCAATCAGTGCCTTCTTCGCATCAAGCCTTTGGTAAGTGTATGCTTGCATCATGAAAGTTTTGCTTGTCTAAGAATTATCTTAAGTATGACATACCCTCATTGAAGTACGTGAGAAAATTGTAGTCCACAAAGCATATGTCACGTCATACAGACTACATTTTCAGATAATGCATTTAGTTATTAATAGGATTGGTATTAATGCAGGTTTGGAAACACCGCTTACTTGTTCATCTCTGTGGCCTTCATCCAGATGCTTAAAGCCCTGAGTATGGATCTATTATATTTTTTCACCCTACTTTGATTTCTTTTATGACAGTGCGAAATTCACAGAACATATGTGTTGATCATCTCTCTTATCCGATGACAGTGCCAGTGGCTACATTTCTCATGGCTGTTATCTGCGGTACCGACAAATTGAGATGTGACTTATTTCTGAACATGCTCTTGGTCAGTTTGGGCGTTGTAATATCTTCATATGGGGAAATCCATTTCAACATAGTGGGAACAGCTTATCAAGTTACAGGAATATTCGCCGAGGCTCTTAGGTTGGTTCTCACTCAAGTTCTTCTCCAAAAGAAGGGTTTAACACTAAATCCCATCACAAGCTTATACTACATTGCTCCATGCAGGTATGCTTTGTAACTCCCGCCATAAAATGTATCTTGAATCTTTTTAGTATTCCTTAATATCCCAAGTGGATCATAAACAATCTAGTTTAATACTGATATGTGGCTTGAATTAACCGACTGAACTCTACAATGCACAGTTTTGTTTTCCTCTTCGTGCCTTGGTACCTCTTGGAGATGCCTGGAATGGACGTAACGCAGATTCAGTTCAACTTTTGGATATTCTTATCAAACGCATTCTGCGCCTTGGCTTTGAATTTTTCAATATTCCTCGCCATCGGTCGGACAGGGGCAGTGACTATCCGCGTGGCTGGCGTTCTAAAAGATTGGATACTGATCGCACTTTCAACCGTCATTTTCCCCGAATCAACGATCACCACACTGAATATCACCGGCTATGCAATTGGTAACTTCTCATCTCTGTCGCACATCTTTATTCCATTTTATCGACATAAAATATGGTTTAAAAAAACTCGTCTATTTCGGCAGCTCTGTGCGGCGTTGTCATGTACAATTACTTGAAAGCCAAAGATGTCCGTGCATCCCAAAATTCTGCAGAGATTGTTGCTGAACGAGCCGCCAAGGTAATAATGAATAACCCACTTCGACTTACTTTGTTTAAAATGATATATACATCTAAATGAATGAAATTAGTATTTTGCCCTGCGCAATGCACGAGTTATATACAAAAAAATTGATCTATTAGTTATAATATATCTAAAAAAAGAAAAGAAGTTTTATATTGGGCTAAACGTGGTGGTTTCCTTCAAAGTGGGTGGTTAACTTTTAATTTTTTAATGTTTATTTTATTAAATAGTTAATTATTGGACATGGCGCGCATTTAGAGACCTCCTACATTTTATAATACTATAAGATTACGAACCTAATGTTTGCATCAGTTCGCAAAAAAACACACACATGACACACTGATGAACACTCATGATAATAGTGATCCTTTTTCCACCTAAAATATAGGTTCTTATGAATGACAAGAGATCTTCTGATAATTTGTATGCTATGGACGACGACGACTCAATTTCTCGTAGTGAAGTAAATATCGACGTTGAAGCGCCGCTGATACCTTCGGCGAAAGGACTCTTATCAAGAACGAAGCCGAGCTAGGTACGAATCATATACGCTAGTTGAATGGATTTTCTGTGGTCGATTTTCTCGGGTTTTTTTCTTTTCTTTCCTTTCGATTTTTGGTCAAGTATCAGAGAGTACTTGATTGATTCGTTATATCAAATTTCAGACGGTTTTTCGTAGTTTGCGATATATGATTATATTCAAATGAGGCGAGGGTAGTGAGACCATCCCTAATGAAATTGCAGGTTTTTTTGCAACTTGTTATAGCATATGTTACTGCAATGTATTTTGTGTTTTGTAATGCTTACTTTGCAATTAAGTAGTAAATTGACATCTGTTAGCCGAATAATAAAATTAGTCCCCTCGATGAGATGGGAGACTTCACCCGAAAATTAAGATATATAATCGATAAGGTTTCTATCGTTTTTCTAAAATAATATCGACTTATTTAAAATTAAGATATATTGAAATTTCCCAAAACGGATTTTCCGTAATTCGGCCCGATCATCAAAACATGCACATAACACAATGGTACACTTGCACCCTCAGATAGCGTGTGCATATATATATATAATATTAAATTTATATTAATTTAAAACAGCTAAAGTTTTATTTAAATTTAGTCATGTATATAAAAATTATAAAATTAAAAGTAAAAGAATTAACTTGAAAAAGTAATTAAAAGTTTGTGGGTGATTTTTGAATTTTATTGTTAATTTTTAAAATTAATTGACAGACTAAAGACAGTTTATACCCACCACTCACGCTTAATAAAATAGAACAATACAATATGTAAAATGAACCATCTATTAGAGGTGATGGATGTAATTGTATATAACCCATCACAATGTGCCAACGTTTACAATTTAATCCCTTTGTATAATTTAATTAATTAAAGAATTATCATGCCTCCATTTTTATTTATTGTACTTGTACCCCTACATATTATTTTCGTTTTATATATTTAAAAATTATATTTGATCTACTAAAGATTATAAACTATAAATCTCAAAATTAAAAATAACACAATTATTTAAGGACACATAAAGCGTGCAAAAAAGCGCTGGTTTTTTATTATTTTTACCAGAAGAATATGCGAGTTCATATATTACTGACACATAGAGTGTGCAAAAAACTACTAGTTTTTGTTGTTATTATTCCCATAAGAATGTGAGAAGAGTTCATATTGTTTGAGAAGTGCAGAGCATCCAAAAACTATAAGATCACTAAGTAGATTAGATTTCAACTGCAGCTTTAAGACTTTTACCTTCATTCAGTCCTCTATTCGATCTCAACTTACATTTCTTCGGAGTCAGCGTTGAATGTCGTAATAGAAAAGGTCTTGGGTCCAAGATTTCTCAAGCTCGAAAGGTTCGGCGGCATTCTGTTAAGCGACGAGTTTTCGTCTCTAACAATCAGCGGAGTTGATCCTTGAAAGAAGTGGTCCATTTTGGAGTCAGACACACGTGCATATGAGCATATATATACACGACGGTCCCTGACCCAATGTTCGGAAATATCTTAATGAACGAAGAGGGGTGTTGAAGTGGTCTGATAGAAATCTCCTCCTCCTCAAAATAGCCCGTGAAGCCATATCTCTTCAAGAAACAGGAAAATACGAGTCAATATAGAGTACCAGAATATGCAGAGGAAAACGAAAGGCATTCCTAAATCGGACGCCCTGACATAGATACACTAGAATAAGGAAATAGTTTTGATTTTACTACATTCACCGTATAGCATTAACGAAACGAAATACAATTTACTAGAATCAACAGTATATACCATAGCAAGATCATGAATATCATGTTTCCATAGTCGAATGTCGTAATAGAAAAGGTCTTGGGTCCATGATTTCTCAAGCTCGAAATGTTCGGCATCATTCTGTTAAGCGACGAGTTTTCGTCTCTAACAATCAACTGAGTTGATCCTGGAAAGAAGTGGTCCGTTTTGGAGTTAGAGACACATTCATCTCATATACACGACGGTCCCTGATCCAATGTTTGAAAATATCTTAATGAACGAATAGGGGTGTTGAAGTGGTCTGATAGAAATCTCCTCCTATTCAAAATAGCCCGTGAAGCCATATCTCTTCAAGAAACAAGAAAATACAAGTCAGTAGAGAGCACCAGAATATGCAGAGGAAAATGAAAGACATTCCTAAAACGGATGCCCTGACATAGATACACTAGAATAAGGAAATTATTTTGATTTTACTACATTCACCGTATAGCATTAACGAAACGAAATACAATTTACTAGAATCAACAGACCATAGCAAGATCATGAATATCATGTTCCATAGTCAAATGTCGTAATAGAAAAGGTCTTGGGTCCATGATTCTCAAGCTCGAAATGTTCGGCAGCATTCTGTTAAGCGACGAGTTTTCGTCTCTAACAATCAACTGAGTTGATCCTAGAAAGAAGTGGTCCGTTTTGGAGTCAGAGACACATGCATCTGAGCATATACACGACGGTCCCTGACCCAATGTTTGGAAATATCTAAACAAATTAACAAATCAAGAAGAGATGACAGAAATGAGAAAAAAATTCACACCTACTCATGGAAGCTACAGCACGCAAAGCGGGACCAATACCCAGAATTTTAGCCCAAACTGTCCTTAACATCGATTTAGCAAAAATCTGAGATCTTGAATCTTTTTAGGTTTTGCTTGGGCCTTTGCAGTGGTTAAACCAATGACAGCTTCATCACATTCTTCTGGTGAAGTTTCCTTCTTCACCTTTCTAGGAGTCACTTCCTTATCCTCATTCTCTTCACTTCCCAAATCAGGTTGTCTTGCAGTTGCCGTTGAAGCGCAATGCGAGGAGTGTAACATAAACCTATAGCTAGGTAGATGATCGAAACCTGACCATCTGCTATTTCCATAGTCGAATGTCGTAATAGAAAAGGTCTTGGGTCCAAGATTTCTGAAGTTCGAAAGGTATGGCGGCATTCTGTTAAGCGACGAGTTTTCGTCTCTAACAATCAACTGTTTCGATACTGGAAGGAAGTTGTCCGTTTTGGAGTCAGGGACACATGCATCTGAGCACATACACGACGGTCCCTGACCCAATGTTTGGAAATATCTTAATGAACGAATAGGGGTGTTGAAGTGGTCTGATAGAAATCTCCTCCTCGTCAAAATAGCCCGTGAAGCCAAGAAACAAGAAAATACAAGTCAGCAGAGAGCACCAGAATATATGCAGAGGAAAACGAAAGACATTCCTAAAACGGATGCCCTGACATAGATACACTAGAATAAGGAAATTGCCTTGAGTTTACTAAATTCACCGTACAGCATTAACGAAACGAAATACAATTTACTAGAATCAACAGACCATAGCAAGATCATGAATATCATGTTTCCATAGTCGAATGTCGTAATAGAGAAGGTCTTGGGTCCAAGATTTCTCAAGCTCGAAATGTTCGGCAGCGTTCTGTTAAGCGACGAGTTTTCGTCTCTAACAATCAATTGAGTTGATCCTGGAAAGAAGTGGTCCGTTTTGGAGTCAGAGACACATGCATCTGAGCATATACACGACGGTCCCTGACCCAATGTTTGGAAATATCTTAATTAACGAATAGGGGTGTTGAAGTGGTCTGATAGAAATCTCCTCCTCCTCAAAATAGCCCGTGAAGCCATATCTCTTCAAGAAACAGGAAAATACAAGTCAGTAGAGAGCACCAGAATATGCAGAGGAAAACGATAGACATTCCTAAATCGGATGCCATGACATAGATACACTAGAATAAGGAAATTGTTTTGATTTTACTACATTCACCGTATAACATTAACGAAACGAAATACAATTTACTAGAATCAGCATTATATACCATAGCAAGATCATGAATATCATGTTTCCATAGTCGAATGTCGTAATAGAAAAGGTCTTGTGTCCAAGATTTCTCAATCTCGAAATGTTCGGCAGCATTCTGTTAAGCAACGAGTTTTCGTCTATAACAATCAACTGAGTTGATCCTGGAAAGAAGTGGTCCGTTTTGGAGTCAGAGACACATGCATCTGAGCATATACACGACGGTCCCTTACTCAATGTTTGGAAATATCTTAATGAACGAATAGGGGTGTTGAAGTGGCCTGACAGAAATCTCCTCCTCATCAAAATAGCCCGTGAAGCCATATCTCTTCAAGACACAGGAAAATACAAGTCAGTAGAGAGCACCAGAGTATGCAGAGGAAAACGAAAGGCATTCTTAAAACGGATGCCCTGACATAGATACACTAGAATAAGGAAATTGTTTTTATTTTACTAAACTCACCGTACAACATTAACGAAACGAAATACAATTTACTAGAATCAATAGACCATAGCAAGCTCATGAATATCATGTTTCCGTAGTCGAATGTCGTAATAGAGAAGGTCTTGGGTCCAAGATTTCTCGAGCTCGAAATGTTCGGCAACATTCTGTTAAGCGACGAGTTTTCGTCTCTAACAATCAACTGAGTTGATACTGGAAAGAAGTGGTCCGTTTTGGAGTCAGAGACACATGCATCTGAGCATATACACAACGGTCCCTGACCCAATGTTTGGAAATATCTTAATGAACGAATAGGGGTGTTGAAGTGGTCTGATAGAAATCCCCTCCTCCTCAAAATGGCCCCTGAAGCCATATCTCTTCAAGAAACAGGAAAATACAAGTCAGTAGAGAGCACCAGAATATGCAGAGAAAAACGAAAGACATTCCTAAATCGGATGCCCTGACATAGATACAATAGAATAAGAAAATTGTTTTGATTTTACTACATTCACCGTATAACATTAACGAAACAAAATACAATTTACTAGAATCAACAGTATATATCATAGTAAGATCATGAATATTATGTTTCCATAGTCGAATGTCGTATAGAAAAGGTCTTGGGTCCAAGATTTCTCAAGCTCGAAATGTTCGGCAGCATTCTGTTAAGCGACGAGTTTTCGTCTATAACAATCAACTGAGTTGATCTTGGAAAGAAGTGGTCCGTTTTGGAGTCAGAGATACATGCATCTGAGCATATACACGACGGTCCCTGACCCAATGTTTGGAAATATCTTAATGAACGAATAGGGGTGTTGAAGTGGTCTGATAGAAATCTCCTCCTCCTCCTCATCAAAATAGCCCGTGAAGCCATATCTCTTCAACAAACAGAGAAATACAAGTTAGTAGAGAGCAACAGAATATGCAAAGGAAAACGAAAGGCATTCCCAAATCGGATGCGCTGACATAGATACACTAGAATAAGGAAATAGTTTTGATTTTACAACATTCACCGTATAGCATTTACGAAACGAAATATATTTTACTAGAATCAACAGTATATACCATAGCGAGATCAGGAATATCATGTTTCCATAATTGAATATCGTAATAGAAAAGGTCTTGGGTCCAAGATTTCTCAAGCTCGAAATGTTCGGCAGCATTCTGTTAAGTGATCCTGGAAAGAAGTGGTCCGTTTTGGAGTCAGAGATACATGCATCTAAGCATATCTCTTCAAGAAACAGGAAAATACAAGTCAGTAGAGAGCAACAGAATATGCAAAGGAAAACGAAAGGCATTCCTAAAAAGGATGCCCTGACATAGATACACTAGATTAAGGAAATTGTTTTCATTTTACTACATTCACCGTATAGCATTAACGAAACGAAATACAATTTACTAGAATCAACAGTATATACCATAGCAAGATCATGAATATCATGTTCCATAGTCGAATGTCGTAATAGAAAAGGTCTTGGGTCCAAGATTTCTCAAGCTCGAAAAGTTCGACAGCATTCTGTTAAGCGACGTGTTTTCGTCTCTAACAATCAACTGAGTTGATCCTGGAAAGAGGTGGTCCGTTTTGGAGTCAGAGACACATGCATCTGAGCTTATACACAACGGTCCCTGACCCAATGTTTGGAAATATCTTAATGAACGAATAGGGGTGTTGAAGTGGTCTGATAGAAATCTCCTCCTCATCAAAATAGCCCGTGAAGCCATATCTCTTCAAGAAACAGGAAAATGCAAGTCAGTAGAGAGCATAAGAATATGTAGAGGAAAACGAAAGGCATTCCTAAATCGGATGCCCTGACATAAATACACTAAAATAAGGAAATTGTTTTGATTTTACTATATTCACCGTATAACATTAACGAAACGAAATACAATTTAGTAGTTACAACAGTATATACCATAGCAAGTTCATGAATATCATGTTTCCATAGTCGAATGTCGTAATAGAAAAGGTCTTGGGTCCAAGATTTCTCAAGCTCGAAATGTTCGGCAGCATTCTGTTAAGCGACGAGTTTTCGTCTCTAACAATCTACTGAGTTGATCCTGGAAAGAAGTGGTCCGTTATGGAGTCAGAGACACATGCATCTGAGCATATACACGACGATCCCTGACCCAATGTCTGGAAATATCTTAATGAACGAATAGGGGTGTTGAAGTGGTCTGATAGAAATCTCCTCCTCCTCAAAATAGCCCGTGAAGCCATATCTCCTCAAGAAACAGGAAAATACAAGTCAGTAGAGAGAACCAGAATATGCAGAATATCACCGGCTATGCAATTGGTAGCTTCCATCTCTATCGCCCACATCTTTATTCCATTTTATCGATGCCAAAATTTGGTTAACAAAAACTCGTCTGTTTCGGACAGCTTTTTGTGAGTCGTCATGTACAATTAATTGAAGGCCAAAGATGTCCGTGCATCCCAAAATTCTGCGGAGATTGTTGCTGAACGAGCCGCCAAGGTAATAATGAATAACCCACTTCGACTTACTCTGTTTAAAATGATATATACATCTAAATGAATGAAACTAGTATTTGCCTGCACAAGTTATATACAAAAAAATTGATCAAATCTATTTATTATATATATATATATAATAAATAGATTTGATCAATTTTTTTGTATATAACTTGTGCAGGCAAATATATATATATATATAT
Source organism: Craterostigma plantagineum (assembly GCA_027422505.1). Classification (NCBI taxonomy): domain Eukaryota; kingdom Viridiplantae; phylum Streptophyta; class Magnoliopsida; order Lamiales; family Linderniaceae; genus Craterostigma; species Craterostigma plantagineum. Next base: position 1,268,981 of record JAPQWV010000064.1, on the reverse strand, counting down.
ATATATATATATATATATAAGAAGTTTTATATTGGGCTTGACGTGGTGGTTTCCTTCAAAGTGGGTAGCTAACTTTTATTTTTTTTAATGTTTATTTTTTTAAATAGTTAATTATTGGACACGTGGCGCATTTAGAGACCTCCTACATTTTCATAATACTATAAGATTACGAACCTAATGGTTGCATCAGTTCTCAAAAACACACACACATGACACACTCATGAACACTAGGTTCTTATGAATGACAAGAGATCTTCCGATAATTTGTATGCTATGGACGACGACGACTCGATTTCTCGCAGTGAAGTAAATATCGACGTTGAAGCGACGCTGGTCCCTTCGGCGAAAGGACTCTTATCAAGAACGAAGCCGAGCTAGGTACGAATCACATTCGCTAGTTGAATGGATTTTCTGTGGTCGATTTTCTCGGGTTTTTTTCTTTTCTTTCCTTTCGATTTTTGGTCAAGTATCAGAGAGTACTTGATTGATTCGTTATATCAAATTTCAGACGGTTTTTCGTAGTTTGTGATATATGATTATATTCAAATGAGGCGAGGGTAGTGAGACCATCCCTAATGCAATTGCAGGTTTTTTTTGCAACTTGTTATGGCATATGTTACTGCAATGTATTTTGTGTTTTGTAGATGCTTATTTAGCAATTATGTAGTAAATTGACATCTGTTAGCCGAATAATAAAATTAGTCCCCTCGATAAGATGGGAGACTTCACCCGAAAAATAAGATGTTTAATCGATAAGGTTTCTATCGTTTTACTAATTTAACTAAAAATAATATCGACTCACTTAAAATTAAGATATATTGAAAGTTCCCAAAACGGATTTTCCCTAATTCGGCCCGATCATCAAAACATGCACATAACACACAATGGTACACTTGCATCCTCAGATAGCGTGTGCATATATAAATATATAATATTAAATTTATATTAATTTAAAATAGCTTAATTTTTATTTAAATTAAATTATGTATATAAAATTATAAAATTAAATTTAAAAGAATTAACTTAAAAATAGTAATTAAAAGATTGTGGGTGATTTTTGAATGGTATTGTTAAGTTTTAAAATTAATTGACAGAGCAAAAGACAGTTTATACTCACCACTCACGCTTAATAAAATAGAACAATACAATATGTAAAACGAACCATCTATTAGAGGTGATGGATGTAATTATATATAACCTGTCACAATGTGTCAAAATTTACAATTTAATCCCTTTATTTATAATTTAATTAATTAAATAATTATCATGCCTCCATTTTTGTTTATTGCACTTGTACCCCTACATATTATTTTCCTTTTATATATTTAAAAATTATATTTGATCTACTAAACATTATAAACTATAAATCTCAAAATTAAAATAACACAATTATTTAGGGACCACATAAAGCGTGCAAAAAAGCGCTAGTTTTTATTATTTTTACCAGAAAAATATGCGAGTTCATACATTACTGACACATAGAGTGTGCAGAAAACTACTAGTTTTTGTTTTTATTATTCCATAAGAATGTGAGAGGAGTTCATATTGTATGAGAAGTGCAGAGCATCCAAAAACTATAAGATCACTAAGTACATTAGATTGCAACTACAGCCTTGAGACCTTTACCTTCATTCAGTCCACAATTCGATCTCAACTTACATTTCCTCGGAGTCAGCGTTGCCATCTTCCACTCGGCTTCCTAATCTCACTATGTCTTCGACGAGTATCTTCCCATCTGAAATCGAAGAACGTAAAACATATTTTCTTATCGATTCCATTCGAATTCGTAATCAGAAAAAAAAAAAAAACAAACAAACCAAAGGTAAGAACCTGAATCTTTAGAGAGATTGCTGATGAGTTTTTGGACGCCCTCTCTGTCTAAAGCGTCCTTCAAATACATGGCAGCCGCCGCAACTTCTTCAGGGGTCACTTTCCCATCGTAATCTCTGCATTGATCGAAGCGTACGTATGTATTGATGTTGCGTACGTCATCGAATAAATTATACAAATTGATGAAAAAAAATTCCACCTGTCGAGTACTCGCAGTTGGTCGCCGAGTTTTGCATCCACGTCGTCGATTTCTTTCTCAAGATTTTGAAGCATAGCGTCAACCTAGCATTTAATATAGATGGTGAAAAGTCTAAACAATCATATGAACGAATAGCTGATTACAGAATGAGGATATGTTAGAAGAGTAAATTGAGGGAGTAGTTAGAAGAAGAGTCGTTTTCATACCCGATCTGTGAGTGCAGATGAAACCTTCTCATGGTCAGTGGTTTCAGCGCCATGCTCGCTTTCACCGCGGACGGCTCTATAAGCTTCCACCGCTTCGTGTTCGCCGTTTACGGTGTCTTTTTCCACGATGCTATGGTAAAGGGCGATCTGTAAACGATCACGACGAAAAAACGCATTATTGACACAAAATCAGATGGCATTTTCCAACAATTCATTACAAAACATATTAAGATCATGTCTGTCCCTTTTAATTTTAAAATACTGAGAAACTAGAATGAAGTGCTTTGTAAAGGTTGAGCATTATTGGGGAACAAGTAACAATAATGGCACAAGTAACTTTCAAGAGGAAAGTACAGATTGAGAATGCAGTCGAGCACTTCAACGTATCTTGTGTATTTGTCAACCTATGTGGATTCAGTCGCAAGCATAGGCTTTTACCTCTTTATTCACAAGCCTTAGGAACTCCTCACGCTCCCTAGTCACCGACTGCAAAGTACATATGGAAGGAATATTAGATTAAAAAAGCAAATATGTAATAGCCCATAAAAACTAGACAAAGCTTGGGATGTTATGATTACAGAAGAAGATGCCAGGAGAGCTAATGCACGACTAAGTTTGTTAAGCTGTTCTTCTTTGTCTAAAGTTTTAGCTCTAGCTAATTCTTGTGCTTCTCTTTCAGTAGGGATCGTCATCTCCTTCAGAGCCACGTCTTCTTTGGAGAAAGCAGCTTCTTTTATCCTGGCGATCTCTTCTTCTTCTCTCTCTTGCTCTTCCTATGGTTAGGAAAAGTATACGAAGAAAATTTCAGTGATGAAGTGGCTGTGAAATGAAGGGAACTGAAAAGAACACGAATAGGATCCGTTCGTTTAGAGAAAAATGGTTCGAGCAACCTTAATGAGTTCCTCTTGCATTTCGAGGAACTCCAACTTTCTCCTCCTTTCAGAAACAGAATCCTCGGCAGGTAGTGATGTGATACCCACTGTATCGACAACCTCGTCAGGAAGTGAGGACAATGTTGCTCGAACTGCTTCTTCTGGCTTAATTTTTCCCCACACTGTGAAGGCTCTGAAAACCAAAAAAAAAGAGATCATTGTCCATGAAATGAGCCACATGTTCAAAATTTTGAAAAGAAATCACGAATGGATTATAACTAGACAAACCTTGAAAGAATCAAAAGTGAAGATGGAACGGAGTGGTTCAGAGATAAATCTAACCAATCACGTAGCTGAAACAGGGAAACAGTTAAATCAAACAATACTTCTTGCATACATTCATAGTTCAGAAAAATGGCTCATTTACTTAGAAGTTTAACAATATTGGGGTATTCATTCTCAGTAATACAATTGCAGTAAAATAACCTGCTGTCGCATTTCCTCAACTGAAAGTTCTCCAAGCATGCCCCTCTCTCTACAATCTTCACGCAGCTCAGCCTCTGATAGAGACTCTACACCCTCTGACTGGATCAATTTGTCGTCCTCCTTGATGCTTGAAAACAGAAAGCAAGACGAAGACAAAGATTTATAATGTCTTAAAAGAGCTGTTTGGTTAAAAAACTCTTACTGTTTCATAACTGCAGTAGCTACAACAAGAAAGGGGCGGACATATAGGACACTTACAACAACTTTTTGCTTACCAGCTATTAGAAGATGCAAGAGATCGAATTTAATTCTAGAAATGAAACTAGGACGGACTGCAACTTAAAAGTTTCATACAGTGAAGAAAATAGAAATGAGCATACCTTCTCAATCTCTTACGAAGCATATAACGCAAATAAGCATCCGTACCAATCGAAGTCATCCCCATGTACTTGCACATATTCACCAGCCGAGGTCTGTAACCACATCAAATTTGAACCTATGTAATTATAATTCGATATTATGGGAAAACCAAACTATCAGCTAAAACTTCAATACCTGCTGATATTATCCAGGGTGAGTTCATCATTAAACAACTTTGCAAATCCTAGTATTTCCTCATTTGAAACCCCAGCACCAGTCCTCACCTATATCAGAAAAATGAAAACTTATGGTATCGCGGTACCTACGTGGATAACTCGAACGTAAAGTATGGGATTGCACTACCTCAAGTTATAATTTTAATGTTACGAACTTACGCGGTTCAAGAACTCGTCAAGGTCCTCCGCTGTTTTCTTAATTTCCCCACTTCTTGAATTCTGGATTTCTTTTGCCATTTCTTTGGCTGTCTCTTGCAGAAACTTCGCATATTCTATCTTCGCATTCAATTTCCGTTTCAGTGCTTCCTGAAAGTAAAGTCCACATAGTTATTCACTTCCCTAGGAAAGATCGGTCAAGAATTGATGAACTACTTTCGACATGAACACGTACCTCTTCTTTCATCTTGTCCTGAAATGTCGATGGTAACATATTTGGAAACAGCTTCAAAAACACGGGCAACAAAAATTCCATAAACGGAACGACAATAAACACAGCAAACGGAACGAGTCTAAAAACATCCGCCGTAGTCCTTGTGAGCTGTTGCCTCTCTCGTCTGGAGAGACTTTTTCCATGGGCAAGTTTCCTCAATAATTTGAAACTGATACGCACATCAGCCCACAAAAGCTTACAGCCCAACCAGTAATGCTGCAATGTTGACTTAAACTCGTTTTTCCAGTGCACAAGTTTTTTGGCCCAGTCTTCCCTACACCACATGGAGAAAAAGTTACTCCAAACGAATATAATTCAATTTCAAATCAAATTAACAAATCGAGAAGAGATGACAGAAATGAGAAAAATTCACACCTACTCATGGAAGCGACAGCACGCAAAGCGGGACCAATACCCAGAATTTTAGCCCAAACTGTCCTTAACATTGATTTAGCAAAAATCTGAGATTCTTGAATCTTTTTAGCTTTTGCTTGGGCCTTTGCAGTGGTTAAACCAATGACAGCTTCATCACATTCTTCTGGTGAAGTTTCCTTCTTCATCTTTCTAGGAGTCACTTCCTTATCCTCATTCTCTTCACTTCCCAAATCAGGTTGTCTTGCAGTTGCCGTTGAAGCATAATGTGAGGAGTGTAACATGAACCTATAGCGAGGATGATCGAAACCTGACCATCTGCTATTTCCATAGTTGAATGTCGTAATAGAAAAGGTCTTGGGTCTAAGATTTCTCAAGTTCGAAAGGTTCGGCGGCATTCGGCTAAGTGACGAGTTTTCATCGTTAACAATCGACTGTTTTGATCCTGGAAAGAAGTGGTCTGTTTTGGAGTCAGAGACACGTGCATCTGAGCACATACACGACGGTCCCTGACCCAATATTTGGAAATATCTTAATGAACGAATAGGGGCATCGAAGTGGTCTGATAGAAATCTCCCCCTCCTCAAAATAGCCCGTAAAGCCATATCTCTTCAAGAAACAAGAAAATACAAGTCAGTAGAGAAGCACCAGTATATGCAGAGGAAAACGGAAGGCATTCCTAAATCGGATGCCCTGACATAGATACACTAGAATAAGGAAATTGTTTTGATTTTACTACATTCACCAGTATAGCATTAACGAAACGAAATACAATTAACTAGAATCAACAGTATATACCATAGCAATATCATGTTTATCACGTTTCAGAATTTCTAATAGTAATTATTGCAAGAATTGGACATATTCGACTTGTGACTTGAGCATGCACACGCTAACTATAGAATAATGCAACAGTGTGATATCAATTAACATCCAATATCAAAAGGAGACCATGTGTTCCACTCTACACAGATCAACAAAAAGTACACTACGGCATTGGCACCAAAGCAGAAATCTCATTCACACCTCATGCTTAACATGTATCAAAACAAGGAAAACGCATACAATCACAGACTAAGCATTAAAAGAGAAAAAACAATAAGCTAACAACGACAAGAAACAACAATCGGAAGCACCATACAAAATGGCAGTTCAGCTAAAAACTTTCGGCATCGATTGCATTACTTTTTGGTGGAAAATAACAAATGAAAATAACTCAATTTCAAGTAAACACGACAAAACCATCGAGAATAAGCAGATTAACAAACGAAATCCCAATCACAACCTATCCAAATAAAAACACTAACACAACAACTAGCAAACATCAGCTTCGATGCTCGTACCTGCAATCTTCGAGGAAGCGATACAAGTTGAGAAACTGAGAGAGAAAGCACGAAAAATCACTATGGTAAACGAGGTTTGATGTATAATTAATTTGTATCTTTATTACTGCTTTTCCTTGAGGAAGGGGTTTTCAGAGGTTTTAGAGTTGGCAAGCCACAGCTAAAAACAGTGACGAGGCTTTGCCGTTTGGTATTACGTTATCGTGTAATTGTAAAAGAGTACCACAAGTGTTTGCACTTTTGATTTACATCCCATGAATTTATTAGTTGAATTTAGAGTGGGATAAATCTCAAGTATAAACACATTTGAGGACTGAAAAACAATTATTCTTACACTTAGTACGGGGGCCGTATTGCGCCTCAAGATTCAGTATACAACGAAGCATTGCTAAATTTCGAGATTCTATATATAGCCCTAATCCCCAACGCCAAAAGACATTGTTTCTGGGAAATGTACACTATAACAATCAAAATTGTCCGTTAGCCTCACACTTCATCTTTCTAACCTTTGGCCTCACCTTCTTTCTCTTGACTGTGATCGATGCTCTAACGAAATTCATTTAACACATTTTTAATGAGAGCTTTTCTAGGCTCAACCGAGACAACCAGCAAATCAAAATCAGAACCATCCTTAAGGCTGTGTTTGGATCGGAAAAAAGGGTCAGGAAAAAAAACTACTAGCTTTTCAGTCATTTTTCTTACTATTTGACGATGGAAATGGTTTTCCATTAGTCTTGCTTAAGATTAACTTACGTTTAGTTTTCTTTTCTTTTCTTCATGTATTTCACTAATCAGCAAAAAATTAGTTTTCTTTTTCAATTTCGTTCTCTTTCCTTACTAAATTTCTTAAAAACCAAACACGCTCTAAAGGCAATGGAACAGCAAGTGCATGAGTGCAAGGACAGTTCGATGAAAATTTTCACTTTTTCTTTAGGAAGAAGGTCCCAAGAATTATTTTAATGCTATCTCAGACATCGTGAACGATTACAACAAGACGAAAAGAGAGTCGATAATTATTTTATTTAATAAAATTAATAAATATAACCATACTAATAAAATAGCTCCCTTTTCTGATTCATTCTAGTATTTAAACTCATCTCTAGTTAATACTTTTTTATTTCATTTCATTCACTTTACATACTTTAACTATCTTTCATCAAATCGACGCACAAACTTTTAAGGCAATTGCATTCAACTTATTCGCACACACAACAATCATCATGGACGGTATTTCAGTTTCAGATCTTCTGTCTCACAACGGTGTTCCAACTTTGTGTTCCACCAACCATTCCCCGACAAGTGTAAAACTGAGTTGACCAACTGTACACTTGTCGCAATTTGGTTGGTGGAACACCAAATTGGAACACCAATGTGGAACAGAGGATTCAATCCCCGGTATTTCACGAAGATAACGAGGAAAAGTCACATCACTGGAGGAAGTCTTGCATGATATCCATTTCTATTTTGTAATGAGTTTCTTGATGCACGACTTGTGTTTTATATTCTTTTCTTTTTGCAATAAGGTCTCCTTTATTATATAATGCGCTTCTTAATACAAGAATTGTGTTTTATTCTTTTCTTTTTTTTCATTGAAGCCGATCTCGATGGGGTTCACAAACGCTTTCAAGTTTAACTGAATAGAAATGAATTGCTCAATGTGGTGGAGTACGACGAAGAGTTAGAACATTTTGCATTAGATGAGGAATTTGTTATTGGACTTAGGAAAGGTGCCCCGCCAGCGTGTTTCTGATTTGGCGGGCTATGGCGAAGACACCTTTACATATATCATGACAAATTGCTGTAATTCATCGCGTATTCCACCACGTGGAGTGCGACGTTTCCATCCACGTTAAAGTGGAAGGCATTTGCGAACTCCATTGGAATTGGCTTGTGTGACAAAAAAAATAAAAGAATCGAGTGAATTCTTGCATCAAGAATAAAATAAAGAAAAATAATATACATTTCTTGAATTAAGAAACTCATAATAAAATAGAAATGGATCATACAAGTGAGCCTCCAGTGATACGGCTTTCGTGCATTGTCCTCCAGAAACTACCGTCCACTATGATTGGAGGTATGTGCGAGGGAGTGGTACAATTGCATTAAATTCATGCTTCTGCGATGAAAGAGTTCAAGTGAAGTGTGTGAAGTGAACGAACAAGTAACAAGTATTAACATTTAACACAGACAAGTTTAAGTATTAGAAAACAGAAAAGGGATTTTTTTTTATATATTATGGTTATATTAACAAATTTTATTAAATAAGATAATTACCACAATTCAGATGGCATTATCGACTAAAAATCATATGGCATTCTCCCAACAATTCATTAGAAATCCCAATTACCCTCGCATTGTAAAAAAGTACCACAAGTGTTTACACTTTAGATTTTCACCCCGTGAAATTTATGAGTTAAATTTAGAGTGGAATAAATGTCAAGTATAAGAACATCTGAGAACTTAGGGTCCGTTTAGTTTGTAGGATATGTTAAGATATGGTTTTTTTTTTTATCTTGGATAATATTGTTCAGTTTGAATTATGTGTCTTTCTTTAAAGTCCGTTATAATAACTGGCCCGCTATTATAAACTCGAAAATCCACTACAATTCATCACATTTTTTTGGTATGGTGGGCTAGAGAAGTTATCCAACCCAACCCCTCCTACTAACTCCAGAAAGACGAAAATGCCTTTGAAAAGGTAAACCCTACTGAATTTGACGAAAGGAATTCATGTGCCGCAAACTCCATTAGAGGACAATTAATGCAAATATCCACGTTATTTATACACACTAATATTCTTTCATATTCAAATGTGTGTGCTATAATATCATATTAGAAAGAAAAATGAGAAACGTAGAATTATAATTAACTAAAAATAGTAAGTTAATAATTAATTAAAAATCGTAAGTAAATGTAGTGAGTGATCTTATAATTGAACGATTTGAATTTTTTGTAACTTTTAATTGTAGATTAAATGAATTGAAATTAAATGACAGTTTTCTTATCTACAGCGTGGGTTGCTAATTCTTTTTTTAAATAATTTTTTTATAGACTGATTGGTTGAAACTAACCGACCAAATAAAAATTAGAAATTGACTATTTTTATGAGGGCTAAGCTCTTTATAGAATAGCTTTATTATAAATTATTCAATTTAACCCCCACAAAATAGAAGGCTATAATGATTTAACACTGATGTGGCATTTGCAGAATGGGCAAATATTATGTAGGTTTGATTGTGTTTTATATAGAGAACAATTGATGCAAATATCAACGTTTATTTGTATTTATGCCCATTATTATCAATTATTGAATCTTAACCCCCACAAAGCATATAGAGATACAATTTCAATCCTCTTAACGTGGAAGGGCAAATTGGTCAAATTTGAAAAGACGTGGTTCTACTTCTGTCTGTCTGCGTAAGTCGTCAATGCAAGAGAGAGAGAGAGAGGCTACAATTACTCCGAAGAAGGGTACGTTGATTTCGAGCATAGAACAGGTGTGACACCCTGAGTTTCTAAGCTGAAAATTTGTCACTGTTCTCATCGGTGACAGCATCAGCCACGAGATTCACTGGCTTCACATCCATGACTTCGTCTATGATCAGACATTTCTATATATTTGTAAGGGCGACAATTCAGGGACACATAAGTAAGGATTGACAATTTTATGCCACCTAACTTTAAAAATTGCAATTTTAGGAACAATTACGTCTTGGACATTCGTAGCCCCAGCTATATTTTTTATTTGATTGGTGAGAGATCAACCGAATTTACCATATATTCATCTCTTAAAGATGAGATATGCTGCCATGGAAACCCATTGTTACAACTTCAAATCATAGAATCAGATGCAATAAAGGCTAAAGTTGATGGTTGGAAATTTTCTGTAAGAATGAGGACATTGTGATATACGTTGTCAAATACGTTGGGCATAGAGCAAATGTCAAACCAAGTATAGAGTGAAGAAAGAATACAGTCCCGCCGAACTATTTTGGGCTGCAATATATTTGAAAACAAAACACATCGGTTACATCGATAGCTTCAACTTGATGGAAATGTTGACGTCGAGACTTCAGCACTACACACCGGGCAACCCTATGATGACAGAGGATTTCAAACAATCACGTCGTATACAATGAAAATCCATTGGGTATTGACAAATCAGAAAGAACACATTAATTAGACTTTCCATAGCAGGTTTCGGTATGTTATAGTCATAAACGCTGTAGTTACCTTGTCTATCTTTAGCCAATTGTTGATACACTAAGTGTGATACGAGTGCTTGTAAGAAAGAACAGTGAGGGTCTCATCGTCTTCACAGTCCAACCTGCATATGACACACCTGAGAGAAAAAACAAGGAAAATAGGTGGCATATTACAATATCCAATTAAATACACTAGTCAGTAACTACTTACGAGTCGCCGAGGCTCTTGACTGCCCTCCGATTTATATTTTACCGAAGGGAGAGTATAATGTCAGAAGATTTGTCACTGCCCGCATCAGCCACGAGATTCTCTGGCATCACGTCCATGATCCCAAAGTCCTTCGCCTCTTGAGCCGTCATATTGTGGTCGCAGTCCATATGTCTCTGAACCACTTCAAGCGGCAGACCCGTGCAGAGATTCCATTGAGCAAGTCGCTTAAACGAAGGATATACCGAGTTCGAATACCCAAATCCGAATCCTGACCCCCGCACACACCAGATGGCTGATGAATCATGACAAGAGCATATGGAAGGGCTCACCTCTCGCCCTTTGCTCCAACGGCTTATAGCAGAGAAGCCATCGATGCGGCTTGACCCATGCAAACGGTATTTACCGGAGACCGAATGTATTGCATCGTGTCATATATAGCAAGGTCTGCACAAATAATTCTGTTTATCAGCTGCAAAAGCAATTACGTATACTGCTCAATAACAAACTAAAAATTCAGAAACAATTGAAAAAATCAAACGCCAGACATCAATCCCAGAATAAATGGTCTCAATCAAACAAATATATACGCACCAGCGGTAACTTCACCGTCGGGGGAATTGATATACATCTGGATCGACTTCTTAGGGTTTTCTGAATTCAGATATAGCAGTTGGGCGATAATAATGTGCGCCATGTCATCAGAAATTGGACCGTTTACAGATATTATCCTGTCCTTCAAGAGTCGCGAGAACATATCATACATGCGCTCGCCCCGAGATGATTATTCGATCACCACCGGGATGTGACCGTAACAGCTTTTGCAGGCGAATGACCACTGGATCAGCTTTTCCCAAATTTCAACCATGCTTTTAATCTCTCGTAACGTGTTGCGTCTATTCAGTGCCCGAAAATCCATGCCAATAATTCCGAGATCTCAGCCGCCATTGGTTTGCAAAAGTTGTTACTGTCACATCCCGGTGGTGATCGAACAGTCATCTCGGGGTGAGCGCAGGTATGATATTTTCTCGCTGCTCTTGAAGGACAGAATAATATCTGTAAACGGCCCAATTTCTGATGGCACGGCGCACAATGTTATCGCCCAACTGCTATATCTAGATTCGAAAAATCCTAAGAAGCCGATCCAAATGTGTATCAATTCCCCCGACGGTGAAGTTACCGCTGGTGCGTATATATTTGTTTGATTGAGACAATTTATTCTGGAATTGATGTTTGGTTTTTTATTTTTCCAATTGTTTCTGAATTTTTAGTTTGTTATTGAGCAGTATACGTAATTGCTTTTGCAGCTAATATACGGAATTATTTGTGCAGACCTTGCTATATATGACACGATGCAATACATTCAGTCTCCGATAAACACCGTTTGCATGGGTCAAGCCGCATCGATAGCTTTTATGCTATTAGCCGCGCTAGAGCAAAGGGCGAGAGGTGGACTCTTCCAAATGCTTTTGTCATGATTCATCACCTATCTGGTGGATGCGATGGTTGGGATATAGCATTGCGAAATTATAGCACGAATCAAGCTACCGTTACTATAACAATAAACCAAAAAGATGGAATTAATAATGAAAAAAAAAACAAATGGAAAATAGTAGGACCTACCATCACCCTTCAATGCCGTCGGAGGGCCTCCAGCTTCTTTCGCGAAAGAACGAAAAGGAATAACATGCTGCGATCGCACAGTCTGCAGAAAATTATACGGAACAAATAAAAGAAAAAAGGTAAGAGAATAATTAAATCAGCTGAAAATTTAACCATCTATCAGTCACAATAGATCAAAATTCAAACCAAACAATTGATCAACTCCATTAAAAGGTCTTCCTATTTCGGTGATGGATCTTCTTAGTGACACCAGGTAACACAACAAGGAAAAAAATAAAAGAAGACAAGCGAAGAAGAATGATAAACGCGATGGAACCTATACCTGGCGTGTAGATCTGCCGAGGAAGCGAGTGGAGAGGGCCATTTCAGATTACGTGACATTGTTGTTTCAGTATTTAGGGATGAAATGTTCTATTTGACCTAATTAATTCGAGCATCAGCATTGCATTGTGTTGGTAAGGAAATGTCACAGGGAACTTTCTAAGAATAGAAACAAACGACGTCGTTTTGGGCAGGTTTGGGCTTGGGCTTAAGGTTTTTTATGGGCCTAAAGATCATTTGGCCCTACGGCATTACGCATAGCCCAAATACCATTTTGGCCTACGTACTTGAGGTTAAGAGATCTGATTGCCAACTAAATATATATATATATATATATCTTATAGTATTATAAAAATGTAGAAGGTCTCTAAATGCGCCACATGTCCAATAATTAACTATTTATTAAAATAAACATTAAAAAAATAAAAGTTAACCACCCACTTTGAAGGAAACCACCACGTTAAGCCCAATATAAAACTTCTTTATATATATATATTATAAGTAAATGGATTTGATTAATTTTTTTGTATATAACTCGTGCATTGCTCGGGGCAAAATACTAGTTTCATTTATTTAGATGTATATATCATTTTAAACAGAGTAAGTCGAAGTGGGTTATTCATTATTACCTTGGCGGCTCGTTCAGCAACAATCTCCGCAGAATTTTGGGATGCACGGACATCTTTGGCCTTCAAGTAATTGTACATGACAACGCCGCACAGAGCTGTCCAAAACAGACGAGTTTTTTTAAACCAAATTTTATGTCGATAAAATGGAATAAAGATGTGCGACAGAGATGAGAAGTTACCAATTGCATAGCTGGTGATATTCAGTGTGGTGATCGTTGATTCGGGAAAAATGACGGTTGAAAGTGCGATCAGTATCCAATCTTTTAGGACGCCGGCCACGCGGATAGTCACTGCGCCCGTCCGACCGATGGCGAGGAAGATGGAGAAATTCAAAGCCAAGGCGCAGAATGCGTTTGAGAAGAATATCCAAAAGTTGAACTGAATCTGTGTTACGTCCATTCCAGGCATCTCCAAGAGGTACCAAGGCACGAAGAGGAAAACAAAGCTTTGCATCATAGAATTTAGTCCGTTAGTTCAAACCACATATCAGTACTAAACTAAATTGTTTATGATCCACTTGGGATATTAATGAATACTTAAAGATTTAAGAACCATTTTATGGCGGGAGTAACAAAGCATACCTGCATGGAGCAATGTAGTATAAGCTTGTGATGGGATTTAGTGTTAAGCCCTTCTTCTGGAGAAGAACTTGAGTGAGAACCAACCTAAGAGCCTCGGCGAATATTCCTATAACTTGATAAGCTGTTCCCACTATGTTGAAATGGATTTCCCCATATGAAGATATTACAACGCCCAAACTGACCAAGAGCATGTTTAGAAATAAGTCACATCTCAATTTGTCGGTACCACAGATAACAGCCATGAGAAACGTAGCCACTGGCACTGTCATCAGATAAGAGTGATGATGAATACATATGTTCTGTGAAATTCGCAAGCATAAATTTAATCAAGGTAGGGTGAAAAACATATAATAGAATCCATACTCAGGGCTTTAAGCATCTGGATGAAGGCCACCGAGATGAACAAGTAACCAGTGTTTCCAAACCTGCATGAACACCAATCCGATTATAATTAAATGCATCATCTGAAAATGTTGCCTGTATGACATATGCTTTGCGGACTAAATTTTTCTCACGTACTTCAATGAGGGGATGTCATGCTTATGATAATTCTTAAACAAGCAAGACTTTAGCATGATGCAAGCATATACTTACCAAAGGCTTGATGCGAAGAAGGCACTGATTGGAATTACACATGTTGCATATCTGCGTTCAAACATATGTGGTCATATAGGGATTAGGGACACAGCAAAAGTTATCAGATGATTATTGCAAATGCCATCTTACATCTCAAAAGTCATCTTCACAGGTGACACAACTTATGCAAAAAAAATGTGCATTGGTAAGTACAAAGAAATCAGGAAATCACTGGTTGATGATAACAAATCACAATACCAACTGCAGATGAGTAAAACTTGACGTGAGTTCACACGTGAGTCAGTAACTGCAAGAGGCAGTAACTGCAAAACAAAGAGCATAAGAACACGATCAATGGCACATCATAAACAATCAAACAACAGAACACGAACAATATGGACAAGGTTGTTTTTTCGACGAGGAGAAGGGAAAATTTAATATATACAAGAAACAAGCGAGTCTGACACACACGTGAGCATGGTTCGCCGTCGCGGCGATATCGCGGCCGTCGCGGCCGCACCGGAGCGGGATCGGCCCTCCCCGCGGCCGTCGCGGTTTCGGATCTGACGCGGGGGAGATCTCGGTGGGGCGGTGAGATCTCGGCCGAGTCTTAATGTCGCGGCCGATATCTCGGCTTAACGGCCGATATATCCTCAAGAACGGACTTTCTGTTCTGGGATGTTGTGTGATGAAGATGATGAAGACGACGATGAGCCGAGCAATAAAAAAAAAAATCTAGGGTTAAAATGATAATTGGGCTTTTATGGCCTATATTTAATAATATAAAAATTTTAAAATACAGCCCAATTTTAATTAGCTTATAAATATTAATTTATTTGCAATAAAAAATTGGTTTCTGCTTTTTAACCTTTTTTAATTATTACATCTTTTAAATACAATATATTTTTAACAAAATCAATATACTAATTTTCTAAACTTGCATTAAGTACGTCACTTTTTGCTATATTTTTTATTTTAGCTTCATATTTTAATCTTCATTGTATAAAAATCTAAACTTTTAATTTCTTAATTTATATAAATGTATCTAATATAGTTGTAAATAAACTTACACTATATTTAACAATTTTTTTTACAAAAAATACGTATTGCACGCGACCGCGCCTAGATAATGCAACGTATCCGTATCGCTCGTATCCGCATCAACGTCCGCATCCGCGACGGCGAACGTGAGTGAGCAGGTAAGGGAGTGAGTTTGCAGGCGAATCCGAAACAAAACCCCTCTGCACACTCAAAAAGAAAAAGAGAGGCAAGATCCAGCAAACACTTCAAATAAAAAACGTACAAAAAATCTTAAGGCGATCATAGTTATTCATAGGCGTCGGTAACCAAAGCGACAAAAAAACTGAGACGTTCATCAAACAAACGATAAAACCTGGCAAATGCCGACTAGAATGCAGTATCACAGACTAATCTAAAATCAGCTCAGCAAAACAAGTTTTCTTCACACAAGAAACGGATCGATCAGTACCTTAGTAGAGGCGAGCAACTTCAGCTAGATAATCATCAAAATGTCGGCGCAGACGAGCTGAAATATCTCGATTGTGCAGATTGCTTTGGCGGAGATCTCAAGGTTGCGAGATACACTCGTTTTTCGCCAATTGCTTAGGTAAATTGCGTCGCGAAGATCAACCTCAGCTGCAACGGCGCCGATGACGTGTTGGGAAGAACTTCCTTAAGATCTCGAACCTCTCAGAGAGGATATGGAAGATGATTCATCGCCATGGCTTCACTTAGGGGTTATTTTGACAGAAGGGAGCGGGCTTTTTTAATTAAATAAACAAAAAAATAATAATCATTAAAAAAATAAACTGAAATTCAAAATCATTAATAAAATAGCAAACTAGGAATACGAGTTAGTAACTCGTATACTATTATATAATTGGTTTGGGGTGGATACAAACGGCGATAATTTGGTGTGTAACTTATTTGCAATTTAGTTCCTCATTCTAATTTCATTAAGTATTTTCATATAACTCCTAATTTTTATTTACTGTACTTATGCCTCATCAACTAAGTTTCTTTTTATATGCTTAAAAATTATAAAACACTAAATATTATAATTCGCAAAAAAAAAAATTTCAATATAATTATATTTTAAAAACACACACCGGGAATGTAAAAAAGTACTAGTATAAATTAGGGTTCTACTATTCCCAGAGGGGTGAGCAAAACCGGATATCCGGATTTTCGGATATCGAAAAATGATATCCGTATCCGCTCCGGTTTTAATTGGATATCCTAAAATCGAATATCCGGTTTATTCGGATATTTATACCAGATATCCGCATTCGGTTTTTAAATTTATTTTTCTTATATTTTTATTATTTTCTTTTCAGAATCATATTTTTTATTTCTTATCACAATAAAAACAATATTGTTTAATATAAGAATTTCTACACATAGTAATTCACACAATATGTGAATTTATGATTCAAAATTACATAATAAATAATAAACACAATACCACACGTTCACATTAATTTTTTAACTTGGATCTCGATGTTTTTATGTTTTTTTTTTATGTCAATTCTCTAACAAAGTTTTATGCAATAATAAAATAATATAAATTTAAGTATCTACTTGATGATTATTTTTTTCCTTTTTGGACCTCCATTTTTCTTTTTGGACTATTTCTTTATTCTTGTAATACAATTCAGTGTTAAGCCCTTAGCTCCTTAAATCGAGTGATAATCTACAATGATAAACAAACATCCACTTCAGAGGCCTATATCTCCTTTGAATCAACAACTAAATACTGAATTTTCTAGTAACATGTTAGAAGCCAACCTGAGTGAGCCTCATGTTGAATTCAATCTGAACATCTTTCGACTGCTGCTTCACTGCCTTTGTTATTGATGTAACACACGTTAGCGTCAAGAACGTGACAGTAGACAACTTCAATATGTAATACCAAAAGGGTAATTCACTTTGTTTAATGCAACAATAAACTCTGTATTTCTCATCTTCAAAAGATTGAGAGATTCAATTGTATGTGGTTCCAGGCCATGCATAATATCAACCACCAAGATTGCAATATCACATAGCCCAGATCCTCGAGATCGCAAATTAGTAAAAGATGAGTGTCAATGTCTAGCAGACCTGGGACATTAAGCTTCGGTTTTGGTATTCGGTTTTCAATTTGATAACCGAAAATAATTCGGTTCGGTTTTGGTTTATAACTTCGGTAAACCGAAACGAACCGAAAACTCGAATTATTTATTTTTTATTTTTCTACACATATATATTATTTTATAAAATATATAATCATATATTATTATATAACCATTATATGTTATATAATAATATATCCACCATATATTATAAAATATGAATATTACTTGTATCAAAATTTTAGACAAATATATATATGATAATATATTTTTTATAATTTAAATTATCTTAACATATTAAATAGAATATGGAAATATTAGGTAAATTAAAATTTTATACAATTCTATAATTGATAGTATATTTTTATAATATAAATCATGTATATTTATTATTTTTAATTCTTTTTATTGTTAAAGTTCGGTTTTTTGGTCGGTTAATCGAACCGAACCGAAAAAATTCGGAAAAAATCGAAACCCAATTCGGTTTTCGGTTTATAAAATCCTCGAACGGAACTTTCGGTCGATTCGGTTATAACTGAATGAACACCCCTATTTATAGATCCGTCAATTCGGCCCGCCCTGCCCTCCAAAAAGAACGGGTTGGGCGGCGATATTTTAGGCCCGCCAAGGAGCGGGCTTGAACGGGCCAGCCCGTGCAGGCTGCGGGCTTGGTGGGCGGGGCGGGCTAGCTCACGGGCCGGCCCGTCGGTTTTATTAAATTATATATATATTACTAAAATAGTTAGTATAATTAATGACACATATAATTTATAATTTATAATTAGAGCGTTGCTTATCCATAATTTATTAATAAATATTTTAATTAACTAAAACTAATTAATAAATTAAATTTAATAAAAATAAAAAAATTAAGAATTTTTCTAGGCGGGCGGGCCTAGTCGGCCGCGGGGCGGGTCAGTCCCCATTTTTAGGCCCGGCCCGGTCCGCCATTTTGACAAGTCGAATTATTTGTGACTGACACCTAACACACAGCTCCTTTTGATGTCGCGAGAGACCACACAATTCTCGGACGGACAAATCTCTCTGCACTCAATCTGCGATTCAAGGCGCATTCGCAGGTAATGAATCTCGTAGAAATCGGTCGTTCCTTTTTATGTCAACATCATCGATTGATGATGTCCTGAAAATGATGGATCTGTTGTAATTCTCGAGTTTGTTCTGAATTTGATGCTCTGACTTGCGGTCGCTTTAGATCTGTCTTTTTCTTTTAGTCTGCTAGCTCTTGAGGTTTCGAAAATCGAAGTTTTAGCTGGTGGGTTTTGAATGTCTTGATGGCTAGCTTAGGCCGAGGATGCAGTAAGTTAAAGCAATGTGATTCTAATCTCTCAATATTCACACTTGCTGTGATTTGGTTTTCTTGCTCTACTTTCGATCGTTTTAGATCTGTCTTTGTTCTGAGTCTACTAGCTCTTGCTCTCGAAAATTTAAAGTTCTATCTCGTAAATTTTGAATGTCTTGATGGCCAGCTGAATCATGTAATGAGTTAAGCAATGTGATCATATTAGTTTATTTAGATCTGTCTTTGTGATCTGGATTTGCTGCTCGGACTATCGACTGTTTTAGATCTGTCTTTGTTCTACATCCACTAGCACTTGATATCGAACATCGAAGTTCTAACTTGTGGATGTTGAATGTCTTGATGTTTAGCTTAGTCCAACAATGCAATAAGTTAAAGCAAAGAGACCACAATCTCTGGATATTCACTTTTCTGTTTTCCAATATTTAAACTTGTCTGCGTTAATAGTTGTTACTTGTTCGTTCACTTCAGGCACTTCACTTGAACTCTTTCATCTCAGGCGCACGAAGTTTAACGCAATTGCACGACTCACTCGCACGCACCTCAAATCATAATGGCGCTGTTGAGACTTCGCGTGGCGGTTTCATCGTCGACTCTCCACCTTCCTTCTAGATATCGCTCTCCTCTACGGTTTTTCTCCTCTGGTAATGTGTCTATTGTTGTAAGCATTGATCAGTTCGGATTTGTGATGTGGTGTTTGGAAATGTGTTAATTGATTCTTTACACGAGCTTTTTCTTGAGTGATGTCCTTTTCGTTTGTTAATGCCCTATGATGTCTCCTGTCCTAGTTCTGGTTTCTATATGAATTACGGATTTGATTGAACTTAGCGATTATCAATTCAATTTTGGGATCCGGGCAGTGGTGTATTGCTGATAAAGACAAGATTTTAGAAGTTAGTGACACTACCGTTCATGGTGTTTTTTGTTTGAAAGTGAAATAGGAGTGAAAGTATGTCGAATGCGTAGTTTAAAGTGTTTAGGAGCTGCTTTTCACTTTTCACAGTAAATGTGGTAATCAGAAGACCTTGTTTCCACAATCGAAATTGTCGATTCGCCTCACACATGATTTTTTCTAACCTTTGGCCTTGCCTTTTTTTGTGTCTTCTTCTAGGCTCAACCGAGACAACCAGCAAATCAAGATCAGAACCATCCTTAAAGGAACAAATGATGGCTCAATTATCAACTCAGGATATAAGCTCCCTCGCTGGAAGCAGTATGCCTCTGTGGATGATGAGAATTGGGACGTTAGTCCATAATATCGAGCTGCGTCCGGGCCAGGGCGGGAAACTCGTGCGTGCTGCTGGCACAACTGCTAAGATTCTTACCGAGCCCAATAGATCTGGAAGGTAAATTAAATGGATGCCCTTTCAATTTCAAATACAATCGTGGGCTTTTGTGAATGTGAAGTATGGATCTGATGCTGATAGAAGAAATGGTTTTGCTGGCATAGGAGCTTTTATAGCCCATGTCTTGTGAGTTGTCACTTTTTTGACGAGTGCAAAATGCTGCATATTTGTGATATCCAACAATCCTTGTTAAATTCTGAGTGTTTGCTCATAGGTTTTGTGAGATAAAACTACCATCTGGGGTAAAGAAACTTATAGACACGAGGTGTAAAGCTACGGTGGGCCAAGTCTCAAATCCCGAGCATGGATCGAAGAAGTTGAGAAAGGCTGGGCAGAGCAGATGGTTAGGTCGTAGGCCCGTCGTGAGGGGCGTGGCTATGAACCCAGTCGACCATCCACACGGTGGTGGAGAAGGTAAGAGTAAGAGTAGTGGGAGCCATGGTCGAGTCTCAGTTTCGCCTTGGGGAAAGCCTACTAAATGTGGGTACAAAACCGCCCGGGCCCAAGCGAAGAATTTAAGGTAGTTGAAAATTCTATCGGGACATATTTTCTTTCACTTGATGGATGCTTGTTCTTGGAGAAAAGGATTAACTGATGTATGAGTTTTTTTTTTTTCGGTTATCGAAATCAGGATAACGGGTTCTGAAGATTGTGTTTTCTCGTTATTTTTCGTCTTGGTTTTAATTATTAGAATGCCAAAGTACCACAGAGAGACTATTGCCTGTAAAGACTGCTGTTTTTCCAAGACATGTCACTGTTGCCCGTATATTTGTTGGATCTTTGGTAAGAAACCCCGAAGAGATAAAAATCGCATAAAACTCCTATCTTTCCCAAAAAATTGTAATTACATGAATTCCATATCGCATGGATAATAAAAAATGCCAAAAACCTTAAAATTTTGCAGTATACTCTTGATAGGTATAGCATATGAACAGAAGAGATATGCAGAGAAGAAGCTTCAAGCTCGGCTCAGTCGAGGTAAAACAGAGTAACGATTTTCCTCATGTTCTTTGCTTCTTGGCACGTCTCCATTAGCAATCTGCTGTCGTGAAACGCAAAGCATATCACTTGCTGGACTTGCCCTATAATGTCCATGTTGCACAGCCTGTGTTTTTTTATTACATCATCGTAAACATTTTACGCGCTAAGTCTCATGTCAGAAAACGAACGAAAAAAAGATTCTTGGGTACCTGCTGGCCTCGATCAATGGAAGATGATCATTGTGAGGCTTCTCTATCACATTCTTCACCTGCCATGATAGGAAAAAAAAATGAGTTCTTACTTAATCCATTGTACGAAAACGATTGTAAATGAAAGGGTTTAACTATGACATTATAGGGACACAGAATTTAGGGGTGTCATTTTACGGGTAATAACTTTCAAAGTCATGCAATTTTGGAATAAATCTACGGTTCTGACGTATAAAGTTCCTAAATTCTTCATTTTGAAAGTTACTGTTGGTATAATACCACCCCCTAAATCTCTGTCCTTAAAATGCCATCTCCTATATTACAGGACTAAAAAAATAATTAACAACAATAAAAAAACGACGATTTTCTTACTTTTGCGAGCAGTTCTTGGCTCTCGGGCGACTGCTTCTTCAAGCTCTGAGGCAATATTACAGTGAGAAGCTCGGGCTTTTCGGCGCGTAGGGCCCCTCTAATGACAGCAGCATTTGTCCCAGACGCCCCAGATGTAAAGATATGATTTTTCTGCGCATATTTTGTGGTTTATTACAGGAAAAACTAATGAAATTCATATATATGTTAGTGGGCTTTGTTCGAAAAAAAAGAACGTACCGTTATGACCAACGCGTAGCTCAGAATTTCTATGAGCTGTTGGTGCATGAAGCCCATGTTTCTTGTGCCGAAAAAACCAATCGATCGAGGCCCTTGTTGCTGAATAGCTAGCAGTTCCTAAAAAGAGGGACGATTAAGAGCTTGGTTATTGAATTCTTTCATGGATTTAAGCGCTAATCTAAGCATCAAAAAAGGTTTAACGAGTTGTAATGACTTATGCGAACTCAGTAAAAAAGCTTACTTGACATGATTACAGAGCCCAGTTACTACATTCTTGCATTAATTGAATTCAGGCGATGATCTAAGCATCATTTAAGGTTTAATGCGTTGTAGTAAGCGATGCAAACTCAGAAAGAAGCTCACTTAACATGATTACAGAGCCCAGCTATTTTCATGGATTTAAGCTCTAATCTAAGCATCATTTAAGGTTTAACGCCTCGTAAGAACTGATGCAAACTCGGAAATGAAGCTCAGTTAACTTGATTACAGAAGCAGTTACTAAATTCTTTGATGGCTTTAAGCGCTAATCTAAACATAATTTAAAGTTTAATGCCTTGTAATAACCGATGAAAACTCAGAATAGAAGCTAACGTAACACGACTACAGAGCCCACTTAATGAATTCTTTCATGGATTTGAATTAAGCTCTAACCTAAGCATCATTTAAGGTTTAACGCTTTGTAATAACAGATGCAAACTCAGAATAACGCTCATGTAATGGAATCATTAAGAAAGAATCATTGCCTTAGATCAGAGTGTAATAACGAATTCTCCAACCTGAAGGTAGTCAACGTCGGGCGAAGGCTTATACTCAGAGACCAAAACCGATCCCGAGCCCTCGACGAGAGACTGAGCTTGGCTTGGTATTTGAGAAGGGACGTCTTCTTCGTCAGAGTTGAACATCTTTATCTCATTCTTGCGTTCATCTCTTCTTAGGTCGTCGAAGCTTCGATTGTTTCTCTCATATGATGCGCATAGAAACTAATTATTTACCATCAGCACAGCAACACAAAGAGGAGAAAAGCCCCTGACAGTAAATCATTAGTGAAAACCAACTAAAAAAGCGAACAGATACCGTAAAGGAAAGTTCAAAAACAATCTAACACAAGACAATCTTATTGACTTTTCCATGTTAACGAACATTGTGTGAGTGCGATGACGAACATAAGATTCCTTTAGAGGAAAGAATCCTAACAACTTACGAACCTACACAAAAACTAAGCTATGGACAACTACTTATTACACGAGCGAGAATTGGCCTGAACTTGGCGATGGAGGCTAAGAAATTCACCACAGCCCAATAATAAGGATAGGAGCAAAGAATTTGCTTGCGGTGGAAAGCACTTGAGAATCTTCGCCCTTCTTTCTTTTTTTTTAGCTTACGGCATTGATATATTTATGGACATACTAAATCTAAATACCTCACCTCCTATGAGAAAGCTTCGAAGAGAAACTCTCGAATCATCGAATGAAAACAAGAACGGAATCACATTGTAAGAATTCAGGCATACAAGGAGCAATTCGACGAAAAATTCCAATTGGCAGATTCCATTGCACAGCATTTTTCTTGCAGAAATTTCTTTCATGGCAAAGCCCAATAAAATCAGGACAAGAAAACCTCCAATCATCTAACCAAAACCAAAACAAAAAAGGAACCCAGAAAATTAGGCACTCAGGCAGAGTCCATGTGAAGTATGAAGCTCAAAATCCAACAAAATATCCCCAAAGATTAAATCTTTTCTCCTCCACAGATCCATTCCCCACAACCCAATACAACCATCACATAAAAACAAACGAAGCAAAACCCCACAAACGAATAAACGATAAAAGAGACGGCGAAAAGAAATAAAGAAAAGGAAATATACTACCTTGCATTTCTTGAAAGATGAAGAAGACATCCTCGAGTCTCCATTAGCCGAAGAAAAAGGCATAGAACAAGAAGAGATTTTGAATGCATCAAACCGAGGATATGACAACTGAACTAATCTCATACAGTGTGTAGCTGCCAACATATCTCCTTGCTTCTCTTCTATCTGTATAAAAAAAATACTCTTTCCTTGTTCACTCGTACGGAAGTATAACGAGGCTCGTAATAAAGATGGCGGCTGGGGCAGAGTGAACCTCTTTTTTTTTTTCTCTTTTTTTTTTTCAGGTTTGGCTTTCAATTTAATGATTTTTTTCAGTCGCTGAATTATTTTGTTGAGCGGATCTGATCTTCTTTATGCATACTTTCTTGCAAAAGCCCTTGTCAATTTTTCTTTATTTAATTAAAGACGATAATGAGAGACGTGTGGAAATCGAAGTAAAAAGTCAAATACCGTAAATCTCCTTTTGTCCTGTCCCTTAACTTACAACTTTTTATATTAAACTAGTTTTTTGCCTTGCACGGGTTTTAAAAATATAAGTTAGTTATGATCGGAATAACAATAATATTATATTATAATTAAGAAACTGTAATATCATAATGGTTGTTATTTGTTAATTTTTAAGAGATGAATCTATAGAAAAATACCCAATAGGATAAAATTTTTACGCATAACTACCAATGTCAGAAAATTTTACAAATAGATACCCGATTTAGTTTTACCAGTTTATAGCATACGTCATACCATTTTCTGTTATATAGGGTACCCAAATGTGTTGATTTGATTGGCGAGAGATAAACTGAATTTACCATTTATTCATCTCTTAAAGATGACATAGGCTGCCATGAAAAACCATTGTTACAACTGCAAATCGTAGAATCACATGCAATAAAGGCTAAAGTTGATGGTTGGAAATTTTCTGTAAGAATGGGGACATTGTCATATACGTTGGCATAGAGCAAATGTCAAACCAAGTATAGAGTGAAGAAAGAATACAGTCCCGCCGAACTGTTTTGGGCTGCAATATATTTGAAAACAAAACATATCGGTTACATCGATAGCTTCAACTCGATGGAAATGTTGACGTCGAGACTTCAACACTACACACCGGGCAAACCTATGATGACATAGGATTTCAAATAATCACGTCGTATACAATGAAAATCCATTGGGTATTGACAAATCAGAAAGAACACATTAATTAGACTTTCCATAGCAGGTTTCGGTATGTTATAGAGTCATAAACGTTGTAGTTACCTTATCCATCTTTAGCCAATTGTTGATACACTCAGTGTGATACGAGTGCTTGCAAGAAAGAACAGTGAGGGTCTCATCGTCTTCATAGTCCAACCTGCATATGACACACCTGAGAAAAAAACAAGGAAAATAGGGTACCTAAATATAGCATACGTCGTACCTACGGGGATACCTGTGTGTTACATAGGGCGAACTTAAAAATAGCATACGTCGTACCATTTTATGTTATTTAGGGTACCCAAATGTATTGATATAGGGTACCCAAATGTGTTGTATGGTGTAATTTCGGGGATCGGGTACCTATGTGCAAAAAATTTATTCTGTTAGGTACCTACATATAAAAAAATCCTGACTGGGTACTAAATTACAAGTTTTTTTCCAAATATGTATTTATATGTAAAAATCCCTTTTTAAGATGTAAGGATTGACTTTTTACGTGTAGCATATCTTATATAGTATAGAGCATTTGATATCTTAAATTATAAATCTTATAAATTGTATAAGAAAATATAATATGTTAAACACTCTATAATATTGATGAGAGATAATAATAAATTAATAATTATAAAAGTAATAGCATCGCAATTGTTTTCCTTTGAAGAATTAATAAGTATACTCTTTGCCGCAGTTCATTGTAAAAACATATGACATCTTAATTTCATCATCTTATTGGTTTCACTCACTAAATAAAAAAGAAATACATGACACCTTAAATTTCATCATGTTACGACTATTTGGATAATCATATGTTACGACCGACTCGTCATCTTCACAATTGAGCATTAATTTGTTCTGTTTTTTGTCCGTGCTTTGCACGTATCTTTTATATAGTTAAATAAAAATTGATAAGATAATTTAATTATATATCATAAAATTTTATTTTATAAGTAGCAGTTAAGTTATAAAAGTTGTTGACAAGAGACGGGAAATTCATATGCATATCGATCTTTTATCATTTGGAACCATCTAAAAAATCGGCCAACGAAACTAAAAGGAAGCAACAACAGGCCTATGGCTTTAATACATAAAAAATGCAACTGAACATCATGTAAACAGAGAAGTTCAAAAAAATTCTAACAATCGTGCATACACTTCTTTAGAGACTTGATATAAAATGTGATCTTTGTAACTTCGTTTTTTCCCTCTCTTCAAAATATCAAATTGAAACAGAAGAGGTGCCGTAGCAACCCAGCTCCCCTTGTGCCACGCAAACATACATCCCAAGTGAGGTCTCAGCGTAAGAAGGTTCATTTGAAAATCATTGACTATGTTCGAAGGATCGGATTTGAAATAATAGGGATGTTGATAATCGGATGTTGTGTACTTTGTATTGAGCCACCGCCAAAGGAAATATAAGAAGGCTGATGAAAGATAGAATACCAACCATTTGTTTCCATAATCCTGCATTGGGAAATATAAATCAGAATATTCAATGTTATATACACAACAGAGAAGGTAATTGATTTCTAGTGTGAAGATTGCTTCAAGCTAACAATATACAGTAGATAAATATTAAGAATAAAAATTTTTTATAGTCTAAGAAGGCACGATGAACTTTTCAGTCAGTCCAAGTTCAAAGGGCACCAAACAATTACATGTTTTTAACCGACTATCAATTCTATCTATTCCATATCATATGAAAAAAAGTATTCTTGCACAATTCTGAAAGGAATCGGCGCACATAATCGAAGTATTACACGCAGCGGAAATTAAAATTTTTTATATCAACATATCAACCGATTCCGACAGGATCCATGCGAATTAAAGCCTAACTAGTTCGTAGAGATCATACCTGATATTATCTTGAGACGACTACGTAGCTAAATACCAAACGTATGGTATCTCTACCGATATCCACCAAGAACTCGATCAAAGAATCGTCCTTTCTCCGGCTAGAAAATACTCGGACGATGTATCTTAATTCACTAATACCCAAGAGCTCGTAATTATTAAAGAAAAGGGACGATTTTGTAGGGTCTCGGCTCCCAATTTTATACACCTATCAACCATAGGATAAGATCTTCTAATATCTTTATTATATTAGTAAAAGATCATAACATTATTATATTCCATAGTGCAATCAACCCTCACTATTATAGCAACATAACGTGGGATCAAATCCATTTAATAATGATAATTTCCTTGCATGTTCTATTGCGTGATTTTAGAAGCCGATCTCCTACCACTCAATCCTTTCCATCTATAAATTAATATTCAAATATATATCAAATATATATTTAATACAAATTAATCATATATTATACGAGTCTCATTTATTTTGTATCATATGATAATCAAATAAATTATCTTATAATTAATTTGTCATTATATTTACATCTCCATGTAACATACAAAATTTAATCTCTTTGATCCTTTTCTTTTCGGTGTGACCCAGTAGGATCCATGTCACGTGGCAATAGAATTAGATCCAATTCTAATTCTATAAATCATAAGCGGTGTCTAGCAAATACGTTAAGACTACCCAAGTGACACAGATAATAAGTATCTCAAATACGAATCATCATCCTTAAGCAGTAACTGCCCGTGTCAATTCCTTGTCGCATAATATCCTAAATAAGTTCAAGGTAGGAATGTGTCATCCTCGCAACTTATTTATTTCTTGATTCCAAAGTTTATCGTAAATATGATTGCTCTTAATCACATTGCATGCATTACGATATCACTTTTATCAACGGGCCCGTGGATATTATCACTCATAAAATATGAGGGACAAAATATTCTCGATGAACATAATCCACTGCACTAGTCACGCTTGTTGTAACACCACCCGTATAGTTACCTTTTACGGCTAACGTTGAGCGATACTAACAGACACGCATTTCTAGTGTTGAAAATGAACATCTCATATTATAGAATTCAAGACACGTATGAAACATTAATGACACAAACACAATCCATAATCTGTTTCATTTCGGGTCTATCTGACATCATAATCTCCATTATATATCTGTGTGATTAAATTGATAACTCTTTATCAAATAGTTTGCAGAATATAACTATCATTTAATCCACACATTAATCTTAAACTGATAATTAGTGTTCCGTGCTAAAAATCAAGATTAAGGATAATTTAGAGTAAATATTATTTAATTCAATATGGAATTCTACAATCTAAGTCATCGACTTAAATGACCCATAAATATTTAATTCACTCAAGGAACAAAATGATATAAATCATTCAATTCGTGAAAATAAAGAAAACGCAACAATATAAATGTTGGCTTCTTGATCATAATACTAACAATCTCCCACTTGATCTAAAGCCAAAACCAAGCATCACTATGCATGTAGCTATAAACAAGAGTCCTCAGAATAATCATATATTTCAAAGCCAATTTCTATCGTATCTAATACCCATAGATTCACTATGAGAAGTGTGCTTGGCTTGAGGTAAAGGTTTTGTCAGTGGGTCGGCTGTGTTGCCGGCGGAATCAACTCTGCAAACCTTCACATCACCTCTATCAACGATTTCTCGTATTAAGTGATAACGACGTAGAACATGTTTGGATCTTTGGTGTGACCTAGGCTCTTTCGCTTGAGCAATAGCTCCATTGTTGTCACAATACAACTCAACTGGGCCATCAATACTAGGAGCTACACCAAGCTCAGTTACGAACTTTCTTATCCAACATCCCTCTTTAGCCGCTTCAGAAGCAGCTATGTATTCTGCCACAGTAGTGGAATCTGTTGTTGTTTCCTGTTTGGAACTCTTCCAACTAACAGCACCTCCATTGAGCAGAAAAACATATCCTGATTGCGATCTCATATCATCATGGTCGGTTTGAAAACTAGCATCAGTGTAACCTTTTACAACGAGTTCAGGTTCACCACCATAAACAAGGAACATATCCTTAGTCCTTTTCAGGTACTTGAGGATATTTTTAACTGCACGCCAATGTGCTATGCCCGGAGTTGCCTGATATCTACTTGTCATACTAAGCGCGTATGACACGTCAGGGCGAGTGCATATCATGGCGTACATGATAGATCCAATTGCCGAAGCATATGGAACCCTACTCATCTCATTCAGCTCATCAGGTGTTTTAGGACACTGATTCTTGCTTAAATGTATACCATGTGACATAGGTATGAAACCTTTCTTGCAATCTTGCATAGAAAACCGCTTCAACACCTTTTCGATATATGCACTTTGACTCAATCCTATGAGTCTCTTCGATCTATCTCTATAGATCTTGATGCCCAAAATGTAAGCAGCATCGCCCAAATCCTTCATCGAGAACACTTTCATTAACGAGGATTTGACAAACTCTAGTGATGGAATATCATTGCCGATAAGAAGTATGCCATCTACATACAGTACTAAAAAAACGATTGCACTCCCACTAGTTCTCTTGTATACACAAGGTTCCTCTTCGCATTTGATACAATCAAACATTTTGATCTCTTTATCGAAGCGTTTGTTCCAACTTCGTGATGCTTGCTTCAACCCATAAATGGATTTCTGAAGCTTGCATACCTTCCTAGCATTCAATGGATCTACAAAACCTTCTGGTTGTGTCATGTACACATCTTCTTCTAAATCACCATTTAGAAATGCAGTTTTAATATCCATTTGCCATATTTCATAGTCGTGAAATGCGGCAATTAGATCCGAATTGACTTAAACATAACTACTAGTGAGAAAGTTTCATCATAGTCAACTCCTTGAACTTGTTTGAAACCTTTCGCTACCAGTCGTGCCTTGTATGTAGTCAGATTACCGTCCATGTCTGTCTTCCTTTTGAAAATCCATTTGTTTTCAATGGCTTTTACACCATCAGGAAGATCGACTAAGTTCCAAACTTGATTGTCGTACATGGACTGCATCTCGGATTTCATGGCTCCTAGCCACTCATCAAAGTCAGGTCTGTCTAATGCTTCTTTATAAGTCATTGGGTCCTCGGTATCTAATACCAATATCTCATGTAGTCCCAAAAACCTCGCAGGCATTCGGACTATCCGTGTTGACCTACGTAAAGGTTGTTCCCCCGGCTGAACCTCCTCCACAACAATTTGTGGTTGTTCAACTTCGACTGATGTCGAATCAGCTTGAGGCAATACTTGAGCCTCTTCCGCAACTTGTTGCGAAATTGGCTCTTCTTGCCTCGTGCTGGTGGAGACTATCATGGGTTGGGACACATGATAACCCATAACCATATCATCTTGTAGTGTCCCTTGAATTTCTTCAAGTCTAACTCTACTATCGTTGCCTTTTCGTGTGAGAAACTCTTTCTCCAAGAAAACGCCATGTCGAGCAACAAACACTTTGTTCTCCGACTTATGATAGAAATAATATCCTTTGGTTTCTTTAGGATATCCTACAAAGAAGCATTTATCTGATCTAGGGCCAAGTTTATCAACCATCAACCTTTTGACGTAAACTTCGCAACCCCAAATTTTCAAAAAGTCACATTTGGTACCTTACCAAACCACATCTCATATGGTGTCTTTTCTACAGACTTAGAGGGAACTCGGTTCAGTGTGAATGCAGCAGTTTCAAGTGCATAACCCCAAAAGGAAAGAGAAAGTTCAGTTTGACTCATCATAGACCGAACCATGTCTAACAAGGTTCTGTTCCGCCTTTCAAAAACACCACTCCATTGCGGCGTTCCAGGAGGAGTCAACTGTGAAAAAATTCCACATTCTTTAAGATAAGCACCAAACTCTATGCTCAAATATTCACCTCCACGGTCTGACCGTAAGGCTTTTATTTTCTTATTAAGCTGGTTCTCAACTTCATTCTTGAATTCTTTGAACTTTTCAAATGATTCAGATTTGTGTCTCATCAAGTAGACATAACCGTATCTACTGAAATCATCAGTAAATGTAATGAAGTACTGATAACCTCCCCGTGCATTAGTCGTCATCGGACCACATACATCACTATGGATCAGTCCTAGTAGGTCATTTACTCTTTCGCCTCTCTTGGTGAAAGGCGCTTTAACCATCTTCCCGAGCAAACAAGATTCGCATGTCTCAATTGATTCTAAATCAAATTGACCAAGAAGTCCCACTTCTTGTAATTTCTTAATGCGTCTCTCATTTATATGACCTAGGCGACAATGCCACATGAGAGTCATACTCTCATGAGAAATCTTGGATCTTTTGTTATTGATATTCAAAACTTGTTTTCCATCTCAAGCAAATATAGACCATTCTTCTCATAAGAACATCCATAAAATAAATTATTTTTATAAAATGAAAAGCAACCATTCTTAATGGTAAAATGGAAATCATCCATGTCCAAACATGAAATAGAAATAATATTTCTAGAGATAGATGGAACGTAATGAACATTTTTTAGTTCTAAAACAAGTCCGTTTGGCAAAGACACATCTATGCATCCAATAGCAACAGCTGCAACACTTGCACCATTCCCGACGCCTAGTTG
The DNA here is from genome assembly GCA_027422505.1 of Craterostigma plantagineum. Taxonomy (NCBI): domain Eukaryota; kingdom Viridiplantae; phylum Streptophyta; class Magnoliopsida; order Lamiales; family Linderniaceae; genus Craterostigma; species Craterostigma plantagineum. Next base: position 1,237,377 of record JAPQWV010000064.1, on the reverse strand, counting down.
TACTTCGCCCTTTCTCAGCATCCTCTTATTCTGTAGTGCTTGCATATTCGAACAAATATGAGCGCACGATCCGGTATCAAATACCCATTCAGAATCAGAAGTAGCAATGTTAACTTCAATAACAAATATACCTGAAACGGTTGGAACCTTTCCATTTTTCAAGTCATCAAGATACTTGGGACAATTTCTCTTCCAGTGCCCAATGCCTTTTGATAAACGTATTTTCTTACGTTTATATATGTTACATTTAAGTCGTTTGCATGATAAGAGAAGCCGTTTGGATTATTTTTGTGCTATAATATGGTTTCACAACAAAATCAAACGTTTTACGGCAGTTTTGCGACAGTTTAGTATTTCTCAATGATCACGGGGTAAACGATGTCCGATGGACCTGAAATTTTAACCATAGATAGAGGACTCGTTAATCTTGATTCTGACCAAAGGGATTTTCAATCCGAGGTCTAGATTGAGAGATATGAATTTTTGAACTTGATGCTGTTTTGCAGGAAAACGAGTCACGGCCGTGAAGCCCTTGCACGAGGCCGTGAACAGCACCAGAGAGCCATTTTCTAGCCCGATTGTGTCACGGCCGTGAACATTGACCAACCAGGCCGTGAAGATTGATTCGTGTCCGTGAATGGGGGTGCATGAGGCCGTGAATGCGGGCAGAAAGTCGATTTTTTGTGCCCGAACTCGTCACGGCCGTGAACATGAAGACTTCAAGCCGTGAACACGGGCAGAGACGTGTTTTTCTTCAGGCTTTAAGTTGTCACGGCCGTGAGAATGCATACAAGAGGCCGTGAACGTCTTTGTGGCAGCATTAAAAGTCAAGCACAAGATAAGAAACGATGTTAACTTATTTGGAACGAAAGTTGTATCAAAGTCAGAGCAAAGATCACGCTTGGAACAAGTTTTCTGTATAAGACAATATCATGGCTGCTCAAGATGGATTTTGGCTGCACAAATCAATGGAGATAGGATTCTTTTCATTTTGCAAGGCTCAAGAAAGATAACGAAGGAAGAAGAAACGAGATCTATATAAAGAGCCATTGTAATGAGAAGAAAAAGAGGAAGGAAAAAAGGTACGTGAAGGAAACACTATTAGCTCTCATATACACGTTACCATTCCAAAAACCCAAGAACACATACTTAGTTGCTCACCAAGTGCTCGATAAAAGTACTCAACGAAGAACGAGATTAACTTCGAAGTTGAATTCAGGGAAGTATTTATGATGTATTCAATGTTAGTTATGTGCTTCGTTGTGTTGATAATGAGTAGCTAAACCTCTTGTATTTGAGATGAGATGAACCCTAGCGAGATCGATCGTATGTTTACGTGTGTTTGATGTATTGCTATTGTTACGACTCGTTTATGAAGCATATAATTTTGATTATGTCTATGTGATTGAAATTGTCTATTTAGCTTGTCATGTCTAAGTGTTTAAGTTAAAGTAGTCCGGGAAATCGTACGCTACGCTCGAGAGAGGGGCGAACGATTAAACCACTCGTAAACGAGCGGAATAAACTCATCGCTAGAGATAGGTTGAACTACCCCGCCGGATTAGAGTCAAATCTAATAGTGGGATTTACCGTGTTTTTAATGCAATCTTCGGTTAAGTAGTTAGGGAAGCTTGCCCGGCTATTTAATTAGTTGATTAGTTGTTTGCGAGTCTCGTATGATAAGGCGCAGTTTCGTCAGTCGTATGAATTCGTACGCATGTTGTAGGAATCTTCACGGTCTAATGATAGTGTTGCTTACGTATGCTTGATATATGTGTTGGTCGAGCTAGGGGGATTCGAAGTCTCAAATACGTCTGTTTACATAAGGGTTTTCTTCTTCGTGCTACTTAATTAAGTTGTATTTTCTAAGTATCGTTATTTACCGTTTCAACAATCAAACGTTCGTACTAGGATATTTAAGCAAACGTTTTTCTAAGGTACATAGTTCTTTTGGGATTCGATACTCGAATACTTGCTACGTCTATGCTATTTCGATAGGTATACTTGCCTGTTGAGCGTAGGATATTTCGTTAGTGTTCGTTTTATTTTATTACTCGATCCGCTCGATCAAGTTTTTGGCGCCGTTGCCGGGGAACTATCGATATTAGAAAGCCTTAGTTTATTATTCTAGCTATTTATTATTAATATCAAAATCTTCGCTTAATCATATTTCTTTTGGTCTAGGTACGTGTACGTAGGTGCATGACCCGAAGGAACCCTACACTACCAATAGTGGAAGGAGACCCGGAGATTGAAAGGACTTTTCGACGCAACGTGCGAGAAAACGCAAGGCAAGACGTAATGACAACTCAAAATAACAATGAAATGCCATTAGCGGTGCAAGAACCTCCAATGAGAGAACTCTGGAGAAACAACGCCATGGGAACAATTAGCTCGGCAATAGTACTTCCTCAGGTACCGAATAATTTTGAGCTCAAACATCATTGGCTCCAAATGCTGCAGGCGACAGCTCAATACGATGGACTCTCCGAGGAAGATGCTTATCGCCACATCCGAGACTTTCTATCCGTAACCGATGCAATACGGATACAAGGCGTAAGCCCGGAAGCCATTCGACTCTACCTATTTCCTTTCTCTCTGCGGGGCAATGCCAAGGAGTGGTTCAACCTACTTCCCGAACGATCTATCACCACTTGGGACCAGATGCATGCCACCTTCATCAATCATTTCTTTCCACCTTCGAAGGCTCTCAAACTAAAAATGGACCTCACGGCGTTCAAGCAAAAAGAAGGCGAGAACTTGTACGACGTATGGACCAGATTCAAAGCGCTCTTGAACCGGTTCCCTCAACACGGGATGACGAAGAGCGAGCAAATTCAGCGGTTCCATGAATCTTTAAACGACCATACCGTGCAATTACTAGACGGAGCATGCAACGGAGGCTTATGTAATCTCAGCGCTACAGAGGGCTGGAATCTTATCGAAGACTATAGTGCAAATAGTTTTCGACGAGGGAGTTCAAGCAATCGAGGTAAACCTCCAGGGATGTACGACGTCGACAACACCACTGCGATGAACGCCAAATTCGACGCCCTACAACAACAAATGTCAGCGACTAATCTTCAAATGCAGACCTTGATGAACGCGCTCATGCCTAAGCTAGCAACGAAGCCGGCCGTTAACGCTGTCCAATTACAACCTGCCCCGATGATCCCTGTAGCTGGTGTACCTTCTCATACATATGCGACGTATATTCCGCCATGCGCTACATGCGGAGGAAGCCACGATGCAGCTCACTGCCCAGCTGCTATTACGACTGAGCAAGTCGATTACATGGGGAATTACCAAGGTCAGCGAAACTTCGTTCCAAATCGAGCTCATCCGAACCTGGCCTATGGGAATCAACAACAAGCTCCACCGGGATTTCAAAATCAAAGGTCGCATGGATACCACGGTGGAAATTCTGAAGTTGCCCCTGAAGGTCGCAATGATAAGCTGGAGGGAATGCTCGAGAAGCTAATGGGAAAGCTCGACTCCCGCTTGGATAGTCAAGAAGCACGGTTGCAAAACACTGAGTCTTCCTTGCGCGCCTTAGAGAAACAAGTTGGACAGATTGCCGAATCAATCCAACAACGTCCTTCCGGTTCATTGCCGAGCTACACCGAGACCAATCCAAAGGACCACCACGTAAAGGCGGTAACGCTTCGTAATGGGAGAGAGCTCGAGGAGGTGCAGAAATTGAAGAAGAAAAATGTTGAGCCCGTGAAAGCAAACATCGAGGCCGACAAAGAAGAGGAGACCGTATCTAAGCCACCCGTCAAGACGTATCAACCAAAGATTCCATACCCAGCGAGGCTTAAAAGGGACATCGTTGACGATCAGTTTGGTAAATTCCTTGCAATTTTTAAACAATTACACATTAATTTACCACTTGTTGAAGCCCTTGCGCAGATGCCTCGTTGGGCAAAATTCTTGAAGGACCTTATTACGAACAAACGCAAGCTCGAAGACGTGTCCACAGTCGAACTACGAGGGGAGTGCTCCGCCATCTTACAAAGCAAAATCCCGAAAAAATTAAAAGACCCAGGGAGTTTCACTATACCTTGTTTAATAGGCGATCTTGTAGTACATAAGGCATTGGCTGACTTAGGTGCTAGTATAAATTTAATGCCTTATTCGATGTTCAAGAAACTCGGCTTAGGAGAACCCAAACCTACTAGGATGATTATACAATTAGCGGATAGATCTGTTAAATATCCTAGGGTATTATCGAAGACGTTCTTGTTAAAGTTGATAAATTTATCATTCCTGCAGATTTCGTAATTCTCGACATGGAGGAAGATGAAAATATTCCTCTAATCTTAGGAAGACCCTTCCTCGCTACAGGAGGAACCATGGTCGATGTTCGTAATGGAACATTGACATTAACTATAGATAGTGAGAAAGTGACATTTGATATGACCGAGTCCATGAATAATGTCGAGAAGTTAGACGATAAGTGTTTTTATATCGATGCGTGGAATGAATTCTTATCGTTGCAGGGACTTTCACAGCCCGATTCATTCAGCTCAAAGCAAGAAATAGAGGAAAACGAGGAACTCCATAAGGAAGAGCCAAACGATGACCTACACCTCGTCGTTGCCCAAGCAGATGTAGATGAGAATGTCAATGAGGAACCAATGATCGAGGTGCAAAAGAGCAGCAAAGAAAATCGTGAGAAGATCTCGGTCGAGGAACCACCAATGCTCGAGCTCAAACAATTGCCCGATCACTTGGAGTACGCTTTCCTCGAGGAGAATGCAAAGCTTCCGGTAATCATCGCGTCAAAACTGGAGAAGGAGCAGAAACTCATGCTCTTAAACACACTACGGGAGCACAAGAGGGCACTTGCATGGAAGATATCGGATATCCGAGGAATTAGCCCGACCTTTTGCATGCATAAAATTCTAATGGAAGACGACTTCAAACCGGTGGTACAACACCAAAGGCGTTTGAACCCCAACATGAAGGAGGTAGTTAAGGCCGAGGTAATTAAACTGCTCGACGCGGGAGTGATTTACCCAATCTCGGACAGTGCATGGGTGAGCCCAGTTCAGGTAGTGCCGAAAAAAGGAGGAATGACAGTTGTGCCCAACGAGAACAATGAACTCATTCCGACGAGGACTGTCACGGGATGGCGCGTTTGCATTGACTACCGCAAATTAAATGACGCGACGCGAAAAGACCACTTTCCTCTTCCTTTTATTGATCAAATGCTTGAACGGTTGTCTGGTCATGAATTTTATTGTTTCCTCGATGGACTTTCAGGTTATTTGCAGATTCCCATTGCACCCGAGGATCAAGAGAAGACGACGTTCACGTGTCCATTCGGGACATTCGCCTACCGACGGATGCCTTTTGGACTTTGCAATGCTCCGGCCACATTCCAACGTTGCATGATGGCTATTTTTGATAAACTAATAGGTGACGGAATGGAGGTATTCATGGATGATTTTTCGATTTTTGGTGACTCATTCGAGGTATGCTTATTTAATTTAAAGAAAGTACTTCAGCGATGCGAGGAAACAAACCTTGTGCTAAATTGGGAGAAATGTCATTTTATGGTAAGAGAGGGTATTGTTTTAGGTCATAAGATATCGTCGAGAGGTATCGAGGTAGATAGAGCTAAAATAGAAACCATAGAACGATTACCTCCACCTTCGTCAGTAAGGGCAATTAGAAGTTTCCTAGGACATGTGGGTTTTTATCGTAGATTTATCAAGGATTTTTCTAAAATTGCTAGACCTTTAACGCGCTTGCTTGAGAAAGACGTACCTTACGAATTTACACCCGAATGCCTAGATGCATTTTCCATACTTAAGGATAAGCTCATTAATGCCCCTGTTATGGTAGCCCCCGATTGGAGCCTACCATTCGAACTAATGTGCGATGCAAGTGATTTTGCAGTAGGTGCAGTTTTGGGGCAGCGACGGGAAAAGCATTTTCAGCCGATACACTATGCGAGCAAAACTCTAAACCAGGCCCAGGCGAATTACACTACCACAGAGAAGGAGTTGCTCGCAGTCGTGTTCGCCGTCGACAAATTCCGTCCATATCTCGTTCTCTCAAAAGTCATCATCTACACGGACCATTCGGCCCTCAAACACCTCTTCGCGAAACCAGATGCAAAACCGAGGCTTATCCGATGGATTCTGTTACTCCAAGAGTTCGACGTGGAATTTCGTGACCAAAAGGTACCGAGAATTGTGCAGCCGATCACTTGTCAAGACTTGAAGGCGCAGCCCACGAGGTTACCAACGACGAAGTCATCCGAGACCAATTTCCCGATGAGCATCTATATGCTATACGTGAGGTATTCGATGAAACCCCGTGGTACGCTGATTTTGCTAATTATCTTGTCGCTAGGATCATGCCAAAGGGATACACAAGTCATCAGAGGATGAAATTCTTCTCGGACTTGAAGTATTATTTTTGGGATGATCCGTATTTGTTCAGGGTTTGCGCAGACAAGATAATTCGGCGATGCGTGTCCTTTCCCGAGACGGTTAAAATCTTGAGCCATTGTCATTCGGGGCCATGTGGAGGACATTACGGAGGTAATCGAACTGCACAGAAGGTACTCGAATGTGGTTTTTATTGGCCTACAGTTTTCAAAGACGCTCAAAAATATGTAGAGGAATGTGATAGGTGTCAACGGACAGGTAATATTTCTAAGCGAAATGAAATGCCTCAGAATTTTATTCTTGTGTGTGAAATATTTGACGTATGGGGCATTGATTTTATGGGTCCGTTTCCTACCTCTTTCAAGAATCGATATATCCTAGTTGCGGTTGATTATGTTTCAAAATGGGTAGAAGCACAAGCGCTACCTACTAATGATGCTAGGGTAGTCGTTAAATTTTTGAAAACATTATTTCTCGATTTGGCTCACCTCGTTGCATAATTAGCGATAAAGGTACGCATTTCTGTAACACTCATTTTGCAAGGACGCTCGAAAAATACGGCGTGAAACATAGTGTTACCACAGCGTACCATCCTCAAGCAAGCGGCCAAGCAGAAGTCGTAAACAGGGAGCTGAAGCGCATACTCGAAAAGACCGTGGAACACCATAGACGGGATTGGCCGAACAAACTGAACGATGCTTTATGGGCATACCGAACAGCATACAAGACGCCTATCGGATCCACGCCATATAGACTTGTTTACGGGAAATCTTGTCATTTACCCGTCGAGCTAGAACACAAAGCATATTGGGCTCTAAAGAAACTTAACTTCGATTTGAATCTTGCAGGTGAAAAGCGAAGGTTGCAGGTCAACGAACTCGACGAGTGGAGACAAATGGCATACGAGAATACCCGCATATACAAGGAGCGTACGAAGCAATATCATGATCGGAAGATCATGAAGCGGGAATTCCAAGAAGGCGACCAGGTCCTGTTGTATAATTCGCGGCTGCGATTATTTCCGGGCAAGCTAAAGTCGAGGTGGTCTGGTCCATTCACGGTTACCCGAGTGTTTCCCTACGGAACGATCGAGATCACACACCCAGAAAAAGGGACCTTCAAGGTGAACGGGCAGCGTCTAAAGCATTACTATGGCGGTGACATTGAAGCACTCGGGACGGAAACAATTCACCTCCTCAACACAACCCAGATCTAAATCCTCCGAACTATGTCTAGCTTAAAGACATTAAAGAAAGCGCTACTTGGGAGGCACCCCAAGGCTATCCTATATTTTCCCTTTATTTTTCTATGCGCATTGTTTCTAGTTTTTATGTTTCTGTTTTTCGATGATCGCAGGGAACTCAAAATCTCAAGTGTGGGGAAAAGCAGTACAAATCATGCACACCGGACTATTCAGGGAAGTTTGCTTATCTATTTATTTCCTCTTCCTTGTGTTACATAATTATTACGTTGAGGGCAACGTAAATCTCAAGTGTGGGGAGGGGAATTTCTGCGAAATTGATGCAAACATCTTATATGTGCATGACTTGATTTTTGGTATAAATTTTTTCGAAAATTGGCATACTTTTTCGAAATCATGTTTCCTTCAATCAAAGGGTGATTTCATGTTAGAAATCTTGTGAGTAATTAGGATACATATGCGAGTCGACTTCTTTCTTACATAGATGAACTTGGCGATGCCTGATAGATTCGTACACATAACCTTATTTTTGTGAGATTTTTGAGCCTACGAGCTTTTCGCTCATTTCTTTAGTTGTGTGAATCATGCTTAGTTTATTTCTCTTCAGAACTTGCTTGTGTATTGCGTTTTGAAACTACTTGACGTGTGATTGCGTGAAAATGAGAAAGGCATTAGGAATTCAGTCCATAGCCAAAGTATCCAACCACGCCTGATCACCGTAGTTAGCCACTTTGAGCCTGAGCCTTTTATTTGTGAAAAACCGGATTATAAATTGCCGACCCTAATTAAGCCTTCAGACATAAACCCACTGGAGCGTAGTAGAAGTGGAAGTTGAGTGCCGGACTTAAGAAGCGCAACCCGTACTAAATTTTCCGAGCTGATGTCAAAAAAAAAAAAAAAAAAAAGAAGAGAAAAAAAAATGAAGAAAAAAATAATACGACTAAAGAACCCTTCCTCCGATAATCTTTCACTCTCAAAAACCATATTACATATTTCCTAGATCGAGAAGTTGAAAGAAGAAGGGCTTGGTGGAAAAAAAAAAAAAAAAAACCGACGGATGCAAAAAGAATAGAGGGGATGGATAAGAACGACGGATTTAGCGCATTCGAGAAGATGGCATGATTCCGACACAACTACAGCTCATATCCTTTTTACGCTTATTCCTTGCATATCTTACATATCTTAACCATATTATAACCCGGTAAAGACCTTCCGATTCACGCTTGAACATTGAAAGTGGTAGATTTACGAATCATTTGCAAGCTCATGGTAGGGATTAGATTAATGCATGACCCGAGAGATATCACCGACATCTTAACCTATACACTTAGTGATTTGAGTGAATCTTTGTGAGGTGCGGATCTTGATAGGTATTTCTAAGGAAGTCGTGTGGTTAGTTGTTGATTTCGAATATGCTTTCCAACTTTACTTGCATTATCTCTTACGTGATTTCATTCTTTATTGATACGTTGCATGATTTTATACTTTTATATGCCATTTGCATTTATTTGCTTGAGGACAAGCAAACGTTTAAGTGTGGGGAAATTTGATAAACGTATTTTCTTACGTTTATATATGTTACATTTAAGTCGTTTGCATGATAAGAGAAGCCGTTTGGATTATTTTTGTGCTATAATATGGTTTCACAACAAAATCAAACGTTTTACGGCAGTTTTGCGACAGTTTAGTATTTCTCAATGATCACGGGGTAAACGATGTCCGATGGACCTGAAATTTTAACCATAGATAGAGGACTCGTTAATCTTGATTCTGACCAAAGGGATTTTCAATCCGAGGTCTAGATTGAGAGATATGAATTTTTGAACTTGATGCTGTTTTGCAGGAAAACGAGTCACGGCCGTGAAGCCCTTGCACGAGGCCGTGAACAGCACCAGAGAGCCATTTTCTAGCCCGATTGTGTCACGGCCGTGAACATTGACCAACCAGGCCGTGAAGATTGATTCGTGGCCGTGAATGGGGTGCATGAGGCCGTGAATGCGGGCAGAAAGTCGATTTTTTGTGCCCGAACTCGTCACGGCCGTGAACATGAAGACTTCAAGCCGTGAACACGGGCAGAGACGTGTTTTTCTTCAGGCTTTAAGTTGTCACGGCCGTGAGAATGCATACAAGAGGCCGTGAACGTCTTTGTGGCAGCATTAAAAGTCAAGCACAAGATAAGAAACGATGTTAACTTATTTGGAACGAAAGTTGTATCAAAGTCAGAGCAAAGATCACGCTTGGAACAAGTTTTCTGTATAAGACAATATCATGGCTGCTCAAGATGGATTTTGGCTGCACAAATCAATGGAGATAGGATTCTTTTCATTTTGCAAGGCTCAAGAAAGATAACGAAGGAAGAAGAAACGAGATCTATATAAAGAGCCATTGTAATGAGAAGAAAAAGAGGAAGGAAAAAAGGTACGTGAAGGAAACACTATTAGCTCTCATATACACGTTACCATTCCAAAAACCCAAGAACACATACTTAGTTGCTCACCAAGTGCTCGATAAAAGTACTCAACGAAGAACGAGATTAACTTCGAAGTTGAATTCAGGGAAGTATTTATGATGTATTCAATGTTAGTTATGTGCTTCGTTGTGTTGATAATGAGTAGCTAAACCTCTTGTATTTGAGATGAGATGAACCCTAGCGAGATCGATCGTATGTTTACGTGTGTTTGATGTATTGCTATTGTTACGACTCGTTTATGAAGCATATAATTTTGATTATGTCTATGTGATTGAAATTGTCTATTTAGCTTGTCATGTCTAAGTGTTTAAGTTAAAGTAGTCCGGGAAATCGTACGCTACGCTCGAGAGAGGGGCGAACGATTAAACCACTCGTAAACGAGCGGAATAAACTCATCGCTAGAGATAGGTTGAACTACCCCGCCGGATTAGAGTCAAATCTAATAGTGGGATTTACCGTGTTTTTAATGCAATCTTCGGTTAAGTAGTTAGGGAAGCTTGCCCGGCTATTTAATTAGTTGATTAGTTGTTTGCGAGTCTCGTATGATAAGGCGCAGTTTCGTCAGTCGTATGAATTCGTACGCATGTTGTAGGAATCTTCACGGTCTAATGATAGTGTTGCTTACGTATGCTTGATATATGTGTTGGTCGAGCTAGGGGGATTCGAAGTCTCAAATACGTCTGTTTACATAAGGGTTTTCTTCTTCGTGCTACTTAATTAAGTTGTATTTTCTAAGTATCGTTATTTACCGTTTCAACAATCAAACGTTCGTACTAGGATATTTAAGCAAACGTTTTTCTAAGGTACATAGTTCTTTTGGGATTCGATACTCGAATACTTGCTACGTCTATGCTATTTCGATAGGTATACTTGCCTGTTGAGCGTAGGATATTTCGTTAGTGTTCGTTTTATTTTATTACTCGATCCGCTCGATCACCTTTATAGTAAAAGCACTCAGCAGTAGCAGCAACCTTGACCTTGGGAGCGCTCGAAGCGACAACCTTAGCCTTATTTTTACCAACATTTGGTTTGCCTTTTGTTTGGCGCTTGAACTTGTATTTCTTAATCTTTTTCCCACCTGCACTAATTGCAAGCACATGAGAAACTCCTTTCTTCATGTCAAGCTCAGCAGTCTTCAGCATCCCATGGATCTCATCCAAACTCTTATCCATTCCATGCATATGATAGTTCATGATGAATGATGAATAGCTGGGAGGAAGAGAGTTGTAAATAATGTCTGTGGCCAACTCCTTGCCCACAGGAGCTTCAAGTTTCTCCAACTGCTCCACATAACTCAACATCTTGAGCATGTGATCACCAACAGAGTTACCCTCAGACATCTTACATGCCAGCAAAGCTCTAGTCACATTATACCTCTCAGCACGTGCATGCTCTTGAAACATTTTCTTGGCTGCTCCATGATATCGTACGACGTGCTCAACTCGAATTGCTTCTGCAATTCGGGTGCTATTGTCGCCACAATCAGACATTGTACATCGATCTCATCGGAACAATGTCGGTCGTACTCATCGACTTCTTCAACACTTGAATTAGCATTGGGATCTTTGGAAAATGGCGTATTAATTACATATTCCTTGCGCTCTTGCCTAAGAACGATTCTTAGGTTACGGTACCAATCAATAAAATTGGTCCCATTAGAGCTCAATTTGTCCTTGTCCAAAAGCGAACGCAACGACAATGCTTGTGCTGCCATTATCTACGCCACAGAGGAAAGAGGTTTCAGTTATTTTCACGTAAATATTTTATTCACAGAATAAAACTCCCACTACAATTTATTGCCCCATAGTAGTAGGTCCAAGATCCATATATTCACTAAGAATAAGCCAGTGTCGGCATGAAACTTTATCTTAGTTATCTTAGGTAAGCAACACCTTGCTAATCAAATCATATTTGACTCTTGGTTTTGTTAACATCGTATATCAACAAAACTTCTCCCCAAGACCCAAAACGGTTTTGGTCTCTTGATAAGCAAACTCATTCTATTTGATACGGCATGTCGGACATGCCACACGACTCTTAAAGATTGAACACGGTGCCTACTGAGTAGGTCCCACCAATATTCTTTCTAAATTTCGGCGCGGATAGAATAGTAAGGGAGTAGACTTAATTCTTAAAGGGACTATATTCGTTAATCATATTAACAAATATTTAAATCACTTTCTGATTTAAAATATGATGCAATATTATTCAAAATAATACTCTAACCTATTAGAGATGCAGATTATCTCATAATCGCGACTAATTTAACATCATATTTTAATGCTTGGTCAATCGTATTAACCATAGCGAAAATCACGACATATATACAACTGCTCATTTGATGGATATCCAATACGATGCAGACGATCAACATGTGATATTTCGATCATCATCACGACAGATAAATTCCTATAGGAAACATCATATACACTCACAGTATATGCACATAAATTTAAGGTAATCCAGTCGAACTGAAAACACACAATATTTAGCATAATACAAACGTGAGTCAACTTCAGTTTAAGCATATGAAATGACACGTTGTCCATATGATTGCACAGATGCATGTACATATTCTGAATATTATTATAATGATAAAACCTATCACAATCATCATTGCATCACATGAAATAATAATCTTGCAAGACTTTCTGTACTTTGACTTAGGCATATAGGTAATATATCGGAATATTGTAATCATCAAGCCATGAGATCACGTTGAATCATGCATATAAAATACATATTCTGAATCGAAAATATAAAGGCAGTATCGATCATCACATGATGTTACACTGGTGGGATATGATTGCATTTATAGACATATATACAAGTATATTATGAATACTAGTTTGTTGCCCATGCATTGCACGGGTCATATGTCGAGTATACAAAAAAAAATTAACCATTTTTAATAAACTAATTAAAGAATATGTTTTTGATAAAACATGGGTTGATTAGTTTTTTTAGAAAGTGGGGTGTGTGGGGTGTGAGGTGGTTTTATTAACGTCTTAAAAATAATTAATTAAAAAAATTAATTGAAATGACACGTGTCAACACCACAAGAAAACTACATTTAAATGTATATATAGGATAAGATCTTTTGAACAACACGTTGAACAGTCAATCAAATAAAGCATGTGAATAAATAATGAATCAAAATATTCTTATTTCATAACAGTTAAACAACGCAAGAAGGCTCTGATACCACTGAAACGAATCGGCGCACATAATAGAAGTATTACACGCAGCGGAAATTAAAATTTTTTATATCAACATATCAACCGATTCCGACAGGATTCATGCGAATTAAAGCCTAACTAGTTCGTAGAGATCATACCTGATATTATCTTGAGACGACTACGTAGCTAAATACCAAACGTATGGTATCTCTACCGATATCCACCAAGAACTCGATCAAAGAATCGTCCTTTCTCCGGCTAGAAAATACTCGGACGATGTATCTTAATTCACTAATACCCAAGAGCTCGTAATTATTAAAGAAAAGGGACGATTTTGTAGGGTCTCGGCTCCCAATTTTATACACCTATCAACCATAGGATAAGATCTTCTAATATCTTTATTATATTAGTAAAAGATCATAACATTATTATATTCCATAGTTAGTGCAATCAACCCTCACTATTATAGCAACATAACGTGGGATCAAATCCCATTTAATAATGATAATTTCCTTGCATGTTCTATTGCGTGATTTTAGAAGCCGATCTCCTACCACTCAATCCTTTCCATCTATAAATTAATATTCAAATATATATCAAATATATATTTAATACAAATTAATCATATATTAACGAGTCTCATTTATTTTGTATCATATGATAATCAAATAAATTATCTTATAATTAATTTGTCATCATATTTACATCTCCATGTAACATACAAAATTTAATCTCTTTGATCCTTTTCTTTTCGGTGTGACCCAGTAGGATCAATGTCACGTGGCAATAGAATTAGATCCAATTCTAATTCTATAAATCATAAGCGGTGTCTAGCAAATACGTTAAGACTACCCAAGTGACACAGATAATAAGTATCTCAAATACGAATCATCATCCTTAAGCAGTAACTGCCCGTGTCAATTCCTTGTCGCATAATATCCTAAATAAGTTCAAGGTAGGAATGTGTCATCCTCGCAACTTATTTATTTCTTGATTCCAAAGTTTATCGTAAATATGATTGCTCTTAATCGTGGATATTATCACTCATAAAATATGAGGGACAAAATATTCTCGATGAACATAATCCACTGCACTAGTCATGCTTGTCGTTACACCACCCGTATAGTTACCTTTTACGACTAACGTTGAGCGATACTAACAGACACGCATTTCTAGTTTTGAAAATGAACATCTCATATTATAGAATTCAAGACACGTATGAAACATTAATGACACAAACACAATCCATAATCTGTTTCATATCGGGTCTATCCGATATCATAATCTCCATTATATATCTGTGTGATTAAATTGATAACTCTTTATCAAATAGTTTGCAGAATATAACTATCATTTAATCCACACATTAATCTTAAACTGATAATTAGTGTTCCATGCTAAAAATCAAGATTAAGGATAATTTAGAGTAAATATTATTTAATTCAATATGGAATTCTACAATCTAAGTCATCGACTTAAATGACCCATAAATATTTAATTCACTCAAGGAACAAAATGATATAAATCATTCAATGAACGCAACAATATAAATGTTGGCTTCTTGATCATAATACTAACAAATTCAACTTTACCAATGCTGATTATGATGTAGACGATATATCATATATGCATGAAATAGGCCATCACCGAGATGTAAAAATTACAGCATTGGCATAAATGCTCACATCCATGATTTCCAATTTTCCAGCTCTACGGCAAACAAAACTCAGGTAAGTAGCCTTGCCAAATACTGACCCAAACAGTGAAGGATCACAACTATATGTAACGTAATCCCACTCCCCTTTTCAGAATGATCTTGTAAAGTTATCTCAGGAGAAATTGCATTGAGATCATATGGCGCAACATTGCGTATGTCTCCGACAGATGAAACAGCTTCAGTGCATCTATGTTTGCTACGACATGCTTTAACGAAGAGTCATAACTTTTCTGTTCCAGCTCCTCATTCGATTTGACGACGGGGATCATGTTTTTGTCCTTGATTGAATGATTATTATATCTTAGTTAAATACAAATTACTTATATGAAATAAAACCTACTTATAAAAAAACTATACGTCCATCATATCTTTGTGTCTAATCTATAGAATGTAGTATTGATACCAATGTGGTGAAAATATTAATTGAAAAAGGGAAAATTGAAAAATGGATATATGCTTTGTCCACATTTGACAAGTAGGAAGCCGTCTTTGGGTATTCTGCAAAATCTTAGTAGCTCTGCGAGCCCGCCGTTTTATCGACCATGACCTCGTTGTTTTCTTCTTGATCTCGAATATTTCATAGCGGTATTTGCTATGATCTGAGATGCCCATACCTAAAGGGGACGATGATCAGCAAATGTAAGTCAAGTTTATTCTAAAATTAATTATCAATCGAAGGAACCGTAATTATCAGCAAATGACACTAAAAATGTCCAGAGTTAAATCGCCCATTAGAGACCATTAGAGAAATACCCGAAATAAGATTAGACCGCCTTGAAGAAATGAAACCCTTACTTCTATCCCCACAAATCGAATCAAACCTTTGTAAAATATTCGTAATGGTGTTTAAAAAGTTGAACGTAATGGTCTTTAAACAGTCCAGCTCGATTCTACGGCTGAAAAGCAGCAATTTTTGAACAAATCAAACACCGTGTGATGATAAAAGGGAGCACAGTACGAGTAAATAACCCTGAATATGCGATTCAATCCAAATCAGACAAGCATATTCACAAATATGAAATATATCGAACACAGTAACCACATAACAACATAGAACATGAGTGAGAGTCGATTTACCCGTGTGAATCACTTGACATTTGGGCATCAATTTACCATTTGGAACTGGAACGATAGAATCCAGCCAGTGTAGTATTTCAGTTTTTAATTTTTTTCTACACCGTGGATGGTTTTGACGAGTAGTGGAGAATTTTTTAATATTTTTTATTAATAAATTTACATATAAAATATGACACGTGCAGTGCATAAGAAGATGATGGCCGTGCAGTGCAGGTATTTGGGTTGGCTTCTTTGGTTCTTAGAACGTGGTTTGTTTCTTTTTTATTATTAAAAACTAGTTTATTGCCCGTGCAATGAACGGGGTCTATAACTATATCTAATGAATATAAGTTGAGATATCAACTAAACCCCCGTTTAGTTGCACCGATAAGATAAAATAAAACCAAGATTCAACTCCAGATAATAGCAAATGACACTAATATCTCACATTTCTTCTTGTCGGTCGTAGCAGATTGGTTATTTTCCCATCTCTAAGATCGAGTGAAATGAGCTAAAAAGCTCACTATGCACTGCAAACTGTTCTGTACCCCAATCAGAGTATTTCAAATATTTCATACGAAGGCTCTGCCCACTGTCACTTTGTCGTAAAAAAGAACAAAGTCTTGTCTTCTATTCAATAGATTATGCATTGCCGTTATTGATCAATCACGAAAGAGTGAGACACCAAGAATATTGTTGAAACATGAAATGCGAAATTCATAGTCCACAATGAATTACCGAAAACAAATATGTAAAAGAATAGACATATTAACTCATGGCATTACCAAAGCTATGGGATTGACAAATGATTGTCCAGAAGCGTTTGAAAGCGAAGGGCTTGAGAAAAAAATCGATAGTGGGTCGTTACATGAAGAATACTCGGGAATCACGTTGAAACATGGAGCGTGGTTATTTTTAATTATTTTTGCAATTTAAAAGTTAACGTGTGTTAGTGGATGGTATGTGTTTTTAATTATTTTAATTGTAAAGGACACGCGTCACGTTTTGTATGGGTGTAGTGGGATGGATTTTTTATATGATTTGTTTTTAGTAAATAAAGGAATTTACCGGACAGGTATAGGAAGAATTTATATTTTGGTGTTGGTTGGGGGAGTTTTCTTCCAATTTTTTCGTCTTGCATAGGGGGTTTTGTTTTTAATTTTTATTTTTAATTGATTTGTGAAATGAGAGAGGACGCGTGTCCCTCTAATATCAATCCTACATTTCTATTTATATATAAGATATTTGTACTAAAAAACAAATTTGACAGGACACATGGCACTATTATAAGAAGACTACATTTCTATTTATATATAAGATGTCAGTATGCCCTAGTTTATTACCCATGCATTGCACGGGTTAACTATCTATAATTATATTATATTAATAAATAATTATTTATAGTGGATAATGTGATAGTGGGTAGTTTCTCATATTTTTATTATATTTTTAATCTATTATAATTAACTATTATGAGACACGTGACAGCATATGAGGACACCTACATTTCTTTAGTAATGTAAGATTTATTTAAGTATGAAATATTTCATAGAAATCATAATTTAGGTTTAAATTGTATGTTATAAATATGTAAAAGGAAATATTGATTTATTATAAATTTAAAGTAGGATATAACTAAAAATAATAATTAACTAAAAATACTATTAAACTAAATATCTATAGTCTTTTATTAAGGGAGTGGGCTCCGATTAAACTGTCAATTGAAATTCAATTTTGGTCTGTAAATTTTTTGCATTATCTACTTTATTTTGGCCTGCACATTGAATCACGGAGGTTACCTTTTTTTTAATCAATCACAAGGGTTACTTGAACGTAGGAACTATTGCATCAATCCACCTATATAACTGATCCACTATCTCATGTTTATATAAAGGGTTAATCCCTTATCAGTCCCTCTCAAAGTTTAAACTTCCTCTTAAATACAACTCGAATTATTTCTTCCTTATAAGTACCTATCCGAAAATTTATTCCTCTGCAGTACCTAAAAAGGTCTTTTCAGCGTTAAAAAGACGAAAATACCCCTGTCTCACATATCCCATTGAAGTTGAATAAATTATTTCACATGAATTATACCAACAAAACTTGTTATTATACCAATAAAATCGAAATTATACCAGAAATTTGTAGAAATTATACTAAATGTTCGAACATTATACTACGTTATTATAATTCGAATTTTATAAAATGAAATTGGACATTATACTAACTGATTATGCTATTATACTAGAAATTATGGAAATTGTACCATTTGTTTTCGTAATTATACCAATAAATAAAGGTATTATAATTTATAAAAATATTAGACATTATACCAACTGATTTTGCTATTATACCAGAAATTGAGGAGATTATACCATCTATTTTCGTTATTATACCAATAAATTTTGTTATTTTAATTTTATACAGCGAAATTGAATTATATACCAACTAATTTTTGCAATTATACCATAAATTGTGGAAAATATACCATACATTATCGTTATTATACCATCTATCTCAGTTATTATACCAATAAATAAAGTTATTTTAATTTTATACAGCAAAATTGGAGATTATACCAACTAATTTTGCTATTATACCAGAAACTGAGTAAATTATACCATCTGTTTTATTAGGTTCAATTCTGCTGGTATAATAACGACAACAGTTGGTATAATTTCCAATTTAACATTATTTTGTTGGTATAATGAGAATAACAATTGGTATAATAATCAGAATAGTTGGTATGATGCCCAATTTAATATCAGGAAAGGGTATTTCCGTCCGTTCACTGTTTAGGGGTATTAAATACACAACTTTTTGCAGATGGGTACTTAACAGGAAGATTTTTTCGTAGGGATACTGAACAGGAAGTTTAGTTTCTGACAGGTCCTGATAAGGAATTTACCCTTATATAAAATATAACTGCTCATGTTCTATATAAAGGTATGATAATATTTGACCCAATCAATTTTGTAGTGGCTGTTTTAGCATTTTTTTAATCAATTCGTTGTTGCACCCACATCGGGGTGCACTGTGATTAGTAGTAATTAAAAGTAGTTAGTGTTGTTTTTTCAGATTTTATTAATTAACTTTTTCACTCTTTGACACCATTTGACGGTTTATACTAATCCCTCACTTAAAATAATAAAATAGACGTGCATATCTGTAGATATTCATTTGTTTAGGCAGATTTATTCTCATATCTTGGGATTCTAAGAATGTATATAATATAAAAGTTGGATAGGACCCTATTGTGATGACACGTGTCAACAAAATGCCCCCACGACCAATGAAATTGCTTGAAGACCAAAGGGCAACCAAACAGTCTACTTTTTTGGACCAAATTCGTTGCAGTTGATTGGCATGTGAACAGATCTGCTGACGTGGCAGCACAGTAATGCTTTTATTCACTTTTTGCTTTCAGAGGCAGTCCAAGAGCCTAATAATGTCCACTCGCTCATGCCATAAATGATAATCTTATTAGACTATGCTCATAAATCGAATAGTCCGACCAAACCAAAAGTTTTTCATTAACAGGGTAAGAAGAATCGTTCCTGGGTCGTCGAAGCCCGCGATTGGGGGAAGGCTTTCGATTCTCCCACCCAAGCCGGCGTCGTCGATTGCTGGGTGGTCGAGGTCGTGCAGGAATGAGAGCTTCGGCGGACGGTCTGAGGTTTCTTCACTAGCGAGAGATACTATCATCAGATGAGCCACAAGGAGAAGGCTTCTTCCTCCAATTTTCGACCAGGGGAGCGATGTTTTCTGCGCTCGATGCATACATTGAATTCGAATGAACTGCTTGAGTTATTTGTAGGTTATTGACGAGGTTCATAGCTGGTAATAAAAGTGTTGACGACTGATAAACGCGTTTTAATGCGTTTATCGTAGTATTTATTTGGGGTATAATAGAACTTTAGCAATGAATTTATGCATTGATTCGATATATTTACGCGCATTTTGTTATTGAAGGAGCTCAGGACGAGTTCCGGGCGAAAAGGAGCTAAAACGAAGCAAAACGGCGCGAAAACCTCTACACTGCCACAGGTCACGGCCGTGACGCATAATGCGTCTGGCCGTGACGTAGGACAGAACGCGAAGACGAAGTCACTGCCATCGGTCACGGCCGTGACTCGCAGTGCTCCAAACCGTGACAAGCTGCAGAGAGTTAAGCTTATGATGGTCACGGCCGTGACGTTCCATGCACTTGGCCGTGACCTACGACAGAAACTTACGCGCGTCGAGTCGATGGTGATCATGGCCGTGACGGCCCATGTCCCAGGCCGTGACCTGCACGAAAATTCTTATAAAAGCCCGAATTCGACTCAGAAAGAGAGACGACTTGTCAGAGATTAAACCTAATCACTCTAGAGACGAAAATTAACACAGAAGAACGCAGAATCGCGTCCCGGAGCGCTAGAGACGGATCATCAACGAAATCACGCCCGATTTAACGAAGAACGAAGAATCTCCCGCGCTATCATCGCAGATCATCCGTATATCAAGAATATGAATTCTTCGTCTTTATTCCTTATTTCTTTCGTTGTTTTCCTGTCGATTATGCGTAGCTAATTCCCCTTTGTGTTTGGGATTAGATGAACGCTAGGATGTTTCGTAGTTAAGACTTATGATTATCGTGACTATGTGTTTGACTATTTATCGTTCTATGAATTTGTTTCATTACTTTAATATGTCTATGTGTTAAAGTAATCGTATGGAAAAACGTTTAGGGCGACAGCTAGATAACGTTTAGGCCGCTCATAGAAGTTAGGATTCGGGTATAGGGCGAAAGCAAATACCCGATCCTCACCATTAGTAATTATCAAACTTAGATCCCCGCGAGCGTTTAGGGCGACAGCAAACTCGCGAGCGGGTAGGACAATTACTGCGATTTAGTCAGAATCACGTAGGAACGATTTCGTTGCCTTAGCCGATAGTACCTAGCGAGATTCGATTCCCGAGCACATCACTATTATCTGAAGCTTCGTATCAGTTTTTAAACGTGTTCTTTGAATTTCTAGTTGATTTAGGAGTAATCTGCTAGGCTGAGTCATAAAACAATCTGCGTATTTTGTTTAGGCTAAATATCGAGTCGATAGGTCACTACTAGTACTTGATTTATTCCTTGTGTTCGATACTCGTCTACTCACTTTACTATGCTACAAACGATAGGTCCACTGCCTATAGCACGTCAGTGATAGTAATTAGGTATTCGTTTTAATTATTACTTGTTGCACTTTTCATTCGTACACCACGTGTCGATCAAGTTTTTGGGGCCGTTGCCGGGGAGTAAGTTGATATTAGGAACACCGTAGTTCGGTAATTTAGCCACTTTTATTTTGACGTTTTCTTTGTCTTTGCTATTTGCGTCATTAGTGTTAACTTCGTTATTTGTTTTCCTACGTGATTATTAGTCTCGTATTATTTTCGACGTATTTGTTTATTTCCTTGCTAATTTTTGTTTTCACGTCTTGAAGGTATGATTCAGCGGTGAATGACCCAAAGCCATCCATCGGGTCCCATCGTTGACGCAGATCCGAATTTTGAGCGAAAGTTGCGAAGGAAGCTTAAGTACAATATCGAAGGAGCTTCCACCAGCTCCCAGGATCCTTTAGTTTGCTATTCAGAGGATAGTTCGCAGGAGTCAACCCAATACTCTCGTGTAGAGGCATCCGTAGACAGCCCAAACACGAAAGTAACCATGGCGGACCACCGAGTGCCCGTCCATCACATTCCAGAGGAGGAGCCATCACTTCAGGACCTCCTCAAGGATGCCGCGCTAGGCGGTACCGAGTCGGAGATTGTCATTCCGCCGATAGAGAACAATAACTTCGAGCTGAAGCACTCTTGGCTTCAGATGGTCTTTCAGACGGCCCAGTTCGAGGGCAACCCAGATGACGATCCTTATTCCCATCTGAAGGCGTTTCTGACGGTGACCGACACCATCAAAATCAATGGTGTCACGGGCGATGCAATCAAATTGATGCTGTTTCCGTTCTCGCTCAAGTTCAGGGCGAGAGACTGGTTGGATATGTTGCCGCCCGGATCGATCACTACCTGGGAGGAGATGCGAGCCGCCTTCATCAACCACTACTTCCCACTCACAAAGGTGTTAAGATTGAAGACGGAGATTTCTCTGTTCCACCAGAAGGATTCCGAAAACTTGTATGAGGTGTGGGAGCGTTACAAGGCGCTACTGAAGAGGTGCCCACAGCACGGGATGTCGAAGGCAGCCCAGATCAACCGATTCCACGAGGGGCTCAATGATCAGACGGTCCATATGTTAGACGGAGCCGCAGGAGGAGGGCTCGTGAAGCTCAACGCCACCGACGCGTGGAATTTGATTGAGGACTACTCGAGGAACAGTTTCATGAGGGGCAATGCCCGGATGAAGACACCCGGTGTGTTCAGAGTTAGCGAGGAGACGACCACTAATGCCAAGATCCAGGCGCTCCAGCAGCAAATCGCTTCGACGAACTCACAGTTGCAGACAGTGATTGGTGCATTACTTCCCAAGTCCTGGCAGACTCAGCCCGTGAATGCCGTGACGACCACCGTACCGACGCAGCATACGCCTTACGTGCCATTGTGCGGAATCTGTGGCGCAGCCCACGAGACCTCAGACTGCCAACTTGGGCAGCCGCTGGAGCACGTAGACTATATGGGCAATTACTAAGGTGGCCAGCGGAGTTACCAGCCCCGCACCCCAACCTAGCGTACGGGAATCAGAACAACCAGGGGCAAGGACCGCCTGGATTTCAGCCTAGGCCTTCCGGATTCCAAAACGGGCCGCCACGCCAATATCAGAACGCGCCCGTAGGAGGATCCGACGATATGAGGGAGATGAAGGACATGATGAAGGCACTCCTCACGAATTTTAGCAGCACCACCGCAGCCCACGAAAGCCAAATGACGAAGATGGAGGAGTACATGGAGGCGAATGACTTGCGTGCTCAGAACACAGACGCCTCGCTCAAGAAGCTGGAGCAACAGATGGGCCAGATGGCGAAACAGTTGGCAGGGCGTACCCAAGGATCGCTTCCAAGCTACACCGAGCCGAATCCAAAGGAGTACTGTAAGGCGGTGACGCTGAGGAATGGACGAGAACTGCAAGAAGTGCCCGCCAAGAAGAAGGCCAAGGAGAACGCCAACTTCGAGAGCCACGACGAGCCCGAAGTTGAGGAGATCAGGGGCGACGATGTCGAGAAGGCCGACGCTGAGAAGGAAAAGGTCGAGCCCGAGAAGGAAAAGGCGAAGGAGATCGAGCGGCCACCGGTGAAGCCATACCAGCCGAAGATTCCTTACCCGGCCCAACTCAAAAAGGACAAGAACGAGGCACAGTTTGGTAAATTTATGGGTATGTGTAAAGAATTGCACATTAACTTACCGTTTGTTGAAGCTATTACGCAGATGCCCAGCTTCTCCAAGTTCGTGAAGGACCTACTAACGAACAGAAAAAAGCTCGAACACGTCTCCACCGTTTGCCTACGAGGATAGTGCTCGGCGATTCTCCAAAGCAAGATCCCTAAGAAGCTCAAGGACCCAGGGAGTTTTACTATTCCCTGTCTTATAGGAGATTTAGTGATTGAGCGTGCGTTAGCTGATCTAGGCGCTAGTATTAATCTCATGCCATATTCTATGTTTAAGCGCTTAGGTCTAGGTGAACCACGACCTACTAGGATGAGCCTCCAATTAGCTGATAGGTCGTTAAAGTACCCTCGAGGTGTTATCGAGGATGTCCTAGTCAAGGTCGATAAATTTGTGATCCTTGCTGATTTCGTTATTTTAAATATGGAGGAAGACGAAAATGTTCCCTTGATCTTAGGTAGACCGTTCTTAGCGACGGGGGAGACCATGATAGACGTTAGGAATGGGACATTGACCTTGACAGTAGACGGTGAGAAAGTTACTTTTAATATGGCCGACTCGATGAAAAAGAGTAGCGAGTAAGATGATAAATGCTATTTTTAGACGTATTTGAGCACGACTTCCTTCTTTCCGTGCAAGGTCTGTCACAGGTCGGCGAACAGGACATGTACGATTATGGTGATCGATGAGTGTGGGGAGGAGGTCGACGAGCCTATCATAGCCATCGATGAGAGCAGCGAAGAGGACAAGGAAAAGAGCTCGGTCGAGGAGCCACCGGTCCTAGTATTGAAGCCGCTGCCCGAACATCTCGAGTACGCGTTTCTTGGCAGCAACGGAGGCCTACCGGTCATCATCTCATCGAGCCTCGACGAAGGACAGAAGGACCAGCTCTTGGACGTGTTGAAGGCGCACAAGAAGGCTTTGGCGTGGAAGATATTCGACATAAGGGGTATCAACCCGAGCTACTGCACGCACAAGATACTCATGGAGGACGATTTCAAGCCGGTCGCTCAACGCCAAAGGCGCCTCAACCCCAATATGAAGGACGTGGTAAAGAAGGAGGTGATCAAATTGCTAGACTCGAGGATTATCTATCCCATCTCAGACAGCGCGTGGGTCAGCCCGGTGTGACACCCGGGGCCGCAGAGGGCGGGGAGTGATCTCCGGTGCCAGGGTGCACGGACAATGAGCGGCTCCTGGCAGACTTCTAGGCGAAGGGGTACATGAACAAACCGATCCAACACCAGAATGAGAGGGGATCCTGAGACTGACAATGTATGGGCGTGTCAGGCTAAGAATCGTATAAAAGAATTGATAGTACTACTCACATCACCAAGGTCGACCTACCTTTTCGGGAGTCCATCTATAGAAACTCCGAAGTTAAGCGTGCTTGACTTGGGGCAATCTAGGGATGGGTGACCCCCTGGGAAGTTTCTCAGGGTGCGTGTGAGCGAGTGCACGAAGCACGCTAAAAGGTTAAATGGTGGTACAGTGGGGCCAGACTATCAGTCGGAGTGTGGTGGGCCCAAACCCACTGGTTCCGGTAGGGACCGATGCTATAGTGACACCCGGTATGGGACGGGTCGTTACACCCGGTCCAAGTGGTCCCGAAGAAGGGAGGCATGACGGTCATCACTAATGACAAGAACGAGCTGATTCCAACGAGGACGGTGACCGGGTGGCGTCTCTGCATCGACTACAGGAAGTTGAATGATGCGACGAGAAAAGATCACTTTCCCTTACCATTTATTGATCAGATGCTAGAAAAGTTAGCCGGTCACTCATTTTACTGTTTCCTTGATGGTTTGTCAGGTTATCTACAGATCCCCATAGCACCCGAGGACCAGGAAAAGACCACGTTCACTTGCCTGTTCGGGACGTTCGCATACCGACGGATACCATTCGGTCTCTGCAATGCCCCAGCCACCTTCCAACGATGCGTGATGGCAATATTTGACGAACTGGTAGGTGAGGTAATGGAGGTATTTATGGACGAATTTTTTGTGTTCGGTTCATCGTTTGGTGGATGTTTATCGAATATGAAGCTCGTACTCGCACGATGCGAGGAAACGAACTTGGCACTTAATTGGGAAAAGTGCCACTTCATGGTTCGGGAGGGTATAATTCTCGGTCACAAGATCTCCTCTAAAGGAATCGAAGTGGACCGGGCTAAGTTAGAAACTATAAAAAAATTGCCTGTTCCCTCGAATGTGAAGTCGATTAGAAGTTTTCTAGGACATGCGGGGTTTTATCGTAGGTTTATTAAAGATTTTTCTAAGATCGCAAGACCCATGTCTAGGTTGCTAGAAAAAGATGCCCCGTTTGAATTTAATGACGAGTGTCTGCATGCTTTTAATTTGCTTAAGGAGCGTTTAGTCGCAGCCCTATTATGGTAGCCTCTGATTGGGGGCTGCCCTTTGAACTAATGTGCGATGCTAGTGACTATGCAGTCGGGGCCGTGCTAGGACAGCGTAGGGACAACCATTTCAGGCCGATCTACTACGCGAGTAAGACGCTAGACGCAGCCCAGGCCAATTACATGACCACCGAAAAAGAGTTGTTGGCCGTCGTGTTTGCTTTCGACAAGTTCAGGTCATATCTGATCCTTTCCAAAGTTATTGTTTTTACTGACCATTCTGCTCTTAAGTATCTGTTAGCAAAGCCGGATGCCAAGCCCCGACTGATCAGGTGGATCTTACTCCTGTCGGGACCGTTCACTGTTACCCGTGTTTTACTTACGGTACTGTGGAGATCTATAATAAGGACGAAAGGGCAATACATGACCGGTTCCCAGACGAGCATCTGTACTCGATACAAGTGGTAAGTGACGACACTCCCTGGTTTGCAGATTACGCTAACTATCTTGTTGCGAGGGTCCAACCAAAGGAGTACATCAGTCAGCAAAAGAAGAAATTCTTTTCCGATTTGAGGTACTACTTTTGGGAAGACCCTTATCTTTTCAGGCGATGTGCAGACCAAGTGATACGGCGATGCGTTGCTGCCCCAGAAACGACGTAGATCCTGAGGCAATGCCACAACGGACCGACCGGAGGGCACTACGCAGCCAACAGAACCGCCCAGAAGGTGTTGGAGAGCGGATTCTACTGGCCTACGATCTTCAAGGATGCCCAAAGGTACGTTGACACTTGTGATCAGTGTCAGCACGCAGGTAATCTCTCAAAACGCGACGAAATGCCCCATAACTTCATCTTAGTTTGTGAAATTTTTGATGTTTGGGGTATAGATTTTATGGGTCCATTCCCTAGCTCGTACAACAATAAGTACATCCTAGTCGCCGTCGATTATGTGTCTAAATGGGCCGAGGCGCAAGCCTTACCCACAAACGACGCTAGGGTAGTCGTTAGATTTTTACGAGCATTGTTTTCACGTTTTGGGGCACCTAGATGCATTATTAGCGATAGAGGCACTCATTTCTATAACACCCAGTTTGCACGCACTTTAGAACGTTACGGTGTTAGACATAGCCTATCCACCCCATATCACCCCCAAGCTAGTGGTCAGGTCGAGGTAGTAAATCGTGAGTTGAAACGCATTCTAGAAAAGACCATAGAAGGGAACCGCAGGGAGTGGGCGAATAAGTTAAATGATGCACTTTGGGCATACAGGACTACATATAAGACTCCCATAGGCACTACACCATATAGTTTAGTCTATGGAAAGGCATGCCATCTTCCTGTAGAAATAGAGCATAAGGCTTATTGGGCGATTAAGTCTTTAAATTTCGATTTGGGGGACGCCAGCGGAAAGCGGCAACTCCAAATCAACGAGTTAGACGAGTGGCGTTTATCGGCCTACGATAACGCTCGCATGTATAAGGAACGCTCCAAAGCCTATCACGATAAAAAGATTAGGCAAAGACGAGAGTTTCAGGAAGGGGACCAAGTCCTTCTCTTTAACTCTCGACTTAGGCTTTTTCCCGGCAAGCTTAGATCACGCTGGTCAGGACCGTTCACTATTACCCGTGTTTTCCCTTACGGTAACTATGGAGATTTCAGGTATGGAGCAGGGTACTTTTAAGGTGAACGGCCATAGGTTGAAGCACTATCACGCAGGCGAGGAAGACGTGACCGAGAAGGAAGTACTGTACCTGGACTCCCAACCTGAGCGAACGAAAAGACATCCGACTAAAGACGGTAAAGTAAGAGCTTCTTGGGAGGCAACCCAGGTATTTTCGTTTATGTTTTAGCCATTAGTTAAAAAAACAACGATCGGTCACGGCCAACTGCTTAAGCATTCACGGCCGTGACAGACCTACTTATCACGGCCAGCGACGTACTCATCACGGCCGGGACTATCGGCAGAGCCCTTTGCTGCCTCATGTCACGGCCAAGACCGTAACAGGTCACGGCCGTGACCTGCGCAATTTTAAGTAGAAAAAAAATTTGTTTTTTTCCTTTCTTCTCTATCTCTCCCTCTCCTCTCTCTCTCTCTCTCTCTCTCTCTCTCTCTCTCTCTCGAGATTCTCTCTCCTACCACCACCATCCCCACCCTAAACCGCCGCCCTCCACCCAAATCCATCGCCGCCGCCGTCTCAAATCCGGCAACCACCACCCCATCATCACGATTTTTATCTATTCTCGTTAAAAGTCCAAGGTATGAAATTTCTTTCACCATTTTTTGTTTTGAGTTTGGGAATTTCGTCGAAATCGTTAATCTTTGGATATGAATATGCTTTTATTTGCTTATTACATGATATAGTTACTATGGGCATGCTTAATTCGTTACTTTGAACTGCAATTTTTCGAATTCTTGACGAACCCTAATTTCCTAATTTGGGGATTTTCGAAATTGGGTCTAATTTGGTGTTTCTCTTACTCCTTTATTGATAGATACATGCTAATAACAATTTGGATATGCTTAGTTTGTGATTTCGTGCATTGATTTCGAGTTTTGGACAAAGGAACCCTAAATTTCGAACATTGGGGATTTTTGGGAATGTTGGGCGAAATTTATTGCTTTCTAGCATTTTTTTTCAGCTTTGATATTACCTTCTGGGTCTAAGGCATGCGTTTAATCTATCGATTATCTAGCTTAAATTGCAAGATCGAGTTTGCACGTTACATGTTCGACAAAATGCCCCATTCAGTTTCTCATGTGTTCTTGAATATTATGTGTCTTTTGTCGCTAATTGGTCGAGTCGCACTGCTGCATTTACTTGTTACTTCTTTGAGCTCACATTTCTTCCAGGTACTATGGGTCGAAGCCGCTCCACCGCTCGCGTGACCCCACCTCACGCTCTCCCGTTCATCAAAGGTGACGCGGGCCCCCACCGACACTGCTCGAGCCATGGGGCAATTCACCGAGGACACTTAGACGGCCCGGTACAACAAGTTGAAGGCCATGGAGTTCATCTCCATGGACCAGATCGATCACGACACGCTGGCGAAGCACCACATCGACCAGCAAGTCGGCCAGTACCTCTCACTCAGCGGATGGGGGACGTTCTTCGGCATCGACGAACCGACGTACAAGGAACTCACCTTGGAGTTCCTTGCCACGTTCTCCTACGACGAATACGGCGACAACAAGATCAGATTCCGGGCGTTCAATGAAGAGCAGATAGTGAGGGACGACAACCTGTGCCATGCACTTGGAGTACCACGGCCACACCCACACCAGCCCTACGCGACTTACTTTGATCAACCGGGCGGACGACAGGGTTGCTGGGCTGACATCGCTCGACCCGGCGAGCCGGCATACAGCGCGAAGACGTCGAAGGCGTCTGCGCTCAGGAACCCAGGACTGCGCTACATCCACCGCCTCCTCACGATCTCGCTCACACCGAGGGGTGACTCGCACGGAGCGATCACCCTCTGTGACCTCTTTTACCTAACTAAGCTGCAGCGAGGCGAACAGGTCTATTTGGGAATGGCGGTGGCCCACGCCTTCAGTGCTCAGGAGGAAGCACGACGCAATGGCAAGATCGCCGTAGGAGCACTCATCACCAAGGTCGTCCGGGGATTACGCTACTGGCCAGCGAATGCGCCCGAGATGGAGATAGTAGGCGGGCGCCACCCCGTGAACGAGGAGATGCTTGTGAAGATGATGCTGCTCGTGAAGGCGCCCACCTTGACTCGCGCCAACGAGGTGTACATCTGGCACGAGATGTATCGCGGCCAGACCGACCACGGAGCCGTCCCCGACGACCAGCTCTACCTCGAGGGTCCCCACCCAGTGGAGACAGACACGACGACTACAGGGCCCTCCTACTCATCCGGCTACCACCACAGCGAGTCATCCGGCGTTGCCCGCTACGCGTCTACAGCGGACCTCGAAGCGCTGCGCCAGGACATGATGCGCATGAACGCCGACGCGCTGCAGCGGGACGAAGAAGCCTGGCAATATAACGAAGAGACTCGGCGCGACAGGAAGAGTACGAGCGACGGAACGAGGAAGCCCATCGTCGGTACCAGGAAGAGCTAGACCGCTACAACCAGGCCCTCCAAGCCATGGACACCGCGCTCAAGTACTCCCAGCAGTCGATGTCCCTCCTTCGCCCGAGGCAACCGTCGCCACCGCCACCACCACCTTAGGGATTTCTTTTCCTTTTTTTTAAGACATGTCGTTTGCTTGAGTAGTCGCGTGCGTTTTTACTTTGTTCCTACCTTTGATGCTTATAACTATGTTTATAGTTAATCTATGACTACTCTCTTTTTATGT
Source organism: Craterostigma plantagineum (assembly GCA_027422505.1). Taxonomy (NCBI): domain Eukaryota; kingdom Viridiplantae; phylum Streptophyta; class Magnoliopsida; order Lamiales; family Linderniaceae; genus Craterostigma; species Craterostigma plantagineum. The sequence goes on along the minus strand of JAPQWV010000064.1, from coordinate 1,207,301 downwards.
CTATCTCTCTTTAGCTAGCGCCAGGATACGCTTAACGGGTTACAACACGACCGTCATGCGCTAAGTCACGACTACTTCACGACCACGTCTTTTGCTCGACAGGGGAGTCCCGTTCTTTTTAAAAAAACTTTTTCCTTCCTTTTTATCCGTTTTATGTTGAGGACAACGTCAGACTTAAGTCTGGGGAGGGAAATTTAGTTTGGGAACTTACCTGAAAATTTTTAATTTTTATGACGTGTCCGTGAGTTATAAATTTCGTTGGATAGGCATGAATTACTGAATCAGGCATGATTGTTTGCGCTTATCTCGATGTAGTCTGCATTATTATGAATCTTTGTGAGCAATTAGGATATGCATGACTGATTGAATCATGTTTGCCTGAATAGACATAGCACTGTTTTGAGAGATTCGTACACATAACCCTGTTTCGTTGAGAGAGTTTGAGCCTGACGAGCTTATGCTCATTTTTCTTGGTGGTGTGACGTGCCTAGCCTATATCTCTCTAGAACTTGCCTGTCTGATGCGTGTCAAAACTGTTTTAGTGCGTTAGTATGGAAATGACGAGGGCGTTAGGAATTAAGTCCAGGGCCAGATTTTTCTCACCATGACTAACCCCATTAGTTAGCCACTTTGAGCCTGAGCCTATTCGTTGCTGACCTCATATGTTATGAAATATTCTTGACCCGAATAAGCCTCCAGAGTTTATAACCTAAGTTAATTAGAATAGAGCAGAAGTCGAACTTGAAAGTTACTGTTTCAGTGTATGATTTGATGTTCTTATCTGCTATTCATGAAATGACTCGTCCCTTAGTTGACCGTTTTCTGAAATGACCCGATCCCTTGCATAAGCCTGCCCATAATCCTTTGGCAAGATATAGGTTTCGGTAATAAGTATCCTTAGGTACACGGCATTCGCCGTGACGAAGTATTCTAAGCGACAAAAGCCGAACCTTGATGTTTTTGGGGAATAAGGGCAGTGCATAAAAGTAGAGAGTAAATAAGGTGAAAGGGCAGAAAATGAAAGGGAACTGAGTCGAGAGGGTCGGGCAGAAAAGTCTAGGATTTCAGAGCGAGAATGTCGAGTCTTATGTTGGGGCATGTGACTATCATTTTGATCATGCTATGTTCTTTGATAATTTTTGCTTAAGTGCCCTAGTTCTAAGAGCGTTCATTATTTATGCTTGTCAATTCATGATTATTTGACCGTTTCCCCCGAAAAGACCCTCAGATTTGTACTTACCCCTTTGAATAGTAGAGATGCGATTAACTTGCAAGTTTATGGCAGGGTTTGGACTAGTGCACGAATTGAGCGACTCATCATATGCTAGCCTATATACTTGAGTGAATTGAGTGAATCCTTGTGAGGTATGAGTCTCGATTAGCAGTACGAAGAGAATTTAGGTCGACAAGTGCAAGTCATTAGTGTAATGTTCGTGATTGTTTGCTTGATTCCTGTTGTGCTTTCTAGCTTTGATGATAAATTGCAAACAATCGTGCCGTTATACTGATTTGATGCCTTATCTAAGTTATAATTTACTTGAGGACAAACAAATGCTTAAGTGTGAGGAGGTTTGATAAACGCGCTTTAATGCGTTTATCGTAGTATTTATTTGGGGTATAATAGAACTTTAGCAATGAATTTATGCATTGATTCGATATATTTACGCGCATTTTGTTATTGAAGGAGCTCAGGACGAGTTCCGGGCGAAAAGGAGCTAAAACGAAGCAAAACGGCGCGAAAACCTCTACACTGCCACAGGTCACGGCCGTGACGCATAATGCGTCTGGCCGTGACGTAGGACAGAACGCGAAGACGAAGTCACTGCCATCGGTCACGGCCGTGACTCGCAGTGCTCCAAACCGTGACAAGCGGCAGAGAGTTAAGCTGATGATGGTCACGGCCGTGACGTTCCATGCACTTGGCCGTGACCTATGACAGAAACTTACGCGCGTCGAGTCGATGGTGATCATGGCCGTGACGGCCCATGTCCCAGGCCGTGACCTGCACGAAAATTCTTATAAAAGCCCGAATTCGACTCAGAAAGAGAGACGACTTGTCAGAGATTAAACCTAATCACTCTAGAGACGAAAATTAGCACAGAAGAACGCAGAATCGCGTCCCGGAGCGCTAGAGACGGATCATCAACGAAATCACGCCCGATTTAACGAAGAACGAAGAATCTCCCGCGCTATCATCGCAGATCATCCGTATATCAAGAATATGAATTCTTCGCCTTTATTCCTTATTTCTTTCGTTGTTTTCCCGTCGATTATGCGTAGCTAATTCCCCTTTGTGTTTGGGATTAGATGAACGCTAGGATGTTTCGTAGTTAAGACTTATGATTATCGTGACTATGTGTTTGACTATTTATCCTTCTATGAATTTGTTTCATTGCTTTAATATGTCTATGTGTTAAAGTAATCGTATGGAAAAACGTTTAGGGCGACAGCTAGATAACGTTTAGGCCGTTCATAGAAGTTAGGATTCGGGTATAGAGCGAAAGCAAATACCCGATCCTCACCATTAGTAATTATCGAACTTAGATCCCCGCGAGCATTTAGGGCGACAGCACACTCGCGAGCGGGTAGGACAATTACTGCGATTTAGTCAGAATCACGTAGGAACGATTTCGTTGCCTTAGCTGATAGTACCTAGCGGGATTCTATTCCCGAGCACATCTCTATTATCTGAAGCTTCGTATCAGTTTTTAAACGTGTTCTTTGAATTTCTAGTTGATTTAAGAGTAATCTGCTAGGCTGAGTCATAAAACAATCTGCGTATTTTGTTTAGGCTAAATATCGAGTCGATAGGTCACTACTAGTACTTGATTTATTCCTTGTGTTCGATACTCGTCTACTCACTTTACTACGCTACAAACGATAGGTCCACTGCCTATCGCACGTCGGTGATAGTAATTAGGTATTCGTTTAATTATTACTTGTCGCACTTTTCATTCGCACACTACGTGTCGATCAACGACGATGAAGATGAGTTAGGTGTTTCAGCTGCTGATGAGGGTGGAGAAGATGCCTACTTTGTTAGCTTAAGCGTTCCCATGATTTATGCATTTGACTTATTCATCAATGTTTTGCCCTAATTCGCAGGTTGAAAAGGGTGGAGAAGAAGCCTACTTTGTTAGCAACCACAGTGGTAAAGTTATTACAGTTGCTGATAGGTAATTTTTTCGAAATGAATCCATTCTTTCAATTTTTCTGCCCTTTTTCAGTGTTTTGGGATACTTATCGCCAAGGGCGCCAGTCGTTTGTCATTGAACTGCAATTGGTAAATTAAATGTACTTTAAAATATAACACAGTTCGATCACACACCTCTCACTACACAGCAAACTAATATTCTGTAAACAGATGGGCTACCACCCGACGTGGCGAGGATGTGGGGATGCAATTGGCTCGAGCCTTTACTAGCGTCTAACTCCGAACTTCCAATTCCAACCTTTCAGCCATCTAATCACTTTCCATTGCCCCTCTTGAGCGTCCTCAACATAGCAAGGTGAGAACAACGACAACAAGAATAACAAACTCTTAGTTCGTTTTCCATTTCGTCGAGTATTGTATACGTTCAGTTTATTACATCTAACTATTCTTTTTGCGCGTCTTCCCCTGCGATTGCCTAATACAACAGTAAAGATCAACGTTTTTCCAATCAAAACCTAAATAAGCAGAATCAGGGCGAGTTGATAAAGAGAGGTCAGCTTCAAAGACCTTACATAGTATCAGCAATTGCATTCAAAGGGTCTTCAGAGAAGAAAGCGCTATCTCCTTTTGGAGGGGTAATCAAGCCAATATCATCAAATATTTTCCGACACAGGTACAATCATGACCGCAGCCACTCTTACATCGAAGGGTTTGCGAAGGTGATATTTAAGAAGAAGAATGGAGAAACATTTGACTTCTTAATTTTCTGATTGCTTGGGCTGAGATTAGTAATGATTTGAATTGCTTGAGAGTTGTGAGAGGTCTTGGAATCTGAGAATTGATTTCTTATCTCATGTGTGTGGGGGTGGGGGTTTATTACCGCTTGCGATGATTCGATTTGTTTGGATTTGCCTAGGGAGTTGAGTTATTAGGCCATGTGATTCTACTTATTTAGGTTTTCACTGGTAAAATTTTGATTTTTAATGAGGTATTAGGCACTCGCGGGGGAATCAAAAGCTAGATATCCACAAGCAAACTTAAAAATAGTTGACTTGGTAAGTTTGTGTTTAACGGAAGTGCTATCTTTTTCCTCTTCTTTTTTTTTTACTTTTTTCATAGTTAGAGATTGATTCCATGAACTGAGTGCCTATGTATGATCAATTTGTGATCATTTTTATGAATTATAATAATAACAGGATGGTTGTGATGCGGATGATTACGCTGTGGATGATGACGATTGCGAGGAGAAGTTGAAGGAGTCTCCGCTCTATTCTTTCTTGCCATGTAGGTCTATTTCTTTGCTGATGGTTCACCTTCTTAGAATTGCATAGCTCATTTTCCATGTTATGATATCATTTAATAGAATCTATTCTAAAATAGTCTCATGTTATATATCGAGTTGTTTGAGGGTTGCAGATATGGGGACAGTGAGCCAACTGATAATGCTGGGGTCCTATAAGTGGTTTACTGTTGTGAAAATATATTATTAGCAACTGTGTTTTTTGGGTTTCTCTAAAAAGATTGAGATTCTGAATGTACTATACTTTGATTTGGACAGGGAAATAAAGAGGAGAATCTCTTAAGAATCTTCAGTTTGCTATATTTGGTCTTTGCCCGAGTCAATTGGCAGCTGTTTCCCTTTGGAGGAAATTCAAGCTAACGGTAATGTTTTTAGTGTATTCTTCAATCATCTTCGTTTGATGAATTGGTGGTTAGGTTGTTCTCACTAACCTTTTAGATGAAACATAGAATCACCATGCGTAAGAAAGATGGGCTAGCAAGCTCATCTTTCTTGATTGCGAGCAGCATTTGTCATCTATATAGCTGATTGCTTTTTTTTAAAACTAAAAATTTATTTTAATTGATGCAGAAAATTCTCTTGAAGAGCTTCCATCTTCAGTTTGCAATCGGTTCATCTGAAATCGCTGTGCTTGGACGACAATAACGTGAAGCAGGTTCCAGCTTAATCTACAACTTTATCGACATTGTCATCAGTAGCAGCTTGGCCGTTGTTGGGCGGCGGCCATAATTCAGCTTCTAACCTTCGATGAACTCTTTGCTACTCACTGCTTTACAGCTCAGAGGACATCATCGAGTAGCAGCATAAGAATTGGAGCCAATAATGATAATAATCCTTACAATCTTTTGCCCCTACAGAGAAATAATAACAGCACCGATGGTAATAATTCTTAGTTGGGACATGATTTTGGGCTGTTCGACATCGTGGGGTCGGGTTCGGGGTCGAAGCAGTTTCCTTACAGCAACGTAGAATCCAATATTTGGTGAAGAAGAAGATGATCAATGTTTGTTCCCTTGAGCGATGTATTCTCCAAGATCATGAAGGGAGTTTAAGGTTGTCTAAGCTGTAATTAGTTGCTTCATCAATGATCAACTATAAGTTATGATGAATGTCGTCGTATGTCAACTGTATATTTCGTCGGAATAATTAAGCTTCGAAGTCACTTAAGGGTGTCCACTGTATCATATTATTTTCTTGAACATATTTGCTCATTTATTATTCCACGTAGATATTTGTTTTCGTATATTATGCAATAAATATTATAATACAATATGATATCATATTCATTGCACGGAATTAAGTGGGGGCTAGCAAGAAATATCATACATCGATTTCACCAATATCCATTTCTTTCTTTGAAGTTCTATATAACTATATTCTCCTTGAAGTAGAGCACATCATGGGGCGAAGGATATCAAACGTTTGGTACAGATTTCGTGCGTAATCATTTTCGTACAACTGCTTATCGTCACTGGGTGCAACAAGTATGCCGTAACATCGAAGATATTAACAGACGCATCAAAGAAGCCTGTATGGGGATCAGTAACTATAAGCCTGCAAGAGTATTGGAAGCTTATGTTATCCTTAAACCGAGTAGAAGTCTAACTAGAAGTCTCCCCATTCTTTGCCTCAGTATCCTTAAAAACACAGACAATAAAGGTTCCAAGGGATATGATCAGTTCTCATGGTGATAATGTGCGTGATATATCGAACTATGTATATTCGGAGTTTGAAGAATGCATGTCCTGACAGTGAACTTGACGAAGATGGGTATAAATTGTTCGAACAATTTATGATGCATGGGCCATGTGGGTTTGATGGCCGTGCATGGAAAATAACAGGTGTGTGAAGAAAATTGGAAGACAGTTCAACGAAAGAACTACTGTGGACGAATCCGGACACGTCCGTTACCGCAGGAGAAAAAATGAAAGATATATCACTAAAAAAAAATATCGTGATGGATAACAGTTTTGTAGTCCCACATAATTTAAGGATGCTGAAACACTGTCAACAAAAAATAGAAAGTTCTGCACATGACTGTTAAAGGAGTAAGCTCTGATGTTGTAAGACAGATGCGGTCGCAACCATTGTCATGCTGCCCGACAGAGTCGACCAAAAGCAGACTGAGGTGCAATTTCCTCTTTTTTTAGTTGTTTGTTAATGAAAATACAATTGTTCGTGTACTTACGCCTCGCAGACATCCCCGGCTTCATGGTGTATTATATAAATATTACTGTACGATTGTTAATAGTCATGTTTCATTATCATGTCAAATCAAAGCTGATTATTATATGACTGTTAGTAACAATAATGTTATGGACTGCCCAATTGACATGCTGCGATAATGTGTAGTAGTATGTTAATGTCGTTAATTTTGTATGACTGCTCAAGTGAGCGCCTCCTGAATTCTTTTGTATGATTATGTTGTATTATAATAGACGTGGCAACCATTCATATGTTTAAGTGAGCATAAAAATATTAATAGAAATCTCTAGCAAAAGCAAACGCACGGTCGTCATAAAGACTGCAACACTCCAGAATAATTATCTGGTGATAGGAATATATTATTCAGGCTAAAAATTGTAACAAAATAAATATATCTGGTGAGAGGAATATGTTATTCAAGTTATAAATTGCAACAAAATTATTGCAGAAGCTTTAAGTCACACACTCAATGTCTCCTTTTATATTAATTTATAATATTATTATTTATTTTATTGGAAAATAAGTAGTTAATGATAAATAATAATAAAACTTGAAAAGTATATCAAAAGTGGGCTGACAGCTTGAGGTTCTGTGCGAGGCGGGCTGGGTGTTTGGAGGCGGATGGTTGTCGACTCTGTCACAAAATAATCTCGACGGGTACCCGGTCCTGACCCTCCATGTTGCCATCCTTAGGTGAAAGCTAATTAACAATATTGTATTTGAATAATTGTGTTAACATGGGTCATATGGTTAAATCATATGCTCTTGGTGATCTGACTCTTAATTCTGGTTTAGCATCTGGTTTGTTGTGCGACTTCTCGTTCGTGGACATTGAGGAACTTGCGCAAAAATGGAGAGCCCTTGAGTCTTGATCTTATTTATTTGGATGAGAAGGTTATTTGGCCTATTTTTTTACTCGTGTTGGCACATGACAGACTTATGCAGGCTTGGCTACTATCCTACTGATACATGACCGGAGAACAAGGATATCTCCCTTATAAAGGGTCGTGTGGCATGATATCCACCAAATACCAGAAGAACTGGATCCGAGCCCATTGATGAATGGAGGGGAGTATGATCTCTCGCCCTCGTTGTTTCCTGGTGGTGGCCGTAGGAGAAGCAGTTTCAGGCGGATCTTTTTCCACACCCGATGTGTGTGCTTAAAATATAATTATGTTGAAATTATTTAAACCTTGAAATTATAATTTTTAGGGTTTAAGATGAAATATAATTTTTAAATATAATTTTCAAAGGCCCATCAATTCAATATTCTTTGAAGGACGGTCTTTTATTTTTTATATATTAGTGTGACGTGATCAATGCACCTACTAGCTACCGTATCACTTATATTGCTCCAGATGGCAAAGAAAAGGTGCTTGAGCACATACTATTAATTTGTGAAATGTGTTCTCATTTTCAATGGGTCTTTTGTGATTTGATATTGAACAACTAATATATCTTACGCTACGTTAGTTGTTTGTTTATGCCTCTTACTCATCTTCTCAAAACCAAAATAAGATTTCAGAGCTCAGCCGATCGATTCTTATATTACAAAATATCTCAGAATATATAGTGCGAAGGTTTAAGACTGTGTCACGTTTGTGCGACCGAAAGAACGACGTTTAAGTTTATATGATTGTAAAACTGTAGGACTGTGATGTTGCCTGCACTACTTAAACATTGTAAGCATGTACGATGCACGGCTATGAGACTGTACTACTTAAATATTGTAAGACTGTAAGCCTGCACAGCTCTACTTGAACATTGTAAGACTGTAAGAGAATATGTATTTTTATTGTTGTTTTTATAAAAAGCTAAGGATAATCTTGCAATAATTTTTTATTACACAATAAAAAGATTCATAATTTTATATTAAATAATAATCGACTGACTTTTTTCTTATAATATATTATATTAATTTACATTATAATATATTGTAATACATTAATGTATTCGGTACATCAATGTACGGTAAAAAGAAACGTTGCGGTCAGTTCAAGGTTTTCGGTCCATCAACTACCAAAACTTCGCGACATATTAAAATCTACGGCTCCCAAGGTGGTACAAGAATTTTGCTGGTGCAAAGAGTTTTTGAAACTTTGCGGTCCATCAAAAAAAATTTGCTACATCATTGTTTGCGGTAAAAACACACTTTGCACTGTCCAAGGTTTTTGGTCCATCAACTACCAAAATATTTTTGAAACTCGATAACAAAAATAAGCTCAATACGTGAAGCACTGTAGAAATTTTCATATTAGTGGTTAGGCGTCGTGGGCCACTTGGAAAGGGGTGATGGAAACAAGATTATTTCCATCCGTAAAGGTAAAGATTTGAATCTAGGGACATTTTTCGCCGTTTTACATACTATGTTTCTGTGGCCTTTGTTTTAATGCAAGAAACTGTTGTGTTATAAAGTTCAAGCAGTACATGTGCGGTCGCGGTGGAGGACGATGATTATTAAATGAAGGTCATAGAGAGGACGAACATGAAGCAAGTTGGTTTTACGGCGGTGTTCGACTATTTTCTATTTACCACTTCATGTGTTGTTAGCCAACTGCTGAACATAACTGTGTTTCTATGGGAAGTGTTAAAGTTCTCTCGAGGACCGTTCTTTCTCCATCGAGGTACAGTGTGACCATTCAAATTGCAATGTTGACAATTCCCGGTGAAAGTCTATTACGTAAAAGAGTAAGTGTGTACCTTTAGAGGTCAAGTTTCACGGGCCAATGTATGTTCCCTTTGCTTGAATTATGTTTCTTGCATAAATCAAGATTTTAGGCATAAAAGAAGAAGACGTATAAAACGACAAGGTTGTCACATACTATACCATTAACTTCGACACAATTGAGCAGGACCACAGATTCTATTGAATGTGGTATATGACCGAAGAATATCGGTCTCACTGTACTTATATTTGATATAATTTGATTACATTCTTGCAGCTAAATAAAATGATTACGCATATCATAGAAACTAATTATAAATACCACATTTGGATAAATGTATTTAAATTTGGTGCAAAAGGTTGTAACTGCTTAAAACAACAAAAATCAACCCCATCGTATATTCGGTGAGGCAAACAAAGTAAAACAACAGGAGAAAAAATAATACATTCATACAATTAAATTATATATTATTGAACAGTGAAGCAGTCGTACATATCGTTTTTTGAAACATTGTAATAACGAAAATTTGAGATTATGTTTGGCTGTCACGTCTGCGCCACCGAAAGATCGATGTTTAAGTTTGTATGAGGCTGCAATACTCAAACATTGTAAGGTTGTACGTTGCACGGCGATGCACTCAGCTGTGAGACTGCACGACTTAAACATTGTAAGACGATAAGACTGCACAGCTATTACTTAAACATTATAAGACTGTACGATTCACAGCTATCAGAAGGCTCTACTTGGACATTGTAAGACTGTACGGCAATGAGGATGTTGCTAATGTTTTTTATTATTGTTTTTATAGAGCTAAGGATAATCTTGCAATAATTTTATATTACACAATAAAAAGATTGACAGTGGACAAAACCGATCTAACTTTAAAATTGTTTCGTGCATACTCTATCTTAGTTCCTTTATTGTATGAACCAAATCAATACAAGTAATGGTTATACATGCCATTTTATGATTTCATCAACAATATTTCATCAATCATGCTACTGTGATTTTTCTTATTAACATATGCATGTCATCTATATACTTCGGATGAAAAAAGGAAACCGTGCATCGCACGGGTCTAAACCTAGTTGTTTTAAATGCCTAGATTAAGGACCTAAGTCAATTGACTTCGACCTCAAAAATTGTGTTGAACCTCGTCCTCTTGTAATGTTTAGCATTTAAATGTTGCACTTAAATGAAGCTCCTCTTATAAACATGGCCTGGGCCAGAAATATAAATGGGCTTAGGACGAAAAATGGGCTTATTTAAAGTAATATAATATGCAGGTTGTCGGCAGAGTGATGCGATACTAAAATCAATAGTTATACATTGGTTTGACCTATTAATTGAGAATTAATTAAATACGTAAACTTTCATCACAATCTCTTTTCAGTCCAAAACAGAGAGTAAACGCGGATAAGCATTATGACTGACACCTAACACTCGAGTATTGATTGATATCGCGACAGACCACACAATTCTCGGATACCTCTCTTCCCACAAGATCTCGATTCAACGCGCATTCGCAGGTAACTACAAATTGGTCGATCCGTTTTATACCACTCGATTGATTGATGATGTCCTGAAAATGATGGATCCGTTATGATTTCTCGAGGTTGATCTGAACTTGATGCTCTGACCTTCGATCGCCATTAGATCTGTCTTTGTTTTTGAGTCTACTAGCTATCGATTTCGAAAATCGAAGCTCTAACTCGTAGGTTGTGAATGTCTTTGATGGCTTGCTTACTCCAAGGATGTAATAACTTCAGCAATGGGATCATAATCTCTCGATATTCACTATGTGACCCGTATTTGTTGCTCTGACTTTTGTTCGCTTTAGATCTTATATGTATTTGTTGCGAGTCCACTAGCTCTTAATGGGATCATAATCTCTCGGTTCTCTTAATGTGATCTCGATTTGTTGCTCTGACTTCGAGCGCTTTAGATCTGTCTTTGATCTGAGTTACTAGCTCTTGATTGCGACAATCGATGTTCTAACTCGTAGATTTTGAGTGTCTTGCTGGCTACCTTTGTCCTAGGACGTAAGAAGTTAACCAATTTCTGATCATAACCTTTCGATATTCACTTAATATGATCTGAATTTGTTGCTCTGAATTTCGATCACCTTTAGATCTGTCTTTGTCCTCGGTCTACAGTAGCTCATGATTTCGAAAATCGAAGTTCTAACTCAGTACATTTTGAATGTCTTGACAGCTATAGCGTATCCCAAGTATCTATACTCTCTTATAAAGCGTCGGAGCTTGGAGTAAACTGTCAAATTTTAGTCTGTCAATTTAGATTAATAACTAAAATTAAATATAAAACCACCCACTACATTTCGTAGTGTACATTTCAATTTTACCCCTCTATTTTTAGTATATATTTATATGTTGTATAGTACACGCGTTTGAGTGTGCAAAAATATTAGCGTTTTAATTAAAGCAAAATGATCACACTCTCGGTTATACACCTGAGTAATGACTCCTACTGAAAAAAGTGTCCTATGCATTTCGCTACAGAAATGGCGTCCAGCGACGAACCCAACGTAGTCGAAAGAGGCAAAGAATGCAAGAACGACGACGACGAAGAGCAGAAGGGCGGAGGATTCCTGGACAAGGTGAAGGACTTCATCCAGGACATCGGCGAGAAGATCGAGGAAACGATAGGGTTCGGGAAACCAACTAGACGTCACGGGAATCCACCTCCCCCACATCGACCTCCACCGAGCAGACATAGTCGTCGACATCCTCATAAAAAACCCTAATCCCGTCCCCATCCCGCTCGTCGACATAAACTACCTGATAGAATCCGACGGGCGAAAGCTCGTCTCGGGCCTAATCCCCGACGCAGGGACGATCCACGCGCACGGCTCAGAAACTATAAAAATCCCAGTTTGCCTGATCTACGACGACATCAAAAGCACGTACGACGATATCCAGCCCGGCAGCGTAATCCCTTACAGGGTGAAGGTAGAACTCATAGTCGACGTCCCGGTTTTCGGGCGTCTGACTCTCCCCTTAGAAAAGACGGGCGAAATCCCGATACCCTACAAGCCCGACGTGGACCTCGAGAAGATTCGCTTCGAGAAGTTTTCGTTCGAGGAAACCATGGCGAGCCTACACTTGAAGCTCGAGAACATGAACGACTTCGACCTGGGGCTTAACGAGGTGGAGTGCGAGGTTTGGCTCGGCGACGTCAGCATTGGGGGCGCTGAGCTGGCGAAGTCGGCGAAGATTGAGAGGAAGGGGATAAGTTTTATCGACGTGCCGATCACTTTCAGGCCCAAGGATTGCGGGTCGGCGCTTTGGGACATGATACGGGGAAGGGGGACGGGGTATTCGATGAAGGGCAGCATTAACGTTGATACGCCTTTTGGTGCGATGAAATTGCCGATTTCTAAGGAGGGCGGGACGACGAGCCTTAAGAAGAAGAAGGAGGATGGAGGGGACGACGACGACGATGAATGAATTACGAGGTATTTCCAATGGGTTTATATCGTTCTTATCTTTTGTTTGTGACGATCGCGTTTTTATTTTGCTTTTGACTGTGTTTGGTTTGTGGGGGTGGGGTTGTAATAAAATTGTCAGAATTTCGAACTTTGTCGAGCGCCTTTTTTTGTAATGGACGTCGAGTTTTTCTTTTTCTTTTTTTTTTTCGGGTGTGTTTTGGGACTTGTCGTTGTGCTGTGGGTATCGGGTTTATTCTCCTTCATATGATATTGTAATGACATTATATTCTCCGGCGTATGGTACTGATTTTGAGTTCCAGCGAATTCAGATAACGACCGTTTTATGGACGTTCGAAAGCAATTTTAGAAATTGGAAAAAAAAAAAGAAAGCAATTTTAGAACAAAATATAAGGTTTCAGCGATGTCCCTAAATTGCTTAATTATTAAAAGGGTGCTACTATTGGCACCCCTTTGGGGGTGTAAAAAACCTTGAAAATTAATAATGTAAGAATTAAGGTAAATATTTTTTTTTTCATTAAGGGATTGCTTTAACGAAATTATTTACACACTTCCCAATAAACATTAATTAATTAACTTATATTTGGGGTCAATTCTACATTTAACACTTAAAAATTAGTAATACTTCTAAATTTATCAATATTATTCTTAAATTTATTTTTAAAACACTTCTAAACTATAAATATTTCATATTAACATGGACATCAAGGTTTAAATAAAATAAAAACAAAAAAAATTGAGATCAAGATTAATATCATAAAACATGTGGACTTTTAATCTTATAAATTTATTTAGTAAATGTTTAGAAATTAAATAATAGTTAAAAATGATAGTTTCACTTTGTGAAATACGTAATTTCATTAATAATTGCAACACCCTCAAAATTATCTGCATACAATTAATAAATAATATAGAGGAGTAATTAGGTATAATAAATAACAATCACCCGTAATTAAGATTGTAAGCAGAGAACCCCGTTTGCTTATCTTGAAAATTGAAAATTCACTTTTTGTAATAAAATTAAGGGTTATTGTTGATTAGGGGGTGTATACAGTAATTTGGGGGTGCATATAGAATTTCGCTAATTAAAATCTAATTAGTTTTTGTCCAATAACACTACTCTCCCTAAATGAATGGACATTAAAATGATTATTCCTAATGTAATAATTGGCTTGTTTGGTTTCCGAGTTTAGCTATTTTAAATTCGGTTTAGCACATGTTCAATTGTTTGGTCATATGTATATATAATCCATGTGTTTATATAATTCTGCTTTAAACCCATGCGAGCGGGTTTAGATAGGCGCACCCCCTCACATGTGATTAAACCTACTAATCAATATATTTTATTTTATACCCATTAATATATTTTATATAAATATTACTAATTTAAACTCTTCTAAATATAAACCTATCAACCAAACGATGTTGAGGCCGGAGGGTTGTACAAACTGGCGATTTCAACTGGGGCATCGCTTCTTTGTAAGAAAACGTTGTTCGCTGGTGGAAAGCTAAAAGATTGTTTTTTGACAGTGTCGTTGCTGGTGGAGACGTTTTGTAAGTGCGACGGTGGCGTCACGGCACAAGCGAAGATTCGCTATGCATCTATTCCATTTCCAATCAATGCGTTTTCATTTCTGTTTGACGTAGGAGACTTTGGCCACGCAATCATCATCGATCTGATTGTTGATCTGTGTCAAATCGGTTTCTCAAGATCGTATGCTCACTAGGGAAAAGAAATAAGTGGAATTAAAAAGTAGATAAGAATGGATGAGGAGTACGATGTGATTGTGCTTGGCACCGGTCTGAAGGAATGTATCCTCAGCGGTCTCCTCTCTGTCGATGGCCTTAAGGTTGTTTCCTCTTTTTATGTGTGTTTCCGTTCTCAAATTTGATTTATTAGTTGTGGAATTTAACTACTGTTTGAATAGGGGTGCTTTTTGTTGCTTCGTCTGTTGAATCACGAGCTGGAAGAAATCTTTTTCGTTGTCGATTTGATGCTCAAATATGTTCTTTTTTTTTTAAAACTAGTCATTCATAGTTTTCATGTACAAATAATATGATCTTTTGCTCTGAACCTCAATTTTTAAGTCGACTCAAGTATACGCAAGTACGTGAAATGTAAAATGTGTTCTGAAAAATAATCATGAGTATGTTATTAGATGGATTTTTGATTGAGGGTTTTTGGTCTGGTGTGCATGTGGAGATTAAGAGTCTGCTAAAATGGTGAATTTGCATTATTAGATATCTTTCTTTTGTTTTCTTCGATAATACACTGCGTGGATTCACTCCTATTTTGATGCCTTTGGATTATAGTGGTTTCGAGGCCGTATCTGAATCATGAGTCATCTTCTATGACTAGTTGGTTGAAAAGCGACTGTTCTCAGATTCACGTGCCGATTCCATGGGATTCATATTGTCATATTATCACACTTCAATTTTTTCTTCATGACGTCAATAGATTCTTGTTACGGCTTGACAGTTTACTCCATGCTCTATTTCTAAATAGGTACTTCACATGGATCGTAATGACTATTATGGCGGGGAATCAACATCGCTCAATCTTATACAGGTGGTTAATTTCTTTTTTAGATAAGATATTACTACTTGAACTACGATACATAAATGTTTATATTTCATACCCTGTATTTTAAAGGGCATTCTATTGTCTTTCAGTTGTGGAAGCGGTTTAGAGGAAGTGATCAGCCTCCAGCTCACTTGGGTTCTAGTCGAGATTATAACGTTGACATGATCCCTAAGGTTCATATTATTTACAATTACATCGTGTGGACATGGTCTGGTATTTTTCAGTGATGTAGCTGTTTGATGATATCTTTTTATTCAAATTGTCAGTTTATTATGGCTAATGGTGCTCTTGTTCGGGTCCTCATTCATACTGATGTCACCAAGTATCTGTACTTCAAAGCTGTTGATGGCAGCTTTGTGTACAACAAAGGAAAGGTATTTTGGTGCTCCTAAACATTTTTGTTCTTTCCGCCCTTCTGGCCTTGTTTTTACGCTTTTTCTTTTCTTTTCCTTTTTGCGTGGTTCACATGTATTTTGTACGCTTTGAATGTGTTCTTAATCAATGCAACAGATACACAAGGTGCCTGCAACTGATATGGAGGCCCTGAAATCTCCTCTGATGGGAATATTTGAAAAACGCCGTGCAAGGAAATTCTTCATCTACGTCCAAGATTACAATGAAAATGATCCCAAAACACACGAAGGAATGGATTTGACCAGAATCACTACTAAAGAGCTCATCGCGTACGTCCACTTCATTAACACGATTGTTCTCGTAAATAATCAGCTACGTTACTGGCCTCAATTTTGCATTCAATGATGTAAAATGGTAGTTTGATTATGTTTAGCTTATTATGCATCTGCATACTGAAATAATCATGCGTTTCTTCCTCGAGCTTGCATATAATGTAAAATTGTCAACTTCCGGCAGAAAGTATGGACTTGATGACAACACCATAGACTTCATTGGTCATTCCTTGGCCCTTCATAGAGATGATCGTTACTTATATGAGCCGGCCTTGGATACCGTAAAAAGAATAAAGGTATACTCGGTTGTGATTTTTCTTAATACATTCCTTGCATGAGCAGTAATAGGTATCACGATTCATCATCTGTTTCTCCATATATCTCTGCGTCTGGATTGCAGCTTTATGCAGAGTCTTTGGCACGTTTTGGCGGTGGATCCCCATATATCTATCCTTTGTACGGACTTGGAGAGCTTCCTCAGGTCTTCCTTTTTCTCCCTTACTATCTCTAGTGCAACCTGCCTTTTCATTAGTTGCTTATTCAGTTGCTACTAATTTGTGTGATCTCCTTCCCTGATACGTAAAATTCCTCATGTCAGGCATTTGCTCGTCTTAGTGCCGTGTATGGTGGGACCTACATGTTGAATAAGCCCGAATGCAAGGTACTAAAATATATACATCTTTTACCTCTTCCGCTGTCATACCAAACAAATGAAGTTATTCTTTCTTCATGTACAAGGTCCTATTCATCATTTGTGTCACATTTTTTGTTGCGTTCTTGACCTTTTCTTTTTCACACCCTAATATAACCACAGGATTGATGACGTTATTCATTATTGAGTTCCAAATTACATCATTCTGCTTTTCCGTGCGTTGTAGTTCCATTTTATCTAAAATACATGAATTCCAGGTGGAGTTTAACGAGGAAGGCAAAGTTTGTGGTGTAACTTCTGATGGGGAAACTGCCAAGTGCAAGAAAGTTGTATGTGATCCTTCGTATCTCTCCAGCAAGGTAATTCTCTTAGCATGTAGTGTGCAGAATGAATCTCTTTGCTTCACATTTAATTAAAAATCCACAATATTTGGTGAAGTAACGTCTTGGGCACGTCACAGGTCAGAAAAGTTGGCAAAGTTGCTCGAGCCATAGCCATAATGAGCCACCCCATTCCAAACACCAACGATTCTCCTTCAGTTCAAGTTATCTTACCTCAGAAGCAGTTGGGTCGCAAATCAGACATGTGAGTAACTTGCACTTCTTAATTAACAGACTACACAACACAAAAAGAGTTTGTAAGGTTGACTTACTTTAGCCTGTCCATGGGATTCAAAATTTAAACTTCTCCTTTTTACAACGTAACAGCGATAATATGCAGCTCAAAATTCTTTCCATAATATTGTCTTTTAGGTATCTATTTTGCTGTTCTTCCTCTCACAATGTTGCTCCCAAGGGTAAGTTCATTGCCTTTGTCTCGACCGAAGCTGAAACTGATAACCCTGAGTCAGAACTGAAGCCAGGCGTCGATCTACTCGGACCTGTCGATGAGATTTTCTACGAAACGTACGACAGATATGAACCAGTCAACGAGCCATCTCGCGACAACTGCTTCATATCGACCGTAAGTTTATCCAGAATTCAATTTTCGAATAACTCCCTTCACATTTACAAACAACGACTTCGTAATAATCTTTATTTTGCAGAGTTACGATGCAACTACTCACTTTGAGTCCACCGTAGTGGACGTGCTCAACATGTATACCATGATCACTGGAAAGGTCAGAACCTTAACAGTACAATGGCTGTTGATCACTTACACCTTGTAATGAATAATATTTTGTTTTCGATAAATTTTCGACATGTAATGATTTCAAGGGGTTTGCTCTTTCGCTGGCTTTTCAGGTTCTCGACCTCAACGTGGATTTGAGCGCTGCGAGCGCTGCAGAAGAATGAGAGCAATAAGCACAGATAATTCTTCTGATCTCTGTGAATATTTACCGCTCGTATCTTATTGTCAAATATCTGTGATGGTAAAAACAAAAGATAGATCTTTTCATGTTATATAAACTTGTTTATGGTCACTGATACTTGTTTGATGCGTGTTGAGTTTATCGATCGATGTACTGTTACTTTATGCACCATTCAATCATGAATATTTATTTTCTTCGAGGTTCTAACTCAAACAATAATGAATGGTATGAGTTTGACCGACTTGAACTCTTTATTTATGCTCGTGTCGATAAGACCAATTGAAATTTGAAAGTTGATTTGGTTATCCTATTGTAGTATTAATGGAAGTCGTGCTTGTATTATAGCTGCAAATGAGGTCTAATTTTTTTATGCGGAGTTCAGTTGGATTGTGAGGATTTCGCAGGTGTTGTATGAGTAAATAGATGAAATATATATATATATATATATATATATATATATTATGTATTTTTTATTGAAGAAAGAAATAAGCAGTTTTTCACTTTTTCTAGATGAAAGAAGGAAAAAAAAATCGTTAGAAAAGTTTCTAGAAGAAAAAGTAAGAGCTCTTGTGCCCGTCAAAGCCTGTTTACTGGCGGACCATGGGTTTGGCGCTTAGCCCGCTCTAGAATAAAATTAAAAATATCAAAAAAATTAACACAAAAAATATATTTAATCTAATCCAACTATTTAATATTAACTATTTTATTTTAAATTTATTAAATTACATATCTACCTCAAAAATTTAAAACAATTATGTAATTTATATATAAATATACATTTATTAGTTAATATATACATATATTTTAAATATTGGCCGGCCAGCCCGCATGCAGGCCCGTCCAGCCCGCCAAAGCCCACAGCCAGCCCTCTGACGAGCCTAAAAATTGCACCCGTCCCGCGGGCCGCTGGCGAACTGATGCTTTTTCTCTATAGGTCATGACTTGAATTTTCATGAATATTTTTAAAATATTTATGTGAGTGTGTGGAATAAACTTACAGCTAATGATAAATTGGAATAGGAAAAATTAATATAATTTCAATCTGAGCTAAGACGGCTAGACGAGATATAGAAAGATGCATATTGCATGCTCGTCTATACTTGGGTAGTTTAGTTTTGCAATTTTATTTTTAATTAAAATAAGGGATTGTTACACATAAATATCCATTTGCAAAACTTATAATTCAGTACGCTATCAGTATTTTTTGTAGCTAGGTACCTAATAGAATAAATTTTTTGCACATAGGTACCCGATCCGCCGCATGTACGCCATATGACACATTTAGGTACCATATATCAACGTACTTTAGTACGTAATACGTAGAGAAAATAGTGTTGCGTTTGCTTTTTAGATGGGCTAATATAATGGTCTAAGCCCGCTAATATGTATCGGGCTAATTTATCTGAAAATACAAGTTGAAATAATATTAGGTGTTGGTATTGGATAAATAATAAAGGAGCCCGTTAATATAGTGCATGTTGTTTATCTTTTCTCGGGCTTCAGTAATAAAAGCAAACGAGATATAATATATTACTAATAATATTAGAGCCCATTTCCTGGGCTTTGCTATTAAAGCAAACGGTATAAGAAGCGTCAATGCTTAAAGTAAACTGCCCAATTTTAGCCGTCGATTTAGATTAATTAAAAAAGAATTTAAAAAAAAAACATCCACTACATTTTCATTTTTACCCCTCTATATTTGGTATATATTTAATATATTGTATAATACACTGCATTTTAGTGTGCAAAAATAGTAATTTACAAATAATCTCCGTATCAAAGTGGAATCATAAAATTTCGAATAGGTTAAAAACTCGGAAAATTTCGATTAATTGAATCTTAATTTTATTATATTTATGGTAGCACCTACTTACAATTTTATTTCGATCGACCACTAAAATCCTAAATTTTTGATCCCTTTAAAAATGCCTTCAAACGTCAAAACATTGCCTCTATAAAAAGTGGCTTATGTGCGTTTTGTGCTCCATTCGATACCTCGGCATTGCATGAAGTTTCCAGTTTATACGCCGCCGTCTTTCTAATCGGAGTCTGGGGAAAACCCTAGCGCATCAAGTCGTTGAATCTCCTTGGGGATCATTTCACTTTGTTGCTGCGCAGATTAACGCAGCTAGGAAGCTTCTCGATTGTGATTTTTGGTGGGTTCTTATTCAGAAACCGCTTCGGTATGCTCATTGTTTCCTTTTCATTTTTTCTCAATTTTTTTTTTTTTTTACATGTGAACTGTGTTATCCTTTTTATGTTGAAATGCTGTTAACTGTTGTCTGCTCTCTCTTTTTTTTCTCTGTGGTGAATGTTACCTTGATTTGGTTTGGTCTGTTGAGGTTCACAGTCATTCTTGCCTTTAATCGATCTATGTGGATATGATTGATTGATTCGAATTTCAAGCTTGATTGGTTAATTGTCGATTTCCGCCCATTCCTGTTTCATTTTCATTCCTGAACCCAACGTCTGAACAGCTACAAACTCAGTTATTTGACTTGTTTCATCTCAATTCATAACAGCTTGGTTTGATCTGATTTTACTCCTTATTAGCTGAAGCTTTTCTTGGATGAGATCAGTTCGAGTTTTATAACAATCAAGGTTTGATCATTTGTCCTATTACAGTTGTATAACAAAGCAATTAATTTCATCGAATGGAAACTAGCGGAAACTCGTTGCCATCAGGGCCCGACGGCGTAAAGCGTAAAGTCAGCTACTTCTACGATCCCGAGATTGGAAATTACTATTACGGACAAGGCCATCCAATGAAGCCACATAGAATTCGCATGACGCACGCACTTCTCGCCCACTACGGATTGCTTCAGAATATGAACGTCGTAAAGCCTATTCCTGCGAGGGACAAAGATCTTTGCAGGTTTCACGCCGACGATTACGTCACTTTCTTGAGGAGCATTACGCCCGAATCCCAGCAAGAACAGCTCAGGCAGCTGAAGAGATTCAACGTCGGCGAAGACTGCCCAGTTTTTGATGGTTTGTACCCTTTTTGTCAGACGTATGCTGGCGGCTCGGTTGGCGGGGCGGTGAAGCTTAATCACGAGCACTGTGATATTGCGATAAATTGGTCGGGCGGGTTGCACCATGCTAAGAAGTGTGAGGCCTCGGGTTTTTGCTATGTTAATGATATAGTGCTTGCTATCTTGGAGCTTTTGAAAGTCCACGAGGTAAAGCTGCCTTTTTTTCTGGATTAGTTATCTTCCGTCTTGTAATTTTGGGAGGGTTGTGGCGTTATAGGGACAGCGAATTTAGGGTGACACTATACGAATAATTAACTTTCAAGTAAACAATTTAGGGACATTATACGTCGATCCTAGATTTTGCCCCGAGTTTGGGTTCTACGAATCAGAGGTTAAAATTATACGGATAATAGCTTTCAAGTTAACCAATTTTGGAACATTATACGTATGTTGAGATCTTAGATTTTGCCCCAAATTTAGGGTTTCGGCGTTTAATCTAGGGTTAGGGTTCTGACGAATTTAAGTGATGACATTATTCGGACAATAACTTTCAAATCAAACAATTTTTGTACAAAATCTAGCTCTAGCGTATATTGTCTCTAATTGCATAATTTTGAAAGTTTGTGTTCGTAATATACTACCCCTTAAATTCTTTGTTCCTACAATGCCACCCCCAGATTACAGGACTGAATAAATAATTAACTCCTTTTTCTATTTCACGAGGGTCTATTTTTCTTTTGTATTACTTGCTTTAAACATTGTTGACTGGAGATAGGTGTTTCTGTAGTTAAGATGACAAGTTTTTGGCTTCAGATTTTGCAATTTTCTGTTTAACAACTTCCATTCCTCTGATTTATTGTTTTGTTCAGCGCGTGCTTTACGTAGACATCGACATTCATCACGGTGATGGCGTTGAAGAAGCGTTTTACACCACTGATAGGGTGATGACGGTTTCCTTTCACAAGTTTGGTGATTATTTTCCTGGCACGGGGGATATTCGCGATATAGGATATGGCAAAGGAAAATATTACTCGCTCAACGTTCCTTTAGACGATGGAATCGATGACGAAAGCTATCAATCTCTCTTCAAGCCCATAATGGGTAAAGTCATGGAAGTTTTCAGGCCCGGCGCTGTTGTGTTGCAGTGCGGCGCCGATTCACTTTCAGGGGATCGATTGGGTTGCTTCAATCTCTCGATTAAAGGCCATGCAGAGTGCGTCAAGTTCATGAGATCTTTTAACGTTCCTCTGCTTTTGCTCGGTGGAGGTGGTTATACGATACGTAATGTTGCTCGTTGTTGGTGCTATGAGGTAATAAGCCTATTACTACTACTACGACATTTTTCCTGGCAATTTTGGCGGGACAAATCTACCCATTTTCCTATTTTCGTTTATATTGTCTTGAAGAAACGGGACATAGAGAAACAATGATACGTGGGATTGTAACTGAGAGATGTACTTATTCCTTTCGAATATATTTTGAGAAACCAAGAAATAGTAGTTTCAGGGGCTTCTCTTATGAAGTTTCTCTAGTTGATCTCTTGTTGAATGTTGAACATATGTGTTTTGAGGAAGTTAAACCAAAACTAACATCACATCAGCTCTTCTTTGGTGAGAATTAGAACTTGTCATGCCATATAGATTCTGTTTCATTTTCTAAGATTTTCACACTGCGTAGGAATTTAGTTTGTCTCTATATTACACGACTTTGCTGCTAATTTCGTACTCGTTGCAAAAAACCCGTATGTAACAGACGGGTGTTGCGCTTGGGGTCGAGCTCGAAGACAAGATGCCACACCACGAATACTATGAGTACTTCGGCCCAGACTACAACTTGCACGTCGCCCCGGGCAATATGGAAGACAAGAATTCCCGACGATTGCTGGAAGAGATTAGGTCGAAGCTTCTCGATAATCTGGCGAAGCTTCAGCACGCCCCAAGCGTCCAATTCCAAGAACGCCCGCCCGATACTGAGATGCCTGAGGTTGGTTTGTTATTCATGTTGCTGACCCTTTTGGTCTGACATTTTTCGCCTTTCCGTGATATACTGGGGGGAACCGCGTGTAATCTTGTTCTGCTCACTTGATAGTTTTTCGAACATCTTGATAGGGTTAATATTTTTTCTGTCCTGTAATTTAGGGGCGGGCATTTTTCTACAGATAATGAATAAGTTTCAAACTTAAGCAGTTTAGGGACATTGCATGTCGCATCTTTGGATTTTGTCCCAAAATTGCTTAATTTTATAACGTTACTTTCTCTATAATTCCACCTCTTAATTTGCTGGAATCGTAGATTATACTGTGTGAAAACGTACGTAATCATGTTCTACACACTTGATATTATTTTCGAATTTCTTCATAATTGATAGGGTTAGTTATTTTTTCCGTCTTGTAATTTAGGGGACTGGCATTCTACGGACAATAAATAAGTTTCAAAATTAAGCAGTTTAGGGACATTGCATGTCGGATCTTGGATTTTGTTCCAAATTGCTTAATTTTTTAACGTTAGTGTCTTCTTATAATATTAATGTGATGTAATCTTAGATTATACTATGTGAAAACGTACATAATCATGTTCTACACACTTGATAGTTTTTCGAATTTCTTCAATGATTGATAGGCTAGTTATGTTTTCTGTCCTGTAATTTAGGGGACGGGCATTCTACGGACAATGAATAAGTTTCAAAATTAAGTAGTTTGGGGACATTGCATGACGGATCCTTGGATTCTGTCCCAAAATTGCTTAATTTTGAACGTTACTGTCTTTTTATAATTTCACCTCTTAATTTGATGGAATCTTTAGATTATACGTCGAAACCCAAATTTGGGGGGGGGGGGATCTAAGCATCTGGTTTATAATGTCTATAAATTGCTTAATTTTAAAGTTATTGACCGTATAATGCCATCCACTTTAACTACAGGACTTAAAAAGATTTAAGCCTAATCGATATCCCTATTTCTTTTATTACACGTGTGACGCGTCGTGCAGATGGAAGATCAAGATGGTAAGGATGAAAGATCTGATGCGGACTCTGACATGGATGTCGATGAAGAAAGGTAACGACTTCATTTTTCATTCGATCGACTCCTTTTTTTATCACCGTCGTAATTTTGTATAGAGAAAACTCTTGAGAATTGATTTGCATTGACGAAAACAGATCGTTCTCTGGGAGAGTCAAGCCCGACGTTCCTGAATATGAAGCCAAAGATATGGTACGGCTTGTTCGTCCTTAATATATTTGAATTGCAACGAAATTTTAAAAAAAAAAAATTTAAAAAAAAAAATTCTTATGCTATAGCTACATTGTTGCATTAAAATCTGCAAATTGTACATGTGATTGCATCTATTTGTAATTTGATGTATAGGATGAGATGAAGGTTGATGAGCATCGTAACAAAGACGTCGTTGACCTCAAGTGCAATGAGCCTCCTATGGTTTGATTATTTGTCCTTTTTATTAATTTAAATTTCAGTTATCTTCGGACTATGTTTGGAATGTTAAAGACAACCTGGGTTTTCTGTTATAGTCTTGAGTGTATGTGAAATATTGCTTGGCGTTTGTGACGCTTTATATTATAAGTTTAGAATTTCAACCATTTTTTGTTACACAGCCAAAAATATCTATATGAGCATTCATGGTAACTACCATTAATTGATTTGGTGTCAATAATTTATATTTTCTATACTATTATATAAAGGGTTTAGGGTGGCTATAAACAGTCGGTCTGTCATATTATTTGCATTTTAATCTCTCTATTTTTTATTTAATTACTTTAATAATTCCATGTTACTTTTTATTTTTTATTATATTACACCCCCTAAACATTATTTTTCTTTTATATAGTCATAAATTATAGTCATAAATTAGACAATAAATAATAAATCTAAAAATTAATAGTGTATGCGGAAAAGTACTAGTAGTAATAACTGTTTTACCCTTGTTTTTGAACTTACTTTAATTATATCATATAAAATCAATTTTTGCGTATATTTAAAAAATTTTAATAATAATATAATCAAAATATAAATTTAATATTATAAGTATGTATTACTACCAGGGTTTTTTAGACCGGACCGGACCGGCCGGGTCAGGCCGGAAACCGGCGGATCGGTCGGAATTCCGGTTCGGTTCCGGTCCGGTCTGTGTTTTATTTAAAAAATAAAAATATTGATAAAGAATATTTATTTATGTTTTGGACAGTCGAAATAATATGAACTGCTCTCTAGCATGATTGGTTAGGTCACCAACTTTTAACCCAAACACCGCGCTCGATTCTTCGCCGTGTTTGTTTTGGCGTAATTCTCTTTTATTAAAATAATTACTGAGTCTATGGGCTTTTGAGCCCATTCGTTTCTCTTCAAAGAAAAAAACCCATTCATTTTTTTTTTTTGCTTTTTATCAATGAAGTAATGCTATTTATTAATTGCATCTTTATTTGAAAATTTTATGAAAAAAAGTTTCTCCACCATAGATCCATTCCACTTCACTTAGGATTTCGACCAATTTTTTTCTAAAAACCTGGCATTTTTGTTAGTCATATGCAATCTGGTATTGATTGACTCTTATATTTTAAGATATTTTATAATATTTTTTGTATTTTTAAAGTACCGGTTTCATCCGGTTTGATTCCGGTTTTATACCGGTTAAACCACTAAACCTTAAACCACTAAAAAATCCGGTCCGGTTCGAAAACCCGGTTTCAGAACCTTGATTACTACACGCATTGAGTGCGTGAACTACTTGTATGGTAGAAATTTAATTCTCACCTGGCGTCGTAAATTAGTCCATTTTTGAAAAAGTGCGGTGTATTCTTATAGTCGATTTTAGTCTTATTTTTTATATTCCTCGATATTGAAAAGAAGGGATGAAAAATCATTGCCACGTAAGCGACGTATCACAATTGAGTCAATAACGTACTTCTGCGTACTCAAGAGTCACAGTTTGAACCATTCAAAATCGAAGTAGAAAAAAAATATATATATATATAAAAAGAGTGTCATCCTTTCACAAACTGCTTGAATTGATGGTTAGGTGAATCATCCAAAGAACTTGGCTGACCTAACGTTCTTCGCTCTGTCTTTTATAAATTAAAGCAATTCGATTGGATTTATAATTTGGGAGGCGGAGTAGTAGGAGGAGATCGGAGATGGGTGCAGTAAAAGCCGCCGTAGCCGACGGAATCATCACCTTCATGTGGATATTCTGCACCTCTTCGCTGGGGCCCGCCACCTACGTGTTGGCGTCGTCGCTCGGCGTGGCCGGCATCGGCGCCCTCGCGGTCACGACCGTACTGATTTTCATCCTGTTGTTCGTGTTTGGGATCATCGGCGGCCTTTTGGGTGGCGCCACGTTCAATCCGACCGCCACGGCGGCGTTCTACGCCGTCGGAGTTGGTTCCGACCTGTCTCTGATTTCTGCGGCCCTCAGGTAAGTCTTGATTGCTGAAAATCGCGAATGCTTATTACTGTCTTTGAATTTCACTTGATTGTCCCCAAATCGAAGCAATTCCTTATCTATTGCATTAGGTTTCCGGCTCAGGCGGCCGGTGCCGCCGCCGGCGTTCTGGCGGCGAGGGAGGTCATGCCGGCGCAGTACAAACACATGCTTGGGGGTCCTTACCTGAAGGTTGACCAGCACACTGGTGCAATGGCCGAGGGAATTTTGACCTTTGTGATAACTTTTGGGGTTCTATTCATAGTTCTTAGGGGACCAAAGAGCCCTGTTGTCAAGAACTTCTTGATTGCTGTTTTGACTGTTATGCTCGTGGTTGCTGGCTCGAGTTACACGGGTCCTTCCATGAACCCTGCTAATGTACGTACTATCGATGCCCTTTCAGCTCTTCCTTTTGCAATTGCTAAGAATTTACTTCGTTTTGGTTGATTTTCTTGTTTGCACTTATGATCTGTGAGTTTGTTCTGTTCGTCTGTTCAGAGATATTAGGCATTACGAGAAACAATGTTGCTAGAATTTTAATTCCACCATAAACTGTCTATTTGGAGGGTTGCAAGAAGCTTTAGGCTCCGTTTGGTTTACGGATTTTGACGTGGAAAAGAAAAGGAAAAGTGGAATGGTACGACACGTGGAGCGTAATGTGCAATGATTCAATGCGTATGACCACACTTTTCTTTTTCTTTTCCGCGTTGAATTCTGCGGACCAAACGCACCCTTAATATTTCTCTTTTCTTGTTGAGTTTCCATAGAATTGTGAACTGCTGTGAATTTCCATAGAATCATGAACTACTGTGAATTTCCACAGGATCGTGAACTATTTGTGACTATCCAAGAACTGGTGTGATTTCTCGAGAATCATGAACTACTATGACTTCCATAGAATCATGAAATGTTTTGAACTTCCAAAGTATCATGGACTGCTGTGAAATTCACTCCATACTATTGATTCAGTACTATTACGTTATAATCATGCAAGTCTTAAAGTTCATTCTTTTCTATTCATCACGTTTCCCTAGACCTCGACAACCAAGCTATACATACTTCTTTTCTTACAAGGCCCGTGTTTTGCATTGCATTGTTTGATGAATGAATGGGTTTATATATTTGCAGGCATTTGGATGGGCGTACATAAATCAGAAGCACAACACATTCGAGCATTTCTATGTGTATTGGATCTCTCCCTTCATCGGAGCCATCTTATCTGCTTCCATCTTTCGACTCGTACTTCCTCCGCCCGCCGCCCCCATCAAGAAGAAGCAAAAGAAAACATAACCCCATTCCATTACAACAAGCCCTCAAATCTGCATAATCTTCGAAAGGTTTTTTTTTTTCTGTTATTTAGCCGTTGATGTCTCTTGACTTCTTCCCTTTTCGTGATTGTTATAATGCACTTCATTATTATTACCTTGTGTATCCATACTATCATTTCAACATTTGAAGAACTTAGTTTTTATTACGTGAGGCTGTTTTGGGTTGTGATATCTCATCCCCATGTGAATGGCGAAGATATTGGATATTGCTTGGCACCATAATCATATTGAATCGAGAAATGTGGGGACTATGATAGTATTTTTTGGAATACCATCGAGGTAAATAGTGAGATTCATTTCTATTTACTGCCGTAAAAATACGTTTTTGGGTAGGTGACGAAGACGATGGCAACTTGCATTGCAACCGTTTTAGGTTATGTAAGAAAAATGTTTTTTTTTTCTTTTTTCCTCCACAAATGACTCTAAAAGGTCCAAGATTGGCCAAATTAGAGGGAGAGTATTCAGTCTGATGCTATAAATTCAAATCCGATTATGTTGAATGCATTTGGGAAGTATTCATATGATCCATTATTAGCTCAATTTTTATCAAAAGATTTGTTTATCAGAAGTCGAAATCTTGGGTTGTTGTATGTGGGCCCCAAACAAGCCTATCCCAACAACATTTGATTAACTAGTTAATGCTTAGTTAAGTGTTGAATAAGCTGATGCAATAAAGGGTTGGTGAGTTTCTACATCGTATTTAGTTTGCAGCTGCGCATAACTTCACACTATATTGATAGATAGATAGAAAGATAGATAGCGTATAACATGGAATGCAAACGATAATCCAAGAAGATACACAAAGGATTCTATTCATCTCTAACATTTCCCACCAATAGACAGTAAAGCTTCATCAAACAGAATGCTGTTAGGAAGAAAAGATGGGATTTGCCTTCCTTCTTTGTATCTCTCCATCAGATAAAGAGCAATGCAAAACTCCCTCAGAGAAAGCACTCCATTGCAATCTCTATCTGATAAATCCCAAACCTTCTTCAGAACCTCTGCGCAAAAAAATTAAAAAAAAAAATAAGGGTTGATTACAGAAGAGAAATTCAGCTCAATCTCAACTGGGCAAAAAATAAAAATCGAAGAGAAATTTCAAAGAGGAGATTTTTTTTTTACCTCTCGGCAGTTGCCAGCTTAAGAATAAATTGCGGGCTTGTTCGCCAGTAATCTTCCCATCTCTATCAGTATCAACCTCCATGAAAACTCTGACATACCTCTGAATGCTAGCAACCTCCATTTTCGGCCATGGAAGGTTTATAATTGGCGCCGGGATTTTGGCTGAATTAGGACCGTAAAGCGCTTCCTTGACGGTTTCAGGCGTCAATTCTCGCCGGATTTGGGCCACGGCGACGAGCTTAAGCGCGTCGTAAAACTCGGGGCGGTTGAGGTGGCCGGCGTTATTCCGATCGGCGTACGACCATATCTGCAAATTAGGTAACAGTGCTAAAAACTATCAATCGGACGAGCGAGCCCACGAAATGGAAGATCTGAGATTTCCATGGAAACGATCGATCTACGGTGGTTGTTACCTGGGCTAGGATTTGTCTGGGCAAATCGGAGCCTTGCAAGAAAGCGACGCCTTCGGCTCCGCCGATGCGGCCGTCGCCGTCTAAATCGGCAATTCGAAAGTATGCTTCCAATTGTTGTTCGGTGTTTGTACTCGACGACGGAGACATGATCGCTCGACAAAACTTTCGTCGTAAAATCGACTGATAGTGCTTTTTTTTGGGTTGACTTTTATTCTGCCAATTTGAATGCTTGGGCAGGTTGACTTTGACTTCTTAGGTCTTTCTATAATTCCATTATAAGCTAATATTCGATTGTAATCAACCATGCCAGCTCAAAAAGTCGGGTTCTGAAGCGAAACTCGAATATGGACCCGAATTGTTATTAAATAATTTTTTCCTATTAAGATACGAAATATAGCATAAGTTTATATCATAAGTGTAACTTAAATAAAGAAATAACAAAGAAATTTTCAATCTATGTTGACATGCAAGGCGTTTTTAGACTTTTTTTTTATTTTTTAATATTAGTCGTTTTACTTTTTTTTCAAGAAAAGTAGCTGAAAACTTTAAGCTTTACCCCTCATCCTAATAAAAATAATTAGATCAATAGGATAATATAGTTAATTAAAAGATATAATGAAGATTTTATTTTATTTCTTAATATGTATGCAATTATCTTAAAAGGCTTGTATTTCAAAGTGGAGGGAGTATGACTTATAGTTGAATGTTCAATAAAAACTTAAAATAGTTATATAAACTCTACTTAGGAAGATAATGACGTGTGGTTTTTTTCTTATTAAAAAAGATAAAAGTAATAGTATTTATTGTTTAAACAAAATTTTAATAAAAAGTAAGTGCTCGCTTTTGTTAACTTTAAGGCGCATGTATAACTAGCAATCTTTTGCACAATTTTCTATTTTATTTTTAAATGAAATTATAAACCAACTTACTATAATATATATATATATATATATAATATTTGGCCCCCTTCCAAAGCTGGGCGCGAGGCAACCGCCTCGTTGGCCTCATGGAAGCTACGGGCCTATAATCAACAGAGGTCCTCTGTAGTTTTTTCTTCTTTCTACTTTCTGGTTCAATGATCTCTCTGTTGAGGATATGCCCTCGGTATGCCATCCGAGGATGTAATGAATAGGGCATAAACATGAACCTGTTATTCACACTTTAATATTTGGATATTGTATTCAAATATTTATTTATAAAATTTACAAAAGGTATATTATTTATTTACCTATCCATTCTTACTAGGTATCCGGTGAGACGGTAAATAAATAAATCCCATATATACGAGTTTAGTCACCGATTCTCATGGGATGAGCTATTATTCTCGGATGTTAAATTAGTCCATAAGTATTAGACTTTAGTAGGGTGACTGAATGTCGATCATGACTTATTTGTTGACGACTCTAAATGGTTGTGCCAACCATTCACTTGGGAAGTGGGAGTTAGTGAGTTTGACATTACCATGGCTCTCACTTGACCGGGCCATAAGTGAAGGGTCTATATGTACGACAATAATCTACAGTCGGTTCGTAGATCGAAGATCGTACCCAACAGGGGATCTATTCGGTACCACGGGATTGGCTAGGTGCTTACAGAACTCTTGGATTCCTCCCTTGCCGGTTGATACGAACCAAGAGAGTCGCGCTTAAAAAGGATCACTGATACTGTATCTGATAAAGTGAGATGTGTTATTATTTAACGAGCTTGGAGTCATTAATAAAATGTCAATGAAGTTTTAGAAACTATATTTACATGGGCTTAGATTCCCGAAGCGAAACAATTAAGAATGGAGGGTAGATAGGGTTCACAACCACGAGCAAGGCTCGTCACGGTTGTCACGCCCGCCTGAAAAGTAGCAACGGATTAAAAAATTTGTGTCTCCCACTCTAAACCTCGGATTGAGAATCCCTTTGGTCAGAATCAAGTTTGGTGAGTCTGCTTTCTGTGGCTAAAATTCAGTTCCATCGTACATCGTTTACCTCTCGATCAGAGAGAAATACGAAACTGTCGCAAAGCTGTCGCAAGCGTCACGGGCGTGACCCTTGCAGGCAGCCACCGTGAACCACGGCCAACGACCAGTGGCTGGCCGTGAAGCCTGGTCGTGAATAGGGGCAGAGAGTGGCTTAATTGAGCAAAGAGCATGTCACGGCCGTGAAGGTCTATGATGAGGCCGTGAACCGACAGTTTTTGGTCAAAACTTGTCCAAATCAAGTCCAAATTCGTCAATTGTTTTTTGTTAGATTTTGGGACAATATCTAGTCATTTGATGATTTAAAAACAAGGGAACAAAATTGAATCATGTAGGACATGATTTAATTTTATCAAACTTAAAGTTATTTTCATGGTTGAAAAATTGGTTTTAAGTTAAGGCATTGTGCAATTTCGTCCATCACTTAATTCAAGCTCATTACTCATTCTAGCTTTGAGTTTAGAGAGAGTTAAGAGAATATAAGTTTGTTCTTTGAGAAAGACTTAAGTGGTTTGATTTTTTAGTAAATCAAACTCACAAATGCAAACACAAATACATATCTTCTAAAACATCTTCCCCTCCTCCCTAGCCATCCTTGGGAGGAGATGGAATTTGGATACGTCCCGGGGACGATCTTTGCAAGGCGTTGGAGCTTGGAGAGGTCATGATGTTGCTCGGAGCGGACTACGACAAACGGGATGACAAAGCGAGAGCTTGGAATCTTCGCGATGAGGGTAAGCTTCGAAAACCCTTATACGTGTCATGCTTATTTTCTTTGCATAACCAAGCGATGCGGGGCTCCTTACGGGGAACCCGGGAAAATTTTTTAAACTTTCGTTGCGCCCTCGATTCGATCTCGGGACACCCGTGGTTCCCCAACACTCTCTCCCTCCATATAGATTTCCTCTCTTTACGTTATTAGAATGCTCTCTTCAACTTTTTGTTCGACTATCATTTCGAAAAGAAATGCTGTAAAATATGAAAAAGAGGAAAAATTATAAAAATTGATCACTAAGTATGTCAATTTTCGATTTTGGATCACTATGTTTGCCAGTTGCAAAACTGGGTAGCTAAGTATGTATATAGTATATGGTCATTGACCTCTTTTTTCTTATTATATACATACTTAGTGACCTAAATTTGTAACTATATACATACTTCGCTGACCTAGTTTTGTTACTATATACATGCTTAATGACCTAGTTTTGTAATTAGTGACCCAATTTTGTTACTATGTACATACTTAGTAATCTAGTTTTGTAACTGACAAATACAGTGACCCAAAATAAGAAATGGTATAATTAGTGACTCTTTTTATAATTTTGACAAAAGAAAAATGATTAGTTTTGGAATAAGTCTCATCCGATAATGTTCTTCTAAACCCAGTATAGATTGCAAATCGAAACATTTGTTGTATACGATGTTTTTTTTAACGTAATATGACATTTTCATATAATTAATATATACATAGTTGGATACCATGGAGTTGGAGAAATGAAAAAGATATGCGAGGAATGTGTATACTTTTTCCCATCTCATTCTCATACAACGTTTTTCCTTCTATAAAGTTTGACGTACGCTTTAAACAATTATTTATGCAGTTACGAATTTTCCAAGACACGGAACCAAGTACAGAAGAAAAGAAAAAACTAAAATAAAAGGCTCTCTTTACTCCTACTAAAGATCAAATCTTTTTCGCATATCTATCATAACTATTACGACGACCATTCACTTCATTATCCCTATCAGCACTAACGTACGTAGGCAAGAAAGCCAAAACCGACAGCAACCCAAAGATTAGGAACGGAATAAGCAGCAGCAGCGTCGGCGGCGGCGGAGGCAACGGCGGCAGCACCACCGGAAGAATCAGCAGCGACGCCGTCATGAAAACTAACAGAACCACCGTTTCCGCCGTGAAGTAACGGCACATTACCCGCCGCGAAGCTCTCTTGTCGTCATTTATATAACCATCTTTCGATGCTGAAATCGTACTGTAGTAATAATTCTCCACGGCGGCGCTCGTCGACGGTGCCGTTGATGTCTTTAATTGCCCCATCTCTCTCTGTGTGTGTGTTTTAGTCTATACAATGATGAACTGCGGTGAAGAGTTATATTGAACTGCACATTGAGAATAATGGAGAAGAGAGAGTTAGAAGACAATGATGTAAGAAGGGCTTATTATTATTACTATTACTGAGGAGTGATCATCTCAGTGACAAAGTTCGTACTGCAAACACACACACACACACACACACTTTATGGGTGTGTGTTTGTATTCATATATCATCATACCTATGGCGATTCTTAGAGGATTTACTCAGTTTCACGCGCCAAGAAGCAGCTTCTTTCTCTATCAGTTCACACCTTGTTCAACTTCTCAGAACCCTTTTCTTGTTCTTGATGATCAAAATCGAGACGTGGAAACATAAGATGCAAGAGAAGTTGAGAAGTATTAAGAGAAGAGAGAGAGAGAGAGGAGAATTGATGTTTGACTACTACAGAAAGATTACATGCATGCTTCAAGTTAATATTAAAAGGAATAATATGGTAGTTGTGTAGATTCAATGTATTTGCAGAAACAAGTAAGGGGACTGTTTTTTTCTTTCTTTTTTGATTATTATTTACTGGGATTTGAATTTAATGATGGTACGTTTCGGAAACCTAGGTTCTTCACCCTTGGCCACATTCTATCTTTTTTTCCTTTAGTATTATTATCTTTAATTGTTATCTTATAACCAAGTTGCTTATATTTGAGGGTTTCTAATTCAATTATTTTTATCTCATCTTATCCTGTCCTGTTTCGGATATTTGGATCTTGAAGATTCGATTTGTTTGTAACAAAAGGTATTGTGTATAATTGCGCGTTATGTTATTTTTCTTAGACCATATATCAAAACACCAAACAAGCTTTCCTCGTAAACCTTATATGGTAAAAGAAATTATTGGAGACATGATATGAAGAGCATATTACAAATATGATCAATAATTTGCTGGTCGACAAAGTATGAATAACCTTTATATTATTTGGCCCATTTGTTTCAACTACCAAAAGGCAAGATAATAAGGGGCATATCATTCATTTATATATTGTAGGTATAAACACCAACAATGAATACGTACTTTCCAGCTTGACCTTATATTCGGCATGTGGGAATTATCACATCCATTAATTTGTGCTATAATTCAAAAGTATATTTCTTGCAAGGCAGATTTGAAATTATGACTAATCGTCACACCTAAATCACAAAGATTGATGACCATCCATTGACAAACCATGCACGGTGATATTCTTTACTCAATGAAACTACAAAATGCACATCCTTTCAATTGAATGATTAATTTTATATAGGTTTAAATATATGATGCGTAAACTATAACTGGCACAACAGCGACGAATACGTGACTTTAGGCCAAAAATATGGGCTTTTAGTTGGGCTTATTTTATGGGCCTCCGGTCTCTTTTTAATGGGCCTTCGTACAGTCCACTTATGAATAATAGTCTTAGAATCTTCGCCACGTAGATCTTTCTTCCAACATTTAGGATGGAGCAGAGAGATGATTTCAGGTCGATACGTTCCTTTCTGCCACCGTTCTCCTCCGAAGCAAGCGGCGGCGTACGGTGGCCTCCGCCAATGGTTGGCTTGCTCAACTCTCTGTCCAACGGCCCCCTTCACAGCCAAGTCACTTCAGGTCAACGATTAGCCCAAGCAATTAAGGATATGCGCAGTTTGCTCTCGACACCGTCGTCGTCGTTTTCCTGCGATTCCTCTCTCGATTTAGGAATTTCTCTCTACTTCGACGAGGTAGATGGCGATTCTCCGTGATATGTCTACCAAGTTTCGAATTCGTATCATTGTTAATATATGTATGTTGCTTTTCGTGATTAGTATAGTTGATTTCGAGGGATGAAGCTGAAAATTGGTTCTCCAAAGTGGTTCCTCGGATTGCTGAGTTGGTGCTGAGGTTGCCTGAGCTGTTGGAGACTCACTATTTTAATTCAGCCATTCCTCTCTTCGGTGAAGAAATGGTGTCGACAGGGATTAGATTACTCGAATCACAGAATTCAGGCATTGTCTTTCTTAGTCAGGTGCTGTTAATATTTGTCATTATGTATTATGTTGGAGAATGATGCATAAGCGCTCGATAGTGATATGGAATGTTCTTTTGATGGGAGCTCATTAATGCTTATATCAGGAGTTGATTGCTGCTCTCTTGGCTTGTGCTCTTCTTTGCTTGTACCCCACAAGCAAAAGACGGACCTACGATCTTCCGCCTATCAACTTCGATAACTTATTTGTGTATGTTAATGTTTGTTCCTTTTACCTTGAATCTCACTTCGATAGTTCTGCTTCGTAAACGCTAATATCATTGTAGTTCCAATTCTCAGGTGTCTTTATGAGTCTTACGGTACGAATCAGGAACATAAAATAAGGTGCATTGTTCACTATTTTGAGAAGATCAGCTCTTATACGCCCCGGGGAAATGTCTCGTTTGAGCGAAAAGTTCTTCCTTGGGAGAAGAACCCCTCCGACATTGTTTACCCCCAGGCTGATTTTTGGTCGAAATCAACAGTCCCTCTATGTCCCTTGGAGGTAATAGCTGAGCAATTATGCATCATTTCTTAAATTTGAAGGTTTCTTCTCGAAATAAAATCAGTATCTAATCATACATATATGGTTTTCTGCCTTTTTTTTTATAAAAAAGGACGACTTTGATCATTTGGCATATGTGCTTCTGCTTTTCAAGTTTTTCTCATTCCTCTGTTTTGCTCAAGTCTTTAGTCAGTCTAGGATTATACCCTAATCAGCGTACTTCAGGGAATACATATTTGATAATGCTTATTGCCATTCAATCCAATGGTAGGTTCGTACATCTGGTCTAATCGAAGACCAAGAATCTGAAATTCTCGAAGTTGATTTCGCAAATCAGTACTTAGGAGGTGGGGCCCTCAGACGTGGTTGCGTGCAAGAAGAGATACGTTTCATGATCAACCCAGAATTAATCGTCGGAATGCTCTTCATGCCCGCAATGGCCGACAACGAAGCCATAGAGATTGTCGGGGCGGAAAGATTCTCGAACTACACTGGCTACGCTTCTTCCTTTCGCTTTTCAGGAAACTACACCGACAAAAAGAGTTACGATGAATTTTCAAGGCGTAGGACGAGGATCATCGCGATAGATGCACTTTGCATGCCCGGATGGAGACAGTACGAAACCCGAAACCTAGTACGCGAAACTAACAAGGCATTTTGCGGATTTCTTGAAAGTCATAGTAAAATTTCCAAGAATGACGATCCTTCGTCTTCTATCGAGAAGGAGACGAATGGTAATAATAAAAGTGGGATCGGCGTGGCAACGGGAAATTGGGGTTGTGGGGCCTTCGGTGGGGACCCTGAGGTTAAAGCCGTGATTCAATGGCTAGCAACATCTCAATCTCGTCGACCTTTCTTGTTATATTATGCGTTCGATTTGGGAAGGTTGAAGAAATTGGATTTGGTTGTGAAGTGGATAATGTCTAACGGATGGAACGTGGGAGACCTTTGGAATGTGTTGGTCGAATACTCCTCTCGGAAGCTCGAAGGTGAAACCTCCGCGGGGCTTTTCGAGTGGCTCGTTCCGTCGTTATATCACGACGATCCAATGATTGTCGACGAGCTAAGGAATACCTGAAGTTTCTCTGGGATTCCGATGGCTTAGTCATCAAAATACAATAGTACGTACGACTTCATTTTTTTTATTTAATTATTTCGGTAGTAAGTCAACTGCGTAATATTTGCCTATATTAATTTTTAATTGAAGTAATTTGAGGCCATCATAGTCTCCTTGTTTCAATTTGAAAGTAGTGTCCTTAAGTTGCAACTCTATAAGTTGGGTGTCCTGAAACTGCCTCGTCGGATTTATCCCTTGTGAAAGTTCGACGTAAGACCATCTCCTACTGAGAAACACATTTTCAAACTCAAAATGCATAGTCAAACTCGAAATGCAGTAATTCTTCTCCAACCGACTCATTCTCAAACTCAAATGTCTATTTTGTAATATTCACTCCGACACCAATTGTTACAATTTTACATTATTACCCACATATTTAATAACTTTACAGATAACGCCTTACTATATATATGGAGTAATGTTATGGTGCTCATTGCGTACCTTCGTGAGCATCAACCACATCAACGCGCCAAATCAGCATACAATGAGATTTTTGATTGATCTATAACCAGTGTTTTAAAATGCGTATAGCGCAAAGCGTCGCGTTCAGTTTAGATAGCGTGTAGCGTAAATAGCGTATTGCGTGAGTATTTCGGACAAGTCACTTATTGCGTTACGAAACAGTATTTATAACAAATTACTTATCATAACACATTATTCAGTAAACTTTATATAAAAATGGATTCAATAATATAGGTAAAATCTAACAGTATATATCCCAAACAATAAAAATATACATAAAGTATATTAACAACAATTCATGTATGACTTGATAGAATTTTTAAATATTGAAAACGATAACTAATAAAATTTTAGGAAACCTAGACTTAAAAAATACAGTATTTGTAAAATGATTCTTATGAATATCGAAAAATATAAGATATGTCATTTTGATCGCTTTTAAACAAAGAATAAGTTAGATAAATCTATTTATTTTTATCACATATATTTACATTAAATAATTGATTTTTATGTTTTAGTGGAAGTAATTAAAAAGTTAATAAAAAATTAAAAAACTTTTCGAAGCAATATGTTTGTCAAACACGTGTTATATTATCATTAAAGGAGATTACGCCAGACATCACAACAAAAACCTATGGAAGCAATAGTAGGCAAGGTTTTTAAGACCGGACCGGCCGATTCCGGCCGGAAACCGGCGAACCGATCGTAAATCCGGTCCGGTTCCGGTCTGGTTTAAATTTAATTAAAAAAAAAAAAAAAAAGCAAAAATAATAAAAAGAAACTCAGAAGAGAATTATGAGGAATATGTGGGCTTGGTTTAATGGTAAAAGCTTTGCAAGCAATTTGCTCGGGCTAGGTTCGATTCCTTCCAGCCTTTTTATATTTTATTTTATAGTTAAATTATGAGCCCTATATTTTATTATTGTTAAGTTTTGACCCCTAAATTTATAAATCTAACTTTTACATCCTCTAACGAAAATTGCTTTTAACTACCAACACAATTTACTTTTATTCAATTATGATTCTTATATTTCTATAATTCTAATTTGAAAAACAACTAATAATGACATTTATATTTCGATGTTTGATTAATTCATTCATAAGATATATATTTATTAATATAGAGGTACCGTTTTATAAAGGTTTGATTCCGGTTTTATAACGGTTAAACCACTAAACCTTAACCCACTAAAATTTCCGGCCCGATTCGAAAACCCGGTTTCAGAACCATGATAGTAGGTGTCGAATAGTAGGTGTCAGAAGGCTCAACGCTTTTTTTCATACGCGTCATCGCGTTTTCAAGCAAATTAACGCTAAAGCGCGCCTTGTTGCGCGCGAGAAAACGCTTTTTAAAACACTGTCTATAACCTACACATGTGATTAGTGAACCCGTCGGGGGTTGATTTGACGTGTTGACGTGGCACAAAAAATGCCACACAACAGGTGCCCACGGATGTGAGCACCATAACATTTCTCTATATATATGTATACAAATTATATTGGAAACCGTATATCCGATTCTACCTTTTCAATATGATTTTCGTGGGCTAATTTTTTTTTTCGAAAGGAAAATATGAAAATAAATGCTTAGTAATACAATTAAGTTTCAAGAAGAAAAAAGAAACAACAAAACCCTAGGCAACTAAAAACGGCTACAATAGTAGAATTTCTGTCAAGTCGTAGTTTCATGTCGCAATGTAATTTACTTTTGGGAAAAGCCGTCCATGTGAAATGAGATACTACAGTTGATTCTACCGTGAGTGTGACAATCTTTCACCTTTTGTCAAGATGTCAGAATAGTAATAAATAATATGAGAGAAATAAAGTACTTGAATGCAAATTAGCAAATATCATTAGCATATTAACCGCTCGAGACGATGCGTTCAACCGAAGAGAGACTATATGAAACACATTTTGGATTTAGTTTTGGTGTTCGATTGGAGTAAATTCACTCCAAATTATACATTTTGGTGTTCGGTTGGAGATGTTCTAATGTCCTTTAATTGCTTCAATTCTGAAACTTAATCCACTTAAATTATAACCACTTAAGTTGAGTGTCATGAAAATGTTTACCTAACGAAAAAAGCAGTTTAAATAATAACATTCGCATCGATCAAGAATCGCGACAAAGACGGTATTCTTACAGGTTCCTTAGTTCTTGCACGAACCGAACCACATTCCGATCGGAGCTCCCACCTTCGGACACGGCCTCGATAGCCATCTCCTTCAACCTCTTCACATTCCCTCTCACCTCACTCCCCCTTTCACCACCACCCATAACAACCCCAACACACCTGCTCACCTCCTCCCTCCTAACAACCCCTTCCGCATCGCACTCGGCCCTAACCCCGACCCTCCACACATCGGCCACGAACTTAGCGTTCGTAGTCTGATCGGCCCACTGAGGCATGGCAACCATCGGAACACCTAAGACCACTGACTCGAGCGTCGAGTTCCACCCGCAGTGCGTGAAGAAGCACCCCACAGCCTTATGGCTTAACACCTTCAGCTGATCGCACCAGCTCACCACGAGCCCCTTCTCCGGCGAGAAGGAGCCGTCGTCGGGGACTTTACCGGCCTCGTCCCGAGCGGCCCACAAGAAGCTGTGATCTGTCTCGATCAAGCCCTTTAGGAGCTCGTCTATCTGCTTCTCTCCAAGGTTCGCCAGACTACCGACGGATACGTAGATTATCGACTTTTCGGGCTTTGAGTCGAGCCATTCCTTCACGTGGGACGTCGGGGATGGTTTGTCGTTGTCGTCTGGTTTGAATAGGCTGAGTCCGTAGTCGTAGTTTCCTTGTATTCTCTTGTTTGCGTACATGGACGGGACGGTCGGGCCGACGGTCAGGATTTTGTATTGGTTTTTCTCCATCCATGTCAGTATCTGTCGTAGAATGGTATTATCGTAAGAGCACACCGTACATAAGGTAGGGTAGAATGGAGCAACCATGTGAGTTGATTTTGTCCTAAAGACTGCTAGGTTTGTCTTAAATACAACTTCGTAAGTTGGGTGTCCTAACCAACCTCCCTAGAGAAGCACACACTAACTTATGAGATTGCAATACGATCAAAATTTGATCAATTTAAGGATAATTTGTTAGGTTTTGGATGCATTGTGTCCTGAAGTTGCTTCAGTTTCGAAAGCTAGCCCTTAAATTACAAACCCTTATAAACTTAATGTCTGAAAAGTGCCACTTTCCCCGTATTACGTGACAAAAAGATAACCATAAAAAAGTTATGCATTGACAACCTTTGATGAAGGTAATAAAAAGACCTAACCTCATCCTCAATCTTGTCGAAAGTGTTGAACAGACGCCAATCGGCTTCCTCGAAAGTAGAAAACTGCTCGACTAGAGCTCTCAGTATCGCGTGATAATGCCCCACGTCGTAGACCAACGAAGGCAAATCCCTAACCCTAAGCACGGGCATCGCAGGAAGCTCGATCATAGCATCCTCATCCTTGGGCGGAATCTCATACACACCCTTTCGAATATGGTAGAAAATCGAACTCACCGAGCAAGTTTGCGTGAACAAAGCCGCCCCTTTAAGACCCTTCTCCCTCGCCAAGCCCAGCACCCAAGGCATGACCGAGTCGTACAAGATTGCCTTCACGCGGAACTCCGAGCCATCTTCTTTATTACACCTCTCGACAATTTCGTGGACCCCACTTCGTTCGATGCTTCGAAAACCGTAAAGAATGCTTCGTATATGTCAGAATGATCGACTCCTTCGACTTCTACGTCGGGAACTGTTTCGATTGTTATAGGAAGATCTTTCTTTGTTGATTGTGAGATTTTAAGGTTTGAGCTCGACGTAGCTGTTATGACTAAAGTTATACGAATCGATTTGTCGAAGAAGGCTAAGCGCTTGCAAAGCTGAATTATAGGGCTTATGTGGCCTTGTAGAGGGAAAGGTGTTACTAGGATGTGAGTCTTGGACATGGCTTTTATTCTATGTTTTTTGGGTTTTTTTTTTGTCGAAATTTTTTCTTTTGAGTTTTTCTTTGATGTTAGTTCTGTTTGGCTTAGTTTGTATGTAATGGAACGAAATGGAAGACGATTGAATAATCGGTAGTGATGGATAGTTTGTGTGGACATTAAGAAATGGACGACGAGCTTGCGTGTTTGTCAAAGAAAGTTTAGTTTATTTTGTTTGGTA
Source organism: Craterostigma plantagineum (assembly GCA_027422505.1). NCBI lineage: Eukaryota > Viridiplantae > Streptophyta > Magnoliopsida > Lamiales > Linderniaceae > Craterostigma > Craterostigma plantagineum. The sequence goes on along the minus strand of JAPQWV010000064.1, from coordinate 1,165,708 downwards.
GTATGTAAAAAAAATACTACCTCCATCCCAAACCGTTTTGGACATTTGGGGTATGGCACGGGTTTTAAGAAATTGAATATTTTAATAATATTGTACAATTAAAAGGTGAAAAAAGTGTATATTTTGACACGTCTTTTAAGAATATTTAATAATATTATATTGATTGTGGTAGTTTTTTTGCTATAAAAGGAAATGTCCAAAACGGTTTGGGACGCCCGATATAGTAAAATGTCCAAAACGGTTTGGGACGGAGGGAGTAATAGATTTGGAGTAACAAGAACCTTTCAATTATATTAGATTTAACTGTATAAGCTTTGCCACTGACAAAGCCTAATTAGGTAAAATAGCACGTTGTTAGGCTTAAAAAATTGTGGGATGTTAGGCTAGAATTATTACAAAAAGTATAGTGATGTCGGGACACTTTTGTTTATTGTCTTGACAATAGTACAAAACATACAACAAATACGACAAATATAATCCCTAATTAGACAACACAATATTCTTTAATTTCGACCACGGAAACCGTCCGATTAACTAACTAACGAACCAACTGAGATAAGAAGCTATCCATGTTCATGTCCGAAGATCCACCATCACTAAAAGCTTCCATGGCCAAACTCCTCCACTTCAAAGCATTCTTTTTCATCTTCTCACCATTTTCACTCTCCATAACTTCTCTCAAACACCTCACAATCTCATCACTCTTCGCAATAACATTCGAATAACAAACCCTAACCCCAAAATTCCAAACATCTTGCACTAGCTTAGCCACCATGGGCTGATCGGTCCATTGAGGAAGAACCACCATGGGCACACCCGAGCCCAACGACTCGACCGTCGAGTTCCAACCGCCGTGCGAAAAGAAGCACCCAACCGATTCGTTCGAAAGGACCTCTAATTGATTGCACCAATTGACAAAAAAACCCTTGTCTCGAGCCTTCGATTCGTGGACGAAATCTAAGGGTAGCCTTTGGTTCTTGGACGAGTCCCTAATGGCCCACAAAAAGTTGTAGCCAGTGGTTCGTAGAGCGTTGGCTATTTCGTGGACCTGTGGCTCGGAGAGGGTGTCCATGCTTCCGAAGGCTATGTAGATCACCGAGCCATGTGGCTTGGAATTGAGCCAGCTTAGAATCGCTGGCGCTGAAGACGAGTCTTGTTCGAAGAGGTTTATGCCGTAGGTTTTGTTGTCAGAGGGGATTGTGGGACCCACGCTTAGGATTGGGCATGCTCGTGACATGGAATCTATGACCTGTAATATAATAATGTCGTGTTCGAAAGAAATGAAATTGTTTGGAAAAAAAAAAAGAAATGAAATTGTAAGTTCCAAATAGTGACCTTATTCAGCCAAAAAAAAAAAAAAACAAAAACCATTTATTTCAAATTTGTCTTTTTTCCCCCCAGCAATTTGCGCTATAAACGACACAAAATAAATAATCAATCATTTCAAAATCAATATATTTGAAAAAACCAAAGAAGAAAATGGGTTCACATCAAAGTATCAAACCAATACACATTATATTGGCTGATACGTGTACTTTCTTTAACGTGGCAATCACCAATTTTTTAGGATAGCAAAACTTATTTATAATTTAGCTACACCATATCTCAACTCAATATGCTTACTATGTATGGTATATATTATAAAATTACTCATATATATAGTTCTAATAAAGACTACACGTGAACTAATAGACAAAACTAATACGTACCTTATCTTCTAACTTGTAGAAGGTGTTGATAAGAACGAAATCAGCCTCTTCCAAGAACTTAAACTGATTCAATACCATCTCAAAGTACGCCGGGTAAGATCCATGCACATAAATAAACGAAGGCATATCATACGCCTCGAGCGGGGGCAAACCGAGAATTTCAATCAAAGGCGGGGTCGAAACGGGAAGCTCCAACATTCCATGGCGCACTTGGTAATAAACGTAGCTCACCGAACAAGATTGAGTGAAGAAACAAGCAGCCTTAATCTCGAACTTCTTTGCCACCCTCAAAGCCCATGGCAAGAACGCATCGTACACTACGCAATCGATGGGAAGACCATTTTCGGCGTACTTTTTTATGAGATCTTCTACGGTTTTCGAGCCCTTGATTTCCATTTTCATTAGATAATCTTCGACGCCCTTTGACTCGTTGAAGCCTCCATTTTCGAACCCGTCGGAAAAAGTGTCGATTCTGACGGGTTCTGAGGGTTTTGGGTTTAGGGTTTTTGAGATGAAGTTTGTGATGGCTATGGTGGTTAGAGCTCCTTTCGAGGCTAACCGCTTGCATAGCTGGTGAATAGGGTTTATGTGGCCTTGGGCTGGGTATGGGATGGCTAAGATATGAGTATGGTGGGTGATATTTTCCTCGTTGTTATCCATGTCTTTTTTTTTTGTGTAAATTGCAGTCTAAGATCACGAAGAAGAGAAATGAAATTATCTATATATATAAAGGCATACATGTATGTGGATGATTCTATAATTTTTTAGTTGGACTGTATATAGTATAGATCAGTTGTCGAGATATCAAATGAGTATACGTTTTAGTTTCGTCACGCAAAGAAAAACACATCTAATAGAAACACGAAAAACTAAAAATTGAAAAGGGCAGTATTTTTTGTGATGTAACATACGAGCTGTCTTTTTTTTGTTTTCTTTCCAGAGCTGATGTTTGTTTTTAAGACATTTCAAGTATGATGACGCGTCTTGCAAACTAGAAAGAAATGTAACGGCAAGTTTGATAATCTCCAATTCTTTAAAATTACCAAGAAGACAAATTGAATTTGTTAGTTTTCCAAAATATTGATTTTGCGTAACATCCATTCTTTCCCATTAATGTTGGTTCTTGCATAGATTTGTCCAAATGTAAACAGGTTCAGTTCTCGTAAGATGCTGCTCGAGAATGAACTGAAGATTCAATCTTGAAGTCAAAAATACCTTCACATCATACCCAACGAATTTTTTTTTTCGGAGGAAACCCAACGAAATTATAAAACGCCAATCGAGTATATATATCGGAAAACTAATCAAGAAATGTTGTCCTTGCACATATATACGCAGGGCGCGGCCTGCCCATTCAGCGCGTTGTGGGCGGTCAGGTGGGACGAGATGGCCGAGAGGGACAGGGCCTGGTGCGGCCGGGTCTTAGCGCCCGGCCTGCATTGACCGACGGTCAACGGTCAACGCTGGTCAACCCTCTAACATTTCTCCCCCGCCTGAATCGTCGACGCCCTCGTAGACGATCCCGGTGCTTGGGTTTTGAGGTAGGCATCCACCAAGGGCTGGAATTGGACTATATCCTCACCGCGCTCCCACGACATGTCGGTGTCCGGAGCGTCTTGCCATTTGATGAGGAACTCAAGCCTTGTGTACGGAGGGGACCCTCGCGTCCTATGGGCAATGATCTTCTCGACGTCACGGTTGAAGTGCTTGAGTGGCGCCGTGGGGATGCCCGGCTCTTGTTGACGTTCGGGGTCCTTGTCTTCGAAGAATCTCTTGAGGAAGCTCACGTGGAAGACCGGGTGCACACGGTACTTCGGTGGAAGCTTCAGCCGATAAGCCACGTTCCCAATGCGGCTCAAAACTTCGAAGGGGCCGTCGTATTTGGGCATCAAGCTGCGGGCAGCTTCGGGCGATGACCCTCTCCAAGCTGTTTGGAGGCGCGGGTTGAGCTTGAGCCACACTTTCTCTCCGACGTCGAACTCAACGGGGCAATGGCCGCGATCGTAGTATTTCTTCATACGCCGACTGGCCTTAGCAAGTCTATCGCGGGCCTCGTCCCAAAGAAGCTGTCGTCCTCGCGCGAATTAGTACGCGGCGGGGCACTCTCCATCCGTACTCCGTAGCGTGAGTGCCTGCGGAGTGAGAGGCTGAAAACCGTAGACTACCTCGAACGGGCTTTTCTCGGTTGCGGACGACTTGTGAAGGTTGTAGCTGAACTGGGCGGAGTCGAGGGGCGCCGTCCAATTCCGTTGGCTAGCCAATTACTACCGGCGCTTCATCAAGGGCTACTCCAAGTTAGCCGCCCCTTTGACGGATCTCCTCAAGAAGGATGCAAAGTGGGATTGGAGCGAGCCATGCCAGGAAGCTTTCGAGAAGCTTAAGTCCGACTTGGCTAACGAACCCGTCTTGAAGTTGCCCAACTTCGACGAGCCCTTTGAAGTCCATACCGAAGCCTCGGGCAAGGCCATCGGCGGCGTCTTTGTGCAAGGCCGACACCCCGTCGCCTACGAGTCACGGAAATTGAAGGACGTCGAGACCCGCTACTCCACCCACGAGAAGGAAATGACGGCGGTCATTCACTGCCTTGAAGCTTGGCGGCACTACCTTCTCGGCTCGCGGTTCGTGATCATGACGGACAACGTGGCCAACACGTATTTCAAGACCCAAAAGAAGCTCACTCCCAAACAAGCTCGATGGCAAGAGTTCTTGGAGGAGTTCGACTTCGACTGGATCCATCGGCCCGGGAAGCAAAACGAAGTGGCGGATGCGCTAAGCCGGAAGCCCCATCTCAATGCCATGGCAGCCTCTAGCTCGGCCACGAGCAACTTCGACACGCGACTTAGGCGCGAGGCCGAAAACGATGCTGCCTATCGGAAGCTCAAAGAGGAGGTGGAGTCCGGCCACGTCAAGCGCTATTGGCTGGAGAATGGGCTCCTAGTCACCCACGGCGGCCGTTTCTACGTCCCGTCCGGCAAGCTCCGCACCGAGTTGCTTAAGGAGCATCACGAGCCGGAATGGGCGGGCCACCCGGAATAAATCGCATGCTAGCACTTTTGGAGCGCAAGTTCTATTGGCCGAAGATGGAGAACGACGTGAAGGCGTTCGTCCGAACTTGCATCAAGTGCCAACGCGACAAGCCGGAGCGCGCAAAGCCCACCGGCCTCCTTCAGCCTTTGGCCATCCCGACGAGTCCGTGGAGATCGATCACCATGGACTTCATCACCACCTTACCCAAAAGTGACGGTAACACTTCAATTTTCGTAGTTGTTGATCGTTTCTCAAAGATGGCTATTTTCATACCCGCCCCGCAAGAGTGCCCGGCGGAAATTGCGGCGGACCTTTTCTTCCGAAATGTGGTGAAGCATTTTGGAATGCCGGAGGGGATTGTGAGCGACCGAGACGCTCGCTTCACGGAACGCTTTTGGACCGTTCTCTTCTGCTTACTTGGAACCAAGCTAAGGTTCTCGTCCGCCTACCACCCGCAGACGGACGGACAGTCCGAGCGTGCGAACCAATTGCTCGAGGAGTACAACTAACTTGTCACGACCTCACTTTACTTAGAATTTGTTTTGCTCAAAAGCGGGACTTGACCGGCCGACAAAGGTATGGGCGGACCTTGCCGATAAGCCTAGACTCACACGCGGGTTTGCGGAATAAGGACACACAGAATTTACGGGAGAATCTCCCAACCCAACTGCTTTATTAATCGGGAATGTACACGTATAAGCTCTCTATCATATACAAGCAAAGGACGAGCTACAAGCTACAAGTGCCTAAGCTAAGTGTGTGTTTGGAGGGTGAAGACTAAACTCAACTTGTGGCCAAGGAGATCCTTATATAGGTGCCAAGGAGGGGCAGCTCAATGGTCTTCAAAATGTGGGCCGGCCGAGTTGGCCTATGGGACGCGCTGACGGGTGGCGCGGCTCAGCCAGTTGCAGGGCCTGGCGCGGAATGATGGCCTGGGCTTGCCTTGCCTTGCTTGGATGGGTTTCCAGGTCTGGCAGGGCTGGCAGGGTCTCTTCAGCTACTTGACCTGTGGCTGGGCTGCTTTTTCTAGCGGGACAGGGCTGGCAGGCGCACTAGGCAAGCCGGCCAATGGGGGAGCTCCTTTTTCTGACAGCTTTTTCAGCTTAGAGCAGGGACCTTCCAGCTTCCGTGTCAGGCCAGCTTTTGAGAAGGCCTTTGGACTTCCGGCCAGGGACAAGCTGCCAGGTGGCAACTACTCATACGGCCAAGGTGGCCAGGCGCGGGCCACGCCGCACGCGCAAGTGCTGCGCTGTGCGGGCGAGCCGCGTGCTGAGGCTGCATGCCGCGCGCGCTGGGCCGCGTGCTGTGCAGGCTGGCCGCGCACCGCCTGCGCAGGCCGCGCGCTGAATGGGCAGGCCGCGCCCTGCGTGGGCGGGCCGCGCGTTGAGGCCGGGCGCGCGCGTTGTGGGCGGTCAGGTGGGACGAGATGGCCGAGAGGGACAGGGCCTGGTGCGGCCGGGTCTTAGCGCCCGGCCTGCGTTGACCGACGGTCAACGGTCAACGCTGGTCAACCCTCTAACATTTTTACATGTGTGCATAAAATAAAGTTAATTATTATTAAATAATTTTAATAAGTGATAGATGTAGAAAAATCTGACTGATCAATTGAGACAAACTACTTGATGTTTTATTCTAGCCCCCATCCTTAATATAATAGAATAGATATAACTGCAAATAAAAAAAAGAAAGTTTGAATAAAAAAAAAAAGAAAACAATCTTCACTACAATGCTTCAGTGATTCTCGACCTGAGTTTGAGCTCAACGTAGACGACGCCTTCAATAATATCAAGACTCTTCCCCTCCAAAAAATCAACCAAAGGAGACTCGTATAAGATCGAACTACCGACCACATCAATTGGACCCCCGCTCTTCAATACGAACTCTTTGGTGCGTTTCGACCTGATCGAAAGCTTGTAGTCGAGGGCGATCGGCTCGTCCCCATACGCGCCATGGTCATTCTCCAAACAAAGAGTAAAGCTCGAAGAGCCGCCACGCCTTTTTTTAGTGCAATCTCCTACGGAGAGAAAGAACCGACCCGCACCAAAGCAAAACTCCTCGCTTTCACGAAAGAAACGGGATTGCGCATTTCGAGATAGACCAAAACTTCTTCGAAGGGGAACCAAAACTCGAGCGACCCAACGGGCGTTGGTTCGTAGGCCCGCCTCGGGAGCCCGCGGAAAGGTGCGGAGACTCTGTCCAGTGCAGTAGGATCGTGGTAATGATCGAAAGGAGTCGTTAGTTTGGAAAGAAAGGCGTCCATCACGTCTTTTTCGCGAAATCCTCGTCCAGAAAGTCGGAGCCCAAAACGTGCTTCTGGAGCGTCCCTTTGGTCATGTAGGGGAACCGAGAAGCCAAGCACGTCAAGAAGATTGTGCGTTGGTCCTTTTTGTTCGGATAGCGTTCCTTCGTCCAACACAGTAATTCCCAAAACAAGATACTCTCGGAGCAAGCGTTCAGAGAATCGGACGACATGACGGCCACCATACTACGAAGGTTAATCTTCCTCCTTTCTTCGCGACTTCTTCAAAACAGTACATGATATATGATTCCCAATTCGAGGTTTAGAAATCGGTTGCAGCACACAAGCACAAACATTTATACCACTACAAGAAAAAGTAGTAAATTATGAGTGTAGAAGCGGATTCTGACACAGATTAGATACCGAAATAAAAAAGGAAATGTGACAAATTTCATTTTAGAAACGGTATATATCCGTGTCCAAATTTGCTACGAGAACAACCTGTCGAATCCCTCTAAATATGGAATTTTGCTTTTAGACACCGAATCTTCTGTGTCTAATATATCTGTTTTCTAGTAGTATACACACATATATCTTATGATGCTCATCTTATGTGGAGAACTTTTACATGACGTGCCACATCATCATACTGCAGCAGTATAAAAGGTGTCAGACAATGCCAATAAAAAATGTCGATCAATGCCACATAAGACGTGCCCACATAAAGGTAAGCACCGTAAAATTTCTTTTATATATATAACGGGGAAGTTCGGATACTAACAGTTTGCTGAAATTAGTTGCGATGTTGCATATCGCGGAATCGACGAGGCGTCGGACTCGACCCTCATTGGCCGATGACATATTAGGGTTCGACATGAGACATTGAATAAGCATTGCGGACTCGATGGTCAAGGGCATTTCATTCAGTAAATATGCGCAGTGCTCTATGCATGAAACCACTTTGAACTTGTGCGCCAAATTAAGCAAGGCGGCGGGAAAAGAAGGCTCAGCCTCGGCGTCGGAGGATAATGCGCCGCCGTTTTGCATGAAATTCAAAAGTTGCGAAAAAGCCGATTCCTCTGTTCAATTCGTGAACAAAAAATTGAAATCGGTAAAAACGCTTTTCTTTTTTTTGCAGAGCGAAAAATCGATTAAAATTGCACATGTACCGCAAGCTTGGATACTCAGAGCGGCCGAGCGCCGTACTGATTCGTCCATGGCAGCAGCGTTTTCAGCAAACAACTGCAGTGGCACAAGAAATTAAAAAAATATATATATATTTCAATAAATAGGAATCAAATTCAGGATATAGATTACTATTACACGGCTGAAGAATGGACCATTTCCCCTAGTTAAAAGAGTTGAATTCACACGAAGCTTTGAAACCCTAGAGCACTCTTCCATACAAATTGATTCTGCAGTAAACAAGTGTTAGTGATCATCGATGACTGTAACTATACAATCTTTGGACAAATCCGTGGGTTGTAAGAATATTATCAATTACAGTTAACAGAAGATAAAAACAGTAACCAATCAATCATAATATATAGAATTTGCAATAAAAAATTCGCATTATTCGTTCATACCTGACTCAGTATTGGTGGTCTTATTATTATTATTATTATTATTATTATTATTATTATTATTATTATTATTATTATCATCACCATCATCATTAGGGAGAATCTGAACGATCAAATCGAAGTCAGTTTCGAGAGAAGAAACATCATACGTCGACATTGCGTTGTTCATCATGACGGCGCTGTTATCGCTTATAGAATAGACTAGGTGAGGATGGCCGCACGTTGTGCGGCTGCGACGAAGTTTTAGCCCGGAATAGTAATCATACCAAAATACAAATGCGTATGGCGGTTGCGACGAGAATTTACCCAGCACGTTGTGCGGCTATGAGGAAACTATTCGGAGAGGAAGCATAGATAGATAGGAATATGTATAAGCAAAAGTAAAAATATTTCAGTAAACTTTTGCAGTCAAAGAAATCCAACAAGAAACTTGTTTGCAAAACAAGAAATACGTGCGGTGTCCCGTTTTCCTCTCGAATGAATGCCGACCCGTCTACCGTTGGAAAGATAAATTACCATCTTTCTCACCAGTTCACTGAAAACATACGTGACTTATTATTTCACATACGTAATTGAACCCATCTGTCTCACAGAATGGAACAACAAAACCTTCGCCCCATTCAGGTACATCCCCAAAACTTGGACCACTTCTCCCGGTACTTCCATAGGTAATGGTCATTCAGTCTCAAACTGATCGAAAGATTAGCAATCATCGACAGTATTTTAAACATCAGTTTACATCTTTGCTAAAGCAACATCAAGCATAATATAGTGGGCAAAAATATTGGGAAAAATGCACCCTCAACATGACAGTAATAGAGCAAGGATTGAATCCAAAAGCAGAAACTAAACAACGACTAATACTGTTGCAAGCCGTGATCCGTCTCACCATTAACTAAATTGGCCTACACAAACGATATTCTCGAAGAATAATAGCAGAATTTCTATATAAGTATAGTCCAGTTATTCAGAATTTTCCGCCCCCGCACAACTAACGATGAGTAGCAGTGGAAACCCACAAGGATTAACCCAAGAAGAATACACACGGCTCGAATCCACCATCAAAGCTTACCACACCTTCGAGCCCACGCCCAACACCTTAACCTCCTTAATCACCCAGCGAATCGACGCGCTGGCCGACACCGATTGGCCGCTCGTCCGCCGATTCGACAACCATAGAAGTACAAACACTTCATCAAGAGCTGCAAGCTCAAATTGAGGGCGAACAGTGTGGAGAGAAGCCGTCGTTTTGCTCAATGATTATGTACAACATTATCCCTTCAAAAAAGTATAATTACAAGTATGCCATTGATATAACTACAAGTATACCATTACGACCGGCAACCTGAAGGAAACTGGCTGAAAACCAGTTGGTTCTCTCTTAGTATGTAGTAACAGAAGTCTTTCTTTTGTATAAATTTTTTGAACGATTGTTTTTAGGGTTGGCTACTAAGCGGCGGGATATTATATAGGACGAAGTGTTTAGTTGAGCAAAATAAGGAAATAGGGATTTGTTCAAATAATTGGTTAACGATGATAATATTGATATTGCATATTTGTTTTCTCTATAATTGGTGTATGCGACTCAAAATCCGTCCATGATTTGCTAATTCTGTTTTTGTACAATTAATGATGTATAATTAAGAATCAAAGAAAACCAACTATAAAAATATGGCCTTAAAAATATACTAAAGAACAAAGTATATTTTCAACCATCTTAATTCTTAATCACGGATTATTTTCAACCATCTTAATTCTTAATCACGGATTAAGAAAAACCTCATGACTGACGATATTGGGTGGATCTGATACATATTCATCTTGCTTTGAGAATTGAAAAGTTTTAGTAATATATACATATTCCTTTTATATAAAATCCTAAACATGATTAATATGTGTAGAGATTTGTTAAATAAGTGAAGGAATCAAATCAAATATCATAAAATGGGCAAATATTGAGAGAATCAAGACAAATATGGAAGAAATCAAATCAAATCAAATTAGGATCAACCCATATATGGGTAGAATCAACCTAAATATGGAGAAATACACCCGGCGATTATATTTCCCATTATTGAGAATTCTCAACGCCTATAAATATGGGGCTTCAGAATTCAGAAATCACAAGTCAGAGGACAACAGCGAAGCAAGACTTGGAGAGACGATATAAGACTTTTAAAGCATCCAATTTTCTCAATGAAGTTCATCGTTTGCAAATCATAGTCCAAAGACGGGAGTCGAGTACGAAGCTTCGTCAGACAATATAAGTCTTTCTAAAATCATTTAATACTTTCGAAGTTGTTCGTGTCCGAAGAAAAGTTCGAACGTCTAAAGCGCTAAGTTCGTGATCAAGCTCAAAAGCCTACGAACAAAGCATCGTTGATAAGTATCAGGTCCAAATTAGCTTCGTGATCAAAGGCCCACGAAGAAACGAAGAAACAATCAATAAGATTCATGATCAAGCTCCCATCAAGATATTTTAAAGAATTCTCATATCAAAGAAATTGAAGATCCAAGAATTTCTTGAAGTCTTTCAAAAGTCATGCAAGTGAAGAATCAGATGATTAAAATAGAGATAGAGCCCATCAAATTTCATGAATACGTTACACCTTCATCTTTTGAAAATATAAATTCAAGCGTGCAAGTTCATAATCCCACATTATATGGAATTATATCTCCGGGCAAGAAAAAAAAAACATTGTAAAAACATTTGAATTTTAACGAGGTGTCACTAGATCAATGGAGTTTGGATTGCTACTCAAGTCCGCAGGACCTGAATAAAAATTACGAAATAAAACTCCAAGCATATTCACTATCCAAAAACCCGATTGCACCCATTAAAAAAAAATTGTTAATCGATGAAAACATTACTCGTCTTCCTCTACACGAGCCAAACTCATCCTACACAATGGACTTGGACCAATCATCTTCTTCCTCCTAAGTCCACTTATCCTTCTCCTAATTATCTCCATCTCATTCTTTCTTCTAAGTTCTTGCATCATAGCCTCTTCTTCGACAACGAATCTCCTCATCATTACATCCTCAGTAAGAGACTTCCCTCTAAACACCTTCCTCGTAAAATCTAAGCTCGTCTTTGCACTACTACTGTTGCTACGATGAAGATGATATTGAGAACTTTTTGACGAAAAGCTGCTATTTTTATTACTACTTGCAGTTCTTGGATACGTATGGCTTCTCCGAGGAGGGTTATTAAGGTAACTATGATCGGCCTGAAAAACCTCTGTGTAAGAAGAGATCGGAGCGCAAAAGCAGGCCCGAGTGAAGGACGTTGCGACCCTCATGGATGTGCATTTTCTCAGCTTTCTAGTATTGCTGCTGTATGTAATATTTGCCGTACTATTATTACTGTTAATGTTAACGCTGGCTTTGAATATTGCTTTTGGAAAGGTTTCGTTGAGATTTTCGTGCGGCTTCGAAATGGATTTCCATAGCGTTGCTCTGCTCATTGCTCTCTGGTACCAAGTCTTTCTGCATTATTACAAGAGTTTGAAATATCCATTAGAGAGAGAGAGAGATAGAGAGAGAGAGAGAGAGAGAGAGAGAGAGATTACCTAGTGTTTGAGCTCTTGGGATCTTGCATGAACAGAAGTGGTAATGAGGAAGATGAGATATGTTTCATAGCTTTAATGAAAGAAAAGATACAACTAATGAAGCTGGGAATGAGCTTTATTCTTTGTACTATTAAATTCTTGAGTCAGTTGCTTTACGCTTTAGCAGGAATGGTTCTTTCTCACATCGCTTGAGAGAGATAATAAAGAGAATGAGATAGTGATTGTATTTGAAATGATCAAAGGTGTAAAGCATATCTTTGCTCTTTATTCATTTTTACCAACTGGTTCGCTCCCAAATCAAAAGATATATAAATCCGAAAACTTAGACAAATATATATATATATATATATATAGAGTAATGTTATGGTGCTCACCTTGCGTGAGCACCTTCGTGAGCACCAACCACATCAACGCGTCAAATCAACATATAATGGAATTTTTTATTGATCTATAACCTACACATGGATTAGTGAACCCGTCGGGGGTTGATTTGACATGTTGACGTGGCATAAAAAAATGTCATACAACAGGTGCCCACGAATGGTGCTCACGCAAGGCGAGCACCATAACATTTCTGTATATATATATATATATATATATATATATATATAATATAACATATTGTGTTCCTGTGTGACGACACTTGCACTTGCACACGAGTCTAATCATTGTGTTTGTGCTTCCAGGCTCTATATTTATTGCATGATTTGATGATCAACACATGTAGGTAAGGACAGCATAATTACACCGTGTTCTAAAGTTCCTTTTAGATTATGCGATCACAATATTATATTGATTCTTGTCGTCCACATTATGCTACCACTATTGTATTTTGAATCCATATATTTAGCTTGATGGATCTTGAAGTAAAATATGTGCCTAAGAGGGGGTGAATTAGGCTACTAAAAACTTTTTGCTTCTTTGACCAAATGTATCTTTTAAAAGAGAACAGCGGAATTAAGATGTTATGATGGTTGTTCCCTTAACTGTTGGTCGAGTGAATCTGCGTGAGTACAAGTGAACAGAAAAGTAAATAACACCTGAATTTATAGTAGGGGTGTAAACGAGCCGAGCCGAGCCCGAACATGCTCGAGCTCGACAAAGTAGAGGTGAGCTCGAGCTCGGCTCGAGCTTGAACGAGCTCAAAAAATTGAGGCTCGAGCTCGGCTCGGCAACTTATCGAGCCGCTCGAGCTCGGCTCGGAGGCTCGGGAGTGCCTAAAATTATGGCAAAGGCAGCGAAGTTGGATCTCGGTTCTGTGCGTCTTCCTTGTCTTGCTGTAGTGTTCTGTTTTGCGTCTATCCTTTGCCTCAGCGAATTTTTCTGTGAATTACAAGAGAACTTTAGTTCATTTGTGGTGTTGATTGTAATACCCGTAAAGTTTAATTACGGGACTTACGACTTAATTAGCAGTAAATTAGGAATTTTGTCGGATTAAATAAATAAAGAAGTTAGGACTTTGGGTGATACGATGCTTTTATGCTTTTGTGCCCTTAAGTGACTAATGTGTCTATATGATTTCATGCTACGTGGTTTAAAATTTTTATGCGTGTTACGAAGTATGATTTAAGTGATGAACGTAGGATTTAGAGAATTTAAATGATGAGTTAATTTCGTGCTACGAAGGATTCTAACTTAGGAAAGTAATTAACAATTATATTGATAAAAAAAAAATCGAAACTATTGACAAGAGGAGTTTGTGAAACAGTAGGGTTTTCTAAGTATGCTATCAAAAATAAAAATGTTAAAGCTAGAAAAGTACTTAGAATTCAGATGAGTCTCGAGATTTATAACTTTTAAAAATGAATTAGTTTCGAAAGGGCTAGATAAGAATTTCGAGATCTTTAAGTCACGAAATCATTAGAACCCGAAATCATTAAGTCTCGGAATCTTGAAGCTTGAAATTATAAATCTCAAAAGAGCTAAATGAAATTTATAATATTAGATTAAATGAGTTGGACTATATTTATAATTGGGTCATAATTAAATCTTTGATCTTAGGCCCAAATTGTTATGGATAGAGATTAGAATAATAATAAAGTTGCTTAAGCCTTAGGAAAACACGTCACCTCACACGAATTTTAAGTAGTGATGTATATCCATTATATCATTCGAACATCCTTATGAATAGAAGAAAAAGATCATTAACAAAAGAACCCTCATTTGAACACGAAAGAATAACCAAGGAAGAGAAGAAGACCAAAGTAAAGATTCAACACGCAACCTTTAGCAAGTTAAATTTCAAATACATAAGAGGTAAAAGTCTTACTGATAACTTGTAAATTCGGTTATAAATATTAAGTTTAATGCTTTATTATTTTACGTATTCATATGAATCAGATAAGATTTCAATTATGATAATCGTAGTTAGGAATTTGGACTCAGGAAGTCACACCTTATGATTAATTTTAAGTTTGGTAAATATAATTACAAGTTGTGAGCACTTAGGGTTGAAACTTGAACATACTGATTTCGGTGATTAGACGAAGTTTAATTTTTAGGGGTTCTGTAAATAGTTAAAAGTTCTTAGGAAATTCATATTGTTCTTAAGAAGAGGTGCGATATTTAGGATTATGATGTTAAACATGAATTCTAGGGTTCCAACCATGAATCATACTAACGTTGGTTCTTAGAGTTAGATATATCATGTCTAGGAAAATTTTGGTAAGTTTTGGAATTAGTATGTTGAAGAAGGAGGCAGCTTTAAAATGAATAAGATTAGAGGATGTCGAAAAGAGAAACCAACAAATTCAAAAGGAAGAATGTCGAGTGAGAAGTTATCAAACCAACAATCTCGAAATGAGTGAATGCCGAAGTTATAGGATGTCGAAATAAGGAGTTGTGAAATAAGAGAATCTCGAGATTTATGTCAAAGCCTATGTCGAAATCCCATAATAAAATTTAAAGTCAATGTCGAGATTTAATCTTAATAGGGACTTCGAAATTCTATGTAACATATCGAGATTTTATTGTTGAGCTGTCGAGATCCATTCCATAGTTATATGTTGAATTCTTTATGTAACGTCCAAATGTCGAAGTCTTGCATATATAATATCAAGACCTAATTAACAAACTCGAGATCTAATTATTACCTATCTCGATATCTATGTCAAAGCCATGTCCAAATTCCAAAATAAAATCTATCGAGACTTAACTCTAATATTGACTTTAGGCATTGTGTAACATTTCGACATCTTGGGTGCAATGTCTAAGTTATTGTGTAACATCTCTCTTGGGTATAATATCGAGATATACCTCGAAAATTATATGTATGATATTTCAAGATTTTACATTGTAATGTCGAACTCCCACTTAATATTAAATTCGAAATCTTATAAAGCATATCGACCTCTTGGGTATGATGTCGAGGTTCATTTTTAAGTCATGTCGAGATTTATATCGAAACTTATGTAGAGATCTATTTCAAAACCCATAAAAGTCGAAATTAGGGTTTTCTAAATTAAGCCATTTTAGTAAAACTATAATTAGACTAACAAAGCCTAATTTTATACGTCTCTATACTTAGGGTTTGAAGGTTAGCGACTTACCGTACGATAAGCTAAATAAGCTAAAGACACCAGGTAAGTGGAAATCCCAACTACAACACATAAATCTATATGTGCATGAATTACATGGCTACGTGCTTGAATGACATGATTATATGCCTCTATGACTTTATGTGAATCCCTATGTGATTTATTTATTTACGTGAATTAATAATTAAAGTGGCATGACAAGCACTTCGGCATTATTTACGTATGCATTATCACGTGCATACATGAAGTTACCAGACACAAGTATAAATTACGTATGATTGCTTAAACACGATAAAAGTTTGCATTTAATGGCTCTTCTATGCTGCCATGGTGATTTTATGTCACCGATTTCAAGGCATGACATGACATGTCTCAAGGCAAGGGCATGCATGTGGCGGAAAGTTGCGACCTGGAAGATGCACCCTGAGGAAACAAACGACACCAAGGGTATAACTGGTGTCCGCAACCTCAGAGTGAATCTACCAGTGTGAGCGTCCGTGGGATCGATAAACTACATTGGAAAGGCGCCTTAGGGTTAGCCTCTCGGTGGAAGTATCGTCCGCGTGGCGTATGAAACCACCTTGGGACAGAAAAGGCGCCCTAGGGTTAGCCTCCCATGAGTGGGTATTGCCACTTACATATTTATTTACCCTTAATGGGTTTGAGCTCCATGATGGTGCATAGCAAGATAAGCCATGGGCCCTACAAGACAAGACACGAACTATGAGACAAGACAAGACACGAACTACAATATAAGACAAGACACGAATTACAAGACACAAAATACAAGACATGAAATTTCAAGACACGAATTACATGATACGATTAGGAAGCATTGGCGTGGATGCCTTTGCGTTTTAGGACTCGTGCATTGCATGGTTTCCACTTACTGAGCTTTATAAGCTCATTCCACGTTTTATGTGTTGTAGGTACGATAGAGTCGGACGTTGAGAAACGTCACGACTAAGGCGGGCTGACGGCGGTACTCCAGGTTCTTTTGAGGGCAAGGCTGTACATGGATGACGACCTGTGGAGCGATGTTAGGATGTTTTGATATGATACATATTTTGGGGCTTCGGCCTTTGTATAATTACGACGATGTGGGTTACATTTTATCGTAACATATCATATTTTAGGAAAAAGTTTTTATTAGACGGGTCTCCCGCGACTTATGTTGCGAAAATCCGCCCCTAAGTATGATTAGAAAGTCAGGGTCGCCACAGGTGGTATCAGAGCTTAGGATATAGGTTCTGTAGACTGTCCATGTACGGCCACTCAAAAGACTGGAGGATCAGCCTTGCCTGTAAGTTATATGTTTGATATGATTATGTGCTTACGGTGACATGCCTATTTGTTTGACTAACTGTAGAATGGCTAGCGGACATAGAGAATTTACTGGTGAGTCGAGTCGTGGGGTTACACCTAAGTCCCCTATGAACGAACGAGACTCAGAACTCTCACATCTTACTAAGCTGATCCAATGGCAATCGGATCAGATTAATGAACTTAAAGATCAAGTTGGTGAACTCAAGGACTTGGTTTATAAGCTTATCAATGAACAAAGATCATCCAAACCCCGTAGATTCTTACCTGCAAATATTGCTAACCCTATTAGGGAAGAAACCCGGATTTTCCAAAATCAGAAAGGAAAGCGAAAGATGGAGAATTGGCCAGAACCGAAAACTACTAAAAAGCCCTTATATTTTAAGAATCCCCACAATGTCCAGATAAAGATAACTCATCAAGGGTCCCAACATTGCCAATCAAGGCCAAACCCGATGGATGCTACTTTTCATGCTCATGTTCCCAACCCAATACCTCGATGTCAACAGTGTGGACGACAACACAGAGGCATTTGCTACTCACAAGATGCCAACTGTTTTAAATGTGGAAGGCAGGGACATTTCGCAAAAATATGTCAAACGCACATATCAGTAGAACCAGATCAAATCTTGACGCAACCCTCGCCAGTTCCTCCACTGATGTTCAACCTAAACCTAGAGGAAACAGAAATTCCTCCTACAGAAACAACGGGTACGTTAATAGTTTATAATGTACCTATGCTCTGATGGTTAATTCTAGGAAACTGAGCCACACATTTAAATGTGTCGCCAATATCCCGTACCGAAGGTGGAAATACCTTCTGACCATTTAAAGATGATGTACTAACCTGCCACATGGAGGTCCAACACGAAATAATTAAGTGTTGGAAAGATACTTCATTATTTCCATAGAATGGCAGCTTGGGTATCGATGAAAACTATGATCTTGACAGATAGGCTTCCAAAATATGAAACCGTATCTGATTTCTCTAGGAAAGATCATAAACTTCAATTTCCTGAGAAGAGAAATACCCGTCTTGCGGGCAGGATCAGCTAAAATAGAATCTCTAAACATCTAAGTACAAACCTCAGTAACTTCTTAGGACAAGTTGCGAATCTTTTCGCATAAATGGTTAAGCAGAGATTTTCCTTAGTCTTAGCTGAAATAATGTCAATAGCTCCCAAAGACGCCAATGTATGTTTCGACAATATTTCGAAAATATTTTCTGATCGATATTTTCTGATCGATTCATGATCAAGGTTGTATTTCTTTTCTTTGAATATTCTTCCTTATGAAATACGATAGTGATACTACATTTCATTTCTTTCAGCCCAATAAGCTTAAATCCTATTATACCAGAATATACATGATCTCCCAATTTTTTCAACCCTTCTGCAAATTATACATGCTCCATATCAGAGTCGCGCAGCGGAAGCGTGGTGGATGCTCATGATTTATAAATTCTGGTCTAAATCAGAATTATAACCGTTCTCGTTAGCCCCACCTTAAGGTGATACAGGTCCGAACAACTTAGACGAGCGTCATAAGCATTCTATCAGGAATTAGTTGCTAGCATCCAAGATGACAAGAGAGACCTTACATTAACTTTTTGTTTTTGCTTCCCTTCATTCTACTCCAATGGAATGTTTCTCTTTCTTGAACTCCCGTCACCACATGAAACATTTATTTCCAGACTTCTAAGAATAAGGAGTAGCAGATTTTTTTAAGGGAGGAAGAGTAGATTATGAATTAATTGTTGGATTTCCCTCCCTGTGCTGTTAAAATTCAGGACAAGGATGTATCCTACAATAAACACATTGGAAAGTTATAGAAATCTTCGATGAAACCTTGCATGACGGAAAAACGACAAGGGTAAGATAAATCAAGACAGGAAATACCGTTTCGCTGAATTCCTTGATTTATGATAATCTTGTTGTTTATAACCGTCCGTACTTGTTATTCGATTGTAAACCTAGGACAATCGAGGTTTTTGAATGCAAGTAATACGAAGTCGAGAATTAGGATTATTCTGCTACGATAAATTTCTAGACAAGAAAAGATCAATACAAGAATCATGCTTACTTCAGAAATTTATTCCAGAATTCCTTGTTGATCTTTTTATCACCAAGCAAGGATGACTTTTAGCCTAAGGGTAAAGGATATGTTCTTTTCCTTAGTAAGAATTGCCTTTAAGGGTAAGTGGGTGGTTATTTATCACCTAACCAAGCCAAGATAATTTCCTATTAATCGTTACCCTGAATTATTCCAGCTGACGGAATTTCGGGGGCGAAATTCTTTTTAAGGAGGGGAGGATGTAATACCCGTAAAGTTTAATTACGGGACTTACGACTTAATTAGCAGTAAATTAGGAATTTTGTCGGATTAAATAAATAAAGAAGTTAGGACTTTGGGTGATACGATGCTTTTATGCTTTTGTGCCCTTAAGTGACTAATGTGTCTATATGATTTCATGCTACGTGGTTTAAAATTTTTATGCGTGTTACGAAGTATGATTTAAGTGATGAACGTAGGATTTAGAGAATTTAAATGATGAGTTAATTTCGTGCTACGAAGGATTCTAACTTAGGAAAGTAATTAACAATTATATTGATAAAAAAAAATCGAAACTATTGACAAGAGGAGTTTGTGAAACAGTAGGGTTTTCTAAGTATGCTATCAAAAATAAAAATGTTAAAGCTAGAAAAGTACTTAGAATTCAGATGAGTCTCGAGATTTATAACTTTTAAAAATGAATTAGTTTCGAAAGGGCTAGATAAGAATTTCGAGATCTTTAAGTCACGAAATCATTAGAACCCGAAATCATTAAGTCTCGGAATCTTGAAGCTTGAAATTATAAATCTCAAAAGAGCTAAATGAAATTTATAATATTAGATTAAATGAGTTGGACTATATTTATAATTGGGTCATAATTAAATCTTTGATCTTAGGCCCAAATTGTTATGGATAGAGATTAGAATAATAATAAAGTTGCTTAAGCCTTAGGAAAACACGTCACCTCACACGAATTTTAAGTAGTGATGTATATCCATTATATCATTCGAACATCCTTATGAATAGAAGAAAAAGATCATTAACAAAAGAACCCTCATTTGAACACGAAAGAATAACCAAGGAAGAGAAGAAGACCAAAGTAAAGATTCAACACGCAACCTTTAGCAAGTTAAATTTCAAATACATAAGAGGTAAAAGTCTTACTGATAACTTGTAAATTCGGTTATAAATATTAAGTTTAATGCTTTATTATTTTACGTATTCATATGAATCAGATAAGATTTCAATTATGATAATCGTAGTTAGGAATTTGGACTCAGGAAGTCACACCTTATGATTAATTTTAAGTTTGGTAAATATAATTACAAGTTGTGAGCACTTAGGGTTGAAACTTGAACATACTGATTTCGGTGATTAGACGAAGTTTAATTTTTAGGGGTTCTGTAAATAGTTAAAAGTTCTTAGGAAATTCATATTGTTCTTAAGAAGAGGTGCGATATTTAGGATTATGATGTTAAACATGAATTCTAGGGTTCCAACCATGAATCATACTAACGTTGGTTCTTAGAGTTAGATATATCATGTCTAGGAAAATTTTGGTAAGTTTTGGAATTAGTATGTTGAAGAAGGAGGCAGCTTTAAAATGAATAAGATTAGAGGATGTCGAAAAGAGAAACCAACAAATTCAAAAGGAAGAATGTCGAGTGAGAAGTTATCAAACCAACAATCTCGAAATGAGTGAATGCCGAAGTTATAGGATGTCGAAATAAGGAGTTGTGAAATAAGAGAATCTCGAGATTTATGTCAAAGCCTATGTCGAAACCCATAATAAAATTTAAAGTCAATGTCGAGATTTAATCTTAATAGGGACTTCGAAATTCTATGTAACATATCGAGATTTTATTGTTGAGCTGTCGAGATCCATTCCATAGTTATATGTTGAATTCTTTATGTAAGGTCCAAATGTCGAAGTCTTGCATATATAATATCAAGACCTAATTAACAAACTCGAGATCTAATTATTACCTATCTCGATATCTATGTCAAAGCCATGTCCAAATTCCAAAATAAAATCTATCGAGACTTAACTCTAATATTGACTTTAGGCATTGTGTAACATTTCGACATCTTGGGTGCAATGTCTAAGTTATTGTGTAACATCTCTCTTGGGTATAATATCGAGATATACCTCGAAAATTATATGTATGATATTTCAAGATTTTACATTGTAATGTCGAACTCCCACTTAATATTAAATTCGAAATCTTATAAAGCATATCGACCTCTTGGGTATGATGTCGAGGTTCATTTTTAAGTCATGTCGAGATTTATACCGAAACTTATGTAGAGATCTATTTCAAAACCCATAAAAGTCGAAACTAGGGTTTTCTAAATTAAGCCATTTTAGTAAAACTATAATTAGACTAACAAAGCCTAATTTTATACGTCTCTATACTTAGGGTTTGAAGGTTAGCGACTTACCGTACGATAAGCTAAATAAGCTAAAGACACCAGGTAAGTGGAAATCCAAACTACAACACATAAATCTATATGTGCATGAATTACATGGCTACGTGCTTGAATGACATGATTATATGCCTCTATGACTTTATGTGAATCCCTATGTGATTTATTTATTTACGTGAATTAATAATTAAAGTGGCATGACAAGCACTTCGGCATTATTTACGTATGCATTATCACGTGCATACATGAAGTTACCAGACACAAGTATAAATTACGTATGATTGCTTAAACACGATAAAAGTTTGCATTTAATGGCTCTTCTATGCTGCCATGGTGATTTTATGTCACCGATTTCAAGGCATGACATGACATGTCTCAAGGCAAGGGCATGCATGTGGCGGAAAGTTGCGACCTGGAATATGCACCCTGAGGAAACAAACGGCACCAAGGGTATAACTGGTGTCCGCAACCTCAGAGTGAATCTACCAGTGTGAGCGTCCGTGGGATCGATAAACTACATTGAAAAGGCGCCTTAGGGTTAGCCTCTCGGTGGAAGTATCGTCCGCGTGGCGTATGAAACCACCTTGGGACAGAAAAGGCGCCCTAGGGTTAGCCTCCCATGAGTGGGTATTGCCACTTACATATTTATTTACCCTTAATGGGTTTGAGCTCCATGATGGTGCATAGCAAGATAAGCCATGGGCCCTACAAGACAAGACACGAACTATGAGACAAGACAAGACACAAACTACAATATAAGACAAGACACGAATTACAAGACACAAAATACAAGACATGAAATTTCAAGACACGAATTACATGATACGATTAGGAAGCATTGGCGTGGATGCCTTTGCGTTTTAGGACTCGTGCATTGCATGGTTTCCACTTACTGAGCTTTATAAGCTCATTCCACGTTTTATGTGTTGTAGGTACGATAGAGTCGGACGTTGAGAAACGTCACGACTAAGGCGGGCTGACGGCGGTACTCCAGGGTCTTTTGAGGGCAAGGCCGTACATGGATGACGACCTGTGGAGCGATGTTAGGATGTTTTGATATGATACATATTTTGGGGCTTCGGCCTTTGTATAATTACGACGATGTGGGTTACATTTTATCGTAACATATCATATTTTAGGAAAAAGTTTTTATTAGACGGGTCTCCCGCGACTTACGTTGCGAAAATCCGCCCCTAAGTATGATTAGAAAGTCAGGGTCGCCACATTGATTTTGGTGCCGGTGGGTTCTACTGCTGATATCGGTGTTCGTGCTGGTTGCTGCCGGAGACGAAGAATATTCCAATGCGGAGATGGAGAGGTTGTGGAGCAAGCGCTGGATCTGGAAGAGGTACATGGACAGTTCAGCTATGGTGGTTGCGAAGGAGAACTGTGCTTGCGAGGTTCAGCTACGACGACGGCCAAGGAGATGAAGGTGATGGATCAGTGAGAGGTTACTTGCGAGTAACTGCCGCGATTATTTTGTTCAGAAGAAAATCTGAGCACTTGAAAATGGTTATGCTATGCGATATGTGAAGGCGGCTGCTGAGAGAAGATAGAGAGAAGACATGATGAAATGAAATAGCACGTTAGGTTTAGGGTTCTATTATTGACATTATTTTAATAATATAAAAAAAATTAATAATAAATGGGCTCGATAAGCTCGACGAGCTATCGAGCCCATATAAATCAAGCTCGAGCTCGGCTCGATTATTAATGAGCCGGCTCGAGCTCGAGTTTGACCGAGCTCGAGTCGATTTTTGACCGAGCTGCTCGCGAGCGGCTCGCGAGCAGCTCGGCTCGTTTTCACCCCTGATTTATAGAGGCTATATCCCCAAGTGGGTTTAGTCCTCTCCTTGAGGTTTGCTCCTCAAGAGTTTGATCAATTCACTATGTTACCGTAGCTGGTTAGAGAAGTGACGGATCGCCTTTACACAACCAAGACCAAGATGAACACTAGTCCGCAGCTAGGGTGCCTAACGTCGAGTTTCGTTCCACGTCGTTTTCTGAGAATCCCTATTCTCCGACTGGAGACAGCTCGCTCACGAAGGTCAGCTGGATCTCAAATCCTCCCTTCACGAAAGGCACGCTTCACTCTTGTCTCCTTGTGAGGCTCACTCACGCTCAGATTGGGATGGTAGTTTTCCTAGCTTAGGGTGCACTCAACAATCGCAAATGAAAGCACAAAAGCACAAAACAGAGAGTAATAATTCGCAAATCAAACGCTCTAATTCAGATCTCTGTTCTTGCTATCTCATGTGTATGTTCGTTCGTTAGTTGTCTGCACCCGATGTTGAAGTGTTGACTTATATAACCCTGTTAGTATCACACACTTCATATGGAATGTCAATTGCAATCACCAGTTCAGCACATCATTCCATTATCATGCCAAATTAAGCTCTAAGCATCACAACGGTCATATTCATTAATTTGCATGAAATCTTACTCTAAATACATTCTCCTTACCATATAGGCAGATCTTATCCATATTAGCACTGTGGTACTTACGAAGATACCATAAATGGTTCCACTCAGCATCTTATCAATTATGCAGCACATAAATCACGAATTTCCATTCAAGTAAATACCATGTTCGCACAGGGAAAGAATTCGTTTGACTCTAACATTTTAGATGCAATTGCTAATGATATCTGCATGATTTCTTCCTAAAGATAGACAAGTTTCAGTGGATGACATGTTTTCCATGTATAGCATATATCCTTTCCATGTATAGCACAAGTGCAATAACTTAAACAGATAAGCACGAATTAAATGCATCCGTATCATATAATTCATATTTCAGCATATCTTAAAAACGGATAACATTCATGCAGTTATATCCTTAGGGCCCGTTTGGTTGGAGGGATGAGTTTAGATGGTATTAGTTTAAGTTGGGTTTATATAATGGGAGGTATGAGTTTTTTGTGGTGTTTGGTTGATAGGATTAACTAACGACGTCTTATATGTTTGGTAGATGAGTTTAGATAGTATTGGGGTTTAATTAAATTGAATTACGATTTTATCCTTAAACATTATTTTGTAATCGTGGAATCAATAATTAATTTGATAAAGCTTCCTTTAACAATGCAGAAATCAACCGAAACGCCATGGCTGTCTACCCAAAAAACTACACTCTCATATCTGAAAGATTGTTTCTTGCTCTTGTTTTATCATACGAACAAATTCGACAAGCGAATGGATTCAAAAACCAATTCGAAATAACACTCGAAAAACAACATCGGAACCCTAAAAACTACGCCTTGGCCACGTGAATCGCCCGACCATCCAAAGTCTGCAGTCGAATCGGCGAAATACATAGACAATATCTCCTCTGGCAAGAAAACACGGGTTTCATCCATCGACCTTTCAAATTACAACCTCGGCGCGAATTCCTACGGTCAATCTCCTCTGTTCGAATCCTTGAAGTCTGTTCGAGTCGTATGAGGCTGGTGGTGGGATGTCGTCGGACGATTGCCCTGGAGTGGCCTTGGTGTGGTGGCAGGCGAGTAAGAGCCGAGGAGAGCAGATTTTATATTTGGAGGAAGAGCAGATGGTTTGATGCCGATCGTGATTTGAGAGAGAGAGAGAGAGAGAGAGGGGGGGAGGATTGCGATGGATTATTAAATAAATAACTAAAATAAGGATAATTAGGTCTAGCACAAAGGATTAGCTAATGGGACCATGATGGGTGGATTTAATTAATACCACATGGGAGGCATTAAAGGGGGTTTAATTAAAACCCACCTTTAAATAAAGATACTAACCAAACATCAACTTAATTTATCCAAACCCTCCTAATCCCCCCTTAAACCCCAAACCAAACACACTCTTAGTATATAATATCCATAATTAGCACATTCAATTATATAGAAGATTTCATTCCATATATAGACAGATTTCAGCAGTAATATCATTACCATGTATATCATATTTACCCTTTATCAAATTAACGCATAATCTTTACGCTAATTGCATAGCACATCACATCAAGCATTAATCACGTCATTTTACACAAAGATCAAAGTCACTTATCATTCGATTTAATCATACTTTCCAAAATTACGTAACAATGATATCATGACGGTGGGATCAATGATCACAGTGGTATCACATAAGTCATGTTGCAATGGAATCACAGTGTCAAGATGCAATTCACTCAAATACAAGCACATGATACATACACATTTCGAATTGCTAAATTTGTAGTGCCTATCTCATCTTAAGTACATGGAATCATCAAAACTCAAATACAGTGCACGACCAAAAAGGTCAACATTCTCCCCCTTTTTGATGATGACATGTTACTAATGTTATGAGCATATTCGAACATGTAGGCATGTAACGTGTGAGCCTAATTTAATCATGGACAAAGCATGAAAGTGTCAAGTTTCACTTAAGATGCGCATGCTCCCCTTATCTAAGTGCAAGTACTTCATGTCGAGATTCATAGCATGTTCAGTAATCATTGCAGAGATAAATGCAAAGTATCACACATAAGTGTTACCAGATTTTCATGATTTGCTCCCCCTGACTATGTGCAGATATGATGTAGCATGATTCCATGATATCACATAAAGGTTCCAGCAGAAACAACACACATAAGTATCACGACTATTGCACTCCCCCTGACTTAGATATCCAAAAATTCTCAAAGCATAAGTCAGCACACATAAGGGTTAGTCAAGGAATTAAATCAGAGCAAAATAAACATAGTCATAACCATAAGCATAACAAAAGGTCTTATCCCAACAGCAGGAATCACACGCAGGTACCTGTATTATTACACACTTAGTCCATAATTCTCTCCCCCTTCAGCATCAAAAAGGGTGATGATAAAAACTACTAAGACACTTAGTCACTTAGACTCCTAGGCACTTAGACACGGGACGAGATCACTAGGCGCGAAAGGAACAGCAGAAAGCAAATGGGTGGGAAGATCAGAGATCGCTCTAAACGCTATCGGACTCGCTGTCAGACGAGGCGTGCTTCTTTAGTTTCTTCCCAAGCTTGGACAGCTTGTGAAGGATTTCACTATTCTGGTGCTTGAGCTTGCCAACCTTCTTGAAGATGGCAGCGATATCAGTGCGGATTCTGTGATCACATCATCATCATCTTGATTTTCTTCAGCAGGTTCCTCATCACTCTCAGTTAGCTCAACAACCTTGGCCTTGCCCTTACCAACGGGCTTCTTTCTCAGAGAACTCATGATTGCCTTCTTATCCTGGGCATTGAACCAACCAACTTGCTTCTCATAGTAGATTCCCATGCGTTTGAGGGTCTTGAGGTCGAGTGCGTGCTGTGCAGTGTTCTCCCAGCTAGGTGGCAGCTGAACTCCTTCGAGTTCGAACAGGTGGGACAGAATCATCCCATAGGGAAGCAGCTTCTCAGGGCTTTCAAAGGCATTGATCATATACTTCATCAGAGCAGAGGCTACATTGAACTTTCTGTTCTTAGAGATCATGAAGACGGCGAAGGTGCTCATAGCATTCATATTGGTGGAATGTCCGCCGCTACCAATCTTAGCGCTCCATAGGGTCATGTTCAGGACTTTGTGAAGAATATAGTGATCTATCCCCAGTTTCTTAAGAGCTACCCCTTCAGCAAACTTAGGTCTTCTATTACTGTTCCACATGGCTCTAGTGCACTCAGACAGACTGAACTCTTCAGACTCACACCACTCACCCATACTGAAGTGCCTAATCCCAATGTTACTCACCCCAAGCATCTCATTAAGCTTCTCACAGTTCCACTCGATTTTCTTACCCAGAACATAAGAGGTTATCACAATGTCAGAATCGGTCTCGTCATCGACTAGGTTGGAATAGAAGAGCTTCACAGCTTCAGGGTAGTCGGTCCTATTGATACTAAGAAATTTCTTCCACCCAAATCTAACTAACCACGTAAAAGCAGTACAGGAAGGGATCTCATCAAACAGGATTCCACGGCCCTAGCAACATCACGATTCAACAGGTTCTAAAAGTTCTCTTCGCAGTGGGATCTAGAAATTTTACCTCGAAGGGGATCTCATCGGGCTTGTTGACGTCGAAGGTTGCTTTATAGATATCTGCCTCTGTCTCGTCTTCACTGGAATGTCCTTCCTTAGAGACTGAAGGTTCCTTAGGTGGGGTGTTCTGCTTAGGTGGACTGGGGTTACGAGCAGGAGGTGGTTGAGGAGTAGGTTCACGAACTGAAGATGGTGCTGGAGAGGTTCACGAGCAGGACGTGATGGTGGAGAAGCTGTACGGACAGGAGGTGACTGTGGAGTAGACTCACGAACTTGAGAGACATGGGAAGTGGTTTCACGAACAGGGGTGTGATCAGGAGAGGGTAAAGGCTTAGGAGAAGGATCTTTGTGAACGATTTTGGCTTTCATGGATGATTTTGAGGACTTTGAGGGTTTCGTTGAGGACTTATTTTTCGAGCGGGTGGTTCTGGAAGGAGGCGATGAAGTGGGGGATGGTGATTCCTTTGGTGGTGGTTCTTTTCGCTTCTTCCCAGTGCTTGAGCCTGCGTCGACTTGCTTAGATCCGGCCGTTCACACCATTGTTTTAGGGTTTTCAGAGGAAAGGAAGAGGATAATGAAGGGTAGAAGATGAAGTAAGTGAGAGAGAGATAGATAGATATCGACGGTTGATGGGATGTGATGATTTAAAATTCAAAAGAATTCGTGTGAGAGATGAAAGGATTTTGGCTCTTAAATCGAGAACTTATTTTTGAAAACAATTGAGGGGATCAGAGATTTATAACCTAATTTGAGATTTCCACTGAAGGATATCGTCTATGTAAGGCTGTGAGATAATATGCTGAAGGAGGGGATCATCTTTCCTTAATTAGCTCTAAGATTCGTAAACGCTGACGGATATCACTGAATCAACTTTCTATGAGAGGTTTAGTAAAGATATCAGCCAATTGATCTGTGGTACCCACGAAATCAATGCTAATATTTCCTTTTTGAACATGATCTCGAACAAAATGGTGTTTTATTTCTATGTGCTTAGTTCGAGAGTGATGGACGGGATTCTTAGTGATACTAATAGCACTGGTACTGTCACATAGAACAGGGATCGCATCATAACTTAGACCGTAATCACTAAGTGTTTGTCTTAACCATAACAGTTGTTGACAACAGTTTCCTAGAGCCATATACTCGCTTCGGTTGTGGACAGAGCGACCGCATTCTGTTTCTTACTAGACCAAGTTACAAGGGAATTACCAAGTAATTGGCAAGTTCCACTGGTACTTTTTCTATCATCCCTACAACCCGCATAATCAGCATCAGAGTAGACTCATCAGTTGGCACTTGTGGTATCTGTGAATCTGCAAGGGACATATCTAAACCTTCCTCATTAGTAGCACCTGATGTTAGAAACTCATCAAAGGTTACATGCATTGATTCTTGTACAGTCTCTTTTATTTTGCTAAATACACGGTATGCCTTAGAATGGAGACTATATCGTAAGAATATGCCTTCATCCACCTTTTAGTCGAATTTCCCTCTCTTATCCCTATCATTCAAGATAAAACATTTGCAACCAAAGACACGAAAGTATCCTATGTTGGGTGTTCTACCATTCCAAAGTTCATAGGGAGTCTTTTTTAGAATAGGTCTAAGAAAAACACGGTTTGAAACATAACTAGCTGTGCTAACAGGTTCTGCCCAAAATTTCTTAGGGAGATCATACTCATGTAACATTGTTCTTGCCATTTCCTATAGCACTCGGTTCTTTCTCTCATCTACACCGTTTTGCTGAGGAGTAATGGGAGCTGAAAAATTATGTGTATAACCATGCTGATCACAAAAGGATGCGAATGAACCACTATCAAATTCCAATCCATTATCACTACGAATTTTGCATAGAGTGGTATCCTGCTCATTTTCTAGTTTCTTTACTAGTGAAATAAAATTTTCTAGAGCCTCACTCTTATGTGCAAGAAATATCACCCATGAGTACCTAGAGTAGTCATCTACAATAACAAATGCATATTTCTTACCTCGTAAAGACATGGTTTGAACGGGACCAAAAAGGTCAAGATGAAGTAGCTCTAGAGGTCTAGATGTAGAGATAGTGTTCTTACTCTTAAAAGATGATTTGGTCTGTTACCGATTTGACATGCTTGACATGTTCTGTCCTTTGAGAACTTACCAATCGAAACTCCACGTACCAAGTCTTTGTCAGTGATATGGGATATCAGTTCCATGTTGGCATGACCAAGACGCCAGTGTCATAACCATGAGGTATCCTGAGTGGCAGCTAAGCACTTAACATTTTGGTTAGTGATATCATCGAGCGTGATACAGTATATATTCCCCTGTCTAGATGCACTAAAGATTACTTTATCATCTTTCCTAACTATGCACTTATTGTTTTCAAAAATCACGTAATGACCCTTATCACATAGTTGACTTATACTAATTAAGTTGTGCTCAAGATTCTTCACTTGCCAAACATCATCTATGGTGGTATTAAGAGTGTTACACACTGTTCCAATACCAATTATCTTAGCTTTTGTATTATCAGCATATGATACAAACCCACCGTCGCATGCTTTCAGGGAGACAAAATTAGTGATATCACCTGTCATATGTCGAGAGCATCCACTGTCAAGATACCACCTCTTTTTCTTGTTTGTGCTCTTTCTCTGTACCTGCAAGCATTTGCATTTTTCTGAGGTACCCAAATTTTGTTGGGTCCTAACACATTAGCAGCAAAATAAGTCTTGTTCACATGTGACAAGTTGTTATTTTCAACAATGATTCCACTACACTAGCATGCATGGGTGCAGTCACAGCGGTATGTTTAGGTTTCCAAACATATTTAGACCTGTCAGCATGTTTCAGAAAGCAGTTATAGGAATGATGACCATTTCTACCACAAGTAAAGCACTTAGGTTTTGAAACCTCTGGAACTGCCTGTTTTTCTACGGTGGAATATCCTATCCCTGATCCTTCAACATACCTAGGAATATTTAGTAGGAGATCTAGATTTTGTTTCCCTTGAAGTAATCTATCAACAGTACGCTCTTTTACACTTAGGGATACTCTAAGTGCAGTGATATCACTGGTCAATTCCTTATTCGATTTTTCTAGTACATCACATTTGCATGCTCTCTTATCATCCCTTAAAGTTTCTACTTCACTCTTTTGATTTGATTGATGATTTTATAATTTTAGGTTTAAGTAAATTTAATTACAATTTATCCATATTTGAATTTAATATTTTACAAATAAATGGTAATCTGTTATAAATGCTCGATATTAGCTAGCTAAAGGTAGGAGGAAGTAACTTTACCTAATAACTTATTGGAGGGGTATTAAGAGGGTATTAACTAATACCTACCTTTAAACAAACGTTCTTACTAAACACTACTTTAACTAACTCTAACCCATCTAATCCTCCCTAATACCTCCAACCAAACACACTCTGAAGGAGAATGAGAATGAGATCACATGGGGCACGCGCGATAATACATTTAAACTAACGTTAATCGTGATAGAAGGATCAAACTAGTCCAAAATTGAAAACATCGATGATCAGATTTGGGAAACACGGGAGAGTAAATTGAACCACAGTGTAAACATTGGAGACCATTTCAGATTTTCTCACTATGAATATAATTTTTTCTTTTACCTTGTTGTACGATTCGTACTCTGGGTATTCGATCAATTCGTCGACCGTCCACGCCTTCGATGCGAGCGGCTCACAAGCGTCGAAAGCTCGCTCTTCAGGCTTGGCCGACTGCTTAGAGGCCTTCGGCTCGGTGCGAGTGCTATTGATGCTTTCTTCGTTACTACACTTCGATGATCCCAAGGTGACTCTTATGCCCGTGGCTAAGAACCGTTGGTGGCTCGCCGCTCGGGCGTTGGCCGAATGAATGGGCTCGTCGCTATCCTTGCAGAAAAGCGGTGTCTTCTACGCAGAAGTTGAAGGCCGCTTTTTCCTGAGAGATCACATGATCGAAAAATATCGATTGTTTTCTTATTTTTTTCGAGTTTTCGAGGTCAAATAAATATTTTTTCAGTCGTGTAATTTATGAGCGGCGATAGCTTCTAAAATTAATCAATTAGAGATACTATACGCTGAATTATGGATTTTGTCCCAAAATAGCTTGATTTTAAAAGTTATTGTTCGTATAGTACCCCAATAATTGCTTGTTTTTTAAAGTTATCATCCCTATAATTAGGGTTTCAAACGAATCGAACTTTTTTGGTTCGATTCGCGATTCAATTCGAAATTTTAAGATTCGAATTCGAATATTTAGAATACGTATCCGAATAAGAATATTTTCTTTGATTCGAGAAATATACGAATACGAATATGAAATCACAATATTCGGTTCAAATAATATAACACAACAATATAGTATAATTAATATATATTCGCATAGAATATATGATAACTCACTAAAACATTTAAAAATAATATGTTATAATTCAATATATGTTTAAATATAATTTATTATAATTCAATGTATATTTAAATAAAATATTGTTTATATTTTATTAAATAAAAAATGAAAGATGACTTTGAATACAAATATTCGATATTCGATTCGAATATTCGAGAAAATATTCGAATTCGAATAAGAATCGATTTTCGATTAAATATTCGAGTATTCGCATTCTTATTCGATTGTCATCCGAATACGAATAGAATATTGTGGTATTCGACTCAATTCGATTCGTTTGCAACCCTACTGATGCCGCCGAAAAATGGATCTACCGCGTTGGATGGCTAACGAGCGTTTCCCGCCTTAATTCCGCCGCGAATGCTGCCTGGAGACTTGAAAACAGGATAAGGTTTGGGGGTCGTTTGCCCTCTTGCCTAGGTTAAGAGGGTGTTTTCCGTATTCCAGATGTGAAGTAGCATAAAAATGGTGTGCTTAAGTGTGTGAGTGAATGATGAATTGAGCAGAGTAACGGTAGGATACGTAAGAAATCGATACCTGACTTAGTTGTGACCCGTAATATTTATAGAATCTTGGTCGTGGGTGGTCTTCAAGCGGTTATTACCCACCTCCCTGTTTTTCGGGTTCGGCTTGGTTCGGTTTCTCCTTTCCCCACGACCACACGTTCTTGACTCTTGACGGTTGTCCCTAGCACGATCCAATAATGCCAATATGGGAAGATCGTGGCGGTTTTTAGGCTGTGCAGCCAAGTTCCCCGAGAATAACGCCATCCTCGGGGGTCGGCCCCTCTCTCGAGGACGTCGTGCTTTAATCGCGGGAGGCACCTCTGAGGAGTGCCTTATAAGTAGGCATCCTCGGTTCGTTTTCCCGACAATAGGTTCGGTAAAAATCCCTTCGATACCTAGGGGTCTTTGTCGTGGATCTTTCTCTGTCGCCTCGGGACTTTATCCATAGGCTCGGCTTATCAAGCCTGAGACCCCTGGGGGGCAGGACTCGTTCTTCGGGTCGGGCGGTTCGGCTCATTAGGAAGAATCGGTTATTTTGCCGTGGGTCGGTAAGACCCGAGGGTAACACCTACCTATGATACTAACCCCTAAAAATTCAGTCCCTGTAATACCTCTAAATTATGGGACTGAAAAAACAAAACTATAGCGTTTTTAGGTATTGTATAATTCTATGACATGAACTTCCTTACAAGCCCCTAAACATCAGCGTACCATACGACGAAATCAAATATCTCATTCTTCGAATTAACAATTTCATCTGGCAAACATCGCAAGGAGGAAGCTTATTAGAAAGGCATTGAAGGAGAAGCCTTTGATGTCTGCTAGCTAGCTTATTAGCAGCATGAACTTCATCATCACACTTAGAACACAAAGCAGCTTCGTCAGCGCAGCATATCACTGTGGCTTTAGCCTTCTCACACACATCACATTGGATCTTCATATGGGCTCTAATTAATGTTATTTTTTTGTCTTCTTGTAACATGAATGTGTAAGAAAATATGTACTCCCTCCGTCCCGTTATCTTTATCACATTTTTCCATTTCGGGCGTCCCACTAACTTTATCACATTTCCTTCTTTGGTAAAAAACTATCACAAACAATCAATATAATAATATTAAATATTCTTAAAGACGTGTCAAAATATACACTTTTTTACCTTTTCACTGTACTATATTATTATAATAATACCACCTTAATTTACGTGCCCACCAAGAAATGTGATAAAACTCATGGGACGGAGGGAGTATTAGTTAGTGAGTCAAAGCTGAGAAAGGAATCAAGTTCTTGAACATGGTTGAGACAGCAAAAAGTGTTCATGCAATGTGTGGATAGGAGTGAAGTAGATGTACGTTTTTAGGTTATTACTTTATTTTTTTGTTGAGCTATCTCTAGTTAGAAATAAACAAGTGGTCGTCGATTTGTTTAGCTGATTTGTTTGAAGGGTTTCTTTTTGTGCTTTCTATTTATTAGGGCTCCCTAAACATAGAAGGACCCCAGCATTTGTTGCTGTTGGGATTTGATATGATTTCGAATCATTTTGTGGGATTTGATTTTCATTTTCGGTTATGTAATTTTTGTGGGAATTTGATTTGGTTTGGTACTTCAAAATATGTTGTACGTGGATGGTGATGCCACACGGAATTCATCCATTTTTCATATCCATGAGTAATAAGTCACTATGGAAGTTGAAAAAAAAAATAAAAAGTCAATATGGAATCATCCTTCTTTCATATCATATCCACGAGTACTAGTCCACCAAATATAACGATTTTCGATTTCAAGTCACTAGATTTGAAAATAGTAAAAATATATTGCAAATTTCATGTCAGGATAAAATTCGAGTCTCCAACCATGAATCATACTTCATTCGCCCGAACTTATTTTCTTAACATCCTGTCAAGGGTCCAATCCGAATTCGAATTCTTGGCTTTTGTTGTTTATGATTAAACTGATTCACATCATACAAATGGGACTTAAATCATGATCATTAACAAAAGAATCAAACTGATGGCAGTTTCATAAATAATCCTAAGCAGAGAGAGAGAGCGAATTACTACAACGAATAACATTCGAAAGATACTTGACGAAGGAACCTAACCATAGTCAGTAACGACCTACGAAGTTTCAAACCCAAACAAGGATATGAAGTACAACAAATGCACAACTTTCAACATTTTGCCGAAACAAAAAAAAAAAATGGACTAACCTTCGCCTATTCTTAATTCTTGGACGATGGGTCGGGATTTTGACCAATATCCATTTGAACCGAAGGTGGCTTAGAGATTCTTACCTTCGATTCTCCGCCTGTCTGAATCTGCTGTAACTGCTGAGGATTTTGAAACTGGCGAACTTGAGAATGAATTTGAAGTTGCTGTAATTGCTGAGCGGTTAGCATTGTGTGCATCGCATGGCTGTTATTGTTGCTGTTGTAGTACTGCTGCTGTTGGTTGGTTCGATAAGGTGCAGAATAGTTCACCATGGGCGAGGAACTGTTTGATATCGTTTGACCGGTCAAGATCTTGAGATGCTGTATTTCTTCCTTCAGCGCGTCGTTCAGTGCTGCATTGAGAGAGAGAGAGAGAGTGAGTAAAGTACGTTGTTGGGACTTTTATTCTTTTCGAGATGAAGTGAAATTTTTTCCATGGAATAGTTCTTACCATCTTGCAAGTGCACTTGCTGTTCCATGGTTTGCAACCGCAGCTTGAGCTCGCCGTTTTCAGACGTTAGGACATTCGTATCTCTCTGTCCAGAAGAAAAATTGCAGTCAGCAAAACATGGCAACAATGTTTTAATAACACGTTAAAGTGAATTGAACGAACAGATCTGAGCTTGTTAGAACAAGAGCTAAGAAGGGAATTTCAATATTGAAAGCTAAGTATGGCATATAAACAGTTAACTATATAGAATTTCAGACCAGAACCAACATAACCTGCAATAAGTTCAACTGTGCAGACAAGGAAGTAGCCTCCGTCTGAAGGGTCTGGACTTTCCTCTCAAGCTCGGCGATGTATCTCATTTTCCTCTCCTTTGACCTAGCAGCTGATTGCCTATTTGCCCAAATCCTGCATAAAGATGCAAAGTATCAAAGTGAAATTTAAAGAATATGGCAATTCAAGCAAATCTACACTTGCACATGAAATTTAGTTTCAAGACGGAAATGAAAAAAAAAAAAAGAAAGAAAACGAAGCATGAACTCCACTATTGCTTACCTTTTAGCACGCTTTGGATCGATGAGGGCGAGTTCTGCAAGCTGAGCAGCAGACATGGCTTTCTTATCAGCTGGAGATTGCTCTTCTGAACCAGAAATGAGCATCTCTGTTTTGATCGTAGTCGACCCGTCCATAGATTGGCTATGCTGATGCCTAACCCTCGGCTTCTCACTCAAACCCAAGGGCCCGTCGTTCTTAGCTCCTTCCTTGGCCTGCCCTTGTTGAAAACCCGACGAAGATCCAATCTCTGCTGAAGCAGAAGTTTCGCCCATTTGAAACGCAGACGTAGCAGAAGCTGAATTGACCTTATCCATATCGAGATACATAGAGAACAAATCCTCCTCTGTTTCATCTGAAAAAGAGGGTCCATCGAACCCACCCACGATACCTAGATCTCCTTCGAAGCTAAGATCGTCGGGCAGTGTAAGAATCTCTGAGTGGGCACGTCTATGACCTACGTTCTTGGGCGGGTTCTCGGGCATACGGCTTATGTCGTGGCTGAACTGACCCAAATCGGATAGCAAACCGTGGTTGAAACGACCCAATTGTTCTGACGATGATGAACTTCCTGGAGCTAACGGTGGCAAGTTTAACTGTTCGGACTTCACATTGTAACTGCTGTTGGGAGGTGAGAAGACATTGTATCTCCCCGAAGGTGGGAGAGAGTTTCCGCCGAGGTGGTGAGATTTATCCTTATCCATCAATCGAAGTCGAAAAGTTTTCTTACTAGCGAGTAAGCAAAGGAACAAAGATCCAAGTAAAGACCTGCTAAGAATTGTAATGCTAAATGTCTGAGTGCAAAAAATTCAAATCCAATTCAGGTGAATAGAAAATCAGGCATTTCAAACATTGGAACTCAGCAGACAGATAGCAAATAGCTCAACCATAGATCTGAAGAACTTGCGAGGTTCGAATCGAGCAAATAGAACAAAAAAAAAATCGAAGTAAACCAACGAATTTAGCTTCAAAACACAAAGTACAAGCTCGCTTTAACAAACCATCAGCTTGGCAAAATCAAATGCTACCAAGGGCAAAACTAGGATAGCTCAGAAAACGAAATCTCAATGTGAAAAAAGAAGGCAGCCTTACAGTTTGCACAGCTTTCCCTTCCAATTGGAATCAGATCTCCAAACAAAGCAAATGAGAGAATAGAAAAAGCCTTTCTAATCGGAAAGCAGATTAATCACCTACATCACATGGCCAGAAGAGCCCAACGCAGCTTCAAAGAGAGGATAATTGACATTTACACACACGATGAGAGAGAGAGAGAGAGAGCTTCAGGCGCTTAAGAACTGTGTCTCAGACGCTATTAAAAAGAAAAAAGAAGAAAGGATTACTGATTAAATAAAGGGCAAATTTGTATTAAGTCCCTAGTTAGTAGTTTTGGAAAGAGTTCAGTCCCTGTCAGAGGTCACGTTAGTTTTAAGGACCAAGAATTTGAAAATTGCAGAGATAAGGATTTAAAATATGTATTGACGAAAATACCCACCCAACATACTGAGCTAATAGATATTTTTGGGAGACTTTCTGTTATGCTTTTAGATAATATTGTTATAAATGTCTAGCGAACTGTTATTTTCCACACCTTATCTGTTACTACGATGCAGAAAATTGTTATCGGCATAGTATTTATTTTACGAATCCCGTTTTTACAGTGAATCGAGGTCCGAAATTTCGAATGCCCATTAACCAACCAAAATCGGCGTGTAATGTAGGATGGATTGTGGTATTGACGAAGCAAGATGTATGATTTGTATGAGTTTTTTTATCTTTCTATTTAGGGTTCTAATATGCGAAAATAAGATGAAATTAAAGCCATTTTTGGCAACGATTACATCTAGTACGTACAAATTTGAAGTACCCATAGTATGGGCAGCTCGGTGCGGCTCATTGTCTGCTCGTTCGTCCGACCTTCATCTTTCAATTTCGCGAAAATACGATCGACCTCAATAATTTGGGTATAATTTTACTCTGTCCAAACTGTTACTCATTCTACCAAATTCGTTACCATTTGTGACGAACTCGGTACTATGTCTGCTAAATTCGTTATTTAATGGAGCTAAATTGTTACCATGCGTACTGTTATAATTTGCGAAAACAAGATTGGAATCAAAGCCGTTTTTGCCAACGATTACATCTAATATGTATCAATTCGAAGTACCCATAGTATGGGAAGCTCAGTGCGGCACATTGTCTGCTCGTTCGTCTGACTTTCATCTTTCAATTTTGCAAAAATACGATCGACCCCAATAATTTGTGTATATTTTTACTGTCATCAAAGTTGTTGCTTTTGAACAAGTTTCCTGCAGTAACAGTTGAACGTGTTATTAGTAACAATTTAACGCTAGTAAAAAACAGAAGTGGGTAACCAGGTAACGGGTGAGTAGTTGACGAGTAACAGATGACGCTGTTGCAATAACAATTTAATATGTAACTAGTTTAGTTTATTGTTTTCAAATTTTAACATGCAAACACGCTACATTCAGTATAATATGTAAATTCACGAAGTTTTGTATAAAAATATTGTATGTTATGGTTATGATTTTCGTGGAGGTCACGTTGGAATTGAACAAGTTGAAGTATAGTGTGAAAAATAAGTAGCACCTTCTTGAGGGGATGGTCATGCTTCTAAGGATTGATTCTACGTACATAAAACGGGAAGATATGATCTATTACATTTTATTTTACATTCCAAATGGACGACGTAACACAAGTGATTCAACAAAGTTAATGACATCTTCGATTAATCTTAAACGTGCACCTTGTGTTGTTTACTGATTTCATGTGGTAACAGTTCAACGTATAAATGGTAACAAATTAACAATTTGGTAACTAGTAGCTTGTAAATCGGTAACAGAGTAATAGGTGACGAATGACAGATATTGCTGTTGCAATAACAATTTAATACGTAACTAGTTTAGTTTATTGTTTTCAAATTTTAAATGCAAACACGCTACATTCGGTATAATATGTAAATTCACAAAGTTTTGGATAAAAATATTGTATGTTATGGTTATGATTTTCGTGGAGGTCACGTTGGAATTGAACAAGTTGAAGTATAGTGTGAAAAATAAGTAGCACCTTCTTGAGAGAATGGTCATGCTTCTAAGGATTGATTCTACGTACATAAAACGGGAAGATATGATCTATTACATTTTGTTTTACATTCCAAATGGACGACGTAACACAAGTGATTCAACAAAGTTAATGACATCTTCGATTAATCTTAAACGTGCACCTTGTTGTTTACTGATTTCATGTGGTAACAGTTCAACGTATAAATGGTAACAAATTAACAAATTTAGTAACTAGTAGCTTGTAATTCGGTAACAGAGTAATAGGTGACGAATGACAATATTGCTGTTTCAATAACAATTTAATATGTAATTAGTTTAGTTTATTATTTTCAAATTTTATACTGCAAACACACTACATTCAGTATAATATGTAAATTTCACGAAGTTTTGGATAAAATATTGTATGTTATGGTTATTATATTCGTGGAGGTCATGTTGGAATTGAACAAGTTGAAGTATAGTGTGAAAAATAAGTAGCATCTTCTTGAGATGATGGTCATGCTTCTAAGGATTGATTCTACGTACATAAAACCGTTGCGTAAGATACGATCTATTACATTTTATTCAACAAAGTTAATGACATGTTCGATTAATCTAAACGTAACCCTTGTGTTGTTTACTGATTTCATGTGGTAACAATTCGACGTATAAATGGTAACAAACTAACAAATATAGTAACTACTAGCTAGTAACGCGGTAACATAGTAATAGGTGACGAGTGACAGATATTGCCGTTGCAATAATTATATAACGTATAAACCTGTGTTGTTTACTGATTTCAGGCAGTAACAGTTCAACGTATAACTAGTAACAAATTTCCATATACGGGTTACAGACCATCTACGCTTCATTTTATTTACTCTCCCGCCCAAAATTCGTCTCAGGATGGTTTTCCCGCCAGAAGCTTCAATGCCAATTTAGTAACGGAGATAGGCAAATTAGTAACGAATTTGGTAGACCGAGTAACAACTTTGATGACAGTAAAAATATATACAAATTATTGGGGTCGATCGTATTTTCGCAAAATTGAAAGATGAAAGTCGGACGAACGAGCAGACAATGTGCCGCACTGAGCTTCCCATACTATGGGTACTTCGAATTGATACATATTAGATGTAATCGTTGGCAAAAACGGCTTTGATTCCAATCTTGTTTTCGCAAATTATAACAGTACGCATGGTAACAATTTAGCTCCATTAAATAACGAATTTAGCAGACATAGTACCGAGTTCGTCACAAATGGTAACGAATTTGGTAGACTGAGTAACAATTTGGACACAGTAAAATTATACCCAAATTATTGAGGTCGATCGTATTTTCGCGAAATTGAAAGATGAAGGTCGGACGAACGAGCAGACAATGAGCCGCACCGAGCTGCCCATACTATGGGTACTTCAAACTTGTACGTACTAGATGTAATCGTTGCCAAAAATGGCTTTGATTTCATCTTATTTTCGTATATTAGAACCCTAAATAGAAAGATAAAAAAACTCATACAAATCTTACATCTTGCTTCGTCGATACCACAATCCATCCTACATTACACGCCGATTTTGGTTGGTTAATGGGCATTCGAAATTTCGGACCTCGATTCACTGTAAAAACGGGATTCGTAAAATAAATACTATGCCGATAACAATTTTCTGCATCGTAGTAACAGATAAGGTGTGGAAAATAACATTTCGCTAGACATTTTATAACAATATAATCTAAAAGCATAACAGAAAGTCGCCGAAAAATAACTATTAGTTCAGTATGTTGGGTGGGTATTTTCGTTAATACATATTTTAAATCCTTATCTCTGCAATTTTCGAATTCTTGGTCCTTAAAACTAACGTGACCTCTGACAGGGACTGAACTCTTTCCAAAACTACTAACTAGGGACTGAATACAAATTTGCCCTTAAATAAAGGGCAAACAACAAATAAATACCTTTTAGCATAAAAACTTAAGGGCCAACCTCAACTAAATCCCTCTAACTTTCAATCAACTAACTCCCTACTCACATAAATTTATCATCAAACTCCCTGTTTTAAAACAATCATACACATCACTACCCACTTGACCAAAGTGACAACGCCCCTCCTTTATTATTTTCTTAAATATTTTTCTTCCTCAAACCATGAATTGAAATCAATACGATCGATGCCTTCCAATTTCATAGTTCATTTCTCAAATACTCTTTCAATCTTCAGCCCCTGCCCGCGCCGGAAAAGCTCCGAGTTTACTCAATCCACTGTGGGTTTCTCGGTCCAGGTAAGTTGATGTAAGTTTTCAAATTTTTTTTCATCGTGGGTTACCTGTAGGTTTCTTGAACTCGAGCGAACGGAATTGAGCTGAAGCGAACGAAGTTCTAGACACTGATAAGGTGTACTGTGAACGTTTATGGTAGATGCATTGACCTAAATTGGATGTCAAGTTGTGGGTGTTGCCGCGTTTTGTGTATCATCGTGTTTTAGGTGTCGAGCTGTAAAGAGCTGAATCCTTATTCGTTTTTATACTGTTAGCAAATTGTGGGTGTCGATTAGTATTTCGTTAAAATTTGACTAATTTGTTGGTTAAAACTGTTTCTTATATACAGTACCAAAGTATGTTGATTTACAGTACCCCCGTATCTTATATGAGGTTCATTGAAGCTTTCTAGTAGTACCATATGGTAACCGTTTGTTGTCTTAGTTTTAACATGTCCTATTGTACCAAACTACGTTGTGGGGCAGAGAGGTGAGGTGCCACAAGGCTTCAAAGGCAAAGAAAGCTGTTATTCGTGATCTTCAAGGCTTAGAGATTGCACGTTTAACCAAATGTGGTGGTATTGTTGCCTATAGGTTATGACACTTTCTTTTGTCGATATGTTGCCGATAGGTTATTTCTTGGATTATGATGTTAGTGGATGAATGTAGATGAATGATATTAATGCTATGATGTCGTGTTATTGCTGATGTTCCAATAAAATTGTTTTGTATTGTGTTTGTTAATGACTTATGATCATATTAATGTTGGAAGTTATTTTTTTATCCAGCTTCTTACAATGGTACTGCAAGTAACATACATATGTACTACACTAGCATATGATATAGCACCACAAACATATATATATTGGTACTACAAATATATGAATATTGATACTACAAATTTGGATAGGAATTTCGTTAGTTAGAAACGTGGTACAGAAAATATACTACAAGTAACCTACTCATGGTACTACACTAGCTTAGGATATGGTACCACAAACATCTAAATATTGGTACTACAAATATATGTATATTGGTACAACAAATTAGGATAGGAATTCCGTTAGTTAAAAACGTGGTACGGAAAAGATACTACAATTAACCTAGGCATGGTACTACACTAGCATACGATATGGTACTACGAAAATATAGTTACTGGTACTACAAATATATGTATATTTGTACTACAAATTTGGGTGGAAATTTTTCGACGCCGTCCGAATTATTTTTGGTCCTTGATTATGATACCATTGTTATAAATACTTTACTGATTATTTGGTATCAATATTGGTGGGTTTAGTGTTTAGAAATAGGGATTATTACGCCAACTTTCTTTCTACTTATTATGATAATAGTAAGAACATCTCACTACATAGTCAAGATTTTTAAACGATTGAAAGTTAATGACATATTTTATGTTGCCGTGTGTTTAATTTTATTATGTGCCGTAATTTGGAAGTTCTCATGCCTTATTTGCACAATAATCTACGCATTTTCGATAATAAAAAACGTGGTACGGAAAAGATACTACAAGTAACCTAGGCATGGTACTACACTAGCTTAGGTATGGTACCACAAACATCTATATATTGGTACTACAAATATATGTATATTGGTACTGTAAATATGGGTAGGAATTTCGTTAGTTAAAAACGTGGTACGGAAAGATACTACAAATAACCTAGACATGGTACTACACTAGCATACGATACGGTACCACGAACATATATATACTGGTACTACAAATATATGTATATTGGTACTACAAATATGGGTAGGAATTTTTCGATGCAGTCCCAATTATTTTTGGTCCTTGACTACGTTACCATAGTTATAAGTACTATTTCATCATTCGGTATCAATATTTGGTTTAACATTTAGAATTAAGGATATCACATTGAAACGCCAAACTTTCTTTCTACTTATATGATACTATTATCAACATCTTACTTCATAGTCAAGATTTTCGATTATTGGATGTTAATGTTTGTGTTTTATGTTACCATGTGTTAAATTTTTATTATGTACCGTATTTTGAAGCTCTCAGGTCTTATTTGCACAAGAATCAACATGTTTTCAATAATTAAAAACGTTCTACGAAAAAAGATACTACAAGTAACCTACTCATGGTATTGCACTAGCATACATTATGGTACTATGAACAACTATATATTGGTACTACAAATATCTATATACTGGTACTACAACAGTTTGATGCTACAAAGAGTTCATTGCATTACATGACAAGGTTTGTATTACAAAGAACATGAGTGAAGTACACCAATCCTTATCCATATGACTACTTGAAAATTATCACAATAATTACTATGACAATGACTACAAAGATGTACTTTTGCACTTTTCCATTGGTTTCGAGCACCCCAATTCTTTTCGCCAAGTCGTCACATACATCTATTAGGTCGCCAATATGCTCTGTGTTGAGAGCACGTATTTTTGATTGCACATCTTCACTACCAGACGTATCATCTTCAATGTGAATATCTACTGGACTCAACCAACTAAAAAAATCACAATTTCCATTTCTACAATTACAGAATAATTTACCTTTCGTGGATTTCATAGCACCAACAACTCGAATTGCAGCCACCTTACCACATTTACACGTCTGATTTTTGTATCTTAAGTCCTTGATAGAATTCTTTGAATTAGAAGACATGCTGCCAAATTAAATACATAACATCACTTAACAAAAAACACAAAGATGATGAAAATACACAACAATTAGGAGAAGACATGCGCTAAAACTTTCGCCACACAAGCTAAAGCTTCAATGTACCCAGAATTAGACAAGGGGTGTGAAAAGTTTAGCCTAGATAATATCACAGAAGAGACACAAATGATAATACTGAAACTAATAGTACCCAGAAGCAACCAAGTCTCGTACCAAAACTGTTACAAATCAATACCTTTGGTTTCAACGAAAGCGTGATAGAAGCTAAAAAAATCTAATATGAAAGATATCAAAATCACACATCGAAAAAACGAAAGCTAAAACTCCAATTTAAGCCCTAATCCCCAAATTCGAGCGTTAATCAAAGTAATAAACATAGCCCGGCATGGAATCCTTGAAGAATTGCCAAAATCGAAGCTTTTAGCTCTACAATAATCCCAAAATGCCAAAAAATAAAAAATAAAAGAAAAAACAGAAGCTCTCGCTCGTTCCTTCTTACGTGTTCAACAATGGTGGAAGCTTGCTCGTGGAAGCTTACTCGTTCTCTCTCGTTGAACATAAGCGTTGAAAGTAGAAGCTTGCCCGTTCTCGTTCGTTCCTTCTTATGTGTTCCTTCGTCTCTCTCGTTCTCTCTAATGTTTGAAAGCTAGATGAAAGAAGTGGGTGTTGAATTCAATTGGTTGCCAATGAGCCCTCAGTCCTACTGGCTGAGGGGGAGGTGCTTAGGGTCATGTTGGGAGAGGTCCTGGGTTCGAATCTCATCCCTGTGACATTTCCCTAAGCCTGCCCACATGGGCCCAGACATGTGCGATTGACCTGGTCGACCTGTTTAGCAGGTAGTGGGTCGGCCCCGGGGTTTACCATCGGCTTTACCCGGTTACCAAAAAAAAAAAAAAAAAAAAAAAAAAAGAATTCAATTGGTTTATTTTGTAATATTTATGTTTTGCAAGGGTATAATTGTCCATTAGGTAGGTATGTGAGTTAAATGTTTGAAATAGGGAGTTTAGTGATAAATATATTGTGAGGGGGAGTTAGTTGATTGAGAGTTTGGGGTATGGGGATTTATGGGTAGATTTGCCAATACTTAATGATCAGAC
This sequence comes from Craterostigma plantagineum, assembly GCA_027422505.1. Lineage (NCBI taxonomy): Eukaryota > Viridiplantae > Streptophyta > Magnoliopsida > Lamiales > Linderniaceae > Craterostigma > Craterostigma plantagineum. The sequence continues at coordinate 1,121,024 of JAPQWV010000064.1, read as the reverse complement.
CCCTGTCAGACATATTTTATATTGAAATCCCCACTTGATACTTGTTTTGCTCTGAACTCCCCGTTTTATCAAAAAGACTATATTATCCTTCACTTTTGGTTTTTGTATTATTTTTCTTTCTTATGTTATTCATTCGCAAACACATTTCTCTCTAAAATAACGAGAAACCCACCATAGCTACAACCTTTCTCTCTCGTTCATCGTCGCTGGCGTGTTCTTTGCGTGTTGTGTTGCCGAAAAATAGTCGAGAACGTTCCCCGGATCTGGAATCCTTCTTCCCAGTCGAGGTCAGTCACGTTATTCGATTTTTTGGGAGCTCTTCCTGGTAAAGATGTTCTTTGGGGTAAAAAAAGGTTTTATCATTCAAAATTATGCAATTGTCTGGGTTATGTCAATTTATATTCTCCAAGCCTAAAACGATAGAGGAATATGCAGTGAAGAATTATATTCCAGCCTTCTATACAATTTTAATCACTTGAACTTCGTTACTTTCTGATCCATCTTCATTCCAATAAAAAATAGTTCAAATAAATGGATCACTAACCTAACAATAAATAATCCAACAACACTGTAAAATGGCACGATTACAATCTTTTAAAAGGTACTATACATGAATACAATAAGTACCACAAGACCATGTCTAATGATACACAAAACGAATAAAATTGATACTGCATAACATTTATACAATTGTTTAGGAGACTTTCGAGAAATTAACCCCATCCCTATGCATAAAACCAATCCCTTGCACTCACTGAGGATTAAGCTTCTGAAGCTAATTAGATTTACCCACATAGAAGGTTGAAAAATAAGTTTGAGCACATCTTCTTCTACAATCATTTTCACCTTAGACTCGCCGCCGTTCTTTGTTGTTGTTGTTGTTGTTCTTCTTCTTCTACTCAATATTTTCTTCAGCTCACTGAAAGCTTTATATGGAACAGCATGCTCGAGGACGATCCACATCGTTGTACTGAATCGGCCCGCTCTAGAGAATGTTCGATGAAAACCTTGTTGACGCTTCTCCGAGAATGCGGGTCGGCTAACGAGAATAGCCACAGAAGAGCGGCTGATATATATTTGGGTACAAAACGAACCCCAATTGCAGAATCGAATGTCTCAATATGTGAACGAAACCTCACCATAGTATGACGAATCTGATCGAAAAAGAATTGAATCTCAGCAATTTTCCGAAAACACAACAGCTTGAGAATGAGATGACGGAGTGATGCTTGATTTCTTGGAGAGATGGGTCTTCAGTTTTTGTACGCATAGGAATGAAGAAGAAAGGCAATAAAACAAGGTAGAAAGTGAGGGCAATCTCGTCTTTTCATGTTATTAGGTGCCTTTATGTATTAGACCTTTGAAATGGGTAGTTTATAGAAAAAAATATCTGAACGGGTATCTCAGAGTAGGGTTGCAAACGAACCGAATCGAATCGAATATCATAATATTCAATTTGTATTCGTTAATTTTTCCAAGTATTCGTATTCGATTCGATTCGTATTCGAATCCTAAAAATCGATTCGATTCGATTCGATAAGGTATTCGAATATATTCGCGAATATTCGAATATCGAATATTCGAAAGAAAATTTCAATTTTTTCCCCATAAAACCTGTTAGAATTACAAAATAATTCCGAAAAATTACAAAATCTAAGAAACAACTCAATGTTCGTATTTGCTTTTTATTTTTACACTTGGAGCGTGAGTTAAATAGATGAAGGGTTTGCTTTATTTCCTTTTATGGGTCAAAACAAATAAATAATTTGGGTCTAATATTTTATTTCGGCTTACAAGTATATATATAATATATATTATTTAAATATATATTACATTAAACGAATCGAATATTCGTTAATTTTTCGAATCGAATACAGACATATTCTTATTCGTATTCGAAATTATTCGAATCATAAAAAGTATTTGTATTCGTATTCGTATTCATTTATTTCGAATTCGAATCTTAAATTTCGAATCGAATCTCGAACCGAACCGAAAATATTCGGTTCATTTGCAACCCTATCTCAGAGTAAAAGTTTTGAGTCGATAGGTATTTATGAGTAGTTATCTCTTAAATAAATAGTAATATGTTACGTGCCGTAATGGGTTGTGGGACCAGTATTTACTGCTCTGCATATATTTAATATTGAAGAAAAAATTATATTAGAGAGAATCATATCCATGCCACACACACGACACAACACAAATATACACTCAATTTTACACAAAAATACAATTGCTAATATTTTTGGGGTCTTTATACATAAATACCCCTCTGTAAAAACTTGTAATTTAGTACACTGTCAGCATTTTTAATATGTAGGTACCTAATAGAATAAATTTTTGGCAGATAGGTACCGATCCGCAGCAGGTACGCCACCCAACACATTTGTGTACCCTATATCAACGTATTGTGGTACGTAATACGTTTAGAAAATCGTTGTATTAGCACATTTAGGTACGCCCTATTTACACATTATGTATGCCTACAAACACATTTAGGTACCCTATATCAACGTGTTATGGTACGCAATATACACACAGGAAGGTACGACATGACTGAAGAGACTGGTACAAATTAAATGGGGTACCTATCTGTAAAAATTCTGATATAGGTACTGATATGTAAGTTTTCATTCAAATAGATATTTATGTATAGATACCCGAATATTTTTTACTCTGAATCCAAGTTTCTACTTCATTAACTCTAATTTTTACACCAATATAGTAAAACTTCTATAAATTAATAACGTTGGGACCATTAATTTTATTAATTTAGAGAGATACAATATATTGATAAATTAATATTTTATTAAAAGATTTTTTTTAAATTAAACTATCTCTTAGTCTATGCCAATTACGAATTGAATTAGACGAGAACATGGGTGAGTACATACTATCTTCATATTACATGCAATTATATCATGTAAAATAATGTTTCAAATAACATTGCTAATTTTATTTGCTGTAATGATCTTTCAGATATATGACATGGTGATCGTAGCAAAGATCATGAATATTTTGTAATAATAACATTTTAGCAAATTACCATTATATTTACTTGTAATATTTTATGAATATTAATTTATAATTTTGATCGAACCTAATATTATAAATGAATTTTTCGAAAATTGTTTATCTTATTATCTTATCGAATTTAGTTATCTTTTACAAAGTCTCAAGTCGGGACCATAAGATTTTATTATTTAGAGAAGTTATTAATTTTAATTGATATAGAGGTTTTATTATACTTATTTATAATTAGTTTATAAAGCAAGAAGGCGTGAAAATGCTTTGGGCTTAATCGTGCACTAAAAATGGGCTAAAAGCCCATTTAACGCTCTATCATCCCATCCCAATAAGCTAAACGAAACTTACACAACTTTGCAATTTGCGACGAAATTGAAGAAAAACGGCAAATCAAAAAGAAACAAATTGAAGCGATGATTCGTACGAGGCTGCTGTGGTTCACACTAGGGTTCGCTTCTACTTCGGGAGCAATCGCGCAGATCGTATACAGAGATCTTTTGTTCGATCGTAGTTCAATTGCCTCTCAGGTAATGTAAAATCGCCAGACTTTTTATGCAGTTGTTTCATTTTTTGGTTGAAATCGATCGATGGTTACGTTTTCTCTTTCTCTTTTTCGTATATGAGATCAGTTGGATGATAAATTCATTGCCTTGGAAACAAGAGTATCCAATCTGGAATCATATGTTGCCAGAGAATCTGCTTCTTCATTCATCTATGATTACGTCGACTTAATTGCTACTGTTGTTATTTTTTTCTGTGTGTTTAATTTGTAATTCCGTACATGAATATATAATACAAAATAAAAGAATTTTGATTGTGTTCAATTTGATATCTGAGTTAAACATATGTTATAGCTGAAATTCACATAGGGCAAGATATTCTTGTGGGCTGACATATAGAATTGAGTTTTTCATGACTATCTATATGTGACTGTGTTCATGTCAGTTTTTGGTGCTATATGTGAAAATTGACCCATTGATTCTCTCTATATACAATTATGCTAAAAAGCTCGTTCTTTCTTGCATTTTGTTTTATGTTGCTCTCTTCTGAATCTGAAGTTTGAGTTCATATTCTCAGTCATAGTAGAATTATTCCTGGCTAGTTTGAATCCATCAAAAAAAGAAATTATTATATAGCAGGATGAACAAAGCCTCGGATGAAGCTGCAGATTTCCCATGGCCGTGTTCTTTGAGTTCAGTTGTGTATTATTCGGGCCAAAAAGTGTTATGTTTTTCAGAATATTATCAATCAAAGAATTTGTTGGTTTCTTCAGGCGACAAGTCTATTAAGAGTATCTAATCATATGTTGTACTTATCTTTCGGCATTACCTAACATGTTATGCATCACATAAGCTCTGTGTTTCGATTAGAACCATTTTCGATGGCTTTTGATTTATCATATTCTGGCAAATAGTGGTACACATGCATATATGTATTAACATCATGGCAAAAAGATCAAATTATGTCGCCAAAAAATAGTGGAGAAATACAAAGAAAGGGGAGGCATTACTATATACGAAAATGATGCTCATAAATATACAAAAAATCACAACCTGGGACTCTGCTAAAAAATGCTTACAAAAGTTGAAAGAATCAGCACGAGCATATCCATTACACTGCTCCCATCGAAAACTCTGTTGCCCGAATTCCACGAAGTAGGCAGCGCAGGCAAAGACATCTCTAAATGATCAAAAGCAGAAGTATTTTAATCGAAGAAAGCCTTTCATTGATCTTAGGTGGGATTTTAGCGAAACAAAATAATAAAGTTATCGTTTGTGTCTGTGATTTTATTACCAGGGGCACAGAGGGACATTGTCGTGACTGAGGACGACGAAGAAGGCCATGGAGCTTCAATGTTGTCGCTCAAATCGCATGTAAAGCTGAAACCAGTTACATTATCGTATACCATATCTATAGGTAGGCTTCTAAGTAAGCAACCTGCATTTTGCATAATAACAGAGTCTAAATACAGAGAGAGAGAGAGAGAGAGAGAGAGAGAGGGAGGGAGAGAGAGAGAGAGAGAGAGAGAGAGAGAGAGAGGGAGAGAGAGATACCATGTTGTCCATATGCAGCAACTGCCAAGGAAACAGAGACGGGGAAAAATATGAGTTGCTTATCGATGACTTCGAAGATGGATTATTAGCTTTAAAGGGTTTTAAGAAAACTCGCCTTGGAGGCTAAAATCTTTCAAGTCCACATTGCAAAGCTCGTAAACGTTCGTCAAAACGCCGCCTTTCTGCAAAATCGACCCAAAAGTAGCTGCACATATGATCGCTTGTCGATTTGTGATCAACAGCCTTTGAACTCCAGCGATGTACGTATTCAATGTGTTACAGCACAGAGGGTTGTTAGGTTCACTTATGTTTCGACAAGCATCGATCACTTCAGATGGCTGCTCAAAATCCAAAGGGGCACACTGTTTTTTTTTTTGTTCGCCAACAAAAAAAAGGACGAAAACCCAAATCAAACGAGCTCAAAAGCGCAGATACCCACCAAGAACAATGATTTTAAATGCCCCACACAAATACATACCTTTGTTGATTTTGCAGGCAGATAATATCCTGAAAACAGTATTAGCAGAATCGTGAGGAAGATTCCTCGATAGCCATGAGTGTACGACTCCTTTTACAGTCACTTATCACATCAACATTGCTCGAAAAACCACCGTTAGCGTTCTTATTCTCGTCAAGGAAAGACAGTCCCGAGATTTTAAGAGCAGCTTCCATTATAGCAGGTTGGCAAATAGACCTACAGCATTCTTTAAGAGGATCAACCGATTTACAAGCCCCTAACAACTTACTCGTATTCACAATCTTCTCAAAGGTAGTAACATCCTTCACTGGGCAAGAACCGCCAGTTAGATTCGAAGATTTCGCCATACAAATGGCTGGCAACGAGCTATTCGCTCCTCTGCTAGCTAATATGCTCACGATATCTTTGAAGCAATCGTCTGATGGCCCAATTTTTAGGGCTAAGTTGTCTGTATTTGCGCTGTAGAACCCTTGGAATATGAGCAGCAAACTGTTAAATTGGGGGCAGCATATTACATTTGCTACCACTGAGGCAAATGGATCGTTACAGTCAGAAGCTGTTTTTTCTACGATGCTTGAGATCATTGAAAAATTTACGGGGCAACGCCCAGTTAGGATTGGATCGTATGTGGCTGGAAAAGTAGGGTACATAGGTGGTAATGAAGTAACTGGGAATGAATAGTTGGGAAGAACTGTGGGTAAGACTTCGATGGGTTCGAAAATTCCACTCTTGGGTGGGCTGGCGAGGAAAGATTCTGTAGAGATGTGAGTTTGCTCGAGCGTGGTTTCTTTGGAGAGAGTGTTTCTGAAGCTATGTAGCCAAAGGACGAGTTGTAATAACGAATGGAAGAATGAGCCTGCAATTCCATTAAACGTACAAATTGTTGATCTCAACAAGATATATATCGAAAAGACAGAAAAGTTGAAATTAAATTCAGACTAAACGAGAAATGATAACTGAATGTGAGTTGCTTACCTTTGAGCTGAATACCAGCTTTAACACAACCCATGAATGAGGAACTAACTATAAGGCAACATGTGGAATCACGATATGACCCAAGAAAGCATTTAACTGTGAGCCCTTTTGGCAATCAGCTGCAACCTAACTCAGAAAACAAGTTTGAACAAAATGTGAATCGAAGATGAACAGAGAAAATGAAATTGTGGAAGTTTCAGATTTAACATAAGATGTTAAACGTAAGAGAAGGAGCACTCAATTTGGAAATTTCATCCAAGAATCACAGTTTGACTGCATTTTAGGTTTAAACTAATGCTTTCCAAGAGTAGATTCCAGGGTGTATAAGGGCTCGTCCAATGACGTTTGTAATTCAAACCCGAAACTTTAGCATTTAATCATATATTGATCAACTATATAAAAATACCATCTTTTAAGCTAAGATCTCTTAGCTAATCAAATTGAGTAATTTGCAAGAAGGAAAACACACACAACTCATTAGGTCAAGCATCAACGTACCTGGAGATGAGAAACGCAGGAAACCTACACCATAAATTTGCAAAAGCCACCACCTTTTACTTCCGATAAATAGACAAATTCAGTTAAAAAAAAAGGGACAAACCTAGGTGGGTCTTCTTCTGTCCATACGCCAAAGGGTAATAAAAGGAGGAAAAGGTTAATCACGAGTCTGATGAAATAAAAAAGAAAGCTTGGGAAAGTCGAGTGAAGCTGAAATGATGACTGATGTTCCTAACAATGTGAATTGGGATTGTATTGTAATTTGTATATTATTGAAGAAAGAAACAAAAGAAAAAAGAAATAACTTCAAATAAAACTGAATATAAAATCAAGTGAAGAACACTTGTATCTAGAGCTGTCAATGGGCCGGGCCGGGGCGGGCTGGCCGCCATGTAGCGGGCCTGGGAAAAATGGAACCTAGCCCGCCCCATGGCGGGCAACGGGCCTGGCGTGCAAGGCCCGCCCGCTTAGAAGTTTTTTAGTTTTTTCTATTTTTAAATTTTATACTTTAATTTATTATATATTTTTAATTAATTAAGGTATTATTTAATAAATTATGGATAACCAATATATAATTATATATTTATTAATATATATGTAGTTAATTATGGTCTAATTAATGAAACTATAAATTTAATTATATATTTATTAACATTAATATATTTTAAATATAATATATAATTAACAAAATTGGCGGGCCGGCCTGCGGGCTGGCTCGTTCAGGCCCGCTCTTGGCGCCCTAAAAAATTCCAGCCCAGACCGCCCTTTTGTAGGGGCGGGGCCGGCCGGCCCGCGGGCCACGGGACAAATTGACCGTTCTACTTATATCTTATAAGCCCATTGCCCATCTCATTTTTTATTTTTATTTTCTGAAGATCGTAACTCAATCGGCTATGAACTCGCCACTCATTCAACTTGACCATTTTCTCTTCCGCTCTTCTCTTTAATTAGATTTTTCATAGTGATTAACATCCTTTTCTTTTTCTCCCATGAAAATATAAAAGCTAGTAGTACAAGTAACAAAGACATGAAACAACAATTTAATTCGTAATCCTAATTGTTTTAGCCTGGACTTGGAATGACAAGATGAATTAGTCCAGCTCGAAATAGGATCGGTTCATAATCCAAAATGAGTTCAAGATTTAATTCAGACCGAATTTTATCGAATGATGCATATGAGACACGAAATCAGTCCCGTTAAAAGTCGAGGTACCCCTCGCATCAAAAACAAAATTATTGAGAAAAGTTGGGATCGCTTCAAGATGTTGCTATTATTCTAATATTTCATACTAATCAAGCTATGCTTCACAACATAGAGAAACTCAATGCAATTGCATAACCTTCTTCTCCACTCACTTCATCAACTCATCACTTACCTTCTTCTTCTTTCACTTTTACCTCCTTCAACATTCTTACAACGTCAATCATCGAAGGCCTCAACCAAGGCTCGTCGCACGTGCAAGCCCTCGCAATAGAAAGAACACAAACCATTTGCTCCTTCCTCAACCAATCACAGCCGTCCACCTCATCACCATCACCTCCTAAATTACACAAACACCCTTCATCCAAAACCTCATCGACCCTCCCTCGCCCCGCCTCGTGTCCAACCCACCCGACTAAATTCCCGCCCTCGTCCTCCTCCTGCCCGACGGGCCCCCGGCCCGTGACGAGCTCGAGCATGACGACCCCGAAGCTGTACACGTCCCCCTTGGCGGTGCAGGCCATGGCTCGACCGTACTCGGGTGGGATGTAGCCGGGCGAGCCCGCTAGCACGGTCGAGACGTGGGCCTCACTCGAGCCCGCGAGCCGAGCCAGCCCGAAGTCGGAGAGGCGCGGCTCGAGGTTTTCGTCAAGCAGTATGTTGCTCGGCTTCACGTCCCTGTGTATGACGTGGGGGACGACGCCGTGGTGTAGGAAGGCGAGCCCACGGGCCGAGCCTAGGATGATCTTGAACCTGTGTTGGATATAATGAAATGTATGTATAAATTGAAATATGATGCCCTGACTGCAAATTTTGAGATGTTAGGTTAAAAAGTGTAGTTGGACGTGGAATCGAATCAAAAGCTCGGGCCAGGAGGTTTTGTTATGGGTATGAATCATCACCACTACTCACAAGAGATTCAATGCCTATAGGCTTATAAACAAAAGAAAAAGCAGCCTGATTATGAGAGGCGTGTTGAGACAAACATAAAAATTTATATGATTTATATATCGTCGAAGGCTTGTTAAGCGGAAATCAGCCTAGACAAGACATGAGGCGATATATAAACTTAAATTGCAATATATGTCGTATAAGGCCTTCTAAAGAAGAATTCAACCACGATGAGGCTTGAGGAGGTATATTAATTTATATATGATATAATGTCGTCTAAGGCTTGTTAAGAATAAATCAGCCTAGACGAGGCGTGAGGAGATATATAAATTTATAATATGATCTTTTGTCTTCTAAAGCTAGATGAGAAGGAATCATGAGCATAGACTTAAGCATGAGGAGAATAAAATATTAGAACATTTTAAAATATATATATTCCTTTTAGGGTTAAACTTTTAGGCGGAAAATGGGCGTTCGACGAACCTTGTTTCCCAGTCGAGCGCCGTTTTCTCGCCTGGCTTGTTCTTCCTCAGCCACGAGTCGAGGCTTCCGCTTTCCATGTATTCGTAGATCAATAGGCGCTCGTCCGCAAATGAACAATAGCCTAGCAATGGGACGAGGTTTCCGTGTTCGATCTTTCCTAGGGTTTCCATTTCGGCCTTAAATTCGCGCATATCGCCTTTGCTTCCGTTTAACCTTTTGACGGCCGCGACGGTATTTTTGTAGCTCGGTAAATGCGCTTTGTACACCGTCCCATATCCCCCTTCGCCTACGACGCGCCTTTCGTCGAAATTTTCCGTCGCCGAGAGAATTTCGTCGGCGCTTATCTTCTTTAAGGTGTGTTCGAAGGTCGCCAAGTTGATGCTGAGAGGCTCCTTCGATTTTTTCGAATAATACGGTTTTATTACGAGCGCTTCCTCGCTTTCTTCGTTCTTCGCCATGATTTTCTTCGCTGCGAAAAGAGAGACGACTAGGAGAAAAAGGAATCCGAAAGTCGAGCCAATCGCGAGCCCGAGCGCTGACGCTCGGGGCACAAATGGGACAGATGGCGGCCCGGGGCGAATGCACGGGCAACCTCGAAAACAACCCCAGAAATTATTTCCCGCGAAGTTCGAGTAAGTCAATCCTCGTATGGAACATACACTGCAAGGGAACGAAGAAGAATCTTGAAACTCGTTTTCGGACAAGTCTATGTAGGCCAGCGAAGAAAGGCTCGAGAGATTTTCTGGCAAATTCCCGCCGAGCATGTTTTCGTGTAGATCTAAAACGGAGAGAGATACCATCTTCGAAATCGAATCGTCGAGCGGGCCCCATAATCTATTTCTGCTCAAGTTTAGTACCAAGAGATTGCTTACGATGCTCTTCGGGCCAAAAGAGAGAAGGCCCGATAGATTATTTGAACTTACGTCGAGAAAATTTAGGGTTTTGACATCGAATATCGACGGCGGTAATGAACCCTCCAAGCAGTTGCTCGAAAGATCGATTTTGACTAAATTCGACGACGACCAAAATTTACCCCTCGAAATTGACCCTTTTAACCGATTATTCGAAAGCATTAGCCCTTGAAGGCTCTTCATCGAGAATAATTCACGAGGTAATAAGCCTGAAAGTAAATTACCCGAGAAATCGATCGAAATTAGGCTATCGAGAGACGATATTTCCTTAGGTACGCTCCCATTGATCTTATTTCCCTGCAATAGAATTTCTTTCAAAACGGCGCATCGAGAGATCGAAGAAGGAATAGGCCCCGATAACTCGTTATAAGACAAATCGAGCCTCCCATAATGCTGAGTATATTCTGAGTCGGGAAAATCTGATCCAAAGAGAAACCCATTGTTGCATATCTCGTCGGGAATTTTGCCCGAGAGTTTGTTCGCCGAGAGAACCAAATTATTCAGCGAATGAAGATTTGATATTTCTTTTGGAATATAGCCAGTTAGTCGATTCGAGCCGAGGTTTAGGGCGACTATCTTCTTACATTTGAATAGCCCGAGTGGGATTTCGCCGTCGAGCTTATTACCACGGAGGGACAAATTGGTCAAATTCTTTAGCATGCTTATGGTGTCGGGGATTCCACCGATCAAAAGGTTATCGTTTAACCGTAATCTCTCGAGATTTGACGCCTTTGAGATGTTAAACGATAGCTCACCTTCTAGAAGGTTGTCGTCGAGAGAAATACCGATTAGGGTTTTCGACTCCCAGAGCTTATCTGGAATTTTACCCGATAATTTGTTCTTCGACATTTCCAGGTTGACTAGGTTGAGATCTCCGAGATATTCAGGCAACTCGCCGTGTATGTCATTTTCAGACAGTACGAGTTCGGTTAGACTCGAACAATTCTCGAAAACGCCATCGAGCGTGCCCAAAAAGTTGTTTCGCGACAGAACTAGCGTTTCCAGTAGGGGCGCGTTAGTGCATAGATCTTCGGATAAAACCCCGAAAATCTTATTATCGCTAGCATCGAAACGACTCACTGAGGGAAGGTCGAGCGACGGTAATGGGCCTTCGAAAAGGTTTCCCGAGAAAACTACCGATTTCGCCCTTTTCCAATTCGAAATCCACGACGGTATTTGCCCGGACAAGTGATTCGATTCCAAAAGCAAAGATTCGATCGAATCTAACCCCGCGAAAGTTTCGGGGATTGGGCCATGTAATGAGTTGAACGAAAGGTCGACGATCTTCAGCTTCTTACAGTTTCCCAGCTGGGGAGGTAAAAGCCCTTTAATTCCCGAGCTCGGGGCGATTAGGTAAATTAGGTTTCGAAGATTCCCGAGGGTCTCCGGCAAATCTCCGTCGAACTCGTTGCGAGCTAAGTTCAAGTAGGTCAAATTACTCAACCTAGAAAAAATCTCCGGCGAAATTTCCCCGGCGAATGAGTTCAACGAAAGGTCAAGTATTCGAATATTCGTCAACTTTCCGATCTCCGACGGTAAAATTCCACCAAACTTGTTATTTCGAGCCGTGAAAAACCTAAGCTGAGTTAGTTTCCCAAAGGTGATAGGCAGATTACCCGAGAACGAATTGCTGCTTATGTCGAGGGACGTCAGCATTTTTATATTTTCGAAATCTTTCGGAAGATTTCCCGAGAAAGCGTTCGAATGCAGTGATAGTTCTCGGAGAAATTTCAGCCGCCCAATCTTAGGTGGAATTTCGCCGGAGAAATTGTTGTTGTCGAGAATTAGATGCCTTAGGCGCTTAATATTGAATATTTCCTTAGGTATTTTGCCAGATAATCTGTTGTAGCTGAGGTCGATCACTTCCAAGCTGTTCAACTCCGGCCAGAATTCCGGCAAAATCTCGCCGGAAAGTGAACAGTGGCTGAGGTTGAGGTACTTGAGGGACTTATTGAATCTTGTAATAATATTTGGAAAAGAAGGAAGATGATTATTTGAGGAGCACGGCGAATTCTTATTACCAAGTGCTGCGAAAAATCCCTCGTCGCCGTTGCATGGGAACAATTTGGTTGGTTTATGACACAAGGGATATTGATTCTTCGCCTTTCCGAAAATTTTCGAAAACCATTGTTTTCTGCTGATGAGGGAAGAGTTATTATTCTCGAAAGGCGACGAACTCATTAGGGTTTCTTCTTTTTCGATGGATCGTTGGAATAGGAAGAAGGCGAAGATAAGGAGGTGAAGTGCACGCGCCATCATAGCTTTTTGTTCCTACTTCCTTATGAGCACTAACTGCAATAAAAGGGAAGATGGTTTGTAAAGCTCAATGCTAGGAATCAAATACATAGCATAAGTATAAGAAATCTTTTTGTAAATGAGGATTATGAATTTCTTCAACTACTTGAAAGAATCTTATTACATCACTCCCTCAGATTGTTTCTTCAACTACTTCCTTCAAATTATAAATTGTGTAGTTATCAATTCTATCTAACAGGAATCAAATATAGCATTTAAAATAGGGAATCTCTGCTATATAGGCATTGAAACGGACGAGGATATGAAGCATAGGCACACGAAAAATATGTATCTACATAGTACATACACACACATATATACCTATACCTGGCTCTTGCAAACTGAAATCTGAGCAGAACTAAATGAATTTACAAACCAGTCATAGTACTTTGAGTGCTTCAGTGTGTGTCTGTGTGTGGAGAGGAAGATGGTGAAATATAGCGTGAGAGACAGTTGACAACTAGGAATAATGAATGCATCTCATTAATTATTAACGTTACGAAACTCATTAGAAGACAATCTCAAAGAAGCGTGTAATGCATGAGCAGGAAAGTTCTAGTTAGCTAGGCTCACATGGATTGGACTTTGTGCTTGTAATAAATTAATATGTATTTTCATTAACGTTACGAAACTCGGAAACTCTCTACTTTTACAATTTAAAATACACTAAAACTAAAATATTACTTTGTCCCATCTCTTATAAAATATTTATATAATAACATAAAACCTTAACGTTTTTATCATAAATCAAAGAGAGTAATTATGACTTGGTATTGTTCCACTTCAAATGGCCAATGAGGGTATTTATAGGTCAAGAATTACAACCTTCAACCAATGAAATTAAATCTAACAAATAAAATAATAATAGATCCAACCAATATGGGCATCCATACCTAGCACCACACCTATATTTATAATACTCTCCCTTGGATGTCATGTCCATTACAAAATATTTTCATCTGACTATATAACCGTCTCGTTAAAAACCTTATTAGGAAAAACCCAGTGGGATAAAAACTTAATGAAGGGAAAAAAGAGTGGCGTATATTGTCTCCCCCTGATGTAAACATTATTCAAGATCTTTGAGCCTTCGGAGACCAATTAAATCTACAAGTTTTTCGAATAATCTTGGAGGTAGCGCTTTTGTGAATAAATCTGCAAGGTTGTCACTTGATCAAACTTGTTGTACGTCAATTTCGCCGGTCGTCTGAAGGTCGTGCGTATAAAAGAATTTAGGCGATATATGTTTGGTTCTATCGCCTTTGATGTAACCTTCCTTTAACTGAGCAATACATGCGGCATTGTCTTCATATAAGATCGTCGGAGGTTACCTTTCCGATAATAACCCAAAAGATTGTAGTATATGCTGGATTATCGATCGCAACCAAACACATTCTCTGCTAGCTTCATGAATCGCTAAAATTTCCGCAAGATTAGATGAGGTGGCGGTTAAACTTTGTTTAATTGACCGCCAAGAAATAGCAGTTCCACCATATGTAAAAAAATAACCCGTTTGCGATCGAGCATTATGTGGGTCGGATAGAAAACCAGCATCTGCATATCCGATTAGATCTGACCTGGACTCATTTGAATAGAATAAACCCAAATCAGTTGTTCCTTTTAGGTATCGAAAAATTCGTTTAACACCATGCCAATGTCTACGAGTTGGTGACGAACTATATCTCGCCAATAAATTTACAGCGATTGCTATATCAGGTCGCGTATGACTCGTAAGATACATTAGTGCTCCTATGGCACTAAGATATGGTACTTCAGGACCAAGCAATTCTTCATCATTTTCTCGAGGTCTGAATGGATCTTTATTCACATCTAGAGATCGAACAATCATCGGAGTATCCAACAGATGAGCTTTATCCATATAAAATCTTTTCAATACCTTTTTCGTATATGTCTCTTGACATACAAATATTCCATTCTTCAAGTATTCAATCTGCAAGCCAAGACAAAATTTCGTCTTTCTAAGATCTTTCATTTCGAACTCATTTTTCAAACAATTAACGCCCTTTGACAACTCTTCAGGAGTTCCAATTATATTGATATCATCAACATATACCGCTATGATAACAAAATCATTTCTACATCTTCTCATAAATATACAAGGGCAAATTTGATCATTTTTGTATCCTCCTTTTAATAAATATTCACTTAGGCGATTATACCACATACGCCCAGATTGCTTTAATCCGTAAAGCGATTTGTTCAGTTTAATTGAGTACTCATCACGGGGCCCTGAATTTTTAGGCAATTGAAATTCCTCAGGAAGCTTCATATAAATGTCACTATCAAGTGAGCCATATAAATAGGCAGTGACAACATCCATTAGACGTATATCGAGTTTTTCATGTATTTCCAGACTTATTATATAACGGAAAGTTGTTGCATCCATCACCGGAGAATATGTCTCATATACCAGGTCTTTGCGAAAAACCTTGTGCAACAAGCCAGGCTTTGTATCTCATAATTTCGCCCTTTCCATTTCTCTTTTTGATAAAAACCCATTTATATCCAACCGGCTTTATATTCTCCGGTATACGGACTACAGGTCCGAAAACTTTTCGTTTCTCAAGTGATTTTAATTTAGCATCGATTGCATCTTTCCATTTTGACCAATCATTTATTTGGCTGCATTTTTTTACAGACCTTGGTTCATGATCCTCATTCTCATTAATCTCATTCATTTCTTGTAGCGCTACGTTAAATGAGAATTTGTCGTCAACGTTGACTTTATCTCGGTTCCATCTTATTCCATTCTGGGCGTAATTGATAGAGATCTCTTCATTATCAATATTTTCAATTTGTTCAGATTCCTGACTTACATTCTTATCATCATTTATGCCCATCGACTCTTCTCTAGTCGATAAATCCTCGATTGGACCATTCTTATTATTTGCTCCTCTTCTTTTTCGAGGATTTTTATCTTTGGAACCAGAGGGCCTACCACGCTTTAGTTGTGGTTTAAGCTCAATCGTATTATCTGTTTGTTCTGCAGAAACATTAATTTTAGCAGGAGTATTAACAGCTGGAATATGTGATTTTGTCACTCTTTTTGGGTCAGCAAAACTGTCTGGAAATTGGTTCGCTAAACTTTGTAAATGATTATCTTTTGAACTTCTAGTTCACATTCTTTTGTTCGAGGATCATAATGATTTAGTGATAATTCATTCCAACTAATATTTCTTTCCAACTGTTTCATTTCTCCCCCTAATGTCGGAAAATTTGTTTCATCAAAGTGACAGTCGGCAAATCTGGCCGTGAATCGATATCCAGTTAAGGGTTCTAAATATTTTATAATTGATGGAGATTCAAATCCGACATATGTTCCCAACCTCCTTTGAGGTCCCATCTTTGTGCGTTGTGGTGGTGCAATTGGAACATATACTGCACATCCAAAAATTCGTAGATGAGAAATATCTGGTTCCTGACCATAAACCATTTGTAACGGGGAGATGTCATGATAACTTGTTGGCCTGATGCGGATTAGTGCTGCTGCATGTAATATAGCATGTCCCCAACAAGACGATGGAAGTTTTGACTTCATCAACAATGGCCTTGCAATTAAATGCAGGCGTTTAATCAATGATTCTGCAAGACCGTTTTGTGTATGAACATGTGGCACAGGATGGTCGCATCGATACAGATAGACATATAATAATCATTAAATGCCTTGGAAGTGAATTCACCAGCATTATCAAGACGCATTTTCTTTATCGGATAATCTGGGAAATGTGCTCTTAATCTAATCAGCTGAGCAAGTAATCTCGCAAATGCCACGTTTCTCGTAGATAATAAACATACATGAGACCATTTACTTGATGCATCAATTAATACCATGAAATATTTAAATGGTCCACATGATGGATGTATCGGTCCACAAATAACGCCATGTATACGCTCCAAAAATGCAATAGATTCAGTCTTTACTTTCAATTGGGATGGTCGAATAATTAACTTCCCTTTAGAGCAAGCAATACATGCTAATTCTTTAGACTGAAGAATCTTCGGGTTCCTCAATAAATGTCCGCGTGAATTTTCAATTATTTTCGCATCATAATTGTACCGGGATGGCCCAACCGGTCATGCCAAACATTAAATGTACTGTCATTGCTAAACTTTTGGATAGCATATGACTCAATCGTTCTAAGATATGTGTAGTATAGCCCAGAGTCAAAAGACGGTAATATTTCTATGATTCTTTTTTCATTCGAAATCACTTTTGTAATGTGCAAATATTCAATATCTCCCTTTTGTGCAGTCTCAACATGATATCCGTTATTTCGAATCGCTTTAAAGCTTAATAAGTTTCTTTGAGACTTAGGGGAATATAAAGCACTTTCAATAATCAGCCTTGTTCCTCTGGGCAATAATATATTAGCTCTTCCGGAGCCTTCAATTATATTTGTGCTACCCGATATAGTAATCACACTGATTTCTTTCATATCAAGATGCTCGAAATAGTTTTTATTTTTCAGAATTGTATTAGTCGTTGCACAGTCCGCAAGACATAATTCTTGATTGCGCATGCTCGTGTCCATCATATAAAATCCTTTATAAACAAACATATAATTATCATTAATAAATATTATCAAAACAAACGATACATAGCAAACACATGAATAGCATCCAAATAACAATCATAGCAAACATAACGATATTATTGAAAACAAACAATACATAGCAAACTCAGGAATATCATCCAAATAACAATCATAGCAAATATAACGATAGCACACAATAATAAACCATTTAATTATAAAATGATAGCAGGTTAAATTTCTTCATTCATGAGTAGAAAATCGTCGGCATCGAAATTAACACCTTCTTCATTAACACCAGAAGTTGAAGCAATTATACCCTGAACAAAGTTCGTTTCAGCTTTCTTTCCTTTACCCATTGATTCTTGATACAACTCAACAAGGCATTGAGGCATACGGCAAGTGCGGGACCAATGGCCCGGACGACCGCATCGAAAACATTTTTCGTCATTCCCTTTTTGTTCAGTTTGCTTCCTTTCATTTTTACTGTCATAAACTTTCTTCTTCTAGATTTTGATGACCACCACGATAATTATGATAACCACCACGGAAATATTGATAACTACCATCATGATAACTTCGACCACGACCATGACCTTGGCCACGTCCACGTCCACGACCACGATGTCCTCCACGACCACGTCCACGGCCATTTCCTCGAATATTATCATTAATAACATTGACTGCATTCGCTTCAGGGAGTGCAGCAGTACCACTCGGTCGGGATTCATGATAATTCATCAGCAACTCATTGTTTTGCTCAGCCAATAGTAAGCAAGAAATAAGATCTGAGTACTTTTCAAAGTTTCTCTCTCGATATTGCTGTTGTAGAATAACATTTGATGGATGAAACGTGGTGAACGTTTTCTCCAACATAATCGCATCGGTAATAGTTTCTCCACATAATTTCAGTGTAGAAGTAATTCTGTAAACATCAGAATTATATTCGCTTACCGATTTAAAATCTTGCAAGCGTAAATTCACTCATTCATACCTTGCATTTGGGAGAATAACAGTTTTTAAGTGGTTATATCGATCTTTCAAGTTTTTCCACAAGTCTTTCGGGTCTTTCACTGTTAAGTACTCAATTTTGAGACTTTCATGAATGTGGTGGCGAAGAAAAATCATTGCCTTCGCCTTATCCTGCTCGGATGTCGCATTAGTCGATTTGATGGTATCACATAGACCTTTGGCTTTCAAATGAATTTCGGCATCTAGTGCCCAAGATAGATATTTTCGGCCAGTGATATCGAGTGCAACAAACTCAAGGCTCGCCAAATTCGTGATATTACTATAAAATACAAAAAGCATTTCAACAATGGTAATATAACAAAATATTACATGCATAACTAATCTTAATCATATTCAAAAAATATATTCGGTATAGCCAATTATTTCAAATATATAATTAGACGTAGTTACTGGCAGGAGTTACAAACCGGCACATAATAGGCGGTATAAACCGGCACATATCAGGTGGTACAAACCATCACATGATAGGCGGTATAAATCGAACCAAGCTAGTCGGACTGACCGAACCAAGCTAGTCGGATAAACCGAACCAAGCTAGTCGGATAAAAAAATTAATATGCCACCGCTGGGATTCGAAATCTGGACCTCCCATCACTTAGATTTTGACGGTATTCCACGAAACCAGTCGCTATCGTATTTGTTGTATATTGTATATAGATTTTATATTTGTATAATATTGATGAAATAAAAATATTATACCTTAATTATGCCCATAAATCTTCGACAGAAATGAGCATCGCCGGCGGAGATCGGCGTTGTCGGTAGAGCCTCGTGCTGATAACGTGTTATAAAATATTGATATAATAATATAAAACCATAACGTTTTTATCATAAATCAAAGAGAGTAATTATGACTTGGTATTGTTCCACTTCAAATGGCCAATGAGGGTATTTATAGGCCAAGAATTACAACCTTCAACCAATGAAATTAAATCTAACAAATAAAATAATAATAGATCCAACCAATATGGGCATCCATACGTAGCACCATACCTATATTTGTAATACCATCAACTATTTTGACCAATCAACTCTTTAGTTATTGAAGCAATCATTACATAACATGTACATATGTTATATATATATATATATATATATATATATAAATAGACCCGTCAAATGGCCCGTAGCCCCCGGGCCGCCCGCCCGCCCCGCCCTGCCTAAGGGACGGGTTGGCGGGCCTAAACGGGGCGCAGGGCACGGGGCGCGGGGCACGGGCTAGACGGGGCGGGGCGGGCCATCCCACGGGCCGGCCCGCCATATATTTTATTTAATTTATATTGTATATTAATAATAATATTAATTAATGATTTTATTTATAATTTGATGCATTTATTTAAAACATAATTAATGTATATTTAAATATCATAATTAATTAAATAGTTCTTAATTAATTAAAAAATTTAAATGAAAAATTAAAAATCCTAGGCAGGTGTGCCTGGCCCGCAGCCCGCTGGCAGGGCGAGCTAGGCCTCAGTTTTGAAGGCCCGCCCCGCCCTGCCAGCAGGCTTTCGCGGGTTGCAGGCGGCCCGCCCTGGCGGCCTGTTTTTTTTTTCTGTCCCGAGGTATCCCCATACAGCCGGCTATGGGCTAACCGCCCGCCACCCACTCTAGAGGTGGGACTAATCCCCGGGGTCAGATGGATACGTCCCAAACCCACCCACAACGATAGTCCTGGGCCTGGCCCATGGGGACTTCCCAAATTCATGTGGGAGGTGGGGTTCGACCCCTGACCTTCTAATCACACGACTTTAACAGTTTAGACAGTAGTATGTATATATAGTCTTCCATCTTTCTAAATGCTTGCCTTTTCGTAACACCGTTTTACGCATTTATGTAACAACTTTTATTCCATAGCTAAAATTTATTATGAAATAGAAGTGAAGGCCCAATAACTATGCGGGCCTTCTTTCGTAACACCGTTTTTCGCATTTACTACAAAAAAGGACTTCATCTAGACTAGCAGAGGGACCTTTTTGTAAATATGCCGAAACAGACGAAGACTTGAACTACAAATCACAATCATACCAAAAATGACAGCTAAGCTAAAGCTAACAAACAATTGCCTTGCCTTGTAATTTCGTCGGTGAGAATCCTTTTGCTTCTCTTTTCTATTTTTCTTTTAATTATTTCTATTTCTCAATGTCAATTTAAACCTTACGATTTTGATTTTCCAACCACACCACGAAATAATAATAGCGTTAGTTGAAAATAAATAAAAAAAACACACTCAGGGAGAGAGAGAGAGAGAGAGAGAGAGAGAGAGAGAGTAGTTTCACTTTGCCATTTCGCATCTGCAGCTGCCACTGACGAAGACGACGAAGAAGATGAACAGTAAAATTTCAGTACTACTGTTTTTAGCTACGATCGCCATTAATGGATTTTTCTTCGCAAATGCCAAAACGATAGCTGGCTGGAACGGCAAAACCATCACGGTGAAGACCGTAAAGGGCGAAAAAGTGTGCGTCCAAGGCTGGGAATGTTCGTGGCCGTCGAAGTACTGCTGCAATCAGACGATATCCGATTTCTTTCAGACCTATCAGTTCGAGAATCTCTTCTCCAAGAGGAACTCGCCGGTGGCTCACGCCGTTGGATTTTGGGACTACAAGTCGTTCATCACGGCGGCGGCCATCTACCAGCCTCTAGGCTTCGGAACCACCGGCGGAAAGCTCATGCAGATGCTCGAGGTCGCCGCGTTTCTCGGCCACGTCGGCGCAAAGACTTCTTGTGAGTTGATGATGCTTCTATTTCATGTGTTGCGTGTCTTATGCCGTAGATCTGTGTTGATGCTCGGCGGTGATTTTTTCCCGGAGCTACGGTGTCGTCAAATGAGGGGTTTCCTCTGTAATGATGTCTCAATTTGAGGTTGATTCGACGGAAAACTGAGCTGTTAATTGCATCTCTATATGAGGCGTAGATTCTTGATCTTGAGTGAGATCTAAGCAGATCTATGAAAAGTAAATTCAGATTTTATGAACTCATATAAGCTTGAATGCTAACTGATGATGGCAAAGGCTATTAGAGCATCTTCGG
Source organism: Craterostigma plantagineum (assembly GCA_027422505.1). Taxonomy (NCBI): domain Eukaryota; kingdom Viridiplantae; phylum Streptophyta; class Magnoliopsida; order Lamiales; family Linderniaceae; genus Craterostigma; species Craterostigma plantagineum. Next base: position 1,099,590 of record JAPQWV010000064.1, on the reverse strand, counting down.
TTTTTTCGTTCTATTATGAGATGCAAATATCATTGTTGTCTGTCATTTCTTCGTCTTCTCGTAGACCATAACTTGAATCATGATATTTGCAGGTGGTTATGGGGTGGCCACGGGCGGGCCATTGGCATGGGGTTTGTGTTACAACAGAGAAATGAGTCCGAGCCAAAGTTATTGCGACGACTTGTACAAATTCGACTATCCTTGTGCTCCTGGAGCTGAGTACTATGGTCGTGGTGCTATTCCTATCTACTGGTTGGTGTCTCTTCTCCCTTATTTTTCCCGCTTTAAATCAATTCTTATCTCTATGCCCCTCGATGTCCTGTCTATCCATTTTTTCGTATTTCTTGCTGATGAGAGACACAACAAACAAGTCCCAACACTTTCTTGAGTTCAATGTTGTTGTGTAACGAAGCTAAGGAAATCTAGTGTGATTATGTCTTAAATGTGTAATCCTGCGCGTCGAATCTTCTGATAATTAAAGAGGAGAATATATGTAAAGCATGGATGTTAGATGACGCTTGGCTATTTTTTTTCTCGTCCCGTAAGTTTGGGGGTGGTGCTTTCACTATTCCAACTTAAAGGGTTGCAATTTAAGGACGCTAGCTTTCGGAATTGAAGCAGTTGAAGGACACGATGCGTCGGCAACTTAAATGTGTCCTTAAATTGCTTCAAGTTCGAAACTGCAATCTCTTAAGATGGGTGTCCTGAAATTGCAACGCAGAATCTGTTCCCAAATTGTTTGGCGTGTGCGGATCACACTGGCCAAATAATAGGCTTTTGACGCAATATGTCCATAAATTGCTTCAATTTTATAAGTTTAGGGTCCTTAAATTGCAACCCCAATTGAGTTTATGAAAGTGATGACCATTTCTTATAAAATTGGTAGCTAAAGCCTTATATAGCAGCAAGAAATAGCTAAAACACAAGGGATTAAGGCATGATCACTTCTTTTAGGCAAATATAAATACAGAAATGTTATGGTGCTCACCTTGCTGAGCACCATCCGTGGACACCTGTTGTGTGGCATTTTTTTGTGCCACGACAACATGCCAAATCAACCCCCGACGGGTTCACTAATCCCATGTGTAGGTTATAGATCAATAAAAAAATTCCATTGTATGCTGATTTGGCGCGTTGATGTGGTTGGTGTTCACGAAGGTGCTCACGCACGGTGAGCACCATAACATTACTCAATAGAAATAATACTTTTTTTTTTAAATTATGGTCTTTCGTTTAGGCAAACATAAGGGATTCTTCAATTGATCTTATGCCAGGAATTACAACTACGGAGCGACAGGCGAAGGGATCAAGGCAGACCTACTGAACCATCCCGAGTACATAGAGCAGAACGCCACACTGGCCTTCCAAGCCGCAATACATAAGTGGGTAACTCCCGTGAAAAAGGGTCAGCCATCGGCCCACGACGCGTTCGTGGGAAATTGGAAGCCCACGAAGAACGATACGCTCTCGAAACGAACAGTTGGCTTTGGAACCACTATGAACATACTTTACGGAGACTACACTTGCGGGCAAGGCGAGATCGATCCAATGACCACTATCGTCTCTCATTACTTGTACTACCTCGACTTGATGGGCGTGGGGCGGGAAGAAGCTGGGCCCCACGAGGTGCTCTCTTGCGGCGAGCAGGTACCTTTTAACCCTACACCTGCTAAGTCTTCGTCTTCTTCTTGATTCGTTAGAAGGGTTTTTCGTCGCTCGAATATCTGTGTGGTTTGAATGAAATAAATCCGTGTTTTATCATGACTGATAAGTTTTCTTTTATTGGGAGAGATTTGTTGAACTGCTTTGCTATTTTGTGTGTTTGTGTTCTATTGTGTGTAAAGAAAAAAGGTGATTATCTGTTGTTGCAAGTGTTGTAAAGGTTTTGTCTGTTGAAAATCATATGTTTAGTTCATTTGAATTTCGCTGTTACTACAAGTCTGAAGAACTGACTTATAGAGGATATTACATGCATGACTAATTTACCACAGAAATTTGATATTACCTAACAACTGAAAGTAGGAGATAAAGATAGCCTTTTATGGTAGTGTGATTCAATTGGTCAGTGCGGCGAAACTGCCGCCGGTCTTCATCATCTGCTTAAACTCGGCGAAGTTCACCTTACCATCGCCGTCCTCGTCGAATCTAGTGATCATCTTCTTACAGTCCTCCGTCGCGTTTCCCTTTTTTTCCCAGGTTGAGAATTTTCAGTATCAGTTGAGATATCGGTACTATATCATTAGTTGCTAAGTTAGTCAGGCCTATTATATGGAAATATCGACGGATATATCAACATGCAAAAGCCAACATGAAGTTAGATGGAGATATCAGTATCAGAATCGACGTTTATAGAAAAATATTCCTAGCAATCCGAGTGAAAATCCCAATTCCGTTGTATTACCGACACATCGGGAGAAAAATTAAATTTGCCATGGCGGGTCAAAAATTCAAAAACGTTGCGTTGATTTCTGACATGGGTAGGTTAGAACAAGACGTTTAGGAGAACCTCAAATACGGAAACATCGACGGATATATTAGTGTTGTTGAACAAATTCAAATCGGTGGGAGTTATAAAATACGGAAATGTACAGATATATGAGACGATATTTTCGTCATTCCTTGCCTGTTTCAACCCGAGGGAGGCGAGCACGGACTTGAGCTCGTCGAAGGTGATGAACCCATCGGCCGTTTTGGTCGAAGACGTTGAACGCCTCCCTCATATCCCCCTCTTCTTCGTCGTCCCGCTCGTAGTCCATTATTGTCTTGTAGAGCGCGCCGAACTCGTCCACGTCTACGGATTTGTCCCTGTTGGCGTCGATCTTTTCGACCATCTGCGTGAGTTCTTCGTGGGGGATGAAGATGCCCATTTTTTCCAACGAGTCGCTTAGCTCTTTCTCGGTGATTCGACCTTCGCCGTTTCGGTCGAACATCTGAAAGACCCGCTCAAGCTCGCCGGATTCCATGGTGGCGGTGGCTCTCTAGACGATGTACTCTGTTTTTTTTTTCTTTTTCTTTTTTCCGGCCAAGAAGGTGAGAGGAGATGTGTCCTCGGGCTTCTCGGTGAGAAAATAGAGGAGAAAATGGTGTTGGGGTGGATTTTGTGAAGAAGTGTGAATTTTGTTTGGGAAAATTTGATGGTTTGGAGAGAAAGTAGGAACAAATATAAGATTATGGAAAAAGCATGGGATTGTAAAAATATCTTAAAATAGATGATAAAATATATATTGTGGGTGACCAGGTGGGGTTGCACATCTGCCAGATTTCCGTTAAAATTGATGTTAATGGAGACAGATGAAAATCGATAATAGAGACTAAATTAATTCAGATAAACGGGGACTATATAGTAAACAAGGAGACTATTTTGAATTTTCTCTCGATATAGCGTCTACAACCCAAATATAAAAATGATTTAAAAAAAAAAGGAAGAACAAAGGAAATACTGTCAAGAAAAACACAAAAAATTCCTCTCTTTCAACTTACAATTTTGGTCTTTTTCTTCCCCATCTAAAACAAATCCTGAATCCTGTCTCTGTTCCACAATTAAAATAAATACCTCAACTTCCATCGCAACCTCGGATTTAAAGAAATGTCCTTATTAAGAAGCTTGAACTGCTAGCCGTTGAAGATGATCGATGAATACTTGAAGGCTCACATCGTCTGTGAAGATCACATCTGATCCACTATTCATCATCTCTTGTGCGTTGTTGTATGTGGCCGAAGGGTTGAGCTTAGCCAGCAAAAATCTCGCCTGTTTTTATTTATTTATTACAGTCGTTGGAAAATGAAAGAAAGGCTATGTATGATATAAAGAGAGTAAATAAATAGGCTTACCTGAGATCCATGCTGATCGCAAACTACGAGCCTTGGTACAGGGAATCGATCGTTAATGATCAACTGAGCATCTTCGTGTGGGGCTTGTAATAAAAGCGCAAATGCCTAGGAAATTCGAGAAAATGGGTTCTAATCAGATTGTTTATCCCGTCGCTATAACACGAAATAGAGAGATTCTTTCTAGATGTAGATAATATGATGATTAAGAACCTCGAATTTGCAGTCAAACCGATAAAGATTTTCTCATAAGCGAATCGAAAAAGATTTAAAAGAAAAAGAACCTTATGCTCGGGCTGATCCTGGTAGCCCATGTTCCTCCACTGGGCTATTGTTATCCCATGAAAAATAACGACGCTGAAATAGGAGTCGAGCAATAGAATGCGATCGGCTGAGATAGACTGCACATCCAAAAGGGCTGGCGCAGGCAGTGAATTGAACGAATATGAGATCAGCGATGGTTGAATCATCACTGCAGCGTTGCTTATTGTTTCCCTATTCAGCAGTATGCGGAAGTAGGCTGTTTCATCAGGACTGTTGTTGAACACCTACAGAAAGATATGAGAGAGAGAGGAGAGAGAGAGAGTTAATAATTTGTGGGATAATATAATAGAAGGAAAGAAAATGGTGCAAGTGTGCATACTTGTACAAACTGTGATCTCCTCAAGTTGAACATGAACTGAGGGAACAGAGAAAACGAGGGATTCAAGGTGAACGAGGCAGGATCATCTTTACGGTAGTCCCCGAATTTAGAACAGAGTCGAATGAGAGTTCGATCTAACCATCTCGTGGCATCGAAACCTTCCTGGTCAGCCAAAAAAATATGCATGAAAAGAGAATGAGAAACATCTATTTTGGAGTCTTTATGGAAACTAGGTTTAAGGCGACGACATATTATTTGCTGTTCTACCATAGGATTATTACCTCTATTTCCATTTTGTACGAAGCAAGTCGAGCCATTACAACAGCGGCAACTTCCTGATCAAATCCTTGGACTAAATACTGCACCATATGAAACATAGCAGTTTGAACGATTTTTTGATACTTAAAATTACAACACGTGCTTTATATGTTAAAAGAGGCACCATATGATGCATTTACTAGTTTTGTTTTGCCTAACAGAAAATTGTCTTCACACATTTAAAACCATAGAACATACATTGATAAGCCTACCTCATTGCCCAAGGTACTATCTATCCAGTGTCTGGTCACCGTTGTGACTCTCATCCTCATCTGCCCATCAGTGCCTTGGTAACTGCTTTCCAAAGACAGTGTTAGGGTTAAAAAGTCGATTTTAATGTTTTTAGAACTTAGGAAAAGGTTAGCAACAGAAATGTCAATGGATGGGTATGACTTGCCTTGTGAGGAACTGTAAGTATAGCTGAGGATTTGTACCAGCGGGATCTGACTTTTCGCTAGAAGACACGTCAAAGAAAACAGTTAGGCAAGTGTTCTTATCGAGGCCGCACATCTTCCAAGCTGTAGTATTTCCTTGGCCTATGACTGTGCTTGCAACTGAAGGCCCTTTCTGACAAAACAAGACATCAATCAACACTCAGTACAAAATGCATAGCATACTCCAAAAGAGTTTTGGAAGTTATGGATGACCGAACCTTCTCCAGTGACGTGCATGGACCGATAATTCCTTGAATTTTTATATCCTTCGAGCAGTTGATCTCCAGCGTGCCACTGGCAAAAAAAAAATCGATCTCATCTTTCTTGGTAATTATAAATGATTAAGCCATCGCAGAGGATGAAAGTCAAAGAAAAATCAGCGTATCAGCATATCGGTCGATATTTTCAGATGAATGACAAGCAACACACAGTATCAAGAAACTCACTTAAACGATAGGCCCAGTGACTGTTCCCCAGATTCAAAGAGGTGTCTGAAAGAGTCCTTGAAAACAGAGTGCCCAAAGCTTTCAGATAGAACGACTAGTCCACCTGTTCTTTCAATCGCAACCTTCATTTCTGCAATCCCAACCTGAAGAGACACCATGCATGGTTACACTCGTAACAACGAGAAAAATAGCAACAAACAACAATGCAAAAAATCAAAAGAAAACAGCTTTGGATGTTAACGAACATATTATGCAAAAACATCCCATCAAAATGACTTCCCATCTTAACCTTCATAAGCCCAACCCAAGTAAAAAATAAATAAATAAAAAGCGGTATAACTGGTAACATTGTAGACATTAATACATTATGTATAACCAGTAAAATGTAATAAACAAATATAACCACCACAAACCTGATCAAGTGCAGAGGCAAAGACGTCCAAAACATGCCCTTGACTAACCAACTGCTGCCCAATCTCTTCATAGAAATGTTGTGCTTTCTTAAAAAATGGAGCTGCATCCTTGTCAAGATCCTTATGGGAACGAACTGGTTCCGACAAGTCTTTAGACACAATCTACAAACAACAAATACCAAGGAAAAAACTACAACGTTCATGCAAAATTAGCTCACATAAGAAACATATATGCCATAGACAGCCCATTTCATACAAGTGGCAGCTAAGAGTTGGACCAACATACCATCAACGTTACTAAAATACATTATATTGACTGGTAGATGTTTAAAGTCACATCTTTTTTTTTATAGAATTATCAAGAATCCCAATAGTTCGTTTATGACTCACAACATCCACACAGAGTCCAATAACACTCTTTCTGAAACCACTTGGACCATTTTGAACATAAACAAGTACGAGATATGGAACTAACTATTAATTTTCAGCATAAAGTAACTGAAGAAACACACCATTATAACCTACTAAACGTGGTCAGAAATTTACCGCCCCAGGACCCTCTGTGCACGGCCCTCCTACTAAAGCAACAATTCTCGCACCCGTGCCAGCCATGGATGCTCCTAACAAACCTGCCGCAACGCTCAATGCCACCCCAGTACACCTCAATGCCCTGTTTCCTGGCGAAACTGGCCACTGATCCGTCGACAACTCATCCAACAACTACATGAAAAAAAAAAAAAAAACGCACATTTACAGGATAATCCATTTAACAAAATTTCAATCTTTTATCACAAAAATGGAACCACACGCATAAACAGACACCCCTCACCACTCCCACAATTAAATGGCCGTGCTAGTCAAGAAATGAAAAATAAGTTCAACACTCCCTACCGAATCAAGTGTATACTCGCACTCCGAAGCGGGCAACAAGAACCTATTAATCTCCATATTGGGCCCCGCCCCTGCCATAGGGCTCGGCCCTCCACCGCTTTTCGGGCCAGCACGCCTTCCGCCCACACCAGCGAGCCCGAGTTGTTCCAAAACCTGGTCTCTCGACAACTCCTTGGACCCCCTAAAAATGTAAACTTTCGACATCTCCGAGAATCCCAACTCGTGAACCTGCACCTGCGTACCATAGGATATAAACCCCACCATCGCGTTCTCAGGGAGCATCCCTATCGCCCTCTTCAACGCCGATTTCGCAAATTCCAACTCCTCTTCGATCATACACGTGTCCAAAACAAACAAATAAATAGGAGAGGACGCTGCATTCACAGGGACCGATCCCTGGCCGTAATTCTGAGGATAAGTTGGGATCGAATACTCAATTGAGGGGAAATTAGGGTACAGCTCGGCTGGCATATTGGTCTGGGAAATCGAAGAGTAATGCTGAGGGAAGTGATTCCGCTGGAAACAAAAGGGGCAGATCCATATGAGGGCGGCGAAATCCACGCGGCAATAGGGGTTCAACACGGAAGTACACGTCTTGCATCGCAAGGGAGGGTACGGCAGTATCTGTAGATCCACGTGAGGCCGAATCGGCTGAATCGAAGCCGCGATTGGGATCACGCACTTCGAAGCTTCGACCTTCGATCGCGGCCAATTGAACCACGTCATACGGACGCCTTCGATTCCTTCCGGATCGGTCTGAGCTAGCTCCGGCGCCGCTGCCATTTGAGGAGAATCGGCGATTGAGATGAAGAAAGGTGAGCTGATTTTCTACTCGATTCGACGGTGCTCGCGCGACCACCGACGGAAAATTAACTGAACTCGGACGGCGGTGTAGCTGGTGGCGCCACGCCGATGATGGAGATTACACGCAGCTGAGTCCAACACTATAGTAGTACGGAGAAGAGAAGCGTGGCTGTGATGCGTTGGAGCGAAGGCATTGGTTGGGAGAACATGGACAATTTTTATAAGGGTAAAATGAATATAACCCCCTCGTAGTTTCGCCGAAATGCACATAACCCCGTGGTTTTTTATTGTACGGTACTCCCTCGTGGTTTAACTAATGTTGCACAGTACCCCGGGCAGCAGTTTTTGCCCGAAATTGGATTACACGCGCTCTTACTGCAGGTGGGTAAAGCATACGTTGTTCCTCTAAGACGGTCTCATATTTTGATGAGACTTCATTTCGCTCAGCTTCGCAAGAACGTAAATTCTTAGTCATCTCGCGGACCCTATTTCACTATCTTCTAACTTAGTTTCTAAGCTAATGATCTTTGATTTTGCGTTGGTCAAATCTTCATTAGCATAAGCTAGGCTCTCTTGTTGCTTAAGCAACACAGAGTAATTATTAGCAAGGCTTGCTTCTAATTCCTCAATCTTTCTGGCTTGAGCATCCATTTTAATTAATATAATATTATTAATAATTTTTTTTTAAAAGAAATGGCTTTTGGAAGTTCTGTTTCGAAAAGTTTGGTTTACTTGAGAAGTATCGTGAAGTATCGAAGAAAGTCAGTGTCGAAATTTTTTTGGTGTGCACCTAAAAATTTTGAAATAATTTCGAAACCTTCGTGAAAATGACCAAGACTTTTTCAATAATTTGCCAACTCGTCCTAAATAGATTATTGGAATATAATGATCATGGACACGTTTGTGGATTTGTGATAAACGTATTTTAATACGTTTATTGTTGTATTTATTTGGGTTATAATAAGAAATTATTGGTCATTCCATGCATTTATTGGCTTTATTTACACCCATTTAAATATTGTCGGACCTTGGAATGATTATCGAGCGAAAAGGAACGAAAACGAGGCGAAAACGACGCGAAAAGGACCAAGTATGAAGCTGCCAGGCATTGTTCACGGCCGTGAATCACCTCGCAGGAGGCCGTGAACGTTGGCAGTGAGCTTAAGATGAAAAGACCCTTTCCGTGTCACGGCCGTCAGCCGTATGCGCGAGGCCGTGAATCTGGGCAGAGACAAAGAGAAAGTTCACTGTCTTTTGTCACGGCCGTGAGGCCTTATGCAAGAGGCTGTGAACGACGGCAGAGACTTGAAGAAGGTCTCGTCACGGCCGTGAATTATCATGCAATAAGCCGTGAATTTTGGCAGAGGCTTAAGTAAAGAATAGACCTCAAGTGTCACGGCCGTGAGGCCTTATGCAACAAGCCGTGAATCAAGGCAGAGAGCTCAACGAAGGAAAAATCCATTGATTCACGGCCGTGAATGTCAGTGCTAGTGGCCGTGAGCTGTAACCGAAAGTCAAGATTTAGGGTTTAAGCCGCCTTCACGGCCGTGAAGCATGTTGCACGAGGCCGTGACTAGTGCCAGGAAGTCAAGATTTAGGGTTTAAGCCGCCTTCACGGCCGTGAAGGCCCGGTAAGAGGCCGTGAGCGTGCCAAAATTCAGTGTTAAGGCCCATTTTCGAAGCATAAAAAGAGAGTTCTTCTCAGAACTCAAGGACAACTTCATAGAGCGTAAAACTAAGAGAAAATAAGAGGAAGAAGAACCCTAGAAGCTGCTCCTTGATTCGGAGACGATAAAAGGACGATCCAACAACGTAGCCACGCCCGGTCGATCGAGGAACGAGAGCTCCACCTCATAAATGCCATACTCACTTCTTAGGGAAGTTTTTATGAGTTCTCTATCCTCATTTCATTTGATCTCGTTGTTGTTTTGCTTAATATGAGTAGCTAAATCTCTTGTGTGTTCGGGAGTAGATGAACGTTGGGTTATGTCGTAGTTAAGTCGTTGGATAATCGTGAACACGTGTAATCTGGCTATTTATTGTTCTATGAACATGTTTCTTTGTATCAATATGTCTATGTGTTGATATGAATGTGTGGTATATCGTTTAGGGCGACATCTAAATAACGATTAGGCCGTTTGTAGACGTTAGGATTCGAGTATAGGGCGACAGCAAATACTCGATCATCGCCGTCTAGTAATCGCTAAACTTAGATTCCCATGAACGTTTAGGGCCACAGCAAATCCGTGAGTGGGTGGAAAATTACTGCGATTTAGTCGATAATCACGTAGGAGCGATATTCCGTAGCCTTAGCCGACAATACCCTTCGGGATTCGAATCCCGAACACATGTTTGTTATCTTAAGACTCTTATTATTTCTAGTTGTCTCTCCTTGTTTTCCAATCCTTTAAGTTGCTTTATTAAAATTAGTTCGTAGTATAAATCAATCCCGTTATTTACATAGGCTAAATATCGAGTCGATAGGTCAATACTAGTAATCAATTTATTCCTCGTGATCGATACTGGATATTCGCTATAGCTATATTACAAACGATAGGTACACTGCCTATCGCGCGTGGTTTTAGTTATAATATATTCGTTTTAATTATTACTTGACGTACTTGCATGAACTCTTATTTAAATATACACGCACGCGATCAATTTGCTTTCAAAAATTTGACAGAAAAGCAGTCTAGACCGAAAATTTTTGGACCGGAAGGAAAATTATAAACGGGCGTTAGAATTGACTATGCCCGTTGGACTCATAATGTTCTTCTCATCAAATGATGAAAAAATAATTTTCCTCAAAAGTGTTAGTTTTTTTTTAAAAAAAACTTAAAATATTTTTATTCAAGGGGTCCAATAGTTTTGGTGATTGAAAACGTTTAAGTGTGATTTTGAAGAGTGAGTTTGGATCGCCCGATTTAAGGTTTCGATCGATGCAAATGAGTTTCGGCTGATACTCAGTTTCGCTGAGAAAAGTTTTGAATTCAAAGAAATGCTCAGTTTCGGTCGATTGGGGGTTTCTGGCGATTTGATGAGAAATGATTGTTTCGGGCGAAACACTATATATAGGATGAGTTTCGCTGGTTTCGAGCGAGTCTCAGTTTCGCCGAGTAAAAATTACAAAGGGGTTAAAATTTTAGTTTCGATCGATTCGACTTAGTTTCGGGCGATTATCAGTTTCACCGTGTAAAATTATAAAAGGATTTAAAAATTTCTGTTTCGATCGAATCGAAATAGTTTCGGGCGATGATCAGTTTCGCCGTGTAAAATTATAAAAAGATTTAAAACTTTCAGTTTCGATCGATTCAAATGAGTTTCGAGCGATTGGATCAATCGGGCGACTGTTCAAATGCGGCAAAAGCAAAATCAATCGAAATCAAATCGGTCGAAACTCAAATTAGGTGAAATTAATTGTTTGCTACAGTGCACATTCGCCCGATCGGGTGTTTCTGTCTGAAAAATTTATGGGCAGAATGACGAACTTCGGACTCGATTTCTACCTAAAACTCATTCAAATCAACTGAAAAAATGTTGGGTAATCACTTCAAATCACTCGAAAACAACCTAATTAGCTCTTGAGCTTGCAAAATCAGTAAAATCAACTCAAAAATTCAAGAACAAGGCAGAATTCGGAACTGAAAAAATAAACCCAAAAATTTCAGAAACTTGCTCAAATCCAAACGTGTTTGCTCTAATACCACTTGTTGGTCCCTATTTCTATCCAAACAATCTACAATGAATGAATTTACCACGCTAATGATGGAAGATTTAAAGATCGAACGTGGGGTGGGTTAGTGTAGACGATGGGTGCTTTGAAAATGGTTTCTACTATTCAATACACACGCAACTCACACATAATACACCAAAAACACACACCCTAATGAATTAGGGTTTGGGGGTATATATACCACATTGGTTGGTATATTATACCCCTAATAACTAAGAACTAGAATATTACAATAGCTCAAATTTAATTAAATACAAACCAACTAAGATAAACACAAAGAAATTGAACACTATAAAATATTCCTAACACGATTAATCTACAAAATATCTAGAGCATAAAATATATTACCCCTTATTTGACAAATTTTATATGGCTATGTAATAGAATATCGTGTTCACTTGGCTTCGAGTACCATTTTACCATAGTCACGTATTTTATATATACTAGTACTTTTACACACTCAAATGCGTATGCATATATAAATATATAATATTATATTAATTTTAATTTAACATAGTTAATGAAATTATAAGGTGAAATTGATCGTGAGTCTTACTGATCGAATAAGGTGAAATTGATCGTAAGTCTTAATAATCATGAAAAATATTGATGTTAATCGCGAAGAAATTTGGTGCGGCCTATGATTCAAACTTTTGCTAATAAAACGCTCGATGGGCAACACTTTTATGCATTCTAGGTAACAACTTATGCATTCTGCATTGCTAATAAAACACTCGATGAGTACCGCTTTGTGCATTCTGGATAACACTTCATGCATTCTGCATAACCCTGCACCTTTTTTAGTATAAACTGTCGACCTAGAATTGAAATGATCTTGATTCAAACTCCTGTGAATAGCCAACTTAATTATGTATAACTTTTATTGTTTAAGTTCTTTCTGATTCGAAGTCCATTAACCTCGAAAACGTGCCCGAAAAAGATTTTCAAGTGCTTAGGAATGCTGTCCGAAAATGGCATTGCCCGAAATGACCATATGCACCTTTTTTGGCATAACTTTCGATCTAGAATTCAAATGAACTTGATTCAAACTCCTACAAATGGTCAAATTAATTATGTATAACTTTCATTTTTTATGTTATTTTTTATTCGAAGTCCATTGACCCCTAAAACGTGCCCGAGAAGGATTTACGGCTGCTTAGGGATGTTGTCCGAAAACGGCATTGTCAGAAAATGGCAACCTACACCTTTTTGAGTATAACTTTTGATCTAGCATTCAAATGGCCTTTATTCAAACTCCTCTAAATAGCCAACTTAATTATGTATAACTTTCGTTCGTTATGTTATTTCTGATTTGAAGTCCATTGACCTAAAAACGTGCCCGAAAAAGATTTTCGGGTGCTTAGGAATGTTGTCCGAATGGCATTGTCCGAAAATGGCAAAATGCACCTTTTTGAATATAACTTTCGATCTAGAATTTAAACGACCTTGGTTCAAACTCATGTGAATAGCCAACCTATGTATAACTTTTATTCTTTAAGTTTTTCTATTTTGAAGTCTATCGACATAGATGTGCACGGAAATGTTTATGGGGTGCTTATTCGATTGCTGCTGTCCAGAACTGGCAGTTAGTCTAATTTCGATCATAACTTTAGGTACAGGCCACCAATGATTCTGATTCAAAGTTCTCTGGACAACTAAATCGATTATCCGTAACTTACCTTATTGAATTATCTTCAATTTCGAAGTGTATCAACTTCAAAATGAACATGAACGGAAGACTTGGGCTATTGGTTAGTTAACATATACACTTTTTCTATCTAGATTCACGTTTCTTCCATGAATATTTAGTGCTTCTTGATTATCAACCTTGAAGAATCCTTCTGAACTTGTTATCTTTTTATTGATATATTTTACTTTAAGTGCTTAGTAAGCAAAAATGAAGAAGTTGAAGTCAATAGTAAGAAAACAAGTAGGCCTCTTCTTCAAAAGATTATCATACTTATACGAAATTGATAATACTTACTGAAAACGTTGTGGATATGAACTATTAGTTGTTTATTATAGCCCTCATGGTCGACCTAATATAAATTATTCAACAAAATTAAGACATCTTCAATTAATCTTAAACGTAAACCGTATGTTGCTTAACGATTGTCTGAAGTAACAGTTTAATAATGCTTCGTAACACATGAAGTAGAGAAAAAATAGAAATTGATATGTAGGTATCAAGGCACTACAATACGAGTAACACAATACATAGTAACAATAATAATTTAATATGTAATTAGTTTATGTTATGATTTTCCAATTTTATATTGTAAGCACACTACATTCACTAAAATATATGAATTTACGAAGTTTTAAATAAAAATATATTAGCTTACGCAAAAACTACGTGGAGGTTATGTTAGATTGAAGACGTTGAAGTTAATAGTAAGGAAAACAAGTAGCACTCTTCTTCAAAAGTTGATCATACGTATACGAAATTGATTAAACTTACTCAAAACGTTGTGAATATGAACTATTGGTTGTTTATTATAATCCACATGGTCGACCTAAGATAAATGATCCAACAAAATTAATGACATCTTCAATAAATCTTAAACGTAAACCGCATGTTGCTTAATGATTGTCTGAAATAACAGTTTAATAATGATCCGTAACAAATGAAACAGAAAAAAATAGAAATTGATATGTAGGTAATAAGGCAGTACAATACGAGTAACACAATACATAAGTCACAATAACAATTTAATATGTAATTAGTTTAGTTTACGATTTTCCAGTTTTATATTGTAAACACGCCACATTCACTAAAATATATGAATTTACGAAGGTTTAAATAAAAATATATTAGTTACGCAAAATATACGTGGAGATTGTATTAGAATTGAAGAAGTTTAAGTTAATAGTAAGGAAAACAAGTAGCACTCTAATTTCTAAATCTTAAACCATAAAATATAATTTAAAATATGGTTTCCACCATAAACCATGTTACGAAGAACGCACTGTGAAAATATTAGACCCTTGATCCTACAAATTAAAGGTTTACGCATCTACCCTAATCCACAAACTATAATAATTCTGATAACACCCTATAATTAGTATCTGATACACACATAGCTGTTAACATATTATCTATGCTTGATTTGATTTGGACTCTCCCGTCCAAAACTCATCTCATTCTAGTCTCCCGCCCGAAATTTCAGCGACCATTTAGTAATATATCAATGCAAAATAGTAACAGAAAAGCATATGCTAGTAACAGATCCTGGAAATTTTATCCCGCCAAAACCAAAAAGAATACACCACACTTCCCTCTAAACTTCATTTCAACATAAAAAAAAGCATATTCCTTCTTCATTTAATTATAATTTAGTAACGGTTTTTATATTCCGAGTAACGGTTAGCCGTTACACAGTAACAATACCAATTTATTATCGATATACGACAGCCTATTAAACAATAACCAGCTAGTACTGTTAAAGCATGACATAGTAACAAATGCTTTAATTTAGTAACAATTGTTCATCACCTCAATTCGCGAACATCTAGATCAATTCACGAACATCTGGATTTCTGCTTCGTTTCGATATCTTTCATACCACATGCATTACACCACTTACGGTTTGAGAGTTAACAATTGACACGTAATTTCGAATCTAATTAAGTAGTACAAACAACATCCAAATTATTGGGGTCGATCGTATTTCGTGACACATAATTTCGAATATAACGGACTAGTTTAACCGGGCAGGATCTTAGTTTATTCTGTCTTTTAATTTTTCTGGTCGAACGAACAGCATCTTAAATGAAAAAGAGAACTGATGGAACTTTGTCGGATATCTCTATTTTCAGAGTCATTTATTTCCATAGTTCTGTGTTTCTGGATTCAATAGTTCTGTGTTTGCTTACGGTCATTTCCACTTCAGGATCATCCAAGTAATTTTTTGAAAGACGCTCTCAATTTTATTATGCTTGTGCCATTGCAACAAAATAGTAAACTAACAAATGTGACAGACTGGCGTATTGCTAATCATCTCCATCGTGCATATTCTTTTGTTGAACTGTGTTTGAATTGTGAATTTGCTTCTTTTCCATGTAGGAACAGGTCAAGTAAGCTGACAATCGGTGCATATGTGTCGATGCTCATTCCTTCACGTAAGTAGACTGGTCTTGTATTCACTGCCAATATGCTACTAACTATATATCTTTATTGAAAACCTTGGGCTTAATAATTACAGATCGATCCAAGTCAAAAGAATCTGCAGGTTAGCTACTTTTATACTCTGAATTGAAATGCCTATATGTTTGGTGTTCTGTTCCAATAAAACTTGATTTCCTTTTTATGCCATTCCAGATCAGAGAAGGTGTTAAAACTGGTGTTTTTGTTGAAAATTTACGAGAGGAGTGCGTATATTCTATGAAAGAAATAACCCAGCTTCTCATGAAGGTATGTCTATTGTACTTTTATGTTAAATTCCTTCTGAAGTGAAATTCACTTCTGAGTTAGTTGAGTAATATGATGTCTAGCTTGGATAGAAGGCTCTCTTTGTAGTTTTACGTACCTATGTCCTTTTTCTTGCATTTCCTTGACGCTGTGTATGTATGGTTCCAGACATCTTGGATGAGGTCAATGGACAATAAAGATTTTGCTTTGTTCTTTTCTGTATCTGTTCCCCCTATCTTTTAGAACGAATAGGTTCTCTAACTTCTTAATTATCGACTTATATCATGCAGGGGTTGTCGAATAGACGAACTAGTGCCACGTGTGTAAATGCGGAAATTTCTCGTTCCCACAGTGTCTTCACATGTGTGATTGAATCACGGAGTAAGGTAATAGACGCCTTTCGTAAAGTTTGTTTGCTCGGAAAGTAAAGTTCTTGCTCTAGAGCTGCATAACGATACTTCACATATTGCATTTTGTGAGCTGTGCAGTGCTAATGTCAATGTCATTCTGTTTGCACGTCCCCTTCTCTTTATTACTTTGGTGCTAAATTTTTATTTGATTTGTGCTGATTTTGGTCTTATATTGTTTCTCAAGTTTTCCACTAATTCGTGGGTTACCCAATCTTATCAATGGCAGAGTCCAACTGATGGTCGAAGCTACCTGAAAGTGAGCAAAATAAATTTTGTCGGATCAGAGAGACAGAAGCAAACAGGTTCAGCTGGGGAGCGGCTGAAGGAAGCTGGAAGCATTAACCGTTCACTTTCACAACTAGGGTATGGCGTATCATTTTCTTTGAAAGAACATTTTATCATGACCGAAAAACATAAGGTGAAACTCTGTTCGGCGACAGAAATGCAGATGTTTCCTTTTTGTTGTAACTTTAATTTTTGCACTTGATATTTTAGACTTTCAGTTATCAACGTGTTGGCTATACATAATGATGGTAGGTTTTGGTACCCTGTGTTTCTGGCTAAAACTATCCTTGTTTCTTTTGAAATTTGCAGGAACTTGATTAATATTCTTGCGGAAATTTCTCAAACCGGAAAACCAAGACACATCCCGTACAGAGATTCAAAGTTAACTTTTTTGCTGCAGAAATCTCTAGATGGGAACGCAAAGTTGGCTATGATTTGTGCTATATCTCCATCCACAAGGTGATATTCTCAGGCCATGTTTCTTGCCTCTCCTTCTTATAGGTTGCCTGTATGAACTTGTAAGGAACGACACTGACTATTTACATAGGTTGCCTGTTTGAACTTTAGTTAAGTGTTGTTGAACTCTGCAGCTGTAAAAGTGAGACTCTCAGTACTCTGCGATTCGCTCAACGTGCCAAACCAATCAAGAACAGAGCAGTTATTAATGAGGAGATGCAAAAAGATGTCGGCATGTTGAGGGAAATGGTTCGTCAGCTCAGAGACGAACTTCAGAGAATGAAGTCGAATCACGACAAAAAAAGGTGTGGATGGTGGCTATGCACCAGGATGGAGTGCTAGAAGAAGTTTGGGTCTTCTGAGATATAACGTCAACCGAACTATGGTGTTACCAAGTGCGGATGATAGTGACGTGGAGATGGAGATCGTTGATATGGATGAGTCTGTCCCTATTAATCCTGAAACAATGCACGGTTGTATGCATGAACATGTTAATGAGGATTCTGATGTTAATATGGGTGATTCTTTCTGTTGAGTTGGATACAGCTGTGCTGGAAAAAAATCTGAGGCAGTACATTGCGGTGGTTCTACGCCTCAATGGCGAATCCAATTTCTTAGGTGCTGAAAACTTGGCTAATAGTAGTGCTTTTGAGCGATCTGAGCAAGAGCCCTCAAAACCTTCTGAAGACGACAAGAACTCTCCTGAGAATGCTACAAAGTCCATTCAAGATGGTGCTTTTAGTGATCACAATGCCATTCAGGAAGGTACACATTTTGCCTCAGAATCAATGGAAGGCCATGCACGTATGCTCGAGCAGTACGCTGAGCTTGAAGAGAGGCACATGCAATCACTTGCTAGCCATCGCAAAATTCAAGATGGGATTGATGATGTTAAGAAAGCTGAGCTGCAAGGGCATGGTTGAAAGGTGCTGAATCTAAGTTCATTAATGCCCTTGCAGCTGAAGTTTCAGCACTGAAGGCTGAAAGAGAAAAGGAGAGACAGTACTTTACGGAGGAAAATAAAAGGATACTGCTGAAGCTGTTCAAGCTGCTGAGGAATAACTCATGCGGCGTAAAGAAGCAAGAAGAAGCTGTGGCTGCTGCTGAGGTGAGTGGCATTTTGTCTGCATTCATCGTATTGTAAGAATTATGCATGATATTGTTATTTTGATCTCGACGAAAATACTATCGGTTCGTTTGTTAACATAACATGTGTCTTCTTTGAACTAGATGAACTTATTTAATTTATGCATTCATGCAACCTCTGTATGCATTTCCCATGAGCTCAATGACTTGATAGATGAAATTATCTCTGTTAGAATTGGGATAAACTAAGGTTTTTTATCCTACACTAGAAAAATGTAAGTAGTTGGCACATTTATCCTGAATAGGCATGGATTGGAGCTTCCCCCATGTCATCAATTGACATGCTTATTAAGCATATTGTAGTTAGATCTTATCATTAATAGATGGCATTAATCTGCAGAAAAGAGCTAGAAAAGCAGAGCATGAGACAGAAAGCTTTCAATTGAATTGTGTTGTTGTCCATATGAAATATGTTGTAGTCATATATGTATGACTATATTCATTCGCCTTGGTATAAGTCTATGAATTTCATCACATAACATGATTTATTCCCTCGGTTCTCGCCTCGTTTTCATTCACAAGGTAACCATTGAGTGCTGCGAATAAAATCTGATTCTATTTTCATTAACTCTTCATGCCATGGAGTGGAAACTTCAGCTATGTTCTATTTACCACTGCAATTGTTTTCAGTGCAGCAAATGCGATGTTTGTATGTATGTAATGGATAAGATGGTCCCAATGTGTGTGTGTGTGTGTGGGACATGAATGTTGCTTGAGATATGTGAAGCTTCTGTCTGAGATAATTTACTTACCTATGTTTTTTGTGTGAATTGGATAGGGTGTGTTGTGGAATTGCTACCGTTGAGACCGCAATTCAATGGTCTATCAATGTATGCTAATCGATCTAACCAATTTGAGCTATCGGATGCTCAAATCAGCTCGAAATCGCAATCGAAAACGCACACACTCTAACAGCTTCTTTTAACGTGGTTCGGCCTGTTCAGCCTACATCCACGGATCAACCGAGCCTCGTTTCTATTTCCTCTCAACACAAAAGTTACAGCACTCACGGCCCTCTACAACTTTTATGTTCACTCCACTCAGAGATTTTCACTCTACAGAAACCTATAAGCTCGCAAAGATGATGCGTCGAACCTGAAATTACACTGATATTTATAGCTGAATATACCAAGTGTCGACTAATGCCGTCCGTTGATCTAATTCTGATCGAACGCTCGTGATTCAGCCACGTGGCACATGTGTTGCGCGTGACTTCACAAGAATCGCATGAACGATTCTATAAGTGAGATCCCGCCTTCATTTCACATCGTTAGATCTTGATCGTGCGGCAGAGATTCTTCATCACTCAGATCGCATCTCATCAAATCTCAGCCTTTGATTCCCTTCGCGCGCCATCTAACGATCCTCGTTAAATCCACAGCTTTGAATTTCGTCCCTCAGATCTGGCGCGCACAGGATCGAACGGCTGCTGAGCATCGATCCTTTCTTCAGCTTTATACTTCATCTTCCGACTTCAGCTCCGACCAGGCTTCTTCTCCGGTGATTCCACGGCGGTTCCGGCGAGGTCCAGGCTCGCACTCCTCAACAAACTCCACCTCGAGTCTGCGACCTTGCGAACCCAACTTCTCGTTTGCTCTAATCTGCCCAAACGTGCCCGGTACACCCACCTGAAATCTCATCAGCACACAGCAATCATCTTCTCCTTTTCATCTGAGAATCTCATTTCTGAGCTTCGATCTGCCATCAAAGCTCCACCTCAAGAAACACGTCGCAGCTCGGTGATCAGCCAGCTCCCTCAGGAGCTGTGAACCACAATTGAGAACCTCCCAACTCCAAGTAGGATGGAGATCTCCCACTTGGAGTCACTTCGACTACTGATGCTCTTCTCATGCCTCTCTTCTGTGAATTCCTCGGTTTTGGTCTCATTAGCTGCATCTCTGGCTTCCCTTGAACCAGCAATCTTCCTCTCCTTTGCCTCACTTGCCATGGAGAGCGCAGCATCACCTACAGAATCATCATCACAGAAAACAGAGTCAGCATCAGTTGAAATGTCAGAGCAGTTTTCATCCGTCTTCTTGCTCTGATCCTCTGCTTCTTCTGAGCTAAGCTCCACCTCAGAAGTCACCCTCTCATGTGCCTTTGAGGTGCCTTCGCCATATGGAGTAAACAGCTCCACCTCGGCCTCGGAATCTTCACCATCAGTGCTGATTTCATCACAGGTCTTTTCAGCAGAAAACAGATTTTCTGCTTCAACCTCGAGTTTTGCCTTCCCTTTTTCTGCCACTTCTTGAGCTTCCTGTGGTCGCGCTTGCACACTAATCTCACCACCAAACTTCCTAGTTTCGGATTGTGTACCTCCCACCACAGAGCATCCGTCGAGTACATAGATACCTCGCTTCAAACTCCCAGCCAGCACCATTCTCCCCTGTTTCAGCACCTGTGCTTTTCCAGCTGAGAATTGAGTAGTATAGCCCTTTTTTCCCAAAGCGCCAATGGAGATTAAGTTTCTTCTCAACTCAGGGACATACTTCACCTCTCTCAGAAGTCCCACAGCTCCATTTGCTAACCTCAATCGGACAGAACCGCAGCCAACTACTTCACAGCTTTTCTTATCACCTAGCTGAACAGATTTCCCCTTCAACTCCTTATAACCATGCAACCAGCTCTTGTTGAAGGTTATGTGGGTGCTTGAGCCTGAATCTAGTATCCACTCTTCACTCTCATTTAGCTCAGAGACTGCCAGAACCTCGGCATACTCGAAATTTCCATCATCTATCACAGCCGTGCTCACCTGTGGCTGTTTTGAGTTTTCTCTTGCTCTTTTTGGGCAGAACCTTATAATGTGACCTACCTCATCACAGTGGAAACATCTCCGAGTCTCAACCTTCTCCTTATCCTTGCCTTTCTTCTTCCACGAGCTCATCTTCTTCTGCACATACAACAGATTTGCAGCAGAAACATCAGTTTCAGTTTTAGGTGAAGATAATGAGTTTAGTTGCTTTGAACTCAGTGCTGAGAGCACATCTTTCATCGATATCTTCTCCCTCCCATATAATAGAGCTTCTTTGAAGTGTTCATGGCTTGGAGGCAGGGCACATAACAGGAGAAGAGCTTGATCTTCATCCTTCAACTCTTCTCCAATATTCAGCAAATCTGAAATCAGTTTCTGAAACTGATCAATCTGCTTTTCAAGAGGTTCGGTTTCCACCATTTTGAACTTGTATAGAGCCTGCTTGAGATACAGCCTTCGAGCTAGGGACTTGGTCTGGTAAAGTGCATCGAGCTTCTTCCATAAACTCTCTGCTGAAGCCTCCGTAGACACCCTGCGAAGCACACTATCACTCAAGCACAAAACCAAAGCAGAATATGCTTTTTCTCTCATCTTTTTCTTCGCAGCAGCTGTTAATGTGGCCGGCTCCATCTCTGATTCAGGTTTTAAAGCTTCCTCAAGTCCCTTCTCCACAAGCACAGCCTTCATCTTGAGCTTCCACAGCCCAAAGTCGTTGGAACCATTGAAAATCTCCATCTCAAACCTCGTGGCAGCCATTCCCCGGAGATCTAGCTCGTTCTCCACGCTCACCGCACCACTTGTTGTAGAATTGCTACCGTTGAGACCGCAATTCAATGGTCTATCAATGTATGCTAATCGATCTAACCAATTTGAGCTATCGGATGCTCAAATCAGCTCGAAATCGCAATCGAAAACGCACACACTCTAACAGCTTCTTTTAACGTGGTTCGGCCTGTTCAGCCTACATCCACGGATCAACCGAGCCTCGTTTCTATTTCCTCTCAACACAAAAGTTACAGCACTCACGGCCCTCTACAACTTTTATGTTCACTCCACTCAGAGATTTTCACTCTACAGAAACCTATAAGCTCGCAAAGATGATGCGTCGAACCTGAAATTACACTGATATTATAGCTGAATATACCAAGTGTCGACTAATGCCGTCCGTTGATCTAATTCTGATCGAACGCTCGTGATTCAGCCACGTGGCACATGTGTTGCGCGTGACTTCACAAGAATCGCATGAACGATTCTATAAGTGATATCCCGCCTTCATTTCACATCGTTAGATCTTG
Source organism: Craterostigma plantagineum (assembly GCA_027422505.1). Lineage (NCBI taxonomy): Eukaryota > Viridiplantae > Streptophyta > Magnoliopsida > Lamiales > Linderniaceae > Craterostigma > Craterostigma plantagineum. Next base: position 1,077,325 of record JAPQWV010000064.1, on the reverse strand, counting down.
ATCGTGCGGCAGAGATTCTTCATCACTCAGATCGCATCTCATCAAATCTCAGCCTTTGATTCCCTTCGCGCGCCATCTAACGATCCTCGTTAAATCCACAGCTTTGAATTTCGTCCCTCAGATCTGGCGCGCACAGGATCGAACGGCTGCTGAGCATCGATCCTTTCTTCAGCTTTATACTTCATCTTCCGACTTCAGCTCCGACCAGGCTTCTTCTCCGGTGATTCCACGGCGGTTCCGGCGAGGTCCAGGCTCGCACTCCTCAACAGGGTGCAATATTCTTCTACCTCAGAAACTGTTGCATTGTTTTTCAAAGTTAAATTTCTGAATACACACACACACACACACACACATATATATATATATATATATATATGTGAGAGTCTTTTTCATTCCATGGAGACCATAAAACAGTATATAGCTTGTGGCATGTTCTTACCTCTTTGTCTTGTATGTTTCATTGCATGTGGACCATCTTATCAGCAAAGAGTATTTACTACACATACAAATAGAAAGTTTGAAGTGATATCTGCTATACATTTTCCAGCCACTCATTGAGTACTCGATATTATGAATAAAATGTCATTTTTAGCTATTGATATTTGCATTAGTTTGTCATAAGTCTGAGTCGTTTCATAGTCGAGATTAAAACTTGACTCATATTTAATCGTAGTGTGAGGACAACCTGGGTTGTGTGTATGAATAAACTACTCTACTTTACGAGGTTCGAAGATTTAATTTTGTTTTCTTTGAAAAATAGTAAATATTGTAGTCTCGATCATTTTGTATGGTGTATCCTACTGCTAAAGGCATAATCATTTTCACATTAAATCCCAAGAAAAGAAAAAGAGAAGGAGAAGCAATCCACCCACCTATAAGTGGTCTCTCTAATAATTATGACCGTCTTTGTTCATCGATGATATTTGATTTTATCTGAAGATAGATTGTAAGGTATATTAGTCTCTATTTTATTTACCCACTCAATACTATGTGTAGCTTATTTGTCAAATATTAGAAGGTAGGCGTTAGAATATTTAACCTTTTGAGTAATCTGTCATGAAATCTTTGGTTGGTGACAATGAAATCTTGCAAATTTTGTTCTTTATAGAGAATGACCCTTATTTATTAGAGAGCAGTTTTGGTGTTTTACTCCGTTGAAAATCATTTTATTTATTTATTATTGTAACATTCTATTATGCCAGTCTTTACCCATTGAAGTCAAGTTAACCAATAAAAATTCAACGTTTTGTTTGAATAATTATGTAATAGAAACTGTTTCTTGCATACATGCACAATATGTCGTAGTAAATACTTCAATGTCAAAATAGTTATGGAAGACAGCTCACACACAAACATACATGTAGAAATATGCTGCACTATTAATGAATTTCAAGAAAACATTTCGTCCCCACTAACAGCTGGTGATATATCTAGCTATATATACAGTCTCAGACAATGTGACAAAAGATTTTCTGTATGGTTATAATAACAATTAATTTAACAGGACCCAAAATTCAGTTCCTTTTCTCCACCAAAATTAATGTAGACATTTAATGTCATAAAATTGACCTTCAGCCTAACAACTATATTATCAATCAAGGACGCTTCCATGTACAATCAACGTACCTTTTTTTCAATTCTTTTTATATTTGGCAATACCACAAATTAAAAGGAGAATGAAGCACTCCAATTTCCAACATAACGATCGTTCATGGGAATCAAATACTCATTTGTATATAAACTTGCAAGTCAGTACCATGTCGGTACTTTTATATATAGGTACCTATTAGAATAAATTTTTTGTACATTGGTACCTGATCCACCGCAAGGTACATCATATAACTAGATACCATATAAAAACTTAATGTAGTACATAATACAGTGAGAAAATAGTACATCATATAACACATCAATGTACCATATAGAAACGTATATGAGTACCATATAAGTGCGAGACGTGGTACATGATACACATATAAAAAGGCACGTCAACACTGAAAAAATAATACACACAGTCAAACGAGTACTTATATAAAAACATTTCTGACATATGTACTGACTTGCTAATTTTTTTATAAAAACGGGTATTTTTCTGTAGATTCACCATCATTCATACAAAAAAAAATAGTAATTGTCACATTGGCGCTAATCAGTTCTTACATTGCAGAAGTTCAATAATAACAGAGAAAAATAAGAATCATCAGTTGCAGTAGAAAAACAATAAGGTTCTCTTCTCCGATCATAAAAAGATATCTGAATCTTCATTCAATAAGCTTATATACAGAAGCCACTCTCAGTCGGGGGCTTCCGACGAAATGCCGGGAAAATTAACAGTTATCGATTTTTTTTCGAACGTCTCTCTCACTGCTCGACTTTCATATGAGCCGCCGCCGGCGTTAAAATACCTGCAAGAAAAGAACACAAAATGCTGAATTAATTGGTTATATACGAAGTTGTCTTCCGAATTTATTAATTGAATATATTAATTGATAGGGAAATTATGTGTGACATTTTTATAATCTCAAACACGCCTCTTTAAAACTGATAGCATGACTGAAGGCCCAACACGTAAACATATAAATCGGGTAATAATAAGTCGTATCGAATATACCATATTAGAATTTGAAGGTTTCAGCTTAAAACTAATTATAGGTTAAAGCCCTCAAAATTTCAAATAGAACCTCGAAAGATACCGTTGGTTTTAGGTTGAAGCTTAATTTCTAATGGACCTCGAAAGATTCGGTTGGTTTTATGTAGAAGTCTAAATTCTAATAAACTCGAAAGAGTTAGGTTTTAGGCTAAAGCCCTCAATTTCTGATAAACCTAAATTCAGTTGGTTTTAGGCTGAAGCCCTCAATTTCTAATAAACTCAGAAAGATTAAGTTGGTTATCCTCAATTTCTAATAAACTCGAAAAAGATTCAGTTGGTTTTAGGCTGAAGCATTAATTTCTAAATAAACCACGAAAGTTTCAATTAGTTTTTAGGTTGAAGCCCTCAATTTCTAATAAACATCGAAGAATACAGTCCAATCTTTATTATCCATCTTTATACAGCACATCGTTAGCTTACCGTTGTCGAGAAATTGCGGGATTGGATTCTTTTGAAATCCCATCTGCACGACGCTGTGCAGGTCGTCTTCCATGTACGCCGTCGAGACCTAAGAAATACCCCAAAAAAATACAGGAAAAAAAAAGAAAAATCATTAGGCTTTTCAAAATGTTACTTTTTTTGGCATCTATGCTTTTGATTGGTATTTTTACTTGAGACATAGTTTCGTCGTAATGGCCCAAATCGAAAAACTGATTAACCGAAGATCTGCGTAGATTTTCTCGAGCTGCTTCGAAGGGATGATAGCAATCCGAGGCGTAAGCATTGCGTGGTGGAAACGAAGAATCGATAGACTGCTGAAGAATCTGCAGATTTTCCATTAACATCAGACTGAGTTTTCCAAGGATGTATATTGTAATGAAGTGTCTATATTGTGTAATCTAACAACATGTCATCTCTTTCTTTCTTACATCCTTTGATTCAATGGATTCCACGTTGAAATCAGCCATTCTTGGATTCACAGCAGCCAACTTCATGGACAGAAACTGGGAACAAGAAGGAAAAAAAAAGGATATTGTGATTAAAACATTAGCTTTTCCGTACACGTTCTAGTGCGTGTTGGTGTGTGTTTTCTTCTACCTCGACTTGGCGTTGCAGAGACTGAACATAGTTGATGATCTCATCAAGCATTACAGCTTTCCCAGTAATTTTATTGCAGCCTGGGACAAGATCTTGCAAGAATTTCATCCTCTCACTGATCTTCTCTCTTCGTACCTAATAGTGAAGAAACGAACATTTATGGTAATAATGAATTAATGAAGGGATGAAAAAAAAAACTGAGCTTTTTTACTAATCAGTTCTTCTTTCTTACTCTTTCAGCTAAGCTATGAGCATCAGTTGCTTGGCCTCGCCTAGCTCTTACATGGATGTAATCCTTAGGAGGTTCAGAATTCTTTGCCTTATCAGATTTGTTGCCATTTTCTTCTTCTGATGATGATTTGATTCTCTTTGCGCTCGTTCCACTTGTTTCTGATAAAGGTGCCTGAGATTAATTCAGACCGGAGAGAGAAGATCAGCTCAGTTGAAAGAAATTTGACTTAAAATCATTACAAAGAAGATAATGCATTACATCTTTTGCAGGCTTTGTTCTGGCGTTTGATTTCCTCTTCTTGTTGGCGTCGTTTTGACCGTTGGAAACGGTTGAGTTCTCCCTTGAGTCGGGGAAATCTGTGTTGTTATTAGCAGATTCCGAGGTTTTGATGAGCTTCTTGTCGGAATCTGAGGCTTGTTCTTCCTTGTTCTTCATCGGAGACTGATTATGGAAGGTGGAAGAAAAAACCCTCGAAGAAGAACACGAAGAAGCAGAAGACGACGGAGGAGGCAAGAACCCGCCGCCGCCGCCGCCGAGATTCTGGCTATTAGCAAAGAAAGAAAACCTTGCCGCCCTCTCTGCGAATTCTGGGTCGGCTGAGAACTGCGGCGGCGGCGGCGCCGAGATTTGAATTGGGTAATTTTCCTGCAGATTCACGTTCGCCGCCGAGATCTGATGGTGATGAAGGCCGCGAAGTTGGTGACGATCGTTCTCCGCCGCCGTAGAAAGGTTATTCAGCTTCACATTGACAGTATTATTGTTACGTGTGCCGCCGCCGAGTCTCCCTATCAACTCTCTGACAACGATGTTTCCGCCATTGTTGTCTGCGTCGCTGTTCGAACCCGCCGGAGAAGAGACCATGGAGCTTAATGCCGACTCGAAAAAGTCAACACCGCCGGCGCCGGCGAAGCTTTGATCGGCGAAGTTTTCCCAGCAGCTCAGCTCATTCTGATTGTGATTCATTGTGATTCTCAGACAAGAGATTTAAGAGTAGAAAATGGTGTTCAGAGATGGGGAAAGAGATGAAGTGACACCACAAGCAATGGACAGTTAAATATTGTAATGATGATGGAATAGAAAGTGACAAGGAAGCAAGAAAGTTACGTTTTTTTATTAATTAAACAAAAAAATGGTATAATGATATTTAAATTCTTTTTTTTTTACTTCTCAATATATACTCCGATAATTCTATCGGCACCCTCTCAATTCTATTTACACCTCCTAATTAATATGTAAGTAGATTATTACATACTTAACAATTAAAAAATAACTATTTTTAACCATTAAATACTTACCAATTATAAACTATTAGATAATTAGCATTAAAGAAAACAATAGATACTCCCAAATATCCATCTAAGGAAACGGGAGAGACTATTATTTCCACTAATATGCTTTATTGATCTTACCTCTATCTCCCAACCTCTCACCTCAAGTGTACATATGGAATATACAATCATATCTCTAATCACCATATTTGAAATTCACGTACATAAATTGGATAACTTAAAAAATAATAATAGTTGTAAAAGATCATTAAACAAGGCTAGTTTACTTAAATTCAACAAGAAAAATACCTTAAGTGGTGGAGGATCCAATCAAATAGGAAAACTACCTTACCATGGAGGATACTAACCAAGTTTGGAGCATGCCCCAACAGTATAAATAGGAGCTCTACTATCACTTTTAAACACATTGCAATGCATACAAGAGCCAACGAGTTCTAGTGAAAGAATTCGGTGGATCCTATTAAGGAGTAAGAGCTTCGCGATTGAGATAAGTGCGAGCTAGTGTAGGTAGTTCGAGCCGTATACTGTGTTTCTTTCAAGGTAGAAGGTGATGCGAGATGTGTTCGGTCGCGGATTGAGTTCTCTCCTTTTTCCAATAGACAAAAGCCTATTGAAAGCTAACATGATACCAGTAATTGATAACTTAGCACTTGAATTTATAGTGATTTTTATCTCGTTAACTATATACTTATTTATTTATTTTTTCACATATTTCTTATGCATTTATAGGTTAATGACATTTACAAAATAATAGAAGATGATGAACATAGAAAAAGTGATGATACAAATGCTGACGTGACTTGCAAATTTTTCACTGAAAAGGTATATATTTCATCAGTTATTATATATATTTTTGTGCTATTATTATAATATACCCTCCGTCCCGCTAATTTTATCACACTTTTCCATTTCGGGCATCCCAATAATTTTATCACCTTTCCTTATTTAGCAAAAAAACTATCACAAACAATCAATATAATAATATTAAATAGTCTTAAAAGACGTGTAAAAAAATACACTTTTTACCTTTTCATTGTACTAATGTCACCTTAATTTGCGTGACCAGCAACTTATGTGATAAAGTTGCTGGGACGGAGGGAGTATGTGCTAGTTTAGTTTCTAAACAATAATTTAATTTTTAGGTGTTCGATTCTCGAGAAGATTTAATTTGTTGGGTGCAAATATGGGAACAAGTCTTGGATACGTAATTGTCACTAAAAGATCAAGGACTTATTGATGTGGAAAGAGTTCGAAAATTATATTTCACTGCGATCGTGGTGGTATCTACAAAAGTAAAAAAATCTCTACTAGAAATACTGGCACAAGAAAGGTTGGTTGTCCGTTTGAACTAAAGGGAACATCAACGCCAAGTAATTGCAGGAAGCTGACTATTATATGTGGAATACACAATCATGAACATGCAGTGGATATTGAAGGCCATCCATATTCAAGGCGACTTTCTAAAAATGAAGATATATTAGTAGAAGATTTGTCAAAAAAGAACGTGAAACCGCGAGCTATCCTGTCAACACTCAAGAAGCATAATGTGGATAATGTTTCAACAATCAAAATGATATATAATGCTCGTCAAAAGTTTCGGGCGATGGCAAAAGATGGTGAAACTCAAATGCAGGTTGTCAAATGTAAAATTTGATGGAAACTGTGATTTTCGAGCAATAGTTATATGTATTGGCCTTCAAGAAGATGAATGTGTTATCATTCGACGTAACTTGATTGAAGAGTTGGAGATGTATAAATTACAATATATCGACATGTTTGGTGTTGAAGGGTGGCTCAACTATAATTCGCTAAATGTCTTCGAGTCAGGTAGTCATGCACCGTATGAGCATTGGATTACTATGCCTAATATGGGCATCTTGATTGCTTCGAAGTATAATGTGATATTGCATGTTGTAAGCAATAAAGGTAGTCTGACAAACTTACCGCTTCGGTCTGCTCCGCCACCATGGTATCTTCATGTTGCTATTGCAATCGGTCATGTTAATGATAATCACTACGTCAACGTTTCATTATCTGAAGGTTACCCTATGCCGAGTATCATGCCCAATGGGTTTATTTCGGAGACAAATGTACAACAACATGGATTACTCCTTATGTTAGTTGTATTAATAATTATGAAAAAATATTGCGTTCTAGTTGTGCTCGTGATTATGTTATATTGAATTGATTAAAAAGATAATATTTATTTATTGTTTATTTTTAATGCGCTTGTTTAATTTTGCATAATAAGTAATATTTATGTTACATGAATAGTTTTATAAATTAATTATTTCATATAAATAAATTTTTAAAATTTTAATATTTTAAAGTTAATATAAATGTGTGGTTATTAATAAAATATAAAGAATAAGTAAATTAAAAGTATTGTATGTTATATCATTTGATAAAATAAGTTAATTAATGTTGTTGAATAACATGTGCAATTAATGTTTTCCAATAAATTATGCTATTAATGTTGTTGAATTCTGCATAAAATACTAAAAAATAATTATTGTTGAATTCATGTGACTCGGGAACAAAAATCAAGTGTTAGGGGGTTGAAAAAATGGATGTGTAAATAGTAGAGGGGTGTGAATAGTAGGATCCTAGGCAACCGGAGGGATCTAATCCCCGTCCCCGCGATACATTCGGGGACGAAATCGCCCCCGTCCCCGTCCCCACGGGGATCCATGCGGGGCGGGGATTCTCTGCCCCTTAATTTCTTTATTTAAAAAATATATCATTTTAAATATAATATATTGTTGTTATACATATTATATAAATTATAATTTAATATATTATTTGCATTAATTAATATTATTTAATCTATATTTTGATATTATTTACTATTATTTAAATTATAATTTAATATTATATATTATAATATATAAAAGGGGGTTCGGGAACGGGGCGGGGTCCCCACGGGGAAAAATCATTCCCCGTCCCGCCATGTGGGGATAATTCCCGGGGAATCCCCGCCCCACTGCCAACCCTAGATCCTATATACTCATGTCGTTATATGGAAATGCATGGGAAAAAAAAAAGTACGATGGTATAAATTGCATAGCGTTGTGACGTGCAATTCAGTATAAAATAATAGAGCGAAATGTATCTTTCAAGAGTATAAACCCCATATTCCAATCTTCAGCAGGACTAATATTTCTGATAATTTATATACTACTATTCAAAATTAGTTAAAAATGATCGAATCTCAATCCACTGGTGATATTTGGAGCTCGACCACTGAAGGAGAATATAAAATGATATTGGTTTTGATATACTTACATATACCTTAGGTTCTTTAATTCTTTTTATCTAAAAACTTATTCATGTGTTATTTTACATGGGATGTCCGAATATTAGAGAGGGAGATAAACTTTCGTTTAGAAAAAGAATATACTTACATATCTATAATATCTATACTATTTTATTAAGCGTTAGGGCTTCGCTTAAACCGTTCAATTGGTTTGTCAATTAAGCCTTATTAGAAAAAAATATTAAATAAAATAAAAAGAAAAACACCCACTACCTTTACTTACTGTTTTTAGTTAATTATTTACTTACTATTTGTTAGTTCCGTCGGTCAGCGCTTTTATCCTCGAGCGAAAGCACAAATAAAATTAAGTGATAACGGTGTGATTAAATCACAAGTCGAGGCATGTGATACACGCTCTCTTGAAGACGAAATTACCCCGCTAATACCCACGGTTTACGGTAAACGCCTCCGAGATACAACGACTTACGTTTGGAATATAGCGGTATCTCAAATACGCCAAACATCGGCGAACAAATACTCTTGCTTTGGGACTAATAAGAACACAAGTGGTATGGGTGAAATGTAGAGAACTTTTGAATGTTTTTTTATGATTTTAATGCTAACTCATGTGGGGTGTTTATAGGTGTATGTTTTCATTAGCAAGAGAAGTGTTCTTTTGCATGTGTCTACTCATGAAGAAATGCATCTTTATGTTAAGCAATTTATATACTCCCTTCGTCCCGGTAACTTTATCACTAAGTTGCCGGGCATGTAAATTAAGGTGGTATTATTATAATAATATAGTACAATGAAAAGGTAATAAAGCGTATATTTTGACACGTCTTTTAAGAATATTTAATATTATTATATTGATTGTTTGTGATAGTTTTTTGCTAAATAAGGAAAGGTGATAAAATTAGTGAGACGCCCGAAATGGCAAAATGTGATAAAATTAGTGGGACGGAGGGAGTATATCTTTTGCTTAATTAGTACACCTTTTCAAATATACCTCTATTAATTTCATTCACACCTTTTCCTAACACTATTATTAGTTAATTATAGTACATTTAATTTAATAATAAATCAATTTTTCTTTTAAATTATAATATGATTTTATAGCACAATCATTTCAGTGTGCAAGAATCCTAGATACATATAATGGTGCGTGTTCGTGTAAGAATACATTTTGTGTATATAAAATGTGATAACAAACCACTCCTTAATGAACGGGGAAGGAGTGGTTTGATTGCAATGCAATGTGTTGAGCGTGAGCTTTAACGTCAATCTAGCCTAAGATTACTTAGTGGATTTTGAATAATAATTCAATAGTCAAAATTGAGAAAAGGTAATGATCATTTTTATTTTGAAATGGGAGTATCTAAGCTTATCTATCTATTATATAAAGGGCCTATGGTGGCTAAAAAATGCCAATTTGATCCTTCATTTTATTTGTAATTTAGTTCATCTATTTGTAATTTTTAAGTTAATAGGTAATCATTTTACTTCTAAATATTTTTAGTTAATATAATTATATCCCAGTACATTAGTTTTTATTTTATATGTTGAAAAACTATATTTTATCTATTAAATATTAGGTAATATAATCAAAAGTTAAGTAACTTTAAGCACACGCATAAAGCGTCCGGAAAGTAGTAGTACTAATTACCAGGAGAATAGAGTAGCACACGCATATATTATTTTGATCAATATATATTAAATTATGAGAGAAAAAAAGAAGGCTGTGTATCGTGTCTAACTAGATCTAGCTTACTGTTCTCATAATATATTACTACCGTTTGAAAAAATATAGAAATTACAATATGATATAATCACTAGTATAGACTTTTAGATCAAGGATCTTGGACCCAAGATGCTTGGCTAGATAGTGAGGTACTACGTTGATAATCAGTAAAACTAAGCTTTGAAGTTCAAAAAAAGATCAAGGATCTTGGACTAAAGTCCTTACCATTATCCCCGTAAGAAAAATACACATTTTTACATTTGATTGGAAATAAATTAGCTATAGATAGATACGAAGTAATATGCAAATATTATAACCTTGAATTTTCGAATTTTAGTTTCTATGATGAAAACATTCTATTTTTAAAAAAAAAATTTAATGTTATGTTGTATTAGGAAGAGACATACGTACAAATATGTAAGAAAATAAAATAATAACAATAGCAAAGTAAATATGAGTGGTAGTAGACATGTGTGGCGGTGAATGTTTCCTATGTTAATTTAATCATTTCTGACTGGGTTAGGATCCTCTATTCCACTTTCTGTATTCCACTCCGTATTCCAACGAACGAAAATCGTTACACCTCCCCCCGACAAGTGTTAAAACACACATAAACATCATTACACATATGAATTTCATTACAACAAAGTGTTTAAACAGAAAAACAACCTCATTATTACGTATTTTTCTATTTTAATATATAATACTGATTTTTTCTACTCCATGTTAGAAAAATACGTAATAATGAGGTTGTTTTTCTGTTTAAACACTTTGTTGTAATGAAATTCATATGTGTAATGATGTTTATGTGTGTTTTAACACTTGTCGGGGGAGGCGTAACGATTTTCGTTCGTTGGAATACGGAGTGGAATACAGAAAGTGGAATAGAGGATCCCAACCCTGACTGGCATTGTTTGTCCTATGGTGGGAATTACAATCAATCAATCATTAATACACGTTTAAAAAATTAATTCTCATTTTACTATGGTTTGTGTCTTGTTTTTTATATTAACCATCATGTGTTTGCCAGTGTTTCATGTTCTTTTAGGAAAAAAGGGTAAAAGTTAAATATATTTTATTGATTAGGTATAATGTTAGAGAAAAAAATACACCTTTCGGTTGGAGAAAAAAATAAGATACTTTTCCCAATTTTTATCTTTTATCCCATCTTTTGCTTATACATATATTCAAATCTATGAAGAGAAGGTATACAATCCTAATTCGTGAAAATAAAACATGTAAAATTAAAATATTTATCTCTTCAAACATAAGTGTTATCCAAGTGATAATTTCAATGTATCATGGTAAGAGTTTATGATAAAAATATCACATTTACGCATAAGATTAAATAAGAAAATAGTTCTATCTACTACGAAAAAATACCTTAAAATAAAAAATTGAAAATCAATAATTTATATATGCATGGATTAGGGATGCAATATTACACTTCTAACGAACGTGAAGCTTTTTTTTTTTTTTTTTTTTTTTTTTTAAAAAAAAAAAAAAAAAAAAAAAAAAAAAAAAAAAAAAAAAAAACGAACGTGAAGCTTAATCATTGTATAGTGAAATCTAATTGTTTACTTCATAGTAATTCAATTCAATTTATTTAAGTAGAAATGAAATGCCAATGCAGGGAGACAAAAGTTACTTTCCTATTGTCAAACTCCCGAAAATCGAGACGCCGGCGTTACTATTTTATTTGCTCTATAGACGTTAAAATATTAATTACTGACACCTTTGTTGTTATTTTATCGTTTTACTTTCGGGTTTGAAGAAAATTTAAATAAATAATCGTAGATGAAGGTAATGATGGGAGACAAGTGTTTACGAACTAAAGAGGAATCTTTTGTGATTGAAGTTTTAATATTTCAATAATTCTCTTCACTAAACGATGAGCTGCTATTGTTTTTTTCTTTTAACATTAGCGTCAGAGTTTTTATTTTATTTTATTTTTAATATGTTGTCAGGCTGGATTTTTTAATAATTTTATGACGTGAAAATTTGTCTTGTTTTCCTATAATAACTTAGTGGAGCTCAAAGGATCAGTTGCTATCTACTATGGCCGTTTGGGCCTTCATCGAGCCCAATAACTATTTGGACCACAAGCCAATTGGGCCATATTATCTCTAAGTTGGCCTTTGAGAGACTATCGATATTTAAGTTTTAATCTAAATAATGATGATTTTATAATACAATAAAATGTCAAAACAACAATAATAACGATAATAATGATTTTAATACAATAAATGTAAAAAAATATAAGCTCCATGAAGCTTTTCGAACAGTATTGATGAAGATTGAGATCAGAAAATTGAGGAAAATTCGATTTCTAGTTCAACGGTCATGAGCTAAACTGAGCTTCAATCAAGTCGTTGTTGGAATTAATTCTCATTTTACATGCATTGGTGAAACGTATGAGTACATATGAATTGTAACATACTTCTTTATTCTTCATCTTACTTTAAATGCAATGCATGAAACTAAAGAGGAAGTTATGAGTTAGACATTAAATAGTAATTAATATTATGAGATGTCTTTTGAGCTACATGACCCATACGTTAACCATCGCTACTATATAAATTCTCCTCCTCTCCTGCTCCAATCGTAGAACACACATATACTTACGATTGAAGATCTAGTTGTACCCTGGAAAGCTACTTGATTAATCTCTTGAAATAGCTAGGGCAATGCTTCATGCATGCCTCTAGATTATTTCGTGTTCTCAAGTTTATTTGCTTTCTTCATTTGTGTTGTTACTACAATCTAAAAAGTTATTTTCCAATGGAGGATGCTCAAGGGATTTTCAATATGAAGGTTTCATCAACGACCATGATGGTGACAACCCCCGAGAAGAAAATGGAGTTCCAAGTGATACGCCTATCAACGAAACAATGAGTCAAAACGGAGATGGGTTGAATCCGAGTAATCCATTCAACGATCCTCCTTTTCAACCATTCAATCCTACCATGATGAAGTATCCTGACACCTCTCGTGTTGAGGAATTCTCGGGAACTAATTTCAAACAGTGGAAGGAGAGAGTTTATACTTTACTTGACATGCATGGGATGTCATGGGTTCTAGATAATCCTCTTAATGAAGGGATGAATATTGTTGGGTGGGAACAAGCAAACAAAGTATGTCGAGGGACCATCCTTTCGACTTTGTCAAATACTCTATTTGATGTGTATGTGGGGTACTCAAATGCTAAGGAGATTTGGGACTCCATGAGTCAAAAGTATACAACTGAGGATTCTGTGAAACAGAATTTGCTTGCTCCGGCTTCAATCGATGGGAATGGTCGAGGGAACAAGTGTGCGTGATCAAATAAATGATTATTTGCACTTATTGGAAGGTCTCAAGGGTGAAAAAATTAATCTTCCCATGGAGTATGTTGCAGAGACTCTTATTGACAAGTTACCTCCATCTTGGAGTGACTATAAGCAACAACTCAAACACAAGAATAAAAAAATGGATTTGAATGAGGTGATGAAGCATATCATCATCGAAGAGCAAAATAGAAAACAAATCTCATTGGTGGCCAAGGATTTCAAATCTAAGGCAAATCTTGTGATGGAAAGGGGAAAAGGAGTGGATGCGGCGAAGGGACCTTATAATCACAAAGGTGACAAGTACTTGAAACATAAGCCGCCTTTTATTGATAAAAAGAAAGGATTTTGTTTTGTGTGTGGAATTCCAGAACATCATGCAGCCTAATGCCGAAGGAGAATTGTCAACAATGATGACAAAAGAAATTTTAAGAAACAAGCAAATGTTGTTCAAGGAGGGGATGACAAGGTGGTGGCCGTAACCGCCGAAATTAACATGGTCTCAACCACGAGGAAAGATGTTTGGTTGGTTGACTCTGGTGCGACCAAACAAAATAGAGGGGATTTTGTCTAATATGTCGAGACAAATGAAGGTGAAGTCTTCCTTGGAGACTCTCATGCAACGGCCGTCAAAGGGAAGGGAGATGTGGAGTTAAAACTAACTTCAGCAAAGACTCTTACCTTGAAGAATGTCCTTTATGTCCCAGCTATAAGAAGAAACCTGGTTTCGGCTTCCTTGTTGGATGATGCAGGCGTCAAAGTCACTATTGAGAGTGGGAAACTTATTCTCACAAAGAATAATATATTTGTAGGCAAAGGCTATAAGACCAATGATCTCTTTGTACTTAATGTGGACTCTATCATGAATGGAATAAATTCTTCAGCTTACCTTGTGAGTTCTTTCGGTTTATGGCATGAAAGACTGGGTCATGTAAACAAAAATTACACGAAAAAAATGATGGCTGAGGAAATAATTCCTAAAATAGATTCATATAATGCAAAGAAATGTGAAATATGTGTTGAATCTAAATTCGTAAAAAAGACGTGTTATAGTGTGAAAAGATCAACACAACTAATTGATCTGATCCATAGTGATCTTGGAGATATGAAAAATTGTGAATCTAGAGGACGGAACACATATTATATCACATTTCTTGATGATTGTTCTAGATTTGCAAGATTATATCTTTTAAATCAGAAGAGCAACCTTTTCTAAGTTTGTTATTTACAAACAAGAGGTTGAAAATCAACTTGGGAGGAAAATAAAAAGATTATAATCCGACCGAGGAGGAGAGTATCTTTCGGTTGACAATTTTTGCGAAGATCATGGAATTATTCATGAAACTACTCCACCGTATTCACCTGAATCTAATGGGATAGCTGAAAGAAAAAATAGAACTCTCAAAGAAATGATGAATTCTATGCTTATTGATTCAGGAGCACCAGGTGAATGGTGGGGGGAAGCGATTCTAACATCTTGCTTCTTACAACATCGAGTACCACATAAAAGAACAGGTAAAACCCCTTATAAGATTTGGAAAGGTTATGCTCCAAATTTAAAATATCTTAGAGTATGGGGTTGTCTTGCAAAAGAATTATTAACTGAACCAAAGAAACGGAAAATTGGTTCAAGGACATCTGATTGTTCATTTGTGGGATATGCTGAAAAATTTGAGAATAAAAATTTTTATTGCACGTCCAAAATGGATTTTGGTTATAATCGTTGAGAGAAAGAATAAAACGATTCTGTTGATACATTCGACTAATTAAACGTTTCACAACCAGTAAACTGGATTTACTCTTAGAACCCAGATTTTCCGATAAAATTGATCTACCGAAATCACGATCATGAGCAAATGCATATCGGCAGCATAGAGATTTCTTGTGTTAAAACCAAAAGAAATTGAAGAAGGTTCAATTACTGAATCAAAAAATTGTAATACTCGCAAAATTTATACTGGATCATTTAAATAATATTCGGAATGTATGGAGTCGATTTTCGAACATACACCGATTCCTTTCCGAGCCGGACCAAAAATATATAATTGGACGCGAAAAAAATGGATTGAAAATATTATGGGCCAAATAAGGAAATAATGGCCCAAATTATTTGGAGTTTGGGCCAATAATAATAATAATAACAATAATATATAGGGCCGAAAATAAAAATTAAAAATCCTCATCACACCTCATCATCTTAAATGTATTTAATCCTATTTTGTCCCATAATGATATATTATTGATGGAATAAAATAAAACAAAACAAATAAAGCAAAACATCACCTAACTAGTAATTATATCAAATATACCTCATACACCTCAT
This sequence comes from Craterostigma plantagineum, assembly GCA_027422505.1. Lineage (NCBI taxonomy): Eukaryota > Viridiplantae > Streptophyta > Magnoliopsida > Lamiales > Linderniaceae > Craterostigma > Craterostigma plantagineum. The sequence goes on along the minus strand of JAPQWV010000064.1, from coordinate 1,061,470 downwards.
AAGGACAAATAATACACCTCATAGGACAAGATAAATAAATTAAAGAAAATAGAGAAGAAGAAAGGAGGAAGTTACGTTGGGAGAGAGGGAAGGAGAGAGGGGAGAAAAGAGAAAAAGAAAAGACAATATCATACCTAATGCTACCTCCTCAAGCATGATGACAAGATCTATAACACCTAATGTCATCTCCATGTGAGCATGAAGACAAACTAACAACCATTAAGCCACCTCATTAATCTCATGAGGATAAAATAACCAACAAGTAAAAGAGAAGAGAGGAGAGGCCGAGGGAGAGGAAAGGAAAGAAGAAGAGAGAAAGGAAAGAAAAAGAAAGAAAAAAAAAAGAAGAAGAGAAGGAGAAGAGGGAGAAGCCCGCGGACGAGGAGAAGCTCAAGATAGAAGCTCTCGGGTCGGGGTTACACGGAAACACCCCGTGATTTAGCTTTCTACGGACGTAAGGTAGGTGAAGATCACCTACATACGTAAACAATATTAGGATTTGTGAATTTTACGTGTTTTGCATGTTATTCATCAAATTCTTCGTGTTTATGTGATAATAATAATTTGCTTGCATGAATTTCATTGGTTAGCTTAGGGAGCATGATATTGAGCATTTTTAGATCTATGAATATTTGGAAATAGGAATAGAGGACTTTAGATTAAGAGGATAGAGCAAAACTTGGGGATAATTAGGGTTTCTTTATTCATTTCGGACTGGAGGTTAAAAAATTCATATCTTACAATCTAGACCTCGGATTAAAAATTCCTTTGGATAGAGTTTAGATTTGCAAGTCTTTTATCCGTGATTAAAATTTCAGGACCATCGGACATCGTTTACCCCGTGATCATTGAAAAATACGAAACTGTCGCAAAACAGCCTATAAAATAGTTATTTTTAAAAATTTAGGGACTTAATCAAAATTTTACAAAATTTGGGGAGTCTGTGTTGTAAATCCCGAACAAAGAATATTTTTAAGAAATATAAAGCTTTTAAGACATATTTAAAATTCAGAATAAATAATTGGGGTCCTTTGTGCAATTTTCAAAAATTCGGGTACTAAACTGATAAGTTTCAAAAATCTGGGGATTAAAAATGTAAAAATTTAAACAGGGAATATTTTAATGAAAATACTGAATTTCTTTTGGAGAGAATTAGAACTTTTCAAAAGTTTTGGGGTGCTAAATATATTTATATAATTTCGACTAGGATGAAATTAGAACTTTTCAAAAGTTTAGGGACGTTAGTTAAATTTATATAATCTCGGCTAGGATGAAATAGAATTTTTCAAAAGTTGTTAACGCTAAATAAATATATATAAATTCGGCTAGGATTAAACTGGAACTTTTCAAAAGTTATTGGGGACTAAATAATATTTGATAAGGACCAAATTGAAACTTTTCAAAAGTTTGAGTACTAAAAATTTATGTTGAGTTTAGGCTAGAGTATAAATGAAATTTTCAGAAACTTTTAGGTTTTTAAATAAATTGTTTAAAACTTGGCCGGGGTTAAATTATAATTTTCAAAATTTTCGGAGGGTTAAATAAATAATTAAAAATGGCCGAGGAGTTCTTTTGCAAAATTACAGGATATTAGATATAATTAAATTTTCATTAAATTTGATCGGAGTCAAATGTAAATTTTTGGAAAAACACTCGGAATTAAAAATAAATAATTTTAAAACCGGTAGGGGTCGAAAATTAAATTTTCAGAAATTTATGGGGTTAAATAAATAATCAATAAATGAGGTTGAGGTCAATTTCAAATCTCTAGAAACTTTTGAGTTTAAATAAATGATTAATGAATTTGGTTGGGGTCATTATGCAATTTTCAGAAATTCCGAGGGGTTAATTGTAAATTTTCTAAAATATTTTGAAATTTAATCTAAAACTGGCGTTGGAGTGAAAGGTAGAACGAATTAAACTTAGAACGTTTAGTTTAAGATCGAGAGGGAATTCTGTGGTTACGGTTTCGGGCCGATTAAAAATCGGAACGCGGGCTTTGGGCCTGAATTATTTGTCGAATGTTGATGTTGGGAATCGGGCCGAGCTAATACCTCGGGCCGATATGTAATGTGGAAAGGATATGTTGCATTTTATGTGTTGCATTTTTATTTGCACGGCATTTGCATACACGTGTTACGAGGGGAGTACGGAGTCATGAAAGTGTTGTCTAGAGACGCGAGTGAGATGGTTATGAATGAGAAATGTTGATGAATTGTATGAGTGAGGTTAGGACTAAGGCGCACTTTATATGGAGGGAGTGGGGCCTCCCGAGCTACTGACCCCTTGTGGGGAGTGGGGCCTCCCGAGCTACGGACCCCTGCGCGCGAGTGTTGCCTTTAATACCTAAGCCTCGGGCCCTGATGTGATGTGATGAGATGAGTTGAGATGAGATGAGATATGAGAAAAGAGTCGAGCGTGCATTTTGTGAGATGTGTCGGGATGGGAGTCGAGTGAGAGCAATTTGCATTCTTGCATATTTTCATCTACTGGGCAAAAGCTCAGGGTTTACGTGTGTAGGTACGAACGAGTCGGACGTTGATAAACGCACGACTAAGCGGCTGATGGCGGTGACTCCACGGACTTTTGAGGGCGGCGCAGTACATGGGACGTGACCTGTGGAGTGTTTTATATTAGGTTTCATGTTTTTAATCTTTGGGTATCGGCTCAACAAATAAAAGTGTGTGTTGTTAAACATTTTATATTTTCGGGTTTAGACTTTGTAGCTTCGGCCCAGTACATGGAGATTATTATGTTTTAAAAAGTTTTTATTAAATGGGCTTTCCGCTGTCTACGCTGCGTAAATCCGCCCAAATACGTATTTGAGAACTAGGGTCGTTACAAAAATGCTGAGTTTTTTGAGTCAAATTTTCCATTAAAACAATTAGTTGAGGCTGAAAGAAATCCACCTAAGGAGCTTGAATGTCAAGACCTCGCCGAGAATCAAGTAATCGGAAACAGGAGAAGAACTCGAAATATTATGGGAGGGAGACTACTATTTTTATTTAGTAGAGCAAGATCCTAAAACCTATCACGATGCAATCTCGTGTAAAGAAGCTGAAAATTGGAAAGAAAGTATAAAATCTGAGCTATCTTCCATTTAAAAAAATAATATTTGGGAATTGGTTGACCTACCTCGCGGGTCTAAGCCAATTACAAGTAAGTGGGTGTTTAATAAAAAAACTCTTACCTGATGGGAGTGTGGAAAAATATAAATCTAGATTGGTTGCAAGAGGCTTCACTCAACAAGAGAATATAGATTATTTCGACACCTTTGCACAATTAACAAGGATATCTTCTATTCGAATGCTAATAAGCTTGGCAGCCATTCACAATTTGGTTATACATCAAATGGATGTTAAAACAGCATTCTTGAATGGAGATCTTGAAGAAGAAATTTACATATTGCAACCAGAGGGTTATAAAGTGCAAGGTCAAGAGAAGAAAGTATGCAAACTTAAAAAATCCTTGTATGGATTAAAATAAGCCCCAAAACAATGGAATGAGAAAATTGACAGCACTTTAGAAAACCAAGGTTTTATACACTCTTCAGTTGATCGATGTGCTTACATCAAAAAGTTCTCGAGCAAATGGTTATAGATGCTCTATATGTAGATGATTTGTTAATATTTGGAACAAATATTAATATTGTTGAAGAAACAAAAGCTGTACTTTCCAACACCTTTGATATGAAGGATTTAAGGGAAGCAAATGTGATGCTCGGAGTTAAAATATTGAGGACAAATGGAGGTATCATGTTGCTACAAGACCACTACATAGAAAAGGTCCTCAAACGATTTGGTTACTATGACGTCAAACCAATTAGTACACCATTTAATGCAAATGATGCATTATTTAAAAGTAAAGGAGAACCCCGAGATCAAACAACATATGCTCAATTATTGGGATGCTTACTTCACTTATCAAACTATACGAGGCCCGACATATGTTATGCGATTGGAAGATTAAGTCGGTATACGAAAAATCCCAATGGTTCCCATTGGAAGGCCCTTGTTAGAGTATTAAAATATCTCAAAGGGACAATGAGTTTTTTTATAGTGGACATCCTCAAATTATTGAGGGTTATACAGATGCGAATTTGATATCGGATTCTAGTGACACAAGGTCTACTAGTGGCTATGTGTTCTTAATGGGAGGAGGGGCTGTGTCATGGAAGTCAACAAAGCAAACGTTGATAGCACGCTCTACAATGGACTCTCAATTCATTATTTTAGAATTAGCTTGTGTGGAAGCTGAATATTTAATGAATTGTTTGTTAGACATTGCGATTGATAAGAGTTTGATCACCTCAATATCAATCCATTGTGACAACAAGGCTGCAATTTGTGTTGTGAAAAATAAAACTTGTAACGGTAAAAATCGCCACATTCCTTTGAGACATAGTGTGGTAAAATTAATGATAAAAGAAGGAATAATCTCAATAGATTATGTAAAGTCTGAGGGGAACACGGCCGATCCTTGGCAAAACCTTTAGGGAGGTTTTTAGTTGAGAAGACCACGAGAGAAATGGGAATTATGGCCCTTGATGTCTAGGACTTGTGGAAACCCTACCCATTGCTCAACTAACATGAGGAATTGGTTCATAAGGGTAAAAACAAAATAAGAACTAAGACCTGAAGCAATTTCCCTAATTATTCTCATTTCTATGGTTCGAGATTGCTTAAAGATAATCGGAGGATGGAATATTTATTTCCTTAATAAACTAGATAAATGTATGATGGAACGCTAGTCAAAAGTTTACCTATGTGAGAGTTGGGTGTGACCGCCCATATGAGAGATTTGGCTAATCTTTCTAAAGCACTCACAGATTTAATTCAACATGGAAGCACATGGCCGAAGAGAGGTGCTCAACCGCGTTGAGAAGAGGAGAAAGAAAATGTTGTGGAAATAAGATCACTATTCTACAAAAGAAATATAAGTTCATAAGATTAGTTCTACTTATTTTTCTGTGGACTTAAATCTTGTTGCCTAAGTCGTGGTTCATAGTTTCATAGTGGAAACACCACAATCTATGCGACATTTTCCATATTATATAACATGAAATAAAAACTTGGGAACAAGTTTTCATTTGGTGGGGGATTGTTGGAATTAATTCTCATTTCACATGCATTGGTGAAACCTATGAGTACATATGAATTGTAACATACTTCTTTATTCTTCATCTTGCTTTAAAGCATGAAACTAAAGAGGAAGTTATGAGTTAGATATTAAATAGTAATTAATATTATGAGATGTCTTTTGAGCTACATGACCCATACGTTAACCATCGCTACTCTATAAATTCTCCTCCTCTCCTGCTACAATCGAAGCACACATATACTTACTATTGAAGATCTAGTTGTACCCTGGGAAGCTACTTGATTAATCTCTTGAAATAGCTTTTTAGGGCAATGCTTCATGCATGCCTCTAGATTATATCGTGTTCTCAAGTTTATTTGCTTTCTTCATTTGTGTTGTTACTACAGTCGTATCATCGAAATTTGTAAAACACTTGGTTATTTTTCCCCGCTGCGTTTAGTTGCGGGGATAAGGCAAGATAAGATTTTAATTGTCTAATTAAATGTTGTTCAGTGGACAACGAGTATTTTCTTGGATGTAGCTACAAATAAAAGGTCCGTTATAACAATCTATAGTATCCAAGATAAATAAACCATTCTGATAAATTCTTATAACATCCTAAGAAACTTACTAATAAAATACATTTTTCGTTAAATTACACACTAAACATAAATCTTAGACAGATGATAAGCTAATAATCTTGCCATAAGATTATTTATCATTTTCTTATTTGAACAACTAACTTAATCTTGCCACAATTAGGCCCCGTTTACTTGGCAAGATAAGCCAAGATAAAGATTAATTTATCCAGTATAATATTGTTTGGTTTTCAACATAGCATTTCTGATAAGCCCGCTACAATTACAAGGCCCGGTACTGTAATCAACGAATGGAAGATAGATAATACAAGGGTTTGGGCCGAGATAAGTTATCCGATGATGATAAATAGTTAAAATGACCAAAATACCCCCATTCCTCCAAATTTTAAAATCGCTGTTATTTCATTTGATTTACATGATAAAATTAAATAAACAACACTAATTTATTCCTTATTTTATTGTGATTAAAATGACATGCATATCTTATATTTTTTTATGTTCATAAGAAAAGTTATTTTTTTAAACTATGAATTGATAAAATAAGGTTATTTTCGTAAATTTCCAAATAATACGTGTGATAAAATTTTTATTATATTTGGAAACCAAACAAGATATAAAATTTCTGTACAACATTATTATGAGTTTATGACACGTGCTATTTTATCCTTCCTTTTCCAATTGCATAAACTAAACGCAGCGAAGATACAATTATATGCATGGGTTATACATTTAAATTTATTTAAGCCCTATAAGTTATTTATAGTATAAAAATAATCATGAAAATAAATGCACTTGATTTATTACACTAACAAATTGGGTAATGATTGAAAGTTTCTTGTCGGAGTATATATTAGGGAAATGATTAAATTGCTTGAAAGGAGTTGGGAAAAAGGAAAAAACGCATCCAATTAGACGAAGACTTCAATGTGCCACTACCTACCAAAGACTTTCGCCTCACTATTCCAGTTATCACACAGCTCATCGATTTCCTCGTTGATTCTATGTAAATTCTCGTGAAGAAGTTCTCCTTTTTCGACGAGGGTTGCTGATTTTCGTTTTGTTTGTTTGAGCTAAGCTCAACGCTGGCATTTTGTGTTGCTCTGTCGGGATTTTTATTTCTTGTCAGCTTCAATGATGAATCTGAACCCTTGTGCTTTGTCGATTTGCTGTGATCGAAGAGGAGCTTTTCATCAGTTATTGTTTGCGAAAGTATCAAGCAAAGAGATGTGGAGCGCTTGTTTCCCGCGAAGTCGTAGTTTCAGAGTTTACTGTGATTCGCAGGTTAGCTTATTTTTTTTCCCTGTCGTTGGTTTCTTTATGTGTGATTATAGGCTTCTCTGGGCGTGATCTCTTATACTTGTTGAAGCTTCCAACTGATCACTATATCGTATAAGCTAGTAGTTCCATTAATTGATGAAAATCAACTTTATATTTGTTTAAGATTTGCTTTATCATCTTCTGTTTGATGGAATGCGGACATGAGTGACAAGCTTGAGTTTTGTTTATTAACAGACTGGAATGCATCTTGCAAACGTTGAAACTTTCGCTGAGCATAACAACTAAGAAAGAAATAAACAATTCGACTAATTTTGTTCTTTTGGTTGAAGACAAAAGAATTGCCGATCAGAAAGATTGCACCTGTGTTAGAGCACGATCTGCTGTCGGGGAATGGGGTTTTACCTTCTCACGATTGGAAAACAGTGCCCGACATTTGGAAAACGTCCGCCGAGAAGTTTGGTGATCGAGTTGCATTAATGGATCCATATCACAGCCCTCCGACAAATATGACTTATAAACAGGTCTCTATCGATGTCATATCATCCTAGAATGATCAACGTATCATCATCTTAAGATGTTTTCCTCTAAAAATTACAGCTCGAGCAAGAAATTTTGTACTTCTGCGAGGGTTTGAGGGTCATAGGAGTAAAACCAGAGGAAAAAGTTGCCCTATTTGCTGATAATTCCTGCCGTTGGCTTGTTTCAGATCAAGGTAATGCATTGCTGTGCATATCCTCGTGTTTTGGTGGGCATATAAAGCTCATTCTTTGATGATCTGTCTTATTTTTATATAGATTTGGAAACTTTATGTGATGTTTTTGAGCTGATGAGCTCCAATAAATCGATAAGTTTCCCTCAGGTATCATGGCAACTGGTGCGATTAATGTTGTAAGAGGCACAAGGTCATCTGTTGAAGAGCTCCTTCAAATATACAAACATTCTGATAGGTCAGACGGGCATCGATTATGGAGATATTTTTGTGCTATCGATACGTATATGTCTTTTCACAATCCTCATATTCAGTGTAAAATTTTTGATTCATTTATTTTTGTTGAACACAGTGTTGCTCTAGTAGTGGATGATCCCATATTGTACAACCAAATTTCAAGAGCTTTCCTCTCTCGGGCCAAGGCAAGGTTTGTCATATTGCTGTGGGGAGAGAAATCAAGCGTAGAAAGTGAATCGATCGTATCGGGAATTCCTATTTACAATTACCAGGAAATTATAGAATTAGGACGTGGAAGTCGCACGAACTTACTTCGTTCTGCAGATGCAAGCAAGTCTATCGTGAATACATTAATTCTTTGACCTAAACTTAACCAGTTATTCAAGACAGCTACAATACACTTGTGTGAATCTTTATCTGCAGGGAATCAATACGTATATATAACGATGAACTCCGGCGACGTTGCTACGCTTGTATATACGAGTGGAACCACTGGGAACCCTAAAGGTGTAATGCTCACTCACGAGAATCTGCTTCACCAGGTGTATATATATTTGAATCATTCATTTTTCTTACATTTTTGTGTTAATTTTAGTGTTTTTTCTAATGTTATATAATTCAGATGTGTAATGAGATTTTTTGCATTCTAGGTTAGGAATTTATGGGACATTGTACCAGCAATTCCTGGGGATAGGTTCCTAAGCATGCTCCCGCCTTGGCATGCATACGAACGAGCTTGCGAGTATTTCATATTCACCCATGGGATCGAGCAAGTTTACACCACCGTAAAAAATCTAAGGGTATGATTTTTTCCTCCCTGTTTATAACCTTCCAAAGCAAGAATCTCTGGCAAGGACTTTTTGTACCTTTTCTTACTTTTGTGAATTTAAAACTCATCAATTCGATTGCAGGACGATTTACGCCGCTATCAACCGCATTATGTTATTTCTGTTCCTTTAGTATACGAGACTCTCTACAGGTATACATCTATATTACGTATTTTGAAGTCATGCCTTATTTTATCTGTTTTTAATCCTTCTCATCGTTGAAATTAAATTTCATTTCAGCGGGATTCAGAAGCAAATCAATACAAGCGCTACTGCACGTAAACTTATTGCTCTGCTATTTTTAAGGATCAGTATGGCTTATATGGAAGCTAAAAGAATATATGAGGTTCGCCATGGCCTTTCTCAAAACTAACTAGAAGCAATAACTATAATGATTTTAAGTCTTTCATTCTGATTTCTTTTGGGTGTTTTTAATGATCATTAGGGGAAATGCCTGGCTAGAAATGTGCAACCACCTCCATTCCTTTTCGCAGCTTTTGAATGGTTATCTGCAAGGATTTTTGCGGCCCTGTTATGGCCACTACATGCATTAGCTAAGAAAATCGTCTACAGTAAAATCCATTCTGCCATTGGAATATCGAAGGTTTCCTTACGTTCCATTTTTTAAAGCAATTTTTTTCTGAATAGAACCATTCGAATTTTTCCGCGGTAAGTATTTTTCCATGTTCTCCGACTCATTTTCGCAGGCTGGAGTCAGCGGAGGCGGTAGCTTGCCACCACATGTAGACAGTTTCTTTGAGGTATGCAATAGCAAAGCCAAACTATATACAATTTAGACAGAAATTTTTCCTTTTATTTAACTCTTCTTTTGCAGGCAATTGGAGTAAAGATTCAAAACGGATATGGCTTAACAGAGTCCTCGCCCGTCGTGGCAGCTCGACGACCAAACTGTAATGTAAGAACGTGCAATTTATTCTCGAGAAGAAAAAGAATAGAAAGCATAAACAATTTTTGAAAAAAAAAAACCAATATATCTGCGCACGGTTCTGATAGCTTTGCAGCTGATATTTGAAGGTTCTTGGTTCGATTGGGCACCCAATTCGCCTAACGGAGATTAAAGTCGTCGACGCCGAAACTGGCGAGATTCTTCCTCACGGGTCGAAGGGCATCGTCAAGGCGAGGGGCCCACAAGTAATGAAGGGTTATTACAAGGTAGCTTCTCCTTTCTTCAGTATGATGATGAGTAATATAAACAAAGATGAGTTAATGACCTGTGAAATTTCGCTTTTTTTTTTCTCGGGCGCGTTTGAAAACAGAATGAGATAGCTACAAAACAAGTCGTAGATGAGGAAGGATGGTTAAACACAGGCGACATAGGTTGGATTTCTCCGCCGCATTCTTTAGGGCGCAGTCGCCAGGCTGGCGGCGTAATTGTTCTAGAAGGACGTGCGAAGGACACCATCGTACTTTCGACGGGTGAATTTTTTTTTTTTTCATAATTCTTCTTTAGTTTCGTGAAAAATATATTCGTTACGATGTTCGAAAAAATCAGGTGAAAACGTAGAGCCATCTGAGATCGAAGAAGCCGCTACAAGGAGCAGCCTCATTCATCAGATCGTCGTCGTTGGTCAGGTAAACAGAAAGGAGTTTGATTTTTTCCTTTACCTTTTTTTTTTTTTTTTTTTCGCTATTTTCGTAATAAAATGAATTGCGTGTTATTAGGACCGACGACGCCTCGGAGCTATTATCGTCGCGAACAAAGAAGAGGTTCTTTCGGAAGCTAAGAAGTCGTTCGTAGTGGGGCCCGACGCCTCGGAGGTTAGTAAGGATAAGACGACAAACCTTCTGCACAAGGAGTTGGCGAAATGGCAAGTAAAACCAAAAAAAGTTCAATTTTTTTAGGGTTAATACTTTTTTTATACGGCAAGAATAAGCAATTTAGGTACATTATACACTGGAATCCTAGATTTTGCACCAAATTATAGGGCACGGGCGAATATATTGAAAGTATTTATCAAAATTAACCAATTTTGGACAAAACATAGGGTTTTGGTGTATAATGTATCTAAATTGCGTAATTTTGAAAGTTATTTAACGTATATGACATTAATAAATAATTAATTATTATTTTATTTCATCCTTCGATTTTTATTGCGAAATTTGCAATATTCCCCTTAATTCAATGCAGGACCTCAGATTGTACGTTTCGAGTGGGCCCAATACTCGTGATCGACGAGCCCTTCACGGTATATATATATTATATATATATTATATTTCAAGCGATCGACAGAAATTGACGTTAATTACGGCATTTTTATGCAGATCGACGGCGGGCTGATGACGCCGACGATGAAGATTCGAAGGGACAAGGTCGTGTCTTTGTACGAGGAGCAGATTAATGACATGTACAAATAGAGCGGAAAAATAAAACGTTTTTTCTCGACTGTCGATTAAAGTTGTAAAATTCCTATCTTCGGAGTTTTTCATCGACCGTCGAGTCGTAATAATCTCAACGTTTTCTGCCGCGTTAATATGACCATGGCGGAGCAAGAAAATTGTCAAAACTCATTTCGATATTTTTTTAAAATTTTCAATGGGGTCCCTTTGACTTTAGTTCTGTTCAATTTTAGTCCCATTTTTGTTTCTTCAGGAAACTCACCATGTTTAGGTTAGGTTAGGTTCATAATTTGAATATAAAAAAGGAATAGAAATATTAGAATTGCATGTTTTCGATTGAACTAATCAGACCCGACCCGTAGTTAAATCTTGAAATTTGATGGACCCGACCCGTTTGGTAACCGTTGACAACTGCCCACTCGGCGGGATGGTTAAAATTTATGTATTAATATTTTTTTCTAGAAATTATAAATAGCTCCCTCTTTGGCGCGTAAACTGAAGGAGGAGAAAGTCTTGGCTCACAGTGATATAGAATTGGAATGGGGTGGTTAAGAGATCATATAGATTCGATCGATTCCGTGAACTTAAGGCGATTCCTTACTCAAGCAGTATATATCGGTAAGTACGAGCTTGTTTCCAATTCTAATCTCTCAGTTAGATTTCCGTAATTTCAACTCGTTAATGGATCCTGGCTTTGGGTTTTCTCCTGGAAAATGGATTCTGATCGGTTTTTTGTTTCATGGTTCTTCTGGCATTTCGTTTCTTACTTGATTTTGTGGTTCTTCTCGTACTTTTACTGTGATTGATGTGAAATTGAGCGGAATTTCGTGTTCTTCCCCCATTTGTTTGGTACCTTCTCACATTTTCGAAGAATTGGATGACCATAGCCTACTGACGATTCTTTCAGGCCTGTTTCTTACGACGTGCCTTATGCTATGGCAAACGTTAATGTGTGCCACTGGTTGCCAATTTCCTGCAGTATCCATAATTTCTGGAAGCATGGAACCAGGTTTGAAACGGGTTAGTCTTAATAAACTGCTCTCTTTGGATTTTAAGTCCTTGCATTTATGAGATTATTTATATTTCTTTGATTTTTCCAGATTGTTGCATTTAATGCTTTTGATGCTCGCCTTCTAGGGGGACCTTTTGTTGCTGTATATGAGCAAGGATCCTATTCGTGTTGGAGAAATTGTGGTCTTTAAGCTTGAGGTATGCATTCCTCTGCATCGAAGTTTCTCTTTTCGTAGTGAAGATATAAATGTGCCTAAGAGGGGGGGTTGAATTAGGCCTATAGAAATTTTGCTTCTTTTCACAAATTATAAGTGTAGTGACTTGGATATGCCTATTGATGCTTGTGACGTGTATGCCTGATATATCCTAGTTCGTTGGATGTGTTTCGGGTCTGTCTCACTGTGATAAAGAAATAACTGAAAAGTAAATGCGAGACAGGATTTTTATAGATGTTATATCCCCAACTGGGGTTTACTCCTCTCCTTGGGGTTTGCTCCCCAAGAGTTTAACCAATCACTATAGTGCACCGTAGCTGGATACAAAACTGATTGGTGCCCAATACACAACTGAAACAAGTCGAACACTAGCCACTACTAGGTTACCACACGCCAAGTTTCGTTCCTCGGAATCTCCTTGATCCCGACAGACACAGCTCGCTACCGAAGGGCCCCCGGAACACGTCCTTCCCTTCACGTGTGCGTAAACGTCGACCTTGCCTCCTTGGTATTGCTCACGTCCGAAGACAACTCGCTCAGTGATGGATATGCAGGTTAACGCTCAGGCAGGCAGAAAGCTATCGCAAGTGGGAGGCTCAGGAATCTCTCAGTATTTTTCGTAGGCTTATGTTCGCAAATTCTAAGTGCCTTGAAATTAGGAAGTGTAGCTCATATATAAACCTTTTCAATCAACACTTCACATGGAAAATCATATCATATAATAATCACCAAATCAAGCATAGTTTTCATGCAATTTTCGAGTCAATCATACCATATAAATCATGCTTTTTAACAAATCATCATAACGTTCATAAGCACGTTAAAGCATGATTATTTTCCATATAAGAGCTCATTTAAGCATGAATATATTCCACATAAAGATTCAAATCGTTCGCATGCATGTTCAATCAATTCGCATATACTTACTATGTCAGAACTTTCCATATGTTATTCCCTAATATCTGTTGGTATAATTCAATCAAGATTAACTTTCCAAACATAACACATAAGATAGCATCCCATAAGCACGTTTTCCATGTTAGTATTAGATCAATATATTTACCATGTTTAGCACGCAAATCAGATCAGAGAATATTTAATTCGATTTATCAATCATGACTAGAACTTTCCTTATTTCAGAGATCACATTCGTTTATAGCATATACCATATAATAGCATCTTATCCACAAAGTCAATCAAATCAAATCTTTCCTAAATATAATAATCCAATCAGCATAAGGAAAGATATTAATTCAAAATTGCACATTAAATTCAGTGGAGAGCATGCAAAATCGTATATGTGATTTTCGTCCAGGAATAATCAAGTATCAACGGATATATCACTTTCCATATATAAACATCATATTTTCCATATATAGCTCAGCAGGATATCTCATGCATTATTTCCATATATAGTACAGAACGATATATCCTATCACATAGACTGTCTATAACATGCGATCACATAGTCTCATCAACAAATCACAGAATCATATGCGAATCAAATATTCAACAATTTAATCAATTTAAGCTCATATATCATGCAAGGTCGAATATTTTCACGAACTTAGACATTATATTTATCACAAATCGAATTGCTTAATTTATAGACCTAACGTCGTTACAATTACATCGTTCATCAAAACTCCCTAACATGTATGGACCAAAAAGGTCAACATTCTCCCCCTTTTTGATGATGACATGTAATTGATGCAGCACGGAAGCATGTAAGCGTATTCGATTTAGCAAGTCCTAGCGCATATGTCTAAGTGTTCCACAATCACAAAGTAGAGCATATGATATTTTCTAATCACATATGATACATATTTGCTCCCCCTGTCTAAGTGCAGTTATCTCTATTTACATGCAAAGATATATCGTGAGTGAATTTGCTCCTCCTATCTAAGTGCAGATATATCGTATCATTTTCAGGGTTATATCATGAGTGCAAAATTTTTGAAGTTTACCCGTGAGTGTGCTCCCCTGCCTAAGTGCGCATTTTCCAAGCATGATTCAAGCAGTCACATAATCATTGCAGCATGCACTTAGCACTTATCAAAAAATCTCACACAAGTCAAACTGCATAGTTAAGTATCAGTGTCTCACTGTAACAGAGCATAAGATCAGATAACGCAGTGTAAGATCAACACAGATATATCCAGGGATCAGAGCAAAAATATTAAGCATTGAAGATATATCATAAAAGCAGCAAGATATTATATAGATTAGGGTTCAACGAGCTTCCGTACACACCAAAACACTTAGACGCTCAACGCCTAAACTTACCTTACTACTCCCCCTTCATTATCAAAAAGGCGGGAGGGACTCCTAAAAACTGAACTTACTTAATATCCTAAAAGCAGCTAAGAGCAGAACTGAGCATGAGAGGTAGCCTACTGGCTAGAAGAGGATTCAGAAACGGCGGGTTTAGGAAGGGACTTCTTGACCAGCTTGGAGAGCTTGGAAAGTTTCAAGGACAGTTCGGTATACTGTTCTTTGAGCTTGCAGAAACGCTTCTGATTATCAGCTTTGATATCGGAGATATCGCGGCGCAACACGGATATTCCTGTCTTCCCCATGCTGAGCTCATCTTCGTAGTCCTCGTCGTCGTCGCTCTTCACCTTTGCCTTTCCCTTCGCAGCAGACCGCTTCTGGGCGCTATCCACTGACCTACCTTTCTTTGCCTTGAACCAACCTTGGCTCTTTGTGTGGTGAATACCCATTCGCTTCAAGGTCACTTGGTCCACGATGTGGACGGATCTGTCTTCCCAACCCGGCGACAGAACAATACCCTCGCACTCAAACAAGTGAGTGAGCAGCATGCCATAAGGCAGTTTGTCTCTGCTTTCGAAGGCGTGGATCATGTGCTTAATGACGACATATCCTAGGTTGAACTTAAGGTTCTGGGATACCATGTAGACCGCGAAGGTAATCATGAAGTTCATCGTCGTCGAGTGGCCGCCGCTACCAATTTTGGCACTCCAGAGGGTTATGTTGAGCAGTTTGTGCAGGAAGAAAAAGTCGATAGGGAGCTTGTTCAGGGCTTCTCCGTCAGAAAATCGAGGTTTGGTGCGGGTATTCCAGAGTGTCCGAAGGACATCACTGAAATCAAACTCATCGGCATGGCACCAGACGTTCATGTCGTAATGACAAAGGCCCTCATCAGCAACTCCTAGCAAAGCATTCATCTTCTGAGTGGTCCACGCGATCTTGTGGCCGAGAACATTGGAACGGATGTTGATGTGCCCTTCGAACTCGTCATAGTCAAAGTTGACATAGAACAGCTTGACAACTTCAGGGTAGTAGGGTGTGTTGAGACTGAGGAATTGCTCCCATCCAAAATCCTTAAGCCAGGTGATTACGTTTCCAGGGGATAACTTGTCGAAGGCAACTCCGCGACCGCGAGCGATATCTCTGTTGCTGAAGCTTTTGTACGTGGTGCGGTTGCTTTTTTCCAGAAAGAGCAGTTCAACTGGGATCTCATTTGGTTTAGACAGATCGATAGGCGGGATGTCCGAGGGTTTTGAACTTGGTGGAGGAGACGGCGAGGCTTTTTCAAGTGGTGAAGTGGATTTTTGGGATTTGGACTTTTCAGGAGTTGGGGATTGCAGAGGCGTTTTCTGGGTTTCCTCATGAACATTGTGGCAGCCCCGCCTTCCACCACTACTTTCTTAACTAGTCTACGCGACTAATGTTCTAATAATGAGATAGATCATACTAAATTTCGTATAAAATTTTTCCTTTCATAAAAAGGAATCGTAGGGTTTCGTACAAAATCATAGTGGGTCCTATTTACATAGGAAAGCGTGCATGCGGGTCAAATAAATTTATCTACTGGGCCTCCACGAGGTCGCATCCATGCACACACTTCCATCTCAAAAGCCCTCGGAAGCTTCAAAAGTTGGCCTCGCCGTGAAAATGATCACGTACCATGATCGCGGGGTCCTAGAACACATAAAAACATGGAATGAGCTTATAAAGCTCAGTAAGTGAAAACCATGCATGCAATGCACGTGACCTAAATAGCGAAGGCATTCGCGCCAATGCTATTAACTCATCACGACCTTCTCATTCTTTTCCTTTCATATTTGGGCTCCTTCGGCTTTCAATCTTACTATGTACCATATAGAGCTCAAACCCCTAAGGGTATAAGTGGCAGTACACACACTGGGAGGCTAAACCCGAGTACTCCATCTGTGCGTAACCCTATGGTGCCTTTCAATCCCAATGCGGTACACACTGAGAGGTTACTAGTGCCTTTCAATCTCAGTGTGATCCACACTGAGAGGCTACTAGTGCCTTTCAATCCCAATGCAGTCCCATTGAGAGGCTAACCCGGGCACACAAATTTCGTTTAACCCTAAGGTGCCTTTCCATCCCAATGCGGTCTGACACGCGGGCGCTTCTCACTGGTAGCTTACTACGAGGTCGCCAACACTCGAGGTTCCCTCGGTGCCGCTCATACCCTCGAGTCGCATCCTCCAGGTTGCATCTCCCGCTACGGGGTATTCCCCCTACCTTTCGTGAATCAGGTAATTCGGCTTCGTGAATCGCCGTGGTAGCATAGAAGAGCCGTGACTCATCATTGAGTCAACACAAATGCCTATATCGGCAAATATACATCGCTCTCAAGCGATCTTATACTCATGCATGCTATTTCCCTGACTCTTATACTAGTCGTGCGTGCATATGCTCGTGCCATGAATATGCATGTCATGTCATTATATAATTTAAATAATTCGCGTAAGATCACATAAATTCATAGAAGTCACATAAAATCATAGAAGCATATAACACATAATTTCATGCAAATAAAAATTATGTGTTGTAGTTGCGATTTTCACTTACCTGGTATCCTTAGCTTATTGTACGGTTAAATTGCTAACCTTCGAATCCTAAGTATACAAACATATACAATTAGGGTTTGTTAGTCTAGTTATAATTTCACGAAATTGGCTTAATTTGAAAACCCTAGTTTTAACTTATAAATTTCGAAACCCTAAAATTCTAAACTTTGATTTAAATTAAAAGTATCATTTTGGAATTTACAAGAATTTTGAATTATAGGGTAATTTAAATCTCGACATAGTATATACTAAATAAATCTCGATAGGGTTTTCAAACTAAATCTGGTATAGCAAACTAGATCTCGACATTGTATGCTACTATGGACTAAAATCTCGACATAGATTTAAAATGAATGTCGAGTTCTCACATTTACACATTATGATTTCGATATTTACACTATGCTCAAGGATCTCGATATGTATCTTAGAATGAATCTCGATATCAACATTGATCTCGACATTATATATAGATGTATTGATCTCAACATTATATATATATATATATATATATATATATATAAGAACTCGACATGGAATGGATCTCGGCATTGTTAGTAAATCTCGAGCTAACTCCCAAAATAAATTTCGATATGTATGTACAAAGGTTCGACATTGTTAAACAATTATTTCGAGTCTGGTTTCGAGATTCTACACTCAATCTCAAAGTTGATACCTAATAGATCTTGACATGAAATGAATCTCGAGTTTATTGCAAAATCCTATTAATCATAAATCTCGAGATTCTCTTGAGTTTTGTTTCGACATCTTCTATCCTCCCTTTTTGATCTCGAAATTATTCCTACAACCTAACAGAGTTTCGACATTTACTAAACTGAAAATCATATCATCCCTAAGACATCCACTTTCGATCAAAACCCTAATATATAATACTTTTGTGTTTATTACGAGATCATGCTACCATTTGATTAAAAGCATAAAATCATATCAAAAGATATTGATATACTTCTAGACTTCAAGCTTCCTAATCGTGGTTATGAGAATTCAATAAGTCTATACAAGTCCTAAACATGGATAAAATCTTTTGTGCCTAGAATCCCCTAAAACCTGTAAGGACACAAGTAAAATACGTATTTATGATAAGAAGAATTAACCTCTTCCCTTGGATTAGTTCGACTAGTTCTTGAGTTGGAGTTCTATAGCTTTCAAGGAACGAACGGTTTCTTTCTCCCTTCTATCAAACTTTCGTTATTTTGCCCCTAAGTTGGCGTGTGTATATAAACAAATGACATCGACACTTAGCAAATCCATTCCTTCCCAACTAAGTAATCAATGTTTATCTCTTCATTCGACATCCTCAAATGTTCCTTGACCTCGAGTTTTATAATATTGGCATCAAGGTTTCGAGATTTAAACTCAATAACACCTAATTTCGACCTAGTATTTCTAAAGATGTCGAGGTGTATATTAAAGATTTCGACTCATTCATCAAGATAACTCTCGACTTAAACTTCGACATTCATGTCACTTTAATTTAGAAATTGACCTCTTTTGATAATTATAACTCTCGGGATTTCTTATTTCAAGGTTTCGAGATCCAAGGATCTCGATATTTATTGTTTCAAAATTGCTCTCTTTATCTCATATGAAACCCTAATGTTTCACAAACTCCTCTTGTCTAATTCCAATTATTACCAATGTAAATGCTCATTATTTTCCTAAGTTAAGATCATTCATAGCACGTAATTAAATAAACACATAATGTGTAATCATGTTAACGCATAAAATTATAGAATATGTCTCATGCGATCATGTAAGTCATAATTCGTAACATACATAAGAATTATAAATCACACAACATGAAATCATATCGGCATATAAGACACTTAAAGGTATTAGAATATGAAGGCATCGTATCATCGAAAATACTAATTAATCCAATCAAGTTCTTAATTAAATATTTTCATCGCTATTTAAATCGTAAGTCGCGTAATTAAATTTTACGGGTATTACAAACATCTTCAGGGACTTCTTGGCTAGAGGCAGACTTTTCAGGTTCCGGCGATTTGACAGGGGTTTGAATAGGAGTTGGACTTCTTGCCTTTCTTCTTCTTGTTCTTGGGAACTTTAGAAGGGGATGCAACTTTCTCAACTGACTTGGCTTTGGAACGGGTTTTTCGGACAGGGGTGGATGATGGTGAAACTGGCTTGGATGAGTCTGGAGAGAGATCGGATAGGTATTCGTCTGACGTGAGTTCCTTGCGCTTACGGCTGGAGGATGGAATAGCAGTTTTGGGTCCGGAAGTTCTAGCCATTTTTTTTGGGTTTGATGGTCGAGGAGAATTTTGGAGAAGATGATTGAATGATGAAGGTTGAAGAACGGTTTTGATCTTTTTAAAGAGATAGGGTCGGTTTATTTTTGCAAGAGATAAGGATGGATTTTGAAATTTGAAATTTGAAATTTCAAAGTAGGAGAGAGTGGAAACTGACAGAAATATCGGACTGATTTGATGGGATCTCATAATTAAGGAAATGATTTGACTAGACTGAATAGGAATATATTTTAAATAAATGAGTTCCCTAAAATAACTGGACGGTTGGAAAGATATCTACGAGTTCCTTCCTAAAATAACCTGATCACATTCAAAGATAGATCCAGAAGATCGGATATTCCTAAAATAATCTAGATAGCTGAGGGAATGTCTCGGAATGGGATAACTACGAATTTTTTTTCTTAAAATACGAAGACCGTACTTAAGGAAAAAATTCTATAAGATCCACAGAATATTTCAAGGGCTGAATGAATTTCTTAATATAGGATAACTACGAATTTCTACCTAAAACAGAATAACCTAGAGTAAATGATAGAATTAGGCAGATTTACTAACTTTATTTAGCTCGATAATTCCCAATCGATTACGGATGTCGCAGAATCTCGCCTCAATTAGGGGCTTCGTGAAGATATCAGCAAGCTGATAATTTGTTCCTACGAATTCCACACTGATATTCCCCTTCTGAACATGGTCTCGTATAAAGTGGTGTTTAACCTCAATATGCTTAGTACGAGAGTGATGCACGGGATTCTTAGTAATACTAATGGCGCTA
This sequence comes from Craterostigma plantagineum, assembly GCA_027422505.1. Lineage (NCBI taxonomy): Eukaryota > Viridiplantae > Streptophyta > Magnoliopsida > Lamiales > Linderniaceae > Craterostigma > Craterostigma plantagineum. The sequence continues at coordinate 1,041,247 of JAPQWV010000064.1, read as the reverse complement.
GTGCTATCACACATAATGGGAATTTTTTCATAACCTAACCCAAAATCACTAAGGGTTTGTTTCATCCAAAGGACTTGTTGAAAACAATTTCCTAAGGCCATATATTCAGCTTCGGTTGTGGAGAGGGCGACACCATTTTGCTTTCTATTAGACCAAGTTACCAAGGAATTTCCAAGTAATTGGCAAGTTCCACTGGTACTTTTCCTATCTTCCCTACAACCGGCATAGTCGGCGTCGGAATATCCCATTAATGGGAAATCATCCGTATAGGAGTACCACAGACCAAAATTAACAGTACCCTTGATATATCTAAGTATCCGCTTGACTGCGGTCAAGTGAGATTCCCTAGGGTCAGACTGATATCTCGAACACATACCAACAGCAACATGATATTAGGGCGACTAGCAGTTAAGTAAAGAAGGCTTCCGATCATACCTCGATATTGTGTTTGATCAACAGGTGTACCTGATTCATCAGTGTCTATTTTGGTGGTCTGATGCATAGGGGTGGAAATCGCTTTGGAATCACTCATCCCGAATTTAGTCAGCAATTCCCTGCTGTATTTCGTCTGGGATACGAAGGTTCCATTGTCTAGCTGCTTTATTTGCAACCCGAGGAAGTAGTTCAGCTCACCCATTAAGCTCATCTCAAATTCCTTCTGCATAGACTTAGAAAATTCCTCGCAGAGAAGGATATTAGTACTTCCAAATATGATATCATCAACGTAAATTTGGACCAGTATCATGTGATCACCTTCATACTTAATAAACAGCGTGTTATCAATAGTTCCAGTCGAAAATCCTATGTCAATCAGAAATTTACTTAGCCTTTCATACCATGCCCTAGGAGCCTGCTTTAAACCATATAATGCTTTATTTAATTTAAAAACATGATTTGGAAAATCTTCCCTAGCAAAGCCCGGTGGTTGTTCTACATAAACCTCCTCATTTATAAAACCATTTAAAAATGCACTTTTTACGTCCATTTGAAAAAGTTTAAAACGTTTAAAACATGCATATGCAAGTAAGACATAGACTCTAATCTAGCTACCGGAGCAAAAGTTTCATCGAAATCAATACCTTCCTCCTGGAATAACCTTTTGCAACTAACCTCCCTTTGTTCCTTGTGACATTACCATGTTCGTCGAGTTTGTTGCGGAAGACCCATTTGGTTCCTTTGATGGATTTTTCATCCGGTCTCTCCACAATTGTCCACACATGGCTCTTTTCGAACTGAGATAGCTCATCTTCCATGGCAGAGACCCATGATATATCATCTAGAGCTTCATGAACTGTCTTTGGTTCCATCATTGAGAGCAGTACATCACGAGATTCCTCCTTATCTTGATTTCGAACGTTGCTCGAGTTTTGATTCCAGATCTGATATTTCTTATCACTTGATCTGTTGGATGACTGGAAGCATGTTTTCATTTTCTAGGTTGCAGCTCATCAGCTTCCGGTTCCAGTGTCTCAACATTTTCATCTTTGGGAATATCTTCTGCACAGGGCAAATCTATACCTTCCTCATCAGTAGCATCTGCGTTAGGTATCTCATCAAAAGTAACATCTATGGATTCCTGAACAGTCAGCTTCCTTTTATTGTAAACACGATATGCCTTAGAGTGGAGACTGTAACCAAGGAATATCCCTTCATCTACCTTAGAGTCAAATTTTCCTCTCTTGTCTCTATCATTTAAGATAAAACATTTACATCCAAATTGCGAAAGTAACCTATATTTGGAGTTCTACCATGCCAGATTTCATAAGAGGTATTCTTTAACATCGGCCTAAAGAAAACACGATTTGAGACATAACAAGCTGTACTAACAGCTTCCGCCCATAACTGTTTAGGAATATCATACTCATGTAACATAGACCTAGCCATTTCCTGTAATACCCTATTTTTACGTTCAACTACGCCATTCTGTTGGGCAGTTATAGGGGCAGAGAAGTTATGACTATATCCATACTGATCACAGAATGATGCAAATGATTTACTATCAAATTCCAGTCCATTATCACTGCGTATCCTACATAAGTTCGTTTCTTTTTCATTCTCAAGTCTCTTTACTAGCGATGCAAAGTTATCTAGTGCCTCATTTTTATGTGCAAGGAATATCACCCAAGTATACCTGGAGAAATCATCAACGATGACAAAGGCATATCTTTTACCTCGCAGAGACATCGTCTGAACCGGACCAAAAAGGTCGAAATGCATCAGTTCCAGAGGTCTGGATGTGGATATCACATTCTTTGCCTTGAACGATGTCTTGGTCTGCTTGCCCATTTGGCATTCCTTGCATGTTTTGTCGTTGACGAACTTTATGTCAGGAACACCTCGTACCAGTGCATTGCTTGTGATGTGAGACAGTAATTCCATGTTGGCATGTCCTAAGCGTCTATGCCATAACCAGGTGTTATCCTGTGTAACTGCTAAGCACCTGACGTTCTGGTTAGTGATATCATCAAGAGTTATGCAATAAATATTCCTATCCCTAGATGCACTAAACAATACCTTATCATTGTTTCTAACAACACACTTATCATTTTCAAAGGTTACCGTATTACCTTTATCACATAGTTGACTAATACTAATGAGATTATGTTCTAGATTCTTAACTAACCATACGTCATTTATAGTAGTATGTAGACTGTTACCGACAGTTCCAACTCCTATAACCTTAGCTTTTGTGTTGTCGGCGTAGGAGACATATCCTCCATCATACGCTTTCACCGACACAAACTTACTGATATCACCTGTCATATGGTGGGAACACCCACTGTCGAGGTACCACTTGTTCTTCTTACTGGATTTTCTTCTTTGTACCTGCATGAATCAGTTCTTTTCTGAGGTGCCCAATTTTGATTGGGTCCTAAACGGTTAGCAGCAAAATAATTCCTGTTAACACGTTGTATATCATGTATCACAGGCTGTGATCTCTCAAACACAGGCTGGCCAGAGTTAGAGACTTCAGGAACTTTATTAGGTCTCCAGACATATCTAGATTTATCAGCTTTCTTCAGGAAACAATGGTTAGCATAATGACCAAGACGACCACATGAAAAACATTTAGGTTTCCTAACATTTTGTGGAGGTGCAGCGTGTTCAAGTGTCGTGGAATATCCTATTCCTGTTTTTCCGATATGTGCAGGAATACTAAGTAACATATCAAGATTTTGTTGTCCTTCAAGAAGTCTAACATTAGTACGAGATTTTTCTTCTAGGAAATCCTTAAGAGCAGACATGTCTCTAGATATATTCTTTTGCTTCCTAAGCTTCTCGCAATTACACAAAGCTTTCTCTTTCTTAAGAGTTTCTAGCTGGGCTCTCAGACGCTCATTTTCTAGATCCGTTTGATGCTTCTCTCTAGCTACTTCACCTCGCTGCCTAATTAGACCCTTTACTTGTGAGTTGAGTGACTTAATCATTCTTTCTGCATTTTGAATTATTTCGAACATCTCTTCTTTTTCATCTACTTCAAGGACTGAGGAAGCGTTATCATGAGATTCATCTTGCCTAGCATATAATTCATTCAGAAATAATATTTTCTTAATAGTGGATGAATCCTATACCTGATCATCATCAGCGGCCATGTAGGCGAGATCTTCCTCTTCTTCGCTTCCGGCCTATTCCCAGTTTGTGACCATGGCCTTCTGCTTCTTTATCTTTTTTGTCACCATTTTCCATCGGGCAGTTTGAGGCAAAGTGGCCTGGCTTGTTGCACTTGAAGCATTTCTGCACATTGTTGCCGGATGACGATATTCCCTTGTTCCTAGGCTGGAACTTGGAGTTTCCCTTGAATTTTCTTCTTAGCCGAAACTTGTCAAATTTCCTGGTTAGCATGGCGATCTGCTCCAGCAGTCTTCCTCAGTTTTTTCTTCTTCGCCCTCAGAATCGTTGTCTTGTTCAGTGTTGAAGGCGATGTTTGGTTGGTTTCGGACTGTTGAAGGCAATGTTTGGTTGGTTTCTTCTTCCCTTGAATTTTTCTTTGATGGAGATCTGAGTCATCTCGTAGGTGGTCAGAGATCCGATCAGTTCTGATACTAAAAGTTCGTCCAAGTCCTTTGCTTCGTAGATGGCAGTCAATTTGGGATTCCATTCTCTAGGAAGAGATCTCAGGATTTTTCGCACCTTCTCACCATCTTCTATTTTCTTTCCCAACGAGAATATTTGATTAATGATGTTCATGAATCTGGCATACATGTGGCTTATGGTCTCGTTGTTCTCCATCTTGAACAGCTCGTATTGGTGAGTCAAGAGGGCTATCCTTTCTTGCACAACTCGAGTGGTTTCTTCATGTGTGACTTGAAGCATGTTCCACATATTTTTGGCAGATTCGCATGAGCTCACACGATTGTACTCTTCTCTTGTGAGCGCGCAAGCTATCATGTTCTTTGCTTTGGCATTTAGGGAGATTCCTCGCTTGTCTGCGACATTGTAATCAGGGTCTTTCTTTGGAGTTCCATCTTCGTTTTTGGGAATGTAAGGTCCTGTCGCGATGATATCCCACAGGTCGTAGTCTGTAGCAATCAGGAATTCCTTGATGCGATTCCATATGGCGTAGTTTGTCCCGTCGAAGAGTGGTGGCCTGGAAGGGGATTGTCCCTCTGCAAAAACATCAAAACTCGAAGAAGCCATTAGATCTTTAACTCAGGCTTGTTAGGCCCGTCGTTTGAGTAACCCGCTCTGATACCAAATGAAGATATAAATGTGCCTAAGAGGGGGGTGGATTAGGCCTATAGAAATTTTGCTTCCTTTCACAAATTCTAAGTGTAGTGACTTGGATATGCCTATTGATGCTTGTGACATGTAGGCCTGATATATCCTAGTTCGTCGGATGTGTTTCGGGTCTGTCTCACTGTGATAAAGAAATAACTGAAAAGTAAATTGCGAGACAGGATTTTATAGAGGTTATATCCCCAACTGGGGTTTACTCCTCTCCTTGGGGTTTGCTCCCCAAGAGTTTAACCAATCACTATATTGCACCGTAGTTGGATACAAAACTGATTGGTTAGCCCAATACACAACCGAAACAAGTCGAACACTAGCCACTACTAGGTTACCACACGCCGAGTTTCGTTCCTCAGAATCTCCTTGATCCCGACAGACACAGCTCGCTACCGAAGGGCCCCCGGAACTCGTCATTCCCTTCACGTGTGCGTAAACGTCGACCTTGCCTCCTTGGTATTGCTCACGTCCGAAGACAGAATATATGGAGGGGATGATGGAATGACCGGATAAATCACTCGCTCAGTGATGGATATGCAGGTTAACGCTCAGACAGGCAGAAAGCTATTGCAAGTGGGAGGCTCAGGAATCTCTCAGTATCTTTCTGCTCAAGTATCTTTCGTAGGCTTATGTTCGCAAATTCTATGTGCCTTGAAATTATGAAGTGTAGCTCATATATAAACCTTTTCAATCAACACTTCACATGGAAAATCATATCATATAATAATCACCAAATCAAGCATAGTTTCCATGCAATTTTCGAGTCAATCATACCATATAAATCATGCTTTTTAACAAATCATCACAACGGTCATAAGCACGTTAAAGCATGATTATTTTCCATATAAGAGCTCATTTAAGCATGAATATATTCCACGTAAAGATTCAAATTCGTTCGCATGCATGTTCAATCAATTCGCATATACTTACTATGTCAGAACTTTTCATATGTGATTCCCTGATATCTGTTTCTGGTATAAGTCAGTGAAGATTAACTGTCCAAACATAGCACATAAGATAGCATCACATAAGCACGTTTTTCATGTTCAGCTTATAGTATTAGATCAATATATTTACCATGTTTAGCACGCAAATCAGATCAGAGCATATTTAATTCGATTTATCAATCATGACTAGAACTTTCCTTATTTCGGATATCACATCCTTTTATAGCATATACCATATAATAGCATCTTATCCACAAAGTCAATCAAATCAAATTTTTCCTAAATATAATAATCCAATCAGGAAAGATATTAATTCAATATTGCACATTAAATTCAGTGGAAAGCATGCAAAATCGTATACGTGATTTTCGTCCAGGAATAATCAAGTATCAATGGATATATCACTTTCCATATATAAACAGCATATTTTCCATATATAGCTCAGCAGGATATCTCATGCATTATTTCCATATATAGTACAGAACGATATATCCTATCACATAGGCTGTCTATAACATGCGATCACATAGTCTCCTCAACAAATCACAGAATCATATGCGAATCAAATATTCAACAATTTAATCAATTTAAGCTCATATATCATGCAAGGTCGAATATTTTCATGAACTTAGACATTATATTTATCACAAATCGAATTGCTTAATTTATAGATCTAACGTCATTACAATTACATCGTTCATCAAAACTCCCTAACATGTATGGACCAAAAAGGTCAACACGTAGTATCAGAGAAAGTTCACGGTATATATATATATATATATATATATATATATTTCAAGCGAATTGACTGAAATTGACGTTAATTACGGCGTTTTTACGCAGATCTGTTGGGGTTGAGCGGTAATGTTTAATTCCGGGCCAGCGGTAGTTATATTTGGACCCCGCGACAATTTATCGGGATATTAATTAAAGTCAAAATGACACCGAAAGAACACCGAGATTTTTACGTGGTTCGGCCAATACCGCCTACATCCACGGAGAGACAATAGTTTTACTATATTTGAGAATATTACACCGTACAAAATAACGCTCGTGTTTAACCCAAACCTGAGACCCCTTACCCACCCGGGTAATGTTTTTGTACCTACTCCCAACTACCCCAGTAAAACTAAAACTCGCTCTCACCCTTATCCGCCCGGACAAGATTTTCCTTTTTTTTCTTTTCTTTTTCCCTCTCATTCTCTCTCCCTCACTCGCTCTCTCTGTCTCAATTTTGGGGTAATTCTTATGGCTTCCTTCGTTGCCTATTTATAGGTGAAGCCTCAAGTTAAAAAACAAAACACAATACGTAATTGCAAACGTCATGGGAGTAGATATCCAAATTTGCTTCTTCAATGTTGAAAATATCAACAATTCTCCCCCTTTTCAACATCGGCGTCTTCTTTAGAGAGCATTCCAGCGAACCCGAGAATGAGAGTAACCCGTTCGTAAATACCACGAACGTCCATTGGCCTTCCTTGTAGCACCTACACATAATCCGAATCAAGAATTTCGATCCTACCCCACTTGATTCATTCAACGGCCAATCTTATGTGCAGCTATGTTGAACCGACTCGACCCGTCGATTCCCGAAGAGAAACTTCGATGCAACCCCTTCTCCAGCAGGATTTTCCTTCTCACCATCGTCTGCCTTTATACCACGCGCGCGAATTTCGTGAACCCATCGAAGTCTGAGTATTATATACCATACTCACGTCCAGACGATATAAACCTTTGCACTCTTCTCCCTTTGGTAGGACCTTTTCCGCCATGTATGATTTTCCAGACTCCCCCTGCTATGAAAACCCCATAGCCCTGGAATCTGACTGGCTCAAGAATATTAAATTCTACGCAACTTTGAGACAACGTCACACCACCCAAAATGGGTACCGCTCCATCAACCATTTTGATCTTCCCCGTTCCAACACACCGAACAACACAACGATATCCATCAGCCCATGGAGATCGAAAAAACCTTTCGCAATTTCCAGAACGCATCAAAATATTCTCTTGGAGCAGACCCGAATTTAACATCTTTCTTCCTGAGAACGAGCGCCATCATTAGAGACTGTGAGAACGTCTACAAGATAAACCGTGTGCTACCTGCATGTGGAATTTTCCTAGCCGTTTGTCATTCTTCCTCCAAGATCGGACAATTTCTCCTGATGTGTCCCGGCTCACCACATTTTGTAGCATCACATGCCCTTCCCGCCACCTGGATTTGGACCTGCTGCTGTCATCAAATCCCCTGGCGTGACACCTTCCTCTATGACTCTCTCCGTGTATAGCCAACGTCCGACTATCACCATAATTTGACTGCCTTCTCTTTTCATGCTCCAAAAAGAGTTGACTCCGCCATCCACCGTCTCGTACCGGATAGTTGTGATCAAATTATCACCTGAATCAGGAAGCGAGGTAAGAAGCAACAGGGCCTTACTTCTTCCTCTCCGACACATCATGACCCCAAATTCCGTTATTTACTCCGACTTTCCTCGTCTCCCATCAAAGCTTATCAACCAGCCTTGACAAACGAGCATCATTCACTCTTATCTACCACAGAGTGAAACCTCCCGCATCAGCACATTATCGCACTTTGCTGTCATCTGTCGCTATTATCCTTGCACAGATTCAACAGCCCGGCCCAAATAGTAATGATCAGATAATTCCCAGGAAAGGCTAGCGACCTGCCTCACAATACTAATGTCATAACTCGCCAAAACTCCACCGCCGCACAAGCTCCGCCCACACCGAGCATACCATCAACGATAACCATCTTGTACCACCATTTCTTCAGTACAAGGTATCACCTCGTTGAACCTCGCTCTGACACTAGCTCCCCCCGAACGACATTCCCTTCTGATATCTTTTCTGATGTGGAAGTTCAGACACAGCTGCAACCACAGAGCATACTCAGAATATCAGCAGGGTTTGGCTCTGATACCACTTGTTGGGGTTGAGCGGTAATGTTTAATTCCGGGCCAGCGGTAGTTATATTTGGACCCCGCGACAATTTATCGGGATATTAATTAAAGTCAAAATGACACCGAAAGAACACCGAGATTTTTACGTGGTTCGGCCAATACCGCCTACATCCACGGAGAGACAATAGTTTTACTATATTTGAGAATATTACACCGTACAAAATAACGCTCGTGTTTAACCCAAACCTGAGACCCCTTACCCACCCGGGTAATGTTTTTGTACCTACTCCCAACTACCCCAGTAAAACTAAAACTCGCTCTCACCCTTATCCGCCCGGACAAGATTTTCCTTTTTTTTCTTTTCTTTTTCCCTCTCATTCTCTCTCCCTCACTCGCTCTCTCTGTCTCAATTTTGGGGTAATTCTTATGGCTTCCTTCGTTGCCTATTTATAGGTGAAGCCTCAAGTTAAAAAACAAAACACAATACGTAATTGCAAACGTCATGGGAGTAGATATCCAAATTTGCTTCTTCAATGTTGAAAATATCAACAAGATCGACGGCGGGTTGATGACGCCGACGATGAAGATTCGAAGGGACAAGGTCTTGTCTTTGTACGAGGAGCAGATTAATGACATGTACAAATAGAGCGGAAAAACTCTCGACTGTCGATTAAAGTTGTAAAATTCGTATAGTCGGATTTTTTCATCGACCGCCGACTCGTAATAATCTCAACATTTTCTGCCGCGTTAATATGACCAGTGGCGGAGTCGGAAATTTGTCCAAGACTCATTTTGATATTTTTTTAAATTTTCGATGGGGTTCCTTTGACTTTAGTTTTGTTCAATTTTAGTCCCATCTTTGTTTCTTCAAGAAACTCACCATGTTTAGGTTAGCTTAGGTTCATAATTTGAATTTAAAAAGGAAAAGAAATATTAGAATAACATGTTTTCGATTGAACTAATCAGACCCGACCCGTAATTAAAGCTTGAAATTTGATGGGCCCGACCCGTTCGTTAACCGTTGGGAACTGCCCTCGGCGGGACGGTTAAAATTTATGTATTAATATATTTGTTTCTAGAAATTATAAAAGAAGGTCTTCCTTCCACTTTGGCGCGTAAACTGAAGGAGAAAAAAAGTCTCAGCTCAGAGAGTGATATAGAATTAGAATAGAATGGAGTGGTTAAGAGATCAGATAGATTCGATCGTTCCCGTGAACTTCAGGCGATTCCTTACTCAAGAAGTTAGTATTGGTAAGTACGCGCTTGTTGCCCGTTCCATTTTGTCAGTTTGATTTCGGTCATTCAAGCTCGTTAATGGATCCTGGCTTTGGGTTTTCTCCTGGAAAATGGATTCTGATCGGTTTTTTTTTTTTGTCTTATGATTCTTCTGGCATTTCGTTTCGTACTTGATTTTGTGGTTCTCTCGTACTTTACTGTGATTTATGGGAAATTGAGCTGAATTTCGTGTTCTTCTTCTTCTTCCCCCTTTTTGGTATTTCTATCATTTTCGAAGAATTGGATAACCATAGCCTACTGGCGATTCATTCAGGTCTGTTTCTTACAACGTGCCTTATGCTCTGGCAAACGTTAATGTGTTCCACTGGTTGCCAATGGCCTGCAGTATCCGTAATTTCTGGAAGCATGGAACCTGGCTTGAAACGAGTTAGTCGTGCTAAACTACTCTCGTCTTCGGATTTCAGATTCTTGCATTTATGAAATTATTTATATTGCTATGACTTATTTCAGATTGTTGCATTTAATTCTAGTTTTTCTTGCTTTCTAGGGGGACCTTTTGCTCCTATATATGAGCAAGGATCCTATTGGTGTTGGAGAAATTGTGGTCTTTAAGCTTGAGGTATGCATTCATCTGCATCGAAATTTCAGAAATTTCTGCTGCTGTAAGTTTCTAAATCCTTAGACACACCTATCAGGGGCGTGACATTCCAATCGTCCATCGAATCATCAAGGTCTGTTGTTCGATACACCATTTGTCCTCTCTGTTTTATCTCTATTTTCGATGCTTCTTATTCCACCAAGTGCTCGGAGAAAGTACAACAAGAAACTTGTGTAAAAATTGGGATTTGAGCCACTAACTTTTCTGTTCCTTTTTTTAGGTTCATGAGGATCGAGATACTGGAGAGGCCTATTTCCTGACTAAAGGTACGCTTTGAATTATCATTATCTCTTTAGTTCATCATTTTATTGCAGGTTCATCGACAAACATCAAAATAGTCGCGTTTTCTTGATACTCTGCTGCTCTGATTCAACAGGCGACAACAACTTTGGAGATGATAGGATGCTATATCCTCAGGGACAGCAGTGGATTCAAAGACATCATATCGTAGGAAGAGCAATGGGGTAATTCTTGGTCCTAATTCTGAGGAGCTTTTCAAGTATTTCTACATACATGGATGGATACAAATTATACTGTGATTTCTTTCGATAGAGTCTTGCCTTACGCAGGATGGCTTACGATGTTAACGACTCAGTACCCTCTCCTCAAGGTAAAAAAATAAAATTGGCCCACCCACCAATCAACTATCTCTTTCGAGTTTTCTCAGTATTATTATATACTCCTGCGTTCGATTTGTGTTTGTTTTCTCAGTATATACTTCTGACGGGTGCTTTGGTGCTGCCGGCGATTTGTTCGTAGTGGTACTTCAATCAGGTTAATGTGATTGATGGATATATAGATGGAGAGATAGATTAGCTATATAGACAAAGAAGCATATAGAGATCAACGCTTCCTTCGTATAATACTTGTGAATACTCAGATATTACCCCCACATAGCTGTGATCAAAAGTGGAGTTTGGAATTAAAAGTGTCCATTCCTATGAAAAGCAAGCATAATCCTAAATGGCCCATGTGAACCCATCAAACCTGACCCGTTTTCTAGATAAAACTAACCGAACCGAGAGGATTTTATAAACCGAAAACCGAACCGAAATACGGTTCGGTTTCGGTTTTTACCGAATTTTTTTCGGTTCGGTTCAATAGATAGACATGATTTATATTATAAAAATATACTATCATATATAGAATTGTATAAAATTTTAATTTACCTAATATTTTCATATCTTATTTATTATGTTAATATGATTTAAATTATAAAAAATATATTATCATATATATATATATATATATATATTTGTATGAAATTTTGATACAAGTAATTTCATATTTTATAACATATGGTGGATATATTGTTATATAACATATAATAATAGATGATTATATATTTTATATAATAATATATATGTATAGAAAAATAAAAAAATAATTCGTTTTTCGGTTCGGTTCGGTTTACCAAAGTTATAAACCAAAACCGAACCGAATTATTTTCGGTTATCAAAATGAAAACCGAATACCGAACTAATTTCGGTTCGATTCGGTCGGTTAACCGACATTTGAACACCCCGAATAAAAAATTAAAATTTCAGTTTATGGAACTCAAATTCCATGAACGTTTATTATTTCACTTCTTTTAGCGTTATATGGATCCTTGCTTTGCCTGTTACATTAATTGCTTTGCCTGTTACATTAATTTATATAATGCAGTTTATACACGTGGATATTATTAGGGATGATAATGGGCGGGGCGGGGGGGCAGGGATCTATTCCCCGTTCCCGCCACATAATCGGGGACAAATTCAGCCCCATCCCCGCACCGGCGGGGATCTCCGTCCCCACGGGGATTCTCCGCTAGGGTTGCAAATGAACCGAATATTTTCGGTTCGGTTCGAGATTCGATTCGAAATTAGATTCGAATTCGAAATAAATGAATACGAATACGAATACAAATACTTTTTTATGATTCGAATAATTTCGAATACGAATAAGAATATGTCTGTATTCGATTCGAAAAATTAACGAATATTCGATTCGTTTAATGTAATATATATTTAAATAATATATATTATATATATACTTGTAAGCCGAAATAAAATATTAGACCCAAATTATTTATTTGTTTTGACCCATAAAAGGAAATAAAGCAAACCCTTCATCTATTTAACTCACGCTCCAAGTGTAAAAATAAAAAGCAAATATGAACATTGAGTTGTTTCTTAGATTTTGTAATTTTTCGGAATTATTTTGTAATTCTAACAGATTTTATGGGGAAAAAATTGAAATTTTCTTTCGAATATTCGAATATTTGAATATTCGCGAATATATTCGAATACCTTATCGAATCGAATCGAATCGATTTTTAGGATTCGAATACGAATCGAATCGAATACGAATACTTGGAAAAATTAACGAATACAAATTGAATATTATGATATTCGATTCGATTCGGTTCGTTTGCAACCCTATTCTCCGCCCCGCCATTTTCTTTTAAAAAAGTAATATTTATGCTATAATATATAAATAAAATATATTATTTCTATTATATTTTATTATTAATAAATAATAAGTTGGGTATAATAAATATAGTTGTACAAATTATAGTAATAATATAAGCTACTTTCATTTTTATTTATATAATTGTATATAACAAGTATTATTTAAATAATATAATAGTAACGGGGTGGGGCGGGATCCCACGGGGCTAGATCATGCCCCGTCCCCGCCCCACGGGGAAAAAATATTGGGGATTCCCCACCTCGTTTGGGGCGGATCCCCGCGGAGATGGGTAATCGCGTTCCATTGCCAAGCCTAGATATTACTGGTTCTTGACTTTTGGTAACCTCCACAAGGCATATCGAGTCGTGAAAGCAACTCATTATTTGTTTATTCAAATCGAAGTGCAATAATCATCCCTTCGCAATTCGCATCGCATAGATCCAATTAAATACAGTTCTAATTGTCTCATTCTTTATTATTTTTATATAAACATAGGCCACCAAAACAAAGGGATGACAAGAGAGCTCTTTGTTGGGATTGAGCGGTAATATTTAATTCTGGGCCAGCGGTAGTTGTATTTGGACCCCGCGACAATTTATCGGGATATTAATTAAAGTCGAAATGACACAGAGAGAACACCGAGATTTTTACGTGGTTCGGCCAATACCGCCTACATCCACGGAGAGACAATAGTTTTACTATATTTGAGAATATTACACCGTACAAAATAACGCTCGTGTTTAAACCCAAACCCGAGACCCCTTACCCACCCGGGTAATGTTTTTGTACCCACTCTCAACTACCCAATAAAACTACACCCGCTCTCACCCTTATCCACCCGGACAAGATTTTTTTTTTTTTTCTTTTCTTTCTCATTTTCTCTCTCTCTCACTTCACCCCTCTCTCTCTCTCTCCTCTCTCTCTCGTTGGGGTGAGTTTTCACTTCGTCACCACACGCCTTTATATAGGCATTTCTTGTAGCTATAGTCCAAAAAGAAATTCGTCATTGCATGTGTCATAAGAACAGCTCTCCAATTTTACTTCTTTCTTTTCCTTGTTGAAAAATCAACAATTCTCCCCCTTTTCAACATATGCGTCTTCTTCAGAGAGCAATCCAGAGAACCCGAGAATGAGAGTAACCCGTTCGAATACCACGAACGTCCATTGGCCTTCCTTTGTAGCACCTACACATAATCCGAATCAAGATTACCGGTCCTACACCACTTGACTCACTCAGCGACCAATCTTATGTGCAGCTATGTTGAACCGACTCGACCCGTCGATTCCCGAAGAGGGACTTCGATGCAACCCCTTCTTCACCAGCAGGATTTTCCTTCTCACCATCGTCTACCTTTATACCACGCGCGCGAATTTCGTGAATCCATCGAAGTCTGAGTATTATATACTATACTCATGTCCAGACGATACAGACCTTTGCACTCTTCTCCCTTTGGTAGGACCATTTCCGCCCATGTGTGATTTCCAGACTCCCCCTGCTATGAAATCCCATAGCCCTGGAATCTGACTGGCTCAAGAATATTAAAAACTACACAACTTTGGGACAACGTCACACCACCCAAAATGCGCACCGCTCCACTAACCATTTTGATCTTCCCCGTTCCAACACACCGAACAACACAACGATATCCATCAGCCCATGGAGATCGAAAAAACCGTTCGCATTTTTCAGAACGCATCAAAATATTCTCTTGGAGCAAACCCGAATTTAATATCCTTCTTCCTGAGAACGAGCGCCATCATTAGAGACCGTGAGAACGTCTCTAAAATAAACCGTGTGCTACCTCCCTTGTGGAATTTTCCTAGCCGCTTGTCCTTCTTCCTCCAAGTCGGACAATTTCTCCTGATGTGTCCCGGCTCACCACATTTGTAGCATCACATGCCCTTTCCCGCCACCTGGATTTGGACCTGCTGTTGTCTTCAAATCCCCTGGCGCGTCACCTTCCTCTACGATTCACTCTGAAAAATAACCAACACCTCGGCTATCATCAAAATTTGACCGCCTTCTCTTTTCATGCTCCAAAAGAGTTGACTCCACCGTCTGCGCCGTCTCGTACCGGATGGTTGTGATCAAATTATCACCCGAATCAGGAAGCAAGGTAAGAAGCAACAGGGCCTTACTTCTTCCTCTCCGACACATCATGACCCCAAAATTTTCGTCATTTACTCCGACTTTTCCTCGTCTCCCATCAAAACTTATCACCCAGCCTTGACAAACGAGGACACCCTTCACTCTTCTCTGCCGCAGAGTGAAACCTCCCGCACCAGCACATTGTCGCACTTTGCTGTCATCCGTCGCTATTATCCTTGCAGAGATTCAACAGCCCGGCCCAAATAGTACTGATCAGATATTTCCCAAGAAAGGCTAACGACCTGCCTCACAGCACTATTGCCATAACTCGCCAAAACTCCACCGTCGCACAAGCTCCGCCCAACACCGAGCATCCCATCAACGATAATCATCTTGTACAATCATTTTTTCAGCACAAGACATCACCTCGTTGAACCTCGCTCTGACACCGGCTCCCCCCGATCGACGTTCCCTTCTGATATCTTTTCTGATGTGGAAGATCAGACACAGCTGCAACCACAGAGCATACTCAGAACACCAGTAGGGCAAGGCTCTGATACCACTTGTTGGGATTGAGCGGTAATATTTAATTCTGAGCCAGCGGTAGTTGTATTTGGACCCCGCGACAATTTATCGGGATATTAATTAAAGTCGAAATGACACAGAGAGAACACCGAGATTTTTACGTGGTTCGGCCAATACCGCCTACATCCACGGAGAGACAATAGTTTTACTATATTTGAGAATATTACACCGTACAAAATAACGCTCGTGTTTAAACCCAAACCCGAGACCCCTTACCCACCCGGGTAATGTTTTTGTACCCACTCTCAACTACCCAATAAAACTACACCCGCTCTCACCCTTATCCACCCGGACAAGATTTTTTTCTTTTTTTCTTTTCTTTCTCATTTTCTCTCTCTCTCACTTCACCCCTCTCTCTCTCTCTCCTCTCTCTCTCGTTGGGGTGAGTTTTCACTTCGTCACCACACGCCTTTATATAGGCATTTCTTGTAGCTATAGTCCAAAAAGAAATTCGTCATTGCATGTGTCATAAGAACAGCTCTCCAATTTTACTTCTTTCTTTTCCTTGTTGAAAAATCAACACTCTTAACCTCTTCGATCTCCGAAAAAACACACACACACACACAGAGAGAGAGAGAGAGAGAGAGAGGCAAATTCCATGTCCTATAGTCTCTATTACGCTTCCCTTCAACAACTGCAGCAGCAGTTCAAACGCACAAATCACGATTACGAAGCATTCTCTGTCCCTATGAAAAACCCTTTCCCCCAATCCGTCTCCTTCCGACGCCGCCGCCGCCCGCTCCGATCCTCTCTGAACGACGCCGTTTCGGTGCCCCGACCCGAATTGAGCTTCTACGAGCTCCTGGGCATACCCGAGACGGGCACTCTCTTGGAGGTCAAGCGTGCCTACAAGCAGCTTGCGAGGAAGTACCACCCCGACGTATCTCCGCCGGGTCGGGTCGGGGAGTACACGGAGCGGTTTATTCTGGTCCAGGAGGCTTATGAGGTGCTCTCTGATCCTCGCCGGAAGGAGGTGTACGATCGCAACTTGGCCAAGGGGATTTTAGCCGCTGGCCGTAGAAGAAACGATTCTGACGAGGTTTCTTTCTTTCTTTCTTTTTTGTCCCTCTTCTTTTGCTTGGATTAGCCTTTACTACCGCCGTGTCTGATTCTTTTTTGTTAACATTAGAGTGTAGTTTGAGGTTGGTTTCCGACAACTTTGGTGAAGCATCATTGGTAGGAAAATCTCAACACATACTCCAATTTCTGGTATATAAGACCATAGAAAGAATACCTTTGTGTTGCTACCAATTTAGTTTAGATATGTTTGGTGAACAAATTCATGTGAAGCAAGAGAAGTTTAAGTCTTCCGTTCTGCGAATTATTTGATCTTTCTTTGTCTTTATGAATCTCTTATGAGTCGATAATGAGGAGTTCTTCTTCTTCTCCTTCGATCGATCGTATAATAAAGCAGGAATATTACGAAGACAGAAGCGAATGGAAGAACCGTTGGCAATCTCAACTGTCTGAACTCAAACGAAGAAGCTCGGTTAAGGAATCGAGCGAAAACATGTCGTGGGGAGCGAGGATGCGCCGAGAGAGAGTCCAAGAATCTACGTAACAAAAATCTATTTGAAGTTGCAATAGATAGGGTTTTTTAAGTAAATAGCCTTTGACTCGGTCAACGTTAAAAAAATAGCCTTCAAATGTAAAATGACTATACTGGCCTTATTAATCGTGCCCACGTTAAAAATCAATATGTTAAATGGGAATCGCGTTTGGGTGGACGGGTGGGGTGTAGTCCAGTGGTTGTGTAGTCGGACGTTCAAGTAATAGGTCGTGGGTTCAAATCCCTAATTTTTTTTTTATATAGCACGGGACCTGCACTATACAGCACAGGTCCCTTGCTATATAGTACAGGTCCCATGAAGCACGGGACCTGCACTATACAGCACAGGTCCCGTGCTATTAAAAAAAAAATTATGAGAACCACTTGTAAAAAGACGAAAATACCCTTAAATTGAAGGCTATTTTTTAAAAGGTAGAATCGACGATGCTATTTTTTTAAAGTTGACCACGTCAAAGGCTATTTTTTAAAAAGTCCCCAATAGATATATCTGGTTGTGGTTTAGGTACATTTGTGTAAATATGTTTCTTATTGGGGTTTTAAATTGTTCGCCTAATTCACCGCGATTCGAGGATAAGAATTAACGTACTGGGATTGTAGATTTCGTGGGGAATTCGAGTTCTTCACATAGACCAAACAAATCATAAGTTTTTTGCAGCAGAAAATTAAATTAAATACCAATGTCAGCCAGGACACGATGTTAGGTCGCATATATAGGCTTAAATATATTTCTAGTCATGTATGTTTGAGGAGCGTTTATGGACAATTCAGTTAAAAGGATGATAATTTTAGTTTTTGTAGGTATCAAACGAAACAATTTAATGACACTGGCAATTTTAACTATGCAATGTAAGTATCAAAATTGAAGCAATTTCTTTTTAAGGGAAATTTTAGTCATGTAAGTATCAAAGTTGAAGCAATTTTAGGAACCTAGAAATGTAGTTTCAATCTACATGGTATACACTGGCGTGGAGATTCTGACTTGGATTAAATTTATTTTCTATTTTCTCCAATTAATCTCATCCTCTTTCTCTCCCTGCAACTTTTACTAATGGAAAATCATTCTCAACTCTAAGATTTTCTGTCTCAGCAGAATTGTCACTATGGGATTTTGTAGCCACCCCATTATCTAGAACTGTGTAGTCGACTAAAACAAGCACTTATAGTATAACCATAAAAAAAAAGTCTTCCTTATATTGTAGTTCATAATTCACCTACGGGCAAGACTAGAAGGAGGATCTCAAACACAATAAATATTCTATAAAACAAAGCCAGATCTTTTGTATTATTATGTGGACTGCGTATACGAGCCCTGGATAACTGTATTTTTTTTGGGCATTCATCATTTATTGCAAGAGAAAATTATTCTGTGGCCGTTGAAGGTTGGTAAGTCGGTTCTTGAAAATGCCATTTTTGGTTTGATTTTTTAAGCCTTGACGTTAGATGTGTTCAGAAGGTTCAAAAAACCGTAACCGAACCGTAACCGAACCGGCGGTCAACGGTTCGGTTAACCGTAGTCAACGGTTGCGGTTCAAACCGTAACCGAACCGTGATTTGCTACGGTTCGGTTACGGTTATAGAATTCTCTAACCGTGAACCGCCGGTTATAACCGGCGGTTCAAACCGCCGGTTATAACCGAGGGTTTTCAATAAAATAAGGCATTGGACTGAGCTTATATTAGGCTGAACTTGAGTTTGGATGATTAATTATTTTTTTCGACAGTTGGACGTTACCTTATTTCTCTTATATTCTTACTCAACGGTCATCAAGTTATATTCTCACTCACATTTTCTTTTTATTTTTCAGTTTTTTCTTTCTTCTAATTGACTCTCATGTTACCGTCATCATTTTTATTAGTTCCATTTTTATTTTTTTTCATGCTATAGTTCTATAAATATGTGTAGAATTTGTATAAATTTTTCACAAAATTTTTTTGCTCTCAATTCTCAAGTTAAAATCAAACACATTATCGAATTTCTGTAAGCAACGCATCTTCTCAAAATATCTGAAAGTGTTGCTAATATTATTATTAAACGAAGACTGAGCGATTGTATTCTTTTCTTACAAAATCTAAGGAGTAATTGTGTTTTCTTTTAATTTTCGACATTATTAAATAAATTAATTTCTTTAGTTTACTTAAGTGATTATTTTTTGTTTTTTTATAAATAAAATAAAAATATTTAATTAAAATCGTAAACCGGTGGTTCAAACCGTAACCGTAACCGGCGATTACGGTTACAAACCGTAACCGTAACCGTGGTTACCGCGGTTCGGTTACGGTTTGAGATTTTCACTAACCGTAAACCGGCGGTTATAACCGTGAACCGTAACCGTGAACCGTTTGAACACGTCTACTTGACGTAGACACTAGTCTTGTTCAAGATTAGCGGGTCGGATCCGATCGAGATCGGTTCGGTTAGAGTGGTAATTTGCATCGCAGCATCATTAAGGAAATACACGCTACTTGTGGGTCTTTATGCAATTCAACGCCTGTAAATTTAGTTAGGGCCTTCTTAGCCCCTGTAATAACAAATGGCCCAAGTCCAACAAATTATATCCCAATTTAGAATTCGACACCTGAAAATAAAAAGACGTTCTTGGGGAAAATCTCATTGGTTGATCGTTAAATCTCTACTGTTTTTTAGATGGTAAATCCATCGATTATATCTGCACAGCGGCGATAATGGAAATGTATCGTGCACCGATTCAGACGACTACGGAAGTTGAAATCATGCGTCACGTACGTGTCTTCTTCTATAGTATAAATAAGTGAAATAGAGGAAAATTCTATTTGATTCGGGTGAGATCCAATGTAGATCCAACTTTCGAGAAGAGAGATATTTATACTTTCAACTGATTTTTTTTTAGTACAATATACAAAATATGATTTGAGGTGTATAACAACAGGTGCATTTATTAAACATCTTCGATTAATTTTCCCGCAAATTTCTAAATATGCGTGGGTGTGTGTTGGCATGCAGATGTGTGATGCTTATTATGATCCTAGTGGCGTTGGTCGAGCTCGAACATGTTTTGATAGAGAGAGATTATGGCTGCTTAAGCGCGAGGATGCTGAACTATGCTCGAAACTCTTCAATGAGAAAAATGTTCGACAATTTCCCCCCTTTTTGTTGTTTATCTGACCTGATTGATTCTGACTATCTATCTGTTCGTTCAGAATAAGGGATTCGTTGTCGTGGAAATAGTGAAGCTCAACAGTTTTTATTCCGACTACATGACGTTCAAGGCGTGGGATTCTGAAGCAGGTGAAACTTGCTATTTCAGAGGTGTTATTCACTGGTCCAATGAAGTCTTCCTCTGTGAGATCAAGGCAGGAACGTTCCCCAGTTTTGAATTTCCATGTTGATTGACGAGATTATTACCCATAGCAGCTCATCATTAGTTAATCATGGTTGAATGAATGAATGTCTGTCTATATTAGGATGACGATGGAGTAGGACTTGAGGTCCCCTTGGGACATGTTGATGACGACGGCGAAGAACCCCTTACCACCACACCTCAAAATCAGATGGCTCGTTTTCGCATATGCTTCAAACTCAGAAGGCGAAGATCCTCCAAGATGTATCTTAGCTTGTTGGGTTGTGTCAGATCATTCTTGCTGAGTTTTTTCGTTCTGATGCATTTACGTTTCTTATGTGGAATCTAGTCTAGTTCCATTGGGAAAATGTTGGTTTATGCGTTGATCTGAAGTTGGTTCTTGATCGATCGACGGCTGTTATTGCGTTAGCATTTTTTATGCACCACTGATAGACAGGAACAAAGATGAAGCAGAGCAAAAAAACTCCTTCGGTGAGCAGAGCAACCAACCATAAGGTCAAGCCACCAAAGGACCAGTCAATAAATTCAGAGTAGTCAAGAACGCGCTGCTATTGAATGCACACGAGGTTCTTTCTATTTTTTGTGGTTTTTCTCTAAACGTTCATTTACTTACCCGTTATGTCGTATTGAATTTCTGTTTAAGCTGCGGGGCGTTTGTATTTTAACCGTAAGTATGATGCGTGGTTAAAGTTTCCATCAGAGTCTTCTAATACTCTGCCCTTTTCGTCTCTATGCTCGTGTTTTTGCCTATACAACTAAGCTAACTAACTATCCATAAGAAAAAAATCTTAGCTGCTTCCATCGCCAGCGGCAGCAAAGCACCTATCAGCAGTGTATACTGTGAAGCAAACACAAGACAAGTCAGAATAAGTTCAGTCATGGAACTGAAAATCTGAACTGAGACGAGCACATTACTAGTACCGTGACGGCATGATTCTCAGCAATTAATATGATTACCCATCCAGCGTAAGGCAAGACTCTGTCAAAGACATCAAAGAAAGCTTTGGATGGATACTTTGAAAAAGGTATTATAGCTGAAACACAATACTTACGATGCTCCTCGGAATTAAGATTTTTTACTTACCCCCATACTCTTCCTATGATATGATGTCTTTGAATCCACATCTGTCCTTGAGGATATAGAAGAATCCTATCATCGACAGGATTGTTGCCACCTGATGATGTTGTAAGAACAACGCCGCTAATAAGTTTTCAGTAAGGTATCGAATCGCGCCCATAAGTAGAATATAGAAAGAGAGCAGCAGGTTTGGTAGGTATGCATATGTAAAGAGAATAGGATGATAATATAATACCTTTAGTGAGGAAATCAACCTCTCCAGTATCTCGATGCTCATGAACCTAATAAACAATGAAGTACAATTTTTGTAAGAGTTCTTGGAAAAAAGAAAAGAGATATCTTTTCAAAAATAAACCACCTTGATAATCCGATGAATGATGGAATGTAATACCCCTGTTAAGAAGAGATAATTACTATGGTTGGTAAGGATTTAGAACTTGACATTATGTAGTATACGAAAGAAATTCATACCTCAAGCTTAAAGACTACAATTTCACCTACACGAATAGGCTCGTCGCTCACATGAAAGAACAAAAGGTCACCCTAGAGATATATAGAAGAAGAGCAGAGATCAAAAAATGGTTTCAGGTGAAAAATTTACAGCTGATCGATCAGTTGTTGGCCTTCTTCGATCGTCGTTAAAATTGCAAATTCCCAATTCGTAAAATACGATCTCACTACAGCAGCTCATACTCATAATAAAAACGCATGCAAGAATTTAGAAAAATCCACTGACGAACGAACCCTTTTCAAGCAAGGCTCCATGCTCCCAGAAATAATGATTATTCCAGTCCATAGAACAAGGAACATAGCAACAATGAGACCTGAAGGTTAAGAAGGCGATCTTCGAGAACTTTGGAAATCTAATAATTAATCGAGCAATTGAAACAGTTGTAGTATCGTACTGTACTAACCTATTCCGATGATGGCCTGAGTTAAGATTGGAGATATACTCTTCATGGATTTGATGATCTGCTCTCTGAACCATCCCATTTCAATATTCAAGAATCAAGAATCGCTCGCTAGCCGTTTGATACTTCTTTCACCTCGAGTTTACGCGCCAAGGAGTGATGCATGCAGTTATGATTTCCTTTCTAGAGAAAAAATAAGTATTGTTAATATATATATATATATATATATATAATATATATACTCTTATATTAATCCCCAGCACCATTTAAAAAACTGTCAATTTTAGTTCAATTTGGTATATCAATTACACCAAAAATTTAAGCCCATTTGGTAGTTTACACACGTCCAATTCATAGAAAAACTGTGCTAAGAGAGAGAAATGCCTTTTAGTAAGAGTGAGAGACATCGGGGGAGTTAAAAACAGCTCTAAATGTGGCCGTGCCTTCTAAATAAAAAAAACTGCTCACCCCACTAACAAAAGCAGGTATTGTCATGAAAGAAAAGATCAAATTGCCCGAGCAGTTATGGTGCCCATGCCACCTGTTATCGTCTTTTTCTTTTATGTACTTACAAATCGTAGAGAATTAAAACATTTTAAATTAACAATAATTTTTATACAGTAATTATATTATATTTATAATTTAGTGCACACACTTGGAGTGTGCCAAATTACTAGTATATTTTAACCGGCGGCTGTGGATGGGTCGGGTCAATAAAATAGTCGGAGGCTGATTGGAGTTGTTAAAAGCATTGAGCGTAATATTAGGAATATATGATACATATAAGGATAGGGTGTGGTCATAATTTAAAATTTAGTCAGTATATGATTAAATTACGTAATTATATATTACAAACATAAGGAATCGATATAATGCGACATCTCTTTATATATTTCGTCGTTGAAAAACGCACAAGTCCATTTTGAAGAGGAGAATGTTCTCATGAGCTTTTTTAGGGTTCTCTTCGCTCACTTAATTAGGTTCAGGAAGCAAACGACAAGACATGGTTTTATGAAATTTTCTTCTACTCCGGGGATAAAATAAATAAACAGAACGAATATAATTGTGGATATTCTAACATTTTAATAAATATGTGGATCTACATTCCGTTTGGAATGATTATCACACAAAAGATTGATTTTAGAAGTTAAGAATATAGGTTGAGAAAAGTTATATGCGATCATTTTGTTGCGTAGTCAACATAGAAGAGCCACCCTTATTACATCCGAAAGAAACAACCGAAAACACAAGTAAAGGTACGGCGAGAAACACTCGAAAACGTAGATTAGTAAAACATCGAAAGTCTTGCCCTAAGCAAGATCGAGCGGGCTCGGATCAACCCTAGCAAACCCCTCAATCTCCTCAATCTCATCGATAAACTTATCTTCCAAAGTAAGCCAAGCTTCAATCCCATCGCCGTTCTTCGTATCCATTAACCAAAGCGAATTCAACATAGGAACTCCATCTTCGCCGCTCCCAGCGTCGCACTTGCTTATCCAATTAGGTTGTCCGAACCCAAAGTCGACGGCATATAGGCCGAAATTGCACCAACTGTTGATGCATAAGTAGTCCGCTTCGTCATGAAGCTCTCCCCACGTTTCTTCGAGGTTTTTGAGGTACCCAGAAAACCCTAATTCTTCCCCTCCTTCCATTCTCCCGAGAAAGTCGACGTCTTCGTCGAGTTTATCTATCGAGTTCTTACCGTTTTCACCAAGTGATTTAGGTCGTCGTTGTTGTTGTCAGTTTGTTGGCTGGTGTTGACCGTGGTTGACGCGGGTAAGAGCCATACGAAGTTGCCGAAGGTTTGATCGGTGACCGAACATTTAGGTTTAGCTTTACGCCTTAAATTGACGGCGTGAGTGACTAAAGATAGTTTGGGTTCGTCGAAGTTTTCGAGTTTCTTCATGGCGAGATGTAGCACTTCCATATGTAGGCAGATACTATCTCGACTCGCGAGGGTTTTCGATTCTCTGCGCTCCTGCAATAAGAGGTAATTAGTTATTAGGTTTTCGTCTTCTAAGTTAGGAGGTGGTACTTTCACGACCCTTGTGGGGCCGCACTCTAAGGATACAAATCTTTAAAATTGAAGCACCATTGCAGGGTTGTAAATTTAAAGAAACAAATTTTTAAAACTGAACCTATTTGAGGACACAATGCGTAGGAAACTTAGTGCATCCTTAAATTGCTTCAATTTTGAAAGCTAACATTAATTAAGCTGCAACGATGTGAGTTAGATGTCGTGAACATGCCATCTTTCCTAACTTATGGAACGAAAAAAGTAGTAAAATACCCTAATTACTACGTCTAGTTCGTGGCATTATTTTACGTAAGATATGGACAATATTAAGAAAAACATCACTTGGTTTTTAGCGAGAGGGCGTCACGTTTTCTCCTTGCGCATGCATGTCTCTAAGCTTCGCTATCGCACGAGCATCGAACACATATCGCCTCGTTTTTGCCTTAGCCACCCGAAAGTACTTAGGCAAGGCGGAGAACAAATGGATTTCCCTCGTCATACCCTCGTTTTGAGGGAATATCACCTGAGCCCCATAATCGGGCAAATCGTCCATCTCTTCTCCCCTCGCAATTTTAGCCCAAGACTTCAGAAAGTTTGCAAGAACAACCCCGTCCATAACTTTATGATAGAAAACCACCCCGATAGCAATTCCACCGCACTCGAAAAAGTTAACCTGGATCGACATGATGGGCGACCCACGACCCGGTTCGACCCACGAAAGATCCATGGGTATATGGTTTCGACAACCCAAAAGGTCGGGTTTTTTCAAGAAACTCGAAAGGGGCTCCTCGAACTTACTTACGAAGAAGGGAACGCCTTCGTCGTTTCATTCGATGGTTAGTTTGTCTCCTGTTCGACCGGCTAAAGGGTAGTAGTGAGTTAGGGTTTTCGATAGCGATTGCTTTAGGAGATTCGAAATGTATTTTTCGTCGTTTTCGTGAGAACGGAAATCGTGGGATTTTGTTATTTTCGGGGAGGCGTAGTACAAAACTACGGGCGAAAAGATAGGCGGGACGATTTGGTCGAGCAAGGAAAGCTTGTGTGGTCTTAGGCTGTCTGGGGTTTGGACGTGAAGGCTTGATGCTTTCTTTTGAAACGATTTCTTTGATCTTCATCTCTCTTTTTTTTTTTTCTTTTCGGTTAAGTTGAGATTAAGTTGATGACTGATCTTTGGTTATATATAGAGGAAGTTAAGCAGAAACGTTGCAACGAACGTGGCTGGCGTGCTTGCGAATGTAATAATATTCCCTCTTATAATGTAAATATATGTATTGCCCGCTGTACATTATGTTGGGAATGGTGGTGGGCCCCGCGGTGGTCAGTGGGCCCCGCAGCGGAACTGGTCCCGGTTTGGCTCGGTACGACGATCAGGAGAAGTGGGACCCACGGGGTAAATTTGGTGGGACCCGCACAGTAACTACCACGGTAAAAATAAAATTACCATAAGATAAGAAAGAACACCAGAACTTTAACGTGGAAAACCCTCTGTTAACGAAGAGGGAAAAACCACGGCCGAGTCGGCAAAATCTTCACTATAGTAAAACTTACAACCCTCAGAATTTTTACTATCTCACTTTTACCACTCGTGTTTACCTCACACCTCTCTGTGGATGTGGAACCTATCAGTTTCTACCGGAACTGATAACCTCACAATTCACTCGAACTACTTTTCTCTATATAGTAAAACTCGAATGAGTTTGTGATGATAATAACTGAAGAATCCTCAGCCTATTTATAGATGTCTTCAGCTCTTCTGGACCACTCGAAATGGACGGCCAGGAATGCGCCGCGTCGCCCTTCAATATAAACCATTCATTATTTTATTATATATAAAATAATATTATAATATAATATTAATAATATTATTTTATTTTTTTCTTTTCAATTTTGATGGGCGTCTCCTTTGGGGGCTGGAAATGTCAACACATTATTAGTAGGGTACGATAGAACGTCGTTATATGATTGATGGGGAGGTTCGTCTGGTTAATTATTTAGTTAATTATGCTAACTTATCAATTTCGTCGTCTTTGTTTTTCTCATTACTTGCTAAAAGGAAGTTATTTAACTCAAAGCTGGAAGTTACGATCGTTCCATAGTCGACAATGAATTTCAAATTGGACTCGAATTGAAGTTAATCAAAGTGTGTGGTAAGTAAGATGTCTCTGTATCAGGACTACAAAACAATACCCATAAGATTATATATGACAAGAACATATTATTAACCTAAAAAAAATTAAAATAACACATGAACTAATTCATGAGATGGCACCAAACTTGGCTGGAAAGCGTCTGAAATGTAAAGTCAACAAGCTAACCGGGTCAACTAAGAGAATGTCAACGCTTTAATTCATTCATGTATTAATCCCACAACGTTTATGATAAAAACAAAAATGAATGGGAATATAATTTATAAACACTATCAATCCCAAACGTCATTGGAAAATGCATTGAGACAGTTTGGTTAATTAGCAGGTGGCTGGTTCAATTTTTCATTGACTTTAACATTTTGAATCATTAAAAGGGAACGAAAAACAGATATTTAAATTACAAGAAGCAAATTGCAGTAAAGAAACAATTCTACAACTAGATAATGAGGACATTTGTATAGCAAAAGAACAAAAATGAAAAACGAAAGAATAACTACATATCACACGTAGGAAGATGACTTTCAATATATTTATAGGTCGAAGGAGTTAATGGATTTCATGAAATCCATAATATATCGACTCTTCACGAAGTGTTGAGGCTACCAAGTTCTAGTGCCAACAAGCAGATATGCTCTGAAATCTGATCGATAAATGTTGTACTTATGCATCTTACATTATGTATGTAGCCTTTAGATCATAAAAAAACAAAATCTAATATGGTCTACTAAGCTTTGGCATTCATTTTCATAAAATGATCTGTTAGAGAATTAAGCAGTTGTAGACGAGAAATTCAAATAATATAGCTTTATATTAATAAGACGGATGAATCACACGGACATAAACGATACTAATAGCGACCTAATAGCTAGGATTGTCAGTGGGGCGGGGATTCCCCGTCCCCGCGGGGATCCGCCCCGAATAGGACGGGGAATCCCCGCTATTCTATCCCCGCGGGGCGGGGACGGGGGAATATTTTTCCCCGCGGATATCCCCGCTCCGTTCCCCGCCCCGTCCCCGAAATTAAAATAATAATTATTATATTCAATTAATATTATTATAAGATAAATAAAATGAAAATGTACTTTGAATAATATTAAAATAATATAAATATGATTAAAATATAGTTTAAATAATTTAATTAATATTAAAATATAGTTTAAATAATTTAAGTAATATTAAAATATAGTTTAAATAATATTAAAATAATAAAAATTGAATTTTTTTTTAAAATATTGACGGGGCGGGGAATCCCCGTGGGGACGGGGACGGGGACGATTTCGTCCCCGTTTGCTTCGCGGGGCGGGGACGGGGATTAGATCCCCGCCCCGAACCCGCCCCGTTGACAACCCTACTAATAGCTAAATCCGAGAGTTCGAGAATTCCGGCCCGCACAATCCGAGTGTCAGAGACACCGACCCTCAAATATCCTAAGCCTAGACCTCCCCCTTATGCTACTGATGCCCCTCCTTTTATAAGGGAAACTAATCTAAAAATAAGCCCAAGATCCCTAATAAATCTTATTCAAACTAAAGATCACTAATAAATATCTCTATCATAACTAAATCTTATTCAAAATAAAAACAGTACTAATAATAAGAAAATAATAATATTTAATATACTACCCAAACATTATCAACCCCTCGAAAAATCACCTTGTCCTCAAGGTGGTAAATGGCACCAGGGTCCCATATGTTGAAAGTCGTATAGCTTATAGCTTGGTCGGCTCGCACGAGAACGCCTTCCTTGCTACACTTCTTGGTCGTTGACACTAGGGCTGTAAACGAGCCGAGTTCATCTCATTTTATGGGCTCGAGCTCTTACAGCTGAGCTCGAGCCTGAGCTCGTCGAGCTTTTCAGCTCACGGCTCGAGCTCGACTCATTTACAGCCATATGAGCTCGAGCTCACGAAGCTCATCGAGCTCGAGCTTTTAATAAAAAAATTAATAAAATAATATAAATTAATATAAAAATATAAAAGAATTTAAAAAAATTAAAAAAATCGAGATTTTAATAAAAATATTTAAAAAAGTTAGAAAAAATAATGTAAATTAATATAAAAATATAAATAATATATATAAAAAAAGCTCGTGAGCCTGTTCATGAGCTTTCGAGCCACTACATCCTGGCTCAAGCTCGAGCTCGAGCTCAACTTAAATTAGCTCGAACTCATTTATACCGAGCTCGAGCCGAGCTTTTGCCGAGCCGGCTCGTAGAGCTCACGAGCCGGCTCGGCACATCTTTCACACCTAGTTGACACAACGGAAAAGCTATTTAAATCTATCTTGCTTTGCTCGACGTGCTTCTCAAAAGTTTTAGCGATATGTTATTTCTTCGACATGTTCTCTTGATCTTTCCGCTTGCTTGATGTTCCTACACTTACCACAACGTTCTTTGCATGTCTGCGAGCTATTCCTTCGCCATGGAAATCAAGGGCAGCCCTTGCGGGAGCGTTCGTTGTCGATGAATGGGCTGTTGTGATGATTATCTCCGTGAGTTGTTGAGAAGGTTGAGGCTATTGTTGAGCCATCAATTGAGTGAGTGTCTGAGAAGGAACGGTTTGTGAAACCCTGCCAATAGGATCCCTTCAGTTGAACGTGGGAAGCTCCAATCGTCGTTGAGCCATAGCCGATATAGTCTCGCTAGATGCCTGAAACAAAGCATCGGCTGCGTATGGCGTAGCCATGTTTGCTGCCGCTGCAAGACCCTTGGTGGTGGCGATTGGGAACGATGAAGGCGCATCGTTATAAAGTCAAAAAATTTGTCCACGCGGCTGGACAATTTTTCGTTGGAGGTTTTAAGATTTTGTAGTTCCGCCGAAACAGTATCCATTGTCTTCTCCAACACTTCGAATCGTTGATCTGTCGAGCGCGTCATGATAGTCCTTGGCGGGGGTTATCCGGCAGGTCGGACCAATTTGTTAGGGATTAAAGCGGTTGTAGACGAGAAATTCAAATAAAATAGCTTTTATTAATAACGACGAATGAATCACACGGACATAAACGATACTAATAGTGACCTAATAGATAAATCGAGAGTTTGAGAACTCCGGCCGTCACAATCCGAGTGTCAGAGACACCGACCCTCAAATATCCTAAGCCTAGACCTCCCCCTTATGCTACTGACGCCCCTCCTTTTATAAGGGAAACTAATCTAAAATAAGCCCAAGATCCCTAATAAATCTTATTCAAACTAAAGATCCCTAATAAATATCTCTATCCTGACTAAATCTTATTCAAAATAAAACAATACTAACAATAAGAAAATAATAATATTAAATAGACTACCAAACATTATCGACCCCTCGAAAAATCACATTGTCCTCAAGGCGGTAAATGGCACCAGGGTCCCATATCTTGAAAGTCGTGTAGCTTATAGCTTGGTCGGCTCGCACGAGAACGCCTTCCTTGCTACATCTCTTGGTCGTTGACACAAAAGAAAAGCTATTTAAATCTATCTTGCTTTGCTCGACGTGCATCTCAAAAGTTTTAGCGATATGTTCTTTCGTCGACACGTTCTCTTGATCTTTCCGTTTGCTTGACGTTCCCACACTTACCACGACGTTCTTTGCATGTCTGCGAGCTATTCATTCGCCATGGAAATCAAGGGCAGCCCTTGGGGGAGCGCTCGTGTGTCGATGAAGGGGCTGTTGTGATGATTATCTCCGTGAGTTGTTGAGAAGGTTGGGGGTGTTGTTGAGCCATCAATTGAGTGAGTGTCTGAGAAGGGGAACGGTTTGTGGAACCCTGCCAATAGGATCCCTTCCGTTGAACGTGGGAAGCTCCACCCATCGTTGAACCATAGCCGACATACTCTCGCTAGATGCCTGAAACAAAGCGTCGGCTGCGTATGGCGTAGCCATGTTTGCTGCCGCTGTCGAGACCCTTGGTGGTAGCGATTGGGAACGATGAAGGCGCATCGTTATAAGGTCAAAAAACTCGTCCACGCGGTTGGACAATTTGTCGTTGGAGGTTTTAGGATTTTGTGGTTCCGCCGAAACAGTATCCATTGTCTTCTCCAACACTTCGAATCGTTGATCTGTCGAGCGCGTCATGATAGTCCTTGGCGGGGGTTATCCGGCAAGTCGGACCAATTTGTTAGGGATTAAAGCGGTTGTAGACGATAAATTCAAATAAAATAGTTTTTATTAACAACGACGGATGAATCAC
This sequence comes from Craterostigma plantagineum, assembly GCA_027422505.1. Classification (NCBI taxonomy): domain Eukaryota; kingdom Viridiplantae; phylum Streptophyta; class Magnoliopsida; order Lamiales; family Linderniaceae; genus Craterostigma; species Craterostigma plantagineum. Next base: position 1,010,403 of record JAPQWV010000064.1, on the reverse strand, counting down.
ACGGACATAAACGATACTAATAGTGACCTAATAGCTAAATCCAAGAGTTCGAGAACTCCGGCCCTCACAATCCGAGTGTCAGAGACACCGGCCCTCAAATATCCTAAGCCTAGACCTCCCCCTTATGCTACTGGCGCCCCTCCTTTTATAAGGGAAACTATCTAAAATAAGCCCAAGATCCCTAATAAATCTTATTCAAACTAAAAGATCCCTAATAAATATCTCTATCCTAACTAAATCTTATTCAAAATAAAACAATACTAATAATAAGAAAATAATAATATTAAATATACTACCCAAACATTATCAACCCCACCAAAAATCACATTGTCCTCAAGGCGGTAAATGGCACCAGGGTCCCATATGTTGAAAGTCGTGTAGCTTATAGCTTGGTCGGATCGCACGAGAACGCCTTCCTTGCTACATCTCTTGGTCGTTGACACAACGGAAAAGCTATTTAAATCTATCTTGCTTTGCTCGACGTGCTTCTCAAAACTTTTAGCGATATGTTCTTTCTTCGACATGTTCTCTTGATCTTTCCGTTTGCTTGATGTTCCTACACTTACCACGACGTTCTTTGCATGTCTGTGAGCTATTCATTCGCCATGGAAATCAAGGGCAGCCCTTGGGGGAGCGCTCGTTGTCGATGAAGGGGCTGTTGTGATGATTACCTCCGTGAGTTGTTGAAAAGGTTGAGGCTGTTGTTGAGCCATCAATTGAGTGAGTGTCTGAGAAGGAACGATTTGTGAAACCCTGCCAATATGATCCCTTCCGTTGAACGTGGGAAGCTCCACCCGTCGTTGAACCATAGCCGACATACTCTCGCTAGATGCCTGAAACAAAGCATCGGCTGCGTATGGCGTAGCCATGTTTGCTGCCGCTGTCGAGACCCTTGGTAGTGGCGATTGGGAACGATGAAGGCGCATCGGTATAAGGTCAAAAAATTCGTCCACGCGGCTGGACAATTTTTTCGTTGGGGGTTTTAAGATTTTGTAGTTCCGCCGAAACGGTATCTGATAAACGTTCGTTACGTTTATTTGGGTAGAAATTATTGGTCATTCCATGCATTTTATGGCTTTATTTACACCCATTTAAATATTGTAGGACCTTCGAATGATTATCGAGCGAAAAGGAACGAAAACGAGGCAAAACGGCGCGAAAAGGACCAAGTATGAAGCTGCCAGGCATAGTTCACGGCCGTGAATCACCTCGCAAGAGGCCGTGAACACGGGCAGTAAGCTTAGGAAGATAAAAGCCTTAAGGTCACGGCCGTGAATCACCATGCAAGACGCCGTGAATCTCGGCAGAGACAAGGGGTAAGTTCACTGTCCCTTGTCACGGCCGTGACTAATCAAGCAAGAAACCGTGAACTCCGGCAGAGAGTTATAGGAGTCTATTCACGGCCGTGACGATTCATGCAAGACACCGTGAACGGCGGCAGAGAGTTTGATGAAGAAAATTCCTTGAAGTCACGGCCGTGACTTTCGATGCAACAAGCCGTGAGTCACGACAGAGAGTCAAGTTTTAGGATTTAAGCCGCCGTCACGGCCGTGAATCATGTTGCACGAGGCCGTGACTCATGCCAGAAAGTCAAGAAATAGGTTTTTGAGCTGCCTTCACGGCCGTGAGGGCCCATTAAGAGGCCGTGAACGTGCAAAATTCAGGGTTTTAGCCCATTTTCGAAGCATAAAAAGGGGATGCTCCTTAGAACTTTAAAAAAGAACTTGATAGGGACGAAAACTTAGAGAAAAGGAAGGAGGAAGAACACTAGAAGCAGCCTCGTGATTCGGAGAAGCTCAAGGGACGATCCAACAACGAAGCTACGCTCATACGATCGAGGAACGAGAGCTCCACCTCAGAAACGCCATATTCACTTCTTAGGGAAGTTTTTATGAGTTTTCTATCCTCGTTTCCCTTAAATCTTGTTGTTGTGACGTTCAATATGAGTAGCTAATCCTCTTGTGTGTTTGGGAATAGATGAACGTTGGGTTATGTCGTAGTTAAGGCGTAGGATAATCGTGAACACGTGTATTCGACTATTTATCGTTCTATGATATTGCTTTTTTGTCTCAATATGTCTATGTGTTGATACAAATGTGCGGTACATCGTTCAGGGCGACAGCTAAATAACGATTAGGCCGTTCATAGACGTTAGATTCGAGTATAGTGCGACAGCAAATACTCGATCCTCGCCATTTGCTAATTAACGATCTTAGATTCCACGAACGTTTAGGGCGACAACAAATCCGTGAGTGGGTAGAAAGTTACCGCGATTTAGACGATTTTCACTTAGGAACGATATTCCGTAGCTTTAGCCGCAGCGTCCAGCGGGATTCGAACCCCAAACACATATTTGTCATCTTAAATCACTCGTATTATTTTTAGTTGTACTACCTTACTCGTCAAATCCTTAAGTTGCGCTGTTAAATTAGTTTGTAGTATAAACAAATCCTACTATTTTATTTAGGCTAAATATCGATTCGATAGGTTAATACTAGTATTCATTTTATTCCTCGTGTTCGATACTCGGATATACTATAGCTATATTACAAACGATAGGTACACTGCCTATCGCGCGTGATTCTAGTTATAATACATTCGTTTTAATTATTACTTGACGTACTCGCACGATCTTTTATTTAAACATACACGCACGCGATCAAGTTTTTGGCGCCGTTGCCGGGGAATAGATTGATATTAGGAACACCCTAGTTCGGTAATTTAGCTATTTTTCCCAGTTTTTGGTTAATTGCGTTATTTGTTTCTACATCATTATTAGTATCGTTACCTTTTCTACGTATTTGTCTAATTCTTCGCTAAATTTCGTTTCCACTCATTGAAGGTACTGTTTGACGGTGGATGACCCGAAGCCACCCATCAGGTCCAATTATTGAAGGAGATCCAGATTTCAAGCGGAAATTGCGAAGGCAGCTCAGATACAATTCAGAAGGCACGGCTAGTAACTATCAAGAAGCGTTACTAAGCTACTCAGGGACAACTCTCAGGAGTCGGCAGAGAATTCTCGAGCAGAGGCATCTGTAGACGGTCGAGAGACAGAAGTCGAGATGGCTGAACGCAGAATACCTGTCCACCAACAGGAAGAGGAACAATCTCTACAAGACCTACTCAAGAGCGCTTCCCTCGGCGGTACAGAATCGGCGATTGTTATTCCTCCGATCGCGAACAACGATTTTGAGCTGAAGCATGCTTGGCTTCAGATGATCTTTCAGACGGCTCAGTTTGAAGGGAATCCTGATGATGATCCGTACACCCACCTGAAGGCTTTTCTTACAGTAACAGACACCATTAAGATTAATGGGGTCCCGAGTGATGCGATTAAACTAATTTTGTTTCCATTCTCACTCAAGTACAGGGCGAAGGATTAGTTGGAGATGTTACCGCCCAGATCAATCACTACGTGGGAAGAACTACGAGCAGCATTCATCGGCCATTACTTCCCACTGTCAAAGGTACTAAGGTTGAAGACGGAGATCTCTCTCTTCCACCAGAAGGATTCAGAGAATCTCTATGAGGTGTGGGAGCGATACAAATCCTTATTGAAGAAATGCCCACAACACGGGATGTCGAAGGCCGCTATGATCAACCGATTCCACGAGGGCCTCAATGATCAAACAGTTCATATGTTAGACGGAGCCGCGGGAGGAGGGCTCGTGAAGCTCAATGCCACAGACGCCTGGAATTTAATCGAAGATTACTCCAGGAACAGCTTCATGAGAGGTAACACGAGGATTAAGACTCCAGGAGTGTTTGGGGTGAGCGAGGAGACTGCTACACATGCCAAGATTGAGGCGTTGCAACAACAGATTGCAACTACCAATTCTCAGCTCCAGACGGTGATCAACACACTACTTCCAAAGGCCGGGCAAACACAGCCAGTACATGCCGTGATGACAAGCCCATCGCCTCAGAAGCCGTATACACCACAATGCGAGATTTGTGGCGCAGTTCATGAGACCTCGGAGTGCCAAGTCGGACAATCACTGGAACACGTGGACTATATGCGGAATTACCAAGGCCAGCAGAGTTTTCAACCTCGAGCACATCCAAATCTATCTATGGGAACCGAAACCACAACGCCCAAGGACCACCGGGATTCCAACCTAGATCTTCTAGTTTCCAAGGAGGAACATCACGTTAGTATCAGAATACATCTGCAGGGTCGGGGTCCGACGACATGGGGGAAATGAAGGATATGATGAAGATGCTCCTCACTAATTTCAGCAACACCACTCAAGCCCACGAGAGTCGGATGAATAAGATGGAGGAGTACATAGAAGTACGTGCCCAGAACACCGACGCTTCTATCAAGAAATTGGAGCAACAAGTGGGCCAGATGGTGAAGCAGTTGGCTGAGCGAACTCAGGGATCACTCCCAAGTTATACCGAACCAAATCCTAAGGAGTATTGCAAGGCGGTCACCCTGAGAAACGAAAGAGAGTTGCAGGAGGTACCTCCCAAAAAGAAATCAAATGATAAAGCTGAGGTCGAGGTCCACGACGAGCCAGAAGTGGAGGTAAACAAAGGCGACAATGTTGAGAAGGTCGAAGCTGAGAAGGAGAAGAACGAACCTGAAAAAGGAAGGGCGAAGGAGATCGAGTGACCACCGGTGAAGCCGTACCAGCCAAGGATCCCGTACCCAGCTCAACTGAAGAAGGACAGAGACGAGGCGCAATTCGGTAAATTTATGAACATGTGTAAAGAATTACATATTAACTTACCGTTTGTTGATGCTATTACGCAGATGCCCAGCTTCGCCAAGTTCTTGAAGGACCTATTGACGAACAGGAGGAAGCTCGAACATGTTTCCACGGTATGTCTACGAGGAGAATGCTCGGCGATACTTCAGAACAAGATGCCGAAGAAGCTCAAAGACCCAGGGAGTTTTACGATTCCCTGCCTTATAGGAGATTTAGTTGTTGAACGTGCTTTAGCTGATCTAGGAGCTAGCATAAATTTAATGCCGTATTCCATGTTTAAACGCTTAGGACTAGGTGAACCACAACCCACTAGGATGAGCCTTCAATTAGCAAATCGTTCGTTAGAATACCCTAGAGGTGTTATTGAGGATGTCCTAGTTAAGGTAGGTAAATTTGTGATTCCCGCCGACTTTGTTATCTTAGATATGGAGGAGGATGATAACGTTCCATTGATTGTAGGTAGACCTTTTTTAGCTACCGGTGAGACTATGATAGGTGTTAGAAATGGGACGTTAACTTTGACGGTAGATGGCGAGAAAGTAACGTTCAATATGGCCGAATCGATGAAGAAAAGTAATGAGCATGATGATAAGTGCTACTACTTAGACGCTTTTGAGCATGATTTTCCTTTTTCTGTGCAAGGTCTATCACAGATTCCCTACGAGCAGGATATACAGAAAATTTTGGCAATCGACGAGTGTGGGGAGGAAGTCGACGAGCCCATCATAGCGATCGACAAAAGTAGCGAAGAAGACAAGGAAAAGAGCTCGGTAGAGGAGCCACCCATCCTAGAGTTGAAGCCATTACCTGACCACCTCGAGTATGCGTTTCTTGGCAGCAACGGAGGGCTACCGGTCATCATCTCATCGAGCCTCGACGACGGACAGAAGGACCAGCTCTTGGAAGTGTTAAGAGCGCACAAGAAGGCAACAGCGTGGAAGATATCCGACATCAGAGGGATCAGTCCGAGCTACTGTACGCACAAGATCCTGATGGAGGACGAGTTTAAGCCAGTCGCCCAACGTCAAAGGCGACTCAACCCCAATATGAAGGATGTCGTGAAGAAGGAGGTGATTAAGTTGCTTGACGCGGGGATGATTTATCCCATTAGATAGCGCTTGGGTAAGTCCAGTCCAAGTGGTTCCTAAGAAGGGAGGAATGACGGTCGTCACTAACGACAGGAATGAATTGATTCCAACGAGGACTGTGACCGGGTGGCGTGTTTGCATTGACTACAGAAAGCTGAACGACGCCACGAGAAAGGACCATTTCTCTTTACCGTTCATTGACCAAATGTTAGAGAAATTATCTGGTCACTCATTTTATTGCTTTCTTGATGGTCTTTCAGGATATCTGCAGATTCCCATTGCACCTGAGGACCAGGAGAAGACCACATTCACATGCCCCTTCGGCACATTTGCGTATCGGAGGATGCCATTCGATCTATGCAATGCTCCGGCCACTTTCCAGCGATGTATGATGGCTATATTCGACGAGTTGGTAGGTGAGGTAATGGAGGTGTTTATGGATGACTTTTCTATATTTGGATCATCGATTGATGTGTGCCTTCCTAATCTGAAGCTCGTACTCGCACGTTGCGAGAATACGAACTTGGCACTTAATTGGGAAAAGTGCAATTTTATGGTTCGAGAGTGTATAGTTCTGGGCCATAAGATTTCCTCTAAAGGAATCGGAATGGACCGGGCTAAATTAGAGACAATTGAAAAATTACCTGTCCCCTCGAACGTAAGGTCAATTGGAAGTTTTCTAGGACATGCTGGGTTCTATCGTAGGTTCATCAAGGATTTTTCTAAATTGCTCGACCCATGTCTAGATTACTTGAGAAAGACGCTCCGTTTGATTTTAACGATGAATGCTTGCATGCTTTAACTTGCTTAAAGAGCGATTGATCGCAGCACCTATCATGGTTGCCCCCGATTGGGGGTCGCCCTTTGAACTAATGTGCGATGCAAGTGATTACGCAGTAGGAGCCGTGCTAGGGCAGCGCAAGGACAATCATTTCAGGCCAATTTACTACGCCAGTAAGACGCTAGACACAACCCAGGCAAACTATACGACCACGGAAAAGGAGCTTTTAGCTGTCGTGTTCGCTTTCGATAAATTCAGGTCATACCTTATTTTACCGAAAGTTATTGTTTTTACTGATCACTCTGCCCAGTATTTACTAGCGAAGCCGGACGCCAAGCCTCGGCTAATTAGATGGATCTTACTCCTTCAAGAGTTCGATATAGAGATCCGAGATAAAAGGGGGCAGAGAATCTGGCGGCGGATCACCTCTCTCGACTAGAGGAGTCCGAGATTTACAACAAGGACACCAAGGAAATTCAGGACACATTTCCAGACGAGCACCTGTACGCAATACAGGTGGTAAGCGACGATATTCCTTGGTTTGCAGATTTCGCTAATTATCTATCTTGTTGCAAGGGTTCTACCAAAGGGATAAACAAGTCAGCAAAAGAAGAAATTCTTTTCTGACTTGAAGTATTACTTTTGGGAAGATCCATATCTGTTCAGGCGATGTGCAGACCAGGTGATACGACGATGTGTTGCTTCCCCTGAGACGACGAAGATTCTAGGGCATTGCCATAGCGGACCAACTGGAGGGCATTACGCAGCCAATCGAACAGCTCAGAAGGTATTGGAAAGCGGGTTCTATTGGCCAACAATTTTCAAAGACGTCCAACGGTACGTTGACATTTGTGATCAATGTCAGCGCACAGGTAATATCTCAAAAAGTGATGAAATGCCTCAAAATTTTATTCTAGTTTCTGAGAATTTCGATGTTTGGGGTATAGATTTCATGGGCCCGTTTCCCAGTTCGTATAATAATAAGTACGTTCTGGTTGCTGTAGACTATGTGTCTAAGTGGGCCGAGGTGCAGGCTTTACCCACGAACGATGCTAGGGTTGTTGTTCGATTTTTACGAGCACTGTTTTCACGATTTGGGGCACCTAGATGCATAATTAGTTATAGAGGCACCCATTTCTGCAACACTCAATTTGCACGTACCTTAGAGCGTTATGGTGTTAGACACAGCCTGTCCACCCCTTATCACCCTCAGGCTAGCGGTCAGGTAGAAGTAGAACCGCGAGTTAAAACGTATTCTTGAGAAAACTATAAATGGGAACCGTAAGGAGTGGGCGAATAAGCTTAATGATGCACTTTGGGCGTACAGGACCGCGTACACCAATAGGCACTACACCGTATAGATTGGTTTACGGGAAGGCATGCCACCTCCCCGTAGAAATCGAACATAAAGCCTATTGGGCAATTAAGTCATTGGATATGAATTTGGGGAAAGCTGGTGAAAAGCGGCAGCTCCAAATTAATGAGCTTGATGAGTGGCGTTTATCAGCTTATGATAACGCCAGAATGTGTAAGGAGCGTTCAAAAGCCTACCATGACAGCAAAATTAGGCACAGACGAGAATTTCAAGAAGGGGACCAAGTCCTCCTCTTTAATTCTCGACTTAGGCTTTTTCCTGGTAAGCTTAGGTCACGTTGGTCAGGACCGTTCACTGTTACTCGTGTTTTCTCATACGGTACTGTTGAGATTTCAGGTATGGGGCATGGTACTTTCAAGGTGAACGGGCATCGATTGAAGCATTATCATGGAGGCGAGGAAGATTTGAGCGATAAGGAGGTATTATACCTCGATTTCAAGCCAGCATAAGAGCCTAGGAAGGACGTCAGGCTGAGACGTTAAAAGAAGCGCCCTTGGGAGGCAACCCAGGTATTTCTATTTTATGTTTTAGGTATATAAAAAAAAATTTAAAACTATATATATATATATTAAATTAAATAAAACAATAATAACAACAATAATAATAATAACAGTAATATTATTTAATAATAAGTTTATTACAAACATTGAAGATGGGTACAACGCAGAATCGAAAGATGAGATAGGAACATAGTTTTACTACATAAAAGATGGTTACAATACCATTACAACATGTGAAGGTCCAACACAAAAGCAATTAAACTGCGAATAACATAAAAGACAGGACAATAGTTTATTTTACTTCATAAGGGCGGTTACACACAAGTACACCTTGTGAGGAACCAACCCATGACAGCTAGTAAAACTCCGAACAAACCTAAAAGAATAGCAAGGTAGAGTGAGAGCATGTCCAAATTATGACGAATCCTTGCATACTCTTCACTCTCATTCTCACGATCTTGTTGTTGTCCCCAAAACATAGTGGCTAGCTAACCTAAATATTGAAAATAAGATTGTTGAAGACGTGGGTTTATGGTAGATGATGCTATTGTGTTGTTCTACCACTGTCTATTTATAGGCATGAACGGCACAAAAATATCATTGTCATATCAGCAAATCCCATAAATGATACAGACGAATTTTTGACTTGGATGATCTGACGCCGCGCGAGAAAGTGATATTTCTTTTGTCGATTATCAGATTTTTCCTTGCGCCAATCGTTCTCGAAAAATTCGTTGATTGCGTGTCAATCATAGTTAAAATATATTTTCAATAATAATAATAATAATTTAAAAAAAAAATTGCAGTCACGGCCAATAACTACTGAGTCACCGCGACTTAGCACAACAATGGCCACTGCCTCCATTCACGGCTATGTGCTTATGCACTCACGGCCGTGAATGTTACGATCACAATACACTTCCCTCACTGCCTCAAGTCACGGCCAGAGGCGTATACCTCACGGCCGTGAACACAAGCGGGAATTTAAAATAAATAAATAAAAAAAAATAATAAATAAAATAAAAAAAATTAAATTAAAAAAATAAAAATAAAAATAAAAAAATAAATAAAATAAAATAAATAAATAAATACATAAATAAATAATAATATCATAAGAGTCACGGCCCGTGTCTTAATATTCACGGCCGTGACATAGGCGGGCTTTACTCACTGCCCGCATTCACGGCCTATGACACATTTGTCACGGCCGTGAAGGCGACGAATGTAACCTTCTGCCCTCATTCACGCCTGGGATTTGTTATTCACGGCCGTGAACGTATCGATTTTAACTCTTAAATTACCATTTCATCACTATTCATCTTCTTCACTTCCAAATCACCGCACGATCGAAAATTCCTCATAACTTTCACTCCAAAATCACCACATCTCGGGACCTCAGCAGCTCAAATTTCCGGTGACACCGCACGATTAAATCGACGAGGTATGAGCTTTCATCTCCAAATTTATATTTTGCGAATGCAGGTATTTTTCGAGATTTTGATCAATTTTTGTGTTTACATTGCTCTCTCATTACTACATTCGTGTTTTAAGCATGTTGGGCTTGACGGATTTGCAGTTTTCGTGTATGAATTTCGATTTTGGTCGATGAACCCTAATTTTCGAAATTGGGGCTTTTACAATTTGGGTCAAATGTGGTGTTTGCATTGCTCTTTATGGTTAGATATATGCTGTGAATGCATTGGGTGTGATCAATGTCATGATTTCGTCCGTAAATTTTCAATTTGGAACCATAAACCCTAATTGCATGATTTGGGGATTTTCGAAAATTATTGACGAAGTTGGTTGCTTTACTGTTTACATTAGCATCGTTTCATTGTTTAACGTCGAAGAGTGTGCTTGGTTAATCGATTATTGCAATTTGAAGGAGTATTTTAGCACGTCTATTATGTGTTCGTCAAAATGCCGCTTTGAAATTGTACATGTTCTTGTTTTAAGAATTGTGAATTTTGTCGCTACGTTGGTCGAGTCAAGCTGTGTTGATTATCTTTTTTTTCTCGCCAACTCACATTTGAATTTCTAGGTACTATGGGTAAAAGCCGCGCATCTGGATCAACGAGTCGTCCACGTCGAGGCCGAGCCACGACGTCACTGCTAGAGTCTATGGGCCAGTTTGACGATGAGACGCACCAGGCCCGTTACAACCGGCTAAAGGATACCGAGTTCATTCCAACCGACCAAATTGACCACGACACGCTGAAAAAATATAATATCGCCCAGCAGGTGGCCGGATACTTTTCTCTGAGCGGGTGGCTAGATTTCTTTCACATCGACGAGCCGGGATATAAGGAGCTGACACTGGAGTTCCTGTCCACCTTCGCCCACGAAGAATTTGGCCGGAACAAGATCACATTCCGGGCGTTTAACACAGAGCATGCGGCGGACATTCAAGACATCTGCCGTGCAATTGGGACACCGGAGCTACCTTACGGGCACACATGGCTAACATACTTATATTACAAGAATTACCTGGAAGACTGGAACTTTCGTCAGGCCGGTTGGGAAGAGATTACGAGACCCGGCGAGCCCCCCTTCAGCGTCAAAACGTCGAAGACCTCGTCGCTCAGGAGCCCCGGCCTGCGATATATCCACCGGCTCCTGACGACTTCGCTCACACCAAGGGGCGATTCACACGGCGCGATTGGCCTTCGCGACCTCTTCTATTTACTCAAGATGCAGCGCGGGGAACACGTACACCTAGGAATGGCCCTGAAGCACCCCTTCGAGGCCCAAGCCGACGTTCGTAGCCACGGGAAGATCGCAGTAGCGCCATTTATTACTAGGGTCATCAAGGGCCTTAATCTGTGGCCAACCAATCCACCGGAGATGCAGATTGTGGGCGGGCGTAATCTGGCCAACGAGTATATGATGCTGAAGATGAAGATGTTGATCAAGGCGCCCAACTGGTCCCGCTCGAACAAAATTTACGTCTAGCACGAGGTTTACCATGGGCAGACGGACCTCGGTGACGCATTTCCCCAGCCACTGGAAATTTCGGGTGAAGGGCCAGTTCCGGTGCACCCAGACACAGCCGGACCTTCCTACTCCTCCGGCTACCACGAGGGGGAGTCCTCAGGGGTCGCTCCTTACGCGTCAGCAGCCGAGCTCGATGTCCTCTGCCAGGAAATGCTCCGCTTCAACGAGGAGGCCATACGGCGTGATGAGGAGACGCGGCGACGCCAGGAGGAGCCGTCGGAATGGAGAAGCCCACCGACGCTACCGCGAGGAGCAACAGCGATACGAGCAGGCCCTTAAAGCCATGGACGACGCGGTCAGGCGATCGCAGGAGTCACTGACATTTCTTCGCCCTCGGCAGCCCTCACCACCACCACCACCTTAGTTTCATTTATGTTCTGATGTTTTTCTTTTAGTACTCTTTTGTGTTGGTCTAGTACTTAAGTCACTTGTGATGACTAAGACTTACTTTGTTATCTTTTAATATTTTCTATGTGCGTTTAATTTTCTTTTGACTGTTTTCAGGAAACGCGACACAACTTCGAACTACGACACAAAATTTGTCAAGCTCAGAAGCAACAACCATGTTCAACTACATCAAATGCTCGAGGCAGGACCACGCCAATTTTATTTTAGGAAAGTCACGTTCTTTTCAACTTCTTTTACCTTATTTTTCTTGATTTTACACGTTGGGGACAACGTGCATCTCATGTGTGGGGAGGGGGGAATTTTGTTAAGGAATTTTGTTGAAAAGTTACGTGAAAAATTTTTATGACGTGTTTTGGCTTTTAAATCTATAGAAGTTTGGCATGATTGTTTGCGTTCATCTCGAATTTGGATTGCATGCTGGGGAGTCTAGTGAGCGATAAAGATATGCATCAGTGATTTAATCTTTTCAGCATGAATAGATATAGTGCTACTTTGAGAGATTCACACACATAACCCATGTTCCGTTGTGAGAGTTTGAGCTGACGAGCTTTTGCTCAATTTTCTTGGTTGTGTGAGTAGTGCATAATTTACGTCTCTCTAGAACTTGCTAGTTTGATACGCATTGAAATTGCTTTTAGTGTGTTTTGTATGAATATGACGAAGGCATTAGGAAATAAGTCCACGGCCAAAGTTCCCTACCGCGACTGATCACCGTAGTTAGCCACTTTGAGCCTAAGCCTATTTATTTCTTACACTTCGTATATCATAAGCCACTAACCTAAATCAGCCTCCGAGATCATCTGAACCCGAGTTAAGCAGAAGTGAAAGTCGAATGTCAAAGTCGAAAAGCGTAGTCGATGACGCCTCAAGACAACGCCGAAAGCAGTCAAGAACCCCCTCTTCAACAAGTTTTAACTCACAAGGAGTTGGCGTAAGGGCAGCGTACCGCAATGCGAAAGGGTATTCGAAAAAAAAAGAAAAAAAAAGAGCGAAAAAAAAAGAAAAGAAAAAAAAAGAAAAAAAAAAGAAAAATGGTGTGGCTGCTGGGAAACTGAAGCAAGGAGAGGTTGAACTGTTGCGAAAAGGAAGAAAGAACCTTTCCTTCGATAATCTTCCAGTCTCGTGAATTCCACATCATCTATCATTTTGAGACTTGGCAGAAGAAAGGCTTAGTGGAACGCAGCAGAAATAAGAGGAATACGAAGACGGCGTAATCAAAAGGGTTGATCCTGGCGCGCTTTAGACAATGACATGAAGACCGACATGACTGCTACTCATATGTGATCCCATTACCACTTCATTACTTTCTGAACCCATTTAACCCGAAAAGACCTTCCGATTCATGCTAACTGCTTTAAGTAGTGGACGTGTGATTGACTTGTAAGCATATGGGTTAGACTTTATTATTGCATGAATTGAGTGATTCACCGATTTATTTGCCTATACACTGAGTGATTTGAGTGAATCCCTGTGAGGTGTGGATCTCGATTGGTAGTGCTAAGGAAAGTCGTGTCGATAAGTGATGATTATTGTTGCAGTGTCTATAATTGCTTGCTTGATTTCATTTTGTGCTTTCCATCTGCATGGTGAATTGTGAATGGTCATGCCATTTTTTTTTGTTATCTTTTCTTGTTTCTAATTTGCTTGAGGACAAGCAAAAGCTTAAGTGTGGGGAGGTTTGATAAACGTATTTTTAATATGTTTATCGTTACGTTTATTTGGGTTACAATAAGAAATTATTGGTCATTCCATGCATTTTATGGCTTTATTTACACTCATTTAAATATTGTAGGACCTTCGAATGATTATCGAGCGAAAATGACTAAAACGAGGCAAAAACGACGCGAAAAGGACCAAGTATGAAGCTGCCAGGCATAGTTCACGGCCGTGAATCACCTCGCAAGAGGCCGTGAACACGGGCAGTAAGCTTAGGAAGATAAAAGCCTTAAGGTCACGGCCGTGAATCACCATGCAAGACGCCGTGAATCTCGGCAGAGACAAGAGGTAAGTTCATTGTCCCTTGTCACGGCCGTGACTAATCAAGCAAGAAACCGTGAACTCCGGCAGAGAGTTATAGGAGTCTATTCACGGTCGTGACGATTCATGCAAGACACCGTGAACGGCGGCAGAGAGTTTGATGAAGAAAATTCCTTGAAGTCACGGCCGTGACTTCCGATGCAACAAGCCGTGAGTCACGACAGAGAGTCAAGTTTTAGAGTTTAAGCTGCCGTCATGGCCGTGAATCATGTTGCACGAGGCCGTGACTCATGCCAGAAAGTCAAGAAATAGGTTTTTGAGCCGCCTTCACGGCCGTGAGGGCCCATTAAGAGGCCGTGAACGTGCCAAAATTCAGGGTTTTAGCCCATTTCGAAGCATAAAAAGGGGATGCTCCTTAGAACTTTAAAAAAGAACTTGATAGGGACGAAAACCTAGAGAAAAGGAAGGAGGAAGAAGCTCAAGGGACGATCCAACAACGAAGCTACGCTCATACGATCGAGGAACGAGAGCTCCACCTCAGAAACGCCATATTCACTTCTTAGGGAAGTTTTTATGAGTTTTCTATCCTCGTTTCCCTTAAATCTTGTTGTTGTGACGTTCAATATGAGTAGTTAATCCTCTTGTGTGTTTGGGAATAGATGAACGTTGGGTTATGTCGTAGTTAAGGCGTAGGATAATCGTGAACACGTGTATTCGACTATTTATCGTTCTATGATATTGCTTTTTTGTCTCAATATGTCTATGTGTTGATACAAATGTGCGGTACATCGTTTAGGGCGACAGCTAAATAACGATTAGGCCGTTCATAGACGTTAGGATTCGAGTATAGGGCGACAGCAAATACTCGATCCTCGCCATTTGGTAATTAACGATCTTAGATTCCCACGAACGTTTAGGGCGACAGCAAATCCGTGAGTGGGTAGAAAGTTATCGCGATTTAGTCGATTTTCACTTAGGAACGATATTCCGTAGCTTTAGCCGACAGCGTCCAGCGGGATTCGAACCCCAAACACATATTTGTCATCTTAAATCACTCGTATTATTTTTAGTTGTACTACCTTACTCGTCAAATCCTTAAGTTGCGCTGTTAAATTAGTTCGTAGTATAAACAAATCCTACTATTTTATTTAGGCTAAATATCGATACGATAGGTTAATACTAGTATTCATTTTATTCCTCGTGTTCGATACTCGGATATTCACTATAGCTATATTACAAACGATAGGTACACTGCCTATCGCGCATGATTCTAGTTATAATACATTCGTTTTAATTATTACTTGACGTACTCGCACGATCTTTTATTTAAACATACACGCATGCGATCAGTATCCATTGTCTTCTCCAACACTTCGAATCGTTGATCTGTCGAGCGCGTCATGATAGTCCTTGGCGGGGGTTATCCGGCAGGTCAGACCGATTTGTTAGGGATTAAAGCGGTTGTAGATGAGAAGTTCAAATAAAATAGCTTTTATTAATAACAACGGATGAATCACACGGACATAAACGATACTAATAGTGACCTAATAGCTAAATCCAAGAGTTCGAGAACTCCGGCCCTCACAATCCGAGTGTCAGAGACACCGGCCCTCAATATCCTAAGCCTAGACCTCCCCCTTATGCTACTGACGCCCCTCCTTTTATAAGGGACACTAATCTAAAATAAGCCCAAGATCCCTAATAAATCTTATTCAAACTAAAGATCCCTAATGAATATCTCTACCCTAACTAAATCTTATTCAAAATCAAACAATACTAATAATAGGAAAATAATAATATTAAATATACTACCCTAATATCGTCACAGTAAACTGTGAGGAGAAGTCTTACCAAGATGAAGTCACCATTTGCTTTTGGCCATAAGTTTCTGAGTTCAGATGAATTTCTTCAAGAACTCTGTAGCCACAAGACTCCCGCTTGTGTTCACCGACGTTTTTAGTTCGCTTATTTCTTTTTCAATAACCTGTGTTTGAGGGACCAAAACAAAAGACATGAGCACTTCATATCGAACATAGCTCAGCAAAGGTTTTGAAGAACTGTGAGAAAGTTACCTCCATGAATTGGCCTATGAAATCTATCAGCTTGCTCTTCTGCAACTCATTGCAATGATAATTTGCGATCAGAAAGCTTATGTCGTAACCCTGATAGAGAAACCAATTCGAATGAATGGAGGTTACAAACTTTTAAGAATGTATGTTCGATAGAGTCCAAATGGGACGAGAACAATTGTTAACTGAAGCAAACCTGCACTGGTTTTCTCCTTAGAACTTGAAATGCTTCTACTCTCATAGATAAAAACCTCAGAAACTTCTTCGCAAGTATGTTCTCAATTTCATCGGCTTGCTTGACCTATAATTAAATGAAAATGAATTATCCGGCGCCTAAATTTCTTTCACGTGACCTCATAGATTAATGGCCGCAAGAGTTACCGTCACGATTATGTTAGTTGGGAAGCATATCAATTGACGGAGTTTTTACCTTAAGGCTTATGCATAATGAATTTATGGATGTTTTTATCAAGCATCTCTCAGCTTCATTCCGACGAATCAGAACCTGAAAGCAGGCAATTGGAAAAACTAAAAGCTAGTGAAATTAGGCTTTTTTATGTCGGTACTGAAAATGAAGCAAGCTTGAGATGATATAAGTTTTCATACTTGGGGTATGCCACTTCAAGATGAGAAAAAACGATGGTAATTGTTTTCCAATCAACATCAGCAATTTCGGATAGGAAGACGGCCCTTTAGATATAGATCCTTAACTCAACCAGATACATGTTGACTAGTAAGTAGATCCACAAATAAGGACTGCATTAACATACAACTACTACACACACACCACACCCAATAGCGCTTATCAATTCACTTTCCTCGCAACGTTGCATGTAAT
This sequence comes from Craterostigma plantagineum, assembly GCA_027422505.1. Classification (NCBI taxonomy): domain Eukaryota; kingdom Viridiplantae; phylum Streptophyta; class Magnoliopsida; order Lamiales; family Linderniaceae; genus Craterostigma; species Craterostigma plantagineum. The sequence goes on along the minus strand of JAPQWV010000064.1, from coordinate 993,655 downwards.
TCACTGAAGAAAATACAAGATACGACTGGCCACTTTACCTCAATATTATATACTTTCAAGCGCCATAGATATACCGAAGAGAATGTCAGTCTTTCCAGTGCAAGTTAAATAAAGGGCGAACGACATTTTTAGTCCCCGATGTTTGGGGCATGGGCAGTTCTGGTCCCTCATGTTCCGAGGTGACACTTTTAGTCCTTTATCGATTTTGGATGGTTCCGAGGTGACACTTTTAGTCCCTTGATTTTGGACGATTTTGATCCCCAATGTTATCGCTAATTTAGACGAAATTTAACACGTGAGAGCCTATGATTACTCGGTGTAAAACCTCATAGTGCATCTTCTTCTTTGGCTTAAACGCACGTGGGCATCATTACGTATCACATTTAACTCATTTTCAAGGTTGTCGATCATTTCCTAAATGCGATGTATAATGATGTTCATGTGCGTTTAAGTCGAAGAAGAAGATGTGTTATGAGGTTTTGCGTCGAGTAAAAGGAGATCATGTGCTCTCACGTGTTAAATTTCGCCTAAGCTAGCGATTAAATTATTTGAGAGACCAAAACTGTCCAAAATCAATAACATTGGGGACTAAAAGTGTCATCTCAGAACATGGGGGACCAGAAACGCCCCATGCCCCAAACATCGGGGACTAAAAATGTCGATCTCCCTTAAATAAACTACCAGACATGCGAAATACATCAACAACAACAAAGAAGAAAGCAATCTTCAATCCAAATTCCAGCAGCAAGATCATCAATGTTCGAAGAAAGCCAATCAAACGACAAATAAGAAAAGTAGACACTTGAAACCATTAGAACGATCAGTAATTCACAAACCTGCAAACACAGAGCCGCCTCAAGAGTGTTCCGTATACATGTCAAGTACAATCTCAAACGAATTCGCCTATTAATCAGAGAAATCGTATAGTCAAGTATGAATCGAGCATCTACGTGCGCGAAAATAAATAAAGCCCGTGAATTCTCAAAGACATCTCACCATTGATTCGCGCCAGCCGTGATTGAAAGATCTATGTTCTATGGAGTGAAACAAATTGAGAACGAACGAACAATAATGTCGTAAATTGCAAATATTCAGTTAATATAAAAACAGCCTCGAAAATAAAACCTAAAATAATTACAATAAATCAAGGGTGTTTTCAATAAAATAATTCAAATATTATAAAGCATTAAACAAATAAATCCGGAACGAAAACCATTAATAAAATAGCGAACTTCGTACGTACTTATTACGAGTTACATAACTCGTAAATACACTATATGAGTTACGAGTCTAGCTGAAAAGTGGATGCACGTGACATAACTCGTATACAGTTATTTCGAGTTATAACTCGTAAATCGTATAAACTGTATACGAGTTAGATCTGTTTTTTTATAACCCTAGATCGACGAAGACGACGAGAAGAAGCCGCCGAACCTACCGCGCCCCCCTCCGCGACCTCCGCCGAACCACGAGGACCTCCTGCTGCCTGCCGCCGCCGACGCGCCCCCCTCCGCGATAAGCCACCCCGCGAGACTGCCGTGCTCCTGCTATTCTCCGCCCCCAACCGCCGCCCCGGCTCGACGAGGTCCTCCGCCGCAAATAGCCGCCTCGCGAACTGCCGTCCCACCTTGACGAGGTCCTCCGCCGCAAGCCCCCCTTGACCCGCCGCCGCCAGCCGCGTCCTGCCGCCGCCAGACGCCGCCTGCTGCTGCCGCCCCGCAGCCCGCCGTTGCCTGCTGCAGCCGCCTCACGAGGCCTCCGCTGCAGCCCTCCTCGACCCGCTGCCGCCAGCCGCGCCCATCGCCGCCTGCTGCTGCCGTCCCTCAGCCCGCCGTTGCCTGCTGCCGCCGCGACCCTCCTGCTGCCGCCGGCCCGCCTCGACCCTCGTGACGTTCTACGCGCGATTACCTCCGGTGAGCGATCCCCGTGCCACGTTATATGCTATTTTTTTATTTTCGAAGTATTTTGTTTTATCGTCGATATTGTTAAAATAGTAATCATGATTGATTTATTTAGACGTCGTTTTTTTTTACTGTAGAATGGATCTAGATTCTTCTTATGGACCTGTTGATAGTTTGGTGTTGACGATGCAGTCAAATTGTAATACCCGTTAAATTTAAAACAACATTTTGACGTAATTAAATATGCAATGTTTTGAATTAAGAAGATTCATAAGAAATTAAGTTGCAGAGCAAGAATATAAATTTTAATTATCCCGAAAATATTTTGAAGTTCAACCAAAGATATCTGAAAATAATTTAAAGTCTTACTGGGCTAAGAATTTTAAGAAGTATGAAAATAATCAAATAGAATATTTTAAGAAAGTTCTTGTTAAATATACAAATATATATATATGTATATATATTTGCTATGGTGCCCACCTACCGTGAGCAACCACCGTGAGCACCATAATCAAATCTCTCATTTTCTTGCGTTTTTTCGATTCTCAACGCCGCCCACACCTCCGTAGACCATCTCATATCCATTGGTAACCTAAATCACCATCTACAACACGTTAATTTTTAAGAAATCATCACATCGATATGTCGTCCACATGTGAAGAATAAATAATGGATTTTCTTAAAAATTAATGTGTTGTAGATGGTGATTTAGATTACCAATGGATATGAGATGGTCTACGGAGGTGTGGGCGGCGTTGGGAATCGAAAAAACGCAAGAAAATGAGAGATTTGCTTATGGTGCTCACGGCGGGTGGGCACCATAGTAAATCTCCTTATGTATATATATATATATTATATATATATATATATAGTAAACGAGGTGCTTTTAAGTGTAATCAAAGCTTTCGTGATAATTGGGTAGGCTAGAAAGTCTTGTGGACTTAAAAGAAAGTTTTGTGCTATTTGATATTTGGATGAGTCTTAGTGATATATGAGTACACATGTATACTAATAATAATAATAATAGATCAAAGTTTAGTTTCGTGGGACATATAGGTTAGGTTAGAAAAGTTTCAATGATGGGTATATGTAATAATATATTGAGGGATGTGGATAGGAGGATATAAAGGAAACTTTTCGTGGCCCATATATTTCTATACAAATACCATTACCTTAGTAATATTAACTCCCAAAGGTCTTGAGAATGAAAGGTGGTCGTGGGATAAAAATGTCCACATGCATGCATGTATAAATATATATTGATATTGCTAATCATAGCTAAATGATAAAGATTATTATTGAAAGCTAACAAAAGATTAGGTGTGAGAGACGATTTTACTTAAACAAAGGGTAAACGTTCATAACCATTTAAGGCCATTACACTCAATCATTTATAAAACGTTGTTCCGTCAGCAAATAGATGGCTGAGGAAGTTGCCATTTGTTTTCTGGATCTGGGTTCGATCCCAGAGGTCTCAATATTGTTACATTTTGTACTAATAAAAAGCAACACACGGCCCATAGAAATAATGTAGACACACGACCTATATCAAAATTGCTCAATTGGCTCGTCTACCAATTTAATTAATTGTTTAATTTGTTTGGACCAACTTAAATCTATTTGTTTTAACTTCCTTTTTACTTTTTTTTTTCTGTTTTTTCTAATTATTTAACCATATAGTAAAAATAACAATAAATACATAATTGTTTCTAGGAACCTAAATATAGAAACTATAATTTCAATATTATTTAAAAAATTTAATTTTAACAAGATAAAATAAATATTTCTTATTATTTAATTTAATCCTTCCTAATTAAAAATTCTTATCCGTCATGGACTCCCAAAATTTTTATTTGATGAGCATTATTCAAACTACAACAATTATCTGTCATATAAAAACAAAATATCGAACAAGTAGTGCAGTTTACCTACACAACACATGATTTGTGTTATTTCTCCTGTATTTTTTAGTTCGTGTTATATAAAATATAAATATATGTTGATCATAAAAATGACGTTTCGAAGCCCAAAAAACCAAAAAATTTTCAAGCCCTTTGCAATAGACATTGATGGACGGGCCAACATCCGATCTCTTTTACAATTACCCCCCCCCCCCCCCCCCCCCCCCCCCCCCACAAAAATTTTCTGGATCCGCCCCTGATGGTTATATGTAATAAGATATTGAGGGATGTTGATAGGATATAAAGGAAACTTTTCGTGACCCATATATGTCCAGACAAATACCATTACCTTAGTAATATTAACTCCCATAGGTCTTGAGAATGAAAGGTGGTCGTGGGATAAAAATGTCCACATGCATGCATGTATAAATATATATTGATATTGCTAATCGTAGCTAAATGATAAAGATTATTATTGAAAGCTAACAAAAGATTAGGTGTGGGAGACGATTTTATTTAAACAAAGGGTAAATGTTCATAATCATTTAAGGCCGTTACACTCAATGATTGGGATACCAATATATTTTATTACTAATTATATACTTTAAAGAATAAGAATGACTAATGAAATTAATGAAATATTGCATAGGGATGAGTTATCTTCGCTTAATCTAAGGAAGAAAAGGATCACCTAACCTACTCGTTACTTGCTTGTCTTTACTCACAAGATGTTGATACACATATAAATCCAATTATAATAAGCTAAGTCTATAGAGAAAAGGGACGAATTCCATTAGTTAATTAAATAGGAAATGGAATGTCTACCTACTCTATTTGGCATCTTTTACGATTGATGATTTTAGTAAATATCTTATAAGCATTAGGGTCAAGTGATAGTAAAGCCACGTTAAAACTTAGCTAAGGCATTATTAGTATGTATTATTAGGCAGAGTAACGTAATCACCTTGTCTTATTTCACAACGAAGGGATAAATATCAAATGTTTTATAAACTTTAGAAAACCCTCAAAACTAGAGATGTCGAACAGAGGGTGTTGAAGCTAAATTAAGAACTCAGACTTGGAAGGATTAGTGAATTAAAAGACTGAATATTCGAGCAAAGGTATATGAGGAATTTTTCACATTTAATGTGTTTATCTTATTTTCGATAGCTTAATTACTTTTATGTGATTATGTGAATTAGTTTATTAGATTATAGAATAGCTAGGTCATGTATTGTTTTTACATGTTAGGATTTGGAGTATTAAAGTTTCGATGTCTTGGATGCTTAATGTATTCGTGACTTTATGTTAAGATTAGGTTCAGACTAGTGAAAATAATTATGTGAGTTATGCTTATATGCTTAGATTTCGGTATTAGAACAATACTTGAAATAGGTTAAGGGGCAGTTAACGGGGTTTGATATATTTTGTTAAGTGTATGATAAATGTTCGATGCTTAAAGAATGTTTTCGGCAAAGTAAATGAAAGTTTTCGGTGTTATTATAATATTCCAAGGTTATCGGTATTATCTATGCACAATGTATTAAGCACTAATTAGGGTTTTCATTAGAGTTTTTGGGATTCTTAGGGTTTTCAATAATTAGGATTTTAGAATTTCGAAATTTATGCAATTTAACAAATATACTGAAGTGATAATTTATTGATCAGAGGTTCGATATTTAGAGTATTCATCAGATATTGTGACTAATCTCATCAGGAGGACAGGTAGGTGAAACTCACCTATGACACGTAAACATTATGTGAATTTGTGATATATCATTTTGTTAATTTTTAGGTGATACGATGAATTACGTGTTTTACATGTTTTAAATATTTTGTACATTTATATATATCTGATTCTTTTTGCATTGCACTTGCATATCATGAGCACGACATGTTGATGTGAGGGTTTATGCGTAGAGCAGAGGGGAAACTCGGGTGTGTGCTAACTCTAACGTGACCTGAGCTGGCCGCCTGAGCATACGAGGGGTTGAGTGACGGGATGTGTTGAGACATTAAAGGACATTTCGAGTATAGGGCAACTCTAACAAGCCCTGAGTAGCTTACCCGCTCTAACGAGACCTATGCGGGATATGCGACTCTAACGAGACCTAAGTAGCCACCCACTCTATCGAGACCTGAATGGGAAACTATTCTAATGTGACCTGAATGGGAACCCATTCTAACGAGACCTGAGTGGGATATTAGAAATGTACTTAGTATCGAGTAGTGTGGGGTGTTGAGACGTGTTACTGTTGAGATGAGTAGAGACGAGTCGGGCGTGCATTTGTAAGGTGTTTTGGGAATGGGGTTGATCGCACGTTGCATACATGCATGTTTCATCTACTGGGCAAGGAGCTCCGTTTACGTGTTGTAGGTACGTACGAGACCGGCGTTGATACGCGTCGCGACTAGGCGGGCAGATGGCGGTGACTCCACGAACTTTTGAGGGCAGGCGGTATATGTATGCGACCTGTGGAGTGATGTTAGGATTTTTAATATTTTGATATTTTAGTGCTATGGTTTGTGTAAATATAAGACTATGTAGACGCTGTTTAATATAATATATTTTATTTTGGAAAAAGTTTTAATTAGACGGGTCTTCCGCGACTTACGTTGCGAAAATCCGCAATAAATATTTAATAGAAAGTGAGGGTCGTTACACAAATCATCGTAGTAAGGATTTATTGTTAGATGAGGACTATTAAATTAGGTCCTTAGAGAATGTTGTTTGGGGTACGAGAGAAGCACCGAATATTCTACATGCTGCGAGGTATGGTCGTTCATAAAGTTTGTAATTTTTTTCGTTGTTACATTTATAAATGTTGTGTAAATATATGACAAGTGGAACGCGTTATATGATCACACTACGTCGACAAATTCGAACATACGCACCATTCGCGAGTGCATTGATCGCCTGCGGGCGCATCAATTTGTATGGGATCCGTACGTCATGACGCTCCCGGAGATTGTCGCACTTCCTCCCCAGTGCTTGCCGATCACTTGTCGATCGAGGTGTCCCCTCATGTTCTTCAATATCGTGGAGTGGCATTACCCCGAAAGAGTCCTTCGACAGTTTGGAATTATCCAAGGAATTCCGATTAATCCGTCGTATCGTGATACGAATCTTTATATGTACGAGCATCGACAGCGGCCCGGGATGGATTGGAGATCACATCATGCAGGCTGAATTGGGTTATGGGATGAACGAGAGGACACCGTCGTGAATGGTCCTCCCGCGACTGCCTTCAGCTCGGTAGAGGATGGATATTACAAGTGGTTTCATCTAATCACTCGCCTCTACATATCTCCACATGCGATGCAGATATCACGGGGCTTCCAGATGGGGGATGTGGTTTTTATGTCGAGCATCGTGAGTCTAATTTATTTATTAATGTTATTTGTTTTAATATCTCAAATGATATAATTTTCTTTTTCATTTTCAGGAACGCGGGGTGAGAGCCTATGTTACGCGAGGAGCGGCAATTATGACGAGTCGATCCATTTACTGGAGAAGATGGATAATATGTTCATCTCGCGACGCCAGATTCGACGGAGCAGTTAGGCCGGACCATCTCACGTACATGGGGCCGGACCATCTCAGGTGCACGAAGATGTTAACTCGTCCTTCTTTGACGATTTTTCGCCCTTCTTGCAGTCATCTGCAGCCCAACACAGCTCACAGCCAGATTATATGGATCATCAGGTATATTAAATTATTCTAAATTATTATTTAAAATTTAAATTAAACATTAATTTAACACATCACATCTTAGGCGTTTATGACACCTTCACTGCGACCGCGATGTCCTCGCAGTTCGGTAGATGATGCGGATCAAGGTAACCGTAGAGGAATAGAGTTCATAGGCCAGCTCGTTATGGGACAGGCGGTCATCTGGCGCATCACCCCCGATAGATCGTCATGTGAAGCGTTTTTTTGTATTGACTATTATAAGCTTTCGAAAAATTTGAATTTGTGAATTATTATTTATTGTTATTATTCTGATATTTATTGTTATTATTATTTATTGTTATTATATCCATTATTATTATACTTATTGTGAATATATTCTTATTATTATATTTATTATTGTTAATATATTAAGTTTATTATTATTACTATATTTATTACTGTTGTTATATTATTATTTATTATTATTTTATTTATTGTTATTTATTGTTATTATTATTATTTTTGTTATTGCTATTATTATTATTATTATAAATATTGTTATTTTATTATTATATTTTAATTATTTTATTTATAATTGTTACTATTATTATTATTATTATTAGTATTATTATTATTATGACTATTGTCATTATTATTATTATATTTATTGTTGTTTATAGTTATTATTATTATTATTAATCTTATTGTTATTATTATTCGTATTATTAAGAAAAAAATATTGAAATTCAATGGATAAACAAGACTACGGTGAAGACAACGAGTGTATTATTATAATCACTGTCCGCGTTGTCTAGCACGAGTTTCACCCATGTTCATCTCATTCCTGATGCGACTTCGACTATATCTATCGGGACCAGTTCTCTCTCGACGAGAGTCGTTGTGAATAAGAGTTCAATCTTCGGGCGTCCAGTAACGTTCATCCTGCAATGGTTCAAATGTACCTTCATATGTCTTCAAATACTCCACCTTACTGTAATACTGTGCCACTAAATTACCGGACTGATTTGCCATTGACGACAACCGTTTGTGCGTGAGAACATGGGATGTTATACCTGTTCCAATTTCCACACGTACATGTTCTATCATTGATCCTTACCACATATGTGCGCTGATGAATTCCGGATGTTATGACTTGTTAAATTGAGGGTTCCATCATAAAACCAATTGGTATTAGGTGGAGATGCCTTTTTCATTTATATACTGAGCCAGGTGATATTAATTTCTCGATGTGGGACTGAAATTCTCAACACGCCCCCTCACGTGTGGCACGATTCAAAGCCTAACACGTGGACATATGAAATCCAGTGACGGTGAGTTAAATATGCGTGATAACACGCAGATAGAACCCGCTCTGATACCATGTTAAATTGAGGGTCCATCCTAAAACCAATTGGTACTAGGTGGAGAGGCCTCTTTGATTTATATACTGAGCCGGGTGATATCAATTTCCCGATGTGGAACTGAAATTCTCAACATGACTTCTGTTTTATGCTGTCGGACATCAAAACGGTATACAACGTGATCCCAAGATTCTGCCGTCTCGTTGCATAACGTGACCAATGAGTTTCATTATTCGCCAGTAGTGACGATGCTTCTTGAAAGCGATCACGAAAATATTGTACGCACATGTGACATAATAAGAAATAAAGAAGTCATAACAACAAATTTAAAATAAAAAAACTACGGTCCTCATTAGAGCTTACCTATGAAAAGTAAAATCAACGATTACTCTTGTGGGTAGCATTCGAGCACCTTTTAAAACCCCGTTGAGCCCTTCTGAAATATTAGTCGTCATGACACCACATCGATAACCGCCGTTGTGTACGAGCGTCCATTGCTCGACGTTTACTTTTTCTAACCAAGGCTTCGCACGTTTATTAATTTCCGCAATCTGAGACATAATGCGATCGAATTTTTCCAATGTTGGCGCAGTACCAGCTCTATGACATAGATCCTTCAATTGTTGATTCTTGAATTTGTTGAAGAAGTTCGATTTTACATGACGAAGACAGAAGCGATGCACTCCATTTGGTGGACGAAAGAATTCAGTGTCTCGTACTGCTCTCAGAAGACCTGTACACACCATATACGCCACTAAAAGCCCCTGATTTTACGAAAATACCGAGTAAATTATATTACTTAGATGAAATACCTGGGTGACGATCCAAAATAAGGCAAATCGATTGATTCTCAAGAACAAATGTATTCAAATGGTCAAGGAACCAAGTCAATGAGTGTATACTTTCTGCCGTGATAATAGCAGACGCCAGGGGGAGACTGGTTGGCGTCCAGCAATGTAGCAATTAATAATTTGTGTTTACATTTGGAGTATAAATGCGTACCATCGACACAAACAACTTTACGACAATGCTTGAAGCCATCGATGCTCGGTTTAAAAGCCCAAAAAGCATACCCGAGTTGGAAGTGTCCAGGTCTCCCTGCCTGCAATGGAGCCACTTCACAATTGTCCCTGGATTATAATGCTGCAACGCCTTCATAAATGTTGGGAGTTTGGTAACAGAGTCTTCCCACGTATCGTAAACATTTTCCATTACTCTTTTCAGACCATGCCAAGCTTGAATATATGAGATCTCGTAGCCATATTTATCTTTCACGAGTTGTTGGACATTCTTGGGTAGGAATTGCGGATCGACTTTCACGGTTCCAACCAACAAATCAGCAATAAAATTTCGAGAGATATTACGGTGTGTGCTCGCCATCTCAGTCATATAGCAAGTGTGTGGTCCTTCAAATTTGGTAATAAATCAGTAACTTTTTTTGGCTTAAAGGATGCCCTCAGTCTCCAAGGGCAATCAGTCGTGTGATCACATTAAACACTCCAACGTGTATTGCTGCTCCCGTTGACGTAATACTCACGTCTAGCAACCCTGATCGAAAAATCGTCGACGGCACGTTGTTAATGTTTCTTAGTTTGAAAAATCATACATCGACAAAACATAGGGTTATCTCTGTCGTATAACTCCTCGTAACCACCGTAGTCGTCACCTCCAGGAGGTGGCATTTGGTACGTTTGGAAAAATGGGACGAACTGAAACAGCATTGGAGCAGCAGAGTCCAGTGGAGTGGTATCATCTGGGGCATCGTCGTCGTTGTTCTCGTCGTCGTCGTTGGGATCGGGTAATTCGGACAGTGGATCCTCATCGTCTGCTTCCTCTGGCTCAGGCATGAAATCTGGCTCGGGTTCTGACACGAATTCCGTCATATTGAATAGAACACCAAGTGTCGGCATCTCCAGGGAAACATTGCTGAACCATGCCGTAACAGAGACAATGTCGGAAAAGTTCGGACATGTATAATTCGAAGAACCAACTTCAAACGCAGGAAACGCGCGGCGCCCTCAAAATTCCGACGAGGCTCTTCGTTTAAATCAAAATTTGAATTTGAATTATTTCAACAAAAACCTCAAAACAAGTGTTCTCCGCATCAGGATGTATGAAAATTGTAAACCGTTGTCGTTGGAGGTTTGGAGCAGCTGATGAAAGAGGCGGGAATGTCGAAAGTATTCATTTTTTGCATGGACATTCAACGGACAACGATTGCTATCATCACTCGTAATTTCGAACGACATAAACTCCGAAAAACTGGTGTTGCGATGAATTCGCCTATACGCAATAGGTCGAATACTATATTTGACGATAGAACCGGATGATTGAATTATTTCACCGCCGAAATATACTATGACTTGTACACGACCCGACGTCATTTTTGTGTTGTGTTTTAAATCGAAAGGGGGAGTTTAGAGACGTAACTCGTAAGAAATAACGAGTTACATGCATTAGTGCATCAACATGCAAGGCGCATGAATTATTGCAATTCGAGTAACTCGTAAATAATACATACGAGTTAGAATTATTGACTGAGACACTGCATGACCATGCAGGTTGGTCGGCCACGGCACGTAACTCGTATACAGTTTTACGAGTTACTGACTCGTACAAACAGGATATGATTTACTCGGCAAATGAACGCACGTCAGATCAGCGGGCCACTGTTTACCAGTAATTCGTATAAATTTTCTACGAGTTATTAACTCGTATTTCTATCTTACGAGTTAGTAACTCGTATAAAATGTATACGAATTACTCGACAGATGAACGCCACGTCAGGTCAGCGGGCCACCGTGTCCCAGTAATTCGTATGTTTTTTATACGAGTTACTAACTCGTACAAACAACATACGAACTTCCTATTTAATGCTTTCATTTTATGTTTATTTTGTCAATGCCTTTTTTTAATTATTTTATTAAAAATGCCGTAAATCTAGGCGTATCTTTACTTAAATACCCAAAAGAATAAAAAAGTTCAGTACCATGTTAAAAAATGTTAAATACTGATACCTAGTAAAATAAAGTTTTTACATATAGCTATTGTTGTTACTACCTAGTTCCCAGATATGTTGTGTATATCTCTAACACGACGTACCTTTTTTAATGTATTATGTATCAAACTATGTTTTCAAATGGTACCTAGATATCTAACATGATGTACCTTCAGCGCAATGAGTGTGTAAAAATTTTATTCGATTAGGTACATACACAACAAAAATGCTGAGAGGGGATATATTTTATTTTTTTATAATGTTTGGTACTAAAGTGTAAGCTCCGTGAATCTATGATTTTTAGCTAGTGTTGTTTCTTTTTTTTTCTTTTTTTTTTTCCCATTCCCATTATGTTGTTTTTAGCGAATTAAGCTATTCTTCCATCGTGATAGAAATAGAGTTGGTTTTTTCCTTTTATGTGTAGATCGCATGTTCATGTTTCTAAGCCATTTACCAGTAAGCAATTGAGCTTCATACATTGGTAAATCAGTGTTCTTAAAACAACCCTTTTAAGCAAACATTTAAAATAAAACAGGCGAACAATTTCCGCCATTTCCCCACATCTCTACCAAAACTTCATTAAAAACAAAAAGAATATAAAAAAAAAAATCTCAAAAAAACCCTTGATAGAAGAGAATATACGCCTCGCTTCGCAAGACCTCATCTAAAGAAGCCTCACGTACGTAAGCATCACTCGCATGATACCAACACTCTTTGTTTTCGCCTTTCTTACCACCTTTCACATACGCCACGTAGTGTCCGCCTCTCATGGTTCCCGAATGCTCAACAACGCCGACCAATCGATACTTCGACAACTCTTTCTCGCCCGCCCTTTTCCCAGTACAAAACAAAAACATGAACAAAAAACAACCATCGAGTCGAAAGCTAACGTTGTAAGAAGTCAGAAATATCGAACCTCGAATCCATGTAAGGCTTCAGATCGATAACCTCCTTGAAATCCACGTGCCCACTCAGTTTACTCAAACGACCTCTTGCGTCTAGGCTGAACCTCTTGAGATGGATAGTTAAGATGGGTGGAGTTTTGCTTATGAGTATGCTCTTCGTCGCGTCCCTCTTTACTTTGAAATCCTCGGTATTCGCCTCCCCTTTCGATTCTGTTTCTGTAGATTCATCCGCATCGTGATTGTTTCTCACGGGATTTCGACTGCCAAGGCTATTGCATCCCGAGGATGAACAGGTGCATTCGTCTGATGTCTCAGAATTCAGTTTTTCTGAGTGCAGCTTAGTACCATCTGTCTCAGTTTCTGGTATTTCAGGTGCTTCGTCTTCGTTATTACGAGTTTCCCTGTTCATTGGCTGTGTCTGAACCTCAGAATCATCAAGGCCATGTGAGTTTTCAACGCCCATTAGACCATTCGATTGCTCGAACCCATTAGGCAATAAAGAAGCTTTCCTGGGCATTCGAAGTGTCCTCATCTGCTCTCTCAGGGCCTTCGAACAGTTATCGCATTGCCAAGCGTGTTCGTCCTTGGACAAAAGCTCGGGCTTGGTGAAAAGGGAAAGGCAACTCTCGACTGATACTGAAGCATCCTCATCGTCGACCTCATTTGCTTCAGTGTCACTGACCTCAGAAACAGAGGACTTGGGCTCCACGGTCACCTCAGGTTCGTCGAATAAACTACCAAAGACATTGAAATCCGAGGAATCTTGCTCTTCGTCGACCACGGAAGACGATGACTGAACTTCTTCTTTGACTGCCTCACTTTGAGATGAAGGATATTCCATTGGAAGGGCGATAACTTCTGGAAGCTGATTGCCTGAAAGGTCTTCAATGTCTCCATGTGAAGCATTTGAATCCTCATTACAAGGCTGATTGCCAGGTAAATTAGGACAAACTTCGTTAGAAACATCACAATCTGTGGATTGCTTCTCACCGATCTGTGGATTACCATTTGACCTTTCCTCGACTTCTGGCGAAGGATTATCAAGCCCGTTTCGTTTGCCTAAGGAGGTCGTAGCAATGGCATCTACCAGATTATTCACGGTTGAAGAGGCATTAATCTGAAGATCGTCACTCATACGGCTATCCTCGGCTGAAATCTCATCCCTTTCCAAGTCATTGTCAAGGTAATCCAACCAAGAAAAACAATCCAAGGACGTATCGCATTGTTCGGTGGTGTTCTCACATGCCTGTGAGTTTTGAGAATTGCGAGCGCTCGAAAGATCCTCCATTGTTAAACCCATATCAAAAGCCATATTGGCAGCACCACTTGAGCCGGTCGATGGAAACTCACCACCGCCCGTATAAAGCACCAACTGATTTTCTTGTTCGGCTCGAGGCTGCATTTCACAACCAATAGAGCTGTCGCTCGTCGATTTTTTAGACTGATCCTCTGCTCTCATATTAACTCTGCTGCTTTTAGAAGATAAACTCCTCCCAATTCGCTTCGGAAGAAGCTTCGGTTTCTTACCGCGGGCCAAAGGTTGGATTCGTTTAGCTGAAGACTTCTTGGTGGGGACGGGCAATGAGAGGTCCAAGAATGGTTCGAACACGGTCGACGAATGACCGCACTCTGAACAAGAGACGGTACTAGAAAGCTGACCGCCAAAGACAGTATCAACAAATGTAAGATGTACCTTCGATTCCTTAGGAGAAGAAGAATTGACGAGCTTTCTCGCGCTCAGTTCTTCAGAAGACAGCGCATCGAGCAAACACCTGAGCAACTCCTGACTATCATGTTGTTGATATCCCCTGAACTGTGGAGCCTTTGTACAAAGGCTGGTAAATACAGATCGAGGGTCCATTGCACTTCTAAAGTTTGATGCTCCAACTGTTTCGAGGAAAAGATTCCTCAGAGCAGCGTTAAGAGGACCATAAGATTCGCCTACTCCAAGGAAATTATCCCGCAAGCTCTCTATAGACAATATGTTTTGCATGACTGAATTAAAGAAACAGGTATTCCCCAAATTGACCAACCCTCTAATCGAATAGCCAGTTATTACATGTACGGAGATGCTAGAAGAGGGATCAGACGTCGTTTCACTGGTCTCTTTACCACTCCCAAACCAGACATCCTCAACATCTGCATTAGACCTTTCTTCTGATTCCCCCTTCAGCAGCTTTGCAATATCGTGCAAAACCTCCTTGAGCTTACTGTCTTCGGACATTTCGGTTGAAACCAATTTTTTGCAAGTGAAACACCATAGTAATTGGTGGTTTTTGTAATGAACCACCAATGGATGACGGTTAGTTTTGGAATGACGAACAGCATGGCTTTGCGGTGTGTCTGGTAATCCCGCGCCTCCGCACGAGAAATGAGCGCAACCCAAACAAATCCAGATTGCCTTTGATTCTGACTTGGACGAACCCACTGCTCCTTTCCTACCATGCTTACCTCTGCCTTTCTTACCTTGGTGGCAATCCTCGCAGTTATAAGATTCCACAGATGCAAGCTTGGTAGAGAGAGCAGACAGATTGATCTCTCTGTTTTTGTGCAAGCATAGTTCTCTGGCTTTAGCTGTTACAACTCCATCTTCGGGAGCTTCAACATGATTGGTGACTGTTTGTGATGCATTTATAGGGGACGTAGGGGGATTGTGTTTCGCTCTCTGGTCACTTCTTGCCCGTTTCTTCACCTTCTTTACCATTTCACCTGAAACATATCCAAGAGAGTGAGAGAGTGAGTGAGAGAGAGAGAGAGAGAGAGAGAGAGAGAGAGAGATTTACCTACAGAACTTGTTATCAAGAAAGAACTACACCACGAAGGATTTGAGACACGACTTCACTAAAAATAACTACAAACGTTGAAAGAGCACCAAGATAACCGAAAATTCTGCCACCAGCATCCACATAATATACATTAGCAGATAACTACTTATCACCATGAGTGGCATATCTAAGGATCACCATACCATAATGAAGAATTACCTTCTTTGTCTATTTTCCTTATATCTCGCCCTCTTCCCGCGGACTAAATCTTTCAGCAAATTATAGAACGTCACAGCGCATCAACACCAACAGGGAACCAGCAACATCAGAAGTATTTATTGCTCGAGATGGTAAATCTTGATTCTAAACAACTGAAAACCTGCATTTGAAAGAACTTGTCAACCAACTGACCTACCTAATGTGCATCACTTATTAGATATTATCAGCCCAATGAGCAATAGCCATAACTGTAGGAAATCGTATTCCACCGATTTGAATCATAGCGGTTCGCGAAGAAAGTAATACGGAAGGAAAACCAACCACAAGCTACCATAAACATAAAGCCAACTTCTTGCACAACATGAACCAACTAATCCACACAAACTCAGCAATCTCTGTCATAAATCAGAAGGACAACAAACTACAAGCAAAAAAGGTACTGAAACAAATTATCAAAGTTCGTAACCAAACACATAATAACTTTATTTTCCATATTAGTTTTGTCGAACTGCTACCAGAAAAGAAAATTGAAAAGCATAAACAACGACCATACACAAGCCGTTCACTATTTTGCGAAATCAGGGGTTAAGAAACAAGATTCGACCTGCGAAGCAGCAGCATATACTTCGATCTCTATGTACAAATCACGCCAAGCCTCTTTTGAAGTGCGCTCCGATCCGCAACGATAAAAAAGGAAACTCAATCAATAGTTAAAAGAATCGCCACGTTCCCTCAAAAACCTACAAAATTAACCGAATGAATAAATCATCGTCCCCGACGACAACGGGGACATCGACGGAGATCTAATGGAATTTCAGGGGATTTTTCTTTATTAATGGTGAGGGAGGCACTGTTGATAGGCTTTTCTTTTTCTACTGTTGTCAATGGTCTCTCTATCTCTGTGTCGTAAAATCCTGGTGAATGAAGAGTCGTCTGTTATTAGGGGTGAGCATTTAACCGATCGGACCGCCCCACCCAATCGACCCAACCCAACCCAAACCGCAAGTATCGGGTTAACGGGCTCGATGGGTTGGTTTGGGTTTGAAAAAATAAAACCGCATATTTTGCGGTCGGGTTTGGATTTTTATTTTTAAAACCGCATAAAACCGCACCTAACAGCATATACTTATAAAATAATTTACTATGTATGTTTTATTAAATATTTCATAAAATAGTTGTATCAATTCAATAGTAGTCTAGACTCTAGCTCCGAACGAAGACATAAGCATTAATATATGTATAATACAAATGGAAATGGAAAGGCCCAATTAGATAAAATATAAATAGACAGATAGTTAGCCCAAAGAGGTGGGAGGGCAGTCTCGAGCCTTCAGATTGTAACACACATATTAAAAAATTCTTTGAAGGAAATAACACACGTTGGAGGCTTTGTTTCAAACCCTAATTACAGCTTTGTCCTAATCGGTTTGACAACTATCTCGAATCAGATATTCCTTGTTCGTCAATGCTATATTTAAGTTTCGTCAGATAACTTTAAACAGATTTATTATAATAACAAGATGAGCTCTGATGTGGACTAAACTAGATGGGCCGAAAAATAAAAAAGCCCAGCAAACCCATAACAAAGGAAGGCCCACACGTTACAAGTGAAAAGATATTATAAAAAGGGAATCCAATGAGAAACGCCACGTGTCTGATGGAGAGAGGGCAACACCCTGCAAAGGCTGCGATCACTGTTCACTATAGAGAGTCATCTGAGAGCTGTCAAAAGGCTACTCTGACAGACGGCCTGTCATGCTGAGCAGCACATGGTCCCAGAAGGTCCTATCACCAGGGATCACGGAAGGGACCTCCAGGCAATAACCAAAAGCTCCTGCCTATAAAAGGAGGACTTGGTTATTTTTACAGACGATTCTCATTCCAACACTTCTAAACGTCTATAAAATATTCTCTCTCTATAAATAACGTCCTTAAGTATTTTAGTAGGTGTTTTTGATAGAGAGAGTGAGTTGTTTGAGTGTGTAATCATCAAAGTATAGTAAAAAGAGGTTTTAGAGCGCCCGTGGACGTAGGATCTGCAAAGATCCGAACCACGTACATCCTGTGTTCTTTCTGTTTTACGTCCCCCTTTTATGTCCTTTACAAGCAAGCACGTCCCAATACGTCCCCAAGTACGTCCTACATCTCCAAACAGGTCCCCCAATGTCCCAAAGCACTCCCCATCACGTCCCAACAGGTCCCCAACGCCCCATACGGATCCCCCAATGTCCAAAACACATCTCAACATGTCCCAGACAGGTCCCCAATGTCCCAAACAGGTCCCCGAACACGTCCCGACTCCCCACAAGTCCCAAACACGTCCCCTTCAGTCTCTCTTTCAATAAGCACCTTACGCACATAACTTTATCGATTCTCCGGCTATATTAATTTCCCTTTCCCACACATATAAATCTTGTTGATTGGGTTAGCCCCATATCAAATGGCGCCGTCTGTGGGAAATTCCGAGTTGAAGGCGTGAGTAATTTGCTTATATTGTGCGAAGTTGTGCTGATGATTCACTGTTTTTTCTTTCTTCTGTTCTATTGGGACAATACGAAACGCGCGAGACGTCAGCGGAGGAAGATTTGTCCATATCAAAGAACCTAGACCCACAATTTGCGAAGGAGGACCTCCAGAAACTGCCCAACGTGGTGAGGAACGTCCAGGACCTGAAACCCGGGCCAGAAAGGATGAAGACCCGAAGCTCCCCCTTCGGGACCTAAGAGCCCAGCTCCGCGTTGGCAAGAAGACCCGAAGCTCCATCTTCGGGACCTCCCAGCTCCACGCTGGTAAGAAAATTTGAAGCCCCCCGTTCGGTACCTAAGAGCCCAGCTCCGCCCTGGCAAGAAGAGCCGAAGCTCCCCAGCTCCTCGCTGGTGAGAAGATCCGTAGTTCCGCGCTCAGGACCTCCCAGCTCCGTGCTGGCACAAAGACCTGAGCTTCTATATTCCGGATCCAAGAGTCCAGCTCCACGCTGGCGTCCGAAGGTCCGCGGGAAATACAAGCCAGCTCCGTCCTGGCGCAAAGACCCGAAGTTCCACACTCGGGACCTCCCAGCTTCGCGCTGGCAGAAGGCTTAAAAGGCCCCGCTCCATGAAAACCCAGCTCCTATATTCGGGATCTAGGAGCCAATTCCCGCGCTGATGTACGAAGTGCCGCAGGAGATCAGAGTCCAGCTCCACGCGAGCATACGAAGGTCCGTGGACCTAGAAGTCAGCTCAGCGCCGACACTCGAAGACCGGGAGACAAAAGCCCAGCTCCATGAGGGCAGGATCCACAGAAGACATCCCATGCTGATAAGGCCCTTGGCCAGAATTCCAGGGCCCTCTACATCCCTTCTCAATTATATAATATTGTTATCATAATAAATATGTGACCACACTAACAAGTGTTATTGTTTGAAGGACGAGATAAAGAGGCTCATCCAGGCAGTTGCCCTAAAGGAGTCTGTAGAAAATGTGCCTAATAAAGGCAGACGCCGTCCACCTCCTCTAGATAGGGGTCAGCTCCATTCAGGACTCATGTCCCCGTCATAGTAGGAGCGTGAGGCACTAGGGACTCCAATGGCCAACAGAGCCCGAATCATGCACCTGAACATTTGAAGGACTTAGAGGTCCAGCTCCACGATGGTGTACCGAGGCCAGAGGGACCTCAAATCCCAGCTCCGCGCTGGCAAGAACGCCTGAAGCTCCGTATTCGGGACCTCCCAGCTCTGCGCTGGCAGGAAGCTCCGAAGCTCCGCATCCGGGACCTCCCAGCTCTGCGCTGGCAGGAAGCTCCGGAGCTCCGCATCCGGGACCTCCCAGCTCCGCGCTGGCACATGAAGCTCCACAGGAAGTCAAAGCCCAACTCAGTACTGGCATACGAGGACCTTCGTGCGTGCATTAGCAGGTCCCCTATTGTGTCCCTGGGAGCACCTACCACCATTTCCTCCGTCAAATACGAGTGCGCCAACAAACGACCTCCGCAACAGGGAGCTGTCGAGATCTCTCCTTAGGGTGCTACGAAACTCCCACAGTTACGCAACCACATGGTGGAAATCCTGACATTATCCGGGAGACGTCCCACGATAAGAAGGCTCTTAGCCGAAACTCCGAGACCCTCTGAATCTCATTTTTATTTACTTCACCAATATTATTATAAGTATATACGTCACACTAACAACTTTTATTGTTGAAAGGACCCACCCTCGCATGACGTTTGGAGAGGTTCGTCGGGCGTAGCTTTGACCAAGGTCTGAAGGCAGCCAAGAAGGAGCTCGGGGGATCTATGCCGATTAAAGGCAGACAACCCCCGCTTCCTATGAAGGACCAGCTCCATGTAAGGCTCAGCCTCAAGCCAAGCTCCGCGCTGGCAAAGGTCTGCAAGACCTCGAAGCCCAGCTTTGTGCTGGCATCCGGAGATCCCCGGAAGGTCGAAATCCTCCTCTGCACTGGCATATGAAAAGCCACAGGGATCTAGAAGTCCAGCTCCCTGCTGGTACAAAGACGTAATAGTCCAGCTCCATGCTGACGTGAAGGCCCTAACTCCCAGGGACCTAGAAACAAGCTCCTTGCTGAAAACGAGGACATAATCCGTGTGTTCGAGATCTCCATACTGAGCTCCTCGCCAGCATGCGAAGTTAGTTATAAGGGATCTCCAAACCAGTTGAAACGCAGCTCCGTGCTGGGTGAAGGCGAAGAAGTCAAGCTCTGCGCTGACACTCGAAGGTCCAGGGGACCTAGGAGATAGCTCCATGCTAACACCCAAGCGTCCAGAAACCTGGGGCCAGGGACCTCATTGCTAACCAAAAAGAAAAGACGCTCCATTTCGCCATCACTTTCAAATCACAAGGCCTCCAACAAGGAGCCCTGATACTAAGCGAGTGGGCGCTATAACCACGCACTAAGCGAGCTGGCGCTATATCCACGCATTAAGCGAGCGGGCGCTATATCCACGCATTAAGCGAGCGGGCGCTATATCCACGCATTTAAGCGAAGCTGGCGCTATAACCAGGGTAAACTAATGATGTCCCTAAGCAAATGCCGCCTTGTCGGAATATAGATATTCTATAAACGGTGCACCGTGTAATATAATCGATACCAAAGGTCGACGGACCTGCGGCGTACAAAGACATCAAAGGCTAATAGCCTGCGACGTGAAATGATACCAAGGGTCGACGGACCTGCGGCGTACAAAGACATCAAAGGCTGATAGCCTGCGACGTGAAAGATGCCCATGAGGGTGTACAAGATGCCGCCGCTGACGGGCTGCGGTGTACAGGACATCAAAGGTCATCAGTAAGGCCTGCGACGTGTATAGGTACCTCAGCGTAGCTGGCGCTATAACCAGGGTAAAACAGTGGGAGAAAGCCCCACTTTATATCTAGGACCTTCGGGCCTACATTACTGAACTCGCTAAGGACAAAGAGAGCCTAGCGCAAAGCGACACCCGAGGACAATGACGACGGTCATTGCAACCAAGGGCGTGAATTCGTACTTGGCTTACGAATTGAATAGCTAACGCTATTAACCTTGACACAGCAATGATGTTCCCAGAAACATCCATCAGGTCCCGTAAAAGAAAATATAATACGAGGAGAAAGGGAACTCCGACGAAACTTACGAACATGGGGAGTTAAGCTCCCCAAGTCCTTACCATCATATCTCGAAACAAGAAATAACGAAGTGTTTCTTACAGGCCATCACCACCCTGAAAAAGGCAAAAATGAGGATGTCCCAGGGAGCTCGGAGACACGTACAGCAGGACCTAGGGATCTCCTTGCTAGTGCAAAGGCTCAAAGAGGAGCTCCCCCATCAGGTCCCCGCTAGGGGAGTTAAGCTCTCCTAAAACATCGCAGGTCCTAGAATGCCCCAGGAAGCTAGAAGCGATGTGCAGCAGGACCTGAGGATCTCCTCCAAGGCTCAAAGAGGAGCTCCCCCATCAGGTCCCTGCCAGGTCCCTTCCAGATTCCAAGGACGATGGATGCAACAGCGACGATGAAAGCCCGAGGAAAAACGAGCTCCAACAGGACACATAAACATAGGGGAGCTAAGCTCCCCTAGAACATTGCAGGCCCTAAGATGTCCGGAAAGGCCTCCCACTAAGTCCCATGAGGAGCTGGAGATGACGTCTGAGAGATCGTAGCATGGGCCAGGGCCTCCACATGCTCCTTCGAGATGCCAACCCAGAAACGAGGACTCTCGGGAGCTTGGGACCTCATTCAAAGCAGTCAAAGATGGCAGCTCTTGAAGATAAGCCAAACGCAGCTCCACACGAAATCAACATCCCACTCCTCCTTCTCCTTAGCGAAGAAGCCCCAGAGATCCTCCTCGCACCGTTTCACAAGCGCAACATTTTTGTCTTTCTTTCTCCAGGGAGCTCACAGTTCCCTCTCATCTTAATACATTGACTCTATCTGATTAGCTATCTTCAGGTCCCGAATTAACGACTTGGCGGACGGTCCGACAGCTACATAGCCCACCACCTGGGAGATGACCTCTGGACATCTGGGAGCACCTAACGACCTACAAGCTCATCTTCTCACCTCTGTTCAGATGGTCCAAAGAAGTAGGGAGCTCAGCCACTGAGGTCCCCATAGGTCCCATAAGAGGCTCAGCATATTTACCCAAGGGGAAGAAGGACGTAACTTCCTTTGTGTTTTTCTTTCTGACCCTTTCGGTGAAGTTGTTTTCTTGTTGACACCAGAAACAGGGACTGTGATACTTGAGCTACCCTAATAGGAGAAGGAACCACATGGACGTCTGTCGTCCCATGCAAAAGGAGGAATCTCCGTGCCACCAGGACCGAGGGAGCAAGGGAGCTAGGAGCAACGTACAACAGAACCTGGGGATCTCCTTCAAGAATGCAAGGTTCAAAGAGGAACTCTGCCATCGGGTCTCCACTAGACATGCATAGGGGAGTTAAGCTCCCCAAAACCTTCAAGAGGTAATCATGGTAGGGAGGTAAGGCCCATCTTAATATTTTACTCTAATTCACTTTTTGTCCCAAAAACTAAATTAGAGTAGGGGAGTGGTTGATGTGGACTAAACTAGATGGGCCGAAAAATAAAAAGCCCAGCAAACCCATAACAAAGGAAGGCCCACACGTTACAAGTGAAAAGATATTATAAAAAGGGAATCCAATGAGAAACGCCACGTGTCTGATGGAGAGAGGGCAACACCCTGCAAAGGCTGCGATCACTGTTCACTATAGAGAGTCATCTGAGAGCTGTCAAAAGGCTACTCTGACAGACGGCCTGTCATGCTGAGCAGCACATGGTCCCAGAAGGTCCTATCACCAGGGATCACGGAAGGGACCTCCAGGCAATAACCAAAAGCTCCTGCCTATAAAAGGAGGACTTGGTTATTTTTACAGACGATTCTCATTCCAACACTTCTAAACGTCTATAAAATATTCTCTCTCTATAAATAACGTCCTTAAGTATTTTAGTAGGTGTTTTTGATAGAGAGAGTGAGTTGTTTGAGTGTGTAATCATCAAAGTATAGTAAAAAGAGGTTTTAGAGCGCCCGTGGACGTAGGATCTGCAAAGATCCGAACCACGTACATCCTGTGTTCTTTCTGTTTTACGTCCCCCTTTTATGTCCTTTACAAGCAAGCACGTCCCAATACGTCCCCAAGTACGTCCTACATCTCCAAACAGGTCCCCCAATGTCCCAAAGCACTCCCCATCACGTCCCAACAGGTCCCCAACGCCCCATACGGATCCCCCAATGTCCAAAACACATCTCAACATGTCCCAGACAGGTCCCCAATGTCCCAAACAGGTCCCCGAACACGTCCCGACTCCCCCACAAGTCCCAAACACGTCCCCTTCAGTCTCTCTTTCAATAAGCACCTTACGCACATAACTTTATCGATTCTCCGGCTATATTAATTTCCCTTTCCCACACATATAAATCTTGTTGATTGGGTTAGCCCCATATCAAGCTCCAACGGAGGTGTTAATCCAGAACCAGTTGACGGAGCGAATGTGGTAACTTAGTTAACCTTCAATGATGGTCTTTGATTTCATATACTGATGTTGCGTGTTTGTTTATTATTGTGTTTTTCATGATGTTTTAGGTACAAAAAGAAGGCAATGAAACTACTTCAATCTCTCCATCTTCTAAGAGGAAATTAGAAGCTAAGTCTTCTCAACCACCGCAAAAGCAAAAAAAAGCTGCAGGTAAACGATCAAAGAGTGTTACTTCTCAAATTTGGGATCATTTTAAAATGATAGAGGCGAGTTGTGATCCGCCTAAAGCTGCCTGTATTTATTGTGGTAAGACATATGCCGCTGATCATCATAATAATGGTACTAGTAGTTTATGGAGGCACTTGCAGAACACGTGCACTAAATATCCTTATAGAAAGGACAAATCCCAGAAGGCGATTACTGATTTTGCAAAATCGGGGACGGGAAATACGTTCAGTGAAGGGAGAACGCTAGATGTTGAAAAAATTAGATATAAATTGGCTCGAATGCTGATAGTTGACGAGTTGCCATTTAAATTTGTTGATGGAGAGGGTTTTCAAGATTATTCTCAAGCTTTAGAGCCTAGATTTGTAGTCCCGAGCCGTTTCACTGTCGCTAAAGACTGCATGAAGATATATTTGGATGAAAAGAAAGGATTGAAAAGGTGTTTGAGATCACAGCGTGTATGCCTAACTACGGATACCTGGACATCAATCCAAAATTTAAATTACATGTGCCTCACAGCTCATTGGATTGATGACGAATGGAAGCTACAAAAGAGAATTATAAATTTCCTTGTAGTCGAAAATCACAAGGGAGCCACGATTGGAAGAGTAGTGGAAGAATGTTTGATGGAATGGAATATCGAGAATATCTTAACTCTTACCGTTGATAATGCATCTTCAAATGATGTAGCAGTCGATTACTTGAAGAGAAATACGAAGTGGAAAGAGTCTATACTTGAGAATAAATTTATGCATGTGAGGTGTTGTGCTCATATCGTAAATCTCATTGTTAAAGATGGTTTGAGCGAACAGAGCAATTCCATTGTAAGGATTCGGAATGCGAATAGATATGTGAAGTCTTCTCCTTCGAGGTTCAAAATCTTTAAAAAATGTGTGGATATGGAGAAGATAGAATTGAAGCTTCTTTTGAGTCTCGATGTCGAAACTCGATGGAATTCGACTTACTTAATGTTGGAGCATGCTGAAAAGTTTGAATGCGCCTTCAGAAGATTAGAGAGGGAAGACACTGCATATGCTCATCACTTTGACAGTTATGATGAAGATGACATTTTTGTTGATAACGATAGATGCAAGGTAAGGGGAAGAAAAATAATTGGTCCACCGAGTAAACAAGATTGGATAGATGCTCGACATTTTGTGAAGTTTTTGAAATTGTTTTACTCTGTTACTTTGAAGATTTCTGGGAGCACATATGTTACATCAAATGCTTTCTTTCATGAATTGGTGAGTATGCATGCGAATATTGAGAATATGGCCAAAAGTAAAGATCCCTTCTTGCAGAGAATTGCTACGAGAATGAGAGAGAAGTACAATAAATATTGGTCTAATGTTAATAACATTAATGAATTATTATTTGTTGCTGTCGTACTTGATCCTCGTTACAAGATGAAGTATGTATCGTATTGCTTGAGCCGTATGTATGGATCTGGGAGTTATGGGTTAGCTTTAGAGAGGAAGATTGAAAATGCAGTGAATGTCCTCTATAGTTGTTATCAGGAGCTTTATGATTCACGTACTTCTCAAATTCCGAAGGATCATCCAACGACGGCCATTGAAGATAATGAAATTGATGGGGATATTATGAATTTGATCAAGCATGGTTTTGATAAACATTTGGAGCAGAACGGAAAAGAAGAAAATGTATCAGAGTTGGCGCAATATTTGGCTGAAGTTCTTGTCAAAGTAGATGACTCATTTGATATTTTGAATTGGTGGAAGGTAAATTCTTCGAGGTATCCTATTCTTTCTCGAATAGCAAGAGATGTTTTGGCTATTCCAGTGTCTACTGTTGCTTCAGAACAAGCCTTTAGTACCAGTGGTCGGATACTTGATCCTTTTCGGAGTTCATTAGATCCGAAAACAATGCAAGCTCTTGTTTGTAGTCAAAGTTGGCTGCGTTCAAAACAATTAGATATTGGAGAAATATTAGATGAAATTCAGAAGCTTGAGGAACTTCATGATGGTATGGTATTTATATATCATTTTGAAATTTTTATTGAATATAAATGCATTACATTGCTTTATTTTTTTTACAGAGGTTTTTGCTTCTACTTCAAATTTGAAGGACGATAGTTGATGTGAAGCCTCAAAATGTGATGTTACTTATCCATTTTTTATTGAATGAAACTTTTTAATTTGATTTGAAGTACTAATCTTTTTTCTATTCTTAATGCTGGAATGTGAGTTATCCGACTTTTGCTTGTGTTCCTTTTGTTTCTTGTTAAGTGACATTATACTACTATAAATATTTTATTTTTGATCCAAGTTTATGATATGTATTTTTCCATTATACTTACTATGGTGGTTTCTTGTCGTGATAAAAAATATCGAAAAAACCCGCAAAAACCGCCCCAACCCAACCGCATTCAAGCAAACCGCAACGTATCGGGTTAAGATTTTTATGATCGGGTTTGGGGTAAATTTTCAAAAACCGCAATACATTGGGTCGGGTTGAATTTTCGATAAAAACCGCTCAAACCGCACCGCGCTCACCCCTATCTGTTATTCATTTAAGAATGGACGGGCTTTCTTAAATGGGCTGGGCCCTTGTTGGGCCAGAAATAAATTGCTACTGTAGTACTATAAGGTTTAGTCCTTTCTTTTCGTAATTTTATATAATTCATGCAATTTACAAAGCCAATCAAAATAATGATTAGTTGTTGCAAAAATGGCCGCTGCCGCCTTTATTGATCCGTTAAAAGGATGATGGGATAATTATTGATCTCAACATGAAAAAGGCGATATTTATCTTACCGTTAAAGAAGAAAACGGTCAACAAGTGGATAATGTTGTTGATACACTATGTGTAAACATCACCGAGCACTTCATGGGCCGATGGTCTGATAATTCTGAAAATATCAGAACTCTTCTCCAAAATCTTAAGTGTAAAAGCCTTACATCCTTTAAATGATATAAAGATATTTTCCTTTCCCGAGTCATGGAACTTCCCTGAGTCGAATAGCACTCGTTGGAAATCTAAATAGATGGCCTATTTCACTTGGTAATGAGGTATACGGATTTTCAAAATTATAAAATGACCACATGGGTATAATATAAGGTCTCGTTTGGTAATAAAGGTGGTATAAGAGCACATGATAAGACATTTTAAATTGACCATGATAAATTATCTTAGCCTCATTACCTAGTTTATTTATATCGGGCCCTTAGTCTAAATTTATAAATATTATTTATATTTATTGGGCTTATCTGGATTATCAGGGGAAGCAAACCCAGCGTAATTCCACTCACATTGTGACAAGTTTGTACTCTTTAACACACTATCATATCCATGTTGTGTTGATATATCAACCAACTTAATTATGTAAATTTATAGTATGTCATGTGTCACAATTTGAGTAGACCTTTGTTATATGCAAATAGGTTTGTATGACAAAAACTTTATTAAATTAAGACACATGTAGGTTTCTCAGGATCGACGAGGAGGACAATTCCATCCCAGTTTGCTTGGCGTAGACATCTATTCTATTATATTAAGGATGGGGTTACCGTTAATTAGTTTCTCTTAATTGACCAATCAGATTTTTCTACATATATTAAAAAAATAAAAAAATTATTGAACCACATACCTTCCATAACCTCATAATAATTACCGAATTCTATTTTCAATATATTACTCATTAAACTATTTAATAATAATTAACTTTATTTTATTGCACGTACCTAGGGTGTGCCGGAAATACTAGTATATTTAATCCATGTCAGTAGAAGATTTATTTCGAATATATTTTAATAATTAACATAATTTGGAACATCAATGTCCATAACTTTCATTTTAATGGTAATTTGGTGAGTAAAGGTCATTTCTATCGTACCAAATCAACCTCAAACACTATCAAAATCCTTTTTTTTTTTTTTTTTACAATGCGGCAACATTTCAATAGAGTTAAAGCGTCTTCCAACACGGATTGATAAGAAAAAAATAGATTATATCATCAAATTGAGGGAATATATATATATAAGTATGATTTTAAGAGTTGAAGGGGTTGGAGATCTAAATTTGACCAAAATCTTGGATTAACGGATCAACTTAACGGTAACGTTGTAACGCTCCATGTGGTCTCCCACACTGACTGACGGTGGATCGGCGCTTAAGCTGAAGCTGAAATCTTCCACGCAGAGCACTTCAAAATCAAGTCTTTGATTGCGACCAAAAATGTCTAAAGCTCACCGCTCAACTATACAGTCTTCAGTTGTACCAAAGAAATCATAATACTAAGCTGCATTATAGAAGCAAAATGAAGGCGGCATTGAAGACACTACTAGCTTTTTACTTCTATTCTATTGCTGCACTACATACACTCTCTCATAGATGCGTAGGGTTTAGCACTGTGCTGGGAATTTGGTGAAAATCGTTTTACTTGTGCTTTGTTTCTTGCGAGCGAACTTCTCAGCATCGTCGTGGGAAACTGAAATCTGGGCCGTTGAATTTCTGGGGTGGCTCAGATCTGATATATTGTTGAAGAACATGGAGAGATTAAGGTCCTTTGGCAGTAACAGTGGTGGGTTTTTTGTGCAATGCTGTTTTGGGTTTGTTTTCCGTTCTTACATTCTTAATTTTTGGCGCTTTGCTGAGGGGTCTGTCTCCATTAGGGACTTGAGTTTGTTTTGTTGCCTATTCATTCCTTTTTGTTTTTTTCCTTCTCTTAACTCTTAAGTTCTCTGACAATAGATATTGAACTGTTTCTGGGATTTCCGTGACATTCTTTATTGCAACCATTTTCATAATAATCTGTCAATGGACTGATTCTTAGCAAATTTCGCAGGTTCCTTTCCTATCATAAGCCTAATGCTTCTCTTCTGTTGCATATCATCATCCTTCAGTAATGCCCAAATGGCACGAAAAATCTTCGAAAAAGCCATGCCCGAAAATACACCATTACCGCAAAAACCCCATCGAAAACACTTCAACCCTTCCATGGCGCCAGCTCAGCCTCCTTATTACGGCGATTTCTTTAGTTCTACATCTCCCAACTTGTCTGGTAAGTAGTAAAGCTTTTGATTCTTGAATCTTCAATTCAACCCTAAAGTTTCCATCTTTTTCTTTCTTTCTTTGCTTCATCAGATTGCTGCGGGCCCAACACGGTCCTAAGGCGTAACAGCGAACGCTGCGACTGCGTATACCCAATAAAGCTCAAAATCGTCCTTTCGAACGTATCGCCGAACGCAGATTGGAAGCTCTTCTTAGTGCAGTTCGCTTCCCAGCTAAGCTTGCGCGTATCGCAAGTTGAGCTCGTCGACTTTTACGTCGTGGGTCCCAACAAACTCAACGTATCGATGGACATCGCCCCGCGCAGAGGCGTCAGTTTTCCTCAAAGCCAAGCCGACGTAATAAAATCCTCGCTATCTGCGCACAAGGTTCGCTTCTCTTTACTCGGCGATTACCATCTCCTCAACTTTACCGTGCTTCGGCCAACGTTAGCTTCCCCAGGTAATGAAAAAAATCGACCCCTTCTTTTTTTGCTCGTAAGTTTCTCGTTAGGGCAAGATATTGAGGTTGTCGTAAAATTCTCTGCAGGCCCATCTTCGTTAATTTCTCCAACTGTATCTCCAAAAACGCCCGTCGATTCGAAAGGCCCGATCATTATAGTCGTTCTTGGAGCCCTAATATTAGCAATCGTGAGCATTTTTCTCGCCGTAGTTTGCTTCTGCGTATTTCGTTCGAAGAAGCGAGTAAGAACAGTCGAAAAACAAGGTATGTGAAGCGAAAACAAAACATATATATCCTTACTTACGCCTGAGTATTCGTTCGCCTGTAATATCCGACTCTTCACTGTCTTTTAACGTCTAGAAAAAAAACAAGGGACGAGCGAAAGAATTCCAACCGAAGATTCCCTTCGCCGTCCAACGACTACCAAGTTTCTCCCATACGAAGAACTAAAGAGCGCCACGAACAATTTCCAGCCATCGAATATCATCGGCGAGGGCGGTTTTGGGAAAGTTTTCAAAGGCGTGCTGCCCGACGGGACAAACGTCGCTGTAAAGAGGCTCACGGGCAGCGGCGGCGGGCAGCGCCGAGATAGAGAGTTATTGGCCGAGGTCGAAATTCTTGGAAGGCTTCACCACCGAAACGTAGTGAAGCTCGTCGGTTATTACAGCAATGGGGATTCTTCGGTCAATTTGCTCTGCTACGAGCTTGTGCCCAACGGAAACCTCGAATCTTGGCTCCACGGTAATAAGACCCACATTTTTTTTTCGCTGAAAATATGGGTCAAATTATTCTATATCCCCACGTGGATTTACTGAAATGCACATTACTACCATATACGTTTTTCTATTGCACAAGTCCCTGTGCTGCTGGTCTAAACTCGGCATCGCTGAAAATTTCACGTTGGTAATTCGAATAACGTTATATATATGTAATAACAAATTTAGGGGCGTCGGGCGCACGCCGCCCGCTCGACTGGGAAAAGAGGATGAGGATCGCCATCGATGCTGCCCGAGGATTGGCGTATATGCACGAGGATTGCCAGCCTTGCGTCATTCACAGGGATTTTAAGGCGTCGAATATACTGCTTGGGAACGACTTTCACGCTAAGGTTTCAGATTTCGGTCTGGCCAAGCAAGCGCCACCCGAGGGCAGAGCTGACCGTCTCTCCACTCGAGTCATGGGAACTTTCGGGTTAGTTTAGTTCTTGAAATATTTTTTACGCCTTCGAATATTGCGTTTTAACGTCGATCGACTGTAATTTATTACAGTTACGTCGCGCCGGAATATGCTATGACGGGACATTTATTGGTAAAGAGCGACGTTTACAGCTACGGAGTTGTGCTCTTGGAACTGCTGACGGGGAGGAGACCCGTGGATATGAATCAACCTTCGGGCCAGGAAAATTTAGTCGCATGGGTTAGTTCGTTTTTTTCTAAACGTTCTTAGTACAATATCGAATCGAATATTCTCAAGGATAGGATAATCTCGATAAGAAACTTAGAAGTCGACGGCATGATTTGGGTTAACTATTTTTTCAGTTCTTTAATTCAAGGGAGTGACATTATATCGACAGAAAATCTAAGGAGTGGCATTATACTGAAAGCAACTTTATAAATTAAGCAATTTATGAGCATTATATGCTGGAACCCTCAATTCCGTCTCAAATTGCTTAATTTTGAAAATTATTGTCCATCGTAACCCTTACGCATGTAACCCTAGAATTTGGGGGCAAAATTGAGGGTTCCGGCGTATAATGTTCCTAAATGCTTTAAGTTATTGTTCAAATAATGCTATCTGGGACTAAAAAGAATATTTAAGCCCGACATGATTTTTACAGGCTAGGCCGGTACTGAGAGACACGGCTAGGTTAGAAGAAATCGCAGATTCGAGGCTAGAAAGGAAATACCCGAAAGAAGACTTTTTGCACGTATGCACCGTGGCCGAGGCGTGCGTGGCGCCCGAGGCCCATCAAAGGCCCACTATGGGAGAAGTCGTTCAATCTCTTACGATGTTGGTCCAAAGGTTCCCTACGGAGCATAAAGATCATCGTTTTACGGTAAGGAAAACGACGTCAAATTGTTATAATAGTAATGCTGCAGCTAACCTTAGGCAAACTTCGGAGCACGAGAATTTTCTTAGGTCAGTTGCGTTGTCTGAAGATCTTCAGGAAGGACGATGAATGCTGGCTTTAGTTTTAGGTTTCGTATTTTTCGATTCTTGCCCGCGAGTTTTCTGGGTTGGGATTGGCTTTTTCAAAGTTTTATTAGACGAACAATTTAAGAAAAAGGGGCGACACTTGACTGCTGATATTCATACATATGTACAAGAGATTCCTTTCTATGTAACAAACAACATTTTGTGTTCAATGCTCCCAAGTGTTCAGTTCAACGAACCTTTCAAGGTTGTCCAAAGCCCCGAAGATACGCTTCTGCACCGCCTCTTCTTCGATAAACCCTATCAAAAATCATACGCAAAATTCAAACCCAGTTAAATAAATGAGAGATCTTTAACCAAGAAAATCGGTAAGAACATGCTATCGAAGAAACCTGGGATTTAACTTTTCTTGACAGAGACACTTGTAGAACCTCTTCTCCAATATCATCCAAGCTTTTCGTCCTTACATCCATCGATAGGCTGGCAACCTTCGCTCGATCTTCTCGGGCAAGCCTTAGCTTCTCTAAGAGGCCATCGACTTCAGCATCAGTGATGAGCATTTCTCTGTCCAAACTAGACATGGAATTCCTTCGAAGCTCGGCGAGTAATGACAGAGTGCTAGGCCTCGAAGGAGGAAGTTTAAGCCCATCGCTATTACCATTCGTATTCAGACTTCCCATGGCAGAAGTTTCCGTGGAAAGGATGTCATCTTTCTCACTAACAACCTGGGAATTGCTCGACTGTTTATCTTCGTAAGGGTTATTCGATTCAATCCCGTCACAAGCCACGACGAACTTCTCTTCTGTGCTCGACGAATGGTTTTCTTCCTCACACTGTTCGACCTGCAAATTTATTCGATCATGAGATTCTTCAAACATAAAGTCTATGAACGTCGTTCTTACCTTATCCAAAGAAATCCCAGAAAGCAGCTTATAATCGTTTTCGTCCAAAGTAATCATATTTCGATACGCTTCGAGCTCCTTCTCCAAGAACAGCTTCTCCCTTTCCCTTCTTACAAGAATCTCTCTTAAGATGCTAATCTCTTCAGCATCGTGGGCAGATTTCTCTTCGATCAACCTCTGAAACTGCCTCGATTCCATCTCTACGATCGCCTTCTCCTCTTGAAGGCGAAGGATCATCGACATGGCTTCCTCGGCAGCAGTTGCAGAGGCGTTCCTCTCCTTTTCGAGCTCGATTCGCAGAGCAGCTATGGTGGAAGAACATTCTCTAACACGTTTTCGATAATCTCTCAAGATAATCCTACGCCTGCGCCGTGAAATAACTATTCCCTTACCCTTTAAATTCTCAGCCCTAGCGATCAAATTGCTGCCATCGATCGATTTCGTCGTATCAGAGAAAGAACTAATCGTCGTCGTTGTACATGTGCAGCAGCAGCCATTAAAAGGGTAAGCTTGGTTGACGAATTGAAGAACATCGGATATTTTCTGGGCAGGGAAATCGATCAATAATCTGTTCAGACAAAAGCTTCTTCCGCCGTGGATGTCGAAGTAGAAGCCATGGCAAGGACAAGGCAGGTTAAGGCCGAAGATGTTGAGAAGCTTCGAAGCGAAGAAAGCTAAAGCTGATGCACAGAGGAGAAAGTAAGCTATTGCAAGGTCGACGAACGCAGCTGTTAAGCTAATCAAACTCCACATCTGCAGATAATCGCATGAATCCAAGTCAAGAACACGAAGATTAAGGTAGAGAAAAGCAACTTTGCTGTCTCAATTAATGGGATCGATTGAGTTCTTCCTTTTCCTTTTTTATTTCTTGGAGTCGATGACTCAAAGAGAGAGATGATTTGGTAAAGGAAAAAGATTGAGTTTGTGTTGGTGGGAAGACTTGAGATGAACCACATCATCTCCTTAACGACGTTGGCCGACATTGTCTCTCCTTATTACAGCACATACAAATACCTAACCATTTTCTGAGGTGCCACGTGGACTTTAACAGATGATTGTATCCGTCGAACGACGGCGTATGCACAGACGTAGTAGTCCTCCCCATTTATTGTTACGTGCCTATTAAGAAATCGGAATAAAATATCCCATATGTATGATGATTATGATGATCACATTATTACATTTTTCAATATCCAACAAGCATAGAACTCACATTAATGATTTAAGTTCGATCCCACCTAAATTGGTGAATAAAACAACCTACAATGTTTTTTAATGTTGGGAGAAATTCGATCTGTCATTTAACATGATCACCGTAATTAAGAATGGTACGCTAGAAAAGCAACGTTTCAAAAACGAGGACAGTAATAATCCAAAAACATCTGATATTACTTGATCCAAAACTTACCCAGGAATTTCTGCATGAATCAAAGCCAAAAAAGGAAAAAAAGAAACAGAATACCCTATCGATAGATCTTTCAACAAATCACCGATGAATGTCGTAATTAAAATCAGTCGAACGAACGAGAACGCACATCATTCTCACCCTTTCATTATTCGGGGATGAAGTTTTCGTTTTCAGCATCACCTTCATCCTCGATCTTGGGCTTCGATGGAGTCGGGCCAGCTCCAGGCGCTTGTTTCTTCTTAATACCGCTCACAATGTCGTCGATCCTCAATAGCATGGAAGCTGCTTCGATCGCCGTTTTGAATGCTTGGGCCTTGACTGTGTAAGAGTCCCATATCTGCAAAAGAGAATCGATGAGATCTAATCGCAATGAGGGATACGTTTACGAGGATGTGTAAGGGAAAAAAAAAAGAACATACTTTCCGCTCTTTCATATCTGTGATTTCGCCAGTGTTACCGTCTATTCCTATCCATGCATTCTCGCCATTAGCATGCTGAAAGAAGATAAATACGTTTTTTGGTTAGAAAACTCAAGATGGCACACTATAAGAGTTTATGTTATTAGTAATTTACCTTTCCTTGAAGGGCAGTCATAGTTCGGATCACATTGATGCCACAATTCTGGGCAAGAGTTCTCGGTATGGCTTCAAATGCGATTGCAGCTGCTTCATAAGGCCACTAACGAGTAAAAGGCAATTAGTCATAATATCAAATTACAGTGGCCCATAAATTATGTAAATATATATGCATGTGTATGTGCGTGTGTGTGATAATTCTAGCTATACGCGAAATAGAAGTATCTGACATTCTGAAAATATGTGTGATAAGAACGAGAATCGAAAATCAACGGTGAAACACCGTTGCCCAAATCAACGATAAACGTTGCCCAAAATCAACGATAAAATACCGTTGCCCAAAGCCTTTAGGCTAAACCTTCCTTATTATGAGATAAGATAAATATTACAGAAGGGTTGAGTGCCTATATATAGACTCTACTACGATACTAATTAAGGACGTAATTCTAGAGAATAAATGCTAGAAGATCCTAATAATTAATTAGGAGATCTCCGTTTATTTATAGAAATATAATCCTAATAATTAATGCTAAGATATCCTCCCTTCTGCTCACGAACAGTGGGCTCAAGCCCGTCCCCGCCGTCGGTAAACCAATATGGGCCTCGGCCCATGTCCCGCTCTCTATCAATTCCATTCCCCTTCGAAACAACCTTGTCCTCAAGGTTGATATCCAGAAACTGGCTCTGACAGGTGATCTTACTCATCCAAGAAGCATCAACCTCGATCTGCCCTACCGCCTTAAATCGTTGCTCATCTTCCACTCCCTTTTTATGTCCATTCATACATGCTAGCACCTCCTCGGGTTCCCCCACCGATCCCATTGTCATCTCCAATCTCTCCGGCAATTCCGCCTCCATAGAATGGCTTCCCACCACGTTCGAGCACATCGCCAGATCCCCTCGTAACTCCACTCGGTCGCCAAACCACTCGAAACTCATGGTTAGAGTTTCCCAATTCGTGCGAACTTCTCCCAGCGTAGCGAGCCATGCTACTCCCAGAATTACGTCAACCCCGCCCAAAGTGAACACATAACAATCTACCTTAATAGCACACCCCTCAAACGAGATAGGTAGCTGCTTACACACCCCTTCCGACTCATGTCTATGCCCGTCTCCCAACTGCACCTTGAATTTGCCCGTCTTATCCGGGTTAAGTCGAAGTAAGGAAATCAAGGATGAGGAAATAAAATTGTGGTTTGAGCCACTATCAATCAATATCGTCGCCGTGTGTCCTCCCACGATGCCGCGTAACCTCATCGTGCGAGGGCTGGAAATTCCGGCCATGGAATAGACCAGAAAATTGCCACCTTCTTCATCTGAACATACTTGGTCTTTTTGAACTTCTTCCTGCCCCGTCACCTCATAATACTCGTACTGTTGGAGATCAAGCTCCTCGTCCTCCTCAGCCAACATCACTCTCAGTTGTTTGAACGGACAGTCATGCGTAGGTGTAAACGGCTTCTTACATTTAAAGCACAACCCCTTTGCTCTTAGGTCTTCTAATTCCCTCGGTGGAAGTCGAGTGAATCTGGAGCGAGCAGTGGACTGTCTGGACAGCCCTGAATTCGTTCCTAGGGAATGCGTAGTCGGATTAGAGATGCTCCCGGTCGAACCCCGTGCACTACCACCTACTGGCGCTGTCGCATTACTCACCCCGGGCAGCCTCGAAGAATTGCCTGAATTCATCCCCGAACCACTGAAAGTCTGACCCTCTCGCCCTCCACTCTGGAAAGACACATTATCCTCAATATCCCTTGCTAGTTCCATTGCCGTCTCCAAATCATTTGGGCGAAGCAAGCGCAACGATCCCCGAATCGGACCCTTCAACCCGTTCATAAAATAACCCAAATAATGTTCATCAGATAGTCCCGTAACTTGACCCGCCAATTGGACGAATACAGAGATGTAATCCTCCACTGTGCCTGTTTGTCGGACTCCAGACAGCCGCTCAAACTTGCTACCCTTAAATCGCGTATCGAAACGTGCCACCAACGCCTGCGTGAACTCGTCCCACGAAATCCCCGGCTTTCGCGCTTTCATCCATGTCAACCAGTGCAAGGCAGATCCGTCCATGGCAACTCCAGCTGCCGCCACCTTCCTTCCCGGCGGCGTGTTGTTCAATTCGAACTGTTGTTCGGCCCGTGCTATCCACCCAATCGGATCTATCCCCTCAAACGACGGCAGAAGCGTCAAGTTAGCGCTCACATGCACCTGATCGTCCGCGGGCGGCGTCACCTTGCCCGTGACGGACGTCTCCGTCTCATCCTCTGATGACTTCAGAATCACCTTTGACAACGCAGCCAAGGATGCCGTGATTTCGGCCAATTGCGCACCTTGTGCGTCCAGCTTTGCACCTTGTGCGTCCAGCTTCTCCCTTATGTCGGCTTGATCGATCTCCAATTTATCCAAACGATCGCTGTTTGATCTCGTCATTCCGGCGGAAACGGGATCCGGCAGGTCGGACCAATTGATAAGAACGAGAATCGAAAATCAACGGTGAAACACCGTTGCCCAAATCAACGATAAACGTTGCCCAAAATCAACGATAAAATACCGTTGCCCAAAGCCTTTAGGCTAAACCTTCCTTATTATGAGATAAGATAAATATTACAGAAGGGTTGAGTGCCTATATATAGACTCTACTACGATACTAATTAAGGACGTAATTCTAGAGAATAAATGCTAGAAGATCCTAATAATTAATTAGGAGATCTCCGTTTATTTATAGAAATATAATCCTAATAATTAATGCTAAGATATCCTCCCTTCTGCTCACGAACAGTGGGCTCAAGCCCGTCCCCGCCGTCGGTAAACCAATATGGGCCTCGGCCCATGTCCCGCTCTCTATCAATGTGTAAGCTCATTTCTGGGTCTTCAGACTGGGTTACTGAAAGTTACGAACTAAGCAAAAAACAGTCAATATCAGAAACCGAAAGTCAAACCTTTTCTATCCCCTCGATAGACGAGCTCTTCTGCTTAAGCATTGCTGATACAGTCATCTCAGTTGCACCACCACCAGGGACAAGTTTAGGATTCTTTATAATGTTTCTAGCAACAGACATCGCATCCTATTCACAGTACGGTTTAGAACGTCAGAAACAAAACTTGGACAAAAAGGAATATTTACGCTGGATATTAGATGTCAAAGATGACCTGCAAATTTCTCTCCACTTCATTGAGTAGATCCTTGCTGGCACCTCTCAGAAGAATAGTGCAAGCTTTTGGATCCTTGCAGTCAACAATAAATGCAAAGAACTCGTCCCCAATTTTCCTCACCTCGAAGAGTCCAGCGCCAGTACCGACATCTGATTCCTGCAATTCATCAGGCCTATTCACAATAACTGCCCCACAAGCTTTTGCTATTCTGTTGTTGTCGGTCTTTCTTAGCCTTCTGATGGCACTGACACCAGCCTTGCTGAAATAATGGCAGGCCAAATCGCTAAGGCCCTTTTCGGTTATTACAAGATCTGGTTTGAACTTGAGTATCTGCGTGCATAGATTCTCAATGTACTCCTCTTCCATTTTTAGCAAGACGCTCCAATCTTCTTCTCGTAACAACTCGGCATTGGTCTGGTTCTCGCCTTTCTTGTACTCGAGAGGAGAATCGAGAAGAATGATTCTGGGATTAACAATTTTCCTTCTCATTTTTCCAGGTGCAACGACGTCTTTGTTAATCATAACACCTTTCAAAACTTTTGATTCTTCCAACTGACCGCCGGGAACTTTCTCTACCTTAATGTATTTTTTGATATCTACTTCACGCAGTCCTTGGCCAATCTCAACGCCAACGGTAGTCGTTGCATCTATCGCTAAATCCTGAAAGTTGCAAGAACGAGAACTTTATCAAATCCCTGTAAGTGAAGCTGACTTTGCACAAGGGAAATATTACAGTCTGCAACACTAACTACTACATGATCATGATACTTACAGCAATGAGATCCCCAAATTGACTTGTAAATTTGGTCCCAATGCAACTTTTCACTAGCCCAAGCATCGTTTCTCCTGTAACAATAAATAAAAACCTCATAAAACAAATATTTTTGAGTCGGCATTTTCAACAAAATATAGTTATCCAAGACATGTTGAGAGTTAAAGACAACGGAACTCTTCCCCAATTAGTGAATGACCGATTAGAACAAGCCCAATAATGGAACTCTTCGCTCAGCCAAGTGACGAAAAGCATATACATCAAATGGACATACATACACCCATATTGCATCATTGATGAATTAGATTCATATAATCTACAAGGATCAACAATGAACAGCACTTACGGTCCTTCGTGTCAATAGTCATTGCAATTTTGTCAAGTGCCGCTACAGCATCCTCCAAAGCCTTACCATAAGCTGCAAAATATAAAACTCATTTTGCATTTATAGACGGAGCCCGGAGGACATTTAATCTGAAATTCAAATCACAAGTTTATTACCTCGGCAGATTACAGTGGGATGATAGCTCTTATCAATGAAGGCTTCCGCGACATGGAGCATTTCACCGGCTTAGAGACGCACAGAGAGATGTCAAGAATTTGTACTAATGTCTCCAGAGAAAACAATAAGGAAGCAAGAGGTAGAACATAACTAGAAGTCTCAAACAGAACTAAACCAAGTCGTTTAACCATAAATATCTAGTGGCACAAATCAGAACTCTAATCTATCGGCAAAGTGACCCCTCTAGCTAGCATGAAGCCCCAATGCTATCATCTTAAAAGTAGAGATGTTCCTGAACTCAAGTTATGAGCTTACCGAGGACAATAACAGATGTTGTGCCATCTCCCACCTCTTCATCCTGGGTTCGGCTTAGTTCAATCATCGACTGCAGTCATTGAATACGCCCAAATGTGATAGGTCAATATGTCACAAAATACACTAAAATGTAAGCTTCTAGACCATACCACATTGTAAAGAAAGAAGCCTAGAGAGAGCCTTTTACAATAGATGGGTTGAGCAAAAGAAAAATAAACAGATAACAATACCTTTGCTGCAGGGTGAGCGACATCTAATTCACGAAGGATAGCATTCCCATCGTTTGTCACGACAATTCCTGTAGCATAAAACAAAAATGGTCAGAAACGTGATACTTGAGAAATGACTTGAAAAGGACAAAAAGAGGAACCATTGAGATCAGTGAACTTCTTTACAAGGCCTACTACATCAATGGCATTTGGAACGAAAACAAAATTTAGAATACGACCATGTATTGCTTACTTTATTCATAACAAGTGCGTGTGTGGTAGCAGAAGAATGAAAGATTACCTCCAGAAGCATCAAGCAGCATTTTTAACATTGATCGTGGACCCAAAGTAGTCCGTATAATATCAGCAACAGCCTGTCAAGGAGAACCAATAAGCAAGTCTGTTTATTTGCAGTAACATAACTTACACAATTTTACTCAAAAACTAAATTTCAAAATGGAAAGCAACTACGAGTACATCTTAGGCCACAGAGACTATAGGAAAAAGCTAGAAAGCATATTTATTCAACTGAAAATCACATCACCCCCTCGTCACAGTAAACATCAAAGTCAAAATGGTGCAAAGGATTACCAAAGACGCAGACTCAATTTTACCTTGGACGCTTGGATATTTCCATGCTGCACCTTGCTTCCCGATTCCCGCTGAAGTGAGTCTTCTGCTCAAAAGAAGTTACAAAGCATCAATAACAGAGTACTCGTAAAGGACATCATGACAAGTTATTCCCGAATCTCGAATATAAATCAGGAGGTTCAAAACCACCCGCAGTTGGAACGAGAGCAAATAAGCAAAGTATACACAATGGCAAACTGTAATGCTTTTCAAAGACACGACGCAGCCAAGCTCTGCACAACATCTATTTGATGTAATGTTTAACTGACTTCAACCTATACAAAATCAATCATTTACGTCATTTTCGCGAAGTAAAAACAAATCTAAGCTAGATGCAGTCGATTTCGCAACAAATTCTCAAAAGCGACTGAAGCCGACGCGTAGAATCAAAAATAAACAATCGGAGCAAAGCTCTAAGAGCGAATGAAT
Source organism: Craterostigma plantagineum (assembly GCA_027422505.1). NCBI lineage: Eukaryota > Viridiplantae > Streptophyta > Magnoliopsida > Lamiales > Linderniaceae > Craterostigma > Craterostigma plantagineum. Next base: position 953,229 of record JAPQWV010000064.1, on the reverse strand, counting down.
CAACGGAGCACTTACTGAGGACGAGGACTGGTGCTTGCATTTTCTCTATTCGATCTAGTGACCAAGCTCTTAAGTGTAAAGATCGTTTCAAAGAGGCGATACAGAGAAAGCAATCGTTCTTCCTTTGTCGGGAAAACCCTTGAAATGGGAGGCGAGGGTTTTTAATGCTTATTATCAATTTTGAAAAATGACCAAAAGAAAAACAATTAATAAGAAACCGCTGACAGAGTAACGGTTTCTTGTAATATACAGTAGCGATTTTATTCCATCATATGACAGATGAATCTACAATCTTATGATACACATATTCCAAATTAATTAGAATTTTCTTAGTGCTCCGATGACGTTTTTCCATTTTATAATAAAAATTAATTAAATGCAATCACAAGCCAACACTTTAGACATTTTTGTTAGATAGGATTAGTTTTGTGTGTAATTAAAAAAAGTGAGTCTAGGGTTTTTAATTTAAAAAAGGGGATTGGGTGTTGAAAAAAAAATCGAAGCTTTGATTATCATTTTGATCCGCTCGACTGAAATTTCATGTCGAATGAGTTGTAAATCGATGGGTTCGTGATTATTAAACATATTAACCCCAAATCTGAGTGAATTTTCGTGTTTCTGAGCCTGAAATCGACGTTTTCGATTTATTCAAGTTTTTATTCGAATTATTCGACCTCGGATTGAGTTACTCGAATAACACTCGGGTAGAAAATTCGAATTTATTCGGGTAATAAAATCGAATTGAAAATTCGAATAATTAATTTTATTTTTTTTTTCTTTTTTTATCCGAATTACTTATTCGTAAATAATTATTCGAATTATTCGAATTTTTTTTACTCGAAAAAAGCTAATTTAAGGTGGGATATTTTGGTAATTTTCGGTCCACTCCCTTTTGTTTAATAAAAATAGGGGACGCTCCCTTCTGTCAAATTAACCCCCAACATTTCCTCATAATACTTGCTCGGTATTTTTAACTCTTGAAATTCTTAAAGTTTTTTTTCGAAACGATAGCTTGCATTAATAACAAAGATACAAAGCTAAATAGCCCAAAGGGTCTCACCGGTACATCGTCAACCGGGAGAACAAAAGCTCACATAGGAGCACCAAATAATCCCACGAGGGGAACAAAACAATCCCACGAGGGGAACAAACACTCACACGAGGGGAAGAAAATGGTCCACAAGGGACAAAAAACAGACAGAACACAGAACACCATTATCTACAACCAAGAACTAAAGAACCTATAACAGAAAAAGTGATTAAGCTAAATCTATGATACTCTTACTTTGACCTGGTCTTCGACTTCTGAGTTTTGTCTTCATCGGACTAATGGTTCCACCAGGAAAAAAAGGCTCCCGACCAGAGGGTCGGGAGAGACGAGGTCCCACAACAGGGAGAGTCGAGGCTGGGACGGCGAAGGGGGCTACGGCAAGGTAATCCATAGCGGCGTGAAGGTGGCAGGCGGAAGGCAGGAAGGCGACGGAGGCGGCAGGTCAACGGCGACAGGACAAGGAACGGCGACAGGTCAACGCCCGTGGCCGATGAGGGCGGGGAGTGATCGCCGGTGTCAGAGAGGTGCACGGACAAGGAGCGGCTCCTGGCAGGCTTCTAGGCGAAGGGGTACATGAACGAACCGATCCGACACCCGAATGAGAGGGGATCCTGAGACTGACAATGTATGGGCGTGTCAGGCTAAGAATCGTATAAACGAATTGATAGTACTACTCATATCACAAGGTCGACCTACCTTTTTGGGAGTCCATCCGAAAGAACTTTGAAGTTAAGCGTGCTTGACTTGAAGCAATCTTAGGATGGGTGACCCCCTGGGAAGTTTGCACAGGGTGCGTGTGAGTGAGGACAAAGCACGCTGGAAGGTTAAGTGGTGATACAGTGGGGCCAGACTATCGGTCGGAGTGTGGTGGGCCCAACCCCACAGGTCCCGGTAGGGACGGATGCTACAATGACACCCAGTATGGGACGGGATGTTAAGTGGTGGTATCAGAGCACAACCTCTCGCAGTACGGTGCTGGTTCGGGGACGAACCAGGCGGAAGCTGGTGGGCATGTGACGCCCGTGGCCGATGAGGGCGGGGAGTGATCGCCGGTGCCAGAGAGGTGCACGGACAAGGAGCGGCTCCTGGCAGGCTTCTAGGCGAAAGGGTACATGAACGAACCGATCCGACACCCGAATAAGAGGGGATCCTGAGACTGACAATGTATGGGCGTGTCAGGCTAAGAATCGTATAAACGAATTGATAGTACTACTCATATCACCAAGGTCGACCTACCTTTTTGGGAGTCCATCCGAAAGAACTTTGAAGTTAAGCGTGCTTGACTTGAAGCAATCTTAGGATGGGTGACCCCCTGGAAAGTTTGCCCAGGGTGCGTGTGAGTGAGGACAAAGCACGCTGGAAGGTTAAGTGGTGATACAGTGGGGCCAAACTATCGGTCGGAGTGTGATGGGCCCAACCCCACAGGTCCCGATAGGGACGGATGCTACAGTGACACCCGGTATGGGACGGAATGTTACAGAAAGGCGGCGACAGACGGGAAGGCAACGACAGGTAGGAAGGCGGCGACCGACAGTGGGCGACGGGGAGGCCGACGGAGATGCTGGTGTGGGGGAGGGGCGGTGGGGCCGGAACAACGGCGAGCAGTAGCGGAGGGAACGTCGGCGGTTGCTGCGAGCAACAGCAGAGGCGGCGGAACGGTGGTGGCTGCGGCGAGTAGCAGCGGTGGCAGTGGCGGTGACGGCGAGACTGGGCGGCTAGCGGCACCAGCAAGGCAAAAAAGAAAGGAGAAAAACCGTAAAAAAATAAAAATAAAATAAAAATTGTGTCGCTCCCCCTCCTCACGCCGGAGGACGGGGAGCACGGTGTCGGCAACTGCAAGAGACTTGTGTGTAGTGGTAAATTTGGGATGGGGAGAGGTGGTGGTGATGAATAACGGATTAATGAAGGGGCGGCTGGGACGAGTTACTACTTAGGCCTTCCTCAATGCAAGATTTTTTATAAGGTGGACAAAAAAAAAATAACCTATGGCTATAGGTTTTTACCATTGGGAAGGGTGATAGGTTTTTTGTTGGAATTGGTAGAATAAACCTAGGTTTTTTGCTTTATGTGTAAGCTTTTTCTTTTTTAACTACTTTATTTCCTTTTAATCGTCATCTATTAATATTTATATATTAATATATATTTATTTTTACTAATAAATTTTAATGTGTTAAAATTTTTTATTTATTTTGTATTTAAAACTAAAATTTTATTATGTAATGAAAAAATAAAAAATATATTTATTAATTTTTTTCTTAAATTTAACAAATTAAATAATATGACATACAATTATTTATAAATTATTTTACAAAATTGGATAAATATAATTGATAAATTAAATGAAATTAAGGTGGGTCCCCAAAAAACCTCTTTTTTTGGGTTTATGGTTGGGGAGGAGTTTTATTTTGGAGGTATAGGTTTTTTACTTTTGAGGTGGCGCTGATGTAGCACGCAAATAATCTGCTTTTTGGGTGTATGCATTGAGGAAGGCCTTACTACGGTTTTGTTTGAAATTCTTAAAGTAAATGCAACCATTTCACTAGGAAGTATGTTAAAAGGAAAGCAAACAATGAGTTGGAATACGAACCAAACTTGAAACAGAAATAAATAATACAACTTCTTTGATCTATTTGTTCCCCTTTCGTTTCTAATACTTGGTCGGCGCGATAACTTCGAGCTGAGCAGCGCCAAGCTTCTCTTCCGCCGACTTCTCAGCCTTAACTCTAAGCTTGTTCAACTGCTTCTTCCTCTCATACGCTGCTCGACTCTTTTCCTTTCTCCTTTTCTCCAACTCCTATAAAGATTAAAGAGAAAAATCGAACCCAAAGCGTTGTCAAGAAACTCAACAAGAGTAAACGACATCCAATGAATGCCCATATATAGAGGCATAGTCTTCCGCAAAATGGGACAACAAGGACGTATAACATTAACAGTAAGACAAGTTAGTGTAATAAAATTATACGAACGGAAATTGGAAAACATAAACCATAAAGAAAAATTTATTCGATTGACTGCCTATATGAAGAAGTATAGCTTGCCCATCCACAAAATGGGGCGTCAATCAATTCATCCCGAAAAAGGGCAGTTCGACAGATTAGCTAACGCGATAGAATCAAAAGAAGCGTAATTTGCCGAACATAAACAGCTTACCCTAATTGTATCGGCGTAATTCCATCCAACCTCTGATGAGAGGTTGCCCAGCAAATAATACTTAACAAAAATTAAAGAACACTGAGAATTAATGTGGTTCGGATTCTGAATTAATCCTACATCCACGATCGATCAAGGAACTCTCTTAATTTCAGTGTGTGTTACAGAGTGAGCTATGTAACAGAGATTTTTAAGAAGACGACTAACTACAGAAATGAACTACATCACTTTTTATATTTAAAATTCCCGCGCTTCATTGTTCCTTAGCTCGTTAGATAAATCGCCACTGTCAGCAGCGTCTCTATACATGTAAACTGCGACTTGGCATAAGACGTGCTCTTTTATGACTTCACATTTCTGCTGAGTAGAATTGCAAGCTGATGATCAGATCCTTCCCTGCTCATGCCCTCGATATTTCCTTCACTATCTTCAGCGATTTTGTGATCAATCCTCAATACCCTCCCGCAAGATGGATGGTGTAGATTTACAATAGACATCTTGCCTAGAATTTGCTGTAACTGTGGCCCGGTGAGAGGTTTTGTCAGCACATCTGCCAACTGATAATCAGTCCTAACTAGGAGGAGTTTGACTGCTCCATTGGTGACATGATGCCGCACAAAGTGACAATCTATTTCAATGTGTTTCGACCTCTCGTGGAATTTTGGATTAGAGGCAAGTTTTAAGACAACTGGAGTGTGATTCACATCGATGCTATGCTCCTTGAGTATGTGTCCGATCCACAAGATTTCTGCTACCAGGGAACCAAGTGCCCTGTATTTAGCTTCAGTAGAGGATCTAGACACGATGGCTTGTTTCTTGGCTCGCCAAGTAATCAAGGAGGTTACCAAAAACGTGCAGTAATCACAGATCTTATGGTATCTTTACAAGCCCCCCAATCAGCATCACAAATCCTCGTAAGTCTGTGTTCTGGTCTGATGTCAGGAGGATCCCTTGGTCTGGTGATGCTTTGATGTACCTTAAAAGGTGGTGAACTGCCTTTAAATGGCCGGTCCTAGGAGCTGCTACATATTGACTGAGTTTATGTACGGCAAAGAGATGTCTGGCCGCGTGAACGTAAGGTAAAGAAGTCGGTCAATTAGTCTCCTATATCTGAAAGGATCAGTCATCAAGTCTCCATCATGTTCTGTAATCTGGCCACCTAGGTTAATTGGTGTGGTTAAAGGCTTGGCGTCCAAGTATCGTGAGTCCTCAAGTAATTGTAGTGCATATTGTCGCTCTGAGATGTAAATTCCAGCCTTACTTCGAGCCACTTCAATGCCAAGGAAGTACCTTAACTCACCTAAGTCCTTGATCTTAAAACATGATCTCATAAACTCCTTGACCTCTTGCACAGCCTCTGCCGAAGACCCTGCTAAAATTATATCGTCAACATATACAAGCAGGACAACCATATTCTGAGCCTTGCCTTTCACAAAAAGGGTATGGTCCGATTGTGTCTGTACGAAACCATGATCCTTAACCGCATTAGTGAACTTTTTGTTCCATTGTCTTGATGCTTGTTTCAGCCCGTAAATCAATTTATGAAGCTTACAGACCATCTTGTTGTTCCTAGTTCTGTCCTTATCCCTGTAAAAGCCTTGAGGCAAGTCCATGTATACCTCCTCCGTAAGGTCCCCATTCAGAAATGCATTATTCACGTCTAATTGCACAAGATACCAGCCTAGCTTAGCTGCCAAGGTGAGGCTGTTCTGTATGGTATTGGGCTTGGCCACAGGTGCGAAAGTGTCAATGTAATCAACACCCTCCCGTTGATCGTACCCCTTTGCAACTAATCGGGCTTTGTACTTCTCTATTTTTCCAGCGGAGTTATACTTAAGCTTATAAACCCAGCAGCTCACAATTGATCTTTTCCCAACTGGTAATGGAACCACAAACCAAGTAGAATTGTCTTCCAATGCCTGGAACTCCTCACGCATAGCTTGCTGCCATTCATATGAAGAAGCTGCCTGAGCATAATTCCTTGGTTCCTTGGCCACAGAAATACTGCAAATGAAGTCTTGATAGCTGATTGAGAACTGCTGTAAAAGAGAACATCTGACATGGGATATCTGGCCTTGTTCTCTGACAGTCTATTGCAGTAATAATCCTCCAAATATGTGGGCCTAGTAGACTCTCTGCCTGACCTTCTCTGCTGCTGAGGTGGCTGCTGTTCAGCAGATGGGACAACCTCTTGCTCTGGTGAAGGAATGTCCACTGAAGTCCCAACATCATTCTGTCCAAGTGATGAATTTTCCTCCCAAGGGAAATAGTCTCCTTCAACAAATGGACTCTCTACTCCTTCTACACCTTCTGCAGCAGCTTGATCATTGTAGGGCCTGGGAAGGACAAGGGATGGAAAAGGATCTTCAGGGACAGCACCTGATTGTAATCTCTTTAGCGGAAACTCATCCTCCTTGAACCTCACATCTCGTGAAATGAAAATCTCATTGGTCTTTAAATCCATGACCTTATACCCCTTGATCCCATTAGGGTAGCCCAGAAGAATGCATTCTCTTGCCCTCACATCAAATTTCTTCCTCCCTGCTGCAAGTGTTGAACAAAAACAGAGGGAACCAAAGACTGGAAGCATATGGTAGTCTATTAGTCTTTGATATAATAATTCAAACGAGCTTTTACTACCTAACATGACTGAGGGTGTTCGGTTAATCAAGTATGCATCAGTTAATATGCATTCTGACCAATACTTTACATGCAAACCAGATTGCAAATATAATGAACGCGCTACATCAAGAAAGTGTTGGTGTTTCCGTTCTACTACTGAATTTTGCTGAGGTGTTTGCACACAAGACAAGTGATGCAAAATTCCTTTTTCTCTAAACAGGTTTGTCATGTTAAGTTCCTTAGCATTATCAGATCTTATGACCTTAACTTTGCATCCAAAGTGAGTCTCAACTCAGCTCAGAAAATAGGGAATAATAGCTTGCACCTCAGATTTGTGCTTCATTAAGAACAACCAAGTAAAACGAGAATAATCATCTACTAATGTCATGAAATCCTGATGTCATAAATGTGAGGGCACGTGGAAAGGCCCCCAAACATCGCAGTGAACCAGATCAAAAGCAGAGCAAGCTATCTTTCTATCATTAGGAAATGAGAGCCTCCTCTGTTTAGCAAGAGGACAAATTTTGCAGTATGAGTCAATGCTGTCACCATTATGTCTCAAAGAACTTCTAAGCATATCTAACACCTTAGCCGAGGGATGTCCTAGTCTATTGTGCCAAAGGTCTACTGAGACTTTATTAAGCAAAATTGTTTTATCACAAACTGGTGGCAGAGTAACAGAGTCTGCTTGAAGCACATACAGTCCAGTAACCTTTCTACCCCTGCCAATCACTCGTTTGGATTGATCCTGTATGACAAAGCCTTAGCCTCAAACTGTAAATTACAGTTAGTTCTTTCTGCCAAGAGACTCACAGAAATTAGATTAAACTGAAACTAAGGAACTAGTAGCACATCTGTCAAAATTATGTGTTGGTTAACAGCAAAGGAACCTGCTCTTCTAACCTTAATGATAGTGTTATCTGGTAGAATGACACTCGATTCTTTTATCTCATGCAAATCATGCAAAATACTTTCATTGCCACACACATGTCTAGTGGCTCCCGAGTCAATTAACCATAGTGTTTTATCTGTGATCTTTGGTAAGTTAAAAGACAAGCACATACCTCCACCCTTCTCAGTTTGTCTCCTTGATTCTTCTGCCATTGGAGGTAGACTTCCTGTTGATTGGCTTATCAGATCCTTAAGACTTTGCAACGGGAAGGATGTCAGCTGCAACTAAACCACTTGATCACTGTTAGCTGCTGAAGCACCCAGTTTCATGTTCTGCTCCACAGAGATGTAGTTCATCCTAGCTCCTTTGTTCCTCTGAAACTGCTTGAAGCCTAGGGGAAAGCCATGGACCTGGTAACAGCTCTCAATGGTGTGGTCCCTTTTGTTGCAGTGAGTACACACAGGTTTTTTCTCTTCTCTTTTCTGGAAATGAGGCCCTTTCTTGATGATGTCTGAATCAGTCTTTGCCAGCATTGCCATACTGCTGTTTGGATCATCATGCCAGCTGCTGAAACAAGACCCATAGTTCTCTGTTTCTCTAGCAAGGAAAACACCATATTGATCGAAGGCATGGGCTCCATAAGGAGGATCTGACCCCTAATCTGTGAATACGATTCATTCAGCCCCATCAAGAAAGCCAATACATATCTTTGTCCAAATAAGCCTTCATCCCTTTGATACCACCACAAGAACACTCACAGGTTGGTCTGTAGCTAATCAATTCCTCCCAAAGGGTCTTTAGCTTGGTGAAGTAAGTTGCAATATTGTTCGACCCCTGGGTCAAGTTGACTAATTCCCTCTTGAGTTGGAAAACTCGGGGCTTGTTTGTTTGGCCAAATCTCTCATGTAAATACTCCCAGACCTCGCGCGTCGACGCGCTATACAGGATGCTGGCCGAAATTTCTTTGGTGACCGAGTTTAATATCCATGAAATCACAACGTTGTTGTTCCTTTTCCACGCGCTTAGCTGATTCTTGGTGCTCACTGGATCTTGGGGATCAGCCACCGGCGGCAGTAAATCACCATTAACGAAGCCTTCTTAATTCCTTCCTATCAACGCTATCATCATCGCCCGACTCCACGTAGCGTAGTTGTCACCATTCAGCAACTCGTGTACAAGAATCTGCCCGGATGTGTCATTGCTATTTAGGAAATAAGGATCGTTGATTAGCACCATGGCCGGTGGAGCTGGATTCGTTAATACGGCGTCCATTTGTCAAGACAAGAAATCTGAATTGAAAAATTGGGAAATTGCAGTTCTTGAAATCACAGCTCGCAGCTTTCTGCTCTGATACCATAACAAAAATTAAAGAACACTGAGAATTAACGTGATTCGGATTTTGAATTAATCCTCATCCACGATCGATCAAGGAACTCTCTTAATTTCAGTGTGTGTTACAGAGTGAGCTATGTAACAGAGATTTTTAAGAAGACGACTAACTACTAAACAGAAATAAACTACAGCGCTTTTTATATTTAAAATTCCAGCGCTTCATCGTCCCTTAGCTCGTTAGATAAATCGCCACTATCAGCAGCGTCTCTATAAGTGTAAACTGCGACTTGGCATAAGACGTGTTCTTTTATGACTTCACATTTCTGCTGAGTAGAATTGCAAGCTGATGATCAGATCCTTCCATGCTCATGTCCTCGATATTTCCTTCACAATCTTCAGCGATTTTGTGATCAATTCTCAATAATACTTGTGGCCGGTGTGTAGCCTCAAGACTCTTTTTTTGTTAAATCATTGTATGACACACAATGAGTTCATAGATCACTATACCGTATGGAAAATCGATATATAACGAAGTAAAGGGATGATAGAAAACTGACATGAGAGCATCAGGGATGACCATCCTCTTCACCTTGTCATACGGAGGTGGGACGCCTTCGAACACCTTCAATCGAGCGAGTGCGGCTTCACCATGCTTGGTCTTGTGAGGAATCATCCTAACAAAGCTCGGCATAAAATCAAACACCATTCGGGCACCAAATCGACCACTACGCGAAGAAAGAGCAAAACAAACCTCACCCGCGAATGGTCCTCCATAGGATCTTAGAAGGAGCTCTGAAGTGGATCGGACAGTGGGACGGCTTAGTGTTCATCCTCTTTCTGAGGAACCTAAGGTACTTCATCTTCTGCCTCATCAAGCCGCCGGACAAACAGATCTCTTCCCATCGAACGACGGTCACTCTCTGGCCGTTCAACAGCTCCTTGGTGATGATCGACGCCAGTCGGCCGAGCACGAGGTGTTGCGCGTCGACCACGATGCGCTTTACGCATATTCTTGAGCCCGACTCCATTTCTTCTTCGTTCTCCTCCACACACACACACACACACACACAATAACTTGGCTAGGTTTTTCTTTTATAGTATGAGGCTTTCGTTATTTCGATGATATTGGACCTAGGCCATTAATACAATAAAGCCCATGAGCCCACTCAGTCAAAATATTAGTCCACTATCACAAGTAGGCTTGTCAATCGGACGGGATATTCTCTAATCCCCGGGAAATACTCCCCGCCCCGTTGTCCGCAGTTATAAATTATATCCTTGGTAAATATAAATACTGACGAAAACATATGGTAACATAAACAATGTTTAAACAAAGTATAGAGAAAAGAAGTATAGCAGGTCGGGACAAGGACAATTTCATCTCCGTTTACTTAGTAAGGACAAAGGTGGGGATTCGCCTCTTTGACAGCCCTATACGCAAGTTTCGGAGACTTCGGCATTCATAAGACTTTCTTCGGAGTTTAAGAACTACAAAGATACATGAGCTAAATAGCCCGAATGGGTCTCTCCGTCAACATTCGAGACGGTAGAGAACAGAGGCTCGCGTACGAGCAATAACAACCGAAACACCAGAACAACGAAAAAATTGAAAGAAAATAAAATACATGGTCTAGAACTAAGGAACTAAAAAACCTATCACAAAAAAGCTATTAAGCTAAATTTACAATACTCTTCACTTTCTTCGGGCTTCGACACGAGGATTTTGTATTCTCCGAACAGGGCTGCACAGAGGGAGAAGAAAACTCCACTGCGGAGACAAAGCTCTCAGCCTAAGGCGAGAGAAACGGACTCCTACTAGGGAGACTCGTGGGTGAAGGCGGCGAAAGGTGATGGGGGTGGGTGGCGGCGAGCGTTGGCCAGACGCGTGACAAATCCATTTCAACAAAAAAAAAGAAAAAAAGAAGATGAAGACCGAGAATCACTACACCTAGATGAAGAAGAAATAGAAGAGAAAAGTAAAGAGCCGTCCCTCAGGCCCCAACTTCCAATAATGGAAGAAGGGGGAGAAATTTTAGGATTTGTTGATTTGTTTTATTTTTTTTTTTTTGTGGGAGAGGATTCGGAGGAGAGAGAGAGTGCATTCTCTTCTTTATTGTTAGTTACTCTCTTCGACAACACTTTTCCTTTGGTGGTTACCAAAGAGTATACATGGCCTATTTAATACCAGAAATTTCATTGTAATAAAACCTAGATCTCTATTCTAAAGCACATGCAGTGAGAGAAAGGCAAAAATAGTGATGTTTTTAAAATAGAAATGCAAATATAGTTAACTTTTAACAATATGGCAAAACTAAACAACTTTTTCACTTTTAAGTATTATTTTTTGTAATCGACACCAATCCAGTTGATGTTTTATTAATGCAAGAGATTCTCGTTGCTGCTTGATGCGAGTCAATGCATAAGAGATTATGTTTTAATTGAAAGTGATTAAATTTAATTGGGGTTAAAAATATAAGTATCTATAAAATATTGCTCTATTCTAAAGCACATGCAGTGAGAGAAAGGCAAAAATAGTGATGTTTTTAAAATAGAAATGCAAATATAGTTAACTTTTAACAATATGGCAAAACTAAACAACTTTTTCACTTTTAAGTATTATTTTTTGTAATCGACACCAATCCAGTTGATGTTTTATTAATGCAAGAGATTCTCGTTGCTGCTTGATGCGAGTCAATGCATAAGAGATTATGTTTTAATTGAAAGTGATTAAATTTAATTGGGGTTAAAAATATAAGTATCTATAAAATATTGCTCATTAGTAGCAACGACTGTGGGAAATTGTAATTTGAAATAGTTTTGCACTTCAATTTTAAAAACATTACTTCCTCTGTCCCACTTATTACCTCCCAAAAATTAGTAGGCACGTAGATTAAGAAACCAAAATTTTTTAATATTATAGTACACTTTTAAAGAATGGAGAGAGAATCTCTTGCATTAATAAAACATCAACTGGATGGTGTCGATTAGAAAAGAGTATTTTCGAAGTGTACCGCTGAGACCTATTGAGCTATTTAGCCATGTATCTTTGTTATTAATGCAAGGTATCGTTTCGGAAAAAAAAAGGAATGGAGGGAGAAAACTAATTAGTGAGCATGCAAATTAAGAAGCATTTTTTAAAATATAAATGGTGTAATTAGTTTAATTTTTGGAGTAATTTTTTACCAAAATTAGAAATGTGAAGAATTATGTGGGACGCCCGAAATAAAAAGATGGAAAAAAATAAGTGAGACGGAGGTAGTACTACTTTTGCCTTTCTCTCCTCATCTCCTCATTCGGTTTGTCGGATTTCGTTATCTCGAGGTTTAATCATCCAAAAAAAAATCACCAACGTTAGATTTTCCGAAAATTTGAGCAATAGGCGTGCAACAAAAATCCCTCCATGTAAGTCCTCTCAATTGTCTCTCCATGTAAGTCCTCTCAATTGTCTTGGATAATAATAAATAGCATCATCAACTTCAACTCCATGAAAAACTACAGAACAGCCATGAATTAATACAACTAAAAACACAATTGTCCCCTTTTCCGCCTCCTCAGAGATGATTCCCACGGAAAAATCCACCCTCATCTCAACAGCATATCGAAACACTTCGAAAAAGGCTCCCATGTTTAAAGACGTGGCTGACAAACACCATCTAATGAGAGAGAGCGGGGGGGGGGGGGGGGGGGGGGGTGGTTGGTGGGTTGGTTCAAGAAGTGTACTCAAATGGCTGCGGTGGGGCGGGTTCTTCGTCGACGGCCATGGCAGAGCCCGACCCTTGTTGTTGCCCAGTAGTGGCTGCTGGGTTTCCCGAAATGGGCGAATCAGTGAGTGAGAGTACTTCGGCTTCGTTTGGGCGAAGATCTTTTAGCAGCACAAAGCCAGATGGGGCGGGTTTCACTGGAATGTATCTGCTTTCTTCGAGGAATTTGACGAACTTCTCTTGGGTAGGGATGACCCTAGCTGGATTTGTCAGCAGTTCGAAAGATGGCTCGGGCTCGGTCTTTTTATCTGGGGCAACATCAACCTGCCAAGGCCCACAAATCACGTGAAGTAAAGTTAGCCACTGTTTAAAAGACCCGTCTCATATTATGAAGCAGAAATCCAAGTTGAGTAAAACAAGTGCCAATTCATGTAAAAAGGGAAGGCTTTTCCGTATAGGAAAGCAGTTTTGGGTCCTAATTTACTTCTATGAGAAGATAACTTTTCGACGACAGCTGGGGTGGTAAAAAGAATGAGGAAGAATCAAAACGTCTAAAAGTGAAATTATATGAATGGAAGAAATAGTATTGACCTGCATGGACTCTCCATCCTTGTCACTCGTTTTGCCCTTCCCATGGCTTGACTCAGCCTTTTCGGCAGCTTTCTCTGCTTCTTTCTTGGCAACTCTGGACTTTGCTCTAGCAGAAGTTGACAAAACAGCGGTTGGTAGTTTCACGGCTGACGTAGTGGTGGGTACTGTGGTGGGCTTAGGATATTCGAACAATGAAGGTTTCGCGTGAGATAAGAATTCAAACTTGGGAACTTTTAGGTCGTAGTTCAGCCCGATGAAAGCCGTGGCGGAAAATGCCAAACTGACGAAGTAAATAAGCGGATACCAATACCAAAACTGACTGAACACAGCAAGACCGACGACTGCAGTCATTTTGTCATGTTTGGTCTTCGAAAGCAACTTTATAGTCACGTTTCGACCGCCGGCGTCTAAAATCCCAGAAGCTAAAACGGCACCCATCTTGCTCATCGTGTCTTCGTGCTTGTCAAGGATGATTTTTCCAATTGTCGCCTGAGCAGCAAAATGAAACATAAGGCAAACAAAGATAAACATGCGAAAAGGTCCATTACAAGTTAGTACCTGAATACACCAACACGAGAGTCACTGGCCTCATTGACTTGGACCATGACCATTGCCATTGCAATGAGAGCACCCTGGCGAACAAAATCCACCACGTCTGATGTCAATGGCTCAAGCAATGATATGGCCTCACTAAGACCAGTACCCGCACATGAAATTCCCACTGCCAACGCAGCGCCATACCGAACATGTGGATTGTAGGATTCTGACAAGAGGGACACAATTCTTGGAGTCTGCATTCAACAAAGGAAACTCTGTCTAAGTAGAGTTGGGAATCAGACACACAAATGCAGGTTTTGCACCATAAGATGATCACATACGAGAAAACATCCAAGTTAAAACATATGCATGCACGAAGAGGAACATATCAAGTTGGAAAACAGAAGAAACTGACCTGTTCAGGATCAGAGTACAACACAAAACCGAGAGCAAGAACAGCAGTTCGTCTGACATCGTCGCTTACGTCAGAAACAGCAAAGTGCAGAAGCTGACGTATAGCCTTATTATTAGCTGTACCTCTGTATGCCAACGCCAGAGCATACATTCCGCCGTAGCGCAATATAGGATCTTGATCGCGAGTCATTTGCTCAATAAGCGTATCTGCTTCTTCCTCTCTTCCATAGACAGTCAATGCGATCCCTAACGCCAGACCCCTGTTAACAAATAGTAAGGGTGAGAAAAAAAAACATCATCCAAGATCGTTTAAGTAAGGCATTTTACCTAATGATTTTCTCATGCTGGGTCTCATGCGCATAAGCAAGCATTTCACCAGCCTTCTCACTTGCAGTACCAACCATGAGCAAGCCCATACTTATCCCTGCAGCCTCACCAGCAACCGCACTGTCAGTGTAGAGTACATTCTTTATATCATCAAATATATCATCATCAGCAGTCCCTAGTGCTGCCAAACCAAGACCAAGACAGGCACCATGTTGAATAACCTGCATTAATAGGTATAGTACAAATTCAGTTACATGCTTTTTTTGTTAAATGGAACACATGTAGGAAACTTATAAGAATCTAAACCTCAACGTTGGTGCTCCTTAGGCTCTCACGGAGAAATTGCTTAATTCCCTCTCCATGGTTTGCATGGATCAATCCTAAAGCATACAACGCTCCACCTTCAGAATACGGACTTCCACCACCACCAGCCCCACCCTGCGGCAAGTAAGGTGCCATGAGAGATCTACCTTGCTGCAGATGACCATGGTGAATGACACCAAGTCCTGCAGTTGCACTAAACTTAGCCCAATTTGTTGCCCTACTTAGCCAGTCCTGAAAATACATTAATTGTCAGAGAAGGGTTCGGCGAACATATGATTAAAAAAAGTATATATAAAGTTCACTCAAGAAAAGGGTAATACCAGATTCTCCCTGAGAAAAGTATCGACGGTGGTTCCAGCATGCATAATAGCATTTGCGTATATAGTTGCACTATGGCAGACACTATTTCTCATCTCGACAGATTGCTTTATTGTTTTCAGAATAAGAAGATCAGATCTGTAAGTAGATTGCAACCAACTGTGTTAAACCATCTATATTTGTTGAAATGAAAAGCCTCTGATAATGATTCCACTCACTTGTTATGGCTGTATAAAAATTGCAGAGCAAGCTGAATTGAAGCTTCTCCTGACAGTATTCCCCTTATTTTTGTTAACCTCTCCCCATAAACTGCTTCACGTGGATCAACAGTTGTTAAGTTGCCATCCGTTTGACTCCCATCCGCCATCTGCACATCCCCCGATGTGACACGGTTTCCACTTTGCACAGAGTCGGGCTGAGTAGATTCCGAGGCCCTTACCTGTTCTGAAGATTGTGTCTTGGATTTTGGAAGTTGATCCCTCACCTTTAAGAGAAACGCTTGCTGCTCATTTTCCACAAGATCAAAAGCTATTTGAAATGCCAGTAGAGCATCATCCACGTTCTCTGATCGTAAGAGACTCTCCAATATGCTTACAACACCCTCTGGCTCATCCAAGAACATTAACCTCTGACAAATGCTCAAGTAATCTGGGGATGGAAGCTGCTGGTATACCTTGACAAGGAGTCGAAGTACCTGTCGATAAGAGTGAGGGTAAATATTCGCTCTACAAACGAAGAAACTTCAGAGTAGAGAGGATATAGTATTTCTCAAAAACATTTCTACTCTTTTGGAACCCAGCCACCTTTAATGCAGCAAAGAAAGGAAAGGACACATTATTGTAAAGATTCTGTACATGAGAGTAACTATAAGAGAACGGGGGGACACATCCAAAGCATTATCACCCACTTTCTAACATAGAAATCAGACATTTAAAGAAACATTTACCTCAAGTCGGTATTCTCTTCGATAAACGAAAGAATGAGAGACATCAATGCAGTAATTAATTATTGCATGGGCATTGTCACACCTGACAATTGCTTCCTCCAGCTTATCCAAACGTCTGCTTTCGATGGCCATACCTATTGCTTGCTGATATTTTCCATCTGCTATGCATCTGCAGAAGAGGTGGCGGAAATACCTTAGCAGTGAGAAATCAACATTATTAGCTTTTCAAAACACAGGTAAAAACTAACATACTTATCAAGCATCCTCTCAACAATTGCTTCCAATCTAGGGTCAATTACTGCGGATTCATCATTAGATTCAGCTGCTTTATTCTTGAGACTGGCATACTCATCAATTGCTTTGGCTGGGTGCAAGTAAAAACTTGTCAGAAAATCTTAAGGGCAAAAGCATCAATCTGAGACTTCATTTTACTGATGAATACGGCAAATAAAAAACGACCAATATCCCCATAAAGGAATACGAACAATGCAATTGTGAAATGACAAATAACTAAACCTCACCAAGAAGAGTATTCACATAATCAGAATCCTCTGACACGTCAAAAAGGGAACCAGCTCCCAGGGCATATGATAGTGAGTCATTAAGTTCCCCCAGGTAATAGAAAACCTATTTAAGAATCCAACATCAAATGTTACAAATAAATGAAGATGTTAAATCTCTTCCCTCTCGTACATATTATTTTTCTGATTGTATCCAGTTGGAGATCGGGCGTAGCCAAATTCAACTGTCTTGGTCAATAGAATTCTTTTCAACCAAACTACAACATAGGCAAACTAGTGCATAATAGTACCAAAGATTACGCATCGAGATCGTAAAGCACGTTACCTTTGAGACAAGTAAAGCTGCCAGTTGCCTCTGTTCATATTCTTCATCTTCGTATAAACTTTCACTGAACAAATAGAATTTTCATAACAAGGAGTTGAAAGAAAAACTGATTGCACAAGAAAAATTTCCTCGCGATGAACAAATTCCCTCTTATGTACGATGTTCTCGACCAGTCAACAAGCACATAAGCTCCATACTAATAGAGAAAGTGATGTGTGCAAATACAGACATTCAAGGAAGAAGTAACACCGGCAACATATAGACTAATCTTTTTCGAAAAAAACCATGGATGTATTGACCCAGAACCCGTAGTCGGAAGTGAAACTACCGCAATATCATCTGATATCCTATATAAATAACCTTAAAGATTGAAAATCAGAATTCAGACCCCTAAATATGTTAGAAGGAGAAAACTTTAAGCTAAGTTCTCTGGCTCAGCTAACTTTACAGAAATTGGAAAACTAATGTGTAATAGGTGTTGATCATCAACAGGCCAGTAAGAACCAAGAAAGCATGTTTCCAAATCCATACAAAGCAAAGAGACACTTCAGAAAAGTACCCGTATAGCAAACAAACACAACGAAGAGATTCACAGACTGAGCCATCTAATCAGCAATTACCACAGAAAACCCCTGACGAAAAAAGAAAGCATAGAGATTACGCCACTGCACGTACATAATTGGCACAGAAGTGGAGATCTCGGGCCAATAGAAGTGAACGAAACAGTTGAGGTTGGACAGCGCGTGTAATTTAAGCGTCGGGTGACTCTCATTCAGCATCGCTAGTAGCCCACCCGCTGAGCTCACCATCGTCGCCGCTGCGGCATCCATAAGTCTCGCTTACTGATTGTGGAAAATTGCGTATGAAATCGGATCTGAGCGGTACGAAGACGGAAGCCGTACGATTCTAAGTCGGGGGTTTTTCGATTTTTGCAGTCTTTACTTGAGAGGTTTCTTGGAGGAAAGGCCAACGGAGCCAATTGATGAACTATTTTGCCTTTCATATAACTAATTACGCCACAAATTACCTCTATTATTTGGAAGGCACGTCATTAATTATCTATTCTATTTTTTAAGGGGACATCAACACTAAATACCATGGTTCTGAAACCGGGCTTTCAAATTGTACCAGAAATTTTAGTGATTTAAGGTTTAATGGTTTAACCGGTATAAAATCGGAATAAAACCGGAGTCAAACCGGTATCTTTAAATATATATTTGTGATTGAATCAACTAAATAACATAGATTATATAGAATTATAGATGTTTATTTAGTAACTTTTTTATATATTAGAATTTTATAAAATTGAGGGTCAAAATTAAATAAAGTTAATATTGTTGGTAGTTGAAATTAGTTATGCCAAGGGCTCCTGAAATTAAATTTGTAAAATTTTGGGTGGAAGACTAAATAAAATATAAAAGCTAATCCATTAGTTAATTATGAAACACAAAATATTTGAGGTCCAGAGAATTCGATCCTAGGCCATTTAGATCACAACCCACGACTTCACCACCAAGCGACATATAATTATCTACAGTTTTGTTCATTTTTAAATCTTGTAATTATTGTCTGTTTTTTCTTTTTCCTTTTTCTAAAATAGCTTCAACCGTTTGATTGGCGGGATGGGTTTAGATGGTATTAGTTTTAGTTGGATTTATATAAAGGGGAGTAAGTTTTTTGAGTGTTTGGTTGTTGGGTTTAAATAATAATGTCCGTCGTGTTCGGTAGATGATTTTAGATGGTATTAGGTTTAATTAGGGTCAATTACAATTTTACCCTTATGTGTAATTTAAATATTTAATAATTCTTGGTCTAGGGCTTATCTTCCTGCATAGTACACGGCTGACCCCTTCATCTGAATTCAGGTTTGCCAAATTTTTTTATTGCTTATTTTTGTCTGGTTCATATACGGCTGAGGGCTGAACCCATTTGAACTAAGGTTTGCAATTTTTCTTTTCTTGATTTTGTTTGATTCAGCAAAAGTTTCGAAAATATTTTGTATGGCAAATTCTCAAAGATCGCTGCTTTTTGATTATATGTGTCATGTGTGTGTTCTTTGATCAGTTAATCTTTGTTTCATGGTTATTAACCAAGGCCGATCATCTGTAAACAACACCAGTTTCCTTTTGGTTCGATCTGACTCCAATTTTCTTTATATTTTTAATTTTTTGTTTGCTCATATTAAGATACGTTTTTCGAAGATTTAGTCATCCTTGATTATTTATAAGCATACTTCATCTGTTCTCGAAGTATAAAAAAAGAACTGAAAATATCATGCACCCATTTTGAAATTTCCCAAACCCATATATGCGCAGCACATTCAACCTCATAAAGCAGCAATCAAGTCAAAGAATCGAAAATATCTACCATCCCCCAACTAAAAAATTTAGGTTTAACATAAAAGTCATACCAGCTTTCAAAGGTAATGAAGGTTTATATCTTGTGTGCTTGGACAGTTTTTATCGCCTCTGGGACGCTCGCTGGTGGTTGGGTGTCATCGACTGAGATGATCGTCGGTTGGTAGTCTTGGTCGCATGTGGTGTCTAATTGATGTTGAAATGATTTGTTTCAACGAGTTGCAACGGAAAGGGTAAACTAAGGAAATAAATTTTGAAACCAGGGATAAATATGTCAAAGGAACATAGGATTAGATAAAGGAAGGGGGTAAGGCTGATTTATTTAATACTTAATAGGGGGTATTAAGAGGTATTAAATAAATCCTACCTTTAAAATAACCTCCCTACCAAACACAACTTTTATTAATCCTTACCCATCTAAACCCCCCTAATATCCCCTACCAAACACACTCTATAAGAGGTAGGGCTGTTCATTCGGTTAAAACCGAACCGAACCGAAAATTCGGTTAACCGAATTTTCGGTTCAACAATTTTATAACCGAAAACCGAACCGAACTTAATCGGTTCGGTTCGGTAAAAACCGACTTTTTTTTCGGTTTTTTCGGTTACCGACCGAAAATACCGAAATAAAAAAAAATAATAATTTTTGGAAAAAAATAATATTTCGGAATTAATTTATATTATATTAATTAATTTATTAAATATATATTCATTAATTTATTAAAATACATATATTAATTAATTTATTAAATATATATTAATTAATTTATTAAATTTCGGTTTTTTCGGTTTTTATTCGGTTAACCGAATAACCGAACCGAAAAAACCGAAATTTTCGGTTTTCTATTTTTAAGAACCGAAAACCGAACCGAACCTTGGTTCGGTTCATACCGAATTTTCGGTTTTCGGTTCGGTTATTCGGTTATCCCGATTTTTGAACACCCCTAATAAGAGGTATTAGGGGGGTTTAATTAAATCTCATCTTTAAATAAAGGTCCCAACCAAACACCATTTTAAATAAAGGGGGGTTTGATATTTTTTGTTGAATAACACATTTATTTGATGATATACTACGCGTCATACGTGATTTTCTTAAGAAATTATGTTTGATGAAATATGTAACTTTGGGTACTACGAACAACAGACGAGTGATACGAAAAAGATACTACAAGCAACCTATGCATGGTATTACGCTAGCATACGTTATTGTACTATGAACATCTATATATTGGTACCACAAGTATCTGTATGTTGGTACTACAAATTTGGATAAGCGTTTTCGATGCCGTTTGAATTATTTTTGGTCAGTATGTTTCCGTAGTTATAAGTATTATATTGATAATTTGGTATCAATATCGCTAGGTTAATATCTAGAATTATGATTGTTACATTGAAACACCAACTTTCTCTATGATACTAGTAAGAACATCTTACTATATAGTCAATATTTTTTTTTGGTAGAAGGAAATTTCCATTTACCACAGTCTCAATGACAGTTTTGTACATCAGTTAACCACAACACATAGGAATTAGTACACAGGGCTCGAACTAATAGTGTGAAACAACACAGACCTAGCAATACGCTTGCTGTGACAGAATGATTGGAGTCTCCATTGCATTTCCTTCCTAATCATAACATTGATTTGCAGCACATCCTTCGCATCTTGCTCGTGAAACCTACGATTCCTTTCACACCAAATGTGATATAAGGCAGAGGTATAGCAGGCCACTGTAATGCAGCTCTGAGCATTCCTTTTCTTTCCCACACATATTCCAGCCAACAACATAGGTCCTCAAATGATTTGATAACCATTCAACTATGCAGCCAAGCGTTGACTCTCTCGAGCACTTGCTGGCTAAATGTGCAAGCCATGAAAATATGGTCCACAGATTCATCAGCCTTATCACATAGTTTGCATCTTCCATTAGCTACAGTCACACCCCATGCTTGCAATCTATGAACAGTGAGCACTCTCTTCTGTAAGATCAACCAAAGAATAAAGGATTGTTTTGGGATGTTAATCCTATTCCATACAGCTTTACAGTATGGGAAAGCTGTGAGTTCTCCTCTAAGCCAAAGATAACCCGTTCGGGCAGAATACTGACCATCTATAGCCGGTAGCCATCTGCTGCCCCTGTAACCCATTTTAAACCTATCTTTCAACTTGTGCAGCTTTCTCCAATGCCAACATGAGTCGACAGCCGGGTGAAACTCCCAGAAATTTGACTCCTTCAAGTAAATCACATTAATCCATTTTATCCATAAGGAATCTACCTTCAATGTAATATCCCATATTTGCTTCAATAGGTATTTAACTGTAGAAACCTGTTTTTTAAGCATCAAAATTATCAAATTTGGGGATACAAGAAAAATCTATTCCAAATATACCCTCTATTTTTGGTATACATTAATATATTGGACGATAATTATAGTCCCCAATTTTGAGGCATGAGCATTTCTGGTCCTCCATGTTCCGAGGTGCAACTTTTAGTCCTACCGTTTTGGACGGTTTTGGTCCCTCGATTAATTTAATCGCTAATTTAGACGAAATTTAACACATGATAGCCCATGATCTCCTTTTACTCGACTTAAAACGTCTAAACACACATGAAAAAGTGATACATCGGGGAATACTGTTCTCCCTTAATATATTTCACAACGCACGCACTTGAGTGTGCAAAAACTATTAGTAGTTTTTAATCGACAAAGCCTTGATGTAAAACGTAGGTATTTTCTTATAAAATTATTATGAGGATGAATGTCAACTAATTATATTGGAATACAAGTGTTAGGATCGGTTAACATGTTTAAGGGGAGTGAATAAACCTTTGACTCTTTTTCGATTATGTGACTGATTTGTGCGATGACTAGTATTCAATCAGTGATCGGTCAGTATTAGTGTGGAAAAAGATACTGAACAATTGAAACCAATGTGTAATGAGATGCGTGATGGGCCAGTAGAATCCACATTCTAGTACCTTTTGTGCGGTTCGGTTGCCTCCATAATGACCTCCGCACGGTCCCGTGTGGCAATGTCCCAAGATATCGATTGTTTCAGGAAAGGTTACGCATCGCCTGATTATATTATCCGCACAAATCCTAAATAGATAAGGATCATCCCAAAAGTAATACTTCAAGTTCGAGAAGAATTTCTTCCTCTGGTGACTCGTGTATTCCCTTGGTAAGATCCTAGCTACAAGATAGTTAGCAATATCGGCATACCATGGAAGTTCATCAGGTACCTCATGTATAGCGTAAAGGTGTTCATCGGGAAAGTAGTCTTGGATCGTCTCCTCTTTGGTAACCTCGCAGGGTGTCTCTTCTAGTCTCGACAAGTGGTCTGCGGCAAGATTCTCCGTTCCCTTTTGGTCGCGGAACTCCACGTCGAACTCTTGGAGTAGTAAAATCCATCGGATCAGCCTCGGCTTTGCATCCGGCTTCGCAAAGAGATGCTTAATGGCTGAATGATCTGTGTAGATGATGACCTTCGATAGGATAAGATATTGACGGAACTTGTCGATTGCAAACACGACTGCAAGCAATTCCTTCTCGGTGGTAGTATAATTCGATTGCGCCTCATTTAAAGTCTTGCTTGCGTAGTGTATCGGCTGGAAATACTTTTCCCGTCGCTGGCCCAAAACTGCACCTACTGCAAAATCACTGGCGTCGCACATTAGTTCGAAGGGTAGCCTCCAATCGGGGGCTACCATGACAGGAGCATTAATAAGCTTTTCCTTGAGTAGAGTAAAAGCATTCATACAATCGGTCGTCAACTCATAAAATATATCTTTTTCTAGCAAGCGAGTTAAATGTCTAGCAATTTTAGAAAAATCTTTAATAAATCTACGATAAAAACCAACATGTCCTAAGAAACTTCTAATTGCTTTTACCGACGAGGGTGGAGGTAATCGTTCAATAGTTTCTATTTTTGCTCTATCTACCTCGATTCCTCTAGCCGATATCTTATGACCTAAAACGATACCTTCTCTAACCATAAAATGACATTTTTCCCAATTTAGCACAAGGTTCGTTTCCTCGCATCATTCAAGTACCGCCTTAAGATTGGAAAGACATACTTCAAATGAGTTACCAAAAATCGAAAAGTCATCCATGAATACCTCCATTCCTTTACCGATTAATTTGTCGAAAATGGCCATCATGCACCGTTGGAAGGTAGCCGGGGCATTGCACAGTCCGAAAGGCATCCTCCGATATGCAAAGGTTCCGAATGGGCACGTAAAAGTCGTTTTCTCTTGACTTCTGGTGCGATTGGGATCTGCAAATAACCTGAAAGACCATCAAGAAAACAATAAAATTCATGAACGGATAAACGCTCAAGCATTTGATCAATGAACGGTAAAGGAAAGTGATCTTTTCGTGTCGCATCGTTTAATTTCCGGTAGTCAATGCACACTAGGCACCCTGTAACGGTCCTTGTTGGAATGAGTTTGTTTTTCTCGTTGGTTACCACCGTCATTCCTCCCTTCTTCGGCACCACTTGAACTGGGCTTGCTCATTGTCACCCAATTTAGGTGGAGATTTTGTAATCGCGGCTGACTTCTCCAATGGAACAGTGTTCTTCAGAGTTCAGGCGATTTCACACACTGTAGTTTGCAATCCGTGCCACTCCTTGATTTGTTCAGTGCTAGATCATCGGGAGGGGGCGGCGTCGTCACCATCGTGACCGGCGCCGTCCTCTGTGTCACCGTTCTTCTCTTCTTCGCCATAGCTTAGTCAATATTTTCGATCTATTGAAAGTTAGTGTTTACGTTTTACATTACCGTGTGTCTAATATTTATTATCTTCCGTATGTTGGAAGTTCTGATGCCTTATTCACACAATAATCAACGTGTTTCGATAATTAAAAACGTGGTACGAAAAAGATATTACAAGCAACCGACACATGGTACTACGCTAGCATACGTTATGGTACTACCGACATCTATATATTGGTACCACAATCAGCTGTATATTGGTATTACAAATTAGGTTAAGAGTTTTTCGACGCCGTTCGAATTATATTTGATCAGTGACCTATGTTACCATAGTTATAGGTACTATATTGATCATTTGATATCAATATTGGTCGGTTAATATTTAGAATTATGATTATTACATTGAAACACCAACTTTCTTTCTACTTAATATGACACTAGTAAGAACATCTTACTAGATCGTCAATATTTTTAATATATTAGAAGTTAGTGTTTACGTTTTACGTTATCGTGTGTTTAATATTTATTATCTTGTGTATTTTGAAAGTTCTCATGCCTTAGTTGCATAATAATCTACGTGTTTTCGATAATTAAAAACGTGCTACGGAAAAGATACTATAAGTATCCTACGCATGGTACTACACTGGCAAACGTTATGGTACTACGGACAACTATATATTGGTACTACGAACATGTGTATATTGGGGCTGCGAGCATCAAACATCTTCTGAAAGGAACAACATGTCAGAGTGCCATCTTTTCGTGATTTATTACCTAATATGTCAGAAGTATGTCCAGTCAGAAATTGTCCCTAACAACGTCGAAGACTTTCTTTACATATGCGACTTATTTTTTGATGAAATATCTCAAGTAATGTTACCGTACTCTTACTTCACATTTATATGGTACCTATTTCTGAAAGGATACCGTACCCTCTATGGTATATTTATAGTACGTTTGTTAGATAGAATATAGTACTTTGTTGGCAAATATTACAGTACCTTTTATAACCATATGGTGTACCGGATGTTACATACCATCATGAACATACATCACAAGTTTTCCATCCACACATTGGCATCACAAGTGTGCCATAACCTATTGGCATCATTTGGACAAAATAAACCATACAAAAGAGCAACTAAAAGGTTGTTGGAACAAAAACAGTAATAAAATACAAGGTAAATACGAACGCTACATCTATACGACTTCTCCACAAGTACGACGATTATGCCGCATTCGAAGGCTTACTCAATGCGCAAGTAGCAGTGATATTCTGAACAAGGTTTGGAAATAAACAAGGGTCAATCCTTTCTCGCATCGTTCGTGCATCATCGTCATAATTTTCACACGACATGTTGGGTTGAAATTATGTTTGATTCTATTACTGCATAATCCGTATACGAAAAACCCCCACATTATTGACATACACTACCATACGTTTCAAAATTGAAATACCAAACTACTGAAATAAGGAGTACCAAACTACTGAAACAAGGAGTACCAAACTAATAAACCAGGGGTACCGTTGTCAAAGCATATGTATGATGAACTATCAAGACCCTACAACTCCTATGAAAACAAGACGACAGACGAACCCAAACTTATTTAGTCATGCATTCATCTCTCAGATTCAGGCAACCAAAGTTGATGAAGCACTCAAGGATGACAACTGGATAGAGGCCATGCATGAAGAACTGAACCAGTTTGAGCGTAGCGAAGTATGAACTCTTGTTCCAAGACCAGCCCAAACTGTGATTGGGACAAAATGGGTGTTTAAGAATGCTAAATGAAGATGGAGTTGTTACTCGAAACAAGGCCATACTGGTTGCTCAAGGATATCGACAGGAAGAAGGAATTGACTATGATGAGACCTTCGCACCAGTTGCAAGACTTGAAGCCATTCGGAATTCTTAGCATATGCAGCTCATAGGGACTTCAAAGTATTCCAAAGTGAATTTCTGAATGGAACGATATCTAAAGAAGTGTATGTTGCTCAACTACCTGGTTTCGAAAGCCATGAACATCCTGATCATGTCTACCGATTGAAAAAGGCTTTCTATGGACTGAAACATGCACCGAGAGCTTGGTACGAAACACAGTCAAAATTCCTAACTGATCACAAGTTCACCATTGGAGGAGTTGACAAAACACTATTCAGATTTACGAAGGGCGACCATCTACTGATTGTTCCGATCTATGTAGATGACATTATTTTTGGTTCAACCGATGCCAAGTTATGCAAGCGGTTTTCTAAATTGATGCAAGATCAATTTGAGATGAGTATGATGGGTGAACTTACTTTCTTTCTGGGACTTCAAATAAGGCAGTTGGAGCATGGGATATTCATCAATCAAGCCAAATACACAAAGGAGCTGCTCAAAAAGTTCGGCATGGAAAGCTGCTCACAAGCAACAACGCCTCTGAGTTTCTCAATCAAATTAGACAAGGACGAAAATGGAACTTCAGTTGAGGTTACCAAATCTCGGGGCCTAATTGGATCATTACTCTATCCAACTGCCAGCATACCGGACATCATGTATAGCGTCTGCCTGTGCGCCCGGTTTCAGTCCGATCCAAAGGAAAGTCACTTCACAACTGCAAAGCGGGTCTTGAAATATCTCAAAGGAACCATCAATGTAGGCCTGTGGTATCCTAAAGACTCAAGTCTGTCCTTGCATGGCTGTACCGACGATAACTATGCCGGTTGTAAGATAGAACGACGAAGCATTAGTGGGACATGTCAGTTTCTTGGTGACCGGTTAATCTGTTGGTTCATTGAGCCGTGTGAGGCGATTCTTTTTTTCTTGCAAGTCTCGATCGTAGATCTCCTCGTGTCTTTTTCCTTATTTTTCTTCTCTCGTGTGCTTTGATCGATCATGTGGGTGTATGCTTTTCTTTTTATTTATTTATTTATTTTTTTAAATCATCACTTGGGCTTGGGTCTTTCTTGGGCCGGAACAGATGGGCTGACTTTTACTTTTCGGCCCAATTATTTTTGGGCCGATATTTGATTCGACGGTTCCTCAAATTCAAACCCGAATATTCCCGGTTGTAATTCTTTCTCTCAATATCTGTCAAAAATCAATTATAAACGTAGTACGTATAATATTCGAGGGAAATTAAAATAAATAACAACCGATAATACGCTTTTATGGGGTATAAAATACGATATAAATTTCATTTATCAAATATCCCCACACTTAAGCCTTTGGTTGCCCTCAAGCAAATAAAAATAAAAAGGCATAGAGAATGATAAATCATGCAACGTACCAATCAAGAATGAAATCACGTAGGAGATAATGCAAGTAAAGTCGGAAAGCATATTTGAAATCAAGAACTAACTACACGATTTCCTTTAGCGTACCTATCAAAATTCGCACCTCACAAAGATTCACTCAAATCACTAAGTGTATGGGTTAAGATGTCAGTGATATCGCTCGGGTCATGCACTAATCTAGTCTCTACCATAAGCTTGCAAGTGATTCGTAAATCTACCACTTTCAATGATCAAGCGTGAATCGGAAGGTCTTTATCGGGTTATAAAATGGCTGAGATATGTAGGATATGCAAGGAATAAGCATAAACAGGATATGAGCTGTAGTCGTGTCAGAATTATGCCATCATCTCGAAGCGCCAAATCCGTCGTTCTTATTCATCACTTCCTTTCTTTTGCAGTTTTTTTTTTCCACCAAGCCCTTCTTCTCTCAACTTCTCAATCTAGGAAATAGATAATACGCTTTTGAGAGTGAAAGATTATCGGAGGAAGGGTTCTTAGTCAATATATTATTTTTTTCTTCTTTTTTTTTCTTCTTCTATTTTTTTTTTGCATCAGCCTCCGAAATTTCGTACGGGTTGCGCTTCTTAAGTCAGGCACTCAACCTCCACTTCTACTATCGCTCCAATGGGTTTATGTCTGAAGGCTTAATCAGTGTCGGCAATTTATAATCGGGTTTTTTTTCAAATAAAAGGCTCAGGCTCAAAGTGGCTAACTACGGGGGCCAGTCGTGGTTGGATACTTTGGCTATGGACTGAATTCCTAATGCCTTCCTCATGTTTACGCAATCACACTTTAAGTAGTTTCAAAACGTAATACACAAGCAAGTTCTGAAGAGAATTAAACTAAGCATGATTCACACAACCAAATAAATGAGCAAAAAGCTCGTAGGCTCAAAAATCTCACAAAAATCGGGTTATGTGTACGAATCTCTCAAGTATCGCCAAGTTCATCATGTAAGAAAGAAGTAGACTACGCATATGTATCCTAATTACTCACAAAATTCCAAACATAAAGTCATCCCTTCATGATAAGAAACATAATTTTCGGGAAAAAACATTTTATGCCAAATCTTCGAAAAATAATTTGTACCAAAAATCAAGACATGCATATATATAACATGTTTGCCTACATTTCACAGAAATTCCCCTCCCGACACTTAAGATTTACGTTGTCCTCAACGTAACAATCATGTAACACAAGGAAAAAGAAATAGAAAGATAAGCGAACATCCCTGAATAGTCCGATATGCATGCTTTGTACGGCTCCTCCCCACACTTGAGATTTTGAATTCCCTGCGAACGTTGAAAAACAAAATTATAAAAACTAAGAATGCGCATAGAAATAGAAGAAAATCACACGATAGGCTTGGGGTGCCTCCCAAGTAGCGCTTTCTTTAATGTCTTTTAGCTAGACATAGTTCGGTTATTTTTAGCTCCGGGTGGTATCGAGGAGGTGGATGGTTTCTTTTTCGAGCGCCTCGATGTTACCGCCATAGTAATGCTTGAGTCGGTGTCCGTTCACCTTGAAGGTCCCCTTCTTCGGATGTGTGATCTCGACAGTTCCGTACGGGAATATTCGGGTCACCGTGAATGGTCCAGACCATCTCGATTTCAGTTTGCCAGGAAACAACCGTAGGCGCGAGTTGTAAAGCAGGACATGGTCGCCTTCTTCGAATTCCCGTTTCATGATTTTACGATCATGATACAGCTTCGTACGCTCCTTGTATAGGCGAGTATTATCGTACGCCATCTGACGCCACTCATCGAGCTCGTTGATCTGCAAGTTTCGTTTTTCACCTGCAAGATTCAAATCAAAATTTAGCTTTTTGAGAGCCCAATACGCCTTGTGTTCAAGCTCGACGGGTAAATGACAAGATTTCCCATAAACAAGGCTATAGGGTGTAGATCCGGCAGGCGTCTTATATGCTGTCCGGTATGCCCATAAAGCATCGTTTAGCTTGTTCGGCCAATCCCGTCTATGGTGTTCCACAGTTTTTTCGAGTATCTGCTTCAGCTCCCTGTTCACGACCTCTACTTGGCCGCTTGCTTGAGGATGGTATGCAGTGGTAACACTATGTTTAACGCCGTATTTCTCGAGCGTTCTTGCAAATTGGGTGTTACAAAAATGCGTGCCTTTATCACTGATAATGCAACGAGGCGCGCCAAATCGTGAAAATAAAGATTTCAAAAATTTAACGACTACCCTAGCCCCAAAGGAATTCTTTACATATCCTATCCACCTCCTTTGAGACAGCCTTAGGCAGTAGAAATATCGAACCCCAATAGCCATGTGTCGCCAGCAGGACAGAATTAATCAAACACAGCCTACCCCCGTAAGATAAATTCCTTGTTGCCCATCATCGGATTCTGGCAGTGATCTTCTCCACTAGTGCCTGACATGAGCTTCTATTCCATTTAGTTGGGGAGAGGGGGACTCCCAAGTAGCTCATTGGATAGCTTCCCACCTGGAATCCTGTAATTCTCGCAATCTGATCAGCAATAGCACTAGGGATCCCAGCCAGGTACAAATTTGATTTCTGTTTATTTGCTGCCAAACCAGAGACTTCTTGGAAATGGTCCAGTGCCTCTTTCACCACTGTTACCGCTCCTGTAGTACCTTTGCAGAATAACATTAAGTCATCTGCGAAGCAAAGGTTCACCAGTTTCACAGCTTTGCATCTGGGGTGGAATCTAAACCGGAGATCTTTAGCAGCTAGCTGCAATTTTCTGGTTAGGTATTCCATTACTATCACAAACAGCAGAGGCGACATAGGGTCCCCCTGTCGCAAACCCTCTTGCGCCTTTAATAGCCTTAGTTAAGTTGCCATTTATGGAGACCTTGTAGGATATAGTGGTAACACACTCCATGATCCAGTTAACAAACTTCATGGGGAAGTTGAGTATGCATAGCCAAGACTTTAGGAAGTT
The DNA here is from genome assembly GCA_027422505.1 of Craterostigma plantagineum. Lineage (NCBI taxonomy): Eukaryota > Viridiplantae > Streptophyta > Magnoliopsida > Lamiales > Linderniaceae > Craterostigma > Craterostigma plantagineum. The sequence goes on along the minus strand of JAPQWV010000064.1, from coordinate 922,898 downwards.
CTAATCTACAGTATCATAAGCTTTTCTAATATCCACTTTCATTAAGGCCCTTGCTGAGGTATTCTTTCGATTGTAGAATCTGATCAAATCTTGGCAGAGGAGAATGTTATGTACTATGGATCTTCCATCTACAAAAGCATTCTGGTTTGCGTTGATAAGTTTCGGCAGCAGAGGCTTGATTCTATTACATAACATTTTGGCAATGCACTTGTAAAGTGTATTGCAGCAAGCTATTGGTCTGTAGTCTAAAGCAGTGTTGGGCGAGGTGAGCTTTGGGATGAGGCAAAGTACCGTACTGTTAAGTTTGGGTATCAGTTTACCTGTTTCAAAAAATTCCAGCAGAGCTGCTGTGACTTGATCCCCCACAGTGCTCCATGCCTTTTTGAAGAACCCGCTCCCAAACCCATCGGGACCCGGCGCCACTTCCTCATGGATGGATTGCATCACACTCCATACCTCAGTTTTCTCAAAGGGTTGAGTGAGCTTTAGCTGGTCTCCCAGATTCAGAGTGTATCCCTCAGCAACAATAGTCTCATCCAGAGTGTGGCCACTGCATCCCTTCTGCCCAGGACCTCTTGAAAGTATTCCAAGAAATGATTTTGAATGCCCTCTGGCTCAGTTATTAACCTCCCAGTAGTAGTAGTGATGGAGAGAATTCTATTAGTATAGGTTCTCTCTTTGATTTTAGCATGAAAGTATGCAGTGTTTTGGTCGCCTTTGTTCAGCCATCTGACTTTAGCTTTCTGCCTTAAAAACTTATCATTAGCCACGTACAGAAATCCAAATTCAGTTCTAGTTGCTACCTCTTTAGCTATGAGTTCAGGGTTAAGGGGATCCTTATGTAAGGCAGTCTGTATTTCTTCCAGCTTGGCCCTGACCACTTCTGTTCTGGTAGTGATATCAGCAAATTGTAATCTGTTTAAATCCTTCAAGGGACCTTGCAGTCTTACCAAGTTGCCACACACTGCTTTCATAGCTGAGCCACTGGGTATTTGCCAGTGTTCCTGGATAGTGGGCAGGAAGGCTGGGGATGTACTCCACATATTAAAGTATTTAAATGCCCTCCTCTGTGGTGGATACTTCCCTAAATCCCTGAGCACAACAGGGGAGTGATCCGAGATGCCTTCATGGAGGAACACTGCTGTATGATCAAAGAATATGGATATCCAGCTTTGGTTGGCAAATGCCCAATCTATCTTGCTCCAGATTCTGTTTTCTTGGATCTGTTTATTAGACCAGGTGAACTGACAACCACTTTTCCTTATTTCCTCCAGTTGACAATCAGATAGGCACTGATTAAAGTCTCTGACCTCAGCCTCAGCTACAGCTGTCCCACCCAACCTATCCTCGCAGCCCCTAACATTGTTGAAGTCCCCCATACCATCCAGGGGTCTCTTAAAGTATCACCAATCTGCCCCAATATTTCCCATAGCTGACCCCTAGCACCCAATTCATTGTGACCATAGACACATGTAAAGTAGGTAAGTAAAGCTCTGTTCTTAAGGATCTTGAAATGCATATGCTGCTCAGATTGGGAGACTAGTTTCATTTCAGCTCCTCCTCTCCACACAATCACAATTCGGCCATTACGGTGATTGATGAGGTTATGGCATATTTCCCATCCATCAAAGATTTTATCGATTGTACCCTGCACAGTTTCTTTTTGAGTTTGGTTTCCAATAGACACATGATATTTATTCTGTATTTACAGCAGAAAAGAGCCACTTCCCTCTGCTTGGCAGGGCCATTAAGGCCCCTAATATTCCATGTGACACATCTATCCATGCCAGGATCAAGGACCCTCTGCTTGGAAGGGTTGGCTATGGGGTTAGACAAGTTCCTGGCTTCCTCTCTTTGCACTAGGTCAGCCCAGGAATTTCTAGCAACATTCGCCTGTGAGCGGGTCACCTTTCCACCGTTATGTGTCAGGTCCCTGGGGGTAAACTTCTCTGATACCTGCTCAGTAGCCAGATTATTAGGAGCTGGATCAGCTGGGGTATCCTCTTTGACCACTTGGGTCTGTACCTGTTGGGAAACAGGTTGCCAAACTCTTTTAATCTCCTTCCTGCAGATAGCTGTATCATGTCCATACTGTTGGCAATTGCTACACAAGATAGGTTTCCACTCATAGGATACCCTCTGCTCTAGGAGTTGCCCCTTCTCGTTGAGGAATTTTATCTTATCCTTAAGAGGTTTATTGAGTTCAACTTCCACCAGGACACGAGCATAATTGATTCTCTCTTTCTTCCTTGTGACATCATCAGTCATGATTGGTTTCCCAATCAGACTAGAGAGTTTACTAAGTGTCCTAATCCCCCAGTACTTGAGTTCTAGCTGAGGAAACTGCACCCAGATGGGGACACTAGCTACCCCTACTTTGCTCAATTGTGTATCTGCAGTCCACGGGGCAAGAACAACCGGTTTTCTATCAAAATGTACAATCTCGTTTTGTAGGATCCTGTCTCGAGAAGCAACACTGTCAAATCTCGCCAAGTAGAGACCGACTGAACTACCCCGCCGGATTAGAGTCAAATCTAATAGTGGGATTCGTCGTGTTTTAATGCGATCTGTGGTTGACTAGTTAGGGAAGCTTGCCCAGCTATTTAATTCATAGATTAGTTGTTTACGACTCTTATGTGATAAGGCGCAGTTTCATCAGTCGTATAAATTCGTACGCATGCATTAGGAATTCTCACGGTCTAATAATTAGCTAAAATTTATAGCTTGTTAGTCGTTCGATCGAGCTAGGGGGATTCGAAGTCTCAAATACGTTTGCTTTCATAAAGTCGTCCCAACTCCGTTATCGCTATTTTATCAAATTTTTATTTTTGTGTTTATCGTTTATTTAGTTTATCGTTATTTATATTTGTACCAAACCACAAATATTTACTAGGATATTTAAACGACGGTTTTCTAAAGTATATAGTTCCTTTGGGTTCGATACTCGAATATTTGCCATTTCTATACTATTTTCGATAGGTACACTTGCTTGTTGAGCGTAGTTAGTTCGTCGATATTCATTTTATTTTTATTACTCGATCCGCTCGATCACCAATAATCCTACTCAAAACATACCGGAGGGATCAACTGAGGGGGAACGCATCAAATGGAATCGTACAAAGCTGAATCATCCTCAACAATTAATCATATGAGACCCTACAACTCCTATGAAAACAAGACGACAGACGAACCCAAACTTATTTAGTCATGCATTCATCTCTCAGATTCAGGCAACCAAAGTTGATGAAGCACTCAAGGATGACAACTGGATAGAGGCCATGCATGAAGAACTGAACCAGTTTGAGCGTAGCGAAGTATGAACTCTTGTTCCAAGACCAGCCCAAACTGTGATTGGGACAAAATGGGTGTTTAAGAATGCTAAATGAAGATGGAGTTGTTACTCGAAACAAGGCCATACTGGTTGCTCAAGGATATCGACAGGAAGAAGGAATTGACTATGATGAGACCTTCGCACCAGTTGCAAGACTTGAAGCCATTCGGAATTCTTAGCATATGCAGCTCACAGGGACTTCAAAGTATTCCAAAGTGAATTTCTGAATGGAACGATATCTAAAGAAGTGTATGTTGCTCAACCACCTGGTTTCGAAAGCCATGAACATCCTGATCATGTCTACCGATTGAAAAAGGCTTTCTATGGACTGAAACAAGCACCGAGAGCTTGGTACGAAACACAGTCAAAATTCCTAACTGATCACAAGTTCACCATTGGAGGAGTTGACAAAACACTATTAAGATTTACGAAGGGCGACCATCTACTGATTGTTCCGATCTATGTAGATGACATTATTTTTGGTTCAACCGATGCCAAGTTATGCAAGCGGTTTTCTAAATTGATGCAAGATCAATTTGAGATGAGTATGATGGGTGAACTTACTTTCTTTCTGGGACTTCAAATAAGGCAGTTGGAGCATGGGATATTCATCAATCAAGCCAAATACACAAAGGAGCTGCTCAAAAAGTTCGGCATGGAAAGCTGCTCACAAGCAACAACGCCTCTGAGTTTCTCAATCAAATTAGACAAGGACGAAAATGGAACTTCAGTTGAGGTTACCAAATCTCGGGGCCTAATTGGATCATTACTCTATCTAACTGCCAGCATACCGGACATCATGTATAGCGTCTGCCTGTGCGCCCGGTTTCAGTCCGATCCAAAGGAAAGTCACTTCACAACTGCAAAGCGGGTCTTGAAATATCTCAAAGGAACCATCAATGTAGGCCTGTGGTATCCTAAAGACTCAAGTATGTCCTTGCATGGCTGTACCGACGATAACTATGCCGGTTGTAAGATAGAACGACGAAGCATTAGTGGGACATGTCAGTTTCTTGGTGACCGGTTAATCTGTTGGTTCAGCAAGAAACAAACTTCCATAGTCAAATCCACAGTTGAAGCAGAATACTTGGCGGCTGGAAGTTGCTGCAGCAGATTCTATGGATTCAGCTTCAACTGGAAGATTATGGGATCAAGGAAACCGATACCACTATCTTTTGTGCCAATACAAGTGAAATTGCAATTACACAGAATTCGGTATTTCACTCGAGGACTAAGCACATTGAGATCCGACAACACTTCATTCGAGACCATGTGCTGAAGAAACACGTCCGCTTGGAAGACATCTCAACCGATTTGCAAGTCGCCGACATACTGACCAAGCCGCTAGCGGAAGCTAAGTTCATTTTCTTTCGAAATGCTTTAGGTTTATTAGACTTATCCTAGGAAACCTAAGCATGGAGTTATGGGCTGTTATATCAAATGAATTGATATAACTGGTTACCTAGACACCACAACAAATCGTGCAATTTGATGATCATGTTAAACCTTTCTTTTTTAAAACAGTCATTTTGTTTTGGTCAATATACACAACACCTGTCAGTTTTGACTAAAACCGATCTGAGTCACAAATACCGGTTATTCGATTTCTGAGCCTCACCTTTTAAATACCGAGTCTCTCTTCCTCATTCTATTTCTGAAACCAGTTATTCTTTATCAAAAACCGACTATTAGAACGGTATCTGTAATACCCGAATCCCACGAGTAAGCCGGCCAATAAATTTGCATACACACTATGTGAATTATGTGACTGCATGATATGTGTTTTACAATTCCAAATATGTGATACGTGACTAGCTGACTTATATGATGACAGTAATACTTAGGAAAAGTTTGGGTAACATTTAGGTGTAGGTGAGACTTGAGAAATCTTGGCGAAAATAAGCTTATACTATGAAGTGAAATTCGACCGATTGTAGTAAAGGGCAAAGTTCGGACGATATCATGTGAGGACTTAATTTTCAGGTGAAATAGAATTCTAATATTTATATAGAAATCTGTTTCGGCCGATAGCAATAGATATTGGACAAGAAATTAAAGCTTTACTGTTTGACTGAAATCGGGCGATCTTAATGTAGGAATACAGGCAATAAGAAATATAATTAAGACTTAGAAAGTCGGATGACACATCGACACTTGATCTTCGGGTAATGATTACAATTTTAGCAAGGGATTGGAAACTTGAGTAACTATAGTTGCATGTAATAAAGATATATATATACATATATATATATATATCATAGTACTAAGAGATAAATGATTACATTAAGTAATAAAATATTTGAAGTGAGGAGAGGGAGGTGTTTCTTAACTAATGAGGTAAAACACATCACCTAATAGTCAATTCATACACAATCTTCCAAGCTTTTATGTTTATCTATTAACCATGAAGTAAAAATACCACAACCACGAAAATCTTCATAAGCCAAAAATACAACAAGAACTAACAGAAAAAGAAATAACTCATATCAGAAGAAAAATATCCAACGAGAGTTTAAGAGAGAATTGATTCAGCGGTTCCATGAATCGTTGAATGATATTACCGTGCAACTACTTGACGGGGCATGCAATGGAGGCTTATGCAATTTAAGCGCAACGGAAGGCTGGAATCTAATCGAAGAATATAGCGCAAATAGCTTCCGGCGTGGGAGTTCCAATAATAGAGGCAAACCACCGGGGATGTACGATGTCGATAATGCAACTGCGATAAATGCCAAGTTCGACACACTCCAACAACAAATCGCAGCTAACAACCTCCAAATGCAAACGTTGATGAATACACTATTACCCACGCTAACATCAAAGCCGGTTGTTAATGCTGTGCAGGTACAATCTATGCCGAGGACTTCCGCAGCTGCTCCGCCTCCTCATGCGTACCCAAATTATACTCCGCCATGCGCTACATGCGGCGAAAGTCACAACGCAACTCGTTGTCCATCCACTATTCCGATGGAGCACGTCGACTACATGGGTAACTACCAAGGCCAACGAAGCTACGTCCCGAACCGAGTTCATCCGAACCTGGCCTACGGTAATCAACAACAAGCTCCACCAGGATTTCAAAACCAAAAAACGCAAGGATACCATGGCGCCAATGCTAAGCCCACCTCGTATAATCGCGTTGATAAGGTCGAGGGAATGCTCGAGAAGCTAATGGGAAAGCTCGACTCTCGCTTGGATAATCAAGAAGCACGGTTGCACAACACCGAGTCTTCCCTGCGGGCCTTAGAGAAGCAAGTTGGGCAGATTGCCGAATCAATCCAACAACGTCCTTCCGGTTCATTGCCAAGTTACACCGAGACCAATTCAAAGGACCACCACATAAAGGCGGTGACACTTCGTAACGGGAGAGGGCTCGAGGAAGTACAGAAAACGAAGAAGAACGTTGAACCCACGCAACCGAGCAGCGAGGCCGACAAACAAGAGGAGACTGTATCTAAGCCACCTGTCAAGACGTATCAACCAAAAATTCCATACCCAGCAAGGCTTAAAAGGGAAATCGTTGATGATCAATTTGGTAAATTTCTCGCTATTTTTAAACAATTACATATTAATTTACCACTTGTTGATGCCCTTGCGCAGATGCCTCGTTGGGCGAAGTTTTTGAAGGATCTTATTACGAACAAGCGCAAGCTTGAAGACGTTTCCACCGTTGAGTTGCGAGGAGAGTGCTCTGCTATTCTACAGAACAAGCTACCAAAAAAGCTTAAGGATCCAGGGAGTTTTACTATACCATGTTTAATAGGCGATTTAGTCGTAAGTAAGGCATTGGCCGATTTAGGAGCAAGTTTTAATTTGATGCCTTATTCAATGTTTAAACGACTTGGTTTAGGAGAGCCCAAACCCACCAGGATGAGTTTACAATTAGCTGATAGATCTGTTAAGTATCCTAGGGGTATCATAGAAGATATGCTGGTTAAGGTCGATAAATTTATAATTCCTGCAGATTTTGTTATTCTCGATATGGAGGAGGATGAAAATATTCCTCTAATCTTGGGTAGGCCATTTCTCGCTACTGGAGGAACCATGGTCGATGTTCGTAACGGGACATTGACGTTAACTATAGATGGCAAAAAAGTTACATTTGATATGACCGAATCCATGAAAAATTCCGAGAAATTAGACGATAAGTGCTTTTATATTGATGCATGGAATGACTTTTTATCATTGCAGGGACTATCACAACCAGAAACTTTTGCTTCGATGTCAGAATTAGCAGAGATTGAAGAGCCAAGGCATGAACGATCTTTTGAGGTTGACCAAATAGACGCAGATGAAGACGAGGCGGAACCTGCCATCGAGGTGCACCAGAGCAAAGAAGAGGAAAGAGAAAAATATTCAATTGAAGATCCACCAAAGCTTGAACTCAAACAATTACCCGATCACTTGGAGTACGCATTTCTGGAGGACGATTCAAAGCTTCCAGTGATCATAGCGGCAAATTTAGAAAAGGATCAGAAGATCATGCTCCTAGACCTGTTACGGGAGCATAAGAAGGCACTCGCATGGAAGATATCAGATATTCGAGGAATCAGTCCGAGCTGGATGATCCCTCTCTTCATCACTCTCGTCTTCAAGATGAGATTTCTCCAGTTGACTACTTAACCGACTTATGTTGCTTGGAGTTTGATCATCGGTTTCTGATTCTTCAAAGACCACATGTGCTGATTCTTCAATAGAAATGCTCTTAGTATTGAAAACTCTGTAAGCTTTGATGACTGATGAATATCCAAGAAAAATCCCTTTTTCTTCTTATGCATCAAACGCTGAAAGTTGATTTTTCCCATTGTTGTGGATGAAGCACTTGCCGCCAAAAGTTTTGAAGTATCCTACTGAGGGAACATTTCCCGTCCATACTTCATATGGTGTTTTTCCCTACTTGCAGATCATTGATCGGTTCTGAGTATAACATGCCGTGTTGATTGCTTCTGCCCAGAATTTGTGAGAGATATCTGCATCTGCTAGCATTGTTCTTTCGGTTTCTTCTCTCAGCAACGCCATTTTGTTGTGGTGTCTTGGCAGCAGAGAACTCATGGCGTATACCATGGTTCTCAAGAAATTCGGTTAGCAAAGAATTAACGAATTCCGTACCTCTGTCACTACGAATTCGGTTTATATTACTACTTTTTCATTCTGCATTCTTTTAAAAAGTTTCATTACGTTAACTGGGGTTTGGTCTTTAGATTTTAGAAATATAACCCAAGTAAACCTAGAGAAGTCGTCAACTACTACTAGTGTGTACTTAGCACCACCAAGACTAACCACCGGTCCAAAGAGATCCATGTGAAGTAAATCTAGACACCGATTTTACTCAATATTCCCTTTACTTTGAAAGTTGATCTAATTTGTTTACCTAACTGACATGCAGTACAATGTTTGTCTTTTGAAAACTTTAGGTTAGGTAAACCTCTGACTAGACTATTTTTCCTAAGAACTGAAATGGTTTTGAAGTTTAGATGGTTCAGGCGTTTGTGCCATAGCCAACTTTTTTAGTTATGAGCAATAAAACACGTTTGTGTGGATATCAACTGAACTCCCCACTGAACTCTATACGTACCACCAGTTCTATAGCATGTTAACAGTATATGACCCGTTTGATTCTTCACAAGACACTTATTTTTTTCAAAGAATACTAAAAAGTTATTACGACACAACTGACTGGGCTAATGAGATTATAGTGAAGATTTTGTACTAAGTGTACATCTTTTAGGGTAAGGTTCCTGTGAGTGACTACTCCCTTTCCAATTGTTTTACCTTTACCGTTGTCTCCAAAAGTGATGGTTGGACCAGTATGTGGCATTAGCTTTTTCAACAGCCTTTCATTTCCGGCCATGTGTTGACAACATCCACTGTCAAGGTACACGGTTTAGCTCCTCGATATACTCCTGAAAAAGAAAGGTATTTATTTATATATATATATTATGTATATTGGTACCCAGTCTTACTTGGGTCCCGAATAGATTAGTGTAAAATACACTTTGTAATTGTGCTTTGATTTATTAGTTGTCTTCGTAGATTGGGGCATTATTTGTATTAGTCCATAGATTAGGACTAGCTTGTTATTTATAACAAGCTTGTTAGGTATAAATACTTGTACAACCAATTGAGTTGAATACAGAAAATTAGAGAATCAATCCGAAAGGCTGTCAAATTCAATTCTTGAGAGAGAAACAGCAAAAGCTTCTCACACTAAAGGAATTCTCTCTCGTGTTCTTCAAAAGAAGGTTTTCGATCGAAATTCAAAGTTCAATAATTTTCATCGATTTCCTTAGAATTCATGCCTAGGATTGATTGAGTTGACCAACATGGACCTAACAATTGGTATCAGAGTAGATTCGTTCTGTTTTGAATCGAAATTGTTAGAATTAGGATCGAATTTTACATTCTGGAACTGTTCACGCGATGAACAGTTTTGGCGCGAAATAGTTTTTCGATCTGAATTGCCTAATTCTGTGCGTATCTGAATGCCTCGAGCCAATGTTCGAGCACCAGGCGCTATTGATTTTGATGTTTCTGTGTTTATTCTAGCAATAGAAATCGATGGCGATTAGATTTGTAGCAGTTTCAATATCAATTTAGCAGAATAGATCAGATTTGAATCGTTACTGTTCGCGCGAAGAACAAATTTGAACACAGTTTGATTTTAATTAAAATTGACATAGTTTGCTTCATAACGTGTTTAATTGTCTATTCGCGCGAATCAAATATCTGATTACGAGCAGAAACCTGCGATTTCATAGTCTAATTCATCGTTTTTGGTTGAATCAGGGTTAATTAGGGTTCTGATTTTATTCGAGGGACTTCAGTTTTCCTCACTAGAGATTTCGTTCAGAACACTAAATCAGCACTAAAATCGTCTTTACTAAGAACGATTTTAGTAGAATTTTTTTTCGAGCGTTACTTAGCGAAAAACTTTTTCGACGAAGACCTATTTTTACCTTTGCGCTCGCAAAACTTCCCGTCAATATTTTTTCGGTCAAAACTAATACAGTTTGACCAAGCGAAAATTACTTATGATCGAAAAACTTTTCCAATCAACGGATTTATTCTAACTAAGCAAGAAACCTACTTTAAGTACTGTTTCTTGCGATCGAAATAAATTCACGATTAAAAGATTTTTCTCGATCGAAAGTTTTTGAACATACTTTTCTCGCTCGTAAATTTTCTCGCTGACACGCTTTCTCGCACGAGAACAGTAACATACATTTTAATATCGACTTAATTATTTTCGATCGAAAATTTAAAGATAGAATCGAAAATAATTCTCGACTGCTTTAATATCAAACGCTACTAACATTTGCTACTTGTGAAGCACATAACATCACTCAAATCCGCCAAAACAACAAACGAAGATCCTTCGTCAACAAAAAAAAGGGGCAAGAAGAGATGGATGCATACTCGCTAGGAAACGGCAATCGTCCGCCGATCTTGCAACGCGGTGAATACACGGTCTGGAGAAGCCACTTCCTAAACTTCATGGTTCTGAAAGATCAAGCCGAAAATTTATTGCAGTCACTTGAAGAGGGACCTGCACGGTTTTGGGTCACCGTAGCCGGTGATAACACGGCTACTCCTTCAATTCCCGCTACTAGGCGACTTAAGGAGCCTAGGGAATACTCTATCGAGGAAAAGGCCCGCGCGAAGGCTGATCTGATAGCCATGAACACACTCATGCAAGGAATCCCCAACGACATCTATAGACAGATAGACAGCTTCCCAACGGCTAAGGCAATGTGGGATGAGTTGCATAGGATGATGAAGAGAACGGAAGTAGGCATTAAGGCTGAAAAGGCGAACATTCTCACTGCTTATGACTCCTTCAAAGCAAAGCCGGAGGAGAGCCTATATGATGTATATCAAAGATACCTCACTCTTCTCAACGAGATGAGGAAGATAGAAATCTCGAAAACGAACATGGAAACAAATATCAGATTTCTATCCTCTCTGCCCTCAGACTGGAAAAAGATATCCACTCAACTTAGACAAATCAAAGATCTGGAGGAGTTGGATATCCATGCAGTCTTTGATAATCTCGCCCAACGCGAGGAAGATGTTTGCGAGACTCAGATAGAGCAGAAGGGCAAGCAGGTCGACAACACCGTTGCTCTAGTCTCAGAGAAGCATGGAATAAAGCCTCGCAAAGAGAAGATCGTTAGGCCTCTCTCCTCATCTGAGTCAGAAGAAGATTCAGAATCAGGCGTCGAGCCAAGCATAAAGGCACTGGGGAAGCAGTTGGCTTTAATCGGAAAAATGATGAGCAAGAAATACTTCAAAAAGAAGTCCTCATCCTCGGCCAACAGACTTTGGACCTCAAGCTCTAAAAACAAGGAACATGCACCAGAGAGCCCCGAAGTCAAGAACACTAAAGAGCCCAACAAGTGCTTCAACTGTGGCAAACCCGGTATTTTGCTAGAGAATGCACTCTTCCCAAGAAAAGAGATGCTAATTACTACTCCAAGAAGCTTCAACTCACGAAGCAGAAGGAAGCAGGAGTAGCCCTCATGGAAGAGCAGGACCGCTGGCTCGAAGACACATCTAGTTCTGGAGACGAGAATCTTTCCCTCATGGCACGCCTTGACAACGACAGTGATGCCGAAACATCCAACCAGACGGACAAAGATGAAGCATCCACTTCATCGCAAGAGGTACACTCTTCTTCCACATTATTGACCATGTTAGAATCATATCAAAAGCAATATGCTAACATGAAACTTGAGCAGAAAAGTATTAAGGAAGTAGAGGATAAACTTTCTAGGTCTCAGGAGAAGATAAATAGTCTCGAATCAGAACTTAGAAGCGCTAGTGCTAAAATAGAATAACTTACTAAGAGCCTACATTCTAAAGAGACTAATCAACCTCAAATAGGACATCATAGCGAAAAGATTAAGGAATTAGAAGATAGGCTAGCAAATAACTACAACTGCTTGATTAGGAATCTCAATGAGAAAGCCACCCTAAATTGTAGGATAACCGAAGCTACCACTAAGATCACTAACTTAGAATCTCAATTAGAAATATCTAATACTAAGGTTAGTGAGCTTAGTAAAGGACTTGATGCCTGTCAAGCCGCTAAACTGACGGTAGAAAATAATTATGCTCTCCTAGGTGAGGAACGTAAAAAGTTATATGCGAAAATCAAGAAATTAGATGATATTGTTACGCATAGGGGACAATCTGAACAGACGATATTTTTAAATTAGCCAAAGGATATAGATTTCTATAATCCGAAAGAAGGCATAGGTTTCACTAACTCACGTGTTCTACGGAAGAAAGAAATATATGATATTAATAACATGGGTCTAGGAGTAACCTCTCTTAGAGATTTTACTAAAGTGACAGAACAAAGTACTTTAGATTCATCCAAGAGAAGAGCCTCGCATGGGCCTGAAATCCCCTTTGACTACACAGAACTAAATGAAAGAGACAGAAATATGAAACCATCCTTAACACCTGTCTGTGACTTAGTTCAACTACCTGACCCACAAACATTCTACGAGGAAGCCAAAGACGTTCATTATAAAATTCTCTCTACAAACCTCCTATAATCAAACAGATAGAAGAATCTCAAGCAAAATTAGATAAAGAAAGAAAGAATTTCGAAGCTCAAACGAAAAAGTTCTTAAAAGAGATGGAAAATCCCAAAGCTTCATCATCCTCCCAAACTGCCTCTCACGCTATGATGAAAAGAGTGAAAATCGAAAAATCACCTTCGAAAGATCAAAAGTGCATTAATAATTCTGTTAAAAGTGCAGGCTAAATCTATTTTACCTACGTCTACAGGGAGCGTAGGGCAAGCACTAGAACCGAAGGCGAGAGTGTCTAGTATCAAGAAGGAGCTAGTAGTATTGAGTATGTCTAAGAATGTTACTTCTGTTCAAATAAATGACACTCGTAGAAATAAAAGAGTCATTTCTTCGCTTCGAATATTTACTTCTATATGTACTCTACAGCCTACCATTCTTAGAAGCACTAATTTCGAAATTGGCTCTACATCTGAAGCTAAAAAAAATCATTCTGAAACAAATGCCACTAGGAAGACCCGTAGGAAACAAGATTCAGCCATAAAGAAAGCTTATGGCGTTGTACATGCATGTACTCACCTAAGGTATCCCGTAAAGATTGTGTCCCCCAAGCACCTTAGGAGATTATCAAAAGAAAAGATCTTTTCCTCGGTCAAGCCTACCAAAGCATTTGTACGTTCTGAAATTAACCTTCCCTGCAAGGTTCAACCCAAATGGGTTCCTAAATCTCCGCCTAGGACGACAAAAGCCGAAAAGGCCAAGTCACCTAAAAAGGCAACACCCAAACCCACTTCTACGAAAGTGACATGGGTAATTAAAACTCCCTAAAGTAATAATTTAGGAATCATATCTGAACCTAAAACTAAGTCTGCTAATCTGAGAGGACCCATGCTTAAGTGGGTACCTAAAGCTCTCTAACTTGTTTTTGCAGATCCATCATGTGTGGTACCTCGACTCTGGTTGCTCCACACACATGACTGGAAATCAAGAGCTACTGAGCAACTACAAAGACCGACCAAACGACGAAGTCAGGTTCGGAAAAAAAAAACTCAGCCCCCATTCTTGGATTTTGGGATATTATTTTGGAAAATCTGACGATAAAAGATGTCTCTTATGTCGAAGGCCTCGGCCATAACTTGTTCAGCATAGGCCAATTCTGTGATAAAGGATTTCAAGTGGTCTTTCACGCTGATCGGTGCAGAATTTTGGACAGTCAGGACACAGAACTCCTTCACGGACTTCGGAAATCCAATCTGTTACCCTCGGGTTTTATAGCCAACGGTAAAATAACGTTAACTATCAAAGAACTCCCGCGAGCAGCGAGGCGCGACGGAAATGGGGGGAGCCCGATAGGAGACTCCGACCGGGTGAGGATGACCCGAGGAAGAAGGCTTCAAAGGGAGGGGGTCGGAAAGAGAGTGGTCAGGTCAGGGAAGCTGGGGCAGAGGATGGACTGAAAACCCCGACCCGACCTCCCTGGGGAAGAACCAAGGAACGGGCCACAAGGAAGTCCTCGAGAGGGAGAGGGAGGTCAACATACTCGAGGAGATTCGACCAAAGCCATATGACAAGGGAAGCGAGGTCAAACCAGGGTGTATGGGCGCAAGCCAGGTGAACCCTGAACGAGCCCGAGCAGGGTATACCTCGAGGCCAAGAGAAGGTGGCTCGATGGGAATAGAAGGGAAAAATCGGGAGAACGGGGCAGGATTAAGTTGGGACTCCTCGAGTGAACCAAAGGCCCGACTAGGAGAGTATTATTGAGAAGGGAACAGGTATGAAGGAGGAACGAACGAGACAAGAACGTGGGATCGTGGGAAGAACCACGTTCCCCCCACGAGGCCTGCGAAAAACACGGGCCAGGGTGAGAGATTAGGTCAAGGCGAGATGAAACGAGGTTAGTATAAATAGTAACGGTTGATTCATTTCCCAGGTATGCTTTTTAAAAACCACAAAACACCACTTTACGAGCCAACGCACCTCTCTCTCACCTATTTTCTGACTTAAGCATCGGAGGGGATACGCCGGCACCAACCCCGGCCCCCTTCTGACGTGTTTTTGAGCTTTGGGTGTTAGGTTCGACAGAGATAGCCGACGGAGAACAAGAGATTCGAGCCAGAGTAGATACGAGGGAAGAAGCAACTAATCCAACCGCCGTTGTCAAGAAGTCGTTTTACGCGGTCCACATCATTGGCGCCGTCTGTGGGAAGATATATTAGTCACATGGTGGACGCCGCAAACGACATTCAACCACCACCAATGGAAGAAGTGCTAGTAACCGACTGGACGGAGGAGAATCAAGAAGAGACACACTTCTCGGAGAAAAAATATTGAGGGCGTAAATCAACATCCTGCGGGCCGAGAAAAAGAGAGCTCCGGAAGAAAGACAGATCGTGGAATGGGAACGGATGAAGGAAGAGATTCGGAGGTTGAAGGAACTGGCCAATTCGCAAGTGCCCCTCCCGATCCAGCGAGGCTCTCCCTTCTCGGAGGAGGTCCTTCGCGCTCCCTTACCGAACAACTTTAGATTCCCAGATATGAACCGCTACGACGGATCGGGACCCCCGAGGATCATCTAGCCAGCTTCGATGGAAATGCGGCACTCTACCAGTTGGGAGACTCGATCAAGTGTCGGGTATTCGCCACAACCCTCGCGAAAGGAGCCCAACAGTGGTTTACCATGCTACCCGCAGGGGAAATTCATAACTTCGCGGACTTCACTCGGGCTTTCCTGAGACAATTTTCTAGTAGCCGAAGAAGACCTTTCTCGGCCGTAAACCTGCTGAATATGAAGCAAGGAGACCAAGAGAGTCTGCGAGACTACTTGAAGCAATTCAATCGGACCATGATGGAAGCCCCGACCGCCACCTCTGATTTGTTGATCGGGGCCTTCCACAATGGGCTAAAAGAAGGGGACCTCTATCGGTCATTGGTGAAGAAGTACCCGACCACGGTGGAAGACCTGATAATCAGAGTGGAAAAATACGTGAGGGTGGAAGAGGCGCATAATTTCAAAAAAGGAGATAAGAAGAGAGCGATCAGGACAGTGGAGGTTGCGCGAGAGCCAACACGCCCCATAGGACCGAAGGAAGAGAATCCTCGAATGGAAGTCCAGAGAAAGTCCCGACCAAGTAATATTCAATGGAAGGTAAGTAAAGCTCGGGCGCTGGAGATTTGCGAGGGAAGGTACTATATTCGGAGACCGGCTAAAAGTAAAGAAGGACCCAGAAATCCTGTCTCGAAGTCGTATTGTGAATTTCATCGAGAGTATGGCCATACGACGGAGGCCTGCTTTCACCTGAACGACGAGCTTGAAAGGATTGTAGTGGCCAACCCGGAAGCTCGAGCGGAGCTAGTGGTAGACGGAGAGGCGGGCGCCCCACGAAAGTATTTCAGGAAGGATTTTGAACAAGGACCCAGGAGAGACCACCAGTACGCCAACAATAGACCACAAAGCAGGTTCGATCGATCTCCATAACGGAGACGAGGGGAGTACCTAAGGGAAGATAAATCCAACCAAGAGCGAGGAAACGATCAAACAACACCAGAACGTAATCGGGCACCCGCGGATCCATATGTGCCTCCACGCCGAATTAATATGATATCCGGAGGACCCGCAGTTGGGGACTCGAACAGAGCTAGAAAGGTAGAGGTAAAGAAGCTCGAGAGCCTGGGAGTGACATCGGTACAAAGACGACCAGGACCCATCATTTCCTTTGGGCCCGAGGACTTTCATGGAGGAGACGACGTACATGAAGATGCCCTAGTCATTCGGGCAGAAATAGCAAATCAAGATATAGGCAGAGTCTTCGTCGACAATGGGAGTTCCGTGAACATCATTTTCAAAGAGACCATGGACCAGATGGAATTGGGAGAATATCGTATGGACCCTGTGGAGACGGCGTTATTCGGATTCACAGGGCATGCCATCGAAGCGGTAGGACTGATTCAGCTACCCTTGACTCTGGGATCGGGGGAATTGAAGAAGACCCGAATAGCCCCTTTCCTGGTCGTCGATATGTCTTCCTCTTACAATGTTATATTGGGACGCCCGGCGCTTAGCTCCTTTGCAGCAATCGCCTCGGCTCTACATCATAAAATGAAGTTTCCAGTGGGAGATCGGGTAGGAGAGGTACTCGGGGATCGGAAGATAGCGCGTAAATGCTATGTGGAAGAAGTAAGGATCGAGTTGAAGTCATTGAAAAGCCGTCGAGAAGGCCATCCCAGAAGCCGAGGAGCCCTCTACGCCATACACACCCTTCAAGAAGTGGGAACTGAGGGCGAAATAGAAGAAGTCGTGATCAGACCTCCATCAGGAACGGTCAAGATTGCTCGAGACTTATCCCCCGAGCTAAAGGCCGACCTCATCAAGCAGCTGAAAGAGAACGAAGATGTGTTTGCCTGGTCGGCGAATGAACTCACCGTGATACCAAGGAATATAATGGAGAACCGACTAAACATCTCCCCCACGGTCAGGCCAGTCTTCCAGAAAAAGAGACATCTCGGAGCACAAAAGGACGCGATAGTTAAGGAACAAGTGGGGGACCTCCTGAAAGCGGGGTATATTCGGGAAATCCAGTTCCCGACCTGGCTGTCAAACGTGGTGTTGGTCCCTAAGTCAGCGGGAAAATGGCGCATGTGCGTCGACTTCCGAGACCTGAACAAAGCATGCCCGAAGGATTGTTACCCCTTGCCACGCATCGACCAGTTGGTAGACTCCATAGCCGGGCATGAGCTCTTATGCTTCCTAGACGCTTTCCAGGGTTATCAACAGATCGGGTTGGCCAAGGAAGACCAACCTAAAGTCACCTTCATCACCTCAGAAGGAACCTTTTGCTACGTGGTCATGCAGTTCGGGCTGAAGAACGCAGGAGCCACCTATCAGAGACTAATGGATCGGATTTTCGAGGCACAGATCGGACGAAACGTAGAAGTTTATGTGGATAATATCCTGATCAAGTCCAAAACAGAAGGTAGCTTCTCGGGAGATCTCCGTGAAACTTTTTCTACGGCCCGAAGGTATGGCTTGAAGTTAAACCCCGCTAAGTGCACATTCGGGGTACGCTCGGGAAAGTTCTTAGGGTACATGGTCACCCGATCTGGTATCGAGGCCAACCCCGACAAAGTGAAAGCCATCGCTGACATGGCCTCCCCGAAGAATCTCAACGAGGTCCAGAGGCTGACAGGGAGGGTCACGGCCCTATTTCGGTTTATTTCCAGGTCAGCAGAAAGAAGTATGCCATTCTTCAAAGTGTTGAGAAAGGTCAAGGATTTCGAGTGGACGCCCGAGTGTGAGAAGGCTTTTCAAGAGTTGAAGGAATACTTGAAGGAGCTACCAATATTGAATAAGCCAACACCCGGGGAAAGGAACTTCTCGTTTACCTCTCAGCCACTCCTCGGGCAGTCAGCTCCGTGATGGTCCGGGAAGAGGAAAAGATTCAGAAGCCGGTCTACTTTGTCAGTCATCTCCTGAAAGGTGCGGAAGTTCGATACACTTCTCAGGAAAAATTGTTATTAGCCTTGGTGATCACAGCCAGGAGGTTGAGGCCTTACTTCCTATCACACCCGATCGTAGTACCCACCAACAGTCCGTTGGGGGTGATCGTGACTTGACCGGATATCTCAAGAAGATCGATCAAATGGGTAACCGAGTTAGGGGAGTACGACATCCAGTTTCGACCCCGGGTGGCCATCAAAGCTCAGGCCCTGGCCGATTTCATTGTCGAGATGACAGAAGAGGGACCGGTCGAGATGTGGAAGATCTATGTGGATGGTTCCTCTTGTCAGTTTGGAAATGGCGTCGGGGTGGTAATCGTTTCACCCTGGGGCGAGAGACTAGCTTAGGGGTGAGGCTGGACTTTCGAGCTTCCAATAACGAAGTCGAATATGAGGCTCTCTTGCTTGGAATGAGGACGGCGATCAGGATGGGATTGGCACGAGTAACTTTATATTCTGACTCACAGTTGGTGGTCCAGCAAGTCGAGGGGAATTTTGCTATTAAGGAGGACAGGCTAGCAAAATACGCGAAGTCTTTCCAAAAGCTAAAGGAAAAATTCGAGGAGGTTAAGTTGGAGCTCATTAATAGGAAGGAGAACGAAAAGGCAGACAGAATCGCCAAGTGGGCCAGCACGTTAAGTATGCCCGAGGAAGGGGTTAAGGTGGAAAAAGCGCCCCAGATCCACCAGATCGAGGAGATAAGAGAACTGGAACCCGAAGATTGGCGATACAATATCTATCGTTATCTCGAGAAACAGGTCTTACCCGAGGACAGGATCCAGGCTAGAATAACGCAAAGGAGGGCTGGCCGTTTTACCCTCATAGACGGAATCCTGTACAAAAGGTCTTATTCGGGCCCTTTGTTGAGATGCTTGTCGAAAGAAGAGGCCGAAGAGGCCATGGTAGATATTCGTGAGGGAAGTTGCGGAAGCCACATTGGAGGAAGAGCCTTGGCAAGGAAAGCGATGCTGGCTGGTTTCTTCTGGCCTACCATGAGGACAGACTCGATCAGGGTGGTACGAGTTGCCTTAGATGTCAGAAACACGCAAACTTGCAAAGGGCACCAGCGGAAATGATGAAGGCTGTGGTATCAGCCTGCCCCTTCGACCAATGGGGCCTGGACATAGTCGGGCCGTTTGAGGGTAATGCCTCGTAGAAGAAGTTCCTCCTGGTCGCGATTGACTATTTCTCCAAATGGGTGGAGGCCGAGGCCTTGGCACGGATTACCGAAGCTGCGGTGATCGCCTTCTTGTGGAAGAATATCTTGTGCCGATTCGGGATTCCGAGGAGATTGATTAGCGACAATGGGAGGCAGTTCAGCGGACGCAAGCTAAAGGAATAGTGCGAAGGATATGGGATCGAGCAAATATTCACCTCTGTGGCCTACCCGCAAAGCAATGGCCAGGTAGAAGTAACCAATCGAACCATCGTCCAAGTATTGAAGGTACGGCTGGACGGGTTAAAAAGGGCCTGGTTCAACGAGCTGCAGAGTGTACTTTGGTCTTATCGAACCACTCCTCGGGCCGGGACGAAGGAGACACCCTTTAGATTAGTATATGGAAGTGAAGCAGTATTACCCGTGGAAATAGGCCAAGAAAGCGCTCGAGTTATAGGATATTCAGAGAGAATGATCGGCTCCGGGCCGATGAACTGGACTTGATCGAGGAAGGGAGACAAAAGGCCGCGCTTCGGATGGCAGCCTATCAGAGAAAGATCACCCGAGCTTACAATCAGAAGGTGTGCCTGAGAAGGTTTGAGGAAGGAGAGCTTGTCATGAAGGAAATACAACACAAGGGGGAGCGAGGGAAGTTGGATCCCAAATATGAAGGACCGTATAAGGTGATCAAGAAGACCGGAGAAGCCGCCTATTACCTGGAAGGCTTAGATGGAAAGAAGCTGGAAAGACCACACAACGCGCGGCATTTGAAGAAATATTACCCGTGAGACGTTCTCGGGATCGTACCCTATTCATCTATCATATTCATGCTTTGTCTATTTTCTTAGTTAGGGAGTCTCAGTAGCACAAGTTGTTTGTCCTTATTTCCGAACATTCGTATTTTTATTGAAGTCATTTATGTCCGAAAAAGCGCGGAAAATGAAGAAAAGTCCTCGGATGAGGCCCGATCACCCATGAAGGTGAAGAAAATCTCCAAAGGAAAATGAAGAAAAGTCCTCGGATGAGGCCCGATCACCCATGGGGGTGAAGAAAATCTCCAAAGGAAAATGAAGAAAAGTCCTCGAAGGCCCGATCACCCATGAGGGTGAAGAAAATCTCCAAAGGAAAATGAAGAAAAGTCCTGGAATGAGGCCCGATCACCCATGAGGGTGAAGAAAATCTCCAAAGGAAAATGAAGAAAACTCCTCGGATGAGGCCCGATCACCCATGAGGGTGAAGAAAATCTCCAAAGGAAAATGAAGAAAAGTCCTCGGATGAGGCCCGATCACCCATGAGGGTGAAGAAAATCTCCAAAGGAAAATGAAGAAAAGTCCTCGGATGAGGCCCGATCACCCATGAGGGTGAAGAAAATCTCCAAAGAGAAATGAAGAGAAGTCCTCGGATGAGGCCCGATCACCCATGAGGGTGAAGAAAATCTCCAAATAAAAATGAAGAAAAGTCCTCGAATGAGGCCCGATCACCAGTGAGGGTGAAGAAAATCTCCAAATGAAAAATGAATGAAAGTCTTGGGACGGGGCCCGATCACCCGGGAGGGCGGATAAAATCCATAAAAGAAAACGATAAGGAGTAGGATCATGAGGAGTAGAATCGTCGAATGGGATGCGATCATTGGTCAATATCGAGGCAAGCGCGCGCGAGGAAACAGAAATGATACTTAATAATAAAAGTAATAGTGCCAAGCAGGAATGCGGAAAACGTACACAAGAAATAGCATAGGAAAAACAGAATATCTATCGCCTCATCTCCCGAGCGAAAGGCGTTCCCAGATGACGGACCCCCGAGGAGGTGAAGGTCGCCTCGTCTCGAGGTCTCTTCTTACGTTTAGCATCGAGATCCCACCCGAGTGCGGGGAGGGGGCACGCCGTATACGATTAGGGGATTGAATCCAATTGTTTCTCCCTCGAGATTTTGAGAGGATACTTTGGTTCCCAGCATAAGAATTAGCCAACGACTCTTTTAGTTCAGCGATTTGTCGATCCTTCTCGCCCAAAAAGGTTGTCAATCGGGCACAAACATCCTCATAGTATTGAAGCAGGGCACGTTGTTGAGTATAACGCCGAAGTCCCTCGCAGGAAAGTGAATAAGACTAATAAAGGAGATCAGAAAAGGGTAAAAAAAGAGATGAATTAAGAGGCGAGGTCGGCATGACTGACCCTACTCTCGCTTAAAGCCCACCAATCCCAAAAACTCGAATCGGAGAATCTCGCCAGACGTCGCGCCTTGTCAGGATTCGGAAATCCATGAATTGACGAGAGGAAGCACCATCAGCATCCAAAAGGAAACGAGGAGTTGGGCGAAATCCCTCCAAGGAGGGTGCTGCTCCTCGGGAGAGGGGGTCCGCAACGACCTGGCCTTCCCGGTGCGGAAAATCCGCGTTCGCGTTTATGGCAAAACCTGTGGCCTCCTCCCATAAATCCCAAAGAGGGCGCGATGGGGGATCTGAATGGAAGCTTCCCTTGAGGCGAGAGCGCGCCATTCTGGGATTCATCAATAAGCTGGATAAAAATATACAAAGCTCAGAAGATAGGGAAGAAACGAGTGCGTTGTAAGCTAAGAAGGAAAAAAAGAGGGTGAAACCCCACGCCGGAGAGATGAAATAACCTGAAGGAATTAAACTTAGTGGAGCTGAGGAAGAGAAGTAGAACTGATGGAGATCGATTTTATAGGAAGACAACCCCGCAAAGATCGGACTATTATAAAGATCGGGTCTTGAGGGGAATTCGAAGTTTAAATAAAGGAATACGAAGTCCTGGTAAAAAGGGCCGTTGAGTAACGGTCGAAGAGATGCTCGAGAAGCTGAGGGAACATTTGAAGATCGTACTCGGGAAGCATAGTTTGGCGTTTTTGGGAAAAATACAATAGAGCGGGGTAGGAAAGGAAACTCCCGGTCACAGCTGAAAACTCCCGATCACAGCTGACTGTTTACCATAAACTTGAGAAAAGGCCAACCGATGGTAGCATAAACGAACGCGATGCGGAAGGATTATAGTTAGACTAATATAATAGAGTCCGAAAAAGGAAAAAACATGAACAGAAGTAGGACATATTGTTCATAGACAAAAGACATAAAGAGAAATAAGTTCATCCACATAAACAGAAATTTCCTAGGGCGGAGCGATTGATCCGGCCTGATTCAACTCCGCCTTCGTCTTCTCTGCCCCGACCATCACCGACTCGACCCCAGTCACCGCCAACTCGACTCGAGGTGCTAGCCCTTCCTCGCCAGGAACTCGAGCTTCCGCAGTATCTTGCTCAGGAACCTCCCGATCAACCACGGGTTCAGGTGTCTTGGCGGGCTTCTCGGGATCCTCGACGGTGGAGCGGGTGGTTTCCTCGGTTTCCTCACTTGAGGGCGTGGTTACGACATCCTCCTGGGGTTTACCCCCACGGGCTATGGGGTCGGGTGGGTACCATCCTGGGGGGCACTCAACAAGAGCCCGATCGACGTCTAGACAATCGAGCTTCCATTTGTGACCTATGCCAGCCACCCTAAGCTGATGGACACATCCCCAAAAGCCGTGATGGAAGTACTCGACAACCTGCCTCCCATATGAGGTTCTGGGTAAATAGTCCCGAGCAATGCTCTCCTCCAATTCGCGGAAGTTGTTCTCCGCCTCTTCTCGAGCATCCTTCTCCTTGCGCAGGTCCATCCTCGCCTTTTCCGATTCGGTGCGGGCCTCCCTGGTCAGTCTCTATAGCTCCTCCTCTTTCTGCTTAAGCTCTTCCTCGAGTCGAGCTACTTCCCCCTTTAGTTTCGCCTCAGATTGGGTGAGCTCGATGCAATCTTCGTGCATGAAGAGCATCCTTTTTAAGGCCTCAGCCGCGCAAGCAAAGCTCTGGCATGTGAAAGAAGAAGATGAATGAGGAAAATAGGATATGTGGAAGAGCAAGAAGATCCGCGAAAAAGGACTCATACCTGGCCTAGGTGTTGGGCGAAGAGCGGGAAAAACTCTCGGGGCTGTAGCCTGAGAGATGGGAGCGGTTGGCCTCAGAACGGAAGCCCCACAGGTACTCCACGCACTGTGCCCCTCGGGGGCGATGGAAGTAGTCGGGTTGCTCGATAGGGTCAGTGGGGGTGGGAGAGCCCTCGCTGGCGCATACGCTTGCCCGAGAGCTGGCCTTAGCCTTTTTACTCGAGGGATTTTGGGAAGTAGTAGGCGCCTTCCTCTTCGAAGCTGCCTTAGGAGAGCCCAAAGAGCCGGTGGAGACTTTGTCCTTGCCCTTGTTAAGAGCCCGAGTAACTGAGGCTGATGGAGGCATCTGAGAAGAACCACCCTCCTTCATCTCGCGAGAAATCTTGAGTAAGTCGGCGAGATCCATGCGCGAATCTGGTAAGAAAGGGCAGAAAACCCTGTCAGAGATGTAAATAGGAAAAGATAGAGAGAAATCGAGAAAGTATACCTAAATCATCTACCACTAGACCCTTGGAGCAATAGCCAAAATGGCAGAGAAGATCATCTTTGACAAGCTCGGGAGTGCTTAAACTCCGCTCCCCGAGGGTCTCCATGAACCTCTCGACTTCCGAGTTGGAGGCGGCGGGGAGAGGATTAGATAGGGATATGGTTTTGGGCCACGTGCTAGTAGTATCGTTTTCGGGGCTCCCTTCGGGGGATCGGACATAAAAGAATTTTTTCATCCACCCTTGTGAGAAGAGGGGTTCCCGAGAAGAAATTCCTTAGAGGCTGTGGAGGAGAAAAAGAATTTGCCAGGCTCTTTTTGGTTTATCTTCAAGAAGGATAGGAGAAGAGGAAGAGACAGGGGAATCTGAAAATGCTTGATAAGGATGGCTAGGGAAAGCAAGAGGCTGTAAGAATTGGGAGTAAATTGACTTGGGGAAATCTAGTGATAGTTGCAAAGCTCGGCTATAAAAGGAGCGAGAGGGAGGCGAAGACCCATATCTAGTTTGTCTAAGAAATACGTATGGAAACCCTCGGGAGGACCACTAATCACCTCCCGAGGCCCGGGAATTCGGACCTCAAAATCGGAACTTAGGCCGGCCCGGTCAATGATGACAGGGATGTGAGATGCCGGAAGAGAGGATATGTTCACCTCGTGCTAGGGAAGCTTGACCTCTTCGCGAAATCCCTCAATTTGAGAGGTCCAGTCGGATAGAGCTCGAAGATATGTTTTCTTGCTCGAGTACCCTATACGCTGAGGGGGGCAAAAAATATCCAAGTCAGGGTAATTATACAGGGCTTCCACGGCGTCGAGAAATGAAACGAAGAGTAACGAAGAAGAAGAAGAAGAAGACGGCGATTCTGTTTGATCTAGGTTTGGAACTGGAATCGAACAAGGGGAGGATGAAGTCGCAGGGTTGCTCATGAGGAAGGAAGGCAGAATCCTAAAATCAAAAACCCTAAAAACAGCTAATGGGGCAAATACGGAGGAAAATGGAGGAGAAAAAGAAAGGCGAAATCTCAAAACGAAAGCAAAAATCAAAGCAAAGACAAACAGAAATGACGAGTTAGGAAAAGAGGAGAATAACTTACCGGTTATGGCGACGGAGATGACGATTTGCGAGGGCAGACAAGATGCCGATTTGGGGAGGAAAGGTTGGTGCGCTGGAGGTTTCTTCTGAATGAGGAAAAGGGAAAAGGTGAAATGAGGAAGATGAAGATCAAAAACCCTAAAGAGAAGGGGAAAAGGCACGAAAAATAAGGAAAAAGAGAAAAAAAAAAAAAAAAAAAAAAAAAGATAGAAAAAGAGGGAGACGAGAGAAGGGACGTCGAACCCCTCTGAGAGAGCCACGTGTCGAAGCTGATCTGACTGTGATCTGATGGGGCAGCAACTTTCCCGCCCAAAGGAAATCGCGACGTGGCGTAATAAGAGGATAGCAAGAGACGAGGGGAAGGCATTAGAATGCCCGAGAAGGTCCCCGAGAAAGACCAAAAGGCCTTTCGATCGGTTATTTTACCGATAGCTAACGTCCAAATACTCGTTACACTCTTTTTGGACTAGTTTAGGGGGGACTATTGTTACCCTCGGATTTTATAGCCAACGGTAAAATAACGTTAACTATCAAAGAACTCCCGCGAGCAGCGAGGCGCGAAGGAAATGGGGGGAGCCCGATAGGAGACTCCGACCGGGTGTGGATGACCCGAGGAAGAAGGCTTCAAAGGGAGGGGGTCGGAAAGAGAGTGGTCAGGTCAGGGAAGCTGGGGCAGAGGATGGACTGAAAACCCCGACCCGACCTCCCTGGGGAAGAACCAAGGAACGGGCCACAAGGAAGTCCCCGAGAGGGAGAGGGAGGTCAACATACTCGAGGAGATTCGACCAAAGCCATATGACAAGGGAAGCAAGGTCAAACCAGGGTGTATGGGCGCAAGCCAGGTGAACCCTGAACGAGCCCGAGCAGGGTATACCTCGAGGCCAAGAGAAGGTGGCTCGATGGGAATAGAAGGGAAAAATCGGGAGAACGGGGCCGGATTAAGTTGGGACTCCTCGAGTGAACCAAAGGCCCGACTAGGAGAGTATTATTGAGAAGGGAATAGGTATGAAGGAGGAACGAACGAGACAAGAATGTGGGATCGTGGGAAGAACCACGTTCCCCCCACGAGGCCTGCGAAAAACACGGGCCAGGGTGAGAGATTAGGTCAAGGCGAGATGAAACGAGGTTAGTATAAATAGTAACGGTTGATTCATTTCCCAGGTATGCTTTTTAAAAACCACAAAACACCACTTTACGAGCCAACCCACCTCTCGCCCAGTGGAACTAATCCATATGGACCTCTGTGGGCCAATGCAGATACAATCAATGGACGCAAGTACGTACTAGTGATCGTCGATGACTTCTCTCGCTACACTTGGACAAAGTTCCTCTGACCCAAAGATGAGACAGGAGACTTGATTATCAACTTTGTGAACATTACTCAGAATCTGCTGCAACAGACTATTCAAGTTATTCGAACAGACAACGGCACTGAGTTCAAGAATAAATATCTCAGTGAGTTTTATCAGAAACTTGGAATTTGTCAACAATTTTCAGCCGCAAAAACACCTCAACAAAATGAGGTCGTTGAAAGGAAAAACAGAACCCTAGTGGAAGCCGCTCGTACAATGTTGATCCGTTCCGGCCTTCCACACTTTCTTTGGGCTGAAGCAGTAAATACCGCCTACTTTACCCAAAACAGGACGGTGGTTCACAAACGGTTCAACAAGACTCCGTACGATATTGTAAATAAGAGAGTACCCAACATCTCATTCTTTAAAATCTTCGGGTGCAAGTGCTTTGTGGCGAACGACAGAGAGCAACGTGCAAAGTTCGACCCTAAAGCATTCGAACAACTCTCGTCGGGTATTCTTCAACATCAAAAGCGTACCGAGTATACATCAAGTCCAACCGCACGATTAAGGAAAGCTATAACGTCACTTTTCACGAAGTGAACGAGATGGCTTCTGAACAAAATAGTTCAGGACCCGTGCTCAACCCGTTGGCTTCTGAAGACAACATCTCAGAACTCGTATTCACTGGTATGTTGGCACAAAACCAACAGAAGATGGCAACAACTCAGCAATCAACAGTCCCTACCTCACCCGATTCAGATTTGCCACAGAACAATGAAGAACCTGTGGGTGTTGAGGAAGAATCATCAGAGTCGCTCCCTTCCAGTGCAGATTTGGAGCTTCCTCACACAAATGAACAATCGGAGATCATTGGCAATCTAGAACCACAAATGGCTGATGCATCATCTTCAGCTTTGCCACATGAGCGCAAGTGGACTAGAGCTCACCCGGTTGATCAGATAATTGGCGATCCTTCGAGCAGAGTAAGGACACGACATCAACACAGTCTTTTCAGCTGCTTCTTAAGCCAAAACGAGCCTACTAAGGTAGCAGACGCACTACAAGACCCGGATTGGATAATTGCAATGCAAGAGGAAATGAACCAGTTCGAACGTCGTCAAGTGTGGAAATTAGTACCCCGTCCACATGGAAAAACTATCATCGGAACAAAATGGGTATTTAAGAACAAAAAGAATGAAGATGGCGAAGTGATCAGGAACAAGGCACGATTAGTTGCAAAGGGATACAACCAACAAAAAGGCATTGACTACGACGAAACGTATGCTCCTGTTGCCTGAATTGAAGCCATTCGTCTCCTATTGGCTTACGCGGCTCATAAAGCCTTCAAGGTCTATCAAATAAACGTTAAAACCGCCTTTCTCAACGGCGTACTTAAAGAAAAAGTCTATGTCGCTCAGCCAGACGGCTTCGTTGATCAAGCTCCACGTGCTTGGTATGATGTCTTGAGTGACTTCCTCGTACTGTCTGGATTTATTCGAGGAACAATCGTTACGACCCTCTTCATCAAATGACAAGACAAGGATCTGATGGTCGTTCAAGTTTACGTCGACGACATCATTTTCGGTTCAACAAATCCACGGCTTTGCAAGAAGTTTGGAGATCTCATAAAGAGTAAATTCGAAATGAGCCACATGGGAGAGATGCAATTATTCCTAGGACTTCAAGTCAGGCAGCTCGATGATGGGATATTTATCAGTCAAATAAAATACATTAAGAACATCCTGAAAAAGTTCCATCAAGATCAGAGCAAGCCTCTCAGCACTCCCATGTCAACAAGCTACAAGTTGGATGCCGATCCCATAGGAAAATCAGTCGACATCACACTCTATCGCAGCATAATTGAATCTCTTCTCCACCTCACCTCGAGTCGGCCGGATATCATGTTTGCCACTTGTCTTTGTGCCCGCTTCCAAGCCGATCCCAAAGAATCACATATGCTCGCGGTGAAGCGTATTCTTCGCTACCTCAAGGGCACAACTACCTTAGGACTATGGTATCCTAAAGGTACGAACTTCAAACTTATAGGCTATACTAACGCTGATTATGCAGGTTGCCGAATGGACAGGAAAAGCACCTCCGGTGGCGCTCAATTTATAGGCGAAAAGCTAGTCTGCTGGTCATCCAAAAAGCAAAATTGCGTCTCAACTTCGACGGCTGAAGTTGAATACGTCGCAGCCGCAGCTGTTGCTCACAGATGCTATGGATGAGAACTCAGCTTCGCGATCATGGGTACAATTTAAATAATATATCCATATATAGTGATAGCCAAAGTGCCATTGCGATTACGTGCAATCCTGTTCACCATTCACGCACGAAACACATAGACATTAGATATCGTCACTTTATCAAAGATCACGTAGAAAAAGGCACCATTGACATGTACTTTGTGAATATAGAATATCAACTAGCCGACATTTTCACCAAGGCATTGGATGAAAACGATTCCAATTCCTTGTCGGAAAATTAAGCATGTTGAATCTCCCGTGATATGTGCATTACCTGATCTTCTGTGCTATCACATGCTCTATTATATGTGTTTTCCATGCTCATTTGTCTTATCTTGCGTGATAATAACAAAATAATAATAATAATAATATAATAATAAAATATCTATATATAATAATAAACTATACATATACCTATAATATAGGGGAATGAAGAAATCTTTTAGGATGCTTGGTCTACGTCACAATTACATTTCCCTGGCATGCGACTGATTGCTTGCTTAATTTTGTCAGTCTAAGTCGTATTCTTGTGTCTAAAGCTCATTTAGTTTGCTCGACTAGACACAAAGCCACTTTACATAAGTGAGGATTCTGGCCTGTTATTTTTCCCTTCTATTGATTTATTCTGGAGCGAGTCACACATCAATAGCTTGTCTTAACTAGTGATTCTTGGCTTTATACTCGCCTTTCGTTAGATCCTTAGGAAAATGATTAGAGCACTTAGGAAATTCCTCACTTGGCCTTACATATATAAAAATTTCAATCCTTTAACACAGCCTTTAGTCATCCATCTTGAGCCTTCTCCGATATCCTTTTCTTCACTTGAAAATCCTTTGAGCCTTCAACCGAACAACTAAGTCTTCGATGGGATATTCAATCAAGAAAAGGAGGGGGAGAAAACGAGACGACAAAGAAAAAGATGACAAAAGAAGGTGGAAAACGCACACGAGGAATGCTCAACGCACAAAAAGCAGTCCAAAAGAACCTGCCCCTCGACTATCACAATCTCATATCGTTAGAAGGGGGCATGGATCTTGCTGTGAACTTCTCCATCGATAATCTCATACACTCGTCAGAACGGCTGGAAAGAGGAGCACCACGAAGTGAACTTCTCCAACGATAATCCGGTCTTATATCGAGACAACGAGAAGTGGAGCGCGGCCATGGGTTCGAATTCCACAACTGCGAACTTCTTCAAATCGATAATCTCTGAAACCTCACTAGGGACTAAGAGAAAAGGAGCGCGGTATCGGCCCGAGAACGAACAAGAAGATCTTCGCCTTAGATAATCTCTCAGCCTCGTAGAGAAGCAGAGATTCAGCTTGAGCAAGTGCAGACTCAGTCAAAGAAAGATCGTTAAAGGATGAGAACGATAAACAATAAGAGCAAAACGGCAAAAAGGAGGAGTACGACGAAGAAAAGGAAGAAGATCCTTAGTCCACAATTTCAAAACTATCCTTCCCTTCATAGTCAGAGCCAAATTAAAACCTTCCACAGTCTCTATGATTCCACATCGACGATCTTTCGCAAAGGTGAAATGATTAAAAACGCCTCGATCACAGGTAAATTGACTTAAGATTGCTTGTGTTGACTTGAGTGATATAAATATAATCATCCCAAGGTAAAATAGTCGAGTGCTAGAGTGAACCCAGTGAGAGTTGTCGAAATGGATCATTCTATGAACTTAGGACTCTTTAGTTTGACGACATGACTTGACGGTATGTGATCTTTTCAAGTGTCTTGTGAAATTTTAGGCGTGACAATGATCGTAGCAAAATAATCTGACCCCATACTATTAATAATATTAATATGCATATGAAAATTATATATATATATATATATATATTTAGAGACATGATAATTTTTTCTGAAAAAAAATTTCGCACATTCTGATATGCAAGTTTAATATTGAATCTATGCTGAAATGATTAAATGCGACTTTACTTGTTTATGCTCATACCCTCTCGCAACATTTTGCATACATGATTCGGGGACCATGTATCTACGTGAAATTGTTTAAATTGCGTGCTACTCATTTAGTATGTGCCAATTGACTCTATGTGTTATCCATGCTAATTTTTTTTTGGTGCATCATTTGAGAGGGAGCATATACAATTATACTCCCTCCGTCCCGTTATCTTTATCACATATATTGGTGGGCACGCAAATTAAGGTTGCATTATTATAATAATATAGTGTAATGAAAAGCTAAAAAGTGTATATTTTGACACGTCTTTTAAGAATATTTAATATTATTATATTGATTGTTTGTGATAGTTTTTTACCCAAAAAGGAAGTGTGATAAAGTTAGTGGGACGTCCGGAATGGAAAAATGTGATAAAAATTAACGGGACGGAGGGAGTATGTCTTAAACTCCAAACTTGTTTGATGTTCTTTCTCTAAGTATTGCAGAAGCAAAGATGAGGACTTCACGAATTATTCAGGACTTGGAGTATACGTCATGAATAAAAAGAGTGAATGGTTAAATCATTTGATCTTCAGACGTGTTTTATTATTTGGATTTAACAAAATTTTTTTCAGAGAGGTACCTAGTCTAATTGGTAAGATTGCTTCCAAAATTAATTCAAATATTCTCGGCAATCTTCTCTAAGTGTTACAGGTTTTCGATGATCAAGCCTTGGAGCAGGTTGTCACCGCTCAAAAACTACAAGGAGTTAATTACATTCGATATTATATTCAGGGGGAGCAATTTTGTGGTTTACTCTTAAAACCAAGGATCAATCAGAAATACATGGGAAAACTTAACATCGTGAAATTCGGGCGAATTTTTGCAATTTTCATTCGCGGCTTCTCGAGCGAAAATTGGTTTTGGGACCAAGTTGTAATTTTCGCCTTCATATTGACGAGCGAAAATTAAACAGGACCCAAAAGATTTTCGATTGGAATCTTCGAGCGAAAATTCAATAGTAACCAAAACAAATTTCTCGATCGAAAGTTTCTCGATCGTAAACGGTAATGGGCTTAAAGTCACTAAGTCTCGCAAACGTCTAGTCAGTCCAATTAAACGAAATCATTGCTTGTAGTCGAAAATTCCTAAATACACGCAAAAACTCCATTCACAAAATTCAAGAGTCGAAATTTTTATCTCGCGCAAAACCCCTGTCAAAAGACGAACTTCATAATCCCATTTTCTTCATATTTCAACTGATTTTCATCTTTATAAGGTAGATTCGACGATCTTTAGGGATTAGCGTGTGTTTAACTCCGTTTGGTTCGATATTATGAGATTTTTCGCGTAACTCTGTGATTAGATTCTCATCTGTTTGAAAGTTGATAACGCGAATGATGTTTTGCAATGTTTACTACCATTTTATGTGTTTGATCTTGGTTCATTTCTGCACTAAGATAGTCTCGATGTTATCTGATAATTCTAGGAGTATATAGAATCGATTATCTGCGTTTTAATGGATTGATTGACACCTTGACTGAAAACTGGGTGTTTAAACTTTTGAAGATGTCGAAGAACTTTATCGATCGCAAACAGTTCTAATTAAATTTTAATTTGACTACGTTACTGTTTGTCTCGAAAAAGTTACTCGATAGCTAAGATATTGACTCAGTCAACAGAACAGATAACGTAGATCGATAAATACTTATCATCGAGAAATCTAATTGTGATTTTATGCGTGCGAAAAATTATTGAATGAAATAGATTATTAGATAAGAATAAGTTTCGAGCGAAACTTATTATCGCAAACAGTACCTTCGATTTGATTTCTATTGGTCGACTATTT
Organism: Craterostigma plantagineum; assembly: GCA_027422505.1. Classification (NCBI taxonomy): domain Eukaryota; kingdom Viridiplantae; phylum Streptophyta; class Magnoliopsida; order Lamiales; family Linderniaceae; genus Craterostigma; species Craterostigma plantagineum. The sequence goes on along the minus strand of JAPQWV010000064.1, from coordinate 890,574 downwards.
TAGCGGCGATAAATTTAATTTGTCGACAATAAAATTTTCTCGACCGTAAAATTTTACAGTGAAAATCTATTTTGAAATCGGAAAAATGTTTCTTGAGCACTTTCACATCGAAAATTTTATTAACGCGTGGAAAAATTTCTCGATCGTAAGTTTACGCGAAAATTAATTTTCTCGATCGTAAACTTACACGGAAATTTTTTTCGACCGTAAAATTTCTCGGCTACAGTATCAATCGTTAAGCTCAGACACTTAGAAATTTTAAGTCTTTTTCACTGCAGTCCACATTAGCGAATAATATTTTCGATTGCAAATTAAAACGGAGATTCAAATTTACAATGGGCACTTAGGAAATCAATTTGAGAATTGTATTTCTCGAGCGATAAAAAGAACGGAGTGAACAGTACTTACTTTTTCAAATGTAAACACTTAGAAAATTTTCGATGAAACCTACACGAATTTCAAATACATATGTCGAAAACCTTTCTTATCATATATCTTCACTTCGCATGTCATATGTGCACAACTTTAATGTCTCAATAATTATATCATACGTGCTATCATGTGATCGCCTATTATGAGTTGATAAACATAACTTACGACCGGATATTATTTTTGAACTAATAATTTGTTTCTTCCAAACTGCCTTTCAGATGGATCACTATCCGGCATACAATCATATTTACGACAAAAACCTATACCTCAAGGTGCATGACACCAACTTCCAGCTCGACCTGACCACCTTCAGGTGTCCGGACGAGATAATCGTGTCCATTTTGCAAGGCCATCCTCTGTGGAATGCACTGACGGTGACGGCGTCAGTTCCGATGGTCTATCTCCAGCAATTCTGGGGAAGAATTAAGAGTCATATAGTTGGTGGCAGCTACCAGTTTACCACGGTGGTTGGGACGAGGCACATCAGCTTTAGCAAGAATGATATTGGCCTCGCTCTCGATCTACCATACAGCCCCAACTACGACCCTCTGCCTACCGATGCAGACATGGTGCGTGACTTCTCCACATGGGATACAGGCCACCACTCACTAAACTTGCTCAAGTCCAGAATAGTGGCATTCCTCATCCGTGAAAGACACTGTTCGGGATAATCAACAAGTGTCTGTCACCCAAGCATGCATGGTTCGACAAAGGCAACAGCAACATTCTTCGCATATTCCACGGAATAGCGTTCTCCCGCAACTATGACTTCACAGAACTGATCTGGAACGATTTAGCTGAACAGATCAGACACAAGAAGAACAAAAGCTCCAAGAATGTTCCTTATGCCCGGTGGTTCAGCGTTATAATTGCCCACCTCATGGAGCTCCACGACAAGATTCCTCAACTGCCTCTAGGAGGGAACTACCAACCACCACGACTCAAATTCTTCCACAACCCTAAGCTCACGGAGTTGATCCAACCTTCGATGCCGATCCCGCTCGAACTTCTACGTCTCGCCGACCCCGCGGAGGATGAATACCAGAGATACTGTCGGGAACACCATCTCACTGAGTAGATGATTCGAGGTCCCCCGGCATATTTCCAAGTGAGCCCTCAACAACAACAACACTCAAGCCCTGGGGACACGATTATTGATGCAGTGGCCCAGGAGCTAGAGCAGGAGCTTCCAACTCATGATGAACAAATACCTGACGTAGATGCCACGTTGCTCGATGCTGTGGCGGCCGAGTTGGAACAAGAGGCTCCAGTAGAATCACTCCAAGTGGAAGTGCCCATCCAAGTTGGCGTGCTCGAAGAGACCATTGAGGATGTTCTTCAACAAGTAGCACAGCCCGAGGCAGAAATGGGGCAAAGCTCACTTCCACAGGTGACGGAACCAGTCAGTGAGGATCTAGCACGAGGACTCTCACCTCACACGGATACCTCATCAGACACCGAGTCAGATGAGGAGATTCGGTTGATTAGAAGACTCCGAGACGATCGAGCGTATCATTCGAGTCCCTCTTCAAAACCGTCACCAAACCATTAGGCACAGCGCCGACCATCACTCCAAGTGTTGCGGACCCTCCTTCGCTCAATCTTGAGCTGCAGCATGTCACGGCGGGACCGGAAGCTCCGGTGTCTGATACACAGGTTCCCACTGAACCTGTCTCAACACCCTTAGATGCGAATCTTTTAGATTCAAGTCGAGGATTGGGTGGAAGTCTCGACACGTCACAACCTCAAGTGACGACGAGCCAACCCACGGAGACGGGTATCACCCAAGGGTTGCCAACAGGCGACATCAGTCGACCTGGTACATCATCGGAGGCTCCTTTCACATTCCTGACGGATATCGACTACAGGCAGCTTTCTCCCATGCCCTATCTCAGTTCGAGAACCGACTTATGGAGAGAGTTCACTCAGCTTTAGAGACATCCCGACGTGATATCGGGAAAACACCGCTCTCTGAGGGCCAACCGTCAGGACAAACCTCACAACCCAATCTCACACCCAGTCAACCCACACGTTCCACACCCATCCCAACACCCATCCTCACCCACAACCTAATAAATCCTGCCACCGTACCCATCAGCAAACTCCACTCAATTCTGGTCGCCAGGCTGTTGGAATTGACCACACGAACGCCGGAAGAAGAATATCTCTTCCGCCGTCTCGTGGATCGTCCTGACCCATCAGAAACGTCGCGGCCAAGGCTCCCATTCCAAACGCCGACATGACGATCAGGGCCGTCCTGAGGGGGAGAAGAGGCCAAGGATAATCACAAGGGGTCAGAGACAGAACCCTGGCGCGACTCAGACAAGTAAAGGAGTCGCTGGAACCTTACAACCCACTACCCAAACAACCACCACCACGTGCCGCACAAGCACTCTAACCCAAACCCAAATCGAACCAACATCCTTTACATTAAGGACGCCTCCATCCACACCCACGACCCTAACAAGCCCCTTGCTTCCGGAAGAAGAAGCAAGTGCTGCTATGCTCGTAGCCCTAGCAGCTACTCAAGCTACTCCCTCGATCGCTCCAGACCAACCGGGTACTTCTGGCCATGTTGTTAATCCGCACGAGTTCCTAGATAAGTACATCTTTGAAGGACAGTGGATGACCCACAGCATGCCCGATGAAGCTCAAAGACAAGGCATCAGGGACGTTCGACAGTTCCTCCAAGAAGCTTCGGTTGACTTAGTCCTAATTGAAGACGATGAAATTCTGGAAGGTGAAGACCATTAACAAATTCCCGCAAGGCTTCCAGAATTAATTGTGCAACGAGCGGCCTCGCCTACAAGACAAATGCCTGGAACCGTTCGCATTGATACGCAGTGGGAAAACATAAGGATCGAGATCCCATTCCTGGAAGAAGTTCGTTAAAATATTTGGAGATCACCGAACAAAATTAAGACGCCGAACGAGTTCGAGCTCAGAGGCATCTCTCACTGGGAGTAGCAGAGCTCAGGTTGCTGACCCAACTCGGATCGGACATGAGGCTGGGGATTCCTAAGGAACGGCTGAAGAGTCACTTCAAGGAATTGTCCCCAACCTGTCAGCTACTCAGCGTCTACTGCACTAAAGGGAATCTTCCAACGCCGTACTACGTGATAGAGCGGATAGATAGAACTCGAGAAGAACTAAGCGAGAGTGACCTACCTTATCTTCCTGCCAAGGAGGTGTACAAGCTCTACCAACTCTATGTAGAGAAGTACCAAGGTCATCAAGGCTTTATCAAGAACGAAGGACTCGGGGGACTCTACCGATTCATGTTGCGGCAAGTCAAGTACTCTGCCGCACACGACCTTCAGATGGATCTGGAGAGCAATATGAAGAAGGTCAACATGAAGGCCCCGCTCAATCAAGGACCTGTAATCGAAGGGCTTCCAAGCAATCACGTACACATCAACTCAGTATTAGGCGTCAGCTACCATAATCCAATAGCTAAGAAGACTAGGATGATGCTGAAGAATGAGATTCATAAGTTTAGCGACGGAACGCTCAACGTGATCAGACAGAACATAGAGAAGAGATTGGAAGAGATCAATCGAGAGACAATGCTGAGGATTCATAGGTTCGTGAGCGAACAGCCGCTCATGTTGGAACTACTTGATGACATTGAGGAGCGACTGGAGCTGAGGAACACCAAACCCAAATCGAACCAACATCCTTTACATTAAGGACGCCTCTATCCACACCCACACCCCTAACAAGCCCCTTGCTTCCGGAAGAAGAAGCAAGTGCTGCTATGCTCGTAGCCCTAGCAGCTACTCAAGCTACTCCCTCGATCGCTCCAGACCAATCGGGTACTTCTGGCCATGTTGTCAATCCGCACGAGTTCCTAGATAAGTACATCTTTGAAGGACAGTGGATGACCCACAGCATGCCCGATGAAGCTCAAAGACAAGGCATCAGGGACGTTCGACAGTTCCTCCAAGAAGCTTCGGCTGACTTAGTCCTAATTGAAGACGATGAAATTCTGGAAGGTGAAGACCATTAACAAATTCCCGCAAGGCTTCCAGAATTAATTGTGCAACGAGCGGCCTCGCCTACAAGACAAATGCCTGGAACCGTTCGCATTGATACGCAGTGGGAAAACATAAGGATCGAGATCCCATTCCTGGAAGAAGTTCGTTAAAATATTTGGAGATCACCGAACAAAATTAAGACGCCGAACGAGTTCGAGCTCAGAGGCATCTCTCACTGGGAGTAGCAGAGCTCAGGTTGCTGACCCAACTCGGATCGGACATGAGGCTGGGGATTCCTAAGGAACGGCTGAAGAGTCACTTCAAGGAATTGTCCCCAACCTGTCAGCTACTCATCGTCTACTGCACTAAAGGGAATCTTCCAACGCCGTACTACGTGATAGAGCGGATAGATAGAACTCGAGAAGAACTAAGCGAGAGTGACCTACCTTATCTTCCTGCCAAGGAGGTGTACAAGCTCTACCAACTCTATGTAGAGAAGTACCAAGGTCCTCAAGGCTTTATCAAGAACGAAGGACTCGGGGGACTCTACCGATTCATGTTGCGGCAAGTCAAGTACTCTGCCGCACACGACCTTCAGATGGATCTGGAGAGCAATATGAAGAAGGTCAACATGAAGGCCCCGCTCAATCAAGGACCTGTAATCGAAGGGCTTCCAAGCAATCACGTACACATCAACTCAGTCTTAGGCGTCAGCTACCATAATCCAATAGCTAAGAAGACTAGGATGATGCTGAAGAATGAGATTCATAAGTTTTGTGACGGAACGCTCAACGTGATCAGGCAGAACATAGAGAAGAGATTGGAAGAGATCAATCGAGAGACAATGCTGAGGATTCATAGGTTCGTGAGCGAACAGCCGCTCATGTTGGAACTACTTGATGACATTGAGGAGCGACTGGAGCTGAGGAACACGCTAAGGGACTTCGAGTATGCGTTGGGCTTGCGCAGGTCTTACTACGCTCAACAAAGACAGACAGCAGGGAAGGGCAATCAAGCACAAAGGGGGAGATTGTAGAATACACTTTGTAATTGTGCTTTGATTTATTAGCTGTCTTCGTGATTGGGGCGTTATTTGTATTAGTCCATAGATTAGGACTAGCTTGTTATTTATACCAAGCTTGTTTGGTATAAATACTTGTACAAACAATTGAGCTGAATACAGAAAATTAGAGAATCAATCCGAAAGGCTGTCGAATTCAATTCTAGAGAGAGAAACAGCAAAAGCTTCTCACACTAAAGGAATTCTCTCGCGTGTTCTTCAAAAGAAGGTTTTAGATCGAAATTCAAAGTTCAATAATTCTCATCGATTTCCTTAGAATTCATGCCTAGGATTGACTGAGTTGACAAACAAGGACCTAACAATTAGGTTCTTAGGTACCCAGATCTGGGTGACTCTGATAGTTCGTCCAGTACTTGGGTCTATTAGATATCTGATATTCCTAGATCTAATCGTTCCTATTTTTCTTGTCCGTTATTGTCTACCCCAGTTCCTATGCTTATAGTAGTACCCTTGATTCCCCTGTGTTCATGCCTAACCGGCCAGTTTGAGAGAAAGCAATCGATGGTTTCTCGTTTGATAAGCATTCTTTCTCTGTCCTAACTGGCGACTTCTGTGTATAGTCGGTATCACTAGCTTGTGAAGAGCTAGCTTGGACAAACTTGATCCATCCGGTATTCTTCGCGTGTGATGCACCTGGTCCGGTGTGCTTGAATCCCAGTCCGGTCTTATCGTTGCTATCCTTCAGGTTCTTCTAAATGTTGTCTACTTTTTTCTTGGACTGAGTCCAGGACTGAACAATAGTGTTTAACCTAGAGTTTTCAGACTTCAGTTGCATTATTTCCTTCGTTGCCTTACCTCCTCAGTCAGAACCCCTGTTTGACTGAGGTCACATTCGGTTTGATTAACCGATGTGATTGTGCCCTTTTGCTTAATTTTCTTAGACGGCTTCTGATATTCATCAGCCATTTCTTCAAGAGCTTGAAGTAGCTCTTCCTTTGTAAATTTATTTGAGGCAGATTGACATACCTCATCGTCGGTCATGTTGGTCATTAGACACTCATGGGATTCCTAGTCGCTGCTGGTGTCTGAATCATCACTCTTTGATTCTTCAGAGTCAGAGTCATCCCAGATTTTTCCATTTTAGCTGCTAGTCCCTTTTGATACTTCTTGGGCTTGGCACTGGCTTTCTCATTTTCTTTCTTAGATACTCGGCAGTCGATTGCGTAGCGTCCTTTCCTGCCACATTTAAAACAGGAAACATCAGTTTTGTCAGTTTTATTCTTGGGAGATTTCTCACCGTCCGAAGTACTGCTTCGGTTTTTCTTCATGAACTTTCCAAATCTTTTTACAAAGAGTGCCATGACTTCATCGGTCAGTTCCTCAGAGGTTTTCGATGTTGAGCCTCTGGAGCTATGAGTGCTTTGACCGGTTGTTCTGTAACTGCTTCTTTCATCCTTCTCTCATGAGGGAGAGCTTTCATAATTATGATGGCGACATCTCGGTTTTCCAATGTCCTTCCAAGAGCGATGAGATCATTGATGATGTTCATGAACCGGCTCTCGAAGTCAGTCATTGATTCTCCTGACTTCATCTTTATCCCGTCGTATTTTTTAATTGCTACAATAAGTTTATTTTCTCTTGTTGATTCATTTCCTTCACAGATTTGACAGAGTTTCGTCCAGACCTCCTTTGCAGTTTTGCACAGTATGACTTGTCTGAATGTCCCGGTATCTAGTGTTTTGAACAGAATATCCTTGGCCACGTTGTCCACATTCATCAGTTTCTTTTCGCCTTCTGTCCATTCACTTTTTACCTTTGAGATTGTCTCTGGTAGTGAGTTATCTTGAGCATGCAGTGGGTTGATCTTTGCCATAGTCGGAGGCCCATCTATGATTATGTCCCACAAATCTTCGTTTTGGGCCGCTAAATGGGTCATCACACGAACTTTCCATTCCATGAAGTTTTCTCGGGAGAACATCGACAGCTTGCTTGAGGTATTCATTTTTATCGGTTGATGATTGAATAAACCCTCTCTAATACCACTTGTTAGGATCGGTTAACACGTTTTGAATAAACGTTTGACTCTTTTTCTATTATGTGACTGATTTATGCGATGACTAGTATTCAATCAGTGACCGGTCAGTATTAGTGCGGAAGAAGATACTGAACGATTGAAACCAATGTGTAATGAGATACGTGTATGTATGTGAGACCGAGTTGTTTTTGGAAGTTCGGAGTTAATATCTCCTACGTCTCCCCTTCTTCCTCAATAGGAAGGTTCACTAGATCTTCAGTTATACAGATTTCAGTACAACCTACCCAGCTGAACACAGCTTAATCTAGCGAATCACTTAGGCAGTCGTATACAACAATCCACCTACTTAACAGCTTTTTACAGTCCGTTGGAATAATGAACATAAACTATGAACAGTTATGTCTTTTTACTTCACTCTTTGAAAACGTTTGAAGTACCATGCCTTCAACTTGTATTTCTCCTTTTATAGTTGAGGTTTGAATTTGATGCCGTTGTGAGGTAAACTCTTCACTCTGAGCAGTGCATTAATTGACTTTCCCAAAATGGGTCTGTCTGGTTTGTGCTGCAGCTTATCCTGTCACTTTTCTTCGTTCGTTATCTGCGTTAGTTGACCTCTGCTTCACTCTAGACTTGCAGCTTTGCATTAATGTCTGAAACTTTGCTTTTTGTCTTCGTACACTCTTGTCTTGAGTATCCTTTCAAGTCCGGTTCAACCTATTTCAGTGTTCTGTTGGTAATTTGTTCTTGACCGGTTTTCATAGAGATGCGATCGAATTCCTTCGTACTTAGTTCAATCCGGTCTCTTCAGTGTAGAGATTGTTCCTTAGTGTAGACCGATGCGTTGGATCTCCGATTTCATATCTTAGGTCAGTTATGTCAACAACAAAACTATTCATCCGAATGTTTAGATTCGTACTAGCAACAAGGTATAGTTAAGGATGTTTAAGATGTAAGATTTCGAAAAATATGTGAATACATCAAGAGGTCTAATCACGTCACCAAAATGAAAGTCATAATTCGACTCTGTTTGAGTTACTCAGACCATCGTATCCTATGTGAATTTAGAACTAGACACGTACATTAAGTAGACTAATTCAAAATAAGGTTCAGATTCAAAATAAAGTTCAGCCTATGTGAATTTAGAACTAGACACCTAATTTAAGCAGCTAATTCAAAATAAGGTTTAGATTCACTTCAGATTCAAAATAAGGTTCAGCCTATGTGAATTTAGAACAGACACGTACATTAAGCAGACTAATTCAAAATAAGGTTCAGATTGAAAATAAGGTTCAGCCTATGTGAATTTAGAACAGAAACGTACATTAAGCAGACTAATTCAAAATAAGGTTCAGATTCAAAATAATGTTCAGCCTATGTGAATTTAGAACAGACACGTATATTAAGCTGACTAATTCAAAATAATGTTCAGATTCACTTCAGATTCAAAAAGTTTCAGCCGTGTGAATTTAGAACAGACAACATTAAGTAGACCTAATTCAAAATAAGGTTCAGATTCACTTCAGAACTGAACTTAATCGGTAATCCGCATCATATTATCATTACAGGTGGTGATAAATTATCAAATCATTGTCATAAATCCATTTAAAACCATTTCATTAGATCAAAGGTCTCATTTAGTTTGAATGTAATGTATCTTTTCAAGTACTACCACACACTTATCATAACCTATATCTTAGTCATCCAATGCACCACCATTATCATCCTCACCACCACCACCACCACTATCATGCTCACCACCACCACCACCACCACCATTATCATGCTCACCACCACCACCTCCTCGAGCCAGCACAAAATGCGGAACATTCTCATCACCATCACCATAAGGGTCGGCGTCGGGCGAAACATTCTCATCAACATAATTGTCAGGGCCGGGGGAAACATATTCATCAACATAATGGTCGGGGCCGGGGGAAACATATTCATCACCATAATGGTCAGCGTCGGGGGAATAAGTCTCAGTCTCCGAAGGAGATTCCTCTGAATCATCAACCGCCCAAAAGGCGTACTCCCCACCGCCGGCGTCGGCAACCCCCACCGCCCCGACGGTCATCACCGCCGTCGAAAGTGGGGCCGGCACGAGGTCGAACTTGTGCTCGGGAGTGTGCCTCTGGTTGAACCGCCCGGGAAGCTCGGAGGAGCTCCGGTGGCACTCCTCGCACAGGTCGAAGCCTATCGTCTCCGTGCAGTCTCTGCATCTGTAGCGTTCCCCCACGATGGGACACATCTGAAACCAAACAACGGTGATAATTGCTACAATTTGGTCCCCAATTGAAAAATGTTCATGAATTTGCAGTTAAATATTATTTTTAGCCCCGTAATTTATGAGGGCAGCATTATAGGGACTGTAAAATTAGAGGTCGGCATTATATGGACTATAACTTCTAAAATTAAGCAATTTATGGACATTATACGCCGCATGATTTTGCCCCAAATTTTAGGATTTCGGTGTATAGTTTTAGAATTAGAGCAGATTTACCGAATACATACGATGATACGAACAATAACGTTCAGAATAAAGCAATTTTATGACAAAAACTAGAGTTTCAACATATGTTGTCCCTAAATTTCTTAATTTCGAAATTATTGTTCGTATAACGCCATATCTTCATAATTTATTTGTCCATATAATCATACTCCTCCTAAATTACAGGACTGAAGAAATAATTAACCCGAGGGAAAAATGGAGAGTATGAAACTTACCCCGCAATAATCACATCCAACGCCTCGATGGACTGAACGAGCCCGACCAGGCAAAGGAAACGGTGTGGGCACATCTGTAGGGGCAGCATTATCTCGTATCTCCGGCGCACCTATTATAGCAACGTCAGACTAATTCAAGAACAGCTTGAGAAAAAACATTGGTAGTGCAATGTATGAACTCATAACCTACTTACCTGAAGAACTAGTGTTGGTAGTCGAGGATTCTTTTCTCAATGAGTATTCTTCTGGGAAATAATCTTCGAGGAAGTGCTGTAGAGCCAGACAAACACTTGGGAAACCGTTTGGGTGAAGACTTCGACACGCAGGGCATCTACAAGCACTGTCATCGCGATTATGCACGCACGCTTCGCAAAAAACTGCATTTGTGGAAAGATGGAACCGCTACTGAATAAGCCATGGGTAGAAAAATATTGACTAGTCTCCACATTTGTAAATTTGTAATAACGCACCGTGCCCACAATTCAGAACCACGGGACAAAATAATAGTTGTCTGCACCCACCACACTGTAAATGCCTTAGGAGCTTCTTACTGGTGTTGTCTGAATCTTTGTTAGTGTCTTTCTCATCAACTTTATCGTCCTTGCAAGAAGCAGATCCTTCTGATGAATGTTGAACAGATGGGTTCTCTTCAAGTCCAGAGTTGGAGTCATTCTGATGAACTTCACCGACTTGAGAATCCGTTAATTTTTCTTCAAACTGCTGAGATTCCTGTCCACGTTTCTTTTCTTCTTCTGAAACGGTTGAAGAACAACAAATCAATATAAGGCTTTAAAATAAGATTCAGCAAAGAATACAATTCATAGAATAGATGAAAAGCTAAACACGTTTTCTAAACAGACATATACGAAACTAAGAAGGAAAGCTTAGCAATGATAGAGAACCTGCGACTTGCTTTGCTCTATTCCTGTAAATTTCTGGGTACAAGGTTAAAAGCAGGCAGTGCATCAATTCACAGACTCTCGGGAAATGAGAAAATGGACTACGACAAACGGGGCAGTGAGAGTGATCGGAAGTATCCATGGCTATGAAGACACACCAAAAGCACGATATGTGACCGCAAGCTGCGATAACGAACCGAAAAGAAAAAAAAAACACAAGAAAATAGTCACTCTTTGCAGATACTTTGAATCAGGAAACTCATATTCAAGCAAGAGATGCGAATTAGCTCACCCAACACTACAGGCTTGTACATGAGATCCCTGCAAATTCAGGCGAACGAGTTACAGTTTATCAAAAGCTCTCTTATAAAAATACAACAAAAAATAACTTCACTAAGCTAAATCCATCTGATACAAGCTACAAATCGATCGAATTGGATATATTTTCGTTTACCCTTTCTACAACAAATTCTGAAGCAAAAAATACATCGATCGGAAAACTTACAGGCAAACACAGCACTGGAATTCATCTCGAAAATCCTCTTTATCCATGATTACTTCACGATCCTCGCTATCGTCGTTCTTCGTGATTGCATCATCAATTTTTTTCTCCTCGCCAGCCATTATTAAACCCTCAACAATCGAAGGACGAAATGATTCAGGTTACTTGTATCACACCGTTTCCAGGACACTTGTTATTCTTTCTATGTTTGGGTTCAGATAAAATCATACATGGGCTAGATGGGCCACATTGAGGTTCGAATATGGGCCTTAAGCCCATTTAATCTTTTATTTTTTCAAATTAAATAACTTATCTATTCAATAATAGCGTGTGGGGTGGATATAAACTGCCAACTTGGTTTGTCATATTTACTTGTAATTTGATCCATTTATTTTACTTAATTACTTTAATATTTTTCATGTTACTCTAACGTTTTTTATTTATTATACATGCATCCCTAAACATCAGTTTTCTTTTATATAGTTAAAAATTTTATTTCATCTATCTGATATTAAAGAAAATAAGTCTCAAAATTAAGAATAACAAAAAATATAATTCGAAGCACACTCATAGATTGTGTGAAAAGTAGTAGTTTTTCTTATAAGCTCTCAAGAGGTTAGTATGGATAGGCCGGATTACAATTTTCGTCCTTCAATTTTCTTTTCCATGTAATTTTCATCTTATATTATTTAAGGTTATAATTTTCGCCACACATGCAATTTTCATCCCTAAATTATTTGATAATACAAATTTCGTCCTCATGTTTTACTGTTAATGCAATTTTCGTCCATTCATTATTTGAGGTTACAATTTCGCCCTTATATGTTTTGCCTTAATCCTAATTATCGTTAAAAACTTAGGTTTTTATTAGCAAACATAAATATAAAATTGAAATTCGGCCTTTATGGATACGACTCAAAAGAAAAATTCACGTGATTAGGAAAAGGAATCAACTAAAGTAACATACGAACTAATTACGAAACTAAATCAACCTAAGCAATATACGATCCTCTAAGAAAAAAAAAGTCAACCTAACCTCGTAGTGATAGCTCGACAGAACGAAACCCATAAATAACAAATACGCTCTGTTAGGCCGATTTGATCCAACCTTGTACTGATTCAAAGGATTAGTATTACCTGATATGATGAATTACGGAAGCAATAACAAAGTAATACCGATAAACGAATTGTAGAGTTGGAACGAGAGCGCGCGAATTCTTCAGAAAAGTCGTCAACTCTATTAATGAATCAGCAACCCTAAACACTAATGTGTTTAGGGTATTTATACATAAGCCCTAATGGGCTAACAGGCCCAATATAACTAATATATCCACAAATCGGGTATAGTTACAATTAAGTCCTAGGGCGTAATTAAATTACAGAGCATAGACTAATAATTAAATGAACACAATTAAATAATATCTAACAATCTCCCCCTTTGTGTTCATTTCACGTAGTAGCGCGGTCTTCTGTTCTGTAGAAGGATTTTCTCAGATTGAGAACGTACTCGAACTGTCTGATGCTTCGGCGAAGGCATAATCTATTCTGAATTTCTTCAATAGCAATATTGCTTAGACTGACGATTTCATCTCGGAACTGCTCGAGGCCTAAGCTTGCAAGGTCACCTTTTGAAGAGTCAGAATATCTTCTAACTTTACTTCTCAGTTTCTCGATAATGATCCTGAGAGTGCCGTCGCAGTACTTCTCGATTTCTGAGAGAAACATGACTCTCTTTAGTCCATCCTTGCTGTAGACTACGGAGAGTTCAGGTTCTTTGAAGATGAAGCCATTTGGGTATGGTTTGAGTTCCTCCTCCATGCCGGTGAAGTTTGGTCTTGTGAGGTTTACCTTCCTAGCATTATTCTCAATGGCTATCTGGAAGTCATGCCCTGTGTAGAAGGTAATATCCCTTAGCATGTGTCTTTTGATGGCTTCATATCCCAGCTTGTATCGAAATTCTCGTAGGATGAACTTCCTGTAGAGTCTTGATAGCTTGTATACTTCGCTGGGATCAATGTACTGCAGATTGCCTTCAGTGATCACGTCTTCTGAGCCATCCAGTCGTAGTACTTTGTAGACTGGGTATTTTAGGTTTCTTCCCATTTCCTGGACGGTGACATCCACTATATCCTTGATCGGTGCCTTCGCTCTCATTCTCTTCTTGTCTGCATCCGTGACCCTCGATCCGCCTTTTGTCGTCCATTTGTATAGGAAATGGTAGGCCAAATTTTTGGATCCTTCAATATGTGATAGGCCTCTCAGCTCCATTTTATTTTATGGTCGAATTTGACCACGTTCTCGCCAGATTCTGCTTCTAAGTTCCTCTTGAAATGGAGTTGTTGCTTTGTCCCATGGGATCTCATATGACGTTTCTTCGTAGTCTTCTCCATTTCTGATCTCGTCTGGCGCCATTCTGAGGCTTGCTTCAACCGCCGCCCAGATCAGTCCACTAACGTTGTCCAGTCTCTCTTGAATGTCATCTCCTGTGGGATGATCACTGTGGCTTTGAGATCCCCATCCCTGATCGATAAACTCGTTGAGCTCAGCCAGGGAATCAGGGATGTTCATGTCTACGACTGGAGGCAGTGGCTCGTCGATTTCCTGTGGGGGTGGGTCTGGTCTGAAGTCGGATGGTAATGAGGGTAGGCTTTTTGGTAGGTTAGTAGTTAGGGTTAAATGGGAGGAGGTAGTAGGTTGGGGATTTGAGGTTTCTGGTTGAGTTTGGGTTGAGGTTGAGGGTTCTGTATGGGTGGTGGCTGCCTCGACCCGCTGTCGCTTCTCCCCCTCAGGACGACCGTCGCCATCGGGGTCGTCATGTCGACGTTTGTGTGTGGGCTGGTCGTAGTGGCAGTGGTACGGTAGTTGGAGGCGGTGAAGAAGCTCCGTATCCTCATCATCGAGGTGGTCGGCCTCGCTGAGGAGGCGGGCGAGTAGATTCTGTCGAAGCTCCTTAATGGTGGGGGTGGTTGTTAAGGTAGGTGATGGTGTTTGGTGGGATGCGGAGGATGGTACTGCCCCGACTTTTTGTAGGATAGAGGCCTCCATTTGCTTCATTTCTTCGCGTATAGTTGCGAGGATCTGTTCAAGGCTTTGGTCGAGGTGGGCTTGGGTGATAAAGGGTGAAAATAACTCAACAGAGCCACGAAGGCGTTCTGTTGTCACGACTTCAGAGTAAACTCCTGTGTCGCGGCCCACATTCACTAAAAAGTGTGTGGGACTTGAGGAACCGGGGCCACTTAGGCTCACCGTTGGCATCGTTGATAAGGCAAGCTCATCGAGATGGCCTGATGGCACGGGGGTAATGATGTTGCCCATGTCAGGTCTTCCGTCCGATCGTCGAGTATCATCAATAGATGACGTCTCTACGGACGTTCTGGACTGATCACTAAGAAGAGTCGAGAAAGGTGTATGTGTCCTAGCAAAATCGAAAAAATTTGGGAAAGTGGACACTAGACTCGATGTGAGGGAAGAAGGGACAGCGACGTGGGGCTGGGGGTCGCTGATTTGTATATCACTTGCCTCCGAGCGAGGCAAGGATGACTGAGATGGTTCCCCGTGAGATGTTGAGACATCAACCTGTTGGGAGGTTGATGAATGAGAAGGGCTGGGTTGTGCATGCGCCGTTGAACCAGATGCGGCGGCTTCTACTCGGGAGCTGATTAAATCAGCTCCTGTTCCTAGGGGTTCGGTTCTGGAAGTTATAGTAAGGAGGGGAGGTGCGAAGTCGACGGACACCGGAGGAGGCGGTCGTCGGTCGTGTTTTCTCTTTGTGCGTACTTCGCGTTGTCGCTCAGGACCTGTCTCACACTCGGCCTGGCCCCGGGGTTGGATACGGTGGGGTTTGACCGTATCGTAGGGGCAGGAAGGTTCTGTGACTGCCTGTATTTGATCACCTCGGCATCCGTAGGATCAGCGAGGTCCAGGAGGTGTCTTGGGATAGGCATGCCTTGGAGTGTCGATCCTTCCTTTGATTTCTTCAGATAGTTGAACTTGGGGACTCCTAGGAACTCTGCCGCTGGACGACGAGTGATCTCTGGATGGATTTCCATGTAATGATAAATCAAGACTTGGAACCATCGGAGATATGGAAGGCCCTTTCTCTTGGACGTCTTGAGATGATCTCTGGTATAGATCTGGTCCACTATTTCTTGCATGAATAGGGCAGCGTAGTCGTAGCGTTTCCCGAAGATGACCCCATAGAAGAGAGTGAGGATGCTGAGGTTGCAACGATCGTAGCCGGTGTGCTTCGGTGATAAGCACTTGTTGATCAGCATGAATAGTGCGTTCCATGGAGCAGGTATTTTGTTGAAGGAGAGTGCTGAGACTTGTGTGAGAGGTGGGGAGCAGCCTATTTCCAGCATTCCATTTAGGATCTCTTGAACCGTGGGAGGTGGATCGAGCTCATCAAAGGTGGGAAGTTGTAGAATCGTCCTGAGAAGATCTTTGTTAAGAACAACCGAAGTGTTCTCAATCTGGCTTTGGAAAATGATCTCCTCGATGTTTGGAACTTGGTCCATGAGTCCCCAGAATTGTTGTAGGTAGACTTGGGGAACGCTCGCCGTGAGGGTGAAGGCAGGGAGCAGAAAATGGTTCTTCAGAATGGCTATGATCACCATGTCTGAGCATCTGAATGCCGTTGTGTCCAACTGGTAGTTGTTCTTCAGTGGCTCGATCCATTTGGAGATTGGATAGATCGTGTCTCGGTTTGGAATCTCCATAATCTGAAAAATACGATCATAAGGTCAGTCATCGAATATTCCATCGTTGTCATTAGTTTTCTCTCTCCCCTTTTTTTTATTATTATTTTTTTTGTTTTGTTTCTTTTTTTTTATTAATAATTTTTTATTATTATTTTTTTTTATTATATTTTTTTTTTGATAGATATAATATAGATATATAGATATATATATGTATAAGTAGGTAAATATATATAGATATATATGTATAAATATATATAAGTAGATAGTTATATGTAAGTAGCCGATTTTTTTCGTTAAGTAAAAAAATGGGCCAAGTCGTGATGAAAAGAAGTGGGAAGCCCAATTTTGTAAAATGTCGACACGGTCCGATTTGAAAGATGTCGAGACGGTGGATGTCGAGACATTAAAATATCGAGATAGCCCATTTTAAACATTGAAAATGTCGAGAGGCCCATTAACAAAGTCGAGATAGTTGAAATGTCGAGAAGTCCAGTTTAAAAGAAAATGTCGAGAGGCACATTTTTTAAATTGAAAATGTCGGGATAGGTGTAAAATGTCGAGACGGCCAATAAAATGTCGAAAGGAAAAAGATGTCGATATCGCACAGTTTAAATAAAATGTCGAGAGGAAGAAAATGTCGATATCGCAAAGTTTAAATATAAAATCGGGAGGAAGAAAAATGTCGATATCGCACAGTTTAAATAAAATGTCGAGAAGAGGAAAATGTCGATATCGCAAGTTTAAGTAAAATGTCGAGACCCTCTTCGAGAGAAAATGTCGAGTGATAATCAAATTAGGGTTAAAGAAAAAAATTTGGGAAAAATGTCGATGCACTGAAAACGTTTCGAAAATTCAGTGTTAAATCAGGAAAATGTCGAGAGATTCAAGTGCAGAGAAAATCAGTTTAAAATCAAGGAAACTCTCGAGGAATCATATAAAACGAAGATTAAACGTATGAAAACTGAAAGCGTAAGATCTGCGGTGACTTCTACGATTTTTTACACCTGCAAACGAAACGATTAGTAGCATAATAGAGGAATTTAGGGGGCTTTATCGAGCTTACCAGTCGATGACAAGGAAATAGAGCAAACTAAGAGAAATTTCGCGAAGGTTGCGAAAATAAAATTTCACAAGAGGATTTCTGGCGAATTGGGGAAGACGAAAAATGTCGGGATGTATGATAAAAAGTCGAGCCGAAGGGAGATGTCGAATCAAGTTATAAAAAGTCGAGGTCGGTCTTGGGCTTCCTCAAGGCCCAAAAAATGTCGAAGAACTGAGTAAATGGCCCAATGTCGAAGAACTGAGTAAATGGCCCAATGTCGACAAGTAAAAAGTCAAGAAGAGAAAAATGTCGAGTACAAATGTCGAGAGGGAGACAGGCTTCGCAAGCTTATGATTTGGGCTTGAATAAGTGACGGGGCCCAACATGTAAGATGTCGAGTTAAATGTCGATATGAGATGGGTTTGGCAAGCTTATGGCCCAATGAGATTTCGAAAATATGAGATGGGTTTGGCAAGCTTATGGTTTGGGCTTTTTCTCGAAATGGCCCAATGAGATTTCGAAACTGAAAGGAATAATGCAAGTAAACCACATAAAATAAAATGCAAATAAAATATAATGCAAATAAGATGCAAAGATACCAAATGACAATGCGAGGGTACTGAAAAATAAGAAAATAGTGATGCTCCCCCTAGACATATACGCAATTTTAAATTTTTTATTATTTTTTTTTTTAAATAGAAAATCTAATGCTCCCAAATCAGTGATGCAAATATTAAAAGATAAATGCTCCCCCTAGAATTATGCAATTATGTTTCTCCCCCTAGACACATGCATAGGCTTTTCATAGTATATAATTAGGTTATGTTTGAGATGTGCAGCCTAGCATGAATGTGCCTGAATTAAGAGGTAAGATTCAACATGTCCAACCTAGAGACTAAGAATTGGAATCGTTTCTCATCCAATGCTTTAGTAAAAAGGTCGGCCAATTGAAGTTCGGTGCTAACAAACTGCATTTCTATGATGCCATTTTCAACATGATTTTTGATGAAGTGATATCGAAGATCAATGTGCTTAGTTCGTGAGTGGTGGACAGGATTGCATGTTATCGCAATTGCACTCTTAGAGTCACTGTAGATAGGAATATTATGTAAATCAAACCCGTAGTCCAAGAGTTGAGTGCGCATCCACAAAATTTGTGAACAGCAACTGGCAGTTGCGACGTATTCTGCTTCAGCTGTGGACGTAGAGACACAGTTCTGTTTTTTGGAGGACCAGCAGATTAATTTGTCACCAAGCAGTTGTGCGCCACCTGACGTACTTTTTCTATCCATGCGACACCCTACAAAATCTGAGTCAGTGTATCCAATTAATTGAAAACTAGAATTTTTGGGATACCATAGACCAAGATTTGGAGTTCCTTTCAGAGAGCGGAGTATTCTCTTGACGGCCGTCAGGTGGGATTCTTTGGGGTTTGCCTGAAAACGTGCACAGAGACAGGTTGCAAAGACAATATCAGGTCTGCTCGATGTTAGATAGAGTAGTGAGCCGATGATTCCTTTGTAGTGTGTTTCGTCAATAGGCTTGCCAGAGAGATCTGCATCAAGTTTGCATGCTGTGGACATAGGAGTCGCTATGGGAGTGCAGTTTTCCATGTTGTATTTATTCAAGAGATCACTTATATACTTAGATTGACTGATAAAAATACCGTCTGAGAGCTGTTTAATTTGCAGTCCTAGGAAGAAGTTCATTTCGCCCATCATACTCATCTCGAACTTAGTGGTCATTAATTGACTGAATTCCTCGCATAATGTTACGTTCGTGGAACCAAAGATGATGTCATCAACGTAAATTTGAACTAGTAAGATATCGGAATTCTGTCTTTTCACGAAGAGTGTAGTATCGATTTGACCTTTTGTGAACCCGGATCCGACCAAAAAGGTGGAGAGAACGTCATACCAGGCTCTTGGTGCTTGTTTAAGTCCATAAAGGGCTTTATCAAGACGATACACATAGTCAGGCTTGGCTGAGTCGACAAATCCTTCAGGTTGTCCAACATAGACTTCTTCTTTCAGTATTCCATTTAAGAAGGCTGTCTTGACGTCTATCTGGTAGACAGTAAAGTCCTTATGAGCAGCATAGGCAAGGAATAAACGAATAGCTTCTATACGAGCGACTGGTGCAAAGGCTTCATCGTAGTCAATGCATTCTTGCTGATTGTATCCTTTTGCTACCAGTCGAGCTTTATTACGGATGACTTTGCTGTTCTCGTCTCTTTCGTTTTTGAAGACCCACTTTGTTCCTATGATCGTTTTTCCTTTGGGTCTTGGAACTAAGGTCCAAACGCATAGGCGTTCAAACTGATTGAGCTCGTCTTGCATAGCAATGATCCAGTCTGGGTCCGATAGTGCTTCTGACACTTTTCCTGGTTCGAGTTGACTCATAAAACACGAGAGATGTTCGTGGAAAAATGAGACGTAATCATCCGATATTGCGCTTTTCTTCTCACGAGTTGACCTTCGTAGAAGTGGTGGATCCGTGTGAGAATCATGAGTATTATCAGGAATTGTCGCGGCTTCATCATCCGAAGGTTGATCGTGTTGAAAGGGTATGATGTCAACGTTTGTTTCAGTACGAGGTGATATGGCATTTGGAGTGAGATCATGACTTGAGTGAGAATTTTCGTCCTCAGTGTCTGTGGCGTTTGGAAGCGTGAGTTCTGTGTCTGAGGAAGAATTGCCTTGAACATCTGTTGTTGCTTGGGTTTCACCTTGTGGAGTTTCTGTCGTCGGAGAAGACACCGGGTGGGAAGTTAGCTGAAAATCTTCAAGCAAACAATCTAGAGATGCCATAGATGGACTTGGAGAAGCTGAATCTTGTTGAGTGTTCCCTGATGCAGTAGAAGAAGCTTCTGATGTTGTTGGGAATGTTTCATCAAATGTGACGTTGGCACTTTCCCGTACAATTTTAAAGTCTTTGAGGAACACTCTAAATGCTTTAGACGTCGAGGAATACCCAATGAACGTGCCTTCGAGAGCTTTAGGATCGAATTTGCCTCTGTTGCTTCGGTCATCTGCAATGAAACATTTGCAACCAAACACTCGAAGAAAAGAAATGTTATGAGCACGATTATTAATGATCTGATAGGGGGTCTTCTCAAATCTTTTGTGAATTGAGGTGCGGTTCTGAGTGAAGCAGGCAGTACTTAGTGCTTCAGCCCAGAAGGAGTGTGGAAGATTTGATTGAATTATCATCGTGCGTGCAGCTTCAACAAGGGTTCGATTTTTCCGCTCGACGACTCCATTTTGTTGTGGAGTTCCTGCAGCTGAGAATTGTTGTGAAATACCTTGAGATGCATAGAAATTTCTCAAACGGTCGTTTTTGAACTCCGTACCATTATCTGATCGAACGGTGCCAATTCGAGCCTGTAGCAGATTCTGTGTGGTTGCAGCGAAGGTTTCAATTATGGAGGCGGTCTCATCCTTGTTGCGTAGAAACTTTGTCCAAGTATACCTCGAAAAATCGTCGATAAGAACCAGAACATATTTGCGACCATTGAGACTCTCTGTTCTCATGGGACCACATAGATCAACGTGAAGTAGTTCTAAAGGTCGAGAAGAGCATGCAACATGTTTGGACTTATGGGAAGCTCTTTTCATTTTTCCTAGTTCGCAGGCACTACAGAGATGTTCCTTTTGATACGTAAGGTTTGGGAGGCCGACAACTAGTTGCTTAGTGGATAGCTTATTAATGTCCTTAAAATTTAGGTGGGATAGACGATTGTGCCATAGAATGTTTTGATGATGTGAAGCTTTAGAGAGGAGGCAGATATTCGAGGATGGGGTGGTTGTTTTAAGGTCTATCGTATAGAGGTTCGTTCTTCGAATACCATGGAGCAGATCATTACCGTGACCGTCATTGATGCTGTATTTTCTTGCTTTGAAGTTTATTTCGAGCCCTTTGTCGCACAATTGACCAATGCTGAAGAGGTTGTGGCCTAGTCCCTTGACGTATGAGACGTCTTGGATGGCTAGATTCCCGTGATTTAGATCTCCTCGTCCTAAGATTGGGGATGATTCGTTATTTCCAAAGCGTACCTTTCCGCCGTACTTTTCAGTGTAGTTGCTCAACAGTTCTTTGTTCCCAGTCATGTGTGTGGAGCAACCTGAATCGAGATACCACACATGATGGACCTGCAAGAGAAAAAATGTTAGAAACGTTTCGGTACCCATTTGAGAATGGGCACTGTCCATTTCGTAGTAGATGACTTAGGCGAACTATTGACATGATTAGTATTCGAAATAATATTTGTGTTGGAGCTTTTAGTATCCGGCTTGGGAATCCATCGTTGCAATCCGTTCTTTGGGTGTTGTGGAGATGTAGGGTAATGTTTATGTTTGGGCACCCAAATCTGTATAAACTTAGGTTTATGCGACGATGTTTTTTTGTTCAAAGATCGAGTGAATATAGGAGTGCGTGAGACGTGCCCTGCAGGAGAAACAGACGATCGAGTAGGAAAATAATGTAGATTATATGCAATAGATTTATCAACGCAAGAAACATCAAATGTCTTAGAGTTCTTTAAAGGAATAAAAGTAGAGTCATCATAAGCGTAGGTAGTAGAATAGGAAGTCTTGAAGGGAGTATGATCAGGTTTCGGTTTCTGGACCCAGGCCAACGTCTTCTTCTTCTTTGTTATTCTCTTCCCTGTAGTCAAATTTGGCATGGCATTAGGAGTTAGATCAGAAGAGGAAAAAGAATGAACGTCAGATGAATAATCGTTGAGGTTTCTAAGAAGTGAAATTTCATTAAGTAGTTTCTCTTTTTCGAATTTGAAAATTTCGATTTGATTTTGATGTTCCTTGGCTTGTGACGTGTTGATGGCTTGCAGGCGTGATAGTTCAGTCAGGAAGTCTGTCTTGTCTTTGGTTTGTTTCCTCTCCATTTGGGTTTGCGAGCTTGACTTGGTAAAGAAGCGTGAGTCGTCCTTGTTTGAGGTTGCGGTTGCTAAACGAAAACGGGAATTTAAGGCAAGTGCATCATCGTAGTAATAGTAATGATTTGAAGGGGATGCGAAGTTTTCAAATAGCAGCTCATGTCTTTTGACTTTTTCTTTCCCTTTAATCTCCTTGTGAGATGATGCATCCACCTTAGGCGTAGCTACGTGACATTGTGTGAAGAGACCTATAGGGTTGTTGATTTGCTTCTCGAGTGAAGAGATGATTGTCAGGAGTACGTCTTTTTCCACTTGAGAGGCAATCTTTTCTTGTTCGTCGAGTGACAAACACTAATTTCTTTCATTTCTTTGATAAATGGAGGAATATACGGACGAGATGTACGCGGTCTTTGGACGTCTACTTCTTTTGAGGAGGGTGGATATAGGGATAAGTAGTCATCCGACGGATAAGGTTCCTTAGTTCTTGAGCTCTTATTTAGTTCGTCGTAGTCGATGGGTATTTCAGCCCAGTCTTCCTTATTTCTCTTTTTCTATTCTAAGTTGTCAATAATAGGCGAGCTAGTGAAGGGCATAAGACTAGGTATTTGTAAGCCTAGGAAACTAATATCGTAAAGAGGTAGAGGCTTCTTAACAACTGGGGGAGAGTCTGGAACATAACCTATACCGTTACGGGGACCCTAAAATCTAGTATCTCTAGCTGTATTTAAGAGCATATTTTTATATGTTAGTACTCTTTTTGTTAGAAGATCCTCAAGGTTTTTAATTTTCGAATATAAACGATTTCGTTCCTTAGACAAAAATTCATATTGTTGGGTTATTGTGTTTCGCTCTTCCTCACTCTTCATGAAGTCGTTTTCCTTTTTGGATAGTTTTTCTTCTAAATCTCTTATCCTAGTCTCATGTCTGAGGGATGTATCCTGAGCTTGTTCTAGAAACGAGGTTAACCTAGCCTTTTCTACTAGTTCGGTTCGCAGGACTTTTTCATTGTTTGCTAACCTAGATTCTAGTTTTCTTAATGATTGGTTTTCACTAGACATGGATGTTAGTCTATCCTGAAGAAGACATAATTGTTCATGTAGATTGGAGTAAGATTTGTGTACCTCAGTTTCTGAAGATGAGTCGGTCGAGGGAGTGGCTACGGTGTTGTGTGCCTCATCTTCAGTGTCAGTTTCAACGTTTGCCATGAGTGCCAGGTTTTCGTCCTCACTCTCAGAGGTATCCTCGAGCCATGATTCTTGTTCTGCCATGAGTGCAACACCAGACTGCTTTTGTTGGAGAAGTTGTGCCTTTTTGGTGTAGTAGTCGACATTCTTTGTCTTCGGCAGGAAGCAGTCTCGAGCAAAGTGTCCTGGTTTGCCGCAGTTGAAGCACTTCTGATCTTTTATGGAGGTCTTAGGCTCACCATCTTCAGTCTTTCGGTCCCGCTTCTTTGAGGAACTGGTCCTTAGTCGATTCGATGATCTGTTCTGAGTGTAAGAGTTGAAGCGTTTGGTTATCAAGGCCATCTGTTTGGTAATCTCTGCCAGCTCAGGATCCATATCTGCATTTGTGTTGCCATTGTCTTCTTCAGATGAGCTAGGATTCTGCACAGGCTTTGGATTCTTTCTTGATTTTCGATGGTTGATTAGTGCAAGTGTCTCCATGGCTGCCTTTTCTTTTGATGCTTTCTGAATCTCATTTATGTCTTCAACATGCTGGGCGAGGCTGTCGAAGAGACAATGAATGTCCATCTCTTCTAGATCCTTGTTCTGACGGATGTTGCTTGCTATTTTCCTCCATTCTGGCTGTAGTGCTGAGAGAAAGCGTATGTTGATCTCCTCACCAGTTCTGGTTACATTTATCTTTCTCATCTCATTCACTAAGGTCAGGAATCGTTGATAGGTCTCATATAGTTCTTCTCCATCTTTGGCTTTGAATGAATCATAAGCCGTAAGGATGTTGGATTTCTTAGCCTTGTACCCAGATTCAGTTCGTTGCATCATTTTACTAATCTCATCCCACATTTCCTTGGCAGTTTGCAAGCTATTTACCTGCATGAAAATGTCATTAGGGATGCTTTGACAAAGATAAGTTCTGGCTTGACGATCTGCCCGAGCTCTGAGTTTTTCAGCTTCAGTGTAGGCAGAACGCGCTTTGGGTTCCCTGGTGGCTGGAACGGCCGGTTCATTGTCCGGATTTCCTGGAATAGTAACCCAGAATTGAGCTGGGCCTTCAGTGAGATTCGTACATTAGGTCTCCGTTCTCCTTGCTGTCGATGAAGTTCATGAACCTGAGTGTCCATGCTGTGTACTCGTCCCTCTTGAGGATGGGTGGTCTCGCGTCGTTTCCAAGTGAGTAGAGGTCCATTGCTTATAGTAGGTTGGATGTGGATCTTTATCGTGTTGATCAACTAAAATCTTAACTCAAGGAAGACAAGTAGAGTTAGAGAAATATAGGAAATAATATGAGCGCAAAATTGATTGAAAAGTTTAATAAAGATTTAATAGATAGTAAAATAAAAGCGGAAATATATTTTTTTTATTTTTTATTTTAAATGTCGAAAGAATGCAATAAGAATGTCGAGGCTTGAATGGATTCGGGGCAGAAATGTCGAGATCCCTATGTCCGAACAAGATGTCGATATAAATATCGAAGTAAATGTCGAGTGCGAGTATTGTTTCAAATGTCGAAATAGATGTCGAAGTGTGTCGAAAAGGGATGTCGAGGTCTATTAAGGAATCGAGATGAGATGTCGAAATAAATGTCGAATGGAATAAGGTGCAAGATGTCGAGTCCCTTGTTAAAATGTCGAGGCGGATGTCGAGATCGATTTCGAGCAACAACTTCGAGTAAAATGTCGAGATCTTCGTTTCCTAGCAGAATATCGAGAGAAATGTCGGGATAAATATCGAGAGAAACAAAATGTCGCAATAAATGTCGAGATCGATGTTTAGATAGAAAGTCGATATAAATGTCGAGCTGAAATTAGCACCAAATGTCGAGGTGTTTAGTAAGATGTCGAGATAAAATATCGAACTAAATATCGAATGAAATGCAAAATGTCGGGTCCCTAAGAAAAAAATTCGAGGCAGATGTCGAAGCGAATGTCGAGTCCGTGCCGAGAAAAATGTCGAGCCAGCTTAGGTTAAAAAAAAATCTCGAGATCGAAAAAAAATTTCTTCGTCGTCTCAATCTGTTCTTCGGCTGGGAAGACAAAATCCGATCAAGAGTTAAGGAAACACAAATATTCCTATGCAATCTCCATGGCCGAGACAAATCTGGGAAATTTGATGAGAAGAGATTGATAAAAATTTGAAAAAAAAACGATAGAAGGAGCGAATAAAGTCGATAAAGCCTCGATGAGTTTGATCCACGAATTCGGCTCTGATACCACTTGTTAGGCCGATTTGATCCAACCTTGTACTGATTCAAAGGATTAGTATTACCTGATATGATGAATTACGGAAGCAAAATACCGATAAACGAATTGTAGAGTTGGAACGAGAGTGCGCGAGTTCTTCAGAAAAGTCGTCAACTCTATTAATGAATCAGCAACCCTAAACACTAATGTGTTTAGGGTATTTATACATAAGCCCTAATGGGCTAACGGGCCCAATATAACTAATATACCCACAAGTCGGGTATATTTACAATTAAGTCCTAGGGCGTAATTAAATTACAGAGCATAGACTAATAATTAAATGAACACAATTAAATAATATCTAACACGCTCGATTTTGATTTCCTTGTGTGATCACACATACCATATACTATATTGACCAAATATAAACTCCATGTAGCATCTATCGTACACCAATATAATATATTTTCTAAATTACATTTCATATATTCTATAATTGTAATAGCATCCCTAAATAACCTCCCACAGAATTCGTCTATTTAACCAACTTCAATCGCCCCACAGAAAACAAAAACCCTAAGTCGAAACTCAAGAAATCACCAACAACCAAAGATGAGGAGAAACGACGCCGCATTCTACCTCTTCGTTCTTGCAATAACAACAGCAACATTCCTCCACGGCCGAGCAACTGCAAAGCTATGCGTATTTACGGACAAGTACAAAGTAAGAATAGCCAATAAAATAACGCCAGCGAGCACCGAAGACCCCACTTTGTGGGCCCATTGCCAGTCGGGAAATAACGATCATGGTTTCGTTCCTCTTTTGCCCGAAGAAGAGACGAGTTGGACTTTCTGCGATAATTTGAGGCACTCTACGCTTTACTTCTGCAACCTTCGGTGGGGAGAAAAGCAGATAACTTTCGACGTTTTCAACGAGTCTTTGTCTACCAAGTGCACTTCGAAGACTTGCTATTGGGCGGCGGCGAACGATGGGATTTATTTCACGGGCGACGTTGATGATAGTCCGTTGGTACAAATTTATATCTGGTGAAAAAGGGTATGCATTGCTTTGGTGCATTTTTAGATATTTGGATATATTTGTAGTTTGGTTTTTCGATTTTATATGTCGTGCTTTTTGCGTTGCTATGTAAGTTTTCAGATTTCGTAAAAATTGCGATGAATGTTGATAAAATTATATATTTTCATAATTTGTCAAAACAAATTGGATAGCATAATATCGTCCAGTGTCTTACATTCGATATATCACTAAATCAAATTTTACATATTCATCCTCTATGTGTTTTTCTTTAAATTATTTTTTTGCATCTTACATTATATCGCTTCTTAATTTCGCATATCTTGTAATATTAAGGTAGTCATTAATGCTTTAATCTCTCATTTTATAGTTCTCGTTGTCAGAAAATCGATTTTATCTTACCTATCCACTTCGGTTTAACCCAACTGTATTATATATAATTTCAAAATTGGACACGTCGTAACTGTAAATTTCTACCGCTGTTACTATTGCCAACGATTAACAGAATCATTGACCGACGATTAAGTTACAATATTTTCGATCCCTAGCGCACCTAAACTTTGATCGATTAAAAAAAGAAGGTATATTCGCCTTATTCACCGCACCAATTTATTGAGCAAAAACAAGCATCATAAACACATCATTATTATTTCTTCTATAATCACATATAGATATTATTACATGCTTGTTACCATTGTCACTATTACAATAAGAAGTTACCAATCATATACTTTGGCAGGAGGTTTATGATAACCACCATCAAAGTAAATCCCATCCTTCATCACAACCCAAACACAAAGCTTAGTAGTCCAACAATCTGCCCTAATTTTACCGTTGAATACATCGACTGTCTTCGACTTACTCCGCCAACTAAAGTTGCAAAAGTAGAGAGTTCGACCGAAGAAATTCTCGCAGAATTTCCAGTAATGAGTTTGGTTGTAATAAAGCGTCTTCGGACCTATGACATCATCTTTCGACTTGCATAGGATTGTCAGAGGGAATTTAGGGTTTTGATCGATCAGATTCATAACGTCAATTTCGAATCCCTTTGTTACGAGGCACTTCTTCGAGTCGATGGTCTCAAAAAAGCACTGCGTTAGGGTGATGAGTAGGAAAAAAACCGCGACTTTTTTCATGTCTTTTTTTACTACCTCTTATGGTTTGTGTATTTGTGGTGTGATGAGCATTGTAAACAATATATTTATATAAGGACCAAATGGGTTGGTTATATGCAAGTAACTTGTATTTGGTTTTGATTTCGTATTTATTTCCAAACCATAAATGATAGGTTTTATACATGTAAGATGAGAGGATGAAGATGACAATTATTGAGAAGATTACTAGGGCATTAATAGGGAATCAGCAGGTACTTATAATGAGTCAGACTTGTGGTAAATTAACTATGTGCACGCAGTATCTCTATCTGTTTATGACAGAACATCTTGATTTATTTTTTCTTTCGCAAGGTAAATATCAAAATTGGCAACAATAATAGTCTAAAAAATCGAAAAAGTATGTTCGCAAGTAGGGTTTTCGACGTCTGAAAGCTCATTAATTTCGAAACGTTATCATATTATCACATGGGAGACTTAGATGCGTGAGCACCAAGGTGGAACAACATCGTCTTAATGGCATAATTTGCGGCACTAAACTCACAAATACTCTTCAACAATTGTTGAGTTTATAAATTGGGTTTTGTCCAACGTCAATTAATTCAAGCTCTTTTAAGCCCCCATATAAGAGGTTTTCTCCTCCTATTACAATTAGTTTTAGAAAGGACTCCTCGATTCTAGTAATTTTGTTGCATACTCCTTTCACCAATACTAATATACTAGTCACCCTTGCACCCTCTCCGTGTAGTTAATATAAATGTGAAGAGAAAAACACTTTGTTCAACTTATCTAGCGGGTTGTTATATAATAATATTTTATTTATTTATATTTTAATCATCAAAACGATCATGAGTTATTAATGAAGATATAGTATTTAATTGAAGAAGAGAGCACATTAAGTTAACTAAAAATAGACGATAACAGAAGGGCATAACGATCATTATTCTACAAAATTAAGATTTACATATACCATAGACGTTCTTTGATGCCACGAGTCATAATAAAATAGAAAGATATTATAAATTATTTAATCATGCTTAGTTAATAATTTAAATAATTTAACAAATGAATAAACAATAAACCAAAAGAATTAATTCTATAACAACATCAACAACAAATAACAATTAATATGAAATCCCATGCTAACACACTTTGGCCAAAAAGCATCACTAAAGAAAACCTTAAGATTGTTATTACAAACATCACAATAAGATTACGCATATCCCATCCCATGCATAACCCAATACTTGGCTAAAAAGATCATTGATAAATCAATACAAATACCCTATTAAGCTAATCACTCATCACTCAGCTATTTCAAAACACACATGGCACACAACACACACACACACATATATATACACACACACATATGTACAAAAACATATCAAGCCAAAGATGAAGCCATGCAACATAGCATTATTTTTCCTCTTATTCTTTCTTACATCCGAGCAATCGACGGCGAATAGGCTCTGCCTATTCACGGACGAATACAGCGTTAGAATCGTCAATAAAATAGCGCCAAATCCCGAAAATGCCCCTTTGCTGGTCCACTGTAAGTCCGGCGACGATGACCGTGGAAGAATAGTGACCCTCTACCCAGACCAAGAGACGAGCTGGTCGTTCTGCGAGAATTTGCAGCACAGCACCCTATACTTTTGCAGATTTACGTTTGGGCCCAAGGATAAGACTTTCGACGTCTTCAACAAGTCCCTTTCAACCAAGTGCACGTCGAAGGTTTGTTATTGGGCGGCATTGGGCGACGGGATATATTTCTCGGGTGATGTCAAGCGTAAGCCGCTCGAAAAAGTGATTAGTTGGTGATTGTTTTATTGTATTATCGTCGTAGATGAATAAAATATCTGGTTGAATAATTTGTAAGAGTTTTGACGAAAGCTCGAAAATTGGTTATTGGATATATGATGAAGCTACATTTTAACAGAAGGGACCGCTTCCTATTTTTATTAAACAGAAGGGAGTGAAACGAAAGTTACTAAAATACTCCAACTTAAACAGCACTTATTCGAATAAAAAAAATTCGAATTAATTTTTTTTAATTTAAATCATCTATTCGAATAAAAAAATCGAATAAAAAAATATTTATTCGAATTTTCAATTCGAAATTTTTTACTCGAACAAATGCTATTTTTCTATCCTAATGTCCGAATAAGGCTTTTTTAATTAAATAATTTAAAAAATTCATCCATTAATAAAATAAACAACAAATGAAAGCATTAATAAAATGGACATTTTCGTAAAAATAGGAAACGCGTTACTAACTCGTATAATTAGAATACCAGTTACTTGTCCACGCGAGTAACTCGTATTCTAATTATACGAGTTACTCACTTTTATTTTTATATTATTTTTGTTTTTTTGTATTTTAATTTATTTTATATTTATTAATTATATAATCCACCAAATCATAAAATCATCGTTATCTAATGTGATTTACATAATAAAAATCAATAAACGCATCTAATTTATTGTTTGTTTCGCGCCGATTAAAATGATATGCGTATCTTGAATATCGGAAATATTTAATTATTCTTTTTATGATATGCCTTAACGATAAGAATTCCTAACTTTATAAAAATAATTAAATATTTCCGATATTCGAAAATATAAGATATGCATATCATTTTGATTGTCACGAAACAAGCATTAAATTAGATTCATTTATTGATTTTTATTATGTAAATCACATGAGACAACGATAATTTTATGATTTGGTGGATTATATAATTAATAAATATAAAATAAATTAAAATACAAAAAAACTAAAAAAGAAAAAAGAAAAGAGAGTAACTCGTATAATTAGAATACGAGTTACTTGAATTGCCATGTCAGCCCACGTGGACAAGTAACTCGTATTCTAATTATATGAGTTAGTAACTCGTATTCTGTTTTTACGAAAATGTCTGTTTTATTAATGCTTTTCATTTGTTGTTTATTTTATTAGTGGTTGATTTTTTTAATTATTTAATTAAAAATGCCCCCGTATAACTCAATTCCAGCTCGAATAATTCGAATAAAATTCGAATAAACCGTTTTCTATTCGAAAACGTCGATTTCATGCTCGAAAACACGAATATTCACTCAGATTTGGGTTTATATGTTTAATTAACCACGAACCCATCGATTAACATCTCATTTCGACATGAAATTTCAGTCGAGCAGATCAAAATGATAATCAAACCTTCATTTTTTTTCAACACCCAATCCCTTTTTTTTTATTTAAAAAACCTAGAATCCCCCCTTTTTTTTTTAATTTCACACAAAACTAATTCTATTTAACAAAAATTCCCATATGATGAATTGGTCATTTTAGTGAATATATTCCGGTTTTCTTTTTTAATTGGCCTTTTCTTTACGAATTATTGCATGCAATTCGGTCTAACTTAAATTATGTGCAAATCAAGTTATTTTATATTTTGATATTGTTAATTAAGTATTTAGAAAATGAAATTTTAATCTAAGGATAAAATTGAAATAAACTAAAATATTAAAGCAAAATTGTGAAAGCACTATCAATGTGACAGACCGAGAAGCCATTTATACTCACCCATCACCTTTAATTAGACTAATAATAATTAATTAAAATAATATGATAATAATAATAATCATCATCAAATAACAATAACGTTTAGTAGTCAAGAGCTCTTTGAGAATTGTAAACGATTAATGCCCCCTCTGGATCAAAATCCGGATTTCGGCCACATCCTCCATTCGGTAATCCAACCGATTAGGATTTTGATTTCGTCCAAATATGAGGGAAAATCCGAAATCTTATAATTCATCGGATTTGAAATTCCGTATCAAATGGTCCGTTTCTTAAATCCAATGCTGAACACGTAACGAGTTTTTTGTATCTGATGATAATAATAATTATTATAATAATAGTATAACAATAACAGTTTATTAATAACAAATAATAATATTAATAATAAAATATATAATAATTATAACAACAACAACAAAAATAATAATAATAATAATAATAATAATAATAATAATAATAATTAGGAGGTGGACGATGAGTCGAGCCGATTCTTAACCCGATGAGCCGACTTGAGCTCGTCATGGATTTGCGAATGAGCCGGCTCGAGCTCGACGAGCTCTTGTCGAGGTCGAGGTCGAACTCGTCACGGGTTTGCGAATGAGCCTGCTCGAGCTCGAGCTCACTCGTGGGCGCTCGCAAGCCGACTCACAAGCTTATTATTTTTATACTATTCATGATTTTTATTTTACTTTATTTTGTACTTTTTTTAAAATTATTTTAGAAAAGTTAGAAATCGAGTTCGACGAGCTTTACGAGCTCGAGTCGAGCTTTGTATTGAAATCCGAATTTCAAAGTTCTAACGTTTGCCAAATAATGAATTTTGATTTAAAATTAAGATTTTGAAATTCATAATTTAAAACCAAGCGATTTCGATCAAATGCGTGAATCCAAACGCACTCTAAATAGGTTTGGCTAAAGATTTTCTATTATGTTTAGCTCATGCACACGATGTTATGTAATGACGTTAATTGAATTGCATTTTGGTTTTATGGTTTATTCCAAATAGATGGAAGGAAAGAATTGAATTCCTACGTTCAAGCACTAACGATAAGGTAAGCAGTAGAATAAATTACTTAAATAAAACTTCGCGCAATCAAAGAAAGGTAATTGCAGCGTAATTTGCACAAACCAAAAAATTACAGAATTAATAACACCCAA
Organism: Craterostigma plantagineum; assembly: GCA_027422505.1. Classification (NCBI taxonomy): domain Eukaryota; kingdom Viridiplantae; phylum Streptophyta; class Magnoliopsida; order Lamiales; family Linderniaceae; genus Craterostigma; species Craterostigma plantagineum. The sequence continues at coordinate 858,120 of JAPQWV010000064.1, read as the reverse complement.
AAACTACAACCTCATATAGGAAAACCCCCATTTCATACACAAGTTAAACATTTAATGACTAAATATCCCAAGTTTACGCAATTCCCATTCCATCATGAAAATCATATCCCTATTTAAACAAATTTCGTTCCCATAATCTAAAAATTTAAAAAAAAATAAAAAATTAAAACACACACACATTCGCCATTATGAAGCAGAAAAGCAAAAACAGCATCGCATGCTTCCTCTTCACCATATATGCAAACCCCCATTTCATACACAAATTATATTAAATGACTAAATATCCCAAGATTACGCAATTCTCATTCCATCAAGAAAATCATATCCCTATTTAAAACACATTTCCTTTTCCTATAATCTCAAAAAAAAAAAAACACACACACACACGCACACAAGCATACGCCATTATGAAGCAGAAAAGCAAAAAACAACATCGCATGCTACCTCTTCACCATATATGAAAACCCCCATTTCATACACAGATCAACCATTTAATGACTAAATATCCCAAGATTACGCAATTCCCATTCCATCAAGAAAATCATATCCATACTTAAACACATTCGTTTTCCTATAATCTGAAAGAAGAATAAAAATAAACACACACACACGTGCCATTATGAAGCAGAAAAGCGAACACAACATCTTATGCTTCCTCTTCGTCCTTACAATAACAGCAACTTGCGCGTCGGCGAAGATCTGCATCTTCACGGACAAGTACAAGGTGAGAATAGCGAACAAGATAAACTCCGGCGACGCGCCGCCGCTGTGGGTCCGATGCCAGTCGGGGAACAGCGACCACGGCTACAAGCCTCTCCTCCTCGACCAAGAGACGAGTTGGACATTTTGCCAGAACTTACGGCTGTCGACGCTCTATGTTAATGTTGAGCGTTCAGCATTGGCAATGTTGGGGTAACATTCTAGCCAACATTTGTTGGTCGAGAATGTTCCCTTCCTCGGTTTTATCTTTCATGCCCAAAACTAATTCTATTGCTGACGTGGTATTTTACTAGACTTATGCAGGTCTTGGATAAGGTAAAGAACGGTTCAAACCGCGTGAAAGAAGTGTGGAGCAAAAATAGGAAGAGTGCATACTAAAGAAAGGATAGCTTGGAGCTAAATAAAAGACCGAGCACTTGGAGTGACCAAGTCGACTCCCAACGGACACTAACGGTCATAACACTCTTAGTGGACGTTAGTGGACGTTGAGGGAGGTTGCTAAGTCGTTTGGACAAGTCCTTCACGAGTTGAAGACATATAAAAGGCGAAGGACTTAACCATTTCAAGACACGACTTAGACAACGAACACAGAGCGAAAGTGATAGCATCTCTGAGAAAGAGTTATTCCTTGAAAGAGTTTTCTTTGTGATCTAGCTTGTTAGGTTTTAGAATCGTGTGTGATTCGTTCCGTTTGCTAGATTTCTTTTAACTATCTTTTTCGATAGTTTGTAATCCATCGTTTTAGTGGATTATTTTGCCGCGAGGCTCGCAACAAGTTATTTGACTTGCTGCACAAAATTAACTCTTGTGTTCGTGTTCTTTCATCATTAAGTTCGTTCATTTCCGCTGTGCATTTACAAGAAAGTTGGAGTGTTAGTCTAACATCGCATCCAACATCAGCATATTACGAAGTGTTTTACATCCATTGTGTACGAGACCCCCATCAAAGTGGTATCAGAGCCAACGCTTGACGTTACTAAGCGCTTAACATCCTCTACAATGGATATTACCAGTTCAAACAATGTCGGCAAAGTGCCTGCCCTAGACGGCACCAACTACGCATACTGCAAGATTCGTGTTCGTCAGTGCATCAAGTCAATTGATGTGCGAGCATGGAAAGCAGTACTCCACGGGTATACCCCTCCAAGGACAGAACCTGATGCAGATGGAGAAATCATTGACAAGCCGGTCGAAGAATGGACGGTGCCTGAACGAAGCGCGACTGAATATAATGATAAGGCACTCAACGCCATCTTCTCCACGGTGGACATCTTCATGGTTAAGATCATCCAGAATTGTACAACGGCTAAGACTGCGTGGGATCTGCTCCAGAGGTACTGTGAAGGTGACACAACTGTGCGAGAAACCAAGCTACGCCTCCTCCATAGTCAATTCGAGAACATCAGAATGAAAGAAGACGAGGACATCACGACGTACTTTGGAAAACTCTTGACGATATCCAGCGAGTGTGCCAGCCCAGGAGAGGCTATGACTAACAAGGCATTAAATTCTAAAGCTATTCGTACACTAACTGAAAAATTTAATGTGAAGGTATCGGCAATTGAGGAATCACACAACCTAGCCACCATGGACTTCAACGTCTTGATGAACATCTTGAAGAATTATGAAACCAACCTTGAAGTCCAAAAGAGGGCCGCTCGCGGAAAGAGTCTCGCACTGGTCACTCAGCCATCCAAGGATCCGATTGAGGTTGATCCCAGCAACGAAGAGGACCTAGCCATGGTCGTAAAGAAATTTGCGAAATTTTTCAAGAAGAAGAATGTTGTGCAGAATGTTGGCCCAACATTCAGAAAAGGCCAGAATGCCAAAGCTGAACCATCTTCAGCACCTCCGTATCCTAAGCGAAAGTCTGCTGGGAGGCTAGACGGAAAGCCGAAGAAGAACATCAACTATGAGGCAATCAGATGCTATGAATGCCAAGGTTGGGGCCATTTTGCCAACGAATGTGCAAACACACTTCGCAAACATGGAAAGGCCATGTGGATTGACCTGTCAGACGACGAAGATGACGATGAGGAGCCTAAGCAATCATCCGTAACCATCCAGTCCTTTTCTGATGACGAAGATGAAGAAGATAATCATATCGGCCTCACTGCGGTAACTGATGTTGAGCCAACATCTGGCTCAACATCTGCAAAACATTATTTTTGATTATGATGATTCAAACTGTCTTGATGGTAGTCTAAGTTGTGATGATACAGAACCTGAGACAGGAAGGTGTGAAGAAGCCTTGAAGTTGTTAACCACGCACTATGAAATTGAAAAGGCCAAGAATCTACAACTTCAAGCCGCGGTGAAACTGTTGGTCGATGAAAATGAGAAAAATGAAAAGATTATTGAAGGCTTAATGGATGGCTTGAACAAGTTGGAAGCCGCACTGACACGCAAGGACAGAGAGATCGACACGCTTCAAAAGCGAGTCAATAAAGCCGAGGAAACATTTACTAAGTTGAACAAGGGTAAATCCACCCTTGAAGAGGTATTGTCTCTTGGTGTTTATGATAAGCAAGGTCTAGGATTTAATGCTCAGCCTGCATGCGATAGTACAAAACCCGTGTCTCATGATCAGCCTAAGATTGTTTTTGTTAAAGCTCAATCTAGAAATGTCGAAGCCGAAGTAGTGAAGCCTAAGGATAGTCCCGAGCATGTGACCCAGGATCATTTCTGTGTGATCATTGTAAGAAGTTAGGTCATTTGAAGTCATACTGTTGGAAATGAAGAGAGAGATTTCTGCAAAGAAATCGATGTCGGCTGAAATGTCATCCAACATACCTGTCAACATTGAGAAATCAGTGTTGAAAAATGTGTCTGGAGAAAGCTCAGCTGGCTCATCTTCGAATTCCAGCAAAAAGAATATGGTTAAGTCTTCTAAGAAAGCTTGGATCACGAAATCAGGTCCTAAATGTGTAGTTGTGTACACCTCTTTGCGAGCTAATGTGACAGGTTCATGGTACTTTGATAGCGGGTGTTCCCGACATATGACGGGTACCAAAGAATATCTCAGTGAGTATACACCCTTAAGAAGTGGATCTGTGACGTTCGGAGGTGGTTCTAAAGGTCGAATTCTTGGCCGAGGCAGACTTAATGTCCCTGACTTTCCCAAGCTTAGCAACGTTCTTCATGTTGACGGGCTTGTTGCAAATTTGATAAGCATAAGCCAGCTGTGCGATGATGACCTCGAGGTAAGGTTTAACAAGGAGTGCTGTGAAGTCTTTAACAAAGATTCTATTTTAGTGATGGCAGGTAAAAGATCTAGCGACAATTGTTACCTAGTTGGTGACAAATCTGGTGTGAAGGACGTGTGTCAACTATCAAAAGCCGAGGATGATGTTGCTCTTTGGCATTACAAGTTAGGTCACGTCAACTACAGAACATTGGAGTAACTTATCAAACATGAAGCAATCAGAGGGATTCCGAAGCTTAAGGAGTTTGGTAAGGTAGTATGTGAGTCGTGTTTGAAGGGTAAGCAAACACATGTTAGTCACAATGTTGACCAACATGCTGCCCAACATTTTAACACCGCTCACTGTTTTCAATTAATTCACATGGATTTAATGGGTCCTATGGAAGTAGATAGCATAGGAGGTAGGAAATATGCTTATGTGCTCGTGGATGATTTTTCTAGATATGCGTGGATTTTCTTTCTTAAGGAAAAATCGGAATCGTTCGACTTCTTTAAGAACTTTTGTGCTATGATTAGGAACAATTTCAGTGCTACTATCTTTCGTATTAGGTCTGATCATGGTAGAGAATTTGAAAATCAGTATTTTGATGAGTATTGTGATAAGAAAGGCATTGTACATGAGTATTCTTCGCCTAAGACGCCCCAACAAAACGGGGTGGCCGAAAGGAAGAATAGGACTTTACAAGAGATGGCTCGTGTTATGTTATTATCTAAGAATGTTTCTAAACGTTTTTGGGCTGAAGCACTGCACACGGCATGTCACATTTCGAATCGAGTGTTCTTTAGACATGGCACGAAGAAAACATCGTATGAGTTGCTGAATGGTAAAAAGCCTACTGTTAAATATTTTCATGTGTTTGGATGTTTTTGTTACATGCTGAATGATCGGGAATATTTGACGAAGTTTGATTCAAAAAGTGATAAATGTATTTTCCTAGGTTACTCGTCTAATAGTCGTGCCTATCGTGTTTATAATTTGCGCTTGAAATCAGTTCAAGAATCAGTGAATGTTGTGTTCGACGATGCTACTGATCTTAGCAATATGCCTCCTCAAGTGGATGTTTCAGATATTATACAAGCTGTCAAGGAACCAGAGAAGCCTGCGGATGTCAATGTTGAGCCAACATCGGACTCAACATCTGAGCCAGAACAGAACGATGACGCTGGTCTCAGTGAAGTACGACGTGATCCGCCAGCTAAGATTCAGAAAGATCATCCCACTGATCTTATCATTGGAGATGTGAATGAAGGAAGAAAAACTAGAGACAAGCCACGTAAAGACTACAAATCTATGGTAAGAAACGTATGCATGAACTCGGTATACGCTGAGGTACGTTTTAATTGTTTTGTTTCTACGATTGAACCTAAGAATGTCCTTGAAGCTCTTAAGGATAATTACTGGATTAATGCGATGCAAGAAGAACTCTTACAGTTCGATAAAAACCAGGTTTGGACCGTAGTCCCACGGCCAAATGACATTAATGTCATAGGCACGAAGTGGATTTTTAAGAACAAGTCTGATGAATCTGGGAGGGTTGTTAGAAACAAAGCACGTTTAGTGGCTCAGGGTTATACTCAGGTAGAAGGCATAGACTTTGATGAGACGTTTGCTCCTGTTGCTAGGTTAGAATCAATAAGACTTTTGTTAGCTATAGCATGTTGGCTTAACATCACGTTACATCAAATGGATGTTAAGGGTGCGTTTTTGAATGGGTATATTGATAAGGAAATTTATGTCGAACAGCCAAAAGGGTTCGAAGATCCCCATTATCCTAACCATGTTTTTAAGCTGCAGAAGGCTTTATATGGATTAAAGCAAGCGCCTCGAGCTTGGTATGCAAGGTTAGCAACGTTTTTGCTTGAGTTCGGTTTCACACGAGGTGAGGCAGACCGCACGCTTTTTGTTAAACGAGTCGGTTATGACCTTTTGATAGCTCAAGTCTATGTTGATGATATTGTCTTTGGATCGAGCTCACAATCTACGTTAGATCAGTTTGTGCAGGCGATGAACACCACATTTGAGATGAGTATGATCGGCGAGTTAACTTACTTTTTAGGTTTGCAGATTAAGCAAAGGAGCGACGGGATCTTTATGTCCCAAGAGAAATACGCGAGAAACACTGTGAAGAAATTCGGGCTGGACACTGCAAAGGTAATGAAAACCCCCATGGGGTCATCGCAGAAGGTAAGTAAAGACAATGTTGGGCCTAATGTTGACCCAACATTGTACCGCTCTATGATTGCTAGTTTGTTGTACTTATCTGCGAGCAGACCCGATATCATGTATAGTGTGTGCGTATGTGCTATATATCAATCTGAACCTAAGGTTTCTCATCTTAATACGGTTAAGCGTATACTTCGTTATGTGAGTGGATCGTATAGCCTTGGATTATGGTTCTCCAAAGATACTAATTTAAGTCTTGTAGGATACAGCGATGCTGACTGGGCAGGTGACGAAGATGATCGCAAGAGTACAAGTGGTGGCTGTTTCTTCTTAGGTAACAATCTGGTTGCGTGGTATAGTAAAAAGCAAAATTGCGTGTCATTATCTACTGCCGAGTCCGAGTACGTAGCTGCGGGTAGTTGTTGTACCCAATTGATGTGGTTGAATAGCATGTTGTGTGACTATGGTTTAGAGTGCGAATCTGTTCTCATGTATTGCGATAACCTTAGTGCCATCAACATTTCTAGAAACCCTATCCAACATTCACGTACGAAGCATATAGATATTAGGCATCATTTTCTGAGAGACATGGTCGAAAAGGAGTTAGTGCATATTGAGCATATAGACACTAAGAATCAGCTAGCAGACATATACACGAAAGCATTGGATTCTGAAAGGTTTTCGGACCTGAAGAAATCCATAGGTTTGCACATGTTAGTTTAAATGTTGGTCCAACATCTGGACCAGCATAGCATATGTCGAATTTGATGGTTACAGCTTTATTTTTGGCTTAATGTTCTGTTCTGTTTTCCTGTGAAATGACTTGATTCTTCTTGATTGGTCCCAAAATGAACCCGATTCCTTTTTTAAAGGCTCTTGGTAATACGTTCCTAGGTACACGGCATTCGCTGTGACGATGTACTTATTGCAACTAAAAACCAATCCTTATTTAGTGTAAGCATGCTCATAAACTCTCGGCTAGATATAGGTTTTTGGTAATAAGATTCCTTAGGTACACGACATTCGCAGTGACGATGTATACTATGCGATAAAAGGCCTAACCTTGAGGCTGAGGGTATAAGGGCAGTGCATTATGTTGTTGGATATTTGAGGGGAAAGGGTGGAAATAATGGGAACTGATTTTGAGAAGAATTGAGCAGATAAGTCTAGGATTAACGGAATCAGGATGTTGAGTCAAATGTTAGGGCAACATATGTGACTGTCAGTTTGATATTGCTACATTTTGTGCTTTCGCTTTATTTGTGTCTGTCTTTAGTACTGCATTTGTTAGTCTCTTGTGTCAATGGTAGAAATCTCTCAGATTTGCATTAGAACTCTCGAAGAACAGCTCGTTACACTTGTCTCTATGTGCTCATCAACATTGCTCGATCGGTTAGTATTTCTTGATTCTATCTTGACTTTGGACTTAGTTGTCTTTTGGATAGAATTGTGGTCTGAATTGCTCCGATTTACTTGCATGACTAAGTCTTCGATTTGTTCCTATGTGCCCGCATGCTTAATTTGAAATACATACTATCTTTAGCACCATGATTTATTTGAAGTTCATTGTCAGTCAAATACTTAACCTGTATTGCGTGCCTAACGGTTACTTTTTATATCCCATTTACTCCATTATCTGCCAGTTTAATGAGTAGTGGTGTATGTAACTGAAGCAAACTTATATGAATTGACGTGAGTGTTTGTTCTCTTCACAAACCCTAAACACCCAAATTGACTTCATCTCTCTAAAGCTCTCTACTCTTTCATAAGAAATCTCGATTTTTACACTTTGATTTTCACTCATTTTGCGCGATTGTTTGCTCTCAAAATGTCGAACTCACCAAGAAATGCAGAAACCCGCGATGTCAGCCCAACATTGAGCGAGACCGTACTCAATGTCGCCCCTATTCGGATGATTCCAGTGCCGGTCTTCAACTTCGCTGATGTACCGTTCGGATCTTCAGCGTCGCAACCACGGCAGGTTCAGACGACTCCAGTCGGCGGCGCAATCAATGTTCCAGCACCTGCTTCGTCAAGTCCTATTCCTGCGCCCAAATCCACGAAGAAAACTGCCAAGAAGCCTACGAAGGAGAAGAAGATAGTGCCCAAGCCTCAATCACCCAAAGCTGTTCCAAAAACGCGCCAGAGCAATCGTCTCAAACAAGCTCGGATTTCAAAGGGCCCAAAATCGACTGCAGACAAGCCAATTACCGTTTCGAGCTCATCATCGGAGTGGGAAACCGACACATCAGAGGAAGAGCCCCCTCAGATGGCTACTGAGCACCCTGTTCAGGGGGAGGCTAGCTCGGCCAAAGCACCGAGTCCGACTCAAGAAAAAGCAGCCTCTTCGTCAAGTAAGTCCACTGACGACATCATCGATGGTACTACCTATGCTCAGGTGGAGACTACGGCAATGAGTCCAGGGGGAGGTCAGCCTTCTATGGATTCAACCTCGTCAACCTCTGCCAACGAAGAAGATGATGAGTTTGGCGCGAATGAAACCCTAGCTGCTTGGAAGAAAAAGCTGAATAAACGAGAAGGGAAGAGGCTAATGGTCTCTGAGGAAAAGCCATCAAAGAGGGCACGTCCATCGGAGTCTTCTCCAGACGCAAGCCGCAGTCACACTCAGTCACAAGCTTCCAGTGACAATGACAATGTTGAGGAAGATGTTGACCCAACATCGGAATCGGACTGGGAGTCACCTTTGCCGAGGGGGAAGTTTTATGGAGCAATCAATGAAGAGCTGTGGCCATCTTTCAGCCAGAGGGTACTTCGCGTCGAAAGGACAGCAGATGAGGTTAGTTTCCGCCGTTACGGGGTTATGCAATTTTTGGAATCAAGGAGGTTCGACAGGACGGTGACAAGGTTTGGAACCTACTGTGAATCAGTGGTCCGCGAGGTATACGCTAACCTTTCTCCTAGACTAAATGATCCTAGTTCTAGGAAATATGGACGAATCTTTTTGAGGGGAAAGTTGTATGAGTTTTCTTCTGGAGTGATCAATGAATATTTAGGCACTCCAAATGTTGATATGGAAGAGGGCTTTGACAATAATGAGGTGGTTTCTTTCTTGACTGGGGGTAGAGTTAGAGAATGGGATGGAAATTTTTCGTGTTCCTTTTTGACCTCTCTCTACTCTGTGTTGTTTAAAATCGGCATCTGTAATTGGTGGCCGACTGCTAATGAGACTCGAGTGGCAGAGAGTATGGCTCATATACTCTATGCGCTTGGGAAAAATCTACCATTGAATCTGGGAGAATTGGTGCTAGATCAGATGTCAAAGGAGGCCGAGAAACAGTCGTCCGGAATTTTGTCGTTTCCGTCCCTTATTTATGGGATGCTACTTCGCGAAGGATTTAGGCCTTCTCGCAAAGATGAAGTGGTGTCAGTCAAGGTACCATACTCTGTCTCATACTTGCACCTTGCCGGTCCAAACAAAATGATTGATCTGCCGTGGCGAGCCGCCGAGGAGAATGCTGAGCAACATGTTGAGCAACATGTTGCCTCAACATCGACTGCCAAGACTGGCTTAGATCGCCAAATTCAATGTCTGGAGGATACCATTGCTTTTCTGACGACCCAGCTTACTACTCTAAAAGATTTGCGTTCTTCCCAAAAAGGGGGAGAGGCAGAAGTGCCTGCGACAGCCGACGCAGGAGATAAAGCTGAGTCAAGCAGGAGAGAAGGGGCAGAAAATTCAGGGGGAGAACAAGTGCATGAGACGGATCGGGAAACAGAAGATCAAGGGGGAGAAAGAGCGAGCTGAGGAGTGAAGTTGTGTGCATGCGCATTTTTTGCTTGTGCTTGCGTGTGCTGGTGTCGTGTGCTGGTGTTTTTTTTTGTGGTGCTTCTTGTGACTCTTATGAACCATGTCTTTTATTTGTTTTTTGCAGATTTTCAGAACCTCTTATGGCGTGTACTATTCAGTAGTACTTTAGTCGTTTATCCAATTCTGATTTCGTCTAACTCTAACCGTTCTGACTTTGTTTGTCTTTGGTTGAGTTGATGTTACTTTCATGGGGAGTTTTATGAGGAATGACTTCTGCTTTGGTTTTGGGAAGAAAGATAAAAAGGCGGAGATTGTTAATGTTGAGCGTTCAGCATTGGCAATGTTGGGGTAACATTCTAGCCAACATTTGTTGGTCGAGAATGTTCCCTTCCTCGGTTTTATCTTTCATGCCCAAAACTAATTCTATTGCTGACGTGGTATTTTACTAGACTTATGCAGGTCTTGGATAAGGTAAAGAACTGTTCAAACCGCGTGAAAGGAGTGTGGAGCGAAAATAGGAAGAGTGCATACTAAAGAAAGGATAGCTTGGAGCTAAAGAAAAGACCGAGCACTTGGAGTGACCAAGTCGACTCCCAACGGACACTAACGGTCATAACACTCTTAGTGGACGTTAGTGGACGTTGAGGGAGGTTGCTAAGTCGTTTGGACAAGTCCTTCACGAGTTGAAGACATATAAAAGGCGAAGGACTTAACCATTTCAAGACACGACTTAAACAACGAACACAGAGCGAAAGTGATAGCATCTCTGAGCAAGAGTTATTCCTTGAAAGAGTTTTCTTTGTGATCTAGCTTGTTAGGTTTTAGAATCGTGTGTGATTCGTTCCGTTTGCTAGATTTCTTTTAACTATCTTTTTCGATAGTTTGTAATCCATCGTTTTAGTGGATTATTTTGTCGCGAGGCTCGCAGCAAGTTATTTGACTTGCTGCACAAAATTAACTCTTGTGTTCGTGTTCTTTCATCATTAAGTTCGTTCATTTCCGCTGTGCATTTACAAGAAAGTTGGAGTGTTAGTCTAACATCGCATCCAACATCAGCATATTACGAAGTGTTTTACATCCATTGTGTACGGGACCCCCATCACTCTACTTCTGTCGTTTTGTATGGAATTCTAAGGCGTTGACTTTCGACGTTTTCAGCAAAAGCCTGGCGACGAAGTGCACTTCGAAGGTCTGTTATTGGGCCGTGCAGAGCGACGGAATTTATTTCTCGGGCGACGTTGGCCGTAAGCCTCTAGAGATAGCGTATGCATGGTGATATATATATATATATATATATATATATGTTGGGCTGCGTTTGTGCTCGTGTGGAATAATTGGTACGAGGTTTTACGAATAAGCTAGAGTCGGTGTGTGGGATATATGAAAATTGGATAATTTATTGAATATTTTCTGGATTTTCATTATTTATTTTGTGTGTCAGTGCATTATAATTTTATTACCTGCGTCATTTAAGTCCTAGATCATTGGTCTTGGCCAAGATAAAGGCTGCATATGTAATGATAATTGTTGAATATTATGAGCCTAAACTGTGAAAATCAAGGCCTGAAGGAATAGAAGCAAAATGAAGATCATCATGGCTTGTTAAGAGTTGAAACAAAGCTGGAATATCTGCTAAGTAATTTAAGCTTGGTTAAGTTTGAATGAGTATCGTTGACATTGGCGGGCTAAGGATTGAAGGGCTCAGATTCAGGGGCGGATCTATTCATGGGCCGGGGGGCCGTGGCCCTCCCCCAAAATTTTCGAAAATTTTAGTATATATATATATATACATTAATAATTCGGATATATAAAAGTCTGCTCTGTTAGTACTCAGAAAATTGTATCTAGCTTGATTGTTAAGAGAGCTTGTCCTTTGTATTATTGTCGGTTGAAATCCTCTATCCCATAATCCTGTCTCATTTCCTGTCCCACTCCTTTAAAATTGATTTTTATGATTATCGAAAAATATATGATATGGATATCAAATCGATCACCATAAAACAAGGAATAAATTGGATGTGTTTATTTATTTTTATCATATAAATCTCATGAAATAACGACGATTTTATGATTTGGTGGACTATGGGATTAAAATAATTAATCAATAAAAAAGAAAATTTGTGAACCGTCGGATTTAAATTTTAACTGATGTGATCATTTTGGGACATAGAGGGGGACATGTTTTTGAGACAGATGATTTCGTGCGGTATTATTGGTCCCAGTTCGAATTCCGTGAAGGCTTTTTTATTTAATGAATTTTTGCTTGCAACTAATAAAAAATATTGTTTACTGGCCCAATCTGCTCAGCTGTCCAAAAGGAACGTTGGCCCATCAATAAAAACACAATTATTTGCCTAATAAATAAATAGAAGCTTAGAGACATACCACACCAATTGGCGGAACTTCAGAAAATTTCCAGAAAATTCAAGCAAATATGTGAGGTATCTCTTGTTGTTTTTCGTATTTGTTTGTTTTCTGTATTATGTTTTATCATGTTCGATTATACATTAAATTTATTATTTTTTATGGTGACAGATTACACATAATTCATGGGAAAACCTACTACAATTGATAACTTTTTTCAAAAGAAAAGGGCAAGTGAGCGAGAACACTCGGCTTCGAAGTAAAATGGAGGAGGATTTTCTCTCTGACGCATTAATAGTATATATTGAGCGAGAATTTGCTAGAAGTGTGAGCATAAAAACCATTATTGAGGACTTCAAAAAACTAAAAGAACGCCGAATTCCTTTTAGTTAGAAAGTTTTATTTCTTATGCTTAATCATTGTCGTTCAAACTACTGTTTTTCTGTTGACGTATATTAAATTTAGCTTTGCGTATTCTATTTATTCTTCACGCCCCCCCCCCCCCCCCCGAGTATATAGTCCTGGATCCGCCCCTGCTCAGAATCATACTAAGTCGCTAAGTAAGGGAGTAACTCGTCGTACAACACATAAGGCACAGAGTACAAGCCGACGAGGCCAAGGGCTGAAACTATGTGCTTTATTTTATAAATAGCAGACTGTTGAAAGAAAATCTTGATTTTATTGAAGTAGCAGCAGAGAGGGTGATGAATGCAGCAGCTGAATATTATAAAGGATTGTGTTTGTTTTGTTAAGGATCGAAAGACTCAAGCAATAAGCAATAAGAAGAAGCGTTGTTCTTGTTCACTTATGAATGCGTGTTTTTGGGTTGAGGCTTCTTTCTCCTTCCGTTAGTTAAATCGATTAGAAGGGGCTTTTTGGTCTTTTTGCAATCTGGTATTTTAGGCTTTAATTAGTCTCCTTCTTCGATTACTTTTTTTGCGCGCGAAATGTAATTTCTCCCGCTGTAGAGTTGGGTCGATTTGAAAAGCTGTTGCGAAGCTGTTGCTCTCATTTTTGCAAAAGCTACTCATCAATAAAGGTTTAGCTGTTTGCCCGTTGATGTACGATTTTTAGATCCGAACCACGTTAATTTTCGGTGTTACTTCTCAATTGTTTGTCGCAATTTCGTTATGGTATCGGAGCATCTGCTGTGTACTATATGATTCTGCTTGCTCATCTAATTATTTCTTGCAATCATGTCAACTGAAACACCGCCGCCGCCGCCGTTGCTTAATCATCTTCTTTGGGGGAACGATTCTGTACGCTTTAGGCAGTAATGACAATTCTGGCCAATTGCTCGTTCATGAGCCTTTGAATGGTGATAATTACATGACTTGGAGCAGGACGATGATGATTGCTCTTATTGGAAGGAACAAAGAGCGGTTTGTTAATGGTGAACTAGTCGCACCTCCTCCTACAGATACTGGTAGAATATTATACAAACTGTTATCATTATTATACTGGCAAAAACCTAAAATAGTCCCCAATATTTACCCTCTTGACCAATTTAGTACCCGATGTTTCGCGAGGACCAATTTAGTCCCCGATGTTATCGAATTTGAACAAAATTGGTCCCCGCCGTTAATTTGGGTGGAAGTTGACACGTGTCGACATGCGATTGGCCAGACTAAAAAATCATAAATTAAACTCCAAAAAGGGGGAAATAATCCAAAAGATAGAGTAAAAATTCAAAAAGAGAGAAAAATAGTAATAAATAAAATAAAAAATAAGAAAATATTAAAATATATAATTTAAATATAATAAATTAAATCAAATAAAAAAGAAAGAGAGAATGAACATATATTAAGATAATAAATTAAGCATTAAAAAAAGAGAAAAATACAAAAAAAAAAAAGGAAAAAATTCAAAAAAAAAGAAAAGAAAAAGTAATAAGTTAAAAAATTAAAAAAGGGAAAAAATTCAAAAATAGAAAGAAAATAAAAATAATAAATTAGGGTAAAAAAATAAAGAGAGAATAAAATTAAATATAAATAAATTAAAATCAATTAAAACTAAAATGATAATAAATAAAAATGTATTATAATAATAAATTAAAATAGATAAATATTAATTAAAATAACTTAAATAAACAATAACAAAAAAAGAGAGAGGAAATGTTAAAACTAAAAAACTTATAAATAAGAAAAATAAAAAATAAAAATATTTATTTATTAAAAACTAAAATAAGTGAAAAATAAAATAGGATAAAAATGTCTCTGAAAGTTGACGAGAATTCCCGATCTCCTCTATGTCCAGTACGGGGATGCAATAAGTCCCAGTATATTTGTTAAAAAAAATTCGAGACCTGGGACAATTATGTCCTCATTAATTGGCAGGGACGGTCTTCGTAAAACTTTTAGAGGCATTTTTATCCTTAATTTTATTTTTTCCTTTTTATTAGTTTTTAATAAATAAATATATTTTTATTTTTTAATTTATTTAAATCTTAATTTTTTATTTATCAATTTTTGTTTTAATCTGCTCTCCAATTTAATTTTTTTTATCTTTCTCTTGTATATTTCTAAATTATTATTTTATTATATTTTCAGTCTTTCTTTCTTTTTATTTAATATTTTAAATTTTATTAATATTTTTATTTTTTATTTATATTTAATTTATTAGTAATTTTCTCTTATTTGTTGGATATTTCCTCTTTTATTGTTTAACTAATGATTTTTTAGGTCTGGCCGCGCATGTCGACACGTGTCAACTTTCATCCAAATTAACGGCTATTTGACGGCGGGGACCAATTTGGTTCAAATTCGTTAACATCGGGGAGTAATTTGGTCATCGCGAAACATCGGTGACTAAATCGCTCCTCGCGAAACATCGGGGACTAAATCGTCCAGCGGGTAAACATTCGTTACCAATAAAATATGCAATATATGGGCAAAAATCTAAAATGGTCCCCAATGTTTACCCTCTGGACCAATTTAGTATGCGATGTTTCGCAAGGACCAATTTAGTTTCCGATGTTATCGAATTTGAACCAAATTGGTCCACAACGTTAAATATTGGAATTAAATTGGTCAAGGGTTAAACATTGGGGACCATTTTAGGGTTTTGCCCTTATTATACCAATAAAATATGCAATATATGGGCAAAAATCTAAAATGGTCTACAATGTTTACCCCGTGGATTAATTTAGTCTGTGATGTTTCGGGAGGACCAATTTAGTCTCCGATGCCATCGAATTTGAACCAAATTGGTCTACGCCATTAAGTGGCTGTTAATTTTTATGGAAGTTGACACGTATCGACATGGAATTGACCAGACTTAAAAAATAATAAATTAAACTCCAGGGGGGGGGGGGGAATTCGAAAAATAGAGTAAAATTAAAAAAAAAAAAAAAAAAATTACTAATAAGTTAAATTAAAAAAAATTAAAATCAAATAAATAAGAAAGAGAGAATGAAAATATATAAAAAATAATAAATTAAACATTAAAAAAGAGAAAAAATCCTAAAAAAGGAACAAAATATTAAAAAAGAAAAGAAACGAAAAAACTAATTACATAAAAAATACAAAAAAAAAGGAAAAAAATTAAAAGAAAGAAAAGAAAAAACTAATAAATTTAAAATAAAATAAAAACAAAAAGAGAAAATTAAATTAAACTTCAAATAAATTATATTCAATTAAAAATAAAGTGAATATATTCAAATAATAAATTAAAATCGAGAAGAAATATAAAATTAAAATAAACAAAAAAAGAAAGAGAAAATGTTTAAACTAAAAATAATAATAAATAAGAAAAATAAAATATATTTATTTATTAAAAACTAAAAATAAGTGAAAAAATAAAATGGGAATGTCACTTAAAGTTGACGTGAATTCTCGATGTCGTCTCTGTCCAGTTACCGGGGATGCAGTCATTGCAGTATATTTGCTGAAAGAAATTAGAGAACTCGGACGATTATGTCCTCATTAACTTTGCAGGGACGGTCTTCGTAAAACTTTTAGAGGCATTTTTTATCCTTAATTTTGTTTTCCTTTTTATTAAGTTTTAATTTTTACTTTTTATTTAAATACTTTTTATTTATAATTTTTATTTAGTATGCTATCCTTATTTATGTTTTATTTTTCCTTGTATTTTTTCTTTGTTTAATTTATTATTTTCAATATATTTTTATTCTCTCTTCCTTTTTATTTAATTTTAGTTTATTATTTTTAAATGTTATTTCTATTATTATTTATTTTTTATTTAATAGTAATTTTCTCTTTTTTTATAATTTTTTACTCTATTTTTTTAATTTTTCCCCTTTTTTGGATTTTTCCCCTTTTTAATGTTTAATTTTTATGATTTTTTAAGTCTGACCAATCGCATGTCGACAAGTGTCAACTTCCATCCAAATTAATGGCTATTTAACGGCAGGGAACAATTTAGATCAATTCGATAACGTCGGGAGTAAATTGGTTCGCACGACGGGACTAAATTGGTCCAGGGATAAACATTGAGACTATTTTAGATTTTTTTCCTGCAATATATAGTGACTAACATTCGGTTTTTTCTTGATATAATAACGATAACAATTGGTATAACATTTAGTTTTATAGGTAGAAAATTATAGATACATTATTTTTGGTATAATCTATACTCTTATATTAATGCTCATTAATGCTCAGCAGGAGTTAAAAACTGCTAAATTTGTATATCTATAACCAATCTGAATTTTTGTCGAATTAGTAATTAACATAAAATAGAAAATAAGAAACTGTCTTCTATATATTGTCACATTTACCCTTTTATTTTTAGTAATTGTTATTTAATATTTAATAATATTTATATATTACGCAGACACGCATATGAGTGTGCAATTTAGACTAATAGTAATTACAGTTGTGCTTAAATTTGATTTGGCATATAATAATTGAATTGACTTGGTATAATAGTAATAAGTTGGTATATAAGAACAAGTTGAATTGACTTAGTACCAACTAACAACTAAGTCGTAGTTATTAATGAAGTCGTACCTTTTTATATCAGATAAGTTCTGCAATACATTCGCCCTTTTTAGTTTATAATGGATTTTTATTATTTTTTGTTTATTCTGCAAGTTTAGAGGGAAGCATTATCTAAATGTAAGTCCGAAAAAAATCCCAAATCCATTTTAAGCCTCGTAAAATCCCTAATTAGGGGTGGGCATTCGGTACGAACCGTACCAAACCGAACCTAACCGAAATATCGGTTAACCGGATTTTCGGTTCGATGATACTGAGAACCGAATACCGAACCGAACTTAATCGGTTCGGTTTCGGTAAAACCGAAATTTTTTCGGTAATTTTCGGTTATTTTACCGAAGTACCGAGTTCAACAAAAAAAATTGAGTGCATAGCACATTTGGTGCTCTTTTCCCCCTTCTTCTTTGCGATTGCAGCCTGGAGCCGTAGGTCCCGCACCGATTCATGCAGAAGCCGTCGACGGCGACGTCGGAGGAGGTTAGGACAACGTTGATGGCGTTTTTAAGCTCGCCCTTGGAGGCCAGCTCTTGGATCTGTTTGTCGGTGAGAGATTTTCCAGAGAGTAGGCTTCGTCTAAGATTTGTCGGCCTAAGAAGAGAGAGAACGATGGGCACTTCTTGGGATTGCCGGCGAGGTTGTAGTACTTCTCCGTGCCCCTCTTCCACCAGGCGGTGACGGACGGCGGCGTTTGGTAGTAGTCTTGGCCGCCGATGATGACTGGATGGAGGTGATGAAGTCTGTGACGATGGCTTTCTGGGGCTGTCTGAGGTGATGAGGTGATTTAGATTCGTGTAGTCTAGGGAAGGAAGAAGATTAAAACCCTAACTGGGACTGTATATTATTGGGCTGTGTTATAATTAATATTGGGCTGTGTTATAATTATTGGTATGTATATTGAATATATTATATTCTCAATCGGTAATTCGGTATACCGAAAATACCGATCCAAAAATCTTGTACCGAACCGAATTACCGAAATTTCAGAAATGTAAAACCGAATACCGAACCGAATTTTTTGTTCATTATTCGGTACATACCGAAATTTCGGTAATTCGGTCGGTTCGGTCGGTTTACCGAACTGTGCCCACCCCTATCCCTAGTCTGTGGTAACAAAAACTAAAAATTAAATCTTGATTGATAATTGATTGATCTACTGAGAAATGCCAGAAACCATCTTATGGCTAGCAACTCTATGGTCCCTAAAATAATACAATAAAATCCATCGAATTAATAATTTCCTTAAAATTTAATTCTCAGTCCAATCCAGTGACATCGTTGAACACTTAGTTCAAGAACTAACCACACACTTAAACGATTTTATTCAAGATTAATTAGTTCAAGCAATTGCAGAAAGGTCCTTTAACTTCAACTCCTTGAAGCAAGTGAATCCACCGTCGAAGACGAGGTTTTGTCCACTAACATACTTTGACTCGTCGGTGGCCAAGTACAGCGCCGCCGTCGCCACGTCCTTTGGTTCACAAACGGCGCCGCTTAGCTCCCCCATCTATTAACCACCTTGAGAATCTCCTCCTCGCCGAGCCCAGGCGGCAGAAATTTCCTAATGGAGTCCAATATCTTCGCCGTCCGCACCATCCCCGGCGATATATAGTGCCGACATAATAATTCAAAAGCCACATGGGCCTTTGAATGGTCAAAGTTGCGTGAGAAGAAAAAAATTCGGCACCTTATTCGTCGTAGGTGTGCTGATGATTTTAATATTTGCTGTTCACATCCAAACGTTCTCCTATAAATAGAGCTCAAAACATCAGAAGGAAATAGCACAGACAGAGTGAAGAGAGAAGAGAGGAAAAAATAGAGGAAATAAAAATAGAGAGTTTTGTCGGTATTTTCTCCGACTATAAAGAGAGATATTGAGGGTTTTCTTCTTTATAGATTGAGAGGTTGTAGCTCCTATATTTTTCCTCTATAGTGAATTATTCTTCCTTGCCCGTGGTTTTTACCCCGATTTATTTGGGGGTTTTCCACGTTAAATCTCGGTGTCCAGCTTTATCTTTAATTGTTTAAATATTTAGCCGCAGTATTATTCGACCGGGTCCGCTGCCACGCCAACAATTGGTATCAGAGCCTACCTTGGGTTTTATATATATTGTTATCGTATGGTCTGTGGTTGCCACTAATGTGGACCCTCCACATCAGAAAATAATAGATATTATACTCCCCTTGTGACGAGACGAAAAAGCCAGTACGAGTTCAATAATTATCTGCTGCAACCCCGTCGGAGGTATTGCTCACGACTGAGCAGAAATTATGGCGGCAAAATTCGATATCGGAAAGTTCAACGGGAGAAATTTCTCACTGTGGAAATTAAAGATAAAGCGATCTTGCGAAAGGACGGCTGTATGGAGGCTATCGATGGAAAACCAGCTACACTGACAGACGAGAAAAAATGGAACGAGATGGACGGGAGCGCTGTCGCAAATCTTCATCTGGCACTAGCAGATGAGATATTGTCCAGCGTCGAAGAAAATAAAACGGCAAAAGAGATTTGGGACCATCTAACCAATCTGTATGAGCCGACGTTGTTACACAACAAAAGTTTCTTAAAGAGAAAATTGTTCACCTTGAGAATGTCTTAATCTACGATAACGGAGCATCTCGACGTCTTGATGACTCTATTTCCCCAGCTAACATCGTTGGGGTATAAAGCAGAGGATAAAGACGTGCGAAAATTCTACTTCAAAGTCTGTCTGATTCGTATGATCAACTCATCATCAACTTGACGAACAACGCAAAAGATCTAGTCTTCAATCGCAGCTTCTATTCTCGAAGAAGAAAATCGGCGGAAAAACAAAGAGGACCAGTAAGCAGGCTCGCAACAAGTCGAAGCTTTGACGGTGATGAGAGAAAGATCAACAGAACGTGGTTCAAGTGGGAGTCACACTCAAGACAGGGGAAAATCAAGAACTAAGAAGAAGGATATGAAATGCTACCACTGTGGAAAGAAGGGTCACTTGAAGAAGGATTGTTGGAACCTGAAGAATTTCAATCCTCAAGAAAATCTGGCAAACGCGTCCGGAGGAGACATATTGTGTAGAGAAACAGTTATCTCAACGGAGAGCAGGAAGGCATATGATAAGATATGGCTTCTTGACTCGGGCTTATCATATGACCTCTCGAAGAGACTGGTTCAACCACTACAAACCTATCTTAGGAGGATCTGTGTACAGTTGCGAAGATAATGCCTTAAAGATCGTAGGCGTTGGAACCGTGAGGTTGAAGTGCACGACGGTACAGTTCGCACTATTCAAGGAGTGCGGCACGTGGAAGGTCTGAAGAAGAATTTATTGTCTGTGGGACAGCTCGATGATCTTGGCTGTGAAATCGAAGTTCGGGGAGGAATACTGAAAATATTCCGCGGAGCACTTGTAGTCATGAAAGGTGAAAAGGTCGCTGCAAATTTGTATATGCTGTTGGGAGAGACGGTGCAAGAAGAGGAAGCAAATTCAACCGAAAGATCTACTATGCTGTGGCATCAGAAGCTCGGGCATATGTCGGAATAAGGAATGAAAATTCTTGCGGGCCAATCTACTTCCGGGCCTCACAAAGGTATCACTACCATTCTATGAGCATTGCATAGCAAACAAACAACATCGACTACAATTCAACACATCAAATTCTATAAGCAATGATATTCTAGAATTGGTTCACTCTGATGTATGGCAATCACCGGTTTCATCCGAAGGAGGAGGGAAGTACTTCGTGTCCTTTATCGACGATTACTCCCGGAGATGTTGGGTGTTTATCATCAAGAGTAAGGGAGATGTGTTTTGCAACCTTCAAGAATTTCAGGGCTCAGGTTGAACTTGATACAGGAAAGAAGATGAAGTGTTTGAGGACGGATAATGGAGGAGAATATACTGGCAAGGAATTTGATAGCTTTTGCAAAAGAGAAGGCATCAAAAGGCACTTTACTACGGCGCATACTCCACAACAAAATGGAGTGGCGGAGCGGATGAACAGGACCCTGTTGCAAAGGACAAGAGCCATGTTGGCAGTTGCGGGTCTGGATAAATCATACTGGGCAGAAGCAGTCAACACCGCCTGCTACGTGATCAATCGATCGCCTTCAACGACAATTGATCAGAAGACGCTGATGGAGATGTGGACCGGAAAGCCAGCGGATTATTCCAAACTCCATGTATTTGGAAGTCCTGTGTACGTGATGTACAACGCCCAAGAAACTACAGAGCTGGATACGAAGTCCAGGAAGTGTTTGTTCTTGGGGAATGCTGATGGTGTGAAGGGGTATCGCCTGTGGGATCCCACTGCCCACAAGGTTGTCATCAGCATGTAGGTTATCTTTTTAGAAGATAAACCAATCGGAGGAAATGATAGCACTACAAAGGAACGTTCACAGACTACGGCGATTCAGGTAAAGGGAGGTCTGTGGAACAAGATTCTTATGAAGCAGCACCGGAGCAAGAGGAAGGGCAAAGCGAATCTTCAGAGCTAGAACTTAGAAGGGGCACACGCAAAAGAGCCGCACCATCCTGGCATGAAGATTACGATATGGATAGCAACGTTGCATACTGTCTTCTCACTGATGATGGAGAGCCATCAACTCTTCAAGAAGCACTGAACAGTTCAGATGCAGATCAGTGGTTGGCGGCAAAGCAAGAAGAGATGGAAGCTCTACGGAAAAATAAGACTTGGGAGCTAGTGCCACTACCGAACGGCAGAAAGGCAATCGACAATAAATGGGTCTTCAAGATCAAGCGGAACAGCGATGATCAAGTAGAGCGGTTTCGTGAACGATTGTTGGTTAAAGGCTATGCTCAGAAAGAAGGCATCGACTTCAATGAGATATTCTCACCGGTGGTTCGATTGACAACTGATACTCCTGGCGATGTCTGCTATGTTTGACCTATATCTAGAACAACTAGATGTGAAGACAGCTTTTCTTCATGGAGATCTTGAAGAAGAGATTTTTATGCTCCAGCCGGAAGGTTTTGAAGACAAAGAAAAGCAGAACTTGGTTTGCAGGTTGAACAAATCTTTATACGGTCTCAAACAGGCGCCGAGGTGTTGGTATAAGAGATTTGATTCATTCATCATGAGCCTTGGATACAGCAGATTGAATGCAGACCCTTGTGCATATTTCAAGAGGTTTGGTGAAAATGATTTTATCATATTACTGTTACATGTTGACGACATGTTGGTAGCAGGTCCCAACAAAGATCGTGTTGAAGAATTCAAGGCACAGTTGGCTAGGGAATTTGAGATGAAGGACTTGGGGCCGGTAAACAAGATTCTAGGGATGCAAATTTACCGAGACAGAAATAACAAGAAGATTTGGCTTTCGCAGAAGAATTATCTGAGGAAGGTCTTGCAACGCTTCAATATGCAAGATTGTAAGCCGATTTCTACCCCACTTCTTGTTAATTTCAAATTATCCTCAAGTATGAGTCCTAGCAGTGAAGAAGGGAGGATGGAGATGTCTCGAGTACCGTATGCATCAGCGGCGGGAAAGTCTTATGTTCGCGATGATGTGTACACGAGCAGACATTGGACATGCAGCGTGAGTAGTAAGTCAGTACATGGCGAATCCAGGCAAAGAGCATTGGAGCGCGGTGAAGAGTATCCTACGATATAACCTCAGATGTTGCTGTTACGGGGAGCAGACTTTACTGTCAAGGGTATGTTGACTGTGATTATGCAGGTGATTTTGACAAGAGCAAATCTACTACGGGATATGTGTTCACTCTTACTGGCGGAGCCATAAGCTGGTATCGAAGCTTCAGTCTATTGTCGCAACTCAACAACTGAAGCAGAATATGTTGCAGCTCGCAGGCAAGTAAAGAGGCAGTATGGTTGGAAATGATCATGGAGAAACTCGGGCACGAACATGAGAATATTCCTCTGTTCTGTGACAGTTAGAGTGCCTTGCATCTCGCAAGGAATCCAGCTTTTCATTCCAAGTCAAAGCACATATGAGTCCACTATCACTTCGTTCGTGAAAAAGTGGAAGAGGGCACGGTAGATATGCAGAAAATTCATACGAAAGATAACCTAGCAGATTTCTTGATGAAGGCAGTCAACTCTGACAAGTTCGTTTGGTGTCGTTCCTCGAGTGGCCTAGCGGAGACGTAAGCAACATGAATGGCAAGGGAGAAAGAATGGTGTGAAGATCCGATTGATCCTCAATCAAATCTTCAAGTGGGAGATTGTCGACATAATAATTCAAAAGCCTCATAGGCCTTTGAATGGTCAAAGTTGCGTGTGAAGAAAAAAATTCGGCACCTTATTCGTCGTAGGTGTGCTGATGATTTTCATATTTGCTGTTCACATGCAAACGTTCTCCAATAAATAGAGCTCAAAGCATCAGAAGGAAATAGCACAGACAGAGTGAAGAGAGAAGAGAGGAAAAATAGAGGAAATAAAAATAGAGAGTTTGTCGGTATTTTCTCCGACTATAAAGAGAGATATTGAGGGTTTTCTTCTTTATAGATTGAGAGGTTGTAGCTCCTATATTTTTCCTCTATAGTGAATTATTCTTCCTTACCCGTGGTTTTTACCCCGATTTGTTTGGGGGTTTTCCACGTTAAATCTCGGTGTCCAGCTTTATCTTTAATTGTTCAAATATTTAGCCGCAGTATTATCAACCGGGTCTGCTGCCACGCCAACATACAGTTGATTCTAATTCCATGGCTGCCCAGCTCGCCGGCGAGGCACCTCACTACCCTATCACGGCGTGCTTCGAAATAGAGTAGTCGATATCACCCTTTTTCCGACGAGCACGCCGTTGATGCTGCTCATGCACAGAATCGAGCCGCCGCGGCCGGGGATCATCACACGACTGGCGTGTTTGATGCAGGCAACTGTTCCTCGGAGGTTTGTGTTTATGAACTTGTCGAACTCCTCTAAATCGAGCTAAGAGATGCCCGCCGACGAATGGTCCAGAAAGGCGGTGTTGTTGAGGAGATGTCCGTGGAGGGCGGCAGAGACCTGAGATTCATCGGTGACGTCGCAGCATACGAAGTGGGCTCGTGGGCCTAGCTCCCCGGTGGCGTTGGTGCTTGTGATGATGACTAGTGTGCCGTGGCGGATGAATTCCTCAGCGGTGGCCCTGCCGAGGCCAGTGGCGCCGCCGGTGGCATCGGCTGCACCCTCACATGTCCACATACTTGTTAACCACTCATATCTCTCACTATCCACCACGTTAATTTTCCCAAGCAGAGTAGCTCTTTCTCAATCAATCACCACATTGTTATCACCTCTCAAAGTCACGCAACAAATTATTAGTGAATAACCCAACATAGAGCATTCATACACTACGTGAAATGGCTTCAAATCAAGTGACGACTATGTTCTCTTACACTTCGAATCAAGTTCCAATCTTCGACGGAGAAAATTTCGACTATTGGTGTGGTCAAGTGGAAACATTGTTTACCTCGCAAGATCTATGAGAGGTAGTTGCAGAAACGCATGCAGAGCCACCCCTGAAGAAGATGAAGACGAGATCGAGGAACAAGAATGGACAGAAGCACAACAAAAAGAGTACAACAAAAATGGGAAGAAGGATGCTAGTGCTCTAAGGTTCATCCAATAAGGTCTAAGCAAAATCATCTATCCCAGAATTCATGGCATTAAAAAGTCCAAAGAAGCATGGGATATCTCACTCGAGTTCCTGATATCGCCAATCAAATTAGTAGCCTTGGAGATACTATTGAAGAGTAGAAGATTGTCCAAAAAGTTCTAAGGAGTCTTCCCTCTAAATTCGACTATATCGTCGCCGCGATCGAAGAGTCGAAGGACCAGACTAAGTTACTTCTCGTGAATTAACAAGATCACTACAAGTTAATGAAGAGCGCCTCAACAAATCCTCAAGTCAATACCTAGAGCAAGCTTTTGACTCCAAGTTGAACGTGCAGGGAAGTAAAAATACTACATGGCATTATAAGGGAAGATGCGATTCAAATCATACGAGAGGAAGAGGACGAGGCCATACATGTCAATTTAGGCACAATGGTGGAAACTCAAACCAACAAGCCGGTTGCCGAATTTGCAAAAAAACAAATCACGCTAGAAAATATTGTCTATTCAAGTGCAAGAAGTGCCAAAACGCCAACCATTCGCAAAGAGAATGTAGGTATCAACAAAACTCGGAGAAAGATGAAGCAAATTTCAGCAATGCCGCAGGAGAGCAATTATTTTCTTGCATGACATATCGACATCAATCATCATATACGTGGTATTTGGACAGCGGGTGTAGCAGCCATATGACCGGAGAAAGGACATTGCTCGTTGAACTTGATCAAAATTTTTCGTCGGAGGTTAAACTCGGCGATGGTAAGCTACACAAGGCTGATGGAAAGGGAACCAGCAGTTCAAACTAAAGAAGGTAACAGAAAGCTCATTCAAGGAGTTCTTTACGTGCCAAATCTTATGAGTAATCTTCTTAGTGTTGGACAATTATTGGAGAAGAGATATTCGGTATTTTTTTACAATGGAAAATGCAGATTTTTTTTATCAGAAAAGCAATAATAGTATTGTTTATGTTCCTATGAGTTCAAACAAGGTGTTTCCGATGATCATCCCTCTTCAAGAGAAAGTGGCGCTCAAGGGAGAAAATCTAGAACAATCTCAACTTTGGCATTTGAGATACGAACATCTCAACGGCAAGGGGCTAAAGCTGCTCAAGCAAAAGAACATGGTGATAGACCTACCAAATATTGATTGACAAACAGAAATTTGTGAAGGATGCGTATATGGCAATGCATCGACTTCCGTTCCCAAAAACAACTTGGCGAGCGAAGGAACCGCTGGAACTGGTTCATGCGGGTATCTGGGGACCAACGAGAACTCCTTCTCTCAGTAACAAAAAATACTTCATTCTGTTTGTTAATGATTTCACAAGGATGATGTGGGTTTTTTTCTAAATGAAAAATCCGAGGCATTTGCTATTTTTCTGAAGTTTAAGGCTCTTGTCGAGAAACAGAGTCATTATAAAATTCAGACACTCAAAACTGATCGAGGAGGAGAATTTATATATCATTCATTCATGGAATAATGTAAATAAAATGGTATTCAGAGGCAACTCACGGTTCGAAGAAGTCCTCAACAAAACGGAGTCGCCGAACGGAAAAATCGCACAAATTAAATTGTGCGCTCGACGAGGAAATATACGTGCAACAACCTAAAGGGTTCAAAATACAAGGAAAAGAAGATAAGTATATCGACTCAAAGAAGCGCTATACGGATTGAAGCAAGCTCTGCGAGCATGGAACAAGAAAAATTGATGGATATTTCAATGAAATGGATTTTCTCAAAGTCCAAACGATCATTTAAATGTAAAGAAAAATGGTGAGAATTTTATGATCGTATGCATATATGTTGATGATCTTATCTATTTAGGAACCAAAGAATCGGAGGTCGAAGCTTTTAAAAGATATATGATGATCGAGATCGAGATGACAGATTTAGGAGCGATGAGTACTTTCTCGGAATTCAGGTCAAAACAATCTAAAGGTGAAATATTTATTTCTCAAGAGAAATATGCAAAATATCTTTTGAAAAAATTGCGTTTGGAAAAATACAAGCCTGTTTCAACTCCTATTTCTGTAAACGATAAACTTTTGAAATCTGATGGAGCTACGAAGGTTGATGGTAAAATTTTTCGAAGTCTCGTTGGCTCTCTGATCTATCTCACAAACACAAGGCCAGACATTATGTATGCCGTTAGTTTGATCTCTGGATTCATGAACGAACCAAGTCAAATTCATTTTTCAGTGGCTAAAAGAGTTCTTTGTTATCTTTAAGGAAGCAAAAATCAGGGCATCAGATATGTAAAGAGAGCAAAGATCTGCTCGGATTACTGACAGTGATTGGGCAGGTTCTTTAGATGATCAGAAAAGTACTTCTGGATTTTTTTATTTTGCATGGGCTCTAACATAATTGGAGTTCAAAAAGCAAAAGACGGTCGCCCCACAGCGGAAGCTGAATATATTGCCGCCACCGACACTACTTGCAAGGCGATATTGTTGCATAGACTTCTAGCAGATTTACAGCAAGTTCAAGAACAACTTACAATAATTTATTGTGACAATATATCGACCATTGCTATGATTAAAAATCCGGTGTTCCATTCAAGGGAAAAACATATTGAGATGAGACAGGCGTCAAGGCTGATAAGCTTCTGGGTGGCCGAAGGGTTTGTAAAACCAATTTGAGGTATGAGCCACGAAGAGGCAGCGGAAATGTATCTAAAGAATCTCATCGATCGAAGCCTTGTTATGCCTTCTAGGTCATCTGAAAGGGGAAAAATAAGGAGATGCAAGATCCACGATCTTTTCAGGAATTTTTGCATAAAAGAAGCCGCGGAGAAAAAATTTATTTTTCAAGTGCAAAAGGTGGACGATTTGAGAGCAGTAAAAAACGAACGAACAATAGTACGTTGCCATATGGACTCACAAGAGGGATGCTCGTGCTTCGTACTTTCATATTCGACGGGGAATTGTCTTCATTGAAAGATCGAAAACTGTTGAGGGTGCTGGCTCCTATCAATGGATCGTCGTCGTTTCTTTTCGAAAACCTCGACGTAAATCATCTAGTTAATATTCGATACTTTGATCCCTCGGTACCCATTTTCCAAGACGTTCCCCTTCCTTCGTCGTTATTTACCCACTGGAATTTGCAGTATTTGTTCATCAACATCAGAATGGACAGAACTGCGCCTCTCGAAATTTGGAAAATGACTCAACTTAGGGTTTTCAAGGCAAAGGAGATCACTCTCTTGTTGGAGATATAAAAGAGATAGCTAAATGAAGTGAAAGAGAAATAGCTCAATATAGTGCGAAGGCACTTCTTTGGAAATTTATATTGATTGGCTTACTTCATCTTTTCTTAGAATACAAACCATGCATACATATATATAGCTACTAATTAGACAATAAGCTGAAATGTTTAACAACAATAAAGCATGTTAGGTAGCTTAATGTTTTCTTGTCTAGTTGTCTAGATTATGTCTTGTCTAATGGTCTTGTTCACATGCATTATTAGTTGCAAATTAGGACTTTTAACACTCCCTCTTAATTTGCAATCTTCAGCTTATCTTTGATCTTCTGAAATTTCTCCGTAGGAATAGCTTTTGTAAGAAATCCGCAGCTTGATCGTTTGTGTTGATGAACTCCAAAATGATCTCTCCTTTGCTCACCATATCTCTTATGATATGATGTCTCATCTCAATATGTTTTGCTCTTGAATGGAACACCGGATTTTTACTCATAGCAATGGTCGACATATTGTCGCAATAGATTATTGTAGGTTGTTCTTGAACTTGCTGTAAATCTGCTAGAAGTCTACGCAACCATATCGCCTCGCAAGTAGCGTCTGTGGCGGCGATATATTCAGCTTCCGCTGTAGAGAGTGCGACCATCTTTTGCTTTTTCGTCCAGGTAATTATATTAGTGCCCATGCAAAATAAGTATCCCGAAGTACTCTTTCGATCATCTAAAGAACCTGCCCAATCACTATCAGTAATCCGAGCAAATCTTTGCTCTCTTTAAATACCTGATGCCCTGATTTTTGCTTCCTTGAAGATAACAAAGAGCTCTTTTAGCCGCTGAAAAATAAATTTGACTTGGTTCGTTCATGAATTCGGAGATCAAACTAACGGCATACACAATGTCTGGCCTTGTGTTTGTGAGATAGATCAGAAAGCCAACGAGACTTCGAAAAATTTTACCTTCAACCTTCGCAGCTCCATCAGATTTCGGAAGTTTATCGTTTACAGAAATAGGTGTTGAAACAGGCCTGCAGTTTTCCAAACGCAATTTTTTCAAAAGATATTTTGTATATTTCTCTTGAGAAATAAATATTTCACCTTTAGATTGTTTTGACCTGAATTCCGAGAAAGTACTCATCGCTCCTAAATCTGTCATCTCGATCTCGATCATCATATATCTTTTAAAAGCTTGACCTCCGATTGTTTTGTTCCTAAATAGATAAGATCATCAACATATATGCATACGATCATAAAATTCTCACCTTTCTTTACATATAGAGAATGATCGTTTGGACTTTGAGAAAATCTATTTCTTTGAAAATATCCATCAATTTTCTTGTTCCATGCTCGCGGAGCTTGCTTCAATCCGTATAGCTCTTTTTTGAGTCGATATACTTTATCTTCTTTTCCTTGTACTTTGAACCCTTGAAGTTGTTGCACGTAGATTTCCTCGTTGAGTTCGCCATTTACTGGAATTGGTAAGACGACGCTTCCTCATGTACCAAGCTTGCGTCTTTCCAAGGATAACTACGGCAATTGGTGCATACAAATGAAGGCGTTACTGGGATCGCAAGATGCCTGGAAAGTTGTCGAGAGTGGGTATACCGAACACGAAACCCTCGCGAGTTTGACGAACAATCAAGTGAAAGAGCTAAAGGAATATCGCAAGAAAGACAAGACCACGTTATACATGCTTTACCAAGCAGTTGACGAGTCGGCTTTTGAGAAGATAGCCGGAGCAAAGAACTCAAATGAAGCCTGGACGATCCTAGAAAATGCATACAAAGGCGCAGATCGCGTTAAGCAAATTCGCTTGCAAACGCTTCGCAGTGAATTTGAGACGATCAAGATGAAAGACGTAGAGACGGTTTCGGCTTATATCACAAGGGTCGAGGTGATCATGAACCAGATAAAAAGGAACGGAGAGGGATGTGCCCGAAAATCATGTCGTCGAGAAGATTCTCAGATCCTTGACGGAGGAATATGAGAATGTCGTATGTGCCATAGAGGAAGCTAGAGACCTCGAAAAAATGTCAGTGGATGAACTTACAAGTTCATTGGAAGCCCACGAGCATCGCAAGAATCGAAAGAGGGTGGAAACTTTGGAGGATGCTCTTCAAGCCAAAGTCTCGTTTAAGGAAGATCATACAAACTACGGCGTCCGTGGAAGACGTGGTCGAGGTCGAGGAAGCTATAGAGGCCGTGGTCGTGGACGAGAAGAAAAGGAAGAAAGAGGAAATTTCAACAACATACGAGGTGCAAGAGGTGGCCGAGGACGAGGCAATTGATCAAACAAGTACAATATCGAATGCTATAATTGTGGAAAATATGGTCATTTTGCAAGAGAGTGTTATGCTGAAAAGAAGGTGGATAAAAAGGTGAATATCGCCGAGATGAAAACTGAAAATGAAGAAGAGATCTTATTGCTCGCATGCAAAGAGTCGGATAGCGGCAATGATCATACGTGGTACTTGGATACGGGTACGAGCAACCACATGCCCGGTGATAGGAAGCTGTTCACGGATCTAGAAGAAGACGTGAGAGGTAAAGTGACGTTTGGTGACGCGTCTACGGTAAAAGTAGCAGGTAAAGGAAAGATCTTGATTCGATGCAAAGATGGTACAAATCGCTACATATATGATGTTTTCTACATACCAAGTATGAGGAGTAACATTATTAGCCTTGGACAACTCTTAGAGCGAGGATATACTGTACTAATGAAGGGTCAGATCATGACTCTAAGAGATCGTGACGCCCAAGTAATTGGTCAGGTTCAAATGAGCAATAATCGTCTGTTTAACCTCAACATTGCAGCGGCGACTGACAGATGCCTAAACGCAAACGTCCAAATATCGAGCTCCGCAAGGTTGTGGCATCAGCGGTTCGGACTCTTGAACTACGACAGTCTGAAAAAACTAGTGGACCGAAACATGGTTGGAGGACTTAACAAAGTCGAGGGCGAACATCGAATATGCGAAATATGTATCGTGGAAAAGGGCACAAGAAAACCATTTCCAAAAGGCTCGTTCACACGGTCGAGTAAGGTCCTCGAGCTCATTCATACTGACATATGCGGTCCCATCAGTCCGGCCTCACTCGGAAATCACAGGTATTTTATCACTTTTATCGACGATTTCGCACGTAGAACATGGGTGTATTTTCTTCGAGAAAAGAATGAGGCACTTGCTGCTTTCAAGAGATTTAAACAATTGGTGGAAAACACTAGTGGAGAACGCATCAGGACACTACGTTCAGATCGGGGTGGTGAGTTTATGTCGAAGGACTTCATGGAATATTGTGAAGAACATGGCATCAAGCGTCACCTGACAGCTCCATACACACCGCAACAGAACGGCGTTGCCGAGCGAAGAAACAGAACGCTGCTTGATATGACGAGGAGCATGCTCAAGATGCATGCCTAAAGAGTTTTGGGCAGAAGCCGTTCGATGTTCCGTCAATTTGTAAAATCGAAGTCCAACCTCAATACTAAAAAATGTCATGCCACAAGAAGCATGGTGCGGCGTAAAACCATCGGTTGCACATTTACGGGTTTTTGGAAGCATAGCAAATGCTCGAATTCCGGAGCAAAGGCGTACGAAGCTTGATGATAAAGTCGAAAATTGATATTTATTGGGTACGATGAACGTTCTAAAGCGTACAATTTATATGATCCTAACACAAAGAAAATTGTTGTTAGCCGAGATGTACAGGTTGACGAAGATGCTTGCTGGAACTGGGAATCGATACTAAAGCCTGACGATGAAAGAATGAAGGTTGCGGATATATCCATTCCAAACGGTGAAGAGCCCGAAGTAAAATCACAGCCCTCTGAGTCCGTGACTGTCGTGACAGATAGTGAATCTGAACCCGACACCATCCGGACGCGCAGCTTATGAGAGCTCTATAACTCCACTGAACGAATTAACCTCGTATGTCTCATGGCGGATGCCGAGGACATCACCTTTGAAGAAGCTGTCAAAGATGAAAGATGGCGAGAGGCGATGTATGAAGAAATAAAATCAATCGAAAAGAACAATACGTTGGAGTTAATCTCGTTGCCGCCCGGACATAAAGTGGTAGGAGTGAAGTGGGTGTACAAGAAAAAACTGAACTCCGAAGGTAACATAGTAAAATACAAAGCGAGGCTAGTCGCAAAGGGCTACAGTCAAAAGTACGGCATAGACTACGAAGAGGTTTTTGCCCCAGTAGCAAGAATGGAGACCGTGCGTTATTGCTATCGTTGCAAGAAATAAATGGAGCATTTACCAAATGGACGTTAAATCGGCATTTTTGAACGGAAGGCTCGAAGAAGAAGTTTACATTTTTCAGCCACCGGGCTTCAAACAAGGAAAGGAGGATCAAGTTTTAAGGCTGAAACGGGCGTTATATGGGTTGAAACAGGCACCAAGAACGTGGAATGCACGCATCGATGCATATTTTAAAGATTGAGGATTTGAGCAATGCCCCTACGAGCATGCCCTTTACATTAAGGTACGGGGTAATGCTATACTTTATGTTGCATGATATGTTGATGACCTGATTTTCGCTAGCAACAACAACAACAACATGGTTGAGGAGTTCAAACGAGATATGGAGAACGA
This sequence comes from Craterostigma plantagineum, assembly GCA_027422505.1. Lineage (NCBI taxonomy): Eukaryota > Viridiplantae > Streptophyta > Magnoliopsida > Lamiales > Linderniaceae > Craterostigma > Craterostigma plantagineum. Next base: position 825,595 of record JAPQWV010000064.1, on the reverse strand, counting down.
GTTCGACATGACCAATCTCGGACTCATGTCATATTTCTTGGGGCTAGATGTCAAACAGAAGGAGTCGGGCATTTTCGTATCTCAACAGACATACGCAAAGATGCTGCTGGAGAGGTTCAATATGAGTGATTGCAATTACGCTAAAACGCGTGGAGCTAGGCATTAAGTTAACAAGGCATGGTGAAGGGAAGCCGATTGATCCGAAGCTTTATAGAAGCGCTGTTGGAAGCTTACGTTATCTCACTAATACCAGGCGGACATTGGATATGGAGTAGGACTCGTGAGTCGATACATGGAGAGTCCAAGATCAAGTAATTGGAACGCCGTAAACGGATTTTACGATACATCAAAGGAACGATTTCATACAGATTATTTTATGGTTGCACTAACAATCCTGATGTTATTGCTTATTCAGACAGTGATTGGAGTGGTGACTTGGACGAAAGGAAGAGCACTACAGGTTTTGTTTTCTTAGTAGGTGGCACGGCTTTCACTTGGACGTCAAAAAAAAGCCAATAGTGACACTCTCTACGTGTGAAGCTGAATATGTCGCAGCATCGACTTGTGTAAGTCATGCGATGTGGATTTAAAAGCTGCTTAAAGAAATGAAATTTACACAAGCAACAGCATCCGAAATACGGGTCGACAATAACTCAGCAATTGAGCTTGCGAAGAACCCGGTATATCATGAACGAAGCAAGCATATAGACGTGTCATTTTATTTCATACGAGAACAAATAAAGAAAGGCGAAGTCAGTTTAATTCATGTAACAAGCAAAGAGCAAGTAGCGAATATATTTACCAATCCACTACCGTTGGAATAAGCTCAATCCACATCATAAGAATGTTCTACGATGAACTTAGGTGGGTTTGTGAGGTGTCATAAGGTGCAACCATTGAGACATAATAGAGATAAGTCATGAGATGAGTCATTGTGTCTAGATTAGTTTATGAGTACTATAGAGAGTCCATGTAAGCTTGTGTAAATAAGTAGACTTCAATTAACGTATTAAGCTACCTCTTGGGCTCTAGTCTCACATATCAAATTACTCAATACAAAACCACTATCATCATACTGTAATCATCATAAAGCACACGCCGCAGAAGACCTCATCGAGACTCATATAACAGATCAAATTCTGGTCAGGTTAGCCTGTATCTAAAGCTTGACGAAAGAGCGATGGAGAAGAACGTTGACTCTATTGGGAACATCAACAATGTTGGTATCAAAGAGACGATAACAAAGATCAGCAATAAGCTCGCTCGAAAACGAGAGTCCAGCCATCAGAAAACTTCGGTATCAGGTATTTGGGGCTGAATTGGTACTCGTTTGTGTTTTCAACATCATAAATGTTTTATGGTATATGTTTTCTTTTAATTTGGAATATTCTTATTTGTTAGGTCATCTGCTACCATTCAACGAAAGAAAAAAGATAATAAATTTTCATGTAATAAATAATATTATATCATATAATATAGAAAAAAAATGAGTCGTTTGTATTGATTCCCGTAGGGAATAGATATCTCCAAAAGGAGGAAAACTGCTCCATATAAGAGAACAAACTCGGCAAAAATTAACCGTGTTTTGCAACTAATAATTTTGAACTTTCATATCCTTGCAGGTTATTCAGGTCATAGTATAAAAATCATAAAGCAGTTCGGCGAACGCACAAGCCCTTCTTTCACATTTCACAAGAGACAAGCCAACAAATCCGACGATCATGGATCGGAGACGCAAACTGTCGATGCAGAAAAAATCGTCGAAAATCTTAGTCGTAATCAAAAGGAGTTCCGCCGCGGCCTTCAAACAGTGATACAAGACTTGGATTTTCCATCAAGAATGAAGCCATGGGAATAATGCAAACTCAAGTCCACAAGGAACCTCTTAAACATCAACCTATTTCTCTCGAAATATCAACACAATCGCCGTCTGCTACCTCTGACGAGGACAACGTTGTTGGTATAGAGAAAGAAACGACCAGAATCGTGGGCATGCTGACTCAAGACGATGGTCCTGGCCGTCGATTAATCTCAATAACAGGTATGGGTGGAATTGGTAAGACGACGCTTGCTCGTAAGGTTTACGACGATCCAAATATTAAGAAAGCGTTCGAGAATCCACGCTTGGGCCTCGGTGTCTAAGGACTACAACATAGAGGATATCATAGTAGATCTACTTCATTGTCTAGATAGGCAAAAGAGCAATGAAAGCTTACGCCAGGAGAGCGAACACAAGTTGGGCGAAAAATTAATTCGCAAAGAGATATTTGATCGTTCTAGACGACGTATGGGACTTGGAGGTATGGAAGAGGTTGAGATTCTTCGTCCCGGATAGAAGTGATAGCGGAATAGTAATAACCAGTAGGGAACTAAGAGTCCCCGGGTCGAGTGATTTTGGCGTAGATTTGTTAGACGAGGATAAAAGTTGGGATTTGTTTTGCAAGAACGTATTTGGAGGAAAAGGTGGCCTTAGTTTCCCTAATGAATTTGAAATCGTAGGAAAGAGAATAGCAAAAAAGTGCGAAGGACTCCCTCTATCGATCGCTGTCATCGGAGGTCATCTTGCGAAATCTCTTAGAACGCTCGACTACTAAGAAGAAGTCGAAAAAAATTTAAACTCTGTTGCGAATGAAGTAGACGAGCGTTGCCGCAAAGTCATGTCTTTGAGCTATACCAACATGCCTGTACATTTGAAACCTTGCTTTCTGTATATGGCAATATTTCCCGAAGACAAAGTGATTCGAGTATCGAGGCTTATTAGATTATGGGTCGCCGAAGGATTTCTCAAACTGATCGACGGAAAGAGCCTCGAAGAGGAGGCCGTAAGCTATCTCGGCGATCTTTTCGCTAGAAATCTCATCTTAGCTTCCGAGTCATCTCCAAGTGGGAAGATAAAAGGATTCAAGATGCACGACCTTTGAAGGGATTTATGTGTACAAAAAGCTTCGGAGAAGAATTTTCTCGGCGTCGTTCCGAAGCCGGGCGAGCAAAGAGCGCTGAACTACGGTCTACGCATCTTAGCTCAACCAAGATCGTCAACTAGGGAATATTCCTTCGACGCCTTTGATGCCATAAAATCGCAAGATAAACTTCGTACTTTCGTAACTGATGAGGCGTTGCCTTTGTTAGAAAATAAACTCATGAGAGTTTTGGCTCCAGCTACTGAATTAAAAGACACTCGTAGTCCACTCGATTCGTTCCGAGTCGAACATTGGTCGGTCAACTGGCGATACATCGAATGCGTGGAAAGAATTTGGGACGTTTACGTTGATCGGGCGATATTTCATCCCTGGAATCTACAGTATCTGCTTATATCTCCAATATTCACAAAGCCCCAGCCTAACATTTGGGAAATGCCTCAGCTTAGGCGTATCAAAGTAAACTACCTCATTCTCGATCATCTTCCTAGCGAGGACGACGCTGTTATGGAGAACTTGGAATCGGCTAAGACAATAATTAACTTCAGTTTTTGCCAAGAGGTGGTGGATAGGATCCCCAAGATTAAGAAATTGGCTGTGCGTTACATAGAAGGGCTCAAAGGATTCGATGAAGGGGCATACACTCTCGAAAACGTCGGTCTTCTGCAAGAGCTCGAATCTTTTCGGTGCTTCTTAGACCTGAAGAATGTAAAATCATCTCGTTTGCTTCAAAGCCTCACTTTGCCACATTCAATCAAGAAACTGAACCTTAGAAGCCTTCGTTTCGATGATGTAACTACTATGATGGGTTTCCTGCCACCACTAGAAGTGCTTAAGCTGTGTGATTGCGAGGGGACAGAGTGGAATCTCGCAAGGTACAATTCGAACAGTTAAAGTTCTTGCAGCTTTATGATTGTTGTTCGCTAGAGGAGCTCACATTAGATAATGAACAATTCCCGCGCCTGGAAAAATTGGTCCTGGTGAATTTGGATGGCTTGAAAAGTATATCCTTGTTGAATGTTATCGACACGATAAAATCAGTGGAACTGAAGTTCTGTCCCGACGAGGCTGTCGATTGTGCTAAATCTATAGCAGATAAGGCAGAAGAAGACAAGATAGAAGATCTGCAAGTGAAGGTATTTTTGCTCAAAGAATCTGAGCTCTCGGAGAGCTTGTGTAGCACAGACAATTTTCACGTTAAAACTTACGATAGCTCTGGCGTGTAAGGTTTTTCCTTACACCTGCGCAGTCGAAGAATGTACGAATAAAACTAAAAAAATTCCCAGTAACTCAGACTTCCCTTGTCATTTTTATTTGCTTTGTGAGATCTTATTGCATTTCCCTCTGTACTCATGTTGAACGAATACTTCTTATCTTCTTTGTGCTACAGCTTTAAAACAATTTTTGAACTTTTGGGGTAGAAAAATGGCAACATCTTATTATCTATAATATCACACAGCTCCATGAACATCCATATCTTCCCTCCATACCTTCCATGTCTACCTTAGCAATGCCGTTTCGAAGATAGACACTCAGTTTAGGATTTTTGCCCTGTGTTTTCTTCGAGTTGGGATTAATTTTCGGGTTTACTCTAATCTAATTAGGAACGTTGTGTTAACAGAATATTATACAAACTGTTATCATTGTTGGAATGTAATTAAGATACATTATTTTTTGGTATAATAGTACTAACGATATAATAACGATATCAATTGGTATAATATTTAATTTTATTGGTATAAAATTATAGATACATTATTTTTTGGTATAATAGTAATAACCGTGGGTGCTTAAATTTGATTCGGTATAATAATTTGTTGAGATTCCAGCTGCAATCGACTCGCCACTGACCTGTGAATACGCGCTCAAAAGTTTATCGGATCAATTCGAGCAATCGCAGCTCGAATCGATTAAAAACAGAACTGAAAATCAAACTGAAAACAACAGCGATTTTACGTGGTTCGGCAAACTATGCCTACGTCCACGGACCAACAGAGCCGTCGATTCGATTATTCACCAACTAGGATTTTACAGACCTCCAAGTCTACTATCAAACCCTAGTTAACTCCTTTCGCTAATTCTCACTCTAGCAAATGATACAAGCTCTCAAAGTCACTGAGTTGAAACTCGATTTCTGGTATTTTAACAGAGCTGCTTCAGGTTTTATTTCGCGCGATCGCTATCAGCCGTCCGATCTGATCTTCATCGCATCCAACGGTCATCACTTATCTGCAACTTATGAACGAAACGTTCCTTCACTTATAGAAGCGTTAAAGCAATTCCTCTTGAAACAGATCTCGTCCGTTGATTCTCAATACCCGCCAGATCGGACGTCCACAGTTAAATCTATCACATTCAAACCTTAGCCATCAGATGAGATGCGCACAATCCGACGGCCCTCATTGATCGCGATTTAACCACCTCAGCACTTGAGAATTTATTCAGCTCTTTCTCTGCTTTTCAGCTGTGATTGATCGGCAGTGTTTCCGGCGACCTCCCGGCCAGCTCCGACGAGCTTAGGCGCACCATTTCCCGAAAAAATCCACCTTGAGCCTAGAGCTCGCAATCCATGCCCCGAACTCCTCCGAACCAGCTCAAACGCAGGAGTTATTCACAGCTCAAAACCCATACCAGAACCAGTTTTCAACCTCAGCTTCTTCAGGAATTTTCAAACTTCACCTGTAATTCCTCCCACAGCTCTCGATCGCAGCTCCACCTCGATCCGTAGCTCCGCTCTGTTGGTCATCAAGCTCCCTTAGGAGCTTCGAGCCTCAATAGAGAACTTACCAACTCCAAGCAGGATTGAAATTTTCCACTTGGAGTCGATTTGTGCCTTTGAGCTCACTTCCTTCAATTCTCTTGAAGATTCTTCGCTCCCAGCCGTTCGAGCCACTTTTCTGACTCTCCTTTGGCTGGCCTTCACCTGCATCTTGGCCTTCTTCTCCTTCGTTGCCTCAGCAGCTCGCAGCAGCAGCTTCTTTCCTGCCTCAAACTCAAAAACAGAATTTCATCACATGTTTTTCCTGTCCAGCTTTCCCCATCATCTTCTTCATTTCCTGAGCTTTCCTCCACCTCAGATGTCCTCCATACATCTGTCTTTGAGGTGCCTTCGCCCCTTGAAATGAACAGCTCCTTCTCATCCTCAGAATCTGCTTCAACCGAGCTCTCTTCCAAACTGATAACAGCAGTTTCAGCTTTACCAGTTTCAGCCACTGGTTTTTCAGTGCTTCGCTCCACCTCAAGCCGAGGTTTCCCTGGCTTCTCTTCAGCCACATTTAAACCTCCACATCCCTAGTTTCCACTGGTGTTCTCCTCATCACAGAACCTCCATCGAGGACATAAATCCCGTGCCTTTTAAACCCCTCAAGAATCAGCCTCTATTGTTTCTGTACTTTGAGTCTGCTAGCTGAGATTTGAGTGGTATAACCTCGGTTATCTAGCTCTCCAACTGAGGTAATGTTCCTTCTCATATCAGGTATGAACCTAACATCTCTCAGGATCCCTAAGCCACCTGAGTTCAGTTTGAATTTCACAGCGCCAACACCTAAAATCTGGCAGATTCCACCATTTGCAGTTTTGACAGATTTTCCTTTTGTTTCCTTGAATTCAAACATCCAATTCCTATTGCAGGTGAAACAGTCAGTCTCGGCAGATTCGCAGCTGCAATGTTCACAAAAATCAGAAGCACTTACACTTGGTTTTCTGATTCTGTTTTGCTCTATTTGGGCAAAACCTCTTGAAATGGCCTACCCCGTTGCAGATATAACACCTCTTAGGTTCACTGACTTCCTTCTCTTTACCTTTCTTCTTCCACTGCTTCGACTTATTCTGCACTAAAAGCAGATCAGCCGCAGTCCTAACCTCAGTGTGCTTAGGTGTGTTTAGTTGCTTCGAGCTGAGAGCGGACATAACATTTTCCATTGTTAGCTTCTCTCTGCCATGCAAGAGTGCATCCTTGAACTGCTCATGGCTTGATGGCAGCGCACCGAAGGAGAAGTGCCTGATCTTCGTCCTTCATTTCTTCCCCGATATTCTGTAAATCTAAAATCAGTTTCTGAAATCTATCCACTTGCTGATCAAGAGCTTCTTCTTCCACCATCCAGAACTTGTATAGAGCTTGCTTGAGGTATAACATGCGAGCCAACGACTTGGTCATATACACAGAATCCAGCTTCTTCCATAGATCCTCCGCTGAAGCCTCTGTTGCAACTCGCCGAAGCACATTATCAGACAAACACAAGATCAGAGATGAGAATGCTTTCTCTTTCAGTTTCTTTTTAGCCGTTGCTGTCATATCCTTCGGTTTCATGTCCTTATCAGGCTTAAGAGCCTCCCCAAGACATTTCTTAGTCAAAAGCGCATTCATCTTCAATTTCCAGAGACCGAAATCGTTCGATCCATTGAAGATTTCTATTTCCAATCGAGTTGCAGCCTTATCGCAGAGATCTAGCTCGTTCTCCACGCTCACCGCACCACTTGTTGAGATTCCAGCTGCAATCGACTCGCCACTGACCTGTGAATTGTAATACCCGTAAATTTAGTACGGGATTTTGATATAATTAAGTATTCGATTCTGTTAATTAGAAAATATGATAACGAAATTTAAACCTGGGAGACGAGAAAATATATATATATATATATATATATATATATTTACATGTATATATGTTGGGTTAGTTTCGAAATAATTTCGAAACTTAGATTGGAAAGTGAAAACAATAATGTTAAGATAACTAAAATTGGGCTGCATCTGTGTCGAAATTAAGGCCCAAATAACAACCTTACTTAAGCTCAAAGTAAGTTAACGACATCACCTTGTCATGTCACTCCTACTTCTCGAAACATTAGAGTATATCCACTTATCATTATACGAAAACCCTCATTGAGCAAAGAAAGGAAAAAGAAACCCTTTTTAGAACAAACGAAACCAAGGCTTAATCATCTCAGATATCACAGGTCAAGCTCCAAGAAAGGTATAATTCCTTGTACTTAATGTGGAATTTATCATACTTATGTATATATATATACATACTCTAAGAAGATTTTCGAAACTCACATGTTAAGAAACTTAGGGTTTTCCCAATTATAGTTCATAGTTTTGTGTGATTGATGACATGGCCATATAAATTTCGATGGCTAAGAGGTTTTAATGGCTATATACACGTCTTGTACTGAAGTGAGGGATTTCCGATCAGTGTATTTTAGGACGAAGAGTTTCATTGTGGTTTACAAGTTTTGGAGAGTCGCGAAAGCTTTCGATTTTCATACATCACAGTTCTCGACATTTGTCGATCTCGAGATATGAAAGATATCGGCATAAGTAAGAATTCGACATTTATTAAGTCTCGATATGTATAAGCCTCGACATTTGTAAGGTTGGAGTCTCGAGATTTATTTTGTTCAATGAGTAGAAGAAAACTCGACATTTGTTGTATAAAAGAACTCGACATTTTATTAGATATCTTGACATTTATAGTTAGAAGGTCTCAACTTTTATTAAGTCTTGAGAAGTAATAGCAAATAGCTCGACATTTGTATTCGACATTTTGGCAGGAATAGATCTCGACATTTTACAATGGTTTCGATTTTTTTTTTCAAGAAATGATGTCTCGACATTTTCATAACCTATAATAAGATCTCGACATTTTTATGTCTCGACATTTTGAGGGATAAGATGTCGACATTTGTGAGATTTCGACATTGTGTTTTAATTAATAAAGTTTCGGTATTTTAGAATTTTCGCTATATCTAGGGTTTTCAATATTTTAGGGTTTATTTATTTTTAGAAATATCATTATTTTTAGGTTTTCATAAATTTTAGGGTTTTCTATAAATTAGGGTTTGGGAGCTTGAAAACTTATACAGTTTAGCAAATATACTGATATGATAATATTTATTTATTCAGAGGATCGACTTATACGGATTCCATCAAACCTCTTATTTAGCGATAGCGGGAGGACAGGTAGGTGGATTATCCATCTACAATACGTAAACACAATTATGTGTTTCATGTGATTATGTGATTTACGTGACTTATGTGACTTATATGTTTTACGTACGCTTCATGTGGATCATGCTTTTATACGTTATCACGTTTATATGCATGGCATATGCATATTATATCACAGGGGTGAGATATTTACACCGTATTGAGACGGTTAATTTGAAATATTGTCGAGCGGGGTAGAATGAGATGTTTGTGATTGTTGTTGTTGACTCGTTGAGGAGTCGAGGTTGGTACTCGTATGACACCTGACGGCAGACAGGCGTGATCGATCTGTCTACTCGGGCGTGAACGTCCCGAGGTGCAAAACCGTCGTGATGTTATTATTTTCAGCGTAGGGAGCGACCTGACAGGGCAGTTGCGTGATCGTCAAAACGCTGTCGGCGTAGGCTACCGCTTACGGAAGAGCGACCTAGCAGGGCAGTTGCGTGATCGTCAAAACGCTGCTAGTGTAAGCTTCCGTATGTTATTATTATGGGCGCGCGAGGTGTCGAGTCTGACCTAGGGCCCTGTGTGGTGTGATTTGAGACAGGATTGTGGGAAAATAAAGAGTGAACATTGCATGTGAGATGTTGGGGTCGGGAATGAGCGTTCACGTGCATACATGCATTTCTATTCACCTACTGGGCAAATCGCTCAGTGTTTACGTGTTGTAGGTACTGAGTCTGACGCCGACGCGCGTCAAGACTGAGGGCAGGACGGTACATGGATGAAGACCTGTGGAGCGATAATAGGGTTTTTGTTCTTTTGACATTTTTGGGGCTACGCCCGTTGTACAGATACTACTATGTAAAATAATATTTTATTAAATTATATTATCTTTTAGGAAAAAGTTTTTATTAGACGGGCCTTCCGCGACTTACGTTGCGGAAATCCGCCACTAATCTTAATTAGAAAACGAGGGTCGCCACATGAATACGCGCTTACAAGTTGATCGGCTCAATTCGAGCGATCGCAGCTCGAATTGATTAAAAACAGAACCGAAAATCAAACTAAAACAACAGCGATTTTACGTGGTTCGACAAACTTTGTCTACGTCCACGGACCAACAGAGCCTTCAATTCGAATTTTCACCAACTAGGATTTTACAGACCTCGAAGTCTACACCAAACCCTAGTTAACATCTTTTGCTAATTCTCACTCTAGCAAAACATACAAGCTCTCAAAGTCACTGAGTTGAAACTCGATTTCTGGTATTTATAATAGAGCTGCTTCAGGTTTTATTTCGCGCGATTGCTATCAGCCATCCGATCTGATCTTCATCGCACCCAACGGTCATCACTTATCTGCAGCTTATGAAAGAAACGTTCTTTCACTTATAGAAGCGTTAAAGCAATTCCTCTTGAAACAGATCTCGTCCGTTGATTCTCAATACCCGCCAGATCGGACGTACATAGTTAAATCTATCACATTCAAACCTTAGCCATCAGATGACGCGCGCACAGATCCGACGGCCCTCATTGATCGCGATTTAACCACCTCAGCACTTGAGAATTTCTTCAGCTCTTTCTCTGCTTTTCAGCTGTGATTGATCGTCAATGTTTCCGGCGACCTCCCGGCCAGCTCCGGCGAGCTTAGGCGCACCATTTCCCGACATAATTGAATCAGTTGGTATAATAACAAGTTGAATTTTTTTTTGAGAAGGATTTCATTCATAAATCCAAATGGATGCAAAGATACAACAGAGCAATAACCAAAATGTTACAACATAATTGACTATTTCTATTGCGTAATGACCAGTGATAGCACAGTATCCGTTCTCAAATTCCCAACAAAAGGGAAAACAACCCCAGAAAGGAACTCCACAAAGTGAGAAAAAACTCCCATTAGGGGAGGGGAAAGACTCCCAGGGAGTGGAGGAAAAGCTCCTACGAAGGGGAGTTTAGCATATAGCAACGTATTGTGGTACTTAGAAAATGGTACGCCGTATTAGCATATGTAGGTACTGTATAAAGGCGTGACATGGTATGTTATGCACACATAGCAAGGTACGGTCTTTACTCATAAACTGTTACAAACAGTAAGTCGGATACCTGTCTGTAGAAATTTCTGATATAGGTACTGATTTGTAAGTTTTTATTCAAGTAGGTAGTTATATGTAGATTACACGCAATAAATCCATCGAATTAATAATTTCCTTAAAATATAATTCTCAGTCCAGTCCAATGACATCGTTGAACACTTAATTCAAGAACTAACTAACCACACACTTTAACCACACACCTAAACGATTATATTCAAGATTAATTAGTTCAAGAAATTGCAGAAAGGTCCTTAAACTTCATCTCCTTGAAGCAAGTGAACCCGCCGTCGACGACGAGGTTTTGCCCACTCACATACTTTGACTCGTCGGAAGCCAAGTACAACGCCGCCGTCGCCACGTCCTTGGGTTCACAAACGGCGCCGCTTAGCTCCCCCCAGCTATTAACCACCTTGAGAATCTCCTCCTCGCCGAGCGCAAGCGGCAGAAATTTCCTAATGGAGTCCAATATCTTCGCCACCGGCGATATACAGTTGATTCTAATTCCATGGCTGCCCAGCTCGCCGGCGAGGCACTTCACCGTCCCTATCACGGCGTGCTTCGAAATAGAGTAGCCGATTTCGCCCTTCTTGCTGCCCAGCACGCCATTGATGTTGCTCATGCACAGAATCGAGCCACCGCTGGCGTATTTGATGCAGGTGACTGTTCCTCGAAGGTTTGTGTTTATGAACTTGTCGAACTCTTCTAATACGAGCTCGGAGATGCCCGCCGACGAATGGTCCAGAAAGGCGGCGTTGTTGAGGAGTACGTCGAGACGTCCATGGAGGGCTACGGCGGCGTCGACGGCAGAGGAGACCTGAGATTCGTCGGTGACATTGCAGGGGACGAAGTGGGCTCGTGGGCCTAGCTCCTCGGCGGCCTTCTGGCCGCGGTCGGCATTGGTGCTTGTGATGATGACTAGTGCGCCGTGACGGATGAATTCCTCGGCGGTGGTGTTGATGTGACCTTGTGTGAGAAAGGAAGAAAAAGTATTCTTCACGTGGGTTTGATTTATTCAAAAGGTTTGGCAGCTCACCTTTGAAGCACTCATAGCCGAATAATTAGTCATAAGAAATGGCAGCTTAAACCTTACAGTTCACATGAATAATTAGTGCGGAGCTATGCCCATAAATAGGCTCAATTGCTGAAGGAATAAAAACCACCACAACATCAAATCTTCTTCTCTTCTGATTATTTTCTGTAGCCTACTCCTAATATTGTTGTAGCTGCTTTTGTACCGCGTCAGTGTACGTGTCTGTAATATCTCCACATAATAAAGAAGTTCTACCCTCCGGCCCGTGGACGTAGGTAATTCTGACCGAACCACGTAAATCTCGTGTCACTGTCCAAATTTATTTTTCGTCTATTATTTTTATCGTCATTTTTCGGGCAAATAATTATCGGGGAATTTCCGCATATCCTAACAAATTGGTATCAGAGACAACGCGATTTATTTTTTAGCCACCATGACGATAACAAAAATGTCAATTGAAAAGTTCGACAGAAATGTCAACTTTGCAATGTGGAGTCTCAAGATAGAGGCCATACTAATTCAAGACGGTTGCGAGTTGGCGCTTGAAGGCGCAAAGAAGAAACCAACCGAAATGAAGGACGATCAATTTAATGAACTGGACAAGAAAGCCAGATCGGCTATTATATTAAATCTCTCTTATGAGGTTTTACAAGAAGTTGCCACCGAGACGACGGTCATGGGTATGTGGGATGCGTTAAAAGCAATCTACATGAAGAAAAATAAGGAGAAAAATAATCAGCAATTTAATAAACCCGTCGAAGCTAGTTTAGCTGCTGATGAGAGCGACGGAACTACATTTGTAGCAACTGCAAATATTATTAGGTCTGATAATGAGGGGATCTTAGATTCGAGTTGTTCTTACCACATAAGTCGGAGTCGGGATTATTTTTCCACATATGAAAAATTCAATGGTGGATATGTTTTAATGGGAAATGATGCTCCGTGTAAAGTTGTTGGTAAAGGCACAGTTTGGATCAAGATGTTCGACGGAATCATCCGAACGCTCACAGAAGTCAGACATGTTCCAGATATGAAGAGAAATCTTATCTCTTTAGGCACACTTGAATCTCAAGGGTGCAGGTTCTCAGGTGAAGGTGGAGTTTTAAAGATTGCCAGAGGTGCCCTTGTCGTGATGAAAGCTTGCAGGTCTGGAAATTTATATATTTTGCAGGGAACTACTGTTACAGGTTCCGCTACAGTTTCGACATCCCCCGAGGTTGATACCACGAGATTTTGGCATATGCGACTTGGACACGTGGGAGAAAAAGGCTTGACGATTTTAAGCAAGCGGGCCTACTTTGCAGTCAAAGTACTGGTAGGATGGACTTTTGCGAACATTGTATTTTTGGGAAGCAGAAACGAGTCAGCTTCAATTCGCCAGCTGTCCACAGGACGAAAGGTACTTTGAACTATACTAATTTCGATGTATGGGGTCCTTCTCGTGTTCCGTCCAAAGGTGGTGCAAGATATATGTTGACTTTCATTGATGATTTTTCAAGGAAAGTCTGGGTCTATTTTCTTAAGCAGAAAAGTGATGTTTTCGTAACACTTAAACAGTGGAAAGCTTTGATTGAAAAGCAGACAGTAAAACAGATCAAGCGGTTGCGGACAGATAATGGCTTAGAATTCTGTGGAAGCGAGTTTCAACGAATTCTGTAAGAATGAAGGAATTGCTCGACATCACACTGTTCGAATGACGCCTCAACAAAATGGTGTTGCCGAGCGCATGAACCAGACGCTTTTAGAGAGAGCTCGATGTATGAGCTCCAACGCTGGGTTGACAAATGATTTTTGGGCTGAAGCTATCGCTGTAGCATGTTATATTGTCAACTGCTCACCGTGTTCACCGATCAATCTCAAGACTCCTGAGGAAGTTTGGTCAGATACTCCTGCTGATTACTCCAACTTAAGAATATTTGGGTGTCCAGCTTATATGCACGTAAACGATGGAAAGTTAGAGCCTAGAGCTAAAAAAATATATTTTTCTCGGTTATGCTCCAGGGGTGAAAGGATATAGACTATATAATCCTGATCCCAAGTCACCCAAATTTATAATTAGTAGAGATGTTACGTTTGACGAGTCTTCTATGTTACATCCTTCAAAAGAGTCTACTAATCCCTCTAATCAAGAAAAGAAGGATAGTGTACAGAACGAGGTGGAGCTCGAGATCAATAGAGATATTTTTAATGATCCTGCTACGAGTTCAACAGATCAAGATGATGAGGCAGAACGTGATTCAGATCCTGTTGAAGATGAAAGCATCGAGCAGGAATATTCTATAGCCAGAGATAGGTAGAGACGGGAGATTCGACTACCACAGCGGTACGTAATTTAGTTTCGTACGCTTTATCAGTGGCCCAAGAAACAGGTGGAGGCGACGAACCTTCTACCTATTCGGAAGCAATAATCGATGATAATTCCGATAAGTGGCTGGTAGCGATGAATGAAGAAATGGAGTCTCTGCACAAGAATGGTACGTGGATTCTTGTGCCGCCGCCAAAGAAAAAGAAAATAGTCGGATGTAAGTGGGTCTTCAAGAAGAAAGAAGGTTTATCTGGTTATGACGATGCAAGGTATAAGGCACGATTAGTCGCGAAAGGCTATAGTCAGGTACAAGGTGTAGATTTTAATGATGTATTCTCATATGTCGTTAGACATAGCTCTATTCGTGTATTACTTGCATTCGTTGCCATGTATGATTTGGAGTTAGAACAGCTTGACGTCAAAGACGGCGTTCTTACATGGCGATTTAGATGAACAGATTTATATGAAGCAACCTGAAGGCTTCATAGTTGAAGGCAATGAAGACCAAGTTTGTCTACTGAAGAAATCCTTATACGGATTAAAGCAGTCTCCAAGACAGTGGTATAAACGGTTTGATTCTTTCATGTTGGGTCATGGTTTCTCCAGGAGCAAGTATGATAGTTGTGTTTACTTCCGGAAGTTAAATGACAGTTCGTTCATTTATCTATTGTTATATGTTGATGACATGCTCATTGCGGCTAAGAATCTTGCAGAAATTCACCAGTTGAAGGCCTTATTGAATGGTGATTTGAGATGAAGGAGCAGCTAAGAAGATTCTTGGTATGGAGATTAGACGTGATAGAGGAGCTGGTAAGTTATACCTGACCTAGGAAAGTTACCTCAGAAAGGTTTTGGAGAGATTTGGCATGAGCAATGCCAAACCAGTTAGCACTCCTCTTGCTAGCCATTTTAGGCTAAGCGCTGCTCAGTCACCATCATCAGATGAGGAAGAAGTGTACATGGCACGAGTCCCTACTTGAGTGCAGTTGGCAGTATTATGTATGCAATGGTATGTACACGTCCTCATATTTCACAGGCTGTTAGTGTTGTTAGCAGGTATACGGCTAATCCAGGAAAATAACACTGGCAAGCAGTGAAGTGGATTCTCAGATACTTGAAGGGTACTCTAAGCATTTGTTTGGTTTTGGCAGAAACAGTGATACTCTCGTTGGCTTCGTTGATTCAGACTATGCAGGTGATCTCGATAAACGACGATCTCTTACTGGTTATGTAATTTGTATTGGAGGTTGTGCAGTTAGCTGGAAAGCTACTCTATAGCATGTAGTGGCGTTATCTACTACTGAAGCAGAATACATGGCCATTACTGATGTGATCAAAGAAGCTTTGTGGTTGAAAGGGTTATTCAGAGAATTAACTCAGAACCAGGGAGTTATTACTATTTTCTGTGATAGTCAAAGTGCGATTCATTTGACTAAGGATCAGATGTATCACGAAAGGACTAAACATATTGATGTCAAGTATCATTTTATTCGTGATATCATTGTAGATAAAAGGGTGTTTATCAAGAAGATCAACACGAAGGATAATCCTGCAGATTTGTTTACGAAGGCTCTTCCAGTTTCCAAGTTCAAGCATTGCTTGGACTTGATTGGTGTTTCAGAAATGGTGAACTAGCCCATCAGGGCTAAGGTCGGAGGGAGATAAATGTGTTACTAATTAAGGTGGAGTAATTTACGGAATCAAGGTCAAGGTGGAGATTTGTTGATGTGACCTTGTGTGAGAAAGGAAGAAAACAAATAAAAAAAATGGCTAATATTTTTTCTAATGGTGGGCGCCGATACATAGAGAAAGCAAAGCACAAAAGAAGCCATATGTGGCCAATGAGAAAAGGAGAAATACCAAATGAGAAAAGCAGAAAGAGGCTTACGGCTATTGATCGATGGTCAAAAGGTGTGCTAAGTTTATTTCTTATATTCACATAAGAAATCAGTGCCGTGGCTCAGCTATAAATATAGAAGCTTTGAGACAGAAGAAAAACCACCACAACATCAGATCTTCTTCTCTTCTGATTATTTTCTGTAGCCTACTCCTAATATTGTTGTAGCTGCTTTTGTACCACGTCAGTGTACGTGTCTGTAATATCTCCACATAATAAAGAAGTTCTACCCTCCGGCCCGTGGACGTAGGTCATTCTGACCGAACCACGTAAATCTCGTGTCACTGTCCAAATTTATTTTTCGTCTATTATTTTTATCGTCATTTTTCGGGAAAATAATTATCGGGCAATTTCCGCATATCCTAACAGGTGGCCCTGCCGAGGCCAGTGGCGCCGCCGGTGATAAGGGCTACTTTGCCTTCGAGCCTGCGAAATTGCTCCAAAGTCTAGTTTTTCTAGTTATCATAATTCAACATACACCAACACCGTATAGATCTCTAGCAAATAATTGATCCAAACCCACTTTTTTTTGCCAGGAACTGTTATTTAAAAAAATGCAATTTTTAATAGTGGAAAGAATGGAAAAAAAAGTGGGAACGTTTTTATTACCTTCTTGCTTCATGGCCGGTGGTTTCTGGCGTTTTTCGTGAAGCTTCTGCAAAAGTAGCACTGTTCATCTTCTAACACGAATGTTTTAGTTTGAGTTCTTATTTCTTTGTTATTGTAGGTAGGAGAGTTTGATAACTGATAAGCATATAAACATGATATAATCATATGACAGATAATTGGCTTTTTTCTCAAAAATAATATCTTTTTTAAATAGGATATAAAAATAATGCCGTTACGAGCTGAGTGATGAAAGCGCCACCTGGTATGGCGCGTTCAGAACGTGCCACTCAGAGTGGCGCGTTCACAACGCGTCATAGCAAGTGGCGCGTTCATCTTAATTTTTTTTCCTTACCGTTTTTCCTTTGTTTTGTATTTGATAAAACTTATCTAATAAATAAGATAGGTAAAAATTCAAAGTTTTTTGAATTTTTTTTACTTTCTCCAAATTCTTTCGTTAAAATAGTTAACAATTTGTTTTTTACTTTCTCAAAATTTTTATTGTTTTATATTTGAATAAAATTTCGTAAATAAATAAATAGTTAAAATTCCGAAATTTTAAGCAAACCAAACATTACATTGCAAATAAAATTACTTAAACACACATAAAACTCGGACATTTTCGAAGCAAACCAACATTACATTGCAAATAATATTACTTAAACACACATAAACAGACACTTCAACTTTCGAAATAGTAATAAGTTGACTTAGCCTTGTCCACCTCTTTGTCTTGCACGCCTCTCAGATCAATCCATCTCATTTGTTATCCTCGTCGTTCGGTTTCTTCCGGCTCCCCTTCGATTTCTACGTTGCGGATTGTGGAACAACTGGAACTCGGCATCATCCCAATAACGCTCGTCGTCCAAAAGAACAAAGCGACCCTCATAAGTTATCAAATAAGCTTCTTTACTATAATACGCGGCAACGTTTGAGCACTATTAAGCCTAAAACTACGACAAGTTGCTTTTGCATGTGAACATGGTATTTTGAACATACTCCAGTTGGCGCATGAGCACTGAAGATCACTCAATACCACCACGTATGTCTTAGATCCCCTTCCACTCAAATACCTGGTATAGACATCGGCGGACCTTGTCGCATAATCAAATTCTCTCACCGTATGGCTTTTTGAGTCGTTGCTCCAACGATACTTTCTCGTGGCATAAGATGACCACGCTGTTTCTGAATTCTCCATCGCAAGGCATGCCTCTTGATACCTGTCAAAAAAATATGTGATAATGCGACTGGACAATTGGAGTTATGGGCAGACATCGAGCTCCTTTTAAGACTACATTTAATGCCTTTGATATATTAGTCGTCATGGTACCGCAACGACGACCCCCATCATACGCGAACGTCCACTTCTCCTTTGGGATTTTATCAAGCCACTTCCAAGCCTTTTTATTAATTGCCTTAATTTAATCCATCGTTCGCTAACTTCAACTCCGTATGTGCCATGCCCGCTCGATGACATAAGTCCTTTAAATGTTGGTCTTTAAAATCCTTATAGAAGTTAGATTTGACATGTCGAAGGCAAAAACAATGAACACCTCTAATTGAATTTCTCTGAAAAAGCAATTCTACAGCAGATTTTATCCTCGTTTGACGATCTGAGATTAAACATACTTCCTCATTTTTCAACACGTGAACATTCAATAAGTGCAAAAACCAGTGCCAAGATTCACGGGTTTCTTCGTCCACGATCGAAAAGGCTAGTGGAAAAACATTCTGGTTAGCATCAAGGCCCGCAACAATCAACATCTTGTGCTTATATTTCATGTAAAGATGAGTTCCGTCTACACATACTACCTTTCGACCATGTTGAAAACCGTCTATGCAGGGTTTAAAGCTCCATAAAACATACCGTAGAATATTCTGATTATTGTTTGTGATATGTCTCCACCTCACAATAGTGCCCGAATTTTGTGCTTGTAGGGCTTTCATGAATTTCGGTAGTTGTTGGACAGAACTCTCCCACGTGCCATATACGATCCTCATCGTACGCTTTAAACCTCACCACGCTTGAAGATAAGAAATTTTGTAGCCGTAGCTGTCTTTGACCCTTTGTATCACATCCTTTGGAAGATATTGAGGATTGACCCGAACGATGGAAATCAACATCTCTGCAATAACGTCTAGAGATATGTTGCGATCTGTGTCTGGCAACTCATCCAACAAGCACGTGTGCATTCGAATTCGAGCTGACATCGCAATCAAATTCGCTCGGCGACATTCACAACTCCCATGTCATCTGACATCACATGAACTCGAGCTAATATATCCTCTGCGACGTCACCCTACATATAAAGAAATAACGTGAATCATAAATAAATAAAAACATATGCAATTAATTATTCATCAACAATGTTATTATACCACGGCGCGCCATGCAGCCCCTTCTCCCACGTGAATACCCTGAACCACCGTATACGTTCTAGGCGAGACAAATCGCCGAGTGCCGTTATCATACCACTGATAGTAACCATTCACTACCGAACGGTTACTAGAGGCTATAGGGTCACCGTCGACCACATTGTCATCTCGATCATTCCACATCGTCAACCACTGTGCATGAAACGTCTCCCAATTAAAACTTTGATGGCCTCTACGGTCACTGATGCCATGTAGCCTTGTATGGTCAGGCACGGGTGCTGAGGGTATGCCTTGCACCATGTTGAACTGACGTAAGACCCGATCTGGATAATACAGTTCGACGACGTTGAAGAAAATCAACGGACATCTCGACCTACACGACGCTGGCCTATACTCGTCAGGGAGTGTAGCGATCTCAGGGAACTCATAACTATACGGATCCCAAACGAATTGTGCGAGATTCAAGTTATCGAAAATTTCTCGCATCTGTCGCACGTTCGAACAAGCGGTAGACGTGAATATCAACGACGATCTCCATCTACACGTTCTTCATTAGTGAACACTAACACTAAAAAGGAACAAGTCTACTACCAAAATATTATAGACGTTAAACGTCGAGTCGCCACCTTGAAAACTCTTATTTTTTGTTTATTTTTATTTTATAATTAATTTATTAATTATTTTTGGTTAATTAAGTTATTTATTAATTCTATATTTATTAATATATGTGTCAAGTATAATTAATGAACTATTAAGTTAATATATTTTAATATATATATAATTAAAGAAAACTGCGGGCTGACCCGCAGACTAGCCCGGCCGCCCGCCAAGCCCTCGGTCCCATCCGTCCGTTTTGGATGCCGGCCGGGCCGGGCCTCGGCCGAATTGACTAACCGCCGGCAACCACCGGAACGACCGCGGTGATGGGCAAACACCGGCAACCCCAACACCCGGCCGATTCACCCGACAAACAAAATTAACTAAATTTACCAAACAATTATCCACACCCACCACCAACGGCGGCCACCACCGTGGTGGCACCGTCTTCGACGACTTGAAGCCGCACCGGCGAACCCAACACCGGCCAAATCACAAAAGAAAAAAAAGTAAAAGAAAATTAACATACCTCGTCAAATTGGAATGGGTTAAGGATTCTATGCTTGAAATCACGAGATTTGGACAAGGAAAGGCGCCTCGAAATCGTTTGGTCCGAGAGGTAGGAACAAAGGAAGAAAAGAGAAGAAGAAAGGAGAAAGAAAAGAGAAGAAGTGGAGCGGCGGATTTTAGCACGATAGAACGCGCCACTTGGTGTGGCGCATTCAGAACGTGTCACCTCGTATGCGCGTTCAAAACGCGTCACCCGGGCTGGCGCGTTCACCTAATTTTGAAATGCCCTTGAAATCCGCCCTATTTTAGATACCACATTTGAAAATTGTATTATTTTTGAAAAAACCCCGAAATAATGTAATTAATATATGTTTTCGCCAACAATAGCTCCATATCTTACTTTAGCAGAACCAGTGTCATCAAGCTCCAACCATTTCCTTCTATTTTCCTCTATAAAATACCAATTTATTGCTATTATAAGTATTCTATTAATATAGTATTTGAATTCTCAAACTTATAATTTGCTTAGTTCAAATTAAACAAAAGTTATGGGGAAACAAATTAATACTCCATCTGTCCCATTTGTTTGTGGACATTTTGGAGTTGGCACGATTTCTAAGAAACTGAATATTTAAATAATATAGTACAAGTAAAAGCTAAAAAATGTATATTTTGACACTTGATTGTTTGTAATAACTTTTTGCTAAATTAGGAAATGTACAAAAGCTAGCGGGACGTCCGATATTGTAAAATGTACAAAAATTAATGAGACGGAGGGAGTATATATTTAATCGCTACAGTTAAAAAGAATGAGTACGAATAGAGGCTTTTTTTAAAAAAAAAAAATAATTGTTTATGGGTAAACCTTTAGTTACCATTCATCTTCCCCATCTTCGCTTTTTTCATATTTTCTTTCTTGGGCTGAGATTGTGGGCTAGTGGTTCACCCACTCCATTCAACTACTCTAGTATTAGTAATAATATTATTTAAGTATATTAATATTATGGTATTAGAGAGAGTTCTTGCCTATAAATAGGCTACGAGGCATTGAACTAATAACCACAACAAACTAAGAGAAAGAGGAAGAAGAGAGAGGGAGATAAATAGATAGAAAAAATAGAGGGTTTGTTCGGTATTTGCTCCAACGATAAAGAGAGGTAGTGAGTATTTTCTCCTTTATAGATTGAGAGGTTGCAACCCCTGTTTTTACCCCAGTAATAAATTTGTACCTCATCAGTGGTTTTTTACCCCAAGTCAAAAGGGGTTTTTCACGTAAATTCTCGTGTCCATTTTATCCTCGCAGTCATTTCCAATATTATTACGATGTCAATTACGCAACAAGTGGTATCAGAGCCAGCCCTGATTGATATTCCGGTTATGCTCTGTGGTTGCAGCTTTGTCTGATCTTCCACATGAGAAAGGATATAAAAAATGTTTAACGTTACGGAAGACGTTTTTGGCAAGTCGTGGCAATAGACTGTGTAAGTAAGTTCTGTCTAGGTGGCTGGTGCCAAGCGGGACACATTGTGACCCCACCAGATCTCATCTGGGAATTTACTTAGAAGGGTAATTTTGTCTAGAAAGCTTGTCGCTACCCTTTCTGCAAATTATCTGATCAGTGCTATTTGGATGGACAGTTGAATTTCTCCGACGATAGCGACGTGGAAAAAAATGGCAGCTAAAAATGAAATTGAAAAAATTCAACATGAGAAACTACTCACTATGGAGAGGATAAAGACAATTTTACTCAAAGAATTGTCAGGAGGCGATCACTGGTAGACCAACAACTATTACAAGTGATGCCGAGTGGAGGGGAATATATCTGCAAAGGCGCGGGCATCAGAACACAGTTCACTATAGCTTACACTCCACAACAGAATGGAGTGGCAGAGCGGTTGAATAGGACCTATTGGAAAGAACAAGGGTTATGTTAAGAACTGCATGCCTGGAAAAGAAGTTCTGGACGGAAGCAGTTTGTACTGCCTGCTATGTGGCGAATCAGGCCCCATCTACTGCTATAGAGATGCGGACGCCGATGGAAATGTGGACTAGAGCACCTGCAGACTATTCAAACCTCCATATATTTGGAAGTTCAACGTACGCGATGTACCACAACCAAGAAACGACGAAGTTGGATCCAATGTCCAGGAAATGTCTATTCTTGGGGTACGCTGATGGAGTAAAGGGTATCGCTTGTGGGATCTCACTAATCACAAAGTGATTATCAGCAGAGATGTTATCTTCCTAGAAGATAGCGATGAAGAGCAAGTCGAAAATGATAGCAGTTCAAAAGGCGTGACAACTACACCGATGAAAAGAAAATCGGAGCAATATAATTCTTCTGAAGATGAACCGGCGCACGAAGAGCTCGACCCAGCCGAATCTGAAGTACCGAATCTCTGCCGGTCATCACGCGAGCGTAGGCCGCCAAGTTTGCATTCAGATTATGAGATGGAGAGCAATCTTGCATACTATTTTTTAACGGAGGATGGAGAGCCAACCACTTTGCAAGAAGCACTGAATAATTCAGATGCGAGTCCGTGTATTTCAGAAATATAAGAGGAAATGGAAGCTCTCTATAAAAATAAGACATGGGAGTTGGTGCCATTACCGCAAGGAAGGAAACCCATTGGCAACAAATGGGTGTACAAAATCAAGCGGGATGGTGATGACCACGTATAGCGGAATCGTGCTAGACAGGTTGTAAAAGGATATGCTTAGAAAGAAGGGATTGACTTCAACAAAATTTTCTCATCGACAGTTCAAACAGTCATGGTGGTCTTGCCAATGGTTGCTACATTCAACTTGCATCTTGAGCAGCTGGACGTTAATTTCAAGCTACCATCCGAGATGTGTTACCGATGAATACGACGGGATAGAGATGTCTCGACAATCATATTTATCGGCTGCAGGAAGTCTAATGTTTGCAATGATCTGCATCAGACCAGACATTGCCCATGCAGTGGGAGTTGCTCGCCGATATATGTCCAACCTTGGTCGGGAGCACTGAAGTGCTGTTAGGGTTCTCAGATACATAAGGGGAACATCTGATCTCGTGTTATGTTGCAGAAATACTAATGTCCAAAGTTTTGTTGATGCAGATTATGCAGATGAACTTGATAAAAGAAGATCCACAACCGGATATGTGTTTAATCTTGTTGGCGGAGCCGTAAGCTGGTTTAAAACTGCATTCCCTTGTTGTAACGTCAACAACGGAAGCAGAATATGTCGCAGCTACGCAAGCCATTAAAGATGCAATATGGTTGAAGATATTTCTGGAAGAACTCGGCCACACACATCGGAATATTGTTCTCTATTGTGATAGACAGAGTGCGTTGCATCTTGCAAAGAATCCAGTATATCCAAACACCTCCGGTCCAATACCACTTTGTTCGTGAACAAGTGAAAGAGGGGTGGACATGCAAAAAGTTCACACTACGGATAATCTTGCAGACTACAACAATTAGTGTGGACATGTTTACTTCGTGTCATTCCTCTAGTAGATTGACCGAACATAAGTAACATACAATGGTGAGCTATGAAGAATGGTGTGAAGATCTGATTGCGCTTCAATCAAATCTTCAAGTGGGAGATTGTAGGGAAGTGGTTCACCCACTCCATTCAACTACTCTATCATTAGTAATATAGATTAATATTATGGTATTAGAGAGAGTTCTTGCCTATAAATAGGCTACGAGGCATTGAACTAAAAACCACACCAAAAACTAAGAGAAATAGAAAGAAGAGGGAGCGGGAGAAATAGATGGAAAAAATAGAGGGTTTGTTCGGTATTTGCTCCAACTATAATGAGAGATAGTGAGTATTTTCTCCTTTATAGATTGAGAGGTTGTAACCCCTGTTTTTACCCCAGTAATAAATTTCTACCTCGTCCGTGGGTTTTTACCCCAAGTCAAAAGGGGTTTTCCACGTAAATTCCCGTGTCAATTTTATCCTCACAGTAATTTCCAATATTATTACGCTGTCCATTACGCAACATTACTGGGACAACAATCACATGCTCCCGCTTATTTATTGGTCAAAGAGAACGAAAAATACAAAGAAGAAAAGAATATTATGAAATCTGAAATCTTAAAAAACATAAAAGTAAAAAAAAATACAGAAAATAGCGGGATACTGTACGGCCTCCATGGGTAGCGTTGTGTTTGCAGTTCGATTGTGGAGTTTTTCAATTCCAAGCATGGAGTTCAACGCCAGATTTGACGTACGTTGGAGATGCCCTTATGGTGCATGCAAATATTAGATGGAGGTGTTATATGTTGTTGGATGAAACTGTACTCGACAACAATAACATATAGGGGTAGGCATCGGGTCAGGTAGTCGGGTATTGGGTAATTCGGGTTTGGGTTCGGGTTAAGATCTTCACTACCTGAAACTGACCCGATCTACGTCGGGTACCCGCTTGTCGGGTATATCGGGATCGGGTACCTGACGTCGGGTATTGAAAATTATGACTAAAAATATTATAACATATCAAAATATCCATATTATATTAAATGTCACTTATAATACTTGGATGTTTTATTTTCAATAAATATAATATAAACATATTTTTATATGTTTATTTATAAAAGTTTTGTTAATATATTTTCACTTTTTAAAATGATTTATGCATTGATAATAAAATATCACTTGTTAATTATGCAATTAAAATAATAAATTAATATATTATTTAAAGCTTTAACACAACTCACGTGAGATATTGATATCTAGATATATAATTACATTTTTTTAATGTTTATGTATAGAAACTAATATATTTTCTTAAAAATATTTGTCAGATATCCGAATAACCCGAACGAGTAGTAAATTACTACCCGATATCCGACTCGATAAATAATTATCCGGTATCGGGTTACCCGAACTACCCGAACCCGATCGAATTCGGGTAAAACACGAATACCCAAACCCGAACGCCCACCCCTAATAACATATGCATGTGAACAATATAATACTATTTTTGAAAATTCTACATAGTTTAATTTGGAAAGTGATTTTTTTTCTAATTTGTGAGGGGGAATTTACATAAAAATACTCATTTGTAATAAAAACTTGCAAGTCAGTACATTGTCAGTATTTTTATATGTATGTACCTATTAAAATAATTTTTTTGCAAATTGGTATCTGATCCGCCGCAAGGTACATCATATAACACATTTAGCTACTATATGAAACGTATTGTGGTACATAATATAGAGAGAAAATGGTACATCATATAGCACATTAAGATACCGTACAGAAACATATATGGGTACCATATAAACGAATGACATGGTACATTATACACATATAAAAAGGATACGTCAAGACTGGAAAAATGGTACAGTCAAACAGGTACTTGTACGAAAAAAATTCTGATAGGTACTGACTTATGGATATTTTTTTCGTAGATTCACCTTGTGTTATGCGAAAATCTGAAAAGAAAATAGTAAAAAGTATTCATTTTTTTTTCTAATTTAGTTGTGACAGGTGACATTCATGTATTGTAAGTTGAAATATCTCATTTTGTGGTGAATAGTAATTCCCTGGCCACTAAAGACCCCTCCTTTATTACTTATAGAGAGTTTAATTTGAGTTTCGACAATAAGATTGAGATCGATTGGGAGAAATAAAGAAAAGAGTTGCTTTTTTCAAGGAGTCGGAAAAGACGATGGAGGATTGAAATAAAAATCAGCCTGGTATATAAAACGTCAAATTGGTCTTGTTGGGGTTGAGCGGTAAATATTTAATTCTGGGCCAGCGGTAGTTGTATATGGGCCCCGCGACAATTTATCGGGATATTAATTAAAGCCGAAATGACACCGTGAGAACACCGATACGTGGTTCGGCCAATACCGCCTACATCCACGGAGAGACAATAGTTTTACTATATTTGAGAAACACTGTACAAAATAACGCTCGTGTTTAAACCCAAACCCGAGACCCCTTACCCACCCGGGTAATGTTTTTGTACCTACTCCCAATTATCCCAGTAAAACTACATCCGCTCTCACCCTTATCCGTCCGGACAAGATTTTCCTTTTTTTTTCTTTTCTTTTTCCCTCTCATTTCTTTCTCTACCTCGCTCTCTTCTCTCTTAGATTTGGGGTGCTTTACAAATGAAGGATCGAAGCCTTTTTATTGGCTAAGCCACATGCAAAGCTCCAAAATATATTATGTCATTGCATACGTTGGTCATGGCCCTTCCCATTTAATTCATTTGTGGTAGAAAGCATTGGGACGTGGTGCTTGGCTGGACCAACAATTCTCCCCCTCCAGCCGCATTCAACACCTTCAAGCGCTCATCACAGCGAGTCTGATCTTGAGAGTAACCCGTTCGTAATTACCACAAACGTCCATTGGCCTTCTTTGTACCAGCTACACATATCCGAATCAAGAATTCCGATCCTACCCCACTTGATTCATTCAGCGGCCAATCTTATGTGCAGCTATGTTGAACCGACTCGACCCGTCGATTCCCGAAGAGGAACTTCGATGCAACCCCTTCTCCAGCAGGATTTTCCTTCTCACCATCGTCTACCTTTATACCACGCGCGCGATTTTCGTGAACCATCGAAGTCTGAGTATTATATACCATACTCACGTCCAGACGATACAAACCTTGCACTCTTCTCCCTTTGGTAGGACCATTTCCGCCATGTGTGATTTTCCCAGACCCCCTGCTATGAAACCCCATAGCCCTGAAATCTGACTGGCTCAAGAATATTAAATTCTACGCAACTTTGAGACAAAGTCACACCACCCAAAATGCGTACCGCTCCACCAACCATTTTGATCTTCCCTGTTCCAACACACCGAACAACACAACGATATCCATCAGCCCATGGAGATCGAAAAAACCGTTCACATTTCCCTGAACGCATCAAAATATTCTCTTGGAGAAACCCGAATTTAATATCCTTTTTCCTGAGAACGAGCGCCATCATTAGAGACTGTGAGAACGTCTCTAACATAAATCATGTGCTACCCGCATGTGGAATTTTCCTAGCCGCTTGTCCGTCTTCCTCCAAGTCGGATAATTTCTCGTTACGTGTCCCGGCTCACCACACTGTAGCATTTCGTGCCCTTCCCGCCACCTAGATTTGGACCTGCTGCTGTCTCCAAATCCCCTGGCGTGCCACCTTCTCTACGACTCTCTCCTTATATAGCCAACGCCCGACTATCACCATAATTTGACCGCCTTCTCTTTTCATGCTCCAAAAAGAGTTGACTCCACCGTCTGCGCCGTCTCGTACCGGATGGTTGTGATCAAATTATCACCCGAATCAAGAAGCAAGGTAAGAAGCAACAGGGCCTTACTTCTTCCTCTCCGACACATCATGACCCCAAATCGTTTCATTTACTCCGACTTTTCTCGTCTCCCATCAAAGCTTATCACCCAGCTTTGACAAAGCACATCCTTCACTCTTCTCTGCCGCAGAGTGAAACCTTCCGCACCAGCACACTGTCGCACTTTGCTGTCATCCGTCGCTATTCCCTTCGAAACTCCACCACCGCACAAGCTCCGCCCACACCGAGCATCCCATCAACGTCCATCTTGTACCATCATTTTTTCAGCACAAGGCATCACCTCGTTGAACCTCGCTCTGACACTGGCTCCCCCCGATTAATGATTCCTTCTGATATCTTTTCTGATGTGGAAGATCAGACACAGCTGCAACCACAGAGCATACTCAGGATACCAGCAGGGTTTGGCTCTGAGACTACTTGTTGGGGTTGAGCGGTAAATATTTAATTCTGGGCCAGCGGTAGTTGTATATGGGCCCCGCGACAATTTATCGGGATATTAATTAAAGCCGAAATGACACCGTGAGAACACCGATACGTGGTTCGGCCAATACCGCCTACATCCACGGAGAGACAATAGTTTTACTATATTTGAGAATATTACACTGTACAAAATAACGCTCGGGTTTAAACCCAAACCCGAGACCCCTTACCCACCCGGGTAATGTTTTTGTACCTACTCCCAATTACCCAGTAAAACTACATCCGCTCTCACCCTTATCCGTCCGGACAAGATTTCCTTTTTTTCTTTTCTTTTTCCCTCTCATTTCTTTCTCTACCTCGCTCTCTTCTCTCTTAGATTTGGGGTGCTTTACAAATGAAGGATCGAAGCCTTTTTATAGGCTAAGCCACATGCAAAGCTCCAAAATATATTATGTCATTGCATACGTTGGTCATGGCCCTTCCCATTTAATTCATTTATGGTGGAAAGCATTGGGACGTGGTGCTTGGCTGGACCAACAGGTCTGTTACTTAAGAAAAAAATAATTTTCTATTAAATGAAAACCATCAAATATCTTGCATTTATATATTCTCAATCTCGTCTTTCTATTTTTTTTTAGTAATTTGCATTTTATAATTAACACAATATATGTTATTTATTATATATAACAGGCATTTGAGTATGCAATAATTTAGTTTGTATATATTGATTAATTTCCAACAACCATTCATATTCAACATTCGCTTTACTATTCTCTTGCAACTCCAATAACCATTCGTTAATTCCCACAGCCTTAAAACACTCATCTTCATTCATATTCAACATTCCCTTTATTCTTCTCTTACACCAACACAAACCAGTCTTTCTTTTTTTTTCCCTTTTTTTTCTCTCTTTCCTTTGGCGTTGTCCCTCATTCTCCATTGTTATCTCCCATCTTATCTTAATCCAAGGTTTTTCCATGTACGAAATATCTTCACAAAGATTATAGTACATTGTAATAATGGGCCAGCAAACGTTGATTTACAGCTTCGTGGCAAAAGGCGCGACGATTCTCGCCGACTACACAGAATTTAAAGACAATTTCACCTCGATTGCCTCTCAATGCCTTCAGAAATTGCCCGCCTCGAGCAATAGGTTCACTTACAATTGCGATGGGCATACATTCAATTACCTCGTCGAAAATGGATTCAGTAAGTACGTCCGTACACGCATGGGGTCATTTTTTTCCGTATATTCATCGATTTAATGAAAATTTACGTTCTTTTTTTTATTTAAAATATTGCGACGCCTACATTATTTTGCGACCTTTTTGTAGCTTATTGTGTCGTGGCCGTCGACTCGGCGGGAAGGCAAACCCCAATCGCCTTTCTCGAGCGTATAAAGGAAGATTTTACCAAGAAATTCGGCGCAAAATCAGCAAATTCTAGTCCTAATAGTCTCAAAAGAGAATATGGGTAATCCTTGACATTTTGATATATTTCAATGTCACCATATATATAGTTAGATGTGTTATTATTTTATCAGCCCTAAGTTGAAAGAGCATATGCAATATTGCGTCGATCACCCCGAAGAGATCAACAAGCTTGCGAAGGTGAAGGCGCAAGTCGCAGAAGTGAAAGGCGTGATGATGGAAAATATCGAAAAGGTAAAGAATGCAATTTCCCTCTTCTTTTTGTTCGAGAAACGACTCTTTTACGCTTAGTTTTATTGCGTTGATTGTGTTAATAGGTTCTCGAGCGAGGAGAAAAGATCGAACTCCTAGTGGACAAGACAGAGAACCTAAGATCACAGGTTATTCGAATTATATAACAATAAGATTAAGCGTCCGGGCGCATACTTATTCCTATAATTTTTTTTTTTTTTTTCGTTTTTAGGCGCAAGATTTTCGCAAACAAGGAACGAAGGTGAAACAAAAGATGTGGATTGAGAACATGAAGATCAAGTTGATTGTGTTTGGCATATCTGCAGCAATAGGGCTCATCATCTTCTTGTCAATCTGCCCAAGATTTCAGTGTTGATTTACTACGCAATTAATGGCATAATCCTTGCAGCTTTTGTATGTTTTCAACTTTACTGGTTTATAACAAGATGATTTACATGTACGTATATCTCCTTATTACAACACAAGATTGTTTTTTTTTAATCATATCAGCAAGTAGAAACTGAAGAAAACGCTACATATGAATTAAGCTCAATGATTCTTCCATGTTGAAGATACCAAACTACCAAGATTAAGTTTTAATTTTACGTTGATGTAGGGCAATCTTGCGGAAGTATCATATTTATCCACTGCCCTAATATTAGCTAAGCTAATGTGATGAATTATGATAAAAGAAATTCAACCTAAGAAAGCACCAAACAAAGAAAAGGACTAAACAGAAACGAAAACAAAGGGACTTGAAGGAAAATAAAAACAAAAACTAATTTGATGTCAATTCATACCAATATTCGCAAATAGCACAACTAGGAGTTATATAATATACATCAGTTGGGCATCGCTCAAGGATCACAAGGGCAAAAAGAGAACACATAAAACTAATTGGATGTCAATTTATACCACAATTCGGAAAAGCACAACTAGAAGTTATGTATCATCACTTGATCATCGATAAAGAATCACAAAGGCAAACCAAAAACACACCAAACTAAAGCCATTAACATCGAGAAATACCTTCATCATGCGTGCTAGGAAAGATCCAACTACCAACTCCTCCAACAACTTCGTCCCTCCCCTCACCGTCAAGCTTCAGACAAGCCCCTTCGATAATTTCCTTCCGAAGAATATCATAAACGACGAGACGATTTCCATCCGTTCGAACGTCTTCAAGAACAATCCTTTGATCATCTTCAGTCACATACAAAGGTTTCACATGGTAAGAAAGCTCCATTCCCACAACAGTCCTCAGATTTCGTATATCCGCTAATTTGATCCAATCGCTGTTCTTCTCATCATGGCCAAGAACCCATATCTGAAGGTGATTGCAGTAGCTCGAACACAGATAAAGACACAACCTTTCATTAAGACAAGTAAGGCGCAACGCGTCTGTCCCTCGAAGCTCGTCTGGCTTCTTCAGCGACTTGAATTCACACTCAGCCAAGTCGAAATAAACAATGTCGTACGTAAAAGTAGGATGAGTAGCATTGGTTCGATAGCGATTAAGCCACTGCGGGATCAAATTCAAACCCAATTGGATCTCAGTTTCTTCTTCTTCTTCTTCTTCTTCTTCTTCTTCTTCTTCTTCTTCTTCTTCTTCTTCTTCTTCTTCTTCTTCGACGCCAGGTGTAGAAAAGACAACGACCCAATACGAAACTCCTCGAACAGTAACCCCAGCGTGCTTGGAGTCTACTATAGTGTAGACAAACTCTTTGCTCTCTGTCCAAGAACGGTCCCTGCAAGAATAGACGGTGTACCACTTGCTTGTGATGTAGACAACCTTGTAATCGTCGCTCATAGGGTCATAGCAGATCCCATGCGATTTCCCAGGGTAGCCCAAGTAGGCGGCGAACGATGAATTCGAGCCAGTTATAGGATTCCACATCACATAGGACTCGCGCCCGTCGTATAGGAGGAAGAATCCATCGCAAGAGCCCACAATCGCGTACGGCGTCGTATCGTCGGGAAATCTAAGATCGGACAAAATTGCAAGCCCTGCACCGTTGAATTTAGCTAGGCGGTACCTGCCTCTTTCGGACTTGTGAGGCGACACCACGAATAGGTAGCGATCTTGGGCGTTGAGGTAGGCTCTTGCGAATTTGGGATCTAGGGTTACGCCGTTCCAAGCTTTGGAGACGGCTCTGAATCTGACGATGGACTTGATTGGCAGCTTGAGCATGATCGTCTCGAGCACGTCGCTGGGGATATGGTTTTCGCTTGAGAAAGCTTCTTCTTCTTCGCACGGCATCGTATTAGCCATGGCGCCACGAATCGACCTTGAGATTCTTAATTAGAAGAACGACGACGATTTCGTGATTTTGGGGGTTCTTTTTTGACAAATGATCGCCGTTAGCCAAGGTGATCCATTTATACCCTACCCTAATCCTACGTGAAGTAGGGCTCCAACTCAAAGACTGGTGAGCCCACATACGTTAAATGGGCCCAATATTCGGGGTCCCACATACGCTGAATGGGCCCACTATTTGTGGGGCCCATTGTAGTCCAGTCTGTGCACACTCGATGCTGTGCAACAATAACATCAAACAAATTCGTTGGCAGTTTCTTTTTACTATAGAGACCGTGGTCCACTAATTTTGTTTTAGTAATAAAATGTACATTGACCAATTTCAATTGCAAATAGGTAGTTTCTATTATACATACCAATTCCATTTCGGGAGTTTCTATTAGACAAACCAAATCGAATTGAAATTCGGCAGTTTATCCAAGGGACTCGCGCTTAATAAATAGTATAGATACCGAATAACAACTTCACTGGTCACCAGTTGATTTTAAATTGGAATCACTATGATATCAATGTGCTTGTTATCGTCGATGTTTCACACACCGACACTCGTTTCACATGCCCATTAGGCATTTCTGTCATGACTCATGCCACACACGAGGGGCATGCCGAGATTTCTAATTTATCTCAGATCGGATAATTAAGTTCATCCAAATAAATTAAATTAAAGATGCAATTCAATTAATAATAAAGTGTTAGATATAGGTGGTGGGATCGAATCCCCACAATTTCTTGAGTTGTCCACATGTGGTCTTATATCATGACCATCGTGTTAGGTATATTTGGAACATGTTTACGTAGCCCCTGGTGATATAGTCTCCATAATGATTCGTGTTAGGTAAATTTAGGACATGTTTACCTCTCCCATTGAGATTTATGCTTATTCCATAATATATAGTGTAAGCCCTAGCCCACATAGTAGCATCACAGCGAGTCCCGTCTAGGGTCGTAAAAATAAGTGCAAATTAAGTTTCAGGCCCCAAAAGTTGTTTTAAGTTATGATTCAGGACCATGTCAGAAATTTTTGGGTTCAGGACCCGATTTGGATGAAATTTAGAGATAAAGACCTGGTGTTATCCAGTGTATATGAACTGGTATCGGACGATGATTTTGTGTTTATCTCAGAACACAGAAGTGGTGCTGCAAAACGATGAAGTGGTAATGCGAAACAATTAAGTGGTACTGCAGAACGATGAAATGGTACTGCAGAACCATGAAGTGGTCCTACAGACCCACGAAGTGTTACTACAGGTCCGTGAAGTGGTACTGAAAAACACTTAAGTGTATCGGGTCTTTAACCCTAAAAATTTTCTGAAAAGGTACTTAACTCTAAATGAAACTTTATGTTTGATCCTTACATTTAACTGCCCCAAATAAGCTAAAAA
This sequence comes from Craterostigma plantagineum, assembly GCA_027422505.1. Taxonomy (NCBI): domain Eukaryota; kingdom Viridiplantae; phylum Streptophyta; class Magnoliopsida; order Lamiales; family Linderniaceae; genus Craterostigma; species Craterostigma plantagineum. The sequence continues at coordinate 792,241 of JAPQWV010000064.1, read as the reverse complement.
TAAATAATTAAAGTGTAAGATAATTGAAATTTAATTGAGAACATTTAGAAATGAAAAAATATCATTCACCTATGGCAGCACGGTGGCCACCGATCCAACATCGGTGAACCCAAACATGCGAATACGGTAAGAAACGAACGGCGAAGAGGCTTCTGTCCAAAGTCGGCAGATATTACCCAACAACAAAAAAATAAATAAAACGAAAATAAAATAGACAAACCGTTCGCTCGGAAAGTGCCACGTGTCCCATCGACCACCATAACGCTCGCTTGGTGTTCACTTGTCACTGAAAATCTACCGAAAGCACTCACGAATCACATATGATTAAATAAATAAATAAATAAGCCCAAACAAATCGAAGCAAAGAGAAACTCCATTGAGATTTTCCATTTTCTCAATTTTTCTCTTCGATTGTTTTCTTGGCTGATTCCGACATGGATGCAGCTGCGCAGCTGGTCTACTGTGGAATCGATCCTCTCCGGCGAGGCTCGCCGCTGAATAACAAGTCGAGCAGTCGCCGTTTGTCGCCGGGATGCGCGAGAATCAGGCGGCGGAACGCCGTCGTGAAGGCCGTCGCCACGGAGCCTAAACCGCCGGCACCTGTGACAAAATCAGCTGAAAGCGTCGCAAACGGAAAGCCGAGGACGACGTCGTATAGTTCAGTCAACGGCGTTTCTACCGTATGAACTTCAGCTTCTCTCACTCAGTTTAGGTTCACTTATTAACCGATAAGTCTAGTGATGAGCTTAATTTCTTGTAAAACTGCAGAGGATGCAAGATGTTTCGCAGGAGATCAAAAGGGTGAGGGCGCAGATGGAAGAAAACGAGCAGTTGGCTACTCTCATGAGAGGCCTTCGAGGTCAGAATTTAAAGGATTCGTTGTTCGCAGACGACAATATCAAGCTCCGACTAGTCGAGGTTAGTCAGATGAGTATGATATTTTTCTTGATTGTTCTGCTTTGGCGTTAGTCTAGTGCGTGTCTCTATCTTTATTTCTTTCTGCTGTAGATCATATACTAAAGTGTCTCAATGATTCAGTTCTTTGTATCCATCTCTAGTTTTATCATGTGCGAATTCAATTATCTTAAGGTCGATGAGAGCAGCGAATTCTTGCCATTGGTGTATGATCCTGATAGCATTTCGGCGTATTGGGGAAAGCGTCCACGTGCAGTTGCAACTCGTATTGTTCAGTTGCTGTCTGTAGCTGGTGGCTTTTTGTCCCATCTTATCGGGGATTTGATCAATAACAAAATAAAAGAGGTAACAACGCAAGTTGTACCATTGCGTTTATTTGATAACCAGAATGCTGTAATAGAAAAAAAAAATGGCTTCTTTCGTCAAGCCACAGAAGAGTAATGTAATGTCATTAAGGTGAACTGAGAACTATTATGGCAGCTGAATTTTGACTTGTGAATCGACAGAATGAAGTCGCTCGAGCTATTGAACTTAGGGAGATAGTTACCTCTTTGGGCCCGGCGTACATAAAACTCGGGCAGGCATTAAGCATCCGCCCTGACATTCTCTCACCTGCTGCAATGACTGAACTACAGAAACTTTGTGATAAGGTGAGTATTTCTTGTTTTTCCATATCATTCATAGAATTCAAAAAGCCTTCATTTGTTGTGTGAAGAGGAACCTTGAACCGAAGATTTTCTACAAATGCAATACTTTATGTATGATGTACTTGTGCTAAATCCCTTGCGAAGGTCCCGTCGTTTCCAAATGATGTGGCAATGTCTCTTCTTGAAGAGGAGCTTGGACAGCCTTGGCATCATGTCTACTCCGAGCTTTCTCCTTCGCCAATTGCTGCAGGTAATCTTCACTGGTTCACCTTCTACATGAGTGTGTTTCTTTTTTTTTTTTTTTTTTTTTTTCTTGCGTTCATATTTCGTCAATCAAAGTAACTGAAATTTTGTGTTTTTTCTATTGTTGCAAATGGTTCTCAGCTTCCCTGGGTCAGGTCTATAAGGGACGGCTAAAAGAAAACGGGGATGTTGTGGCAGTTAAAGTGCAGAGGCCATTTGTTCTCGAGACCGTGACAGTTGATTTGTTCGTCATAAGGAATTTGGGCCTTTTTCTCCGTAATTTTCCTCAGGTACGGATTGCATTGGTTATATCTTGCAATATTCATATAGAACCTAACTATTCGTTTTTAGGTTTCTATTGATGTTGTGGGATTGGTCGATGAATGGGCTGCTCGTTTCTTCGAGGAGCTTGATTATGTTAATGAGGGGGAAAATGGAACTTTATTTGCTGAAATGATGAAGGAGGATCTTCCCCAGGTAAGAAAAAATTGTTGCTTTTTTTTTTTTCTGTTAACTCTAGTCGCTCTTACTACATCCATGGTTAAAAAAAAAATCTCGCTCTTACTGCATGTTGACATGTGTTGATATGGAAAAGATCAGATTTGATTTGATCTTTTACTTCTTTCCTGGTATAGAAGATATTGTATTAAAAACATATCTTGTCCTTGCTAGAAGTACGATGTAATCTCCTATAAAGAGGAGAAGGATTATAGCAATGAGATCAAGCTTTGAAAGTAAGCCTCTATTCTCAACATGGTATCAGAGCCTTAATCTATCTTGACAACCCTGTTTCTAGACAGCCTTCATCGCTGTAACTAAAACACTGCCTTCATTGCCGTGTTCACGATGGAATCTGAAATTTCCAGCAATCCACCGCCTAATAACTCTGCGCCTAATCCGAATAATCCCTATGATTCCTACAAGACCGGTGATTTTCAGACTATTAGACCCTCTTATCGACTCAATGGAAAAAATTATTTAAAGTGGTCTCAATTTGTGAGGACCTATTTGAAGGGTAAGGGCAGACTGGATCATCTCACGTCTGCTGCACCATCAGAAAACGACCCAACCTTCAAAGCATGGGATGAAGAAGACTCAATGATCATGTCATGGCTTTGGGATTCCATGGAGCCTTCTATCAGCGACACTTGTATGTTCTTAGTCACAGCAAAGGAGATCTGGGGCTACATTCAACGTACATATTCCAAAGCTCGTGATGCAGCCCTAATATATGAGATCAAATCTAGGACAGCCGCAACGAAACAAGGGGAAAAAACGGTTACTGAATACGCTCAAATTCTGCAGAACTTATGGCAGGAACTCGATTATTATCGTGTGATCGACATAAAGTGTGCCCCTGATGCTGCGGTTATTAAAACCTTCATAGAAAAAGATCGAGTGTACGATTTCCTGGCTGGTCTGAACTCGGAGTATGATCAAGTACGGGTACAAATTCTTGGAAAGGCTGAGACACCTTCACTGGAGGAAACCATAGCCATTGTCAGAGGAGAAGAAAGTAGGCGAGGAGTTATGTTGGAACCACAGCCTACTGAATCCTCTGCCATGACTGTAAAAGCAAACTTCAAAGGTAGAGACAAGAAGAAATCCCTAAGAAGCAGACTAAAGAAACTCAATGGAGGGTGAATAAGGATGATTTGTGGTGCACGCATTGTAAAAGGTCCAGACATACGAAGGAAACTTGCTGGAAATTACATGGAAAACCACCAAGCAAGGAATGGGGAAATCGTGAGACTCACCAGAGATCACAAGCAAATGTGGCTGAAACAACTGAGGGAAAGGTGATTGCTGGAGGATTCAATCATGAGGAGATTGACAGCTTGAGAAATTTGCTTCAATCCTTGAAAATAGCAGCCCCTGGAAACTGTTCATCGACTCCTTCAGGTAAACTGATATTTCCTATTTGTTCACATGCCTCAGAAACTCCCGAAGAACAGATTTGGATTCTCGACTCAGGTGCCACTGACCATATGACCCCAAAATCTCGTTTTTTTCCGATCATATAGTTCATGTACGAATAAGACAGTCCTAGTTGCTAATGGCCAATTAGTAGCTGTTGCAGGGATTGGAGATATATATCTTACACCCACTATTATCCTTAGACGTGTTTTGCATATCCCAACACTTTCCACTAGCCTTATATCTATTAAAAGACTGACGCGTGACCTTAATTGTTACGCTACTTTCTTCCCTTCTTACTGTGCTATTCAGGAACAGGGAACGAGGAAGAGGATTGGACTTGCTGAGGAAAGGGACGGTCTCTACTATCTTAAGTCACCTTCCAACCAACAAAATCGTCAACCCATGTCCTTTCTAAGTCTGTCCAAAAAGGAATCTATATGGTTGGTTCACAAGCGTTTAGGACATCCATCTTTTATGATATTAAAGTTTATGTTCCCAAGATTATTTCAAGGTCTTCATATCTCTGAATTTCAATGCGACGTTTGTAGTTTGGCAAAACATACCCGAGGTAATTTTCCTATCAGCAATAAAAGAAGTGCTCATCCATTTCAGTTAATCCATAGTGATATCTGGGGACCATCATCCACTCCTAATATATCTGGGGCTAAGTGGTTTGTTATTTTTGTTGATGATTGCACAAGGGTCGTATGGCTTTTCCTTTTAAAGCAAAAATCCGATGTTAGCTCCATTATACCTTCTTTTCACAATATGGTACAAAACCAATTCGGGGTCAAAATTAAGGGATTTAGAACAGACAATGCCAAGGATTATTTTAATGCCACTTTGTCCTCATACTTCCAATCGCAGGGAATTATTCATGAGTCATCTTGTGTCTACACACCCCAACAAAATGGAGTGGCTGAACGAAAGAACAGACACTTACTTGACACAGTTTCCGTGCAATGCTCCTTCAAAGTAATGCTCCAAAAAACTACTGGGGTGAGGCTGTCCTGAATGCGACATATACCATAAACAGACTTCCCTCAAAAATTCTCGGTAATAGAAGTCCTGCTGAAACACTCAATAGTTTCTATCCCCATTTCAAAATTTCTAATGCCCTCACTCCTCGAATATTTGGATGTACAGCATTTGTTCATATTCATAGTCACTTGAGAGGAAAACTTGATCCTAGAGCCATTAAGTGTGTCTTCCTCGGGTATTCAGCCACACAAAAAGGGTACAAGTGTTATAACCCTAGGCTCAGAAAGATCTATATCTCAGCCGATGTTACTTTTTCAGAAAATAAACCATATTTTTCAGATTCCTATCTTCAGGGGGAGCATATTGAACCACTCGATAGTATTGAACCACTCGATCTTCCTCAAGTGTCCGAACCTGTGTCTAAAGCTATTGAACCCGAACTTCAACCCGAAACTTCTGAACCAAATCTTGAGCCTGAAATTAGACCTTTATTGTCTGAACCAGCTACTATCACTAATGATAAATTTCCAAGGTTCGAACAGGTGTACTCAAGAAGGAAGAGGACCCAACCTATTCCAACGCAAGTCCATGACTCAAACTCGGCACCTCCTGAGATAGACCAGGTTAGCCCTGAAAATTCTGAGCCTTCTCTTGAAATACTTGATGACATTGACCTTCCTATTGCTTTCAGAAAAGGCACTAGAACATGTACTAAACATCCTGTTTACCCATTAGCTAACTACATTTCTCTCAAAAGGTGCTCTCCAAATCATAAGAAATTCATCATGAGCTTGAACACTATTGTTATCCCTAAATCTGTTTCTGAGGCTGTGACAAAAAGGGAATGGAAGGATGCTATGAAAGAGGAGATAACAGCACTCGAGAAGAATAAAACGTGGGAAATCGTCGATAAACCACCAGGGACAAATATCGTTGATTGTAAGTGGATATTCACCACGAAGTACAAGGCCGATGGAACGCTTGAAAGGTACAAGGCCAGACTAGTCGCCAAAGGCTATACGCAAACGTACGGTGTTGACTATCAAGAGACGTTTGCCCCGGTGGCGAAAATGAACACTGTAAGAATATTACTTTCTTTGGCAGCTAACTGTGATTGGCCTCTCTTACAGTACGATGTGAAGAACGCTTTTCTCCATGGGGATCTAAAGGAGGAAATTTACATGAAGATTCCACCTGGATTTGAGGGAAAATCAAGTGGACAGGTGTGTAGGCTACGAAAAGCTCTTTATGGCCTTAAACAATCTCCCCGAGCATGGTTTGGGAGATTTACCGAGGTTATGAAGAAGTCAGGGTACAACCAAAGCCAAGGAGATCACACGTTATTCATCAAGCACTCAACCGATGGAAAAATCACAGCGCTTCTGGTTTACGTCGATGATATGGTAGTCACTGGCAATGACGACAAAGAAAGGAAATATCTGAAGGAAAGGCTTGCAAGTGAGTTTGAGATTAAAGAGTTGGGGAAACTCAAGTACTTTCTTGGAATCGAAGTTGCGTACTCATCACATGGCATATTTGTATCCCAACAGAAGTATGTAACAGATCTATTACAGGAGACCGGAAAGTTGGGGAGCAAACCAATTTCAACTCCTATTGATCCGAATCAGAAATTAGGAGATTCTAAAGAGGAGCCACGAGTGGACAAACAGATGTACCAAAGGCTTGTTGGAAAACTTATCTATCTAGCACATACTAGACCAGATATAGCGTTCTCAGTAAGTGTGATTAGTCAGTTCATGCATGACCCTCGAGAGCCGCACCTACATGCAGCATACAGAGTATTACAATACCTAAAGGGCTGCCCGGGAAAAGGACTGTTGTTTAAATGTGGAAACAAGATCACGATAGAAGGATATACGGATGCCGATTATGCTGGATCAATTGTGGACAGAAGATCTACAACCGGGTATTGTACATTTCTTGGAGGAAATTTAGTGACATGGAGAAGCAAGAAGCAAAATGTGGTTGCAAGATCATCCGCTGAAGCTGAATTTCGAGCAATGGCACAAGGATTATGCGAATTGCTTTGGTTAAAGATTGTGTTAGACGACTTGAAAATCACAAGAGAGGGACCGATGAAGCTTTATTGTGACAACAAATCCACCATCAGTATTGCCAATAATCCTGTCCAACACGATCGGACTAAACATATAGAGATTGACAAACATTTCATCAAGGAGAAACTTGAGGAAGGCCTTGTAAAGCTTTCCTACGTTCCGTCCAAACTTCAGCTTGCAGATATCCTTACAAAAGGACTTTCTGGTTCAAGATTTTATGATCTAACTAGCAAGCTCAGAATGACAAATATCTATTCTCAGCTTGAGGGGGAGTGTTGACATGTGTTGATATGGAAAAGATCAGATTTGATTTGATCTTTTACTTCTTTCCTGGTATAGAAGATATTGTATTAAAAACATATCTTGTCCTTGCTAGAAGTACGATGTAATCTCCTATAAAGAGGAGAAGGATTATAGCAATGAGATCAAGCTTTGAAAGTAAGCCTCTATTCTCAACACTGCATCCAAGGTTAAAAAAAAAAAATCAATTTTTGTAGGTAGTTGTACCGAAAACATACCACAAGTACACCACGAGGAAGGTTCTTACAACACAGTGGATTGACGGAGAGAAGCTTTCTCAAAGTACTGAGAGCGATGTTGGGGAACTCGTAAATGTCGGAGTTATATGCTACCTTAAGCAGGTAATAACTTTCTTCAGTTTTCTTACGTAAGCTACTGCAATAGCGCTGTATGTCTTTTCTAATTCATTTCGACGTGGTTCTCAGCTTCTTGACACGGGCTTCTTCCATGCTGATCCACATCCTGGAAATTTAATCAGAACGCCCGATGGGAAATTGGCCATACTCGATTTTGGTATATTGTTCTACCATGCGATCGTTAGAGCTTGTCTATATTGTTCATTTACAAAATGGTTTTCCGAAACTGTTGCTGAAAAAAAAAATTGCAGGCTTGGTTACGAAATTGACGGATGATCAGAAATATGGAATGATCGAAGCCATCGCGCACCTTATCCATCGAGATTATTCAGCCATCGTAAAAGATTTCGTGAAGCTCGGTTTCATCCCAGAAGGAGTTAACTTAGAACCCATTTTGCCTGTGCTTGCAAAGGTCTTCGATCAGGCGCTCGAAGGCGGAGGAGCTAAGAACATCAATTTCCAAGAGCTCGCAGCAGATTTAGCTCAGATAACGTTCGATTATCCCTTCAGAATTCCGCCTTACTTTGCGCTTATAATCAGAGCCATCGGCGTTTTGGAGGGAATCGCTTTGGTTGGAAACCCAGAATTTGCCATTGTTGACGAAGCCTATCCCTACATTGCCCAGGTACATAATTATCCCTTCACTTCCTCAAACTTTTTTTCTAAACTATAAATTTTTATTTTCTTTGTGAAATATCAACAGAGGCTGCTCACCGATGAATCTCCTCGTCTGAGATCTGCGCTGCGATACACGATATACGGAAAATCGGGAATCTTCGACGCCGAAAGGTTCGTAGACGTCATGCAAGCTTTCGAGAACTTCATCGACGCTGCAAAGAGCGGAGGTGGAGAAGATCTCAACGGTCGAATGGCCGAGCTTGGTATATTACAAAACCAGACGAATGCTTTCGTTCCCACTTTGGGAACTTCTCAGACACAGCCCATACAGACAAGAGCTGCCTTGGGGTTCTTACTGTCCGAAAAGGGAAACTTCTTCAGAGAATTCTTGTTAGACGAGGTATTTTATTTACTATGCTCCTTGTTAAAATTTTGTTATTGGGCCTACGCATCGGCCAGTTAGGAGGAGAGTTAATTCACGGAGGAAAAACCCTTCGATTTCTAATATATGGTATCAGAGCGAGTTCAATTCTCTGCTCACGTTCACCCGATTCATATGTCCGTGTTAGCCAGTCATGCCACACGTGAGGGGATGTGTTGAGAATAATGATGGGATTTTATCCCACTCGGATAATTCAAGCTCTTCGTACTACTTAATATATCAAATTTTTCGTCATTCTTAAGGCCGTGTTTGGATTGACATAGTAGTGTGAAAAAGAAAATTGGTGAGAAAATGGCTTTTAATAGTTTCTCTTTCGTTCTTCTTCATCATTTTTTTTCTCCGTATCTATTTCGTCGATCAACCAAATACAAAAATGAGTTTGTGTTATTGTTATCCATTTTTTCATTTTCCTTTCCCTGCTGAATTCCTTAGACCAAACTCAGTCTAAATTTCATCTACTGATTCGTATCTCGGTTGATTTTCTTTGCGAAGATTGTGAAAGGCATAGACGCGATATCGAGGGAGCAGCTCGTTCAGGTAATGGCAGTTCTCGGGTTGGGAAGTGCTTCCCCTATTTTCGGGTTTTTCCCGTCTTTCGGACCCATACGAACTTCTGCGCTCTTCCCTACGGTGACGAGCGAAGACAGAATCATCCTCAACAACGTTCAGATCATCGTAGAGTTCTTAGTCGGCGGCGGGACTTCAGTTTCGTCGGATAATGAGGTGTAATAATTATACGACGCGTGATAATATGTTCTTCCTTTCGTTGATTGAAATATCGCCTATTTTCTTTATGCAGGGATTTAATCCTCGTATTTTGCGAGAGTTACTGCCCGTTTTGCCTGGGCTTTCGACGACTTTGTTGCCCGAGGTTCTCAGTCGACTGTCATCGCGTATAGCTGCTCGAGTCATCCGAGATATACTGTCGTAAGAAAGCAGACCGACCGACATGTAATAAATATATATACGTGCCTTTTTTTTTTTTATTTTCGACAATACATATGAAGAAAACTAGCAGATATATCGAATTTAACAGCTTTTAACATGTTAGTTACATTACATGGATGTATTATGTTGTTGTAGGTGGCTCTCCATTATTCAATTTTTGTAAATTAAATGGAATGTGATCTTTCTACATTGGCTTCTAGCGGGATGATCCTCTTACCCAAATGTTTACCAAAATTGACGCAGACAACAAATATGAAGGAGATCAAGTGAAATATTTAAAATGTAGAAATATGATTTGTTCTGTCAGGCTAGAAATATGTATACAAAAGGACATCAATTGAAATATTTAAAATAGCTTGTATTAATCAACAAAAATACATGTGCTAAATATCCTAAAGGGTCTATCCGGTGCCATGTATCCGGTAGAGAATAAATGCTCACAGAGGAGCAAAACACAACGTGACAAAAGCCGACAGAAAACGAACTAAACCGCGAATTTGACGAAATAACTACAGAACAGACTACAAAAAAGCTATCAATCCAATTTTACAGTACTCTACACTTTCTTTGTTCAACGACTCGTGGTCTTCGTCTCTATCGGAAAGGGCTCCACAATGTGAGAAAAGAACCCCCCAACCGGCTCCACAATGTGAGAAAAGTACCACCAACCCATGGTTGGGAGAAAAGAGCTCCACGCGGGAGACTCAAAGTGGGCGGCGGTGAGACCGGATAAGCGGGGTCGCTGACCATGGCGGCGGCGGCATGAAGGACGGCGGTGAGAGTGGTGGTGGCGGCTGTTTTTGGGCAGAGAAGTCGAGTTACTGGGTAGTTTTATTCGTACATTCTTCAAAAGTGTAGAAGAATCAGACCGAAATTACCCAAAGATACCGCTAATCAATTTCTGTGATCGAATCAGACTCTAGGATTTCTGGTTTTTCTGTGAATTCTTGACGATAAAACAGTGAACGAAAATTGAAAGTGAACAAGAGAGATTTACGTGGTTAGATCCTTAGATCTACTCCACGGGGCCAAGAACGAGCTTCTTATTAGTTTTCAGAGAGATTACAGAGCAACCATAAATCTGCTATCGTTCTGTTACAGCAAAAAATGAAAACGAAGAAGATCATCTATTATATTTCCCGCCTTTCCCACTGATTTTAGCTGAGATAAATCGTGTTACGATTTATCCAATTAATCCACGCGTTACTTAAGCCTTGGTTGAAGAAACGTTGCTAGCAGCTGCGTCTTCGTTAATTGTTTAACTCTCGGCGATTTCAACATCAGTGTATCGACGATTTCAGCATAACCAGTCCAAGCTTGTTTCCCTGTTTTATTGCCAGCAGAACAGACTTGCTTGATTCCTTCGAATGTAGCTTAGCAACAGATTTGATCTTTGCTCCTCACATTTCTCCACCTCAAAGTCAAATCTTTGTCCCTCGTTCTTGGCCCACCTTCCCTCTTCTCAGTGAAAAGACACACCGCCGAATGGTCTCAAGCACACATTAGTCTTGGTGCTTGAAACCATCTCAGCTATAAGCTGCAGCTCCTTGCTCAATCCCATTGCCACAGCTGTAAACCGTTTGTTGTCATCACTCCTTGTCTCAGCTTCGTTTCCTGGACAAGTTTTAGCACGACGAATTCCACCCGCAACTGTAAAAGCATAAGCAACACTATCAGCGAATCCATATCGAGTTGGAGCTTTCACCTCCCTTCTTGTCCTGTCTCTGACCAGGTTGTAGTCTTGGTTGTTTCGCTCTAGCTCTCGATCTTCTTGAACCTCACGTAACCAATCAGTTTCAGCCACCGCTTCAGGATTTTCATCACCAATCGAAGCTAGAAACTCATCACCAAATTCCACAGAAACAGCCTTTTCAGAATTCCCTGCTACTGAGCTGTTTTCTTTCTGTGTTTTGCAAGGCATATCCTTTTCATTAAACACCACGTCCCTGCTTATAATACTCCTTCCCATGCCAGCTTCAACGCACCATAACTTGTAGCCCTTTACTCCCTCAGGATAGCCCAGGAATATGCACTTAACTGCTCTAGCTGCCAGCTTATCTGTCTTCAAGTGTGCAAAAGCTGTGCATCCAAAAATCCTGAGATGCTGCAAGTTTGGTCGATGCCCAGACCATCTCTCTTCAGGGGTCTTGAAACCAATTGCAGTAGAAGGGCTCCTATTGATCAAGTAAGCAGTCGTGGTCACTGCTTCAGCCCAGAATCTCTTGGCCACACCAGCAGCTATCATCATGCACCGAGTTCTCTCCAACAAGGTTCTGTTGTATCTCTCGGCTAATCCATTTTGTTGTGGGGTGTAAGGAACCGTCCTCTGCCTTGTCACACCCTCACTCTTGCAGAAAGTATCAAATTCCTTCGAGCAAAACTCCAGACCATTGTCAGTTCGAAAGCATTTAACCTTCCTGTCAGTCAATGTCTCCACCTGAAGTTTCCAGTTTTTAAAACTGCTCAAAGCCTCATCTTTCGACTTCAAGATCATGACCCAAACCTTCCTCGAATGGTCATCAATTATAGACATGAGATACTTGCCACCTGATAATGATTCTACCCTCGCAGGCCCCCACAAATCAGCGTGTACAAGGTCGAGAATCCCGCCTGCAATCTGCCCACCTGAGCCAAATTTTTGTCGATGACTCTTACACAAAGTGCAGTTTTCACAAAATTCAAGCCCTCTTATCTTGTCCTTGCCAAACAATCCTTGCTTGGACAGTTCCACAAGACCTTTCTCACTTACATGGGCTAACCTTTGACGCCATAACCAAGCCCTTTCATCGCCACTAACAGCAGCAACCGTCCCTGTAATTCCAGATTATCCAAGAACAATTCAACAGATTAAACCTTCGTAGAATGTGAATAGTGTACTTTAGAGGTTTAGTGTTGAATACGTGTGAGTTTTGCAAAATGGAAACTTACATTAATGAGTGTTAGGGTTTAAGCTTAAATACCTTGTGAGGTATTTAAGCCCATTGGGCCCCTAACAAGCCTATTACAAATACAACCCACTAACATAAATAAAACATCTATAAAATACATTGAAAAGAAATTACAAGACTTAGAATTAATATTTTGGACACTTCTAAAATATTCCTAACATTCTCCCCCTAAGTGTCCAAATTACAATCGAGCAAATAAACTACGTCTTCATTTCTTTTTCTTCGAGCGAGGTGGAGGTGGAGGTTCTCTATGGGCCAAGTAGGTCTTCCTGAATCCTAGGGCAGTCTCGAACTGTCTGATGTCGTTCCGAAGAACGATTCGATATCTGATCTTCTCGACGAGTTTCCGTAGGACATCTTTTTCTTCCAGTTCTGTTCCTTCTAGTTTGTCATCTTCGGAAACTGTCTTCTTCTTAGCCCGAAGTTGGTTGAGGATAATCTTCAATGTTCCATCTGAGAATTTGGAGACCTCTGACAGAAGTAGCACCTGCTTCACTTTCTTCTGAGCTTGAAGGTAAGTGACCCCTGGTTGTGGTTCAAGGAAGATAAATCCCTCTTCATACTTTTCGAGATCCTTATATCTGTTGTCTGGACGTGTCAGGTTGACCTTGCTCATATTGCTTTCTAAGGCCATTTGGAAGTCATGAGCAGCGAAATACTTGACCTGCCTCAGCATACACTCTTTGATAGCTCTATAACCATCTCGTCTTGTGTGAGTGTCAAGGGGAAACTTATTGCGATAAATATTGTAGAGCTTGTTGAGTTCGCCCAGTGGAAGATAGGGAAGATCTGCTTCTGAATATTTTACAATTTTCCTGTCATAACGATCAATAACAAAGACTGGGCCTACATATCTTCCTACCGCCCATTCGACATCCACAATATCACAGATGGCCGATTGATCTCTCATGTACTTCCTGTATTGATCTCTATTCATTCCTTTCTTGGCCGTGACTTCCCAGAGCATAATCTGATGGCTAAGTCCCCTATACGTCCCTCTTAGGTGCTCAAGGCCTCGAAGATTCAGCTCGTTGACTCCCTTTATTTCTTCTTCCTTCCTCCAGATCTTTGGATAAAGATCCTCAAGAAAAGGTGCCTTGATCTTCGCGTTTCTCCAACGAGTTTCTATGAACTCGTAGCCTGGCGTCGGTTCCTCGGGCACCTGATGTTGAAGGAGTTCTGGAAGTTCTGGAAGATCTGCCTCAGGATTTTCTCCTTGCTCCTCTTCCTCTCGCTCGATGAAGCAGAAGTCTGCTGCTGCCGCCTTTATATAAATTACGAACACTTTCAATCCTTAGGCGGGACTCTTCTGCTGTCTCTGTTCTCGTCGTCCATTCCTCGTCTAATATGTATCTGTCATTGTAGCCTTGAGGATCCTTTGGACGAGGGGTTGTAGTTGCTTGGACTGGTCGGGTGGAGATCCTCGAGGGAGCAGACTCGACTTCACCAAGAGAAGTTGTCTGGTTCGGCCCTGGTGTAGCTTGTCTGCCACTGGAGGACCTTGGTGGTGGATTAGGTGGTCGTGACGAACTGCCTCCACGCGTTTGAACCCCGCGTCCTCTGCCTCTTCCGCCGCGAATAACAGGAGACTTGGTTCTCGGTCTCTTGCTTCTCTCCCCCTCAGGACGATCCTGGTCGTCTGGATCGTCGTGACGACGTTTCTGACTGGGGCCTTCTTGGCGGCATGTGTCAGTCGGTATGCTCGCATCAGGAGGTGGGATGACGCCACCTGCGACTCCGGTAGAGGTCTTCTTCTTCAATGCTCCGGTTGCTGTCGAGATCTATTATGCGAGCAATGCCAACGTCAAAGAGCTCTAGCAGAGGCACTGTGTACAAGTTGGGTGTCGTCGGGTTGCGTGGTGGCAGGGTGAGAAGACGGGGAAGTACCGGCTGTTAAGGAGGAGGTTGGTCAGATATGGGAGCCTTCCCTTTGTCGGTGAAAGTTGCTTGAACCGCCTCCTTAATAAGACCTTTGACCTTGGTAGGGTTACGGTCTCGAAGAATTCGAACAGCCGATTCTCCAAGTAGGCAGTCGTCACCTGTGTTGGAATAGATCCGGTGCCACTAGAGGTAGCCGTTGGCACACGTTCAGAACGAGGTTCTGGACGGTGGCCCTCGTCACCCGAAGTTCGTGGAACTTCGGGGTCCTTGGGTCTTCCGACCTCTCCTTGCGACACATCTTTTGGAGATGGTGCTCGGGTCGTTGTTGCCACGTCAGTGTGACGGGCTTGGGTGGAGCTATCTCCGGGATCGCCAAGGCGTCCCGTTAGCACGCGTCCAGAACTAGGTTCTGTACGGTGGTTCGCGGATGGTGAGCTGCTGAAATCATCAACATCCGAGAGACTTCCGTCCAATCCTTGAAGAGCCTCTATTTGGGGCTCTTCTATGAACGTTGAGGCCTGAGGATCAGGCAGAGGCTCGGTCTGTGTCACGGAAATGGGTATTTCTCGAGTTGGTTCAGACACAGGAACCGAGCTGCTGGAGGTTTGGGGTGGTTCGTGTTGCGTTGAGACACTTGTCTGTTGGGAGACAAGTGAATGGTCTGGTGGGGTTCGCTCATGCGTCGTTGGGTCGATTACGACGTCTTCTATCCTAGGGATTGACCCGGCTTTTTCTGACTGAGTTAGTGCAGTCGTGATCGTCTCGGGAACATCTCTGTGTGGTTGTTCCTCGAGCGATTGTTCAGGTATTGTTTGTTCAGAGGATGGTGGTGGTTGGTCGGGGATTGTTTCTTGAGATGTAGTCTGTGGTGCTTGTGGGATAAATTCAGTTTCTGTGGTTTCTCTCAGTATCTCACTTGTTTGTTCTCTCTCTCTTGTTTCTATTCTCTCAGTCTCACTAACCCCTGGGTTAGACTCGAGTGGGTCGGCCTGAGTCATGGGGTTTGGAATTTTGGTCCTCTTGCAGTATTTTTCAAGGTCTTCTGGGTTAGCTAGTAGTAAGGTTGCGCGCGAAATGGGCATTGGTGTTCGTGAGTATTTCTCGTCCGTCTTTCCTTTTTGAAGAAATTTGAGTTTGGGAGGGATGTAGTTTTCTTCTTGTGGCCTTGTTGGTATCCCCGGTGTTGTAGTCATAAAGTGGTGGATCATTAGTAAGAACCACCGGGGATAGGGCAGATTCTGTGTCTTTTTCGATTTGGACTTTGATCTCTGATGAAGCTGATCATCCAAGTCCATTGTGATCAGCTTGGCATAGTCATATCCTTTCCTGAAGACGATCCCATGAAAGATTCGTAGGATCGTAATGTTGCATCTGTCCCACCCGGAGTGCTTTGGTGAGAAGCACTTGTTGACAATTGCGAAAAGAGTTCGCCATGGATGTGGAATCATTGATTGTTGAAAACGGGAAACGAGCTCGAGTGAGCTATAGTAACCCATTTTCAACATATCTGCGATGAGCTCGTTCTCGGATGCCTCATGTTCATATTCTGGTTGAATAGGCAGCCGAAGAATTTGTCGAATAAACTCCCTGGTGATTCTGACGGTTTCGTTTGCGATTTGGGTTTCATAGTATGTGGTGTTGTCTTGAGAAATTTTGGTAGTCATCGTTCCCCAGAACTGTTGAAGGTACACGGTTGGTGCAGGAACTGATGCAGAGAAGGCGTATCCCAGGTGGTGGTTTCTCAGAATTGATGGGATTATCTCTTCTTGACACTTGAAAGTGTTCAAGTCGAGTTGAAAGTTGTTGTCTTTGATTACAATCCATTTGGTGGTTGAGTAGACTAGATCTGCTGGTGTAGTCATTCTGTTGAAACTGCATTATAAGAGAGGAAAAAAAAATTATGAGTAACGTTTTATGAGAATATATTTGACATTCTTATAAAAGGATGATTTAATTAATAAGGTACTGTTCGGCCCCAAATTAATCAAAGTGTATTTCGCAATTTTGAAATTTTGAAATTTTTGGCAAAGGTTCGTGAATTTGAGCAGTTAGTTCAAAAAGACTTAAAGAAATTGATGTTGCGAGTCTGCTTTAGATCGAATTTGAATCATACATTTTATTTGCGAACATAAAGATATGCGGGTCCTTAAGAACTTGAAATTTTTGTTAAAAATTACACTAAGTTAGATTCGCGAATTAGTTTGAAATACTGAGAGGGTTCCGTTTGCGAATTGATTTGAAATTGCGAAGTTTCAATTTGCGAATTGACTAAGTCAAGATTGGGAAATTTGGGGTTTGCGAACTGAATTTTTAAAAAACATTTGTAAAGTAAAGTTCGAAAGACTAGTTCGCAAGTTGGAAATTTTGCGAGGTACAAATTTGGCGAATTTGGAAATTTGCGAGTCTGTCAAAGGATTTTCGCGAATTGACTTTGAACTTTGAAAATTTGGCAAAATTGGAAATTTGCGAGTCTGTCAAAGGAATTTCGCGAATTGACTTTGAACTTTGAAAATTTGGCGAATTTGGAAATTTGCGAGTCTGTCAAAGGAATTTCGCGAATTGACTTTGAACTTTGAAAAGAATTTGGCGAAGTGTGAACTGACGGTTCGGGAAGTGCGAATAATAAACATTTGCGAATAAAGATTGGCGAATTCGGTGGTTCCCGAAGTGACAATATTACTCACAACCCGCAAAACATCAGTTCGCGAATTTAGATTCGTAAAATCTTTAGTTGGTCAACCAGTCAACTTAAAAGTGCGAAAGCATTTTACTAACATATTTTACGAATTCATTCTGCGAACTTATTCTACGCATGAATTGCGAACTCATTCTACGCATGAATTCGCAAAAAACACATATTCAATTCGCGAATCATGAACAGACAGATCGAAAAGTAAATTTTTGAATAAAAACCCAGAAAAGCCCTATTCGCTGAACATTGATTTCAAAAATAATATCGAAGAATCCTGTAAACAAGGTTCGTACTCTTTTTCACGATAATCATCAAAACAAAGTATGAATAAGAATGAGCACAAGATCAAACAACAAAAATAAACAAAGACGAACTCCCTGTTCTTTTCCGATTTCGAACCTGCAATATCAACGAAGAGAATACATGAAAAATAAGATTTAAAGACTGTTTCTTCCTTACCTCAACGAAATCTGTGAGTGTGTGTGTGTGGACGAAAGCACAGCAACGAAAATCCAAAGTTGAGTTTGACGCGTTTTGAGTGATTTTGAGATTTAGGGTTCGTAAAAACTGATTTGGGGAAATTCGCGAAGAGATCAAGGAAGTTTTGCGGGCCGAGAGATAACGATTAAGTTTAAAACTGGGCCGCAAAATTTAGAAAAAGAGGCCCACCTAGAGTTCGCGAATTATCTCTTAGAAGAATCAGTTCGCAAATCAGGGATTTAAAATTTTAGCGAACTAGTAGAAAGGAGTTTTAAAAATTTACGGTTCGCAGATTTTGAAAAAAGAGTAATTCGCGAAATGTCCATGAGTTATCACAAAATTCGCGGATTATGATTTCACAATTGTTCACTAAAAGTTTAGCGAATTATTTACCAAAGATACTAAGTAATCTAGTAATAACCCATATACTACCACTTTGACTCGATCAATCACTAGGATAACATCAAATCTATGGGATTTTCAAGATCAATTTTCATGATACGATATCCTTGTTGGAGAAGAAAAAATCGTCGCCTTAGTCAAAAATTCGTCTTAATGTCGGGACAATAAATGCCGTAAATTTCCTTCATGTTTATAAATAGATATGTCTCAAATTTCATTGAAGTACCTTACATCTAAGGACTAACTCATTTCTAGTTTTCCCATTTACAGATGAATTGGCAGAAGCAGGAAGAAGAGAAGAAGCTCAAGGAACAGGCAAAGTTAAGACGTGACTTTGAGCATAACTTGAATATGCTGGTTTTTGAGATTTTTCTTCTTTTGAGCTTATTCGCTGTTTTACTTGCTATTCTGCTTTGGGTCTTAATAGGGCATACGAGTATTTGAGAGTTATCTAAGTATTATGAATGTTTTATGTGTTTGAGAGAGTTGTTGTACTAAACTCCCCTAGATACAATGCCTATCGAGTATCTTAAACATTGAATGATTGAACTTACTCCCCGTCGATGCATGGATATAACATTTCTCCCCCTCGATGTATTGCCATCAGCATTGGCAATACATCGACTTATTGAAAACAAGAAAATTTATTGAAACGTAGAAAGTAAAGAAAAGAAAAGGAAAAAATAGAGTCCTAATTAACCAATTAAGATAATAAACACGCACAGAATAAGAGAGAAGTAAAAACATAGCAAATAGATAAATAGTGAACTGTAGGAAGGCATAATCGAAATTAAAAATTGAGGTTCAACATTCCCAACTTTGCAACTAAGAATTGGAAGCATTTTTCATCCAATGCTTTTGTAAGCAAATCGGCTAGTTGAATCTCTGTATTGACAAAGTACATTTCTATTATGCCTCTTTCTACGTGGTCCTTTATGAAGTGATATCGAAGATCTATGTGCTTAGTGCGTGAGTGATGAACAGGGTTACATGTAATTGCGATAGCACTCTTGGAATCACAGTAAATAGGAATTCTATTTAGATCAAACCCGTAGTCCCGTAGTTGAGTTCTGATCCACAAAATTTGTGAGCAGCAACTTGCTGCAGCAACGTATTCTGCTTCCGCCGTAGAAGTCGATACACAATTTTGTTTCTTCGAGGCCCAACATACAAGTTTGTCGCCTAGGAATTGGATGTGTCAAGAAGTGCTTTTTCTGTCTAGTCTGCAACCTGCAAAGTCTGCGTCAGAATACCCTATTAGTTTCATATTTGAGTTCTTAGGATACCACAGTCCAAGGTCTGGTGTCCCTTTCAGATACTTCAAGATTCTTTTGACGGCATGAAGATGCGACTCCTTGGGGTTAGCTTGAAATCGAGCACAAAGACATGTAGAGAATAAGATGTCTGGTCGACTGGCTGTGAGGTAGAGTAATGATCCAATGATCCCTCGGTAATGAGTAACATCTACAGGTTCACCTAAGTGATCTGCATCGAGTGAGCATGATGTGGACATAGGTGTACTCGATGATTTGCTCTTGTCAATCCCATATTTTTTGAGAATATCGTGGATGTACTTTGATTGATTGATAAAAATCCCATCCTGAAGTTGTTTGATTTGTAATCCGAGGAAGAATGACATTTCCCCCATCATACTCATTTCAAATTGTGATTGCATCAGAGTGCTAAATTCTTCACAAAGTTTAGGATTAGTAGAGCCAAAAATAATATCATCCACATAGATTTGCACAAGCATGATATCAGAACCATCTTTCTTTACGAATAAAGTAGTGTCAATTTTCCCTTTAGTGAAACCTGAGGAGATAAGAAAGTCGGATAGCACCTCATACCAGGCCCTTGGAGCTTGTTTAAGTCCGTACAGTGATTTGTCAAGTTTGTAAACAAAGTCGGGATGATCAGCATTGAGAAATCCGTCTGGCTGTGACACATACACTTCTTCTTTCAGAATTCCATTCAGGAAGGCTGTTTTTACATCCATCTGATAGACAGTAAAGTCTTTGTGTGCTGCATATGCAAGGAATAACCTAATAGCTTCGATTCTGGCTACAGGGGCAAACGTTTCATCGTAATCAATTCCTTCCTGTTGATTATATCCCTTAGCAACTAGCCTAGCCTTGTTTCGAATTACAACACCATCTTCATCCTTTTTGTTTTTAAATACCCACTTTGTTCCGATCAGTTTTCCCTTTTGGACGAGGAACTAAGTTCCAGACTTTGAGACGTTCGAATTGATTAATCTCCTCTTGCATAGCCACTATCCAGTTAGGATCTCGTAGTGCGTCAACTACTCTTTTAGGTTCTGTTTGGCTCAAGAAACAGGTGAACTGACATTCATTGAATGTGATCTTCTAGTCGTTACTCCTGTATTGGGATCTCCTATTATTTGATCAGTAGGATGATGTCGAACCCATTTCTTTTCGTGGGGTAATGTCGTTTCGTCTATTTGCGATTCCTCACTTAGTGGATAATCGATTGCAGACACGGTAATGTTTCCGGCTGAAGTTGAAGAGGAGGCCTCTGTCTGCGTTGTTGTCAAAGTTGTTGGGATCGAGGCTTCTGAATCTGAGGGAGGAATTGTCTGGTTAGGAATAGGTTCTGAATCATGAGTTGACGAACTAGGACTGGATTCAGTATTTGGAAAGGGATCGGTGGATTGTCTTGTCTGATTTTGAGAGATATAAATATGCTCAAAAAGTAGATCCAGATCCCGTTCCTCTTGAGCTCGTTGAGTGAAGCATGTGGGGTTGCTTTGTCTAGAATTATCAGTTGCTTGTTGATCTGGCTTCAAACTTCCTTTGTCCGAACCCGGTTCTGAAGAGTTCCGTTCAGAGGCATCTCTCGAACACTCTCCTTCTTCTTTATGAGAATGAATAAGGTGTGGTGTTCTAGAGACTTGTCCCAAACTGCTATGTAAAGTCGAAAGTTCGAGTCCCTCATCAAAGGTGACATTTATACTTTCAATGATCATTCTTCTGTTTCTGAGAAATATCCTGTACGCCTTAGATTGTGCAGAGTAGCCTACGAAGATTCCTTCAGTTGCTTTTGGATCAAGCTTGGACTTGTCTTCGCGGTCGTTGGCGACGAAGCACTTGCATCCAAAAATTCGAAAATGAGCAATGTTGGGCAGTCTTCCATTTATAAGTTCATAGGGCGTCTTTCCAAATCTTAGATGAATGTTTGTGCGATTCTGCGTATAGCAAGCAGTATTCATTGCTTCAGCCCAAAGGAAATGAGGTAGTGATGATTGAATGATCATTGTTCGAGCAGCCTCTACGAGTGTTCGATTTCGCCTTTCGACAACCCCATTTTGTTGAGGTGTGTAGATAGCATAAAACTGTTGAGTAATCCCAATGGATTCGTAGAAGTCACTGAGCTGTTGATTCTTGAATTCTGTTCCATTGTCTGATCTAACAATTTTATCACTACTCTGGAGTAGGTTCTGTGTTGTTCTGATTAGGTTTGTGTTAGGATATTTAATAGATTGTGTCAATAGTTTAAGTCTTAGGATTTATTTTGTAATTATCTTTTAAGCTTAGCTTAGGACTAGAATGTAATTATCGTATATTTAGTGATTGGGCCTTAATATACCTAGGGTTAATGTGGTATATAAGGTGTTACCAACTCACTTTTGAAAGTAATCAAAGATCAAAGGCTTATCCAAATTTTTCACACAACACACACACTCAAAGGTGAGAACACTCCCTTTTCATTCCTTCAAAGCCTCTTTGATTCCTTGTTTGGTGCATTCGGGACCAACAAGTGGTATCAGAGCAAACGTGGATCGATCTGCATTGATTTGAATCCAGTTTCGTTCGATTCCAAGAAAGATCAAAGGTGTTTTTGGACAAAAAATTATTTTCGGGCATTTCGAGCTTGTTTTGGGGTTTTGATGCTTCGTTTTTGTGTTTAAAACCTTCCCCCAGATCGAGTATATGCCTAAAATGTTTTTAGAACACTTCTGGATCAGTTTTAACGAGTTTTGAGCAAGATTGAAGCAAAAACTTTTCAGAAAAGGACATCTCGGCCATTCTCTGTTTTTGGTCGATTTGACCTATTTTTTGGTGTTTTTAGCTCACAAATCGGTCGATTATGTGTTTAGGGAAGAATTTATGAAGTTTAGGATCAAATTTGAGCGATTTTGGTTGAGATTTGAGTGAAAACGGACGGTTTTCTGGGAAAGATTCGCAACAAGCAATGGAACAGTACTTCGATGTTCTTGCCCGCGAAACTTTCTGAATCGTTCAAATCCGCGAAAGTTTCATATCCGCGAAGTTAAATCCGAGAATTTTTTTTAAACCGCGAAAATTTCACTTTCACTACATTTTTCGCAACATCCGAGAATTTTTAAACCGCGAAAATTTTACGTTCACTGCATCTTTCGCAACGACCTATGCTCAAAATCCGAGATTTTTTTTAAGAAACCGCGAAAAATTTCTCTTAGACCCAATTTTTCTCAACTTCGTACTCCTTAAAATCCGAGAAACTTTATATGCGAGAACGTCTATTCCAAGAATTTTTCTAAGCCGCGAAATTTTCCAAAAATCAGAGAAAATTTACTAAGTCGAGAAATTTTCAGCCGAGAATTTTCAGAAATTCCATATCCTAGAAAGCTTATTCCGCGAATCTTTCTGAGCCGCGAATTTTTTTTTCTTTCAAGACCGAGAAAGTTTTGAACTTCGCGAAATTTTTACATCCGAGAAAGTTTTCAAAGCCGCGAAAGTTTTTTCAATACCATTTCTCTTTCAAATCCGAGAAAATTTCCTAAGACCACACTTCAACTCTCGATGCGAAATTTTCTTTAACTTGCGAAATTTTCTTGTGAAGCTTTAAAATTCCCAACTGAGAACCGTTCTCACATGCGAAATTTTGGAATCCGCGAAATTTTCAACTGAGAATTTTTTTTGGATTTCTCTTTAAAACTCACAAACACCGAAATTTCTCAACACATTTTCTCGGATAACTCTTCATTTAATCACGTCCATTCGAACTGCGAATTTTTTTTTCTTGACGTGTTAAGTCTTTTTCTCGTGTTAAAATCTTCTTGGGTCAAACTTTTCTCAAACTTATTTAAGATTTGATCCTAACACTTCAGTCCTAACACCCTAGACCACTTTTGACATAAAATTTGTTTTACTCCTCAAGTCTCGATTTGAATTTCTAGAACTTCTCCTAATTTCAAGATATATTTCTCTTCCATACATTATCGACCATCACACACGCTCACTTAGTTCTAAGAAATTCTTTAAACAATTTTATTCTCAAAACTCTACTCATTAAACTCGTATTTCTCTTATCGTTCGTTACTAACTCTCTTATCTATACAAGATCAAAACCACGGACGATTCGACTGCACCAACCATGTCTACCACGAATGACATCTCCACAGTGGGCTCCGACACCAGGCCTCCGATGCTGCGACAAGGCGACTACAGCATATGGACAAACCGATTCCTCACGTTCATCAGGAACAAAGGCGCACCACTCTCTCAATACCTTCTGGACTCCATATTCAACGGCCCAGCACAGTTCTGGACAATCATCCCTGCACAGCCAAACGCAAATCCTCCCATGGATGAACGCCGCACTCCAAGAGGTCCCATCAATGAGGATGAACTGGCTCGCGTACAGGCCGACGAGACTGCCAAAGGGTACCTCTTCCAGGCTATGGGCAACGAAGTCTATGCTCACATCGAGTGCTGCACAACTGCTAAAGAAATATGGGATGAACTCGTAGAAATCATGGCAGGCACAACTGAAAGTGCTCAAGGGAGGAAATCAGCCTGTCTCTCACAGTATGAACACTTCCAAGCCTACGAAGGAGAGGAGCTGCGTGACACGTACCTCAGATACCTGAAGGTCATCAATGAACTCAAGAAAGCCAGGATCTCGAGGGACAAATTCGATATCAACAACCGCTTTCTTGGAAGCCTCAAACCACAGTGGGGCAATGCAATCGTGATGATGATTCAGAGTAAGGACCTCTCCAACACTTCCATCCATGCTCTTTATGACAGTCTGTCTGCCTATGCTCCATACGTGCAACCTCAGTCCACCAGCACTCGAGTCGACCCACTGGCCCTCCTCTCGAACAAAACCAATGATCGATCTTCCACCACTAAGACCAAACAGAACAAAGGAAAGCTACCAGCTATTGTATCTGACACTTCTTCAGGATCCGAAGCTGATACAGAATCAGACGAAGATGTTCGTGATATACGCAAGCAACTGGCAATGCTCACTAAGTTGGTCTCAAAGAAGATCGGGAAAAAATCCTCATCCTCTTCCAATCGCCAAAGAACCTATAGCGGCACCAAAAAGACCACTCCCACAGAGGAAGCCAAGCCAATAAAGAAAGAAGAGGACTCCATACCTCAAAAGTCTGTGAAGTGCTTTCGGTGTGGAAAGATAGGCCACTTTGCCAAAGAATGCCACGCCCCACGCGTGAAGGACTCCGGCTACTACGACCGTAAGGCCAGAATGACCCGCAAGGTGGAAAGTGGGAAAGCTCTACTCACCGAGGAGGCTGAATGGGTGAATGACACTTCAGAAGACGAGGAGCCTAAGGATGAAGATTGCTGCATGGCAAGGCTGGTCGAACATGACGAGGACGAGGAGATGGGTCACACCGGTGAAAACACAGCTAATACTCCTACCAACGCTGAGTCTGAGGTACAAATCTCACACCTCGATGATGTGTTTACTCACCGACACGCCATTAAGAAACCCACCGTAGACGCTAGGGATTATGATGAACTTAAGCTAAAATTTGAAAACAACTATGCCTTACTTAGTCTAAAAGTAGAAGAACTTGCCTGTGCAAACGAACGTCTAATGGCCTCTGAAGCTTTAGTCAAACGTCTGCAAAGCAAGAACAAACAAAGTGAGACTAAGGTTAAGGAAACTACACTAGCCATTAGTTCATGTGAAACTTCTCGCCTCCTGACGGCCTCCCAATATGAACTGCTTACGAAGGAAAGAGTTAGGCTATACCGCAAGGTGAAAGAACTTGAAGAGCAACTTCACCTTAGAAACGAAAACTCACGCATTTTATGCCTATTGAACCAACCAGTGGAAACAGAATTCTACAACGCACGGGGGGGGATCGGACTGTCTAGCAATTGCAATCCAACACCGCTAACAGTTAAAAGATACAACATGTGCAACACTGCATTCTTGCAAACAAGAAATGGTGCTCCCCCGCAGCTTAAGCCATTTGTGAGATCATCCTCCGCTGCCATCTCAGAAGAAACAAGAGAACAGAACATTCATTGGGCAGAAATCACGTATGACTGAGTTGAACAATAGAGATAAGACTAAGGTATCCTCACTCTCGGAGGATGTCGAAACCTTACTCCCAAACAAAGAACAGGAAGTTGCTTTTCAAGATGTGCTCTCTCGCACTTACATCCCAAAGAAACTACTACTCATAGCAGAACTAGAACGACAACTAGAAGTAGAAAGGAAGGCCTTTGCAAAAGAGCGAGATGAGCTACTTAGCAAAATCTACACACTAGAAAAATTTCCCAATACGAACTATCCCTCCACATCGAGTCAAGTACCCGATTCTCAAACATGTAAATGTAAGAGGACGGCGAAAATGACTCCTGAAGCTGACATATGTTCTAACACTAACTCTAGTATTCTTATGGATACAGGGAATGTGAGTTCGACGTCTCTGGAAGGCAGTTCGTATCAGATAAAGGCGAATCCACTCTTCGATGACAAGAAGAAAAAACCATCCTATATTCATCCTTCCTCTCTATGTACTGAATCCCAATATCCTAAGGTCGTAGACAATTATGTTGCTAAAACTTATCTTTCTTTTACCAAACTTATGTCTATGTGCTGCTGCAATGATTTTGTTCTCCCACGATTTCATGAATATGAAACACATGAACACGCAACACTCCGACCTCGCAAGCGAACCTTCTCTACGACGTCTTTGAATTCTCCCATCTCGCCAAAACCTAAGGTCAAGCGAAAACGTCTTTCGTCGACAAACGCAACCTCACCTACTACTCGCAAGCCAAAGGCGATCAAAACCGAAGCACGAAAACGACAACCACATTCCCCGCGCCAATTCATGCATAATGCGCCATACATGCAAGCACAAATTAGGAAAATATGGGTTAGAAAAACCATAATCCCGCCTAATCAAACAAACGACAAAAGGAAAGCTAAATTAGAATCAACACAATCTGATTTAGAATCCACATTTCCCATTAAGCGCATAAAAACTTTACATATATCACAAGAATGTCCCGTCCGAAAACGGGGACCCAACGCTTGCTAATGTTTGCAGGTCTGTCATGTGTGGTATCTAGACTCGGGTTGCTCCACACACATGACGGGGAACAAGGAGCTGCTGAGCAACTTCTCCGAGCGCTATCTCGGAAGGGTCTCCTTCGGGAACAGTCAAATGGCGCCAATTCTCGGAACTGGTGATCTCGTCCATGACAAACTGACGATCAAGGGCATCTCTTACGTTGAGGGTTTGAGCTACAATCTCTTCAGCATTGGTCGTTTCTGCGACAAAGGATACAAGGTTCTCTTCGAATCTGACATCTGCAGCATTATAGATGCCTCGGGACTGCCACTTCTTTCTGGAACGCGCACGTCTCACCTCTACGTACTCAATCTCACGACCTCTCGACCAGTATGCCTTCTCTCTCGGGCTGCACCCAAGTTGAATGATCTATGGCACCGACGTCTTTCTCATCTCAATTTCAAGACTATCAACAAACTGCGTCAAGATAAACTCGTCAACGGTCTACCCAAACTAACATATCATAAGGAACACCTCTGCTCTGCCTGTGAATTGGGGAAGATGAAGCGATCGTCTCACATATCCAAGGAAACACCGTCCTCTAAGCTAATCCTCGAGCTCTTACATATGGATCTATGTGGCCCAATGCCTACGGCCACACTCGGAGGAAGACGGTATATTCTTGTGATTGTCAACGATTTTTCACGCTACACATGGACGAAACTCATTCGTACAAAGGATGAAGTTCCTGATATAATTATCGAGTTTGTTGTTACGTGCCAAACTCTCCATCAACAGAAGGTTCGGATTATCAGAACTGACAACGGAACTGAGTTTAAGAACAAGAAGCTCAGTGATTTCTATGCCACTCAGGGCATCACTTAGCAGTTCTCAGCTGTGAAGACACCGGAACAGAATGGTGTCGTTGGGCGTAAGAATAGGACACTAGTTGAAGCAGCTAGGACTCTCCTCATCCAATCCGGCCTTCCTCACTCTCTTTGGGGCGAAGCTATTCAAACGGCCTGTTACACGCAGAACCGGGCTTCCATCCACAAGAGATTCAACCGCACTCCATACGAGATGTTGAACAACCGTCGTATACCAGATATATCTTATCTAAGGGTTTTCGGATGCCGATGTTTTGTTGCCAACGATCGGCAACATCTTGGGAAGCTTGATCCAAAAGCACTCGAAGGAATCTTTGTTGGTTATTCGCTAAACTCGAAGGCATACAGGGTCTATCTTAAGGAGAAACGATATGTCATGGAAAGCACAAATGTCACCTTTGACGAAAGCGAAGGCGACCTCATGGCTTCTGCTCATATCAGTCCAGAACCAGGTCTTCTACAGTCGTTGACAAAAGGTCAACCTTCAACGGCGGGAACTTCCTCATCTGAGGGCAACTCTGGTGAACTGGATCTCGATCTACTTTTCGAGTACTTCTATCCAGTTCCCAAGACTCCCGCCGCCACCACTGAACCTACCGCTGCACCAACTCCACCTACACCACCAGCTATCGGCAATGACGTCGTTCCTCCAAACTTGGATACACTCAATCTCAACGAAGACGACATTTTACCCAACCCTGGGAACATTGCTGATCCTGATGATGAACCCTCTCAATCCACTACGGTTGAGATCTCTTCTTCGGACACCGAACCCCAATCTAATGAGCCTCCAATGGACACAAATGCGGCTAGCTCCTCACAGACCAGTGTACCACTCTGGACTCGATCTCATCCTACAGACCAGATTATTGGGGACCCCACATCCGGTGTTTCGACACGTTCAGCTACGATGAATGAAAGTCTGTATGCTTGCTATCTCAGTCAAGTCGAACCATCACGAGTGGCTGAAGCTCTCAACGATCCCGATTGGCTGATTGCAATGCAGGAGGAAATAAATCAGTTTGAACGTTTACAAGTTTGGGAACTCGTACCACGACCTCGCAATAGATCCATTATCGGCACAAAATGGATCTTCAAGAACAAAAAGGATGAAGACGGTGTTGTTATTCGCAATAAAGCAAGACTTGTGGCTAAGGGGTACAACCAACAAGAAGGTATCGACTACGATGAAACTTTCGCCCCAGTTGCCAGGATCGAAGCCATACGAATTTTTCTTGCCTTTGCTGCTCACAAGAACTTTAAAGTCTACCAAATGGACGTGAAGACTGCATTTCTGAATGGATTTCTCAAAGAAGAAGTGTACGTTGATCAACCTGAAGGGTTCTTGAGCGAAGAGTTTCCTCATCACGTATATCGACTCTACAAGGCCCTCTACGGACTAAAACAGGCTCCCCGAGCTTGGTATGACGTCCTTTCAGACTTCCTTGTTCAGTCTGGATTCAAGAAAGGATCTCTGGATACAACTCTCTTCATCAAGCGGAGTGGCCCGGACATAATGATTGTACAGATTTATGTCGATGACATCATTTTCGGATCGACTAAACCACAACTGTGTGAAGAGTTCGCAGAATTGATGAAAGAGAAATTCGAAATGAGTATGATGGGTGAGCTGAACTTCTTTTTTGGTCTTCAAGTAAAGCAACTTCCCAACGGAATCTTTATCAATCAGTCCAAATACATCCATGACATCCTCGAGAAATATGGAATGAAGGATGCCAAGACTGCTGCTACACCTATGTCACCCTCAGGCCGACCCGACGCGGACCCATCTGGTGTTCCCGTTGACCAAACCATCTATCGAGGCATAATAGGCTCTCTTTTGTACCTTACTGCTAGTCGACCGGACATCGTTCTCTCAACAGGAATCTGCGCTCGTTTTCAGGCAACACCAAAGGAATCCCATCTCACTGCTGTCAAAAGGATCCTCCGCTATCTCAAAGGAACACCCAATCTGGGTTTGTGGTACCCCACTCTATCGGACTTCAAACTAGTTGGATTCTCTGACTCGGATTATGCAGGATGCAAGATGGACCGAAAAAGCACCTCTGGAGCTGCACACTTCTTGGGAGGTAAACTCGTAAGTTGGTCGTCTCGAAAACAAAACTGTGTCTCAACTTCGTCGACGGAGGCAGAATATGTCGCCGCCGCTAGTTGCTGTTCACAACTTTTGTGGATGAGAACCCAACTACGAGATTTTAATTTTCATGTTGATAAAATTCCCATTTACTGTGACTCAAAAAGTGCTATTGCGATGACGAGTAATCCAGTACATCACTCAAGAACGAAACACATAGACATTCGTCACCACTTCATCAAAGAACATGTCGAACAAGGCACGATTGAATTGCACTACATCACAACCGAAGATCAACTGGCCGACATCTTCACAAAACCGTTGGATGTCAAACGATTCCAACACCTAGTGACTATGTTGGGCATGTTGAATGTTCAGTTGTGATCAATCGACCCTACATGAACCTTGATAAAGTGTACATATTTCCTTTTTCACTTCACTTCATTCCCTATGTGTCTTCTGAATTATGTCTTTTGAGGGGGAGTTTTCGATTAAGGGGGAGCGTCTGATTTTTCATCATTTAAAACGGGAAGTTTTTCGATTAAGGGGGAGCGTCAATTTTTTTTTTATTTAAAACGGGAAGTTTTTTTTCGATTAAGGGGGAGCTTCTGATTTTTCTATTTATTTTAAAATAACAAAAAGTATATATAAAATATAATATATATATATATAAAATAAATAAAAATTTTTGGGTTGAAATTTTAAAGTTTGGTCAAACTGAGTCAAAATTGGACCGATTAAAATGTTTTGGGTTGAATTTCTAATTTTTCTGGTCAAAAAGGGTCAAAATTGGACCAATTGAACGTCAATTGGACCCAACTTTGACCAAACCCGCGAAAATTCAACTCAGTTGAGGCTTTGACCAAGCCCACGAAATTTCGGCCCAGTAACTCAAAATTTCGCATGTACAGTAACAAAACCCCTAAAACCCCAAAACCCTTGACGATTTTCACAATCCTAAATATTCCCGAGAAAAATTCAAAATTTTCGCAACTCCCTCTTTCAAAATTTCGCAACCCCTCGCATCATTGTCGACGTCCAATCTGCATTTAAAATCCACTTATCTGCATTCTTCGACTTCAAAATCAAGCTTTTTCGGTATGAATACACCTTAAATAATCCAAATATCTGTTCGTCTTATCCTGTTTTGCCCCATTTTAATTAAATCTGTTAGGTTTGAATTAATTTTTCTCGGCTCTAAATCGAACGCATGTTAGATTATTGATGTTTAATACCCTCAAATATGCATTGCCCATCCAATTTCGAGTTGATTGAGTCCAGATTATTGCATTTTGGTTGAGATTTGCGTAGGTCTAAGGCTAAATCATTGCGTAGTTTCGCACGATATCGCACTGTGTTCTTCACCGCGAAAAAAATTCTCAGAAAAATTGCTTTAAAACGTTAAATTTCGCTGCTACAGTGAGCTAAGCCCCGCGAAACTTTATTTTATCCGAGAAATTTCTTGCGCTACAGTGAGTGAGGTTCCACGAAAACTTCTCCGAGAAATTACATATGTTAAAATTTTTCTCGCTGCTACAGCATGTTAAGCCCCGCGAAACTTTATTTTCTTCGAGAAATTTCTTATGTTAAAAATTTTCGCTGCTACAGTGACTAAGAAACTGCGAAACTTTCGCCCGAGAATTTACATGTGTTAAAAAATTTTTTTCGCTGCTACAGTATGTTAAGTGCCGCGAAAGTTTATCTGAGAAAATCTTTTTCCCTCACGACAAAACTTTCCCTGCTACAGTGAGTTTAGCCCCGCGAAATTCTAATAACACATCACTTCATATTACATATTTTCGCATCTTCACTATTTCGCAACTACAGTGAACAAAAATTTTCGCAGTCCACAAAGCTCTTTACCTCCGCGAAACTTTCATATAACCTGTGAAAATTTCTCACGACATGTCTATGTGATATAACTTGCGAAATTTTCCATACTTGCGAAAATTTTACTCTGACTGCGAAAATTCTCACGACATGTCTATGTGATATAACTTGCGAAATTTTCCATCACTTGCGAAAATTTTACTCTGACTGCGAAACTTTCTCACGACATGTCTTTGTGTTATCACTTGCGAAAATTTTACTCTGACTGCGAAACTTTCTCACGACATGTCTTTGTGTTATAACTTGAGAAAATTTCCCAATACATGCGAAACTTTACACTGAATGCGAAATTTCCATGCTACATGCGAAAATTCCCTTTGAATGCGAAATTTCCCTGTTATATGCACAATTCATGAATAAGACTGAGTGCGAAATTTCCTTTATATCTGCGAAAATGTTCTCTCGACATGCCTTTGTGTGATAATCTGCGAAATTTCTCATTACATGCGAAATTTGACACAAATGCTAAATTTTCCTCAACATCCCTATATGTTATACTTAGCGAACTTTCTCATCTCCTTTAAAAACATTGTCGATGTTTCATTTGCAATTTGAGGCCACTTCCATCATTTCACCCATGACTTATTTATGTCCACATTCTCACAATTTAATCCATACTAATCATATCACAATTACTGTCAAGCACAGATATGACGGAAAAAGATCAAAGCACAATTGAAGCACTTGAGGCGGCTGCAATCCAACGGGACATTGCTCGCATCGAACTCAACACACGTCTCTATGTCCCACCACCCGAGCAGATCTTCCCACTGAGTCAATGGACGGCCCTGATTCCCAACAACTTCATGGTGGACCTGCAGAGCTTTCGATGCGATGCCCCCGTCATCATAGAAATCCTCAAAGGGCACCCACTTCGCCACGCCCTCACACATGGCGAGCCAAAAGCACAGGTGTACCTTCAACAATTCTGGCATACACTGCAGATAGCGGGACCACTCCATCTTGCCAAAAACCTATCCGCACAAATTGATCAAGAAACGGTGGTCCTCAATCGCAAAATAGTGCAAGAAGTGCTTCAACTCCCCGTCTACTCACCCTATGACCCACTACCAACGCACGATCAACTCATTGAAGACATTGACCGACTGGGCTATCAACCAGATACCAAGAAGAAGAAGGGTCCACTTGTCCTCAGTGAAGTCACCACCCGCAACCTACCTCAACCTTGGCGAACACTGTACCTGCTGGTGAACAAGTGCATGTCAGGAAAGCATGCCGGTCAGGACCGCGGAAACCTTCAGATCCTCACCATCCTAACCGGCATCGCCCACAACCGGAAGTACAACTACGCGGACATCATCTGGATGGATCTCGTCGCGATGATCCAACGTCGCGACCGGGAAGTCGCAAAGGGAGTCACTAACCGCTTCATACCTTACATGCGGTGGCTCCCAGCCTTCATCAAACACTTCCGCATGCACTCCACCAGCATTCGCATGCGGCCGGCAGCCGAACACTTCCCCATCCCCACAGTCGAGAAGTTCGCCAAGAAAAACACCCCGGCGAAGGATCGAAACGCAATGATAATTCCGGACGAAGTTCTCGCCTACGCCGACCAGACAAATCCACACGTCCGCAAATATCGCATATCAACCGCCTCATTCCGAGAAAGCCCCAGACCACTATCTACTGTCCCTACGGAGCAGATCAACCCCACTGCTCCCAGCCCCGAGACTAGCCAAAACCCCACCACCACCTCCAAAAAGTCCTCGAGTCGCGCCGCATCCTCTTCCACCGCGCTCCGAAAAAACGGTCGCGAGAGGATGACGTAAGCCGCCCCACGGAGCGTCGATCGAAACAAAAGCACGATCGACCTCCTCCGCCACAGATAAGCCGAGCTGAACCAATAGGTACAGGAGGTGATGTGTTCACCTCCCGAGTAGAAGTCGTGGCATCTGGCTCAACCACGCAAACTACCCCACCAACCCACTTATCTTCCTCTTTACACGAAGATATTTCATTCCACGAGGAGCCACGTATACCATCGACATCCCACTTGGAGATAGTCGATGTTGAAACAAGCAGTCCCTCGCCTCAGACTGCATCCTCTTCATGCACATCGAGTCTAGTGCCCTCACTCCCCATAGTTTCATCCGTTTCTAGGACACATACACCTTCCATCGCACCACAGAGTCTTCGTGACTCTGTCAGAACGCTCGGTGATGTCTCTGTGACTGAGAGCGGAAGACCTAGCACGGCCAACATCACAACAACCGTGAGCCTAGGCCATCATACGATTGAGTCTGTCTCATCAATGTTGCCAACGGGAAGTCTAAGTGACCCCGTCTTTTCAGTCCTGTGCAAACGGACGGCCGATCGGCAATCTTCTTCGATTCGGTGTCAGTTGGAATTCTCCGTGAATCCAACTTGTTAGATTTACCCACCTTCGTCACCGAGACCGCGCTGGAGACCCGACTTCAAGAGTTTGCAAAGACTCTTGAGTCGTCGATTCTCGATAAAGTCTACGCGCGCACCGCCGACAAAGGGAAAGGTGTGGCCCCGGAGACGCCACCACCGACTCAAGATGTGGACGCTGTAGCCATTCTCTCTGCCATTTCCGCGAAGGAGCTCTTCTACCTCCTACGAGCAAGATTCGAGTCGATGACGGAACTCGACGACGAGGAACGGCAGATGAAGAGAATTATGACTCAACCTCTGACTTGTCGAGCTCAGGCGATGATCAAGACGATGATCAAGATCGCCGAGAGGGGGAGAATAGGCCGCAAGCCTCACAAACTCAAGGGCCCATACAATCGACACCGCCCTCCTCCTCTGCACCTGAAACAACGCCCGCAGAAACCTCACACCCCATTAGCCAAAAATCCCACCCTATCAACCCCGAGTCACCAGCCAAATCACCCTCACCTCCACCTACTACCGTCTCCAAAACTCTAATCGTCACATCGGCGTTAGAGACCACCCCCACACCGTCTCCACCCACAGTCTCCGAACCTCTAACTATCACATCGATGTTAGAGGCCACCACCACACCTACACCACCCGACACCCAAATCATCCTTGCCAAAACCATCACCACAACTGAACCACCAGAATCTCCACCACAACCATCCCCACAATCCACAAACTCTTCCGACGCAACACCCTCGCCACCACACAGCGACACTCCTCTCAACACCGACCCCAACATAGCTCCCGAGGACGTCTACTGCGCACAGAACGAGATTGAAGCCTACATCTTCAACGATGAATGGCTGTACACACCCGCCGATGCAGTAGCAGCCAGGAAGCTGGTGGAAAACGCTCGACGTCTGCTAATGGAAGCCTCACTAACGCTGATCAACACAGCAGACAACGAGGACGGAGAGGAGTACGACGCTGAACCCGCCGATCTCGAGGACATCCTGCAATTCCAAGCGCAGCAAACTGAGGCCCCTGCTGCTCAAACGGATGTACCCACGGTGGATATATCGGAAGCACCGTGGGAAAACAAAAAGATCACCGCGCCGTTTCAAGAAGAGATCAGGAAGAGGATCTGGCGACGCAAGGAGCAGATCATCACCATCTTCGACGAGTATGAGCTGATGAACGTCCAAAGTTGGAGCGAGAGAAAGAAGCAACTCTATTGATGGAGCCTTTTGTGCCACAAATGCACAAATAGGACGCTATCCGATGAGGAAAACATCGCTCAGGAAATGAGTCGGGCCCCCATCTGCAAAGTCACTGACCTCCGCCAAGAGTCCAAAGGACCTGTCCATTACCCAATATTCACGGTAATGAGGCAGGATGAGAGCTACTGCGAAGTCAGTGAGGCGGACTTCAAGTTTCTGCGCCTGGGCGACCTGTACAGCATGCTGGAATCCATGAAGCAGTTCAGACTCGTCCTCAGAAGTTCTGGACATCTCATACGTGCTGAACCGGTCACCATGGGATATGTGGCTATCAAACGCCACATGCTCCGACAAGTCAGATTCTTCGCCACCCACGATCTGCAGATGGCGGTGGAGCACAACCTGAAGAAGGTGAATCTGACTCGCCCATCTTTCAAGAACGCGGACGACTACCGAGAGGGCGATGTGATCGACGGAGACGATCCGGCGGTCGCCTACTCGAACTATAAGGGAAAGATAAGGATGCTGCGCTACTCTGAAGTGGCAAAGTTCTCGGATGGAACGCTCACCATCATCCAAGACAAACTAATGAAGATCTGCCGCATACTTTCAGAAGAAGATCCTCTCTGCCGATCCAAGTTCGCGAAGCTCATTGACGCTATAGCTAATCGATTGGTACTTCGAAGGAACCTCCGCGCCTTCGAGTTCAAGCTAGGGCTTCGCGACACACTCACACGCTAATCCACCACCGCTACGCTCAAGATCCAAGACTCCCAACAATTGACACAAAGGGGGAGATTGTTAGGATATTTAATAGATTGTGTCAATAGTTTAAGTCTTAGGATTTATTTTGTAATTATCCTTTAAGCTTAGGCTTAGGACTAGAATGTAATTATCGTATATTTAGTGATTGGGCCTTAATATACCTAGGGTTAATGTGGTATATAAGGTGTTACCAACTCACTTTTGAAAGTAATCAAAGATCAAAGGCTTAGCCAAATTTTTCACAACACACACACTCAAAGGTGAGAACACTCCCTTTTCATTCCATCAAAGCCTCTTTGATTCCTTGTTTGGTGCATTCGGGACCAACAGTTTGGAATATGATCGACTGTCTCTGATTTAGTCCGTAAAAAGCGTACCCAAGTATATCGGGAATAGTCGTCGACAATAACCAGCATATACCGCTTTCCACTTATGCTTTCAGTTCGCATTGGGCCACACAGATCCATGTGTAAAAGCTCTAGAGGATGTTGAGTGGATGCTGTGTGTTTTGTAGGATGTGAAGCTTTCTTCATTTTTCCTTTCTCACAAGCAGAGCATATATGCTCTTTTTGATACTTCAGTGGTGGTAGTCCAATAGCCAATTTGTTGGTTGACAGCTTGTTGAGGGTCTTGAAGTTAAGATGAGATAACCGCTGGTGCCATAAGTCATTTTGAGTTGAAGTTGCTTTGGAGATTAGGCAGATATCAGTCTTTGGTTTGACAGTTCTAATATCAATGGTGTAAAGATTTGTCTTGCGAGTTCCAGTGAGAAGTTCTTCACCATTGGTATTGAGAATTTTGCAAGTTTTCTTTAGAAACACAACTTGGAGTCCAAAATCACTGAACTGTCCTATTGATAAGAGGTTGTGTGTCAGTCCTTCAACATACGAGAGTTGTTTAATTGTGAGTCGATTGCATATGAGATCGCCATAGCCAAGGATTCTGGCTCCATTGCTATTACCAAAGCGTACCAGTCCTCCTGGTCTATCAACGTAGTTGCTCAACAGTTCCTTTGTCCCAGTCATGTGTGTGGAGCAACCAGAATCTAAGTATCACACATGAAGGGCCTGCAAATATAAAACTAGAGGGTTTTAGGTACCCATTGAAATATGGGTCCACCTCTGTTAGTTTTGTTAGTCCGTTTAGACTCCCTAGATTTTCCTTTGTTAGGGGATGACACATAGTCACTAATTATTTCTAGGATAGGAATTTGTGTTCCTGCAGTTTGAAACTTTGGAATCCATTTGTGCTCTAGTAAGGGTCTTTTTGTTTTAAGTTTAGACTCGAGTTTTTCGGTTTTTGTAAGTTTGACAGGTTCTTTGATAGCTTTTGATTTTGGTTCTTGTTTTGACTTTGTAGTTTTGTTTTCAGGAATTGTTTTGTGAGTTTGTTTGGTGACATGATCACGCACGGAAAGCTTTGTTTTTGTTGAAGAAGATAATTTTTTCGATACATGACAAAACAAAGATGGTACAAAGGTTTTGGAAGGAAAATATTCAATGACAAAAGGTACATTGAGATCGCGATTCTCCTTCAAGATATCTTCCTTTTTAACCCATACTTGACTCTTCAATGGCTCTTTTGTGGGTCCTGAAAATTTTAATGTATTAGTGCAGGAAATTTTGTCATTTGAAATTAAGGTGTATGAAATTGTGTGTAATCTTAATTTTTCTTTAAGTGAAGATATTTCATGAAGAAGTTTTTGCCTTTCTTCATCAAATGACTTTCTCTCGCTTTCGAGAGTGGAGTGAAGATCACTGATTTTCTTTATGCAATCAGGCATATATCCAGTTGCAGATGTAACCATCGGTGCCATACTTTCCGAAGCACCTGAGGTTTCTCCTTCATTTGGATGAGAAATATCTGTCTCAAATTCAGTTATTGCTGGACAACTTCTTTCTTTATAACTATCATTTAATTCTGTGTAGTTAAAAGATATTTGAGTTTCACTGTGTGTTGATGTCTCATTTTCACTGACAAAAGACATGAGATTCGCCAGGCAACCTGTCTGCATAAATTTGAGATCATATAGATAAGGTGAACTTGATATGCCTTGTTTTAATTTATGTGGATTTTCAAAACCTAGTCCTTTATAGGGATTGTAAAAATCAATGTTAGCTGGTTTGTTTAAGAAGATTGTTTGTTCTGATTGATCTCGTCGGGTTAAAAGGTCCTCCAATTTTTTTATTTTGGAGTACAGTTTTTCCCGTTCTTTACTTAGTAAGTCATATTTAATTGTAGCGTCCATTGCCTGATCTCTATGAGATTTCATTTCCTTTTCTAAATCCTTGGCTTTAGCTTCGGATTTTTGCACTTGTATTTCTAGCTTAGCAATTTTTTCATTTGCTACAATTACACGATTCTTCTCACATGCATAATCATATCTAAACTTATCTAATACTACTAAATTTTTCTCTAAGTTAGCTTCTAGTTCTTGATTTTTCTTTTACCTAATTTGTTAGACTTATAAAGGGATAAAAATTCATTTTTCATCTTAAGTTAGGAATCGTAATCTGCTTCACTTACCTCCACTATTTCTGAATTGTTAGAGGTTTCCCTGTCTGACTCGCCTCCTTCAGCTCCAGTTCCATCTACTTCGTCATCCAGCTTGGCCATCAGTGCCACGTTCTCATTCTCGCTGTCTGAGGTATCTTCAAGCCAATGGTCCTCTTCTGCCATTAAGACCAGTCCCTTTTCTTTTTGTTCAGCTAATTGAACTTTTCGACGGTAGTAGTTAACATCCTTTTTCTTGGGCATTCTGCACTCTCTAGCAAAGTGTCCATTCTTACCGCAGTTGAAGCATTTGCCGCCTTGATGAGGAGTTTCAGAGTTGTTTTCCTCATCCTGAGTCTTTCCTCTAGAGTTGGAGGAGGTTCTTTGACGATTGGAGGAGGATCCAGTCTTCTTATAATACTTCTTCTGCACAAACTTCGAGACCAGAGCGAGTTGCTTAGCAAGATCCTTGAGAGTAATCTCCTGGTCTCCATGTTTAGAAGGTCCTTGGATTCGTCATCAGAATCAGAGTCTCCTCCTTCCTTAACTTGTGATGACTGCACAATTTCTTTGTCCTTGGTTTGTTTTCTTGATGATCGTTCAGTCATAAGAGCAAGTGAGTCGCTTCCTATTGATTTGATTTCCTCCCTTCGTTTCTCCACATGATTGGAATGTTGATTGAGGTAGTCGAACAATGTATGAATGCTAACTTTGGTTAGGTCGTTCATTTGTCTTATCATAATTGCAGTAGCCTCCCATTCTGGATGAAGTGATCCTAAGAATTTGATATTGATCTCCATTACGCTTTTTGTGACTCCATTCATCTTTAGCTCGTTTAGAAGAACAAGAAATCGATGGAAGGTTTCTTGGAGAGTTTCCCCTTTGTTAGCATGAAAGCGGTCAAAAGAGATGAGTGTGTTCGCCATTTTTGCCATTGTATTGACTTCTGTCCCCTGCATCATAATTCGAAGAGCATCCCACATTTCTTTTGCACTATCACCACATTCGAGTTGCATCAAGATGTCATTAGGAATGGCTTGCATCATGTATGATTTCGTCACTTTGTCTGCCTTTAGTCGCAGTTTTTCTTCATCACTGCATTGGTCAGCAGTCTTCAAGATCCTCTGTTCCTCTCTTGCTGGAGTGGTGTCGGTAGTGGCGGGAATTATGGTCCAATACTGTGTAGGTCCATTGTAAATAGATTCCAGAAGGTTCTCTGAATTGTCCTTGCTTTCTATGAAGTTTATGAACCTTCTCTTCCAGACTGCGTATTCTCCATGTCGGACAATGGGAGGTCTAACATCATTGCCCATACTGAAAGAGTCCATTGCTTGTGTTTTGGATATGATCGTTAACGTGTAATGTGAGGAAAGGTTAATTTTGAAATGAAATTGGTTCAAGGTCTAAAACTTTAGACTTAGACTTTGACTTGAAAAATGTGTTCGTGGAATTTTGTTCAGAGTCGTGGATTTTGTAATGTGAGGATTGCGATATGTGTTTACGAGCGTACTTTATCGAGAAAAAATCAAGTTCGCAAGACGTCAAAGGTTTGCAAATCGCGGGATAGTACTGATTCGCAAATTAATGTAGGATTCGCGAAATGTCCAGTGACATGTACGATTGTCCCAATTCGCAGAATGAGACGAGTTCGCAAAAGTGTAAACGAGTTCGCGAATTTCTACTGGAGTTGAGGTTCGTAAAATTTCTTCGAACGAGTTCGCAAATTATGCGAAGAGTGAGTTCGCAAAACTTCTTCAACTGGATTCGCAAATTTCTGCTGGCAACGGAGTTCGCAAAATTTCTCTCAAAGATGCGATTCGCGAAATGTGGCAGTGAGTATTTCTTGATTCGCAAACTTTTGTTTCACAAAAATTGAGGAAATATTTTGCGGGTTGACTTGATTCCTTCAAGTCACAGTCAGTCCTCAACTTGAATTCGTGAAACTGAATTGCGAATTTAGAATCTGCGAATTCAAATCCAACTTAAGTGCCGTTCGCAAACTCAAAAGCAGGCCAAACAACAAAGCTGTTCTTCAAATACTCCAGCAGAAATCCAGAAATTTAACGCAAATTGACAGAAACAGAATCAGTAGTTCTCAGAACATAGAGAAACAAGTCAGCCGTCCAAGTTGCAGAAAATCCTCAGAGACAAAACTTAAACCCACGAAACAGAGCTTTGAACTGAATGCTTGAAAAATCAATAACTTATATTGACGATTCAAATGAACTTGGAATGAAGTTTCCTCACCTACACGCTTGCTCTGATACCACTTGTAATTCTAGATTATCCAAGAACAATTCAACAGATTAAACCTTCGTAGAATGTGAATAGTGTACTTTGGAGGTTTAGTGTTGAATACCTGTGAGTTTTGCAAAATGGAAACTTACATTAATGAGTGTTAGGGTTTAAGCTTAAATACCTTGTGAGGTATTTAAGCCCATTGGGCCCCTAACAAGCCTATTACAAATACAACCCACTAACATAAATAAAACATCTATAAAAAAGAAATTACAAGACTTAGAATTAATATTTTGGACACTTCTAAAATATTCCTAACAGTCCCTGCGAAAGTGGTACCCTTCAACACATAAATCCCATTTCTCTTATGCCCTCTCATGATGGTTTTCTGCCCCTTAGTCACCTGAAGCTCCCTGACTCCACCTTAATCTCGAATCCAGCTTCATCAAGCATCCCTACTGAGATTAAGTTCCTTTTCAAGCCAGGCACGTACCGCACTTCCTTCAGGATTTTCACAGCCCCATCATTCAGCTTCAATGCCACATTTCCAATGCCTTTTACCTCAAGGTGTCATCTCCCAGCACCACTGAGCCTCCATTGAATGTCTGCAGGTTCTTAAACATTTCCCTGTTGTTACTCATGTGATAAGAGCATCCCGAGTCCAAGATCCAAGCCATATCAGAATCAGTTTCACCCACTGTCAACACTTCTGCAGATTCATACCCATCCATTAGAAATGATGCTTCAGCTGCATAGTTCTGTGTGTTTTTGAACTCCTTATGCTTGTTGGGACATGGCCTCTTCAGGTGTCCTTCCTCATGGCAGTGAAAGCAGTGAAAGCATTTAAACACCTTTCTTTGCATCCATTCTCTTCCTTTCTTGCTCGGCTTCTTATCAAATCTTGCCTTAACAACCAGCCCCTCTGCAGCCCCCGACTCCACCTCGATCTTGGTATCGATCTTGTAATTTAACACCTTCGAATGAACTGCGGACCGTACATCATCTAATGTCACAGTCACCCACCCATAGAGCATCTATTCTTTAAAGGTTGAATAACTCTTAGGCAACGAACAGAGAAGCAGCAACGCCTGGTCCTCATCATCGTGAACCTAGAGATTAAAATTTAATCGTTTCCCAGCCAATGCTTTAGTGAAAAGATTGGCCAGTTGAAGTTCAGTGCTAACAAAATGCATGTCTATAATGCCATTTTCAACATGATTTTTAATAAAATGATATCTAAGATCAATGTGCTTAGTTCGTGAGTGATGTACGGGGTTGCATGTAATTGCAATAGCACTTTTAGAATCACTGCATATAGGAATATTATGTAGGTCAAACCCGTAATCTAGGAGTTGAGTGCGCATCCATAAAATTTGTGAACAGCAACTAGCAGCTGCGACATATTCTGTCTCAGCTGTCGATGTGGAAACACAATTTTGTTTCTTTGAGGACCAGTAGATTAATTTGTCTCCAAGCAGTTGAGCGCCACCTGATGTGCTTTTTCTATCCATGCGACAACCTGCAAAATCTGAGTCAGTGTATCCAATTAATTGAAAACTGGAGTTTTTGGGATACCATAATCCAAGATTTGGAGTGCCTTCCAGATAACAGAGTATTCTTTTGACGGCAGCCGGGTGTGATTCTTTAGGATTTGCTTGAAAGCATGCACATAGACAAGTAGCAAAGACGATGTCAGGTCTGCTTGAGGTCAAATAGAGTAGAGATCCGATGATTCCTCTATAATGGGTTTCGTCGATGGATTTTCCGGAGGGATCTGCATCAAGCTTGCATGCTGTGGACATGGGTGTAGCTATGGAAGAGCTATTTTCCATCTGGTATTTCGTCAAAAGATCGCTAATATAGTTGGACTGACTAATAAAAATTAATATCAGACAATTGCTTAATCTGCAGTCCTAGAAAGAAGTTCATTTCTCCCATCATACTCATTTAAAATTTAGTGGTCATTAAGTTGCTGAATTCCTCGCATAATTTTACGTTGGTAGAGCCAAAGATGATATCGTCAACGTAAATTTGAACAAGTAAGATATTGGAATTCTGTCTCTTAACGAATAATGTGGTGTCAATTTGCCCTTTGGTGAATCCTGATTCGACGAAGAAGGTGGAAAGAACGTCGTACCAAGCTCGAGGTGCTTGTTTGAGACCGTAACGAGCTTTGTCAAACACGAAATTAGGTCTGGTTGAGTCTACAAAGCCTTCAGGTTGTCCAACATAGACTTCTTCGTTTAGGATTCCATTCAGAAATGCGGTCTTGACGTCCATTTGGTAGACAGTGAAGTCTCTATGAGCAGCGTATGCAAGAAATAGCTAATAGCTTCTATACGAGTGACTGGTGCGAATGTTCCATCGTAATCGATGCCCTCTTGCTGAATGTATCCTTTTGCCACCAGTTTAGCCTTATTTCGAATGACAATGCCATTTTCGTCCTTTTTGTTTTTGAAGACCCACTTCGTTCCGATAATAGTTTTTCCTTTCGGTCTAGGAACTAAGGTCCAAACGCGTAGTCGTTCAAATTGACTGAGCTCGTCTTGCATAGCGATGATCCAGTCTGGG
This sequence comes from Craterostigma plantagineum, assembly GCA_027422505.1. NCBI lineage: Eukaryota > Viridiplantae > Streptophyta > Magnoliopsida > Lamiales > Linderniaceae > Craterostigma > Craterostigma plantagineum. Next base: position 749,577 of record JAPQWV010000064.1, on the reverse strand, counting down.
TCAGCAAGAGCTTCAGATACTTTTCGTGGTTCAAGTTGACTCATAAAACATGAGAAATGCTCGTGGAGAAATGAAACGTAATCATCTGGGATTGCACTTTTCTTTTCTCACGTCGACCTACGCAGGGGTGCTTGTTCTATCTGAGTTCATGAGTCTGTTCTTGATGATCAACTTCAGCTTCAGTTTCATGATCATGATGAGCGGTTATAGGTTAGGTATGTTGTTCGGCGTCAACGATACTGTCTATGATGGGGGCGAATGGGTAGTGTCCGAATGTGATGATAAGTCATTGGGAGATTGATCATGAGATGAGTGAGATGGTCCTTCTTCAGTGACTGTGATATTTAGAAGTGTGAGGTCAGTTCCTGAAGAGGTAGGGAGGTCTTCAAATTCTGTTGTTGAATGGGTTCACGTTTTAATAGAGGTTTCTGCTTGTGGAATTTCTGCTTCAGAAGAAGACGCTGGATCTGGAGTTAGGTGAAAGTCTTCAAGTAAAAAATCCATAGATGTTAGATTTATAGTTGAAGGATCTGTGTCCTTTTGAGGAGTCGCCGCCGTATTAGTAGATGTCGCTGGGATTGTCGCAATTGACTCGTCAAATGTGATATTTGCACTTTCACGCACAACCTTAGCAATGTTGAGAAATACTCTAAAGGCTTTTGATGTAGAGGAGTACCCAATGAACGTGCCTTCAAGTGCTTTGGGGTCAAATTTGCCTCTGTTACTTCGGTCATCTGCAATTAAACACTTGCACCCAAACACGCGAAGAAATGCAATATTTGGTGAGCGTTTATTGATGATCTCGTAAGGTGTTTTCTCAAATATTTTGTGAATTGAAGTGCGATTCTGAGTGAAACAGGCAGTACTTAGTGCTTCAGCCCAGAATGAATGTGGAAGGTTTGATTGAATTATCATAGTGTGTGCTGCTTCAACAAGGGTTCGATTTTCTCGTTCGACGACTCCATTCTGTTGTGGAGTTCCAGCAACTGAAAATTGTTGTGAATGCCGTGAGACGCATAGAAGTTACTCAATCGGGTGTTTTTGAATTTGGTACCATTATCAGATCTAATGATACCAACTCGAGTCTGTAGTAGATTCCGTGTGGTTGTGACGAATGTTTCGAGTATGGAGGGGGTCTCGTCTTTACTACGTAGAAATTTCGTCCACGTGTACCTTGAATATTCATGTACGAGAACAAGAACATATTTGCGACCACTGAGACTTTCTGTTCTCATTGGACCGCATAGGTCAACGTGAAGGAGTTCTAGAGGTCGGGAGGAAAGAGCGATGTGTTTATATTTGTGAGATGCTCTTTTCAGCCCAGTTCACACGCACGACAAAGATGTTCCTTTTGATACGTAAGGTTTGGTAGTCCTATGACGAGTTGCTTAGGATAGTTTGTTGAGATCTCTAAAGTTTAAATGTGAGAAGAGACTGTGCCAAATGATGTTTTCATGAGTTGAGGCTTTAGAGAGTAGGCAGATATTCGTGGGCGGGATGGTTTTTTTGAGATCGATCGTATAGAGGTTTGTTTTTCGAGTACCATGGAGAAGATTGTTGCCCTGATCGTCATTAATGCTGCATTTACGTGCTTTGAAGTTGATCTCAAGGCCTTTATCGCATAGTTGACCAATGCTGAATAGATTGTGTCCAAGTCCCTTGACGTATGAGACGTCCTGAATGATCAGATTTCCGTGATGGAGATCTCCGCGACCTAGGATTGGGGATGCCTCATTGTTCCCGAAGCGTACTTTGCCGCCATATTTTTCAATGTAGTTGCTCAACTTCTTTATTCTCAGTCATGTGTGTGGAGCAACCTGAGTCTAGATACCACACATGATGGACCTGCAAGAGGAGCGAAATTAGAAACATTTCGGTACCCATTTGAGAATGGGCACTGTCCATTTCTTAGCAGATGACGTAGTAGAGCTAGTAGCAGGGTGAGTATTGAGAGTAGTCGTTGCTTTGGAGCATTTTAGGTTAAATTTTGGAATCCATCGCTGCAATCCTTGTTTTGAGTGTTGAGGGGATGTAAAGTGATGTTTTTACTTGGGTACCCAAATCTGTTTAACATTGAGATTATGCCATGTTGATTTTTTATTCGACGGTCGATTGAATGGGAAAGTGTTTGAGACGTGTTTTGCATGAGATAAGGATTGTCGAGTAGGAGAATGACACGTCTTATAAATAATAGATTCATTAAATCGGGAGATATCATATGACTTAATATTCTTCAAAGAAATAGAATTTTGTTTATCATAGGCATAGGTAGTAGAGCATAAAGTCTTGGTAGGAGTTGGGTCAAGTGTCGATTTTCGGATCCAGTCCAACCTCTTCTTCCTCTTAGTTATTCTCTTGCTTGTAGTCACATTTGACATATGATTGGAAGTTAGCTTATAAGTCGAAAAGGAATTAACTTTAGAGGAGTGATCGTTGAGGTTTCTTAAGAGCAAAAATTCATTTAGTAGTTTCTCTTTTTCGAAGTTGAAGTTTTGAATTTGATTTAGATGTTCCTTGGCTTGTAGCTTATTAATGTCCCGGGGACGCGAGATTTCAGACAGAGAGTCAGTCTTTCCGTGTGTTTGCGTCCTCTCTTCTTGATTTCTTGAGCCTGATTTAGCAACGAAGCGTGCATCGTTCTTGATAGTGCCTGTATTTGCTAATCTAAAGCGGGAATTTAAGGCAAGTGCATCATCGTAGGAATAGTGGAAACTAGAAAATGAGGCACTGTTTTCAAGTAATAGATCATCTTGTGTGGCTATCTCCTTCGCTTTCATTCTCTTTTGGAGTGATGCGTCTATTTAAGACTTAACTAGAGGCATTTGTGGGGAGAGAGCTATAGTGTTATTGAATTGGTTTTTGAGTGAGGAAATTATTGTCAATAACACGTCATTTTCTACCTGAAAAGAAATCGTTTCGGACTCCAGGGTTGAGCATAGATCGTAAATTTCTTTAATAACGGCTGGGATATATGCACTAGAAGGGCTTGGCTTTTGGACACTTACTGCTTCAGAAGAGGGTGTATAGATAGGAAGATCGTCCTCGGACAAACGTATTTGCTTTGTCCTATAACTATTATTCAGTTCCTTGTAGTCAAGTGGAATTTCGGCCCAGTCCTCTCTATTTCTCTTGTTCTTCTCCAGCGCATCAAATTCAGATGAGCTCATGAAAGGCATTAGACTAGGGATATTTAGTCCTAGGAAACTGATGTCATAGAGAGGTAGGGGCTTCTTTACGATTGGGATAGAATCTGGAAGCCTAATCCTTCACGTGGATTATAAAATTCTATGTCTTTAGGCTAATTTAAAAAAATTGTTCTATCTGTTTGTCCTCCTTCTGTTAGGAGACCTTCGAGTTTTTTAATTTTGGAATACACGCGATTTCTTTCTTTAAATATGATTTCATATTGTAGGGATATAGAGATTCGCTCTTCTTCACTCTTCTTGAAATCGTTTTCCTTTTCGACTAGTCTCTCTTCTAGATCTCTCGTCTTAGTTTCAAGTCTGGTGGAGGTATCCTGAGCTTGTTAGGAAAGAGTTCAGCTTAGCTTTTTCTACTAGTTCGGCTCGCAAGACCTTTTCATTGTTTTCAAGCGTAGTTTTTAGTTTTCTTAACGATTGGTTTTCCCTAGCCATAGATGTTAGTTTATCTTGAAGAATGCATAATTTTTTATGTAAATTGGAGTAAGAATCGTGTACCTCAGTTTCAGAAGACGAGTCAGTTGAGGGAGTGGCTGCAGTGTTGGTGCAGAGTCAGCTTCGACGTTTACCATGAGTGCCAGATTTTCTTCCTCATTCTCAGAGGTATCCTCGAGCCAAGATTCCTGTTCTTCCATGAGTACGACACCCGACTGCTTTTGTTTGAGAAGTTGGGCTTTCTTGGTATAGTAGTCAATGTCTTTTGTCTTTGGTAGGAAGCAATCTCGAGCAAGGTGGCCTGGCTTGCCGCAGTTGAAATATTTTTTATCTTTCAGGGATGACTTGGGTTCAGGTTCGTCAGTCTTTCTGTCTCGCTTCTTCGAGGAGCTTGTCCTGAGTCGATTTGAGGATCTATTATTAGCATATGAATCAAATCGGTTGGTGATCAAAGTCATTTGTTTTGTAATGTCTGCACGTTCAGGATCCATTTCTTCTCTGATGTTATCATTGTCTTCTTCAGATGAGCTAAGATTCTGTATAGGCTTTGAATTCTTTCTTGTTTTTCGGTTGCTAATTAGGGCGAGAGTTTCCATGGCTGCCTTTTCTTTTGATGCTTTCTGAATCTCGCTAATGTCTTCAACATGTTGAGCAAGATAGTCAAAGAGGCAATGGATGTCCATTTCTTCTAAGTCCTTGTTCTGTCGAATGTTGCTTGCAATTTTCTCCATTCTGGCTGTAGTGCTGAAAGAAAACGTATGTTGATCTCCTCCCCAGTTCTTGTTACATTGATCTTTCTCACACTAGTGTGAGGAAACATTGATAGGTCTCATACAGTTCTTCTCCATCCTTGGATTTGAATGAGTCATATGCAGTGAGAATGTTGGACTTCCTTGCCTTATATCCAGATTCAGTATGTTGCATCATTTTGTTAATTTCGTCCCACATTTCCTTAGCAGATTGTAGACTGTTGACCTGCATGAAAATGTCGTTTGGAATGATTGGCATAGATATGTTCCGGCTCGACGATCAGCACGAGATCGGAGTTTTTCAGCTTCAGTGTATGCCGAACGAAGCTTTTGTTCTTTGTGATCTGGAACGGGTGGGTCATTGTTCGGATTTCCAGGTACAGTGATCCAGAGATCTTGCGGTCCTTGAGTGATGGACTCGTACATTAGGTCTCCATTATCTTTGTTGTCGATGAAGTTCATGAATCTGAGAATCCATGCTGTATACTCCTCCCTTTTGAGGATGGGGGGTCTTGAGTCGTTTCCAAGCGAGTAGAGGTCCATTCTTGTAGTAGGTTGGAGGTGTATCTTGATCGTGTTGATCAGCTAAATCTTAGACTCAAAGAATGTAAATAACGTTAGAAAAAATGTAAGAAATAAGATAATCACAAGATATGATTGTAATTATTCTATTAAGATTTAATAAAAATCATGGAGTTTTCGAAGAATGATCGTAGATATGGATTTCGTGAAATTCGTGGCTGGCTTTAAATAGTTTCGTTTTTAAGGTCTTCGAAGAAATTTCTCGAGGGATGGATGACAATTGGGATTGGTAATTAAAAAAAACGTACTCGAAGAGTAATAGTGAAGATTTCTCAAAATGAATAACGAAGGCCCTAGGATTTGAAGTAAGGATCTAAAATTAATCTTATAATTCTAGGATCTCTGACACGCTCGAATACTAGCAAGTGTACTAGGTCGTGCAAGTAGTATAAAATGGACGTGAGTCCAAGTATCGATCCACGAGGACAGCTCGATTAATTTTAAGATATTATTCTAAAATTTAATATAAAGTAAAGCGAATTTTATATAAGGGGTTTTTATGATTTTTGATATTTAAAAATAATTGAACTAGATAAAAGCGCACAATAAAAGCAAATAGACGATTGACGAAAATGTGATCAAGGCGCATGCTCGGCACGAATTTTTCCTACATCTTCACGCAATCAATCATAAATAATCAAAACAAGTCTTAGTCAAGGTAGAATTTTCTAAAATAATTGCTACTCGTTTGTCCCGCAATAACGATCCTATGCGATAGAGAACCAATCCCTATATATCTATATGACTGTAATTTCTACGCACGAAATTAATATTTATGAAATTCCCCGAGTTTAAACGCTTTCGGCGCCTAAGACCTCGGAAACCACACGAACGAAACCGAATTCCATTTCTGGTCAGTTTTACGTCGTGGTGCTTTATATTTATCGTTCTAACCGGTCTAATTACTTTATCTGTCTCATAAACCAGTCAAATATCATGCCTTGAGCCCCAGCTAATCTCATTCCTTCGTTCTATGCCTTGGCTTTATAATCGATGCTATAAACATTTATGAGCAGACTTTTTGCTTTTCAAAGCTGAGCCCAAATTGCTTTTTTAACTTAGACTGCCAAATCAAACCATGCGTGAGCTCTCTTTTCAAACACAAGCATGACTTTGTGTTTGTTTGATTATTCAACTCCTTTGTCTTCTATGGGATAAAGATACATGTGGTTGATTGAGCAGCCCAATTCCATATATTAATGCTTGATTTTTCTCAGCTCTTTCCATATCCAAACTTCTCGCTTTTTGGTATATTTTCTCTGGTATCTGCAAATAAAATATATATTCTTAGCCGGGAAATATTCGAGGCGATTTCGATAAAATAACAAATGATAGCGCGCTTTTATGGGGTATAATATTTGTGTAAAATCATGACTTATCAATCTCGAGAACCTTGAGATTGATTGAAAAGTAATTTCGAGAACTTGAAATTGAAGGGAATGTCGAGAGAGCAATTTTAGATTTCGAGAACTTAGATTTAGAGCAATTGAGAAACCGATTTCGAGAGCTTAGATTTCGAGCAATTTAGTAACCGATTTCGAGAATTTAGACGGATTTCGAGCTAAATATCGTGATGTGCAAAATTGAGATCTAAATATGGATTTTGTGAAAAATATCGAGAAGCTCGAAAATGTATTTAAGGATGGATTTCGAAAACTATGTCGAGGAATATGTCGAGGAGCTGAAAATTGAAACTAAAAGCAGATTTCGATAAATTTTTTCGAGAAGCCTAAAATTGAAATTAAGGGCAGATCTCAAAGGAAATTTCGAGTAGTGATAAATTGAAGACGATTTCGAGCAGGATATTGAGAAGAGCAGAGTTAAAACGCAGATTTCGAGCAATTTGAATCGCCAGAACTCGAGAAGTATCTCTTCTGCGAAAAGGGTTCCTGTTCGTCGTCAAATTCTGATCTGCAACTGAATTCACTGAAAAAAAAAAGCTAATAGTTTTGATCAAGGATAGTGGGAAAAGGATATTCAGTCGATTACGAGAAAAAAAATTGACAGTTCACGAAAAACAAATCAGAAATCTTCGATGAGTTTGATCCACGATTTCGGCTCTGATACCACTTGTTAGGCCGATTTATCCAACCTTGACATGATTCAAATTATTGGAATTACCTTAGATGATTAATTGCGGAAGCTAACGATTTGTAATACCAATAGGCGTGTCGTAGAGTTTAAACTACAGAACATAGGCATTGGGCCCGATATTACTAATATAAGCACAAGTTAGGTATATTTACAATTAGGTCCTAGATTAAGATAAACTACAGAACATAGGCATAAGACTAAAATGAACACAATAAAATATCTCTAACACAGTTCAGCCATTCCGAAAGGATTTAGGCGGCTTAGGGTCTTAGATGTGAAGCCCATCAAACTCGGTAAAATCCCCAATGATACGTATAAGTTGCTTAATTTGAGGCACATCCACTTGACGTTCAACTCGAAGGTTCTCCCTAGAGCTGCCAAAATAGCCCGCGGCTCGCGGGCCGGCCCGCCCCGACCTGCCTATGGGGTGGGGTGGGGTGGGATTTTTAAGGCACGCCAGAAGGCGGGCCGGGGCGGGCTGGCCCATTGACAACTCTAATTCTCCCTCAAGAGTTTTCCAGACTATGGAACATACAAACTCTCATTGTTGAGACATCTCAGGATGCTCTTGAAATCAAAGCAAACATATGGAAGATGCGCCATTTGAAACATATGAAGACGAATGTAACTGCCAAATTCTTCGAGCCAACAAAAGCTAGCGCAGAAGACGGAAGCAACCTACAAATACTTGCCAAGATATTACCTCACGAATGCACGGATAGAGTTCTCAAAGTGGCACGAAACGTGAGAAGAGTCAGCATTTGTGGGAAACTTGAATCCCTTACAACTGGAAGCTCATTCGATTACATGGCAAACCTGGAAAAGCTCGAGAAGTTAAAGCTTCAAAACGATGATGTATCTCCTGAAGCACCTTTCGAGGGCGCATTGTTTCGCCTTCCTTCACCTGACATGTTCCCCCCGCAATCTTAAGATATTGACGTTGTCCAGTACTTTCCTCAAATGGGATCGCATGCAAGTCTTAAGTTCTCTTCCCAATTTAGAAGTGCTCAAATTAAAGGACGACGCATTCTCTGGGAGTTATTGGGATACTGATGCTGCCGGCTTTCAACGTCTTACGGTCTTGTTCATCAAGGGCGCGAACTTAATCATTTGAAAAATGTCGGCTGGCATATTTCCTAAAATCGTTCATCTTGAGCTGCACAACTGCAACGATCTTCGAGAAGTTCCAACTGAATTCGCTAATAGGCGGAGCCTAAGTGTGCTGAGCTTGAACTACTGTCGAACGGGTGCTCGCTCGCCGGACGAAATCAAAAGGCTGAAGATGGAAGCTGATGCAAACGCCGAGTTCAGCGTGAATGTGTTCCCCCTACTATTAGGAACTAGTCATCTCAAAATCAAGGTATGGTATACAATTATCTGACCCCTACAGCATGTGTTTGATGTTAAGCAAATATGAGTTTTGATCGCGTGCGTGTATATTTAAATAAGAGTTCGTGCAAGTACGTCAAGTAATAATTAAAACGAATATATTATAACTAGAGTCACGCGCGATAGGCAGTGTACCTATCGTTAGTAATATAGCTATAGTGAATATCCGAGTATCGAACACGTGGAATAAAATGAATACTAGTATTAACCTATCGACTCGATATTTAGCCTAAATAAAATAGCAGGATTTGTTTATACTACGAACTAATTTACAGAGCAACTTAAAGGATTGGAAGATTAAGGAAGTACAACTAGAAAAAATACGAGTTACTTAAGATGACAAATATGTGTTCGGGATTCGAATCTCGCTGGGTGCTGTCGGCTAAGGCTACGGAATAACGCTCCTACGTGATTATCGACTAAATCGCAGTAATTTCCTACCCTCTCACCGGATTTGCTGTCGCCCTAAACGTTCGTGGGAAGTTAAATTTAGCGATTACTAGACGGCGAGGATCGAGTATTTGGTGTCGCCCTATACTCGAATCCTAACGTCTATGACCGGCCTAATCGTTATTTAGCTGTCGCCCTAAACGATGTACCATACATTCATATCAACACGACATATTGAGACAAAGAAGCAATATCATAGAACGATAAATAGTCGAATACACGTGTTCACGATTTTCCTACGCCTTAACTACGACATAACCCAACGTTCATCTACTCCCAAACACACAAGAGGATTAGCTACTCATATTAGGCAAAAAACAACGAGATTCAAAGGAAATGAGGATAGAGAACTCATAAAAACTTCCCTAAGTGAATATGATGTTTCTGAGGTGGAGCTCTCGTTCCTCGATCGACTAGGAGTGGCTTCATTGTTGGATCGTCCCTTGAGCTTCTCCGAATCACCGGGTTGCTTCTAGTGTTCCTCCTCCTCTCCTTTTCTCTAAGTTTTCGTCCCTATGAAGTTATGGTTGAGTTCTGAGAAGAACTCCCCTTTTATGCTTCGAATTTGGGCCAAAATCCTGAAATTTAGCACGTTCACGGCCACTTAACGGGCCTTCACGGCCGTGACAGATGAAATTAGGCTGACTTTTCATCTTTCTTAAACCATTCACGGCCTTTTGCATAATGATTCACGGCCATGACGGCGGCTTAAACCTTAAATCTTGACTTTCTGGAACGCGTCACGGCCTCTTGCATAACGAGTCACGGCCGTGAAGTAGTTAATGTTCCTTCGTTGAGCTCTCGGCCTCTCTGCACGGCCTCTCGCATGAGGTGTCACGGCCGTGAAGTGGTGAATATTTCGTTGTCGAACTCTCTGCCTCGTCTCACGGCTTCTTGCATGAGATGTCACGGCCGTGACAAGTTTCAGTGCATGCTTTCCATGTTTCTGCCGCGCTTCACGGGCTCTTGCGAGTAGAGTCATGGCCGTGAATTGACCTTCTCCAACTCTCTGTCGTCGTTCACGGTCTCTCGCATGAGGTGTCACGGCCGTGACACTTGTGACTTGTGCTTCTTAAGCTTACTGCCCATGTTCACGGCTTCTTGCAGGAATGTTCACGGCCGTGAATGATTCCTGGCAGCTTCATACTTGGCCATTTTGCGTCGTTTTTCGCCTCGTTTTCGTTTCTTTTCGCTCGATAACCGTTCGAAGGTCCTACAATATTTCTATAGGTGTAAATAGAGCCAAGAAATGCATGGAATAACCAGAAATATCCTATTACAACCCAGATAAACGTAACAATAAACGTATTAAAAATACGTTTATCAAACCTCCCCACACTTAAGCTTTTGCTTGTCCTCGAGCAAATTAACAACAAGAAGAGGTAACAAAATAGTGGCATGACCATTCACAATTCACCAACGCAGATGAAAAACACAAAATGGAATCAAGCATGCAATTATGGACACTGCAACAATAATCAGCACTTATCGACACGAATTTCCTTAGCACTACTAATCGAGATCCACACCTCGCAGGGATTCACTCAAATCACTCAGTGTATAGGCTAATAAATCGGTGAATCACTCAATTCATGCAATAATCTAGTCTCAACCATATGCTTGCAAGCCAATCGCACGTCTACTACTTAAAGCACTTAGCATGAATCAGAAGGTCTTTTTCGGGTTAAATGGGTGCAGACAGTAATGAGGTGGTAGTGGAATCACATATGAGTAGCAGTCGTGTCGGTCTTCATGTCATTTTCTAAAGCGCGCCAAGAATTAGCCTTTCAGGTTACGCCGTCTTCATTTCCTCTTATTTCTGCTGCGTTCCACTAAGCCTTTCTTCTTCCAAGTCTCAATATAAAATGATAATGTGGAATTTCTGAGACTGGAAGATTATCGAAGGAAAGGTTCTTTTCTTTCTTTTCGCAACAACTCATCCATTTTCTGCTTCACTTTCCTCCTTCCAGCGCCATTTCTCTCTTTTTTTATTGAACTCTTCGCATTGCGGCAGTGCGCTGCCCTTTTTCCTTGTTCAAGAGGGAGTTCTCGAATGCTTTTGGCGTTGTCTCGGGGCGTCATCCGACTGCGCTTTTCGACTTTGACATTCAACCTTCACTTCTACTTAACTCGGGTTCAAATGATCTCTGAAGGCTTATTTAGGTTAGCGGCTTATGAAAAACGAGGTTTAAAAAATAAAAAGGATTAGGCTCAAAGTGGCTAACTACGGTGATAAGTCGTGGTTGGGAACTTTGGCCGTGGACTTATTTCCTAATGCCTTCGTCATATTCGTACAGAACATACTATAAGCAATTTCAATGCGTATCAAACGAGCAAGTTCTAGAGAGACGTAAATTATGCACTACTCAAACAATCAAGAAAAATGAGCAAAAGCTCGTCTGCTCAAACTCTCACAACGGAACATGGGTTATGCGTGTGAATCTCTCAAAGTAACACTATATCTATTCATGCTGAAAAGATTAAATTACTGATGCATGTCTTTATCGCTCACTAGACTCCCTAGTATGCAATCCAACTTCGAGATGAACGCAAACAATCATGCCAGACTTCTATGGATTTAATAACCACAGCGCATCATAAAAATTTTCACGTAAATTTCCAACAAAATTCCAACAAAGTTCCCCATCCCCACACTTAAGATGCACGTTGTCCTCAACGTGTAAAATAAATAAAAGGAAGGTAAAAGAAGTTGAAAAGAACGTGACTCCCCTGAAAAAAATGGCGTGGTCCTTCCTCGAGCATTAGATGTAGTTGAGCATGGTTGTTGCACCTGAGTTTGAAATATTTCGAGTCGTAGTTTGAATTCGTGTCACGTTTCTTGAAAACACTCAAAAGAAAATTAAACGCACGGAGGAAATAATAAAAGATAACAAAATAAGTCATAGTCATCACAAGTAACATGAGTACTAGACCAACACGAAAGAGTACTAACAGAAAAACATAACAAACACTACTACAAAAGAGGCTATAGGCGACGGTTCTTTTGGGCTATAGGCGACGGTTTCATCGCGTCGCTGACAGCCCCGTCGCTGATACTCCAGAGAATAGGCGACGGTTGTAACCCGTCGCCTATACTTGACAATAGGCGACGGTTGTTTTCTAACAACCGTCGCCTATGAAGAAAAAAATTAAAAAAAAAATAAAAATCTAAACTCAGCACCACCTACCGTCGCCCTCTCCTCTCGCAGCGTCCAGATCATCCGGGCCACCAGATCCGTCGACAAAAAAGAAATTGTATAGCATCTGTCTATCTTCAACAACACTGTCCCAGATCCTCACCGCCACCCAGATCCGCTCAGATACCAGATCTGCCCCGCAACTTCCGAGCCCCAACCATCAGATCTAGCTCTCCGGCCACCAGATCCACCTCCGCCAGAATCGCAGATCTCGCACGCATCCAAAAAACAGCGTAGATCGCAAACTGCGGATTATAAAACGAAAAGTACAAAACGAAACAGAAAAATAAAAAACCTGAATTTCTCCACTGAAGAGGAATCGAAGAATCGGAATCATTGGACAGCAAATGACAAAGAGGGGCGTCTTAGTCCTGCCGCCGACGTGGTTGAACTGAAACCCCGTCAGAGCTTCGACGAGGGCGCTCTTGCCTTCGTCTGGTGACCCACGACGAGCACTGCCGACGCGTACCGAACAGCGTCGAGAACTCCTGAGAAAGATCGTGGAGGTCGTTGTAGGCCTTGTAAAGTGGAGAATTCCTGAGCAAGAGATGAGACGACGAGGGAGGTGGGTAGACGTGTGGCTTAGAGAGAGAGAGAGGGAGATGGTAGAGACGGCTGAAATGTAAGATATGTGATTAAGTTAGGGTTAGTAAAAAAATAGGCGTATAGGCGACGGGTTCGATAAACAACCGTCACATAAAATAACAATATTAAAAAATTTTAAAAAATAACTTAAGTATAGGCGACGGTTCTCTCTAAAATCCGTCGCTTATAGTTGTAATAAAACTATAGGCGACGGTTTCGGATAACAACCGTCGCCTATAGTTGATAAAATTTTGAAAATATTACGAAAACGCCACCGCGTGTATTATAGGCGACGGTTTTTTAGAAACCGTCGCCTAAAGTGCCGTCGCCTATGATATATTATGTACTAGTGAAAATAAACGAAACTAAGGTGGTGGTGGGGGCTGTGGTGGCCGCGGTCGAAGGTGAGCCATCGATTCTTGAGCAAGGCGAACTGACTCCTGTGTATGCTTCATCGCGGCGTCCATGGCTTGAAGAGCCAGCTCATACCGCTGTTGCCCTCGCGGTAGCGTCGGTGGGCTTCTTCTTTTCGACGCTCATACTCGTCCTGGCGGCGCCGTGTCTCCTCGTCACGCTGTAGTGCCTCCGCGTTGAAGCGTAGCATGTCCTAGCACAATGTGTGAAGCTCTGCGGCTGACGCGTAAGGAGCGACACCTGATGACTCGCCCTCCTGATAGCCGGAGGAATGGGAAGGTCCGGCAGTGTCTGAGTGAACCGGAATGGCCCCACACCCTCAATTTCTAGTGGCCGGGGAATGCATCGCCGAGGTCCGTCTGCCCACGGTAAACCTCGTGCCAGACGTAGACCTTGTTCGAGCGTGACCAGGTGGGAGCTTTGATCAACATCTTCATCTTCAGCATCATCTCCTCGTTCACCAGATTGCGGCCACCCACGATCGTCATCTCTGGTGGATTGGCTGGCCACAAGTTAAGCCCCTTGATAACCTTCATAACAAATGGCCCAACTGCGAGCTTCCCGTGACTACGAACATCCTCCTGGGCGCCAAAGGCGTGGGCCATTGCATCCCTAAGTGCACCGGTTGGCCGCGCTGCATCTTGGCTAAGTAGAACAGATCCCGAAGGCCAATCGCGCCGTGCGAGTCGCCCCGTGGTGTGAGCGAGGTAGACAACAGACGGTGAATGTAACGCAACCCCGGGCTCCAGACGAAGACGCCTTTGAGGTCTTCACACTAAAGTCAGGTTCACCGGGCCTAGCGAGTTCAGCCCAACAGGCCTGGCGCACCATCGAACTCGCAAGATAGTCCTTGTAATGCTTGCCTGGCGCCCAAAATATGGTACCGGGACTCCCAGCGCCTGGCAGAAATCGTCCACATCCATTATTTCCTCCTCATTAAATGCCCGGAATTTGACCGTGTTCACGCCGTATTCATCGTGGGAGAAGGTGGATAGGAACTCCAGGGTCAGCTCCTTGTACGCCGGCTCGTCAATGTGGAAGAATTCGAGCCATCCACTAAGCGATACGTACCCGGCCACTTGCTGGTCTATGTGATACTTTTCCAGTGTGTCGTGATCAATCTGATCGGTCGGAATGAACTGCGTATCTTTTAGCCGATCGTAACGGGCCTGGTGCGTGTCATCGTCAAACTGCCCCATAGACTCTAGTAGTGACGTCGTGCCTTGGTGTCGACGTGGACGACTCGTTGATGCAGCTGAGCGGCTTCGACCCATAGTACCTAGAAGTCCATATGTTAGTTGGCGAGAAAAAAGATAATCAACACAGCTCGACTCGACCAACGTAGCGACAAAATTGACAATTCTAAAACAAGAACAAATACAATTTCAAAGCGGCATTTTGTCGAACACAAAATAAACATGCTAAAATACTCCTTCAAAGCGCAATAATCGATTAACCAAGCACAATCTTCAACTCTAGATGATTAATCAATGCTTAACAAACCATAAAAAAAACAACCAATCTCGTCAAAAACTCCCAAAAATCCCTAATTTTCGAAATTAGGGTTCATCATCACAAAATGAAAAATTAAAGGACGAGATCAACAAATCTTGCAAGCCCGAAGTGTTTAAAGCATCAATCTATCCATGAGAGAGCAAAGTAAACACGAAAATCGATCCCAATCGCGAAAATCGCCTTTAAATCGAAAGTTAGGGTGGCGAGAATTCATACCTGTTGATTCTACCGAATTTAAAGTGAGAATCTGTGTTGTTCGTTGGTGTCGTCGGAATATGTTCGACGGAGGTGCCCGGAGTTGTGTTTGGGGATTGAATTTGGTGAGAAATTATCGATGGTGATTTTTTTTTCGGTGCGAGTGGACGAAAAGAGTGACGGAATGCTGTTTTGAAGGGTTTAAATCGCAGGGTTCACGGCCGTGAATGTTAATTCACAGGCCGTGAATAGGAGCAGAGGAGTATTTTCGTCTGAGTCACGGGCGTGACATTGCAGTCAATGGCCGTGACTGAGAGCAGTGAGTTAAGCCCTCCTACGTCACGGCCGTGACTGATAAGTCATGGGCTGTGACCGAATTAATTTAAAATTTTGTTTTTTTTATTTTTTATTTTTTTTATTTTTATTTTTATTATATATATATCAATATTTTTATTTTTTTTTTGTTTGTTTTTTTTTTTATTTCCCAAAGTGTCACGGCCGTGAGATGTAAGCCTCGGGCCGTGACTTGAGGCAGTGAGCGATATGGATTGTTGATCAAATCTTCACGGCCGTGAGTGATTAAGCACATGGCCGTGAAGTGCGGCAGTGGCCATTGTTACGTTCACGGCCGTGATTGGTAAGGCTATAGGCCGTGAGATCTGGCAATGCGTGTTGTCGCGCCAAGTCGCGGCCGTGACTTACGAGTCATCGGCCGTGACCGAAATTTTTTTTTATTATTATTTAATATATATTTTAACTATGATTGAAAACGCAATCGACGAATTTTTCGAGAACGATTTGCGCGAGGAAAAATCTGATAATCGACAAGGGGAATATCACTTTCTCACGCGGCGTCAAATCTTCCAAGTCAAAAATTCGTCTGTATCATTTAATGGATTTGCCGGGTATGATAATGATATTTTTGTGCCATTCATACCTATAAATAGATATTGGTAAAACAACACAATATCATCATCTACCATAAATCCCACGTCTTCAACAATCTTATTTTCGATATTCAGAGTTATCTAGCCACTATGAAGACAGCAGCAAGGTCGTGAGAATGAGAGAGAAGAATATGCAAGGATTCGTCATAATTTAGATATGATATCACTCTACCTTGCTCTCTTTTGGGTTTGTTTGGAGTTTTACTTGCTTTCGTGTGTTGGGTTATCACAAGGTGCACTTGTGTGTAACCGCCCTTATGAAGCAAAATAAACTATGGTTCTGTCTTTTGTGTTATTCGCAGTTTAGTTGCTTTCGTGTTGGACCTTCACACGTTGTAATGGTGTTGTAACCATCTTTTATGAAGTAAAACTATCGTTCTATCTCGTCTCTAGACTCTGTGCTGTGACCATCCTTAATATTCGCAATAAATTATTACTATTTAAAATTTTTAATGTTATTATTATTATTGTTATTGTTTTAATTAATTTAATATATAATTTTTTTTGACCTAAAACATAAATTGAAATACATTGGTTGCCTCCCAAGAAACGCTTCTTTTAACGTCTCAGCCTGACGTACCTCCTATGCTCTTATGCTGGCTGAAAGTCGAGGTATAAAACCTCCTTGTCGCTCAAGTCGTCCTCGCCTCCATGGTAATGCTTCAACCGATGTCCGTTCACCTTGAAAGTGCCTGTCCCATACCTGAAATCTCAACAGTACCATATGAGAAAACACGAGTGACAGTGAACGGTCCTGACCAACGTGATCTGACTTGCCAGGAAAAAGCCTAAGTCGAGAATTAAAGAGGAGGACTTGGTCCCCTTCTTGAGTTCTCGTCTGTGCCTAATTTTGCTATCATGGTAGGCTTTTGAACGCTCCTTATACATTCTAGCGTTATCATAAGCTGATAAACGCCACTCGTCTAGCTCATTAATTTGGAGCTGCCGCTTTCCGCCGGCTTTCCCCAAATCCATGTTCAATGACTTGATTGCCCAATAGGCTTTATGTTCGATTTCTACGGGGAGGTGGCATGCCTTCCCGTAGACCAATCTATACGGTGTAGTGCCTATTGGTGTCTTATACGCAGTCCTATACGCCCAAAGTGCGTCATTAAGCGTATTCGCCCACTCCTTACGGTTCCCATCAATAGTTTTCTCTAGGATACGTTTTAACTCACGGTTCACTACTTCTACTTGACCACTTGCTTGTGGATGATAAGGAGTAGAAGTGCTATGCTTAACACCATATCTTTCTAACGTACGTTCGAATTGGGTGTTGCAAAAAGGAGTACCCCTATCACTAATAATGCATTTAGGTGACCCGAATCGTGAAAACAATGCTCGTAGAAATCTAACAACAACCCTAGCATCGTTCGTGGGTAAAGCTTGCCCTTCCGCCCACTTGGACACGTAGTCAACAGCCACAATTATATATTTGTTGTTGTATGAACATAAAGTCTATGCCCCAAACATCGAACACTTCGCAAACTAAAATAAAGTTCTGTGGCATTTCATCGCGTTTAGAGATGTTACCTGCTCGTTGACATTGGTCACATGTGTTGACGTAGATATTAGCATCCTAAAAATCGTCGGCCAATAGAAGCCGCATTCAAGTACCTTTTGGGCGGTTCGATTAGCTGCATAATGCCCTCCGGTTGGTCCGCCGTGGCAATGCTCAATAATTTTCATTGTTTCGAGGAATGCAACGCACCTTAAGGGCAGAGTGGTCAGTGAAAACAATAACTTTCGATAAAATAAGGTATGACCTGAATTTATTGAAGGCGAACACGACGGCTAAAAGCTCCTTTTCGGTGGTCGTGTAATTTGCTTGGCCAGCGTCTAGCGTCTTACTCGCGTAATAGATCGGCCTGAAATGGTTGTCCTTGTGCTGCCCTAGCACGGCTCCCACTGCGTAATCACTTGCATCGCACATTAGTTCAAACGGTAACCCCCAATCGGGGGCAACCATAATAGGTGCTGCGATCAGTCGCTCCTTAAGCAAGTTAAAAGCATGCAAGCGTTCATCGTTAAACTCAAACGGAGCATCTTTCTCAAGTAATCTAGACATGGGTCGAGCAATCTTAGAGAAGTCCTTAACGAACCTACGATAAAACCCAGCATGTCCTAGAAAACTTTTAATTGACTTTACGTTCGAGGGGACAGGAAATTTCTCTATTGTGTCTAACTTAGCTCGGTCCACTTCGATTCCTTTAGAGGAAATCTTGCCAAAACTATACCCTCTCGAACCATAAAGTGGCACTTTTCCCAATTAAGTGCCAAGTTCGTATCCTCGCAACGTGCGAGTACGAGTTTCAGATTAGTAAGACAAATATCGAATGATGACCCAAATACAGAAAAATCATCCATAAACACCTCCATTACCTCACCTACCAACTCGTCGAATATAGCCATCATACATCGCTAGAAGGTGGCTGGAGCATTGCACAGACCAAATGGCATCCTTCGGTGCGCAAATGTGCCGAAGAGGCAGGTGAATGTGGTCTTCTCCTGGTCCTCAGGTGCAATAGGGATCTACAAGTATCCTGATAAACCATCAAGAAAGCAATAAAATGAGTTACCAGATAATTTTTCTAACATTTGGTCGATGAATGGTAAGGGAAAATGGTCCTTTCTCGTGGCGTCGTTCAACTTTCTATAATCGATGCAAACACGCCACCCGGTCACAATCCTCGTTGGAATCAATTCGTTCTTATCGTTAGTGACGACCGCCATTCCTCCCTTCTTAGGAACCACTTGGACCGGACTTACCCAAGCACTATCTGAAATGGGGTAAATCATCCCTGCATCAAGCAACATAATCACCTCCTTCTTCACGACATCCTTCATGTGGGGTTAAGTCGCCTTTGACGTTGGGCGACCGGCTTAAACTCGTCCTCCATCAGGATCTTGTGCGTACAGTAGCTCGGACTGATTCCCCTGATGTCATAAATCTTCCACGCTATCGCCTTCTTATGGGCTCTCAACACGTCCAAGAGTTGGCCCTTCTGTCCGTCGTCAAGGCTCGATGAGATGATGACTGGTAATCCTCCGTTGCTGCCAAGAAACGCATACTCGACCGGTGGCTCCTCGACCGAGCTCTTTTCCTTGTCTTCTTCGCTACTCTCGTCGATAGCTATGATGGGCTCGTCGACTTCCTCCCCACACTCATCGATCGCCATAACCATTCCGGTGTCCTCCTCACTCAAAACATGTGATAGACCTTGCACAGAAAAGAGAAAATCGTGCTCAAAGGCATCTAAGTAATAACATTTATCATCATGCTCATTACTTTTCTTCATCGATTCAGCCATATTGAACGTAACTTTCTCGCCATCTACCGTCAGAGTCAACGTCCCATTCCTAACATCTATCATAGTTTCGCCTGTAGCTAAGAATGGTCTACCTAGGATCAATGGGACGTTATCATCCTCCTCCATATCTAAGATAACAAAATCGGCAGGAATCACGAATTTACCCCTAACTAGGACATCCTCAATCACTCCTCTAGGGTATTTTAACGATCGATCAGCTAATTGAAGGCTCATCCTAGTGGGTTGTGGTTCACCTAGTCCTAAGTGGTTAAACATGGAATACGGCATTAAATTTATGCTAGCTCCTAGATCAGCTAAATCACGTTCAACAACTAAATCTCCTATAAGGCAGGGAATAGTAAAACTCCATGGGTCTTTGAGCTTCTTTGGCATCTTGTTCTGGAGTATTGCCGAGCACTCCCCTCGTAGACATACCGTGGAGACATGTTCGAGCTTTCTCCTGTTCGTCAATAGGTCCTTCAAGAACTTGGCGAAGCTCGGCATCTGCGTAATAGCTTCAACAAACGGTAAGTTAATATGTAATTCTTTACACATATTCATAAATTTACCGAACTGCGCCTCGTCTCTGTCTTTCTTCAGCCGAGCTGGGTAGGGGATCTTTGGCTGGTATGGCTTCACCGGTGGTCGTTCGATCTTCTTTGCCTTTCCTTTTTCAGGCTCGACCTTCTCCTTCTCAGCCTCGTTCTTCTCGACATCGTTGCCTTTGCTTTCCTCCACTTCTGGCTTGTCATTGCCCTCAAAACTGGCATTCTCAGTCGACTTCTTTTTGGAAGAGACCTCTTGCAACTCTCTTCCGTTCCACAGGGTCACTGCTTTACAATATTCCTTAGGGTTTGGCTCGGTGTAACTTGGAAGTGATCCCTGAGTTCGCTTAGCCAACTGCTTTGCCATCTGGCCCACTTGTTGCTCCAATTTATTGATAGAGGCGTCGGTGTTCTGGGCACATACTTCTATGTACTCCTCCATCTTATTCATTCGACTCTCGTGGGCTTGAGTGGTGTTGCTGAAATTTGTGAGGAGCGTCTTCATCATATCCTTCATCTCCCTCATATCATCGGATCCCGACCCCGCAGACGCGTTCTGATACTGACGTGATGTTCCTCCTTGGAGACCAGATGGTCTAGGTTGGAATCCTGGTGGCCCTTGACAATGGTTGTTTTGGTTCCCATACGCCAGATTTGGATGCGCTCGAGGTTGAAAACTCCGTTGGCCTTGGTAATTCCCCATATAGTCCACGTGCTCTAGTGATTACCCTAATTGGCACTCTGAGGTCTCATGAGCTGCGCCAAAAATCTCGCACTGTTGGTGTGTACGGCTTCTGAGGTGATAGGGTTGTCATCACGACATGGACGGGCTGTGTTTGCCCGGCCTTCGGAAGTAGTGTGTTGATCACCGTCTGGAGCTGGGAATTAGTAGTTGCGATCTGTTGTTGCAGCGCCTCGAACTTGGCATTTGCAGCGGTCTCCTCGCTCACCCCAAACACTCCTGGAGTCTTTATCCTCGCATTGCTTCTCATGAAGCTGTTCCTTGGGTAGTCTTCGATTAGATTCCAAGCGTCTGTGGCATTGAGCTTCATGAGCCCTCCTCCCGCGGCTCCGTCTAGCATATGAACGGTTTGATCATTGAGGCCCTCGTGAAATCGATTGATCGGCAGCCTTCGACATCCCGTGTTGTGGGCATTTCTTCAACAGGGACTTGTACCTCTCCCACACCTCGTAGAGATTCTCTGAATCCTTCTGGTGAAAAAGGAAAATCTCCTTCTTCAACCTTAATACCTTTGACAATGGGAAGTAATGGCCGATGAATGTTGCTCGCAGCTCTTCCCACGTAGTGATTGATCTTGGCGGTAGCATCTCCGACCAGTCCTTTGCCCTGTACTTGAGTGAGAATGGAAACAACATTATCTTGATCGCATCACTCGAGACCCCATTAATCTTGATGGTATCCGTTACTGTCAGAAAGGCCTTCAGGTGGGAGTACGGATCATCATCAGGATTCCCCTCAAACTGGGCCGTCTGAAAGATCATCTGAAGCCAAGCATGCTTCAGCTCGAAATTGTTGTTCTCAATCGGTGGAATCACAATCGCCGATTCGGTACTGCCTAGAGAGGCGCTCTTGAGTAGATCTTGTAGAGATTGTTCTTCTTCTTGGTCATGGTGGACGGGTACTCTACGGTCTGCCATCTCGACTTCTGTCTCTCGACCGTCTACAGATGCCTCTGTTCGAGAATTCTCTGCCGACTCCTGAGAGTTGTCCTCTGAGTAGCTTACTAGCACTTCTTGATAGTTACTAGTCGTGCCTTCGGAATTGTATCTAAGTTGCCTTCGTACCTTCAATCAGCGAAACTGAAATTTAGCGAAGAACTAGATAAATATGTCGAAAAGGTAACGGACTAATAATGATGTAGGAGACAAATAATGCAATTAACGAAAAATGAGAAAATGTAAAATAAAATAGCTAAATTACCGAACTAGGGTGTTCCTAATATCAATCTATTCCCCGGCAACGGCGCCAAAAACTTGATCGCGTGCGTGTATATTTAAATAAGAGTTCGTGCAAGTACGTCAAGTAATAATTAAAACGAATATATTATAACTAGACTCACGCGCGATAGGTAGTGTACCTATCGTTTGTAATATAGTTATAGTGAATATTCGAGTATCGAACACGAGGAATAAAATGAATACTAGTATTAACCTATCGACTCGATATTTAGCCTAAATAAAATAGCAGGATTTGTTTATACTACGAACTAATTTACCAGAGCAACTTAAAGGATTGGAAGATTAAGGAAGTACAACTAGAAATAATACGAGTGACTTAAGATGACAAATATGTGTTCGGGATTCGAATCCCACTGGGTGCTGTCGGCTAAGGCTACGGAATAACGCTCCTACGTGATTATCGACTAAATTGCAGTAATTTCCTACCCTCTCACGGATTTGCTATCGCCTAAATGTTCGTGGGAATTTAAATTTAGCGATTACTAGACGGCGAGGATCGAGTATTTGCTGTCGCCCTATACTCTAATCCTAACGTCTATGAACGGCCTAATCATTATTTAGTTGTCGCCCTAAACGATGTACCATACATTCATATCAACACATAGACATATTGAGACAAAGAAGCAATATCATAGAACGATAAATAGTCGAATACACGTGTTCACGATTTTCCTACACCTTAACTACGACATAACCCAACGTTCATCTACTATCAAACACACAAGAGGATTAGCTACTCATATTAGGCAAAACGACAATGAGATTCAAAGGAAACGAGGATAGAGAACTCATAAAAACTTCCCTAAGAAGTGAATATGATGTTTCTGAGGTGGAGCTCTCGTTCCTCGATCGACTAGGCGTGGCTTCGTTGTTGGATCGTCCCTTGAGCTTCTCCGAATCACCGGGTTGCTTCTAGTGTTCTTCCTCCTCTCCTTTTCACTAAGTTTTCGTCCCTATGAAGTTATGGTTGAGTTCTGAGAAGAACTCCCCTTTTATGCTTCGAATTTGGGCTAAAACCCTGAAATTTAGCACGTTCACGGCCACTTAACGGGCCTTCATGGCTGTGACAGATGAAATTAGGCTGACTTTTCGTCTTTCTTAAACCATTCACGGCCTCTTGCATAATGATTCACGGCCGTGACGGTGGCTTAAACCCTAAATCTTGACTTTCGGGAACGCGTCACGGCCTCTTGCATAACGAGTCACGGCTGTGAAGTAATTAATGTTCCTTCGTTGAGCTCTCTGCCTCTCTTCACGGCCTCTCGCATGAGGTGTCACGGCCATGAAGTGGTGAATATTTCGTTGTCGAACTCTCTGCCTCGTCTCACGGATTCTTGCATGAGATGTCACGGCCGTGACAAGTTTCAGTGCATGCTTTCCATGTTTCTGTCGCGCTTCACGGGCTCTTGCAAGTAGAGTCACGGCCGTGAATTGACCTTCTCCAACTCTCTGTCGTCGTTCACGGTCTCTCGCATGAGGTGTCACGGCCGTGAGACTTGTGACTTGTGCTTCTTAAGCTTACTGCCCATGTTCACGGCTTCTTGCAGGAATGTTCACGGCCGTGAATGATTGCTGGCAGCTTCATACTTGGCCATTTTGCGTCGTTTTTAGCCATTTTTCGTTTCTTTTCACTCGATAACCGTTCGAAGGTCCTACGATATTTAAATAGGTGTAAATAGAGCCGAGAAATGCATGGAATAACCAAAAATTTCCTATTACAACCCAGATAAACATAACAATAAACGTATTAAAAATACGTTTATCAAGTTTCCTAACTGTGTGTTTTTTCTTCTGTGTACAAGTAGAAGAGTTGGCCGGCGAAGAAGATGTTTGATTATTTGTCGTTTGTAATTGATAAATTTGAATAATTGTTGTTTGAATAATGATTGTGTTAGAAAATTTATAATATAGTTGATTTTATAAATTATTTATGTGAATGAGGAATTGAGCTTCGAAATTAAATATTATTGGGCTTCGAGTTGGCCCAATAACGGCCCGAATTCTAGAAGGCTCAACTTCTAGAAGGCCCATGTAGGGGCTAACCATTACTCAAGTTAATGGCTTTGATTAAATGTTGGAGTTGGTTAAAACCACTTAAACATTATGTCATCTAATTAAAAATAAAATAATATTTCTATAATTATTTTTTGGTTCTATAAATAGATTATTAAACCTAAGAAAAATAACAAGGAAAAAAAACACAAGAAAATAAGAAAATAATTCCTAAAATATTTTCTCTGCAATCGTTCTTATCCCGTTCGTAGTCGGTGTGTTTTTGTGCTAAACGAACGCTGAGTTTTTCGAAGTATCCTGGGAAATAGACGCTCGTTAAAACCTCTAGCAAATACGTGAGGGAGCGAATCTATTTTAAGGAAATTTTGTGCTACACAATCTTCGAATATATATTTTTCTTTTCCCGACCAACAATCTTAAAATAGATGGACGATCCCACGAAGATGTCAGACAACGTGGACTCCCCCAACAACCAAGGTTCTACCGGGAATGATGTCGCTCTCCCAACTGCTGTTGTTATCCCCACTGCCATACCTACGGTGGCGAAGTCAAACGTACCGATCGACCACTTAGAGAAGCCGGAGAAGTTTACGGGGACAGCTTCAACGTTCAAACGATGGCAATTGAAGATGTTGTTCTATCTCAACAGGCTCAACCTGGCGACGTACCTGAATGAGGACAAGCCCAAGGTGCCCAAAGGCGTAACGATCCGGAGGTGGTGACCGCTGTGGACGCATGGAAGCACTCCGATTTCTTATGTCGTAATTACATCTTGAACGCGCTGGGCGACACTTTATACAACGTATATTGTGGGATGGAAATGGCTAAGGAATTATGGGAGTCGCTAGAACGAAAATATAAGTCGGAGGATGCCGGCACAAAGAAATTTGTTGTCGGATGATTCCTTGATTATATGATGGTTGATTCGAAGACTGTTATCAGTCAAGTGAAAGAGATTCAATTGATTTTGCACGACATCCTTGCGGAAGGGATGATTTTGAGTGAATCTTTTCAAGTGGCGGCTATTATTGAAAAGCTGCCTTCCGGTTGGAAAGACTTCAAAATCTATCTCAAGCATAAACGCAAAGAGATGTCTTTGGAGGACCTGATTGTTAGACTTCGTATCAAAATAAGACAACAGAGGGTCCGAACGGAGAGTTACGAACTCATCCGAGCCCAAAGTGAATATGCTTGAGCATGGCTCTAAGAAAGGCAAGACTGTCGATAAAGGCAAAAAGAAGCTCGGGGCTGCCGGAGGTGTCTCGAAGCAAAAGCACAAATTTACGGGAAAGTGTTTTAATTGTGGTAAATTGGGCCACAAGTGAGCCTGTTGAAGGAGAAAAGATCTACATGGGCAACTCAGCTGCTGCTACCGTCGAGGGTAAAGGAAGTGTGCTGCTCAAAATGACTTCCGGGAAATTATTAACGCTGAAAGATGTGTTATATATTCCGGAGATACGAAAAAATCTAATTTCGGGATTCTTGTTGAACAAGCATGGTTTTCATATTGTTATTGAATCCGTCAAAGTGATTTTGTCTAAGTCGTGTGTGTTTGTTGGTAAAGGCTACGCCTGTGATGGTTTGTTCAAGCTGAATGTAATGACTATTGTAAATGAGAATAAAAACGTTCTTCCGTTTACTTGCTTGAATCTTCCAATTTGTGGCACGGTAGATTAGGTCACGTTAATTTTGAATCGATACGTCGATTAATTAAAATGGACCATATTCCAACATTCGATATTAATTCGAAACACAAATGCAAAATTTGCGTTGAAGCAAAAATGACGAGATCGTCTTTCTCCTCGATAGCGAGAAGTACCGAACCGCTTGAATTGATTCATAGCGACTTATGTGATTTGAAATACGTTCAAACATGTGGTGGCAATAAATATTTTATAACATTTATTGACGATTGCACCAAATATTGCTATGTTTATTTGCTTAAGAGCAAAGACGAAGCATTAGAGAAATTCGTTCTCTACAAACCGAAGTTGAAACGCAACTCGGCAAGAAAATTAAAAGATTGAGAAGTGATCGAGGCAGAGAATACGAAGCGCCAATTGGGGGCTTCTGTGTGGAACATGGTATCGTCCATGAAGTGACCGCCCCGTATTCACCTCAATCAAACGGAGTGGCCGAACGAAAGAATCGCACATTAAAAGAAATGATGAATGCGATGTTACTGAGTTCAGTTCTACCGCCTAATATGTGGGGCGAAGCTATCTTGTCGAGTAATTACCTATTAAATAGGATACCTCGAAAGAAAATGAATAAAACTCCATATGAATTATGGAAAGGAAAGACGCTTTCGTACCAACATTTGCGAATGTGGGGGTGTTTGGCAAAGGTAGCCGTACCTACGCCTAAAGCGGTGAAAATTGGTCCTAAAACGGTGGACTGTATTTTCATAGGATATGCACTCAATAGTACGGCATATTGGTTTCTTGTCTATGATTCGAAAATTCCGGATATTCACAAGAACACGGTCATGGAATCAAGGAATTCATGTTTCTTTGAAAATATATTTCCTTCTAAATCCCGTGATGGATCCGGTTCATCTAAACGAGATGATATAGAAACCCAGATTCCTAGTGCGGTTCATGATATTGAACCAAGACGAAGCAAGCGTGCCCGAATAGAAAAATCTTTTGGTGACGACTTCGTTACATATTTAATTGAAAAGGAACCACTAACTTATGACGAGGCAGTGAGCTCCGTGGACGGGCCTTAATGGAAAGAAGCCATAAAGAGGGAGATTGATTCTATTTTGCAGAATCATAACTGGGAGTTAGTTGATCTCCCAAAGGGGATGTAAACCTTTAGGATCAAAATGGATTTTAAAAGGAAAATGAGACCACACGGGTCTATAGAAAAGTATAAAGCCAGACTTGTTATCAAATGATACAAGCAACGCGAAGGTTTAGATTACTTTGACACATATTCTCCTGTGACGAGGATAAATTCAATAAGGATGATACTTGCTATCGGGTCCTTAAGAAATTTGGAAGTACATCAAATAGATGTCAAAACAGCTTTCTTAAATGGTGAATTAGACGAAGAAATCTATATGGAGCAACCCGAGGGTTTTCGTGCTCCTGGAAGCGGAAAGAAAGTATGTAGATTGATCAAATCTTTGTATGGGTTGAAACAAGCCCCTAAGAAGTGGCACTAAAAGTTTGATCACGCGATGATCAACTACGGCTTTAAAATCAACGAGAGCGATAAATGCGTTTACTCAAAGGAAACAGGCGATGACTACGTCATTTTATGTCTATATGTGGACGACATACTCATTGTTGGTAGTAACGACAAAACGGTCATGTCTACCAAGGATATGTTAAATCCAAAATTTGACATGAAAGATATGGGACTTGCGGACGTGATTTTACAAATTAAAATCATAAGAACGAGTAATGGTCTTGTTTTGAGCCAAGCTCATTACGTAGACAAAATTCTCGAAAAATTCCGCAAGGGTGATTCTGGTGTTGCTAGAACGCCATTAGATCGAAGCGTTCATTTGTCGAAAATCGCTGCGAGGCTATTGGTCAAGTAGAATACTCCCGGATTATCGGAAGCTTGATGTATCTAATGAGTTGTACTAGGCCAGATATTGCTTATGCTATAAGCAAACTGAGTTCGTATAGGAGCAATCCAAGTGCGGATCATTGGACTGCTATAATACGGGTTTTGAGATACTTAAGGTATACTCGAGACTATGGATTACAGTATGTCGATATCTGGCTGCGTTAGAAGGCTACACAGATGCGAACTGGATATCCGATATGAAGGATTCTAAGAGCACAAGCGGCTATGTGTTTACACTCGCTGGAGCTGCTGTGTCGTGGAAATCCTCGAAACAAATGGTTATAGCAAGATCCTCAATGGAATCCGAGTTTTTTGCCTTGGATAAATGTGGAGAAGAAACTGAATGGCTACGCCATTTCTTAGAGGATATCCCAAAATGGAAAAAGCATGTGCCGCCTATATGCATACACTGTGATAGTCAATCGGCGATTGGACGAGCACAGAGTACTATGTATAATGGTAAGTCGAGACACGTCTTCGACATAATACCGTTAGGCAACTGCTCTCAACTGGGGTTATCTCGATTGACTATGTGAAATCTACGGATAACATTGCGGATCCACTAATCAAAGGGTTAAATAGAGATGCAGTTGAAAGGTTGACGAAAGTGATGAGCTTAAAGCCTTAAAATATAAAAGTGCTAAGAAGGAACAGCCTTAAAATATTTATGTGACTGGAGATCCCAAGATCTAGGTTCAAAGAGACAACCTAATATTAGGACTTGGTATCACTGTTGGGGATAACCCCGCTCATTCCTGTCAAGAAACAGTGATGACGGAAAAAGGTTAGAATTATGATGCTTTAATGACTATCATAGAGTATTGATAGAAAATACTTGCGACGTGAGAAGTCACCTATGTTAGGGAGAAGTGGGGCCGCTTCAAAGGAGAACTGAAAGGCTTAGTTCTTTAGAAACCCTCGCAGAATCAGGACGTGTCCATGGCCATAATGGACAAAACCATGAGAACGGAACACTGGAAAAATGGTCTCTATGTATTGTACGTGGGTTCGTTTACACGAAAAGCGGGACAGTTCAAAGACATCGCGTTCTACTGGACTGCAGTAAACCAAGCGTGCATACAAGGAGGAAGTTCAAATGGTAAAACATATTATCCTCTATGCAGAGTATCATTCATTAAATTAGAAAAAAACTTTAACCAAACAATTCTCATTCATGTGGGGGATTGTTAGAAAATTTATAATATAGTTGATTTTAAAAATTGAATGAGGAATTGGGCTTCGAAATTAAATATTATTGAGCTTCGAGTTGGCCCAATAACGGTCCGACTTCTAGAAGGCCCAACTTCTAGAAGGCCCATCTAGGGGCTAACCACTACTCAAGTTAATGGCTTTGATTAAATGTTGGAGTTGGTTAAAACCACTCAAACATTATGTCATCTAATTAAAAATAAAATAATATTTCTATAATGATTTTTTTGCTTCTCTAAATAGATGATTAAACCTAAGAAAAATAACAAGGAAAACAAAACACAAGAAAATAAGAAAATAATTCCTAAAATATTGTCTCTGCTATCGTTCTTATTCCGTTCGTAGTCGGTGTCGTTTTTGTGCTAAACGAACGCTGAGTTTTTCGAAGTATCCTGGGAACTAGACGCTCGTTAAAACCTCTAGCACATACGTGAGGGAGCGAATCTATTTTAAGGAAATTGTGTGCTACACAATCTTCGAATATATATTTTTCTTTTCCCGGCCAACAGATTGCCTTGTCGCACTTTGTTTCCTCTTTGATTGATTGTCCGTCCGCTTTGTTCTAAGTTTGCTCAAATGTTATGTTGAGAAGTTTGCTTTGTTGTAATAATAACTCAACTTCTGAGAATGCTGCGTTATTCTCTTTTCAGCTCAGCATTGACGTTTTCAACTTTCATATATATTTCCAACGCTCGAAACTAATTCCTCAGTCCTCTCTAGGGGTGTTCCTTCAGCACATACCGTATTGAACCGAATCGAAATTTCGGTATTTTTCGGTAAATTCGGTTTCGAAATTTAAATAATAATAATAAAAAATTCGGTAATAATTAAATTAATACGTATATTAATATAATTATAATTTTATTATCAATATTAAAATAATAAAATATATTTTAATTTTAAAATTTCCCGAATTTCGAAAAATATAAGATATGCATATCATTTTAATCGTCGTGAAACAAACAATAAATTAGATGCATTAATTTTATTATGTAAACCACATGAGTATCGCCCCTCATCCAATTTCTATATGAGCGTCGCCCCCGGTTGAGATCCTCTATTCCACTTTCTGTATTCCACTCCGTATTCCAACGAACGAAAATCGTTACACCTCTCCCGGACAAGTGTTAAAACACACATAAATATCATTACACCTATAAATTTCATTACAACAAGTGTTTAAACAAAAAAAAAACCTCATTATTACGTATTTTTCTATTTTAATATATAATACTAATTTTTTCTACTCCATATTAGAAAAATACGTAATAATGAGGTTTTTTTTGTTTAAACACTTGTTGTAATGAAATTCATAGGTGTAACGATGTTTACGCGTGTTTTAACACTTGTCGGGGGAGGTGTAACGATTTTCGTTCGTTGGAATAAAGAGTGAAATACAGAAAGTGGAATAGAGGATCTCAACATGTGGCGACCCTCACTTTCTAATCATACTTAGTGGCGGATTTTCGCAACGTAAGTCGCGGAAGACCCGTCTAACAAAAACTTTTTCCTACGATATGATATATTACGACAAAACGTAACCTACATCGTCATAATCATACAAGGCCGAAGCCCCCAAAAATATTTGCAATACCCAAACCATCCTAACATCACTCCGCAGGTCGTCATCCATGTACAGCCTTGCCCTCAAAAGACCCTGGAGTACCGCCATCAGCCCGCCTTAGTCGTGACGTTTCTCAACGTCCGACTCTATCGTACCTACAACACATACAACGTGGAATGAGCTTATAAAGCTCAGTAAGTGAAAACCATGCATGCAATGCACGTGACCTAAATAGCGAAGGCATTCGCGCCAATGCTATTAACTCCTCACATCCTTCTTGACCTTTCATAACATATTTGGACCCCTTCGGCTTTCAATCTTACTATGCACCATATGGAACTCAAACCCCTAAGGGTATGATTAAGTGACAGTACACACAGTGGGAGGCTAAACCCGAGTACTCCATCTGTGCTTATCCCTATGGTGCCTTTCAATCCCAATGCGGTCCAGACTGAGAGGCTAATAGTGCCTTTCAATCCCAATGCGTTCCCATTGAGAGGCTAACCTGGGCACACTAATTTCGTTTAACCCTAAGGCGCCTTTCCATCCCAATGCGGCCTGACACGCGGGCGCTTCTCACTGGTAGCTTACTACGAGGTCGCCAACACTCGAGGTTCCCTCGGTGCCGCTCATACCCTCGAGTCGCATCCTCCAGGTTGCATCTCCCGCTACGGGGTATTTACCTGCCTCTCGTGAATCAGGCAGTCGGCCTCGTGAATCGCCGTAATATATTTATTTACCTGCCTCTCGTGAATCAGGCAGTCGGCCTCGTGAATCGCCGTAATATATTTATTTACCTGCCTCTCGTGAATCAGGCAGGCGGCCTCGTGAATCGCCGTAATATATTTAGGTATTTACCTGCCTCTCGTGAATCAGGCAGTCGGCCTCGTGAATCGCCGTAATATATTTAGGTAGCATAGAAGAGCCGTGACTCATCATTGAGTCGACACAAATGCCCATATCGGCAAATATACATATCGCTTTTAAGCGATCTTATACTCATGCACGCTCTCTTTCCTGACTCTTACACTAGTCGTGCGTGCATATTCTCATGCCATGAATATGCGTGTCATGTCGTCGTATAACGAAATTAAAGCACGTAAGAACTCAAATAAAATTATATAAGCACATAAACACGTCACATAAAATCATAAAAAGCATATAACACATAATTTCATGCACATAAAAATTATGTGTTGTAGTTGCGATTTCCAGTTACCTGGTTTCCTTAGCTTATCGTACGGTAAATTGTTAATCTTCAAACCCTAAGTATGGAAACATATAAAATTAGGGTTTGTTAGTCTAATTATAGTTTCACTAAAATGGCTTAATTTAGAAAACCCTAGTTTCACTTTTATGAATTTCGACACCCTATTAGACATGATTCCAAGTTAATTAAATAGTACACAGAATTTAAAATAAACTTCGAAATGATTGACCAAAGTTCTTGAGTTAAAGTTTCTCTCGGCCTTTCTTCTTTTCCGACGGCTTTGTATGCTAATGAGGATTTTCTTTTATTTTCCCCTTTCCTTCTTTTTGGTTCTTATGTAATCGTTTTATCTAATTTAATTAATAAAATATTTAAACAAATGAGTGGTGAAATGACAATTAGGTGACTAATTTATCTCATATGTTAAGGAATAGCTACGTGTCCCTTTAGGCATTTAACTTCCTCTAGTTATGATTGATCCAAACCTTACTCTCGTAATTTATAAATCTCGAGATCAAAGGTTTCGAGATTTCAAGATTTCGAGCTTTTCTTATTTCGTTAGTGTTCTCTTTCGACATCTTCTAATCTCGGCATATTTGTTCCTTCGAAATTCTAATACATCGAAATTCTTATCTAGCCTTTCGACATCTACATATTTCGATTTTCGACATCATGTTTTAATTTCGAATTCGACCTTCTTTCGGAAATTATTAATCTCGAGTCTTAAAAGATCATCGAAACATCAGAAAAATTCAACCTTCTTCTCGACATCATTTATTCTATCCAAAATTCAAATTCAAACCCCAATAAACAATAAATATCATCGAAACATATATGGTCGAATTCTTCTTCAAAAATCATTCTAAACCCCGAAAGTAGTACCCTAAGAATTTATCCTATGACCTTTTGAAAATATTTTCAAACTCAAAACGATAAAACATCACAAAAATATTCAAATCCTCATCAACCCTAAGCATACGAAAACTTATAATTATATGGGCAGAACCTAAATCAATCATGAACATAAACCGTGGTCTCCAGAACTCGAACTCCCTACTATGATTAACGTATATACTTGAAACTCCAACTAATCTATATAAGCACGTAAGGTAGTAAAACATAAAATTGTGTTGCGGATGCTACCTTCCTTGGTTCTTAATTTTCAGATAATCCTAACTTCCCAAGCTTGGCCGGTTATTCTTGATGGAGTTTGCTTTGTTTTCGTTAAAAATGGCCTTTCCTTTTTGTTCCCAAACGTTTTCTCTAGTGAAATGATAAATGCGTGTATATCTAATGTGTTGGGAAACGTATATTAGAAATCGAGGGGTCCTTCCTAAAACCAATTGGTAATAGGAGGAGAAAGCCTCTTATATATATACTAGTTTCAAGAGCTTGAATTATCCGATGTGGGAGGAAACCCACTTAGAATCTCAACACGCCCCCTCACGTGTGGCATGACTGGCCTAACACGTGGACATATGAATCGGGTGACGGTGAGCGGAAGCTCGCTCTGATACCATATTAGAAATCGAGGGGTCCTTCCTAAAACCAAATTTCTAATAACGTAATTAAAGCCATAGTAGTGACGTTGTTTTCCCTTTTGGTTAGATAAAGTTCTTATTTTATTAATTTATTAATAGTTATACTTATCTCTTTTGGTATATGTGTCGATTGCATCTCCCTATTATATTTATCATTCAATTGATTTCTCATTCTCTGTTAATCAATCGATCGATTTCTAGCTTTTAGACCAATCGGTCGATTCTTGGTTTTCATCACTATCCATCGAAACTAATCCATGTTATCTCATAGTCGCCGAGTCATACCATAGATTAATATATTAATATCATTTAAAAATTCTAACTCTTGGCATCATGTTATAAATCATAAATCATGTAGTACGTCTAGAAGATTATAGTACATGTAACATGGAATTATATAAACATATAAGTCACTTAGTATGAGATCACATAGGCATATAATACATATATCAAGTAATTCACATAACACACAAGCCATGTAAAGTACTAAAATAATAGTACATTTATTACCAAATAATTTGTGTGACATACTTATTCTCCTATATTCTTAACATCTTTATCTAATTAATCCAACAAGGTTTCTAAGTAAACACTCTCCACCATTACTTTTATTGTAAATCCCGTAATTAATTTTTACGGGTATTACACAACCCGTCGCCCCTCATCGAAGGGGCGACGTTGATGTGATTTATATAATAAAAATTAATAAACGCATCTAATTTATGGTTTGTTTCACGACCATTAAAATGATATGTACATCTTATATTTTTCGATCTTCGAAAATATTTAATTATTTTAAATTTATTTCCATTTTAGAATTTTTTAATTTATGAAAATAAAAAATATTTTCGAATATCAAAAATTAGAAGATATGATTATCATCTTAATCATCATAAACAAACAGTGAATTAGATGTGTTTATTGATTTTTATTAAGTAAATCACATGAGCGTCGCCCCTCATCCAATTTCTATATGAGCGTCGCCCCTCATTGAAATTGGATGAGGGGCGACGCTCATGTGATTTACATAATAAAAATTAATAAACGGATGTATTTATGGTTTACGATGATTAAAATGATATGCATATCTTAATTTTTCGATATTCGAAAATATTTAATTGATTTTTTAATTTTATTCCAATTTATGTATTTTTTTTAATTTGTAAAATATATATATATATATATATTTTTGAATATCCAAAAATATAAGATATGGATATTATTTTAATCCTCGCTAAACAAACAATAAATTAGATACGTTTATTGATTTTTACTATGTAAATCACATGAAATAACGATGCTTTTATGATCGTTGATAGTTGCAATTTTTGTAATCCATTCGTATAGTGGAATTTTGCCCTGAAGGCGCGTAGCAAGTTGAAGAACTTGTTGCATATTCTAAAATCCATGTGTGCGTCGTGTTTACTAAGTTTTTATTTTTATGTTGTGCCAAAACTGTGTGATCTCGAGTGTTGCTTCAACATTTAAGGTTTTGCTTTTTAACTTAGATCGAATCTGCATCTGGGCCACTTCAGAAACCTTTACGCTACACATGTAAATCTCAACTCACATTCGAGCCCCATCGATTTATATACGAAAGCATGGATAGCATCTACGATGTTGATGTTTGTTTCTGAGAAAAACCCGAGCTTTCATATATGTGTAAATCTCAACTAACGTTCGTTTGATATAGGTGGATATAGGTGGATATATTTTAAAATACAATATCAACGAAATCCGTGAAAAGCCATAAACAAATAACTTATACCCATGTAAAGATACTTGTAATCAACGAATCAAGACTTAAGTTGCAAGCCTTGGACTTAGGTTAATTAGTTCATTCGAGGATGTTGGGTAGTGCAAACTACTATCCCACATCGATTAAATCAAAGAAAAATAGTGGGTTTATAAGCTTGTGGGTTCACTCCCTCTATTGCCAATTGGTTTTAGAGAGGAACCCCACAAGCTTATAACGGGCTTGGGCTTGGGCTGGAATTGGTCGATAAAAAATCCCTACATGGTGCGGTGAGCGTGGACGAAGGCGTGAGGGTGCCTTCAGACAGAAAAATTCTAGCTCGGATACGGTGTGGGTGGTGTGTCCCCGGCCCTTGGAGAGACGATTGGTGAATCTGCGATGAGAAGCGCTTGGTGCAGGGATTGCGGTAGAAGCGCGAGGCGCAGATAATCGTCGTAAGGGAGGCCCGGTGTGTGGTCTAGAGTTTGAGGGGAGGTTTGTTGGGTAGTGCAAACTACTATCCCACATCGATTAAATCAAAGAAAAATAGTGGGTTTATAAGCTTGTGGGTTCACTCCCTCTATTGCCAATTGGTTTTAGAGAGGAACCCCACAAGCTTATAACGGACTTGGGCTTGGGCTGGAATTGGTCGATAAAAAATCCCTACAGAGGACAAAGTGAAGAACATCGGCGCAAGCCTTGTCAAGCAGGCTTCAAAACGATGTTGCTGGCGATGGTAAGTAAAGACAAACGATCACATATTGCTCTCGTCGGAGAGGAGATTGCTCAGGTTTTATTTGATTTAATTTTTTTTTTGGTCAAGATTTAATGAGAAAACTTTACTCTCATCATAGTGACGATAAGATATGCGTTTTAAGGTGAAGAAGACTGTCCAAACCAAGCTTTTTTTTTTTCCTTTATCGATGGGTATAGAATGGTGTAGTATTCTAATTTCATTTTCGTTGTGTTTGTTTTTCTTCGTTTGAGTGTGATGACGACGACGAAAGCAATAGTGGTCGAACTATATACAATATATACAAATTCACACGTTGAGATGGAAAAAAGAAGAGGACTAGGGATGTTAGTTGCCGGTATACCGACCGAACAAACCGAAATACCAAAATATCGGTACAAAACCGAACCAAACCGTTCGGTTTGGTATTCGGTTCTTAAAAAAAAATTCGGTAATTCGGTAAATTCGGTTCGGTATAGATTTTGAATTTCGGGATACCGAAACAATTTCCTTTTTTTTTTAAAATAGAAAAATATTGTCGAAAATCGAAAAATATAAGATGCATATCATTTTAATCATCGTGAAACAAATAATAAATTAGATGCGTTTATTGATTTTTATTATGTAAATCACATGAAATAACGATGATTTAACAAAAAAGATAGATTATCGCCCTTAATGGGAGCGACTCAAATAAAAAAAAGTAAAAAACTTAAAAGAGGCCATCGCCCATAATGGTGGCGACGTTGCGGGTATTAACCGCGAACTACCCCTATTTTGTTAAATCTTTCAAAAACAACTCTTTCATTAAATACTATTTTTTTCACAGTATTTAATTAAAAAGTAAATTTGCGCATTCTTATTGCCTAGGAAAAAGAGACAAAAAAAAAAGAATAAAGAAAATAAAAAGGTTATCAATAGGGGCTTTTATTAAAATAATGCATTTTAAATTCAAAATTAATAAAATAGGGTTATTGTTAAAAAATTAATAAAATCGTGCAAATTGCACGAATTGAACGCGACGTCGCATCTAATGGACGCGAAGCAGCATGTAATGGGTGCGATGTCTTCTTTTTTAATTCTTTATTTTTTATTTAAATCGCACCCATTAGGGGCGACATTCATTTTTCTTTTTCTTTTTTATTTTTTACTCTTTAACTTATTTTATATTTATTAATTATATAATCCACCAAACCATCAAATCATCGGTATTTCATGTGATTTACCGGAAGTACCTATGAGACTGGACTACCTCGACACCGGATGTGCCACGATGGACAGTTTAAAAAATATTCAAGCGCGGCACAATGGAGATTTTTGACACTCATTAAATGCAAGGCTGCTAGTTGAAGCTATTTAAGGTCAAGACAAGCTGAAAAACAATGAAGCAACGGCATACACAAACTGGCTGAATAACCGAACAGACCCATTTTGGGTAAAAGCTAATTAATGCTCTGTCCGGTACATGAAGATCTGTCTCACAACGGGCTTCAACCCTAACCCAACTATAAATAGATAGAAGGGTGCAAGCTAAAGCAACCACTTCACCAATCTTGAACATTCAAGAACGACAGAATTAGCTCAAGCTTTGAAAATCACAAAGTTCAATAAGCGAGTAAGAAATGGATCTTGTCATTACTGTACTAAATCGAAACTGTTAGTGAGTAATATCTTAACAGAATGTAAAAAGCTGTCTAGAGGATACTAGGAGTTTAGTTAGCAAAATATACCTGTGAGATTTATATTGAGTGAGTCTAACTAAGGAGGTTGTACGACAAGTGTGGTAAACCAAGGCTTCTAGTGAACACCTTCCTGACCGGAAGAATGCGAGACGTAGGAGGTTTTAACTACGAACTTTCAGAAACAAACTCTGTTCCGCAAAAACACACAACAGTCATTTTTCTTTGTACGCCCCTTTTCTGTAGGTGGACACACACATACATTTTCCACATTCACATCCGGTCTTGTTCAAACCGACCGGTTTCTTCCTCATCAGTCAAACACTAAATATCAAGTACTTGTATGACCTTTAACGAGATCAAAATCGAAAAACTGACATTAGATAATCGAGTATTTATTCACCCCTCCCTCTAAACACACAAATCGATCCTAACACTAGCCTTCCGATTAAATATGATCTAAAAGTACAAATCTGACATATTGATACATATTACGTAATAATATGAATTGGATTAAAAATATGACACTTAAACAACGAGATTTGCTATGGTGCCAACCTACCGTGAGCAACCACCGTGAGCAACCACCGTGAGCAACATGAGCAAATCTCTCAATCTTTTGCATTTTTTCGATTCCCAACATCGTCAACACATCCGTAGACCCTCTCATATCCATTGCTAACCTAAATCGCCCTCTCCAACACGATAATTTTTAAGAAAATCATCACATCGGTACGTCGTCCACATGTGAACAATAAATAATGGCCAATGAGGTGTTGGTCTGGTGGTACGGCAGCCAACACTGAGGTGCTTGGGGTTAATGAGGGAGAGGTCGTGGGTTCGAACCCTCCCATCAACATTTCCTCAAGCCTGTCCCACATGGGCCCACACATGTGCGTTTGAACCGGTCGGCCTGTTTAGCAGGTAGTGGGTCGGCCCTCGGGGTTTACCTGGCCCGCCAGGGTTCCCCGGGTCTCCAAAAAAAAAAAAAAAAAAAAAAAAAAAAAAAACAATAATAATGAATATTCTTAAAAATTATCGTGTTGGAGAGGGCGATTTAGGTTAGCAATGGATATGAGAGGGTCTACGGATGTGTTGACGATGTTGGGAATCGAAAAAACGCAAAAGATTGAGAGATTTGCTTATGGTGCTCACGGTGGTTGCTCACGGTAGGTGGGCACCATAGCAAATCTCCTTAAACAACAGTAAATACGTCACCGTGATTAATAAACAAAATATTTCAATAGTATCGTGATACACAAAATAAAATATCATCAAAAATCAAACACGTAAATGACATATCACATTGATTCTTATTACAGCTAACTAAGTATGAATTAATGTTTGTGTTACCTCAAGAACTCCCTCTTATATGATATATTTTTTCTATTTCTTTCTTTCTTTTTAAGGGTAACCACAACGGTGGTTTATATGTGTGTCATATGTGCTTATTTGGCACTTTATATGACACACTACCATTGTGGATGTGTCATGAGTATGACTAGGGGTGAGCAAAATATCCGAAAACCGGATTCTGATCCGGTATCCGGTTTTCAAAACCCAAAAAAACGGATATCTGGTTTTAAAAATCGGATCGGATATCCGATCTGATTTATTTTAAACTAAACTGGATCGGATACGGATAGTGGTTTGTCTAAAATCCGGATATCCGGTATCCGGTTTTATGTTTTAAAAAATTAAAAAAATAGTGAAAAAGAAAAATGAAGTCCAAAATGGAAAAAAAATCATCAAGTAAAATATTTAAATTTATATTATTTTATTATTACAAAAAACTTTGTTAGAGAATTGAGATAAGAAAAACATAAAAACATCGAGATGCAAGTTAAAAAATTATGTGAATTTGTGGTATTGTGTTTGTTATTTATTATGTAATTTTGAATCATAAATTCACATATTGTGTGAATTACAATGTGTAGAAGTTCTTAAATTAAAAAAAATATATTTTTTTTTATTGAGTTAAGAAATAAAAAATATGATTTTCAAAAGAAAATAAAAAAAAATATAAGAAGAATAAATTTAAAAACCGGATGCGGATATCCGGTGTAAATATCCGAATAAACCGGATATCCGATTTTCGGATATCCGATTAAAATCGGAGCGGATACGGATACCATTTTTCGATATCCGAAAATCCGGATATCCGAATTTCGGATATCCGAAAAACCAGGTATCCTGTTTTGCTCACCCCTAAATGACATTGTGTCATATTTATGACACTGTATTATAGGAATATTAAAATATTATGGAGGAGAGAGAATGAGGGAGAAAAAAAGAAATTATTTATTTATAGTTGTGGGTTCGTGTTATAGTAGTATTATTATTGTGGAGAAAGTAGAATAAAAGTGTTATAGAATAAAATATAGGAAAATATAGTGAAAAGATGATGTGGCAATATTATGAGTGTGTTATTGTTGTGGACATACTAATAAGTTTGAAGGAAGGAATGATGAGATGCATTTCAATTATTATATTAGTGTTCACACCTAACCTATTTTTACTTTAATGCCCACTCCCCCATACTTTGACCAGATCAGCATCGTTAATTTAATAGTCTTATTTTTTTTTTGTTACTAAGTTTTGAAAATAAGAGATTTCGATCACCCTAAATTACAACAGTAAGTTTAAACTTCATGTCAGAAAAAATTTGTATATTCAATAATCGTTTCTTCCGAAGTAAGTCCAAAGAATTGAGTCAGATGGTTTTGCCTAGGGGTGAGCAAAACCGGATATCCGGTTTTTCCGATATCCGATCCGGATTTTCGGATATCGAAAAATGGTATCCGTATCCGCTCCGGTTTTAATCGGATATCCGGAAATCGGATACCCGGTTTATTCGGATATTTACACCGGATATCCGTTTTAAATTTAGTTTTCTTATATTTTTATTATTTTCTTTTGAAAATCATATTTTTATTTCTCATCACAAAAAAAAATATATTTTTTAATATAAGAATTTCTACACATATTAATTCAGACAATATGTGAATTTATGATTCCAAATTACATAATAAATAATAAACACAATACCACAAATTCACATTAATTTTTTAACTTGCGTCTCGATGTTTTATGTTTTTTTTTATCTCAATTCTCTACCAAAGTTTTTTGCAATAATAAAATAATATAAATTTGAATAATCTACTTGATGATTTTTTTCTTTTTTGGACCTTCATTTTTCTTTTTGGACTATTTTTTTATTTTTTTTAAAATATAAAACCGGATACCGGATATCCGGATTTTAGACAAACCACTATCCGTATCCGATCCGGTTTAGTTTAAAATAAATCGGACCGGATATCCGATCCGGTTTTTAAAACCGGATATCCGTTTTTTCGGGTTTTGAAAACCGGATATATGATCGGAATCCGGTTTTCGGATATTTTTGCTCACCCCTAGTTTTCACTTGAGGAAGATAATTTCTTGCTTTAGATTACCAAAGATAAAATTACAATCTGGTTTGGCGACTTTAAGTGTCCTTATATTATTTAAATGTGGTTTCTTGGGCTCATCATGGTGGAGCAATGTCAAGTCAACTATGGAGGCTCGACTCGAGATTGTTCTTATAGGTTAGTTATTATCACCACTAATTTATTCGTAACAAAAGCTACTCAACATGTCGTAATACTTTACTGACGAGGCCGGCGAAGCGAGGTTAGTTAGAACAACTATCGACATGTGACAAACACAAAAACTGGCAAAAAAAAAATGACATTTCACTAAGTAACAAATATATAAATATGTTAGGCCATAAAATATATAAAAAATGGTTCACTAGGTGTGCCAATAATGACACACCCCAACCCAACGTGCCAAAGGAACCTTTTCAGCAAATTGATTATCGTAATTGGATTTATTTATATGAAGCTAACAACTTCGCTGTCTAATTATTGCCTCAGAAGAAAAGGAAAACTAATAAAGAAACAAAAATGTTATTAATAATACATTTCATTTCGGCTTTTTTAATTAGATAATGTGAAAAAAATAATATATGAATTAGGGTAAACTGTCTTGGTCTGTCAATTAAAATTAAATTAAAATATAATATTAACTAGATAGAAAACCACACACTACGTGTATTTTTATATTCTCAACTTTGTTCTTCTATTAATAATTTTTTACAATTAATATATTATATAGCACATGATGATAATTCATGACTTGCTCCGATTGACCATTCCATGATGAAAGTCAACGGTCAATTAATATAAAAAGAAATATACTACTGCATAATTAAGTGTTAAATAAGAAGTAATTTATTACCTGCTCCCCTTCCTTTCCATTTGCAAGATGCATAAAAATACACACCCGGCAGGCTAAGAAAAGCTAAACATCAATCAACTGAGAAAGGAAAACTAAAAAGGGTTAATTACAGTTCAGGCCCTACTAACATATTTGACATTGGGTTCAGGCCCCATATAAGTTTGGTTTAGGATTAAAGACCTACTTTTCAAAAAATTCAGAGAAAAATACCCAAACCATGTAATAAGACATATTTGCCCTTCACTGTTGCACAAATTTACAAGTATATGCCATCATCTCTCCCAAACAAGCGACGTTGATAGAAACGAGATTTCACGCTTAGACCCGAACAGATCTCCACGATTATGATGATATAAGTTGAAATTATCGTTAATTTGATCATAAGTGTTGATAAGTTTCGGATATTAGTGACGTTAATTGTGAGAAAATAAATATTGCCCGTATAGCAGAAAATACCACGTTTCGTTTAGTAAATAACAAATGATGTTGCAAAAGTAACACATCATTCAAAAACAATACCGCTTCCTGCAATAACACATTCCTTACACTCAATCGGTC
Organism: Craterostigma plantagineum; assembly: GCA_027422505.1. Taxonomy (NCBI): domain Eukaryota; kingdom Viridiplantae; phylum Streptophyta; class Magnoliopsida; order Lamiales; family Linderniaceae; genus Craterostigma; species Craterostigma plantagineum. The sequence goes on along the minus strand of JAPQWV010000064.1, from coordinate 707,881 downwards.
GAAAGAAGAAATTCATGTTCCAAATTCGACCCAATCTCGACGTTACTAACAGCACAAAGTTGTATCGGCTTCAATTTTAATGGGTCTTCATACTCAAAGAGAATTTTCGAAGTTCATAAAGCACGAAAGCTTCAAACACAATTCGGAAATTTCGTTTAATACGGTGAAATCTTGACTTTAATGACCGGATAATGTAAATTCGACACAATTTCATCATGGGTCTTAGTTATCGACAATAATTATTGATGTTAATCAGGGAATAACGAAGAATTTTGATGAGATCTAAGCGGTAAACGTTTGCTAATTAAAATGGTTACTGAATAACACTCCATGCTTTCTGGGTAACAATTCATGGAACAATAATACCATATGTCTTGATGTTTATAACAAATATTTTCGCAAAACGAACATATAATGATAAAATAATAACTATCCGTCACCCGTAAATAACACATGTAATACCCAAGTAAATGCAGAGATGAATAGATCATAACGTGATAACAATGCGAACCTAGCTGAATGAAGCCATAACAAGTTTCGAAACAAAAAATAACACTATTAAACTAATAGGAAACATTTTCTTTCAGTTTAATAACAAAAGTCTTGTACTTAGTTCTAAAATTTGTATATTTAGTACATGTGTGTCATCTATAATAGCAGTACCAACACAACGAATGACAAATTTTCCAGTTGCGATAAGACATTTAACCCTAGCCAAAGCGACGAAAAATAACAATTTAGTGCCCCCAAAATAATGGTTTTAAGCTGAAAAAAACATACGTTTAATAAGCTGAAAAATTCATGTTTCAAATTCGACCAAATCTCGACGTTACTAACAGCAAACGTTGTATTGGCTTTGATTTTTCATGGTTCTTCATATTTCAAAGAGAATTTTCGAGATTCATAAAGCACGAATGCTCCAAACATACGTTTAATACGGTGAAATCTCGACTTTAATGACCGAATAATGTAAATTCGACACAATTTCATCATGGGCCTTAGTTATCGACGACAATTATTGATGTTAATCATGGAATAATGAAGAATTTTGATGAGATCTAAGTGGTAAACGTTTGCTAATTAAAATGGTCACTGAATAACACTTCATGCTTTTTGGGTAACAATTCGTGGAACAATAATACCATATGTCTAGATATTCATAACAAATATATCCGCAAAACGAACATATAATGAGAAATTAATAACGACTCGCTACCCGTAAATAACACGTGTAATACCCAAGTAAGGCAAAGAGGAATAGATCGTAAAAAAACAGGTGAATCTCGACTTTAATGAACTAATAAGGTAGATTCGACTAAGTTTGATCACGAGTCATTTTAATTGAATGAGATTATTAATGTGATAATAAAGAATTTTGATGAGACATAATATTGGAACGTTTGTCAATTAAAAAGTTGCTTGGTAACACTTTCTTTATTCTGAGTAACAATTAACGCATCTGGGTAACACATTGTTAAGAACATTCTAGGAGTTTCTAGATTGTCAAATATATTAACAGTACAATAACACATTGCCTGCAAATAATACCCATGTCTGATAAAAAATAACGTTAAACAAAGCTTATAACATATTTGTAGCTACAAGTACCACAAAATAGCTAATCAATGCCACATAACTATTTCGATTAATTTCGTTCACAAATTCCTTTCGTTCGGATGTATAAGATTGACATTAATGGAAATAGATGATATGATGAAGCTAAATCACAAAATTTCATTAAAAGACACGTTTTGCGAAGGTTGGTATCAATATGTGAAAAGTTGAGATAAAAAATCATACAAACATAATAGCTCTTCCTTCACAACATACTAGAATCTCTTTTAATGAGACATAATCGTTATGAATTCCAACACAAACGTGTTCAAAGTTCAAAATTAAACCACAAATATAATTTTATATGTGGTAAATCTGTATTTGATACTTTCTGGAAGTTATTTGTTAAGGAATATTAACATGATGGTTCGTTAACGTTAACAGTAACAGATTGCCCGCATGTCATACTACATGTTCGCTAGAAAATAACAATACAGATCTACTGAATAACACTTTTACTTATAATGATACCACATAATAGGTTTCGAGTACCACATTACTAACTCGATTAATTTCGTTCATAAATACACATTGTTCGAGATTTACAAGATTAACATCTTGTAAATGTATGATCTGATGCATTTATCACACCAAATTCCTTTAAAAGCTACATTATTCGATTGAGGTGGATAGTGAATGTTCGAGGTCAATAGTTCTTCAAAAAATAGGCTATTACTTTGTTCATTAAAACATCACATATGAATTTCAGCACGAATACCATCAAAATTCAAAATTAAACCACAAATATCAGTTTATATGTTGTAAATCCTGAAACCTTAAGGGCAATCCTGAAACCTTAAACCTTAATCTCCATAAACACATAAGCTACGACAACTACAGCAATTTGTAACACATAAAGAGCTTTTAGTAACATATTTAACTAATGCATAACAGTTAAATAGTTATTAGTAACACTTTTACACTAATTTAGCAATCCCGCCCAAAATCCCAACGTGGCATACATCCCGTCCAATTAACCCAATCAATCCACAAATCCCGCCCAAAATTTAGCAAGTATAGTAAATCCATCCAAACCCATCCAAAACCAATATCCCTCCCAATTAACACAATCAATCCACAAATCCCGCCCAAAATTTAGCAAGTATAGTAAATCCATCGAAACCCATCCAAAACCAATATCCCGCCCAACTCGAAACAGTTCTGCTAAAAAAATACCATATACTTATGAAAAATAAAAGCAGATCAGGATATACCACTTATTCCAAGTAACCTTTCAGGTAGTAACAATTAAATGCCCCACGTAACAATTCTGCTAAGAAAAATAAAATACCACATCGTACTTAAAACAAAAAAACGTCATAATATACCATTTTAGACAATTCAAGTAACGGTTTTATTTCATGTAGTAACAGTTTGATGCAAAAAATTATCAAAATAGGTCCGTTAAAAAAAATACCACATCAATACTTTGGAAATACAAATTAGGTCATAATATACCAATTAATCGACGACCAATTCGATTATGAGTTACCATTTGTACCATGATCCACTTCGTTTCTGGTATCATATGGTGGACAATAAATACCACATCTATAATTATTATAAACAAAACGAAGTCAGGATATAACAGTTGATCGGACAAAAATATAATTTATGAGTATAAAAGTAACGTTTATTGGTACATTTATAACTTGAAGACGTAAATCAGTAACAAGAATGCATAAAATAGTAACATTTATTCCAGATGAATCGAAGCCTTCCATACGAACAGCTTCACACAACGTACATTTTAAAACTGATGAGGTGACGATTGTTTCAAAATTCACAGAGCCTATGAAACGCCCAAACGATGGGTACCTCGAATACACAAAGATTAGCTGCAATTGCTACGAAAATCTAGTTCGATTTGGCCAGTTTCTTCTCGAATTTGAAACCATATAAAAATTCATTAAAATTCTTACATCGTACTTCATCAATATCAGAATAAATCCTACGTCACACGTCGAAATTGATTGGTGGATGGGGCAGTCGATTGTGCTCGATTCATTGTGAAAACTGGTTTTCGGTTAGCCGAATAAATATAAATCTGTTAAAAACATTTTACTATCGAGAAGTAACATATTATCATTTTACAATACCGTTTTTAGTTATCACAGTACCAAGTCGTCGCATCTTTGTAACAAAAATATGGCGTCGAATACCCTTTCAGAGAACACTTTATGAAGGGTATTTTAGTCAAAACATAGTTTAGGTCTATACCTTTGAATTTTTCAAAATACAGGTCCTTAAAACTAAAGAAATTACTGACAGGGCCTGATCACTAACTTTAAACTATTTTAGGGTCTAAAACGTAATTGTCCCAACTAAAAATGGCCGAAGCAGCTTTAATTCGGTTCACCCTCGACAACCTCTATCACTTCGTGTCCTACCACAAGGATCTGATCTCCAATGTTCGCGGCGAAGTGGATCAGTTGATCGACGATCTAAAATACTTTGAAGCCTTCTTAAAGTACACGTCAATGAGGAGAATTGAAGACGAGAGAGAACTCGTATTCCTCAGTCGGGTACGTGACAGCATAAACAAAACGAATGACGTCGTCGACGAGATGAAGTCAAAGTGGGGAAGTTGTTGGGTCAGAAAGTTTTCCACCGATATAATCAAACTCGACAAAATTGCAGAGGATGTTAGGAGGGTCAGGAACGACTTGGAACACAAGTTTGGCAATCGCGAGATGCTGCTGAGAGATTTTGGCATCAACATTAACGAGCGTGTTGAGGTACATTAACTTTTTTCAGTTCGTGATCAAAAGCTATGTGTGTTGCCACTCCGACCGAGCTGTGTCTGTTTCCAGTTCTAGTATGATATATTGATAGATGTATGTGTAATTATAATAAGGTTCCCCTGGTAAGAGCAAAAAACGTGGTCGGTTTAGAAGAGGATACGACCAAAATAATTGGAATTCTCAGAGAACGCACTCCACAACTCGACGTCGTCTCCATCGTCGGTATGCCTGGCCTCGGCAAATCAACTCTGGCGAGGAAAATCTTCACAGATGCAAGAATCAAACGCGAGTTCCCCTTGCGTTTATGGGTTTCTGTTTCTAAGTTCCCGCCAGAGGAGGTGTTCCTCTCAGCATTCTGGAAGAGCTCACCACGGTGACCGAGGAAATGCGTAGCATGCGCCAAGACAAGCTAGCGAAAAAAGTTAAAATGTGCCTTAAGGGAAAGTTTTTTATCGTAATGGATAACGTGTGGACAACCCAAAACTGGGATATTATTTCTTCTGCTTTTCCCGCTCTCGACTGTCAAGGTAAAATCTTGATTACGAGCCGCGACAGGGAGGTTGGGAGGCATGTAAATCCCAAGAGACAGCCCCACGAATTGCAACCTTTAGAACCCGAGGATAGCGAGAAACTCCTACGGTACGAGGTTTTTGGAAAGCCGGAGTGGGAGCCTGATTACCAGCATCATGCACAGCTGATAGCCGAAAAATGTAGAGGGCTTCCACTTACGATAGTTGTCATTGGAGGGGTTATTAGGAAGAAACTATCCGGGACTGATGGCAACGTGGCGAAAGTGAGTGCATGGAAGGAATTTTCGGAAATAGTATCCCATCATCTTGATGATCCATTGAGGACTATGTACAAAGTTATTTTGTTGAGTTATGAGAGATTACCTTATGACTTGAAGCATTGTTTTCTCTATTTCGGAATGTTCCCCAAAGGCGTTCAGATCCCAACGTGGAAGCTGTTTCGAATGTGGATTGCGGAAGGGTTAGTCGAAGAAAGGACATATTGCACCCTAGAAGATACCGCGCAGAGCTATTTGGATGAGCTTATCAATAGCAACTTGGTAATGGTTGACAAAAGAGGTATTGATGGTAAAGTGAAAGCCTGTCGCATTCACGATTCTCTCCAGGATTTTTGCAAGGAGAAAGCTGAAGAGGACAAGTTCCTCGTAGAGATTATAAAATCAAGGGAGGGAACTTTAGCACCGTTGGTAGATGATCGTGTTCGTCGTATTTCCATCCATTCTAATATTCCAACATTTCTAGGTTCCGAACCTCATGGACGTCGAGTTTGTTCTTTTGTTTGCTTCTCCGAAGAAACCGTACACTTAAAGGCATTATACAGTTCAGCCATTCCGAAAGGATTTAGGCGGCTCAGGGTCTTAGATGTGAAGCCCATCAAACTCGGTAAAATCCCCAATGATACGTATAAGTTGCTTCATTTGAGGCACATCCACTTGACGTTCAACTCGAAGGTTCTCCCTCAAGAGTTTTCCAGACTATGGAACATACAAACTCTCATTGTTGAGACATCTCAGAATACTCTTGAAATCAAAGCAAACATATGGAAGATGCGCCATTTGAAGCATATGAAGACGAATGTAGCTGCCAAATTCTTCGAGCCAACAAAAGCTAGTGCAGAAGACGGAAGCAACCTACAAATACTTGGCAAGATATTACCTCAAGAATGCACGGATAGAGTTCTCAAAGTGGCACGAAACGTGAGAAGAGTCAGCATTTGTGGGAAACTTGAATCCCTTACAACTGGAAACTCATTCGATTACATGGCAAACCTGGAAAAGCTCGAGAAGTTAAAGCTTCAAAACGATGATGTATCTCCTGAAGCACCTTTCGAGGGCGCATTTTTTCGCCTTCCTTCATCTGACAAGTTTCCCCCCAATCTTAAGATATTGACGTTGTCCAGTACTTTCCTCAAATGGGATCGCATGCAAGTCTTAGGTTCTCTTCCCAATTCCCAATTTAGAAGTGCTCAAATTAAAAGACGACGCATTCTCTGGGAATTATTGGGATACTGATGATGCCGGCTTTCAACGTCTTACGGTCTTGTTCATCAAGGGCGCGAACTTAGTCATTTGGAAAATGTCGGCTGGCATATTTCCCAACATCGTTCATCTTGAGCTGCACAACTGCAACGATCTTCGAGAAGTTCCAACTGAATTCGCAAAGAGGCGGAGCCTAAGTGTGTTGAGCTTGAACTACTGTCGAACGGCTGCTCGCTCGGCGGACGAAATCAAAAGGCTGAAGATGGAAGCTGATGCAAACGCTGAGTTCAGCGTGAATGTGTTCCAGTTTGGATAGCTCAAATTGGGCTACTTTGAATGTGGCCGCCGTTGGTAGTTACTTTGGATAGCTCAAATTGACTTTTTCTTTCTTCTTCTCCACTTCTATATTTAGTAGGCAAGTTTACTATTTTTAGCTCCAGTTTATTTTCACACGTTTTGACTCATTCCAGCTTGTAACTAAGTCCTGCACAACAGTAAATAAATCTAAAAATAGGTTAAAATATTTTTTGGGCACGAAAGATAAATTAGAAGGTTGACCAGGTCTGAGTGTTAGACTTGAATGTGGTCTCTACATTGTCAATGTTAACCAAGTCAACATTAACAGTTCCTTTGTTTCATCTCCTGGAAATGAGAAACAAAACCAGCTCGGAGTTAAATTAACTTACATCTTTTTAGTCTATTACAACATAGTCTCCTTGATCCTTTGCGCCATGGAAATCTTGAAATACAATTGTATTTTTGGATGGATTCTCACCATTACAGCAATTCTTGGGAGGAGAAGATCCTTCTTATTTAAATGAGTTCGAAGATGCTATAAGGTTAACACGAGAACCACGATTTGCTGAGAGAGAATGCGACTTTCTTGTAACTCGAAAAGGAGGAGATTCAGTTAAAAGAAAAACTAAGCGTTTATTATGAATCTATTATGAATCATCATAGTAGTTTGATTAAACGTGGATGTTATTGAAATATTAATGAATCATGAATTTATGATAAGATGATGTGTATAAAAAGATTGTATTTTTGCATGAGTTATATAGATGAATAAATTATTTTAGTGTGTGATTTTAGTATAAATAGGTGATTTGGGTTACATTGTAAAATGCATCAAAATTATAGAAATTATATTATCTCCCTGTAGATAAAAAATAATCTAATAAATACTTCATCCGTCCCAAACCATTTTATATATTTGACTAAATCGGGCATCCACATCTTTTGTACATTTCCTTATTTACCAAAAAAATTATCACAAATAATCAATATAATAATATTAAATATTCTTAAGAGACGTGTCAAAATACACACATTTTTACATTTTAATTGTAGTATATTATTAAAATACTAACTAAGAAGAAACCACAAAATAAAATTGATTGATTGACGTCATTTTTTTTTTTGTGGCGTATCTGTCCGATCAGATCGGACGTCTTCTTTGCTTCTGTCTCATAAATTCGTCTAAAAATAGGTTTTTCAGCGTCCAACAAGATTTCGATTTTCCTTCGATAAAATTATCTCTATTGCTTGAATATCGTTTGGGGAATACTTTTTGTCCCAATTTTTGAATTATGGATTTGTGATTTACATTAGCTTTGCTGTTTCATGTGATCTGATTAATTCCGGGGGTATTATCAGGGTTTGTGAGATGAGGTAAGATTGGAACGAGTTTGTTCTTGAATGGCGTCGACGCAGGTGTTGAAGAAGCAGGAGCATTTGGAAGCTGGGAAAAGGAAGGTGCGAATCATTTACTGAGATAGATTTGACAGAAAAGTTGATATTTTTGTTTCTTTGCACTCTGAATTCATTGCATTCATCATTGTTCTGTTTATTCCTGTGTGGGCGTTTTTACGGTTTATGATCATACTGGGTTCATGATGTAGGTTGTGTTCATGTCTGTAATTCAGTGAAGTGCACTAAATCTAGTCTCTTTTGTATAGTTTATTGGGGCAGTTTGGGTGGAAAAGTAGAAAGCTGTATGGTAGTGTGGATGGTCCTATCTTTGTAAGTGGAAACACGTATTTGTTTTGATTAGCGATGGTATATTACAATCCGTTTAGCGAGCTTTGAGATTGTTTGCGTTATTTTACTGGCCATTATGATTTATGATTGATCATGTTCTGTAACTGTAGTTAGAGGAGTTTCGTCGTAAAAAAGCCGCAGAGAAAACCAAGAAAGCAACCTCAACTGCTCAACGAAGTACCATCAATGACATTCCAAACAAACATCAAAATTTAGCCGAACAAGTGCGTGTCACAGATTCAAACGGTGTCAGCACGTCTGATGCGCATGTTGTAGGTCGTTTGGAACCCTTTGGTGGCGTTTCAAACGATTCTACCAAGCATTTTGATAGCTCCCCTATTGATTTGACTTCTTCAAGCAACACGGCAATTGAAAGCAAGAATGAGAATGCCTCATCTTTTGAAGAGCTTGCACGCTTAAGTGGTGATGAAATTAAAGACGAAACAAGAAATGGCAAAGGAATATTCGAGGATGGAAAGGATTATGATATATCATCAGCTCAAGTGACCTTTGAAAATGATCAGTATTTTCCCGAGCAATTGTCAACCTCTCAGGAGAAACATGCTCCAAATCGTAGGAGTAGCCACGGGCTGTATGACTACTCTTTAAATACTAACGCAGCGGAAAAGATACCTTCAACTGTGAATCCTGAGATGCCTACTGAGTTTGCTACAGAAACTATGTCTAAGACTTCTGTCAGCTCTCTTCTGGCTAACAGGTTCGCTAATAGTGCGCATCTCGACAGCTCTCAAACCTCGTCCCCATACCCAGGTTTGTGAGCTCTTCTATTTATAACTCAAAACTCCAGTCCTGTCATTTCATGTCCTAAAATTTTCCTGGTGTATTTTCATGGCCCTTGCTGTTTGGTGAAAGGATCTTTTCATTCTTCTTCGAGAATAACCAACTCCGGGTTTGAATATCAAGAAAATGCGTCTCCTTTCTCCAGTGCCAAGGAAAAACGATCTAGGACAAACATTAGTGAGTCATCTCCATGGGGCTATGATCATGGTTATGCTGATAGCATTTCTGATGCTCAGCTAAGTCATGCACCATCATCTCCTCCTTCAGCTGCGAGAAGATCCCGACCTTCGTTTCTCGATTCGATTCAGATCTCAAGAGGCCCTTCTCCTTCATTAGCACCTTCCCTTTTCGGAGCAGCTAAAGCTGATTCGTCTGATTCCATAGTTCATACAGTAGATGCCATTGGGCCATCAGTTTCTCAGAGATCTGCTGACGCTTCTAATGTTGAGGGATTACCCCAACTCAATCATGTCATGGAAGAAAGACATGACTTTGTATCTCGTAAGCATAACGAGGATTTCGCTGCTCTTGAACAGGTTTCTATTGGTGGTTTTTTTGTTTGAAGTTGAACACTTTGGTTACTTTATTAATCAGCAGTTACATTATCGTGAGATGGTTGCTCATTTCAAGTCATCCATTATTTCTTTGCAGCATATTGAAGATTTAACACAAGAGAAGTTCTCATTGCAACGAGCTCTTGAAGCTGCTCGTACTCTTGCAGATTCTCTGGCTGCTGAAAATTCAGCCTTAACCGATAGCTTTAATCAACAAGTGCGTACCCTTTTCTCTCTTTATATCATGCATCACGGGAAGTTTCTAGTGTGAATTTTATTGTTGACTGGTTTACTGCGGTAATATATGCCTGCACGATTTTTCCTATTTTCTCAAATCCTGTCACGATATACATTGAGATAAGCATTGCCTGCGGATACAAATGTACAGCAACCATTATCACTGTAGAAATTTTTTCATCCATTATTGTCGATTTACTTAAGCTAGTGTTTGGTCAGTGACTTAAATGCTTCTGAACGTGAAAATTGGAGCAGCATTTGATTTGTATTGTTATTGTTATCCTCAATTGTTTTCACCTGCTTAAATTGATTTGGATTTGTCTCTTAATTTCTTGAATTTTGAATTGTGCATTGTTTATTCAGTATTTTATTTGCCTTTTTCCCGATTCATTAGGGTGGTGTTGTCAACCAGTTGAAATACGATATGGAGATGGTACAGGAAGAAATTAAAGCTCAAGTGGTTAGTTTTGATAAGTTAGGTTGCAGTTCCATTTCTAGACTGAATACTTTCAGCTTGCTTGTTCCTTTCTGTGTTTTATTTTTCGTATAACCTGTTTATGATAATTCTTTTCTCTTCACCTGATGGATTACCTATGTTAAGTTCTTTCTGCTATATCTTAACCCGACATGAAATTGACATAATGTGTTGTTCTGTGCATTCATTTACTACTCATAGGCTCAACTTGAAGACGCGCAAATTGAATACGCTAATGCCCAGATGGAATGTAATGCAGCTGATGAACGCGCAAAACTGCTGGCATCTGAAGTTATTGAGCTTGAAGAAAAGGTAAAACCGTTTGTGAAATATTCAGCTTGTTAAATGGTTCGCTTACTCCTATTAGCATGTTCTGTATAGGCATTACGTTTGAGGTCTAATGAACTAAAACTGGAGAGGCAATTAGAGTCTTCTGAAGCAGAAATATCTTCTTATCGGTATATTTACTGTTAGAATTAACTTATTCTTGTCACAGATAGTTTGTTGCTTGTTTGATATATTTTACATGTCTCTTTCTGTTCCTCAGGAAGAAATTGGCAAGCCTTGAGAAAGATCGTCAAGATCTACAATCAACCATAGCTGCTTTAAAAGAAGGTATATTTCTGGTTCTGCTCTCCCTTTAATTCAACTTCACTTGGAAGAATCAGTTTTGAAATTGTAGAGTAAAACTCGAATAAATTATGGAGGCCCTTGATGTCTAGGCATATGGTCTCGAACTGATTTTGTCGAAGGCTTTCTCGTTTTATCCTTATTAATGAATGCCATTCTCAAATTTCTGTGCTTCTCATTTTTCTGGACAAGTCTAACTTTTCTTTTGCGATGGTCGTGGTTATCTTCATATTCCTCGAGAGCAGAAAAGAAATTGATGCAGTCTAAATTACGACAAGCACAAGCTTCTTCAAGTGGGAAATCTGTGGACCTCATCAAGATAACAGTTGATAGGAAAGATGTGTCTACTTCCACTGAGGATCTTGGTATGGGGATTTTTGTCTTTAGGTTACTGTTCAGAGTTATCCCTTATACTCATAAAACTTCATGTATTAATATTTGGCGTCGATCTCCCAATGTACAGATGTAAATAAACCAGAATCATCGAGCTCAGAAAATATTGGCTCTCCCTTACCTGGAGATGATGCCCTTGGTCTCGAACATCTAGCTGTAGCTCTTCCTTCCGACCAAATAAGAACGATCCAAAACATAAACACCTTAATCGCAGAGGTAAAATTGGTTTCTATTGACTTCTCGTTTCGCTTCATACGGCGTGCCCCTTTTCAGCTGAAATTTTGGAAGCTCTCTATATACTTACTGCCATCCCAGAATCGAAATTTAATGTTTGGATTATTTCGTTGCAGCTGGCTTTGGAAAAGGAGCAATTGATGCAAGCTTTGGCTGCAGAATCATCTCAAAGCTCCAAGCTTTTGGTAATCTTTACTATTGTCCATCTTACTTTGACTGTTGTTTTATTTGCCTTTTTTCTGCATCAACAGCAAATATTAGTCGATTGAATTTTAGTGTTTGTCTGCCTTTAACTCATTATTTTCCTTGTGCATCACGCCCATGCCTTATCATTCCGTGTGATTTCATATAGTTTGTTGACTTCATCTATATTTGTGGCCTTATTACTGGTTAAAAGGATCTGAACAAGGAGTTGAGCCGCAAACTTGAAGCTCAAACTCAAAGATTGGAACTCTTAACAGCTCGAAGCATGACGAACGACAGAACTCAGCTAAAGCAATCTGATTCACGCATCTCAGTTGAGAGCACGCGATATGCCGACGAAGGAGATGAGGTAAATTATAACATGACTTGATGTTCTACATCGAAGAATCGCAGTTCAGAAGTATTGGTCCCCTGTTTCAGCGAAAAATCTTTTCGTCGTTTCAGTGGAAATTGTAGAAATTTTGAAACCATGATGAATTCTATATTTGCAGGTGGTTGAGAGAGTGTTAGGGTGGATCATGAAGCTATTCCCAGGTGGACCATCGAGGCAACGAATCACTAAGCACCACTAATTACTCTCCATAGGCTTGCAATTTCGAATGCTTGTTCGTCGATTCGTTCTCTTCACTCTCGACCGAGGGAAAATTTTGGACAATTGTTTTATTCCTTTGGACACAAGTTGCAGTTGTTTAGTTTTCATTCGAGCAGATTTCATGGCTAAGAGAGCAGACGAGTGAAGATAATTTGCCAGTGTAATTGTACTTGAGAGAAGCAAAATGATCTGTTATCATCTTCCATGTAACTTTCTATATTGCAGCACTGTAATAGAAACATCTGAGTTCAAGTTTTAATGAAACCATATATGCAATTTTGTTTCAATATATATACATCGTATGGCTGAAGAAAGGGACTAAATACATACAAATGATATGTTCTTAGGACTAATTCAAGCCGATAACTTTTGTGATCCTCCAGGAGTCTGATAATTGGATCTCACCGTCTGAAGATGATGAGATAAAATAGGCTTTAAAAGACAAATATGTAAGATTTGTAAATGAATAACTGTGATATAGTAGTAAGTTCAAATGATTCAAACCTCCAGCAAAGTGATGTAATAAAAGTCTTCCATATGCTGCATGAGTGCACTTCCATCTCTGATGGAACGAAAAATGTTTATCTCCGTGTTTAGTATTTTCTCCACGAGCTCTTTCTCGCCTCTCATCTTGCGTTGCAAAGCAAAATAAAACGCATATGAGCAATGAAACCACCCCGATATATATTGTGTGTGTTTGCATATAATATGCGATTATGAAGAGAAATGTTGGTCGGGGAATTTGGGAAGAACATACGAATTCACTGACAAGAACTTCTGGCGTTGCTTCTCCTATAACATCGCCTTGATATCCACCTTCCAACAAATCCACATCATCCTGCAAAAGGTTGATGTTTTCATTCGAAAATTAAGAGTTGAAGTTAGTAATATATATAAGTTTCGAAATGTATATGCTGCGTGGAATTTAAATCGAAGTTTACAATGATATGTGCTATGAAAAAAACATCAAGCTAATGAAAAAGATTCTGACCGTAGTATTTTGTAGATCTTTTGCGCCCAAATAAATGGGATGAGCCACGTGGCAGTATCCCATAAGGCGAGGAACCGTTGGTATAATGTCTCTATGGTTTACAACTCTCCAGCTATCCTTCACTTTCTGTTTTATTACAGAGAACGGTTTTTTTTTTTCCATAGAATCATCAAAAGTAACTCAATCTCAAGGAGTGTGTGTGAATTTTCACCTACCTCATTGTAAACTTCTGCAAATCTTCTGTTTCCTACCCTCGGTGATCCAAAATTATACATGGTAACAGAAATAATACCACGCCTGAGATGAGACAAGAATATATAACATATAAAGAGAGCAAAGGAGAGAAGGCGTGAATAAGATACTTTGAAGCTCAATAAAAGATTATGATGGAGATAGTGAGTCTTTTTAAGAAGCTTTTTATCTCATGAATGTGCTAAATAGAAATTATCAAATGTGAGTCCCTCGATAGATGGTTACACATTTTAAAGTGGAACCCATAATTTAATATATCCCAAAACAAGTGAATAAACAAAGGGCTGTGAAAAGCATTCATCCGTTAAGGAACTCACTTTGATAATTGACTTGATGATAGCTCTAGCGCGAGAAGTGTAGCTAATGCACCGCCTAAGCTATGTCCCGTTATATATATTTGCCACTTTGGGAGATGGTCGTCGTATGAATCGTTTCTGCATTATTATTTCTTAAGCAATTATATTACCGCGACGAATGAAATAAAATAACAATATGTAATGCACATTTGTTTAAGAGGTAAGTGATCGACAAACCTGTGCCCGATAGCCTGTTTAATGAGTGCGATGAGCCTCGACCTAACAGAATCATATGCACCAAGAAACCCGCTATGGACCTATAATAGAAGTGAATCATATTCTTGTTTTTTCAGAGCCAGTTAAAAAACTTGAATAAGCGAAAAGAATGGAAGAAAAAAGATGAACTTTACTTGGACTTCTTGCTTAAAGTCACCACCTATTCTTTCGGGATTTAGCCTGAAACAAGAATAAGAGTTTTTTAAAGATTAGAAAAGTTGGTGGTAATATTAACTGGTTCTTCCATTGACAACACAAGGAAGATAAAATTTTGAATAAAAGATTCTATAAAATATAAATTCATTACCCAGCAGGAACTAGCATTAAGTCTGTCAAAAGATCCTTCCACTTAGTCTGAATCCATCGAAAACATTAGACAAATCGACAAGACAAGTAATCGTTAAAGGATGTAATAGAACATACTTGTTCTGTTCCTCTAAAAGCTACAACAAGTCTTCTCCTTCCCGGGTCACGCCAAATTGCTACCTGTGATTTTTTCATTTATGAAATGAATATTTTCGCAATAATGTTTTGTTATATAAAACTTGCCTGGGTATCCGAAGAATCGTTATCCAAGAAACATATCTTCTCAAACTCCGATTTAATAAACGTAGGGTGGCCCAAGGCATTTGCAAGCATAGCCCAGGCCTCCATTGCACTCTCTGCAGTAGAAAAGAGTTCTCTCATCTCCTCAGCTTCCTTTTCTCCAAGAACTATCCCAGTTTGCTGATGGGCTAACGTTTCGCTTTCTTCAGAGACCTCTTCATCTGAGTCAGACGAGTCTTCGCTCGAATCTGCTATGCTTAACTTGGATACTGCAGCATTTAAGACCATCATTGCGCTCAAGATAGAGTCGGTTTGCCTTATTATGTCAAGTGTCAACTTTTTTACGTCGGGGAGAGATGTCTGTGCTATGCTTTCAGCTACCATTTTTACTTCTTCCTTAAGAACATCTCGGGCTGCAAGGCCAGACTCTATATAACTCGCATCAGCAATTTCCCGTAATTGCAACCCAATGTTTTCTAGCAAATCGAATCCATCCCACTTTATGTTCTTGGGTTCGGGCAAACCCAGTTTATGGAAAATGTTTTTGTTGACGGAATCTGCAAACTTCTTCCAAAACTGCTCGTCAGATGATGAATCATCTTCACAGTCTTGACTTTCTTGAGAGGAAGAGTGATGCACATTATCCACTGCATTATCATTTGTTTCTGAATCCAAATCATCGATGTGATTTTCTTGATTTGTCTCACTTTGAGCTTCCTCTTCATTAAGAGTAGAGTCGATAAGAGATTTGGCATTACTGAACCAATCATTTTGGAGGTACGTTTCGTTGATCGACTTGAGCTTTCCAAAAGCAAACTGCACGAATTCGCGCGCTTGAACAGTTTCTGAATCAGAAATCATTTAAGCGCTGGTTCTAAGCCACTCTTCTGAAGAAACTCAGTCACCACAGGAATCTTCCACCATTTCTTTTCATCATCAATCTTTTCAAAGCTCTTGTACTTGATCTGTACACAGATATTCTTTTAGGACTAACAGAATTTCTCGAAAACAACATTTGAATTTACAGCATGGTATCAGCATTTGATCTTTGATAAGGCATAAGAACGAGGAAGTTTACCTCAAGTTCTACCTTGCCACCACCTCCCATACCTTCCAAATCGAGAACTAACTCATGCAACATCCCTATATAAGAGGAGTTCATCAGTTGCATCACAGAGGTTTTTATAACTTGGAATTTATATCAAATCATTACCATCACAGAGGTTTTCCAAATCAATTCCAGCATTCCCCATGCGCTTGTGTGGGGTAAACAGATTTGCATCCCAAGCCGCAACCTAAGAGGATGTTATTATATAAAAGAAAATTGAAATTAGAAAATCATTTGAAGTAGAACGTTTAGAATGGGAAAGCTCAATAACAACCTGTAGAATGTTCGTCGGTGGTAGCTTAATGTTCAACGTAAATTCCTCATTCCATGTAGGCTCTTTTGTCCTGAAATAGTCGACGAGATCATTCAATTCTATGGTTCACTCTACAATATATAATGAGTACAATTAAAAAAAGCTGCTATACCCCCATTTGGTATTGCTTTTGACAACCTGGGAATCCAATTCGAGGACCACATATGGATCACTAGTTCCCTGTTATAATAGCGTTATCATGTCAACAAAAACCAATTGAAAAACTGATTCTGAATAAGAGATAACAGTACCCAAAAAAAGGAATAACAGAGCATTACCCTACCCATGGATCCATAGCAGGGAAGTCGAAGCCCTTCTTTAACTTTATGAACAGCTGACCATCGTAAATTTCTCGCAGGAACGAACTGAACACATGGGATTGAATTTTTCAGACGCTGACGTGCAATATGAATAATCTTTCTTGCAATGGTAATACTGAGTAAATCACATACTCTGAGAGAAAAACAATCTCGCAATTCGCTGCATCCATCTCACGCTTTCCAGCTTTCTCCTGATGATAGAAACGATATTCAAACTCAGGCTGGAGGTATTAAACAGATAAGATGAATACGCAAGCTCCAGTCAGAGCTTTCTTCAAGCATGTTCCACGCACTAACATCACATACATAACGTAACGCCAAGACAACAAAAAGAGCTCTTTTGTATAAATTAAAACGGGAAACAAGGATATACATACAGGTGGAGAGGCGTAAGCCTCAAACGCAAACCCAGCAAGAATAACAGCCAAGTTGATATCAAATGAAATTCTCTCATCTCCACTTTCGATTGAATCCGACTCCTCAATCTCTACACTGCTTCTGCTATTACTAAATACACAAGCTTCGAAATTATTCCTCGAGCTCAAACGTAAAACCCCATCAAACTTTGAGTTCTTGGAAAGCAGAAGCTTGTTGTAGAAGGCGAAGGAACGGCGATTCTTGAACTGAACAAGTATTGGGGCGAATTTGGTTTGGGGCGTAAGACTACTGGCCATTGATGAAGATGAAAGCGTCATCATCTTCGCCAGACAAACTGCATTTTTTCGAACACGTTACGGCTCTTCGTAAAGCAGCTGATAATAGAATGTCCACGAAAACTGTATAATAACGGTCTTATCTTCTTTAATTCCCTCCATGGTTCGCCGTCGCGGCGATATCTCGGCTGTATCGGCCGCGACGGAGCGGGATCGGAGGTCGCCGCACCCCAGATACGGGTAGGCTCGGTTGCAGACTTGTAGCCGGCTGAAAATCGGGCCTATCGGCGAGATCTAGGCCGAGGAAGAACGTAGCGGCCGATATCTCGGCTTAACGGCCGATATATCCTCAAGAACGGCCGAATTTTTCTGTTCTGTGATGTTTTTTTTAAAGCAGTGTTCTGTGATGCTGTGTGACGAAGACGAGACGACGATGTGCTCAGTAATTAAAAAAGAAAATCCTTGTTAAAAAGATAATTGGGCTTTTGGGCCTATATTTAATAATATAAAGAAATTTAATACACAGTCCCAATTTTAATTAGCTTATAAATAATAATAATTTATTTGCAATAAAAGATTGATTTCTCCTTTTGATTTTATGGAAAAAAGTTAACCTTTTTTAATCATTACATCTTTTAAATACAATATATAACAAAATCAATATACTAATTTTTCTAAACCTATAAATACAATATATTTTTAACAAAATCAATATACTAATTTTTCTAAACTTGCATTAAGTACGTCACTTTTTTGCTATATTTTTTATTTTAGCTTGATATTTTAATCTTCATTATATAAAAATCCAAAACTTTTAATTTCTTAATTTACATTATTGTATCTAATTTGATTGTAAAGAGTCAAAATACAAACAACCATGTTGTTTTATATTTTTTTGTGCTATTTCTTAAATAAATATAGTGGAATGCCCATTCCCGTTTCGCGAAAATGCAATAAAACTTTGCACCGTCATGTCACTCTTCATGGAATATAGCCTTATCATGTGTTTTTGACGTTTTCATAAATATTATATAGTATAATTGCATATAAACGTATATATTTTACAATTTTTTTACAAAAATTGTGTATCGCAGTGTCCGCATCGACGTCCGCATCCGCGACTGCGAACCATGATTCCCTCCATTATCATTTTCAGAAAACAAACGAAAAAAATATAATTCTTCTGTTACCTTTCTAATTTAGTCGATAAAAGTAAATTCTTATCAGATAAAACATGAATAAGCTCGAGCTCGTGAGTTTTTTCTTTTTTTTTTAAATTTTATTTTTAACATTAAATTTAAAAATTAGAATCGAACTCGTCGAGTACATGAGCTCACGAGCTGAGCTCGAACTAAATTAACTATAATTTATTTCCAAACCCCAAAATAAAATAATAATAAAATTCATAGAGCTCGACCCCAAAAATGAACCATGGATACTGCATATAGCCTTACAATATTTTATACATGAGTACATAGAAAGGCAAAGATAAACAAAAAAGAATTCTACGCAATGGGCTAATGGTAAAGTTATCATCTTGAGAATAACTCAGTTCTATCGAGGAAACAAGCCGAGGCTGCGTCTTGAAGGCAACCGCAGAAGTACGACTCGTCTTTGGGAAACGAAGCTGGCAAAGGTTTGTCGGGAACGATACCAACCTATTTAACCGGAAAAACGAAAATAACACAATTAATGGCAGCTTAATCATAGCGTGACGACAAAAAGGGAGAGAATATCGATTCTTGCCAAACCTTATCGATATCAGCGTGCGAAGGAGTTTCATATCGAGCGACTGTCACAGCCAAGCCAGAACCATCCGACATCTCAAAGACCGACTGAATCTTACTATAATGTAGGAACATTAATGGAGTTAGTTTAACAATGTCTGAAAATGTAGGGACTCATTGAGGTAGAAGAAAGGAATGCTGTGACTGGTACCCTTTTCCATACGTAGCTTCTCCATATAGAACGGCTCGTTTGTTGTCTTTTAGAGCGCCTGCTAGGATTTCACTTGCACTCGCCGTTCCTTTGTTCACCTATAAAGATATATGTACGTATCGAACAAAATGTGTTTAGATTTGTATACATAAAAATCATTGTTGGATGGATGCGTGTGGCAAAATGATTATCAAATTGTGGAAAAAGATTGAAATCAGCGTACCAAAACTACTAACGGTTCGGAAGTTGCGATGCCATTGCTGCCATCTGTGTCGTAGATATCTCTGACGCCTTTGCTATCACAAATGTAGACTATCACTCCTTTGTCCAACCTAACAATTTACGAAAATGGCAATCAGTTGTAAGAAGAATATACGTTCACCAAGATAGAAAAAGGATGAAACTGTCATCAAGTTTGTAATTTATAATTTACCATATTTTTGCTATTTCAACTCCTTCCGGGAACAGCCCGCCACTGAAACAAAACAAACAAGTCAGAAAGAAAAAGAAAAATTGATAAAATCCAGTTTCAGGTAGTTCTTCAGATAGAGAAGGGTCGTTGCACTTGCATGTTTACCTATTATCGCGAAGGTCTAATACGAATGAGTTCACATTGTTTGCTCTTAAGGTTTTGATAGCTTCCCTCATAGCACCTAATTAGGCCGGCGTATCGTAATGTTAACATGGACCAGAATATATAGATCACAAGAGATTTACTGATAAGTAGAAGTCTTACCAGAAGCATTTTGATTGAACGATGTTAGTTTAATGTATCCAATCAAGGGCCCATCCTCTCCCGTCCCAGGTGTTCTACAGATTCTTGACTTCACGGGATTAAGTGAAACTCTCTCACGACTGCAAAAGATGAAAAAAATATCGAAGAAAAACGTTAGATGACTACCGTCAGTTTAAACCAAATCTAAGTTACACGTAAATAAATAACACATACATAAGGGACAATTGCCTCGTTTCAGAACCATGGCGTAAAACTAGATCCACCATGCTTCCTTCAGGTCCCCTGCGAAAGATGTAAGCTATGAAGTTCGTCGAAAATTTGCTGATTCACACAACTTTTGAGAAAAAAAAAAGAAATTGAGCTATACTAATGTTTTATTCACGTAATTACTGCAAGCGTTGAGCTGCATCATAGATTTCCATGCTCTCCGTGCTCGTATCATCAATGGCGAGAAGTACGTCGCCCGAAGAAACACCTGCCTTATATGCAGGACCGCCCGGCGCAGCTGAAACCACCACGAGCCCAGGGGTAGACTTGTCTTTTACAGAAGGGTACCCAATCGATATCCCTACTCCAGTCAGTGTATTTCTTGTCCCCGACTGCCTTTTTGAAAGATATTGAAAACACCCAAAATTATACAAGCTGGGAAGAAAGTCGAATGTTAGACGTGTTTTTTTGTAAGAATCTGTTTACTGTACCCTCAGACTTTTGAACTTCTGAGGCTCGAGGAAACGAGTGAAGGGGTCGTCTAATGTAGCTACCATCTTCTTAATAGCAGCATCTGCATTTTAAACACACTGTCAATTTCAGCATTGAGGAATAAGTTCCCACAATTGGAGGAAAGATTCGATTAAGATGGTTATTACAAGTCTCTTCTCTCGTGGTCATGGGTTCGCTGCGAAGCGCGTTTTCTCTGTACCTAAACCAACTCTGACCGTTGAAGGTTTTATCGACGTAAGCTCGATCGAGCGTTCTCCACGCCTCCAAGAACAGAAGGTTTTCCTCACTAAGTGCCCCTAATCAGAGAAAAACACGATTACTAAACAGTCGAAAGAGATGTAATCGAAGAAAAGCATCAGTGATTGCTATGAAAACAACTCACAAGAAGGGGCTTTAGTGACGGTGAATCCCAAAGCCATCATCACAACCATAACTCCAACAACAACTCTGTGTGAAAAAGAAGGAACTAGTCTGCGAATTCGCTCGGGCTTCAACGCGGAGAAATCAATTAGGGTTGACAACAACAATAACTTCTTATTCAGCTGCAAATCGGCGTTTCTGCTAGAAGAACGATCAGAAGGGAAGCTTCCAATTCTCGATTCTTCTTCAGAGGGTTGAAGAAGGCAGGAAACTCGATTACAACTTCTCTTCACTCGAAACTGATTACACAGAAGCACCTGTAGGTTTTCGATTATGGAGGACTCCGATATCAGCTCAATAAAGAAAAGCAAAAACATCGTATTCAACCAATTACAGAGAAGAGAAGGGTTAATGACTACCTTGGAAGAGAAAACCTCGGGCTGGGCAAGAGAATTGCCGATAAAGAAGGATTGAGAAGAAGCAATTTTAGCAGCTGAAGATCGAAGGATAATTTCCATTCGATTTGTATGTATTTATATGAAAGCTTCGAGCTTTTAGCTTTTCATTGTGAAGGGTAGTTATCAGTTGGCGATTTTCCAAAACTAAATTGTTTATGACGAAAAGAATTGAAGAATAATTGGGAATTTGTGGTCATTAACTGCTATTGCATCCATGGTAGATTTTCACCCGCAAACTTTGGATTGAAATAAAGGGTCCAACTCCTTGAGTTTTCTTTGGCCACAAATTATTCACATTTATTATAAAAAGAATATGCATGGTCCTAATTTGGGAATTGGGACCAAATCCACCGATGATTCCATCAATTCTCAAAATTTCTGAAATAAGTTGAGAGTATGTTTGGATTCGCGTATTTGAACGAAATCGCTTGATTTTAAATTATGAATTTCAAAATCGCAATTTCAAATCCAAATTCACTGTTTGACAAAAGTTAGGATTTTGAAATTCGAATTTCAAAACAGAGTTAGACTCAAACTCGTCAAGCTCGTCGAACTCGATTTCTAACTTTTTTTTCTAAAATAATTTAAAAACTACAAATAAAATAAAATAAAAATCATGAATAATTTAGAAAAAACAAGCTCGTGAGCCAGCTTGCGAGCCCGTGACGAGCTCGACCTCGACAAGAGCTCGTCGAGCTCGAGTCGACTCATTTGCGAACCCATGACGAGCTCGAGTCGGCTCATCGTGCTTGTGAATTGGCTCGATTCATCGTCCACCTCCTAATTATTATTATTATTTTATTATTATTGTTATTATTATTATATTTTTTTCATTATTTTTTTTATTATTATACTATTATTATTATCAGTTACGAAAATTTGTTACGTGATCGGCTTCGGATTTCGAAAAACGGACCTTTTGAAAGGGATTTCAAATCCGACGAATTATAAGAGTTTGGATTTCCCCTCGGATTTGGACGAAGTCGAAACCCAAAATCAGTGCGATTGACAAACGGAAGACTTGGACGAAATTCGGATTTCAAATCGAAATCCGAAATCCAAACGGGGCATTTATAGTATTATGAATAAATTATGAATCATCAATGAATAAATTGTGAATCATTACAATGATTCATCACAAATTATGATGATTAAATGTGGATATTTTTGGAATATTAATGACTCATGAATTTATGATAAGATGAGGTGTATAAAGAGATTGTATCTTTGTATGAGTTGTATAGATGACTGAATTGTATTTTAGTGTATGATTTTAGTATAAATAGATGATTTGAGTTACATTGTAAAATACACCAAAGTACTGTATATATTATCTCCCTCTAACTTCTCTCTATATTATTACCAAAATAATCATAATATAAATAAAATAATTTTAATATATCATAACAAAAATTTCATAACACATTATCAGCACGATCACGCTCCATCGTCAAGTTCAACCTTTGCCGTAGAGATCAACTTCACCATCGAGATCAACGTTCGTCGAAGTTCTTCAACTTGGTCGAGGTACCGTAATTTTATTAGTTGCTCACTTGATTCGTTTAAGAGCACATTTTCCAGATTATCCAATAAAGAAGATACGCCTTGGTAATGCTTGGTGAATTTACCTCCAAGGCATTTAATGATTATTGTATATCTATCGGAATTGATGTTGAGCATCCCGTGCCACATGTTCATATGCAAAACGGTCTTGCATAATCATTAATTAAACGCCTACAATTAATTGCAAGACGATTATTAAAAACGAATCTTCCCTCGTCGTGTTGGGAACATGCAATATTACATGCAATTCGCATCAGACCAACAAGTTACCATGATATCTCTCCGTTGCAAATGGTTTATGGTAACCAGATATTTCTCATCTAAGAATTTTTGGATGTGCCATATGTTCCAGTTGCGCAACTACAACGCACAAAGATGGGACCTCAAGAAGGTTGGGAATATATGCCGGATTTGAATCTCCATCGATAATAAAATATTTAGAACCTTTAACGGGAGATTTATTCACGGCTAGACGAAACAAATTTTCCAACATTAGGGGGAGAAAAGAAACAGCTGGAAAGGAATATTAGTTGGAATTAATTATCATTAAATCATTATATCCTCGAACGAAAAAATGTGAACTAGAAGTGAGAAGATAATTCATTTACAAAGCTTAACGAACCAATTGCCAGACAGCTTTACTGACCCAAAGAGAGTGTCTAAGTCACATATAGCAGTTGTTAATGCTCCTGCAAAAATTGATGTTCATGCAATATTGAGCCTAAGCCACAGCTAAAACGTGGTAGGCCTTGGGTTCCAAAGATAAAAATCATCGGAAAAGAAAAAGAGCAAATAATAAGAAGAGTCGATTGGCTTAAATGATGATAAGAATGAAACTCCTGTAACTGAAGAAACTGAAAATAATGATAATGAATAGATCTCAATCAAATGCGCTGAAATTAGATGGAACCGAGATAAAGTCAACGTTGACGATAAACTCTCATTTAACTTAGCGCTACATGAAATGAATGACATGAATGACATGAATGAGAATGAGGATCATGAACCAAGGTCTGTAAACGAATGCAGAACGCGAAAAGATTGGCCAAAATGGAAAGATGCAATTGAGGCAGAATTAAAATCACTTGAGAAACGAGAAGTTTTCGGACCTGTAGTCCGCGTACCAGAAAATATATAGCCGATGGTTTTTTGTCAGAAAGAAAAATGAAAATGGCGAAATTGTGAGATATAAACAACGGATTGTCGCACAAGGTTTCTCGCAGAGACCTGATGTCGATTATGAGGAGACTTATTCTCCTGTGGTGGACGCAACAACTTTCTGTTATATAATTAGTCTGACAGTACGTGAAGGACTCGATATGCGTCTAATGGATGTTGTCACTGCTTATCTATATGGCTCACTTGACAGTGACAATTATATGAAGCTTCCAGAAGGTTTCGGTTGCCTGAAAATCCTGGGCCACGAAATGAGTACACAATGAAACTAAACAAATCACTTTATGGATTAAAGCAATCTTGGTGAATGTGTTATAATCGCCTAAGTGACTATTTATTGAAAGAGAGGTAAAAAATGATCGAATTTGCCCATGTATATTTTTTAGAAGATCAGAAAATAAATGTTATTATTGCAGTATATGTTGATGACATAAATATAACAGAACTCCTAAAGAGTTATCGAAAGCTGTTGAATGTCTAAGTCTGAAGAAGGAATTTGAAATGAAAGATCTGGAAAAACAAAATTTTGTCTTGGACTGCAAATTGAATATTTAAAGAATGGAGTATTTGTACACCAAGAGACTTATACTAAAAAGATATTGAAAAGATTTTACGTGGATGAATCTCACCCATTAGATACTCCAATGATTGTTAGATCTTTAGACGTGAATAAAGATCAGTTCAGACCACGCGAAAATGATGAAGAGCTACTTGGCCCTGAAGTACCATGTCTGAGTGCAATTGGAGCGCTAATGTATCTTACGAGTCATACGCGACCTGATATAGCATTTGATGTAAATTTATTGACAAGATACAGTTCTTCACCGACTTGTAGACATAGTTAAAAGAATATTTCGTACCTTCAAGGAACAACTGATATGTTCTACTCTAATGAGATGAAATCAGATTTAATTTGGTATGCGGGTGCTGGATTCTTATCCGACCCACATAATGCACGATCGTAAACGGGTTATTTATTTACGTATGGTGGAACTGCTATTTCATGGCGGTCAGTTAAACAAAGTCTAACTGCCACTTCATCTAATCACGCTGAAATACTAGCAATTCATTAAGCTAGCAGAAAATGTGTTTGGTTGCGATCAATTATTCAGCATATACAACAAACTTGTGGGTTATTATCGGAAAAATTACTTCCGACGATATTATATGAAGATAATGTGGCGTGTATTGCCCAATTAAAGGAGGGATATATCAAAGGTGATAGAACAAAACATATTTCACCAAAAGTTTTCTTTACACATGGGCTGGAGAAAAATTGTGGTATTGATGTACACAAGTGCGATCTAACGAAAATTTCGCAAACTTATTTACGAAAGCACTTCAACCTATAATTTTCAGAAAATTGGTATATTCAATCAGAGTTCGAAGACTTAGAGATTTAAAATGATGTCATCATCAGTGGGAGAAAATACGTGTTGCACTCTTTTCCCCTTAATTGTGGTTTTTCCCACGTGGTTTTCCTAGTAAGGTTTTTAATGAGGCAACAAGCTAAAGCTTATCAAGAAAATCACGTACTCGTTTCCCTTCACTAGGTTTTTATCCCAACTGGGTTTTTCCTAGTAAGGTTTTAACGAGGCATATTCCTTGAAAAAACATCCAAGGGGGAGTATTATGAATACATTATGAATCAACAATGAATAAATTGTGAATCATCACAATGATTCATCACAAATTAAGATGATTAAATGTGGATGTTTTTGGAATATTAATGACTCATGAATTTATGATAAGATGATGTGTATAAAAAGATTGTATTTTTGTATACGTTGTATAGATGATTAAATTGTATTTTAGTGTATGATTTTAGTATAAATCGGTAATTTGAGTTACATCGTAATATACACCAAAGTATAGAAATTTTATTATCTCCCTCTAAATTCTCTCTATATTATTATCAAAATAATCATATATAAATAAAATAATCTTAATATATCATAATAAAATTTATTACATATAGATGATTGATTTGAATAATGATGTCAAATTATATATGCAAACTTTTAGGAGAGATCGACAAGCTTTTTTACTTTTTAGAAAAGAGATCAACTAAGCCTTTTTAGCCCGATAACAATAATTAAGCTCGATCGTTTACTCGACGAACTCTAACATTAACTCGAAAAAATTAAAATCTAAAGAAAAATAAATAAATAAATAAAGATTGAAAAAATTCAGCTCGATCGTTTATTCGATGTTTCCGAACTGCTTTACTTTCTGACCTCGAGCTGAAATAACGGTTTTCTTGCACTTTTTTCTCCGTGCAAAAAAAGGTATATTTTTAGTATTCCTCGTCTTTAAATATACCCTAAGGCCGTGTTTGGATCGAGGAAATCGGTGAGGAAAAGAAATTTAGAGAGAAAATGTTTCATTAGTTTTCTTTTCCTTTTCCTCACCCTTTGGTGAGGTAACTGATTTTTCATGGTTTTAGCTTCAAACTAAGTTTAAGTTTTCTTTTTTTTTCTTTTCCTCACTTATTTTTCTAATTAATCAAACACAAAAACTAACTTTCTTTTCCATTGACTTTTCATTTCCTCACCAAATTATTTAAAAACACACTGTTAGGAATCGTGAATTTAAACAATTCAGATCAACAGTTTTGGTGATTGGACATAGGTGAAACCGGATACCAGCCAACAGTTCAACAAGTGCAACCAGCAACCGGATGAAGACCGCTACCGAAAGCTCACTGAAGACCGGAAAGCAAATACCGTATGTGCCACATGGACAAAGACCGGACATCACCCATTTTCGGGTAAAGAGCATTTTATGCACTGTCTGGTACGAGGAGCTATCTCACAACGGCTTTCTACATCAAAGTCCAACTATAAAAAGGAGAGAGGCAAGATGAAGGACTTCACTTCACCAATTTTTAAGCAAGAAATGCGTGTAAAAGTTCTAGCTCTCAAGCAATTAAGCAAGAAGTATTTAGGTGTTGTCCTCACTGTTCGTAGACTGGTTTCAGTTAGTGAGTTGCTCTCAATGGACTGTAAAAGCTCTTAAAAAAAGACGGACTGTACAAAGCTGTCTAAGAGGTGTTTAGGAGTTTAGTTAGCTGAGTATAGCCGTGTGGGTTGTACCGTGTTAGTCTAGCTAAGGAGGTTGAGCACTGGGGTTGTAAAACCAAGTCGTGGTGCCTTCCTTGCGGGGAAGAAGGGGAGACATGGGAGATTTTTGATTCCGAACTTCCAGAAACAAACTGGTGTCTTTTGCAATCACACACACAAATCACATCTTCTACCCGGTCTTGGTTCACCGGTTTGCTTCCGTACAAGTCACACACAAAATATCAAACACCGGTATCTACCCTAACAGGTTGAGAAACGAAAAAGAGGCAAGTGCTTATTCACCCCCCCTCTAAAAACATAACCGATCCTAACACACACCCTAAGCTTTTTTAGATGCGGAAATTGTACATTACGCTTCACATGTCGTACTATTCCAGTTTATCTTTTTTTTTCACGTCAAAATCCGTAAACCAAACGGAGCCTAAAGGAACCGTAAACTGACATGGAAATATAATTGCTTTCTGCTGAATATGCATAGGATTGTACGCCTCGACGGCCTTCGAAAATTCATATATCCGTCTTTACTTCAAATACATCAACAATGTTCGTAAAAGCAAAAGTACATATGTTCCATTAATAAGATACAACGTCAAGACGAACAACGTTGAAAGCTATATATAACATTCTTCGCCATTTTCTGACTTACCAAATCTCAATTCGTATAGATATAATGTCACATTATCGTGCAACCGAGAGCTCCCGCTACACCGCCGAAGGCAATCGCCGCCTCCAATGCATGAAAGAAAACCCTCCATTTTTCCTGATGAAAAACACATAGTAAATAAAGTTATGTATGACGATAAAAACTGATTATCATATGTATATATGTTTTTATAGGAGGGGTTTTATCTTAAAATCATATAGTATATAGATACTCACCCACTTATGATCATTACTACATGGCGCTGCCATAACGATCGTCGTGGAATGGAAAGTAGGGTTTGGAGCATGCAGTAACGGCGGTGCATTAGCGTAGTAAGGTTGTTCAACGCCGTATGGGATGAAGGCGTTGGGCGGTGGAAATGCGACTGGGACTATCTCATTATTCGACGGGCCGACAGGCGACTGTATATGTAAACAGTTTCGCATGGATATTCGATGAGATCATAATGTTTACGATGTGTTTGGTTTGAAGAAAGTAGTGTGTAAAAGAAAATTATAGAGAAAGTGGTTTTAAGTAAATACTGAAATTAGAAAAAAAAAATTCCATCCTATTTACCTCATCTAATTCTACAATCAACCAAATACAAAAACTGGTTTTTCATTTTCCTTTCATATACTTTTTCCTTCTAATTTTTGTTGGATAAGCTCAAATGGGTCCAAGGAAGAAATAAAAAAAAAATTCAACACATGCATGCTAGACAAGCCACCAAGAGTGAACAAGTTAGGCAAAAGATTGAATTAGCGACAAAGCTTGAAAAAGAAAGCCACAAAGATTGGACAAGCAGCCGCAAATATTGATACACATGTTATACATTAGATTGTGTAGTAAGAAAAGTCATAGTTAGTCTCCTTTATATGTGTGGAATATATCTATATATATATATATATATATATATATTTAGATTGTGTAGTAAGAAAAGTCATAGTTAGTCTCCTTTATATGTGTGGAATATATATATATATATATATATATATATATATACGTGATGAATGAAGAATCAAGAGAAAAAAAAACAACAGAAATAGAAACAAAAGAAATGAGTTGGCCAAAATAATATTCTCTTCATATCGTTAATATTCTCTTCATATCGTTCTTCTTGTACGTGCTTAGCTAGAAGAGAGCAAGCAAAAAATATTCAAGTTCTTTTATACTCACCACCACCTTGAGTTGTCTAATCGCCTAAACTGTGTAAACAGCAAATTGGTATCAGAGCGATGTCGATAGTCGGAGCAACCGGCCAAATGCCGATTTCGGAACTCACCAAATTCAACTACGACAAGTGGAGCATTCAAATAAAGGCGTTACTCCAATCTCAAGACTCGTGGGATATCGTCGCGAATGGATACACCGAACCCGAAAATACAGACGGGTACACAACAGCCCAACTAAAGACGCTCAAGGAATCCCGCAAACAAGATAAGTTCGCAGTTCACACCATCTACCAATCTGTAGATGACTCGGCTTCGAAAAAATAGCCGAGGCCAAAACATCGAAGGATGCATGGGAGACGCTGGAAAAGCAAGTACGATGGCAGACTCTTTGTGGCGAGTTCGAAATGACAAAAATGAAAGAGGACGAAGGCGTGTCCGAGTATATAAGGAGAGTGCAAATCATCGTAAACCAATTGAAGAGAAATGACGAGGCCCTAACGGATGCCCGAGTCGTCGAGAAAATTTTGCGATCCCTGACGAACGAGTACGAAAACGTGGTATGCGCAATTGAAGAATCCAAAGATATTGAAAAATGACGGTCGATGAACTCTCTGGTTTGCTCGAAGCTCACGGCAGCAAAAGAAAAATAAGAAACATGAGTCTTTAGACGAGGCCCTACAGTCGAAATTGTCCATTAATGACGACAAGGCGTTGTATACACACCACAGTCGAGGAAGAGGACGTGGCCAATGAGGACGTGGTTTCAGTCAAAGCACAGAACGAGGACGAGGCTACAATCACGAAAAAGGACAAAACAACAACCAATATTGGAGAGGACGAGGTCGAACACGAGGACGTGGCGGCCGCTCAAATCGGCCTAGCGTTGAATGCTACAGTTACGGAAAGTTTGGACATTTTGCGAAGGACTGTTGGTCCAACAAGAATGTGGAAGAAAATGCGAACCTAGTCGCACAAGAAGAGCCAAAAGACGATGGCGTCCTTTTAATGCTGCTTGAGGATAAAAATCCGGGCAGTGACATGGTGTGGTATATCGACACCGGTGCTAGCAATCACATGAGCGGGCACAAACATTGATAAACGTATATTAATACGTTTATTGTAGCAATTTATTTAGGATATAATAGAGTTTCCTCCATTGTTTCTCGCTTTTATATGCTCTATTTACACTTATTTGAACATTGTAGGACCTTAGGACGGCTATCGGGCGAAAAGGAGCGAAAGCGAAGCAAAAAAGACAAGTTATAAAGCTGCAGTAGAGTGTCACGGCCGTGACATTATTGCACCAGGCCGTTACAAGAGGCAGAAAAGGAAGCCAAGCGATGCAGAGTATAATCACGGTCGTGAAGCCCGCCTGAAAAGTAGCAACGGACTAAAAAATTCATATCTCTCAATCTAGACTCGGACTGAAAATCCCTTTGGTCAAATCAAGATTGGCGAGTCTTCTATATATGGTTAAAATTTCAGGTCCATCGGACATCGTTTACCCCTCCATCTGAGATAAATACGAAACGGTCGATTCGTACTTAAGACATATATTTATCGTGACTCGTGTATCCTCACTATTTATCTATCTATGACAGTGTTTCTTCGCTTTAATATGTCTATGTGTTGAAGTGAATGTTTGGAAATCGTCTAGGGCGACAGCTAAACAACGATTAGGCCGTTCATATATGATAGGATTTGGGTATAAGGCAACAGCAAATATCCGATCCTCGCCGTTAAGTAACTATTGAATCTTAGATCCCCACGAACGTCTAGGGCGCCGACAAATTCGGGAGTGGGTAGAAAATTACTGCGATTTAGTCTTAATCACGTAGGAGCGATATTATATTGTCTTAGTCGATAGCACCTAGCGGGATTCGAATCCCGAGCACATCTTTATCATTTGAAAGCACTCTCACTAGTTAAGTCGTGTTCTTTTGATCTCTCGCTGTTTTAGGATTGATTTGTTAGGTTAGTTCGCAGTATAAACAATTGCGCACTTTATTTAGGCTAGATATCGAGTCCATAGGTTATTACTAGTAATCAAGTTTATTCCTCGTGTCTGCTACTCGTTTACTCACCTTACTATACTACAAACGATAGGTCCACTGCCTATCGCACGTCGGTGATAGTAACTACGTATTCGTTTTATTTATCACTTGTCAGACTTGCACTTTACATTATTACATCGCGTGTCGATAAAACATCTCTTCATCGATTTAAAAAAAATCGATGACAGACATGTTTCTTTTAGCGACGCATAAAAAATCAAAGTCAAAGGCCGTGGAAAAATATGTTTCTCCCAAAATGACGGCAAACAAGGATCGATCGAGGACGTTTATTTCGTACCAGAATTGAAGAAGAACATCTTAAGCATGGGGCAGTTGCTTGAAAAAGGATGTTCGGTATTCATGAAGACCGCTCGCTATAACTACGAAACAAATGGTCGAATAATTGCACGGGTCGAGATGGAAAGGAACCGAATGTTCAAACTCAACCTGAGGACAATTCAAGAAAAATGCCTGCAACTTGACTTAGACGACAAAGGTCATTTGTGGCATATGCGATTCGGACATCTACACTACGGAGGCCTGAAAGAGCTCTCCAAGCGCGGCATGGTGCACGGAATGCCGATGATAGAGGGAGGAAAGAAGCTTTGCGGAAGTTGCGGCAAACAGGCGCGGACGTCGTTTCAGAAGCACGCAGGATTTCGAGCAAGCAAACTGCTCGAGATTATACACACCGATATATGTGGACCTATCACGCCGGCATTATTTAGCGAAAAAAGATACTTCATCATGTTCATCGACGATTACTCGCGGAAAACTTGGTGTATTTCTTGAAGGAAAAATCTGAGGCGCTGGAAATATTTAAAAAATTCAATACTATGGTTGAGAAGGTGACAAGTTCAAGAACCAAGGCACTCCGTTCAGACCGAGGTGGAGAATACATGTCGGGTGATTTCGTAGCTTTTTGCGAGGAACAGGGCGTTAGAGATTCCTCACCGTGCCGTATTCGCCTTAACAAAACGGCGTGGCTGAAAGGAGAAATCGTATCATACTCGACATGGTTCGATCAATGTTGAAAAGCAAAGAGATGCCAAAGGAGTTCTGGGCCGAGGCGGTACAATGTGCTCAAGAACGCCGCACTAGGCGGTACGGATCGGCGATTGTCATTCCGACGATCAAGAACAACAACTTGGAACTGAAACATTCTTGGCTTCGGATGATTTTTCAGACGTCCAGTTCAAGGGAAATCCGGATGACGATCCTTACTCACACCTGAAGGCCTTTCTGACGGTGGCAGACACCATCAAGATCAGTGGGGTCACAGGAGATGCAATTAAATTGACGTTGTTCCCATTCTCGCTGAAGTTCAGAGCGAAGGATTACCTGAAGATGTTGCCACCCCGATCGATCACTACATGGGAGGAGTTACAAGCCACATTCATCGGCCACTACTTCCCATTATCAAAGGTGCTGAGACTGAAGACGGAGATATCGTTGTTCCACAAGAAGGACTCAGAAAAACTCTACGAGGTATGGGAGCGATTCAAATCGTTACTAAAGAAGTGCCCGCAGCACGGGATGTCGAAGGCAGCCCAAATCAATCGATTCCACGAGGGGCTCAATGATCAGACTATCCACATGTTAGACGGAGCCGCAGGAGGAGGACTCGTGAAGCTCAGTGCGACTGATGCTTGGAGCCTGATTGAGGATTACTCGAGGAACAGCTTCATGAGAGGCTATACGAGGGTTAGACGCCAGACGTATTCGGAATAACCGAGGAGACATCCACAAACACCAAATTCAAGGTGCTCCAGCAACAAATCACGGCGATGAACTCTCAGCTACAAAAGGTGATTGGCGCACTACTTCCAAAATCCGGGCAGGCACAACCCGTGAACGCCGTGACGACCACTACACCGACACAGCATATGCCGTATA
Organism: Craterostigma plantagineum; assembly: GCA_027422505.1. Taxonomy (NCBI): domain Eukaryota; kingdom Viridiplantae; phylum Streptophyta; class Magnoliopsida; order Lamiales; family Linderniaceae; genus Craterostigma; species Craterostigma plantagineum. Next base: position 674,801 of record JAPQWV010000064.1, on the reverse strand, counting down.
TACCATTGTGTGGGATATGTGGCGCAGCCCACGAGACATCCGAATGCCAACTCGAACAACCATTGGAGCACGTAGACTACATGGGCAACTACCAGGGCCAGCGAGGTTTACAAGCTCGAGCGCACCCAAATCTGGCGTACGGGAGTCCAAGCCACCAGCAAGGACAGCCAGGATTTCAGCCTAGACCGTCCGGTTTCCAAAATGGAGCGCCACAACAGTACCAGAATGCACCCGCGGGGTCAGGATCTGACGATATGAAGGAGATGAAGGACATGATGAAGACGCTCCTCACAAATTTCAGCCAAACCACCGCTGCCCACAAGAGTTGATTGACGAAGATGGAGGAGTATATGGAAGCGAATGACATCCGTGCTCAGAACACAGACGCATCGATTAAGAGGTTGGAGCAGCAAGTGGGCCAGTTAGCGAAGCAACTAGCAGGGCGAAATCAAGGATCACTCTCATGCTACATCGAGACAAATCCTAAGGAGTATTGCAACGCGGTGACCCTGCGTAGCTGGAAAGAATTGCAAGAAGTACCTGCCAAGCAGAATTCAAAGAAGAAAGTTGATTTCGAGGGCCACGGCGAGCCAGTGGAGAAAAGCAAGGGCGACGGAGTCGAGAAGGTCAAGGATGACAAAGAAAGGGCGCGGGCATTCGTGAAGCCGTACCAGCCGAAGATCCCGTACCCAGCTCGCTTGAGGGAAACTGCACCTGAAAAAGAGAAGGTCCGGCCTAAAAAGGAGGAGGCCGCACCCGAAAAGGAAAAGACGAAGGATATCGAGCAGCCAGCAGTGAGGCCGTACTAGCCGAAGGTTCCCTATCCAGCACGGTTGAAGAAGGACAAAGTCGAGGCGCTATGTAGCAGATTTATGGGTATGTGCAAAGAATTACATATTAACTTACCATTTGTTGAAGCTATTACGCAGATGCCCAGTTTCGCGAAGGTCCTGAAGGACTTGCTGACAAATCGACGAAAGCTCGAACACGTCTCCACTGTATACCTACGAGGAGAGTGCTCGGCGATACTCCAAAGCAAGATACCGAAAAAGCTCAAGGACTCGGAGAGTTTTACTATTCCTTGTCTGATAGGTGATTTAGTAGTCGAGCATGCCTTAGCTGATCTAGGTGCTAGTATGAATATGATGCCTTATTCCATGTTTAAGCGCTTAGGATTAGGTGAACCACGACCCACTAGGATGAGTATTCAATTGGCCGATAGATCGTTAAAATACCCCTAGGTGTTATCGAGGATGTTCTAGTTAAGATCGATATTTTCGTTATCCCTGCTGATTTTGTGATCTTAGAGATGGACGAGGATGAAAATGTTCCATGAATTCTAGGTAGATCATTCTTAGCTACAGGTGAGACTCTGATAGATGTTAGGAATGAAACATTGACTTTGAATGTAGACGGTGAGAAAATTACGTTTAATATGACTAACTCGATGAAGAGTAGCGAGCATGATAATAAGTGCCATTACTTGGATGCTTTTGAGCATGATTTCTCGTCTTCCGTGCAAGGTTTATCACATGTTTTGAGCAAGGAGGAAGTCGACGAGCCCACGATGACCATCGGCAAAAACAGGAAAGAAGTTAAGGACAAGAGCCCAGTCGAGGAGCGACCTCCACTAGAACTGAAACTGATGCCAGGCGAAAAGCGACAACTCCAAGGTATATGTAGGCGAGGGAGACTTAAGCAAAAAGGAGGTACTGTATAGACTTCCAACCACCCTAAGCGAACGAAGGTACGTCCGGCTAAAGACGTTAAAAGAAGCGCTTCTTGGGAGGCAACCCAAGTTTTATCTATCTAGTACTTTCTTTTTATTTTGTCTATGACTGTGATGCATATGAATACGTCTATTATTATTCTCTATGTTTATTTCCTTTTATGTTCAATTTTCTTTTTAGCTATGTCAGGATACGTATCACGAGTCACGCCACTACGACCTTCACGCGTTCAGTCACGACCACGTCAATTTTTTGTCAGGGGAGTCCCGTTCTTTTTAACCTTCTTTTCCCTTTGTTTTTTCCTTTTTACGTTGAGGACAACGTAGGTCTTAAGTGTGAGGAGGGTAATTTAGGTTGAGAATTTACGTGAAATAACTTTTTTATGACCTGTGCGTGAGCTATAGATTTCGTTGGAAAGGCATGATCTTTTGAAATCTGGCATGATTATTTGCATTTATCTCAAAGATGGATTGCATATTAGGGAGTATTGTGAGCAATTAGGACTCGCATGATTGATTGAATCGTGTCCGCTAGGATAAACATAGCACTACTTTGAGGGATTCGTGCACATAACTCGTTTACGTTGCGAGATTTTGAGCCTGACGAGCTTATACTCATTTTTTTTCTTGGTTGTGTGATGTGCCTAGTTCATATCTCTCTAGAACTTGCCTGTTTGATACGCGTTGAAACTCTTTGGGGTGAGTTCGTGTGGAAATGACGAGGGCCACGGTTGGTCCCATAGTTAGCCACTTTGAGCCTGAACCTGTTCGTTTCTCAGCTCGTAAATTATAAAAGCCGCTGAGTTGATTAGAATAGAGCAGAATTCGAACTTGAGAGTTACTATTTCAATGTCTGATTTAATGTTCTTCTCTGTTAGTCGATGAAATGACTCGATCCTACTTGACCGTTTTCAGAAATGACCCGATCTTTGCATAAGTCTGCCCATAAACCTTTTGCAAGATATAGGTTTTGGTAATAAGTATCCCTAGGTACATGGCATTCACTGTGACGATGTATTCTTTGCGACAAAAAGCCAAACCTTGATGTTAGGGAATAAGGGCAGTGCACAATAAATCGGTTTAAAGGGCAGAAAATGAAAAGGAACTGAGTTGAGAGGGTCGGGCAAAAAAGTCTAAGATTTTAGAATGAGAGGGTTGAGACCTATGTTGAGGCATGTGACTGTCACTTTGATTATGCTATATTCTTTGAGTTTTCGGTAATGTGTCTTAGCTTCAAGATTACGTGTCAGTGTCTATGCTTGTCGTCTTATTATTACTTGACACCGTTTCGACCCAAAAAAAAAGACCCTCTGATTTACGCTTGCCACTTTAAGTAGAAAATATGCGATTACCTGCAAGTTTATGGTAGGGATTGAATTAGTGCACGATTTATGCAATTCACTGATATAATAGCCTATACACTGAGTGATTTGAGCGAATCCTTGTGAGGTAGAGACTTGATTGGTAGTGCTAAGGAAGTTCAGGTTGATAGGTGTCGATCATTAGTGTACTGTCCAAGATTGTTTGCTTGGCTCCATTTTATGCTTTCTAGCTATGATGATAATTTGCAAACAATTATGCCGTATTCTTGATTTGATGCCTTTCTGACTTCTAATTTACTTGAGGACAAGCAAATACTTAAGTGTGGGGATGTTTGATAAACGTATATTAATACGTTTATTGTAGCAATTATTTGGGATAAAATAGAGTTTCCTCCATTGTTTCTCGCTTTTATATGCTCTATTTACACTTATTTGCACATTGTAGGACCTTAGGACGGCTATCGGGCGAAAAGGAACGAAAACGAGGCAAAAATGACAAGTTATGAAGCTGCAGTAAAGTGTCACGACCGTGGAATATTGCACCAGGCCGTGACCAGAGGCAGAGATGGAAGCCTAGCGATGCAGAATATAGTCACGGCTGTGAAGTCCGCCTGAAAAGTAGCAAAGGACTAAAAAAATCATATCTCTCAATCTAGATGTCGTACTGAGAAGCCCTTTGGTCAGAATCAAGATTGGCGAGTCTTCTATCTATGGTTATTTCAGGTCCATCGGACATCATTTACCCCTCTATCTGAGAGAAATACGAAATGGTCGCAAGGCTGTTGAAAGTGTCACGGCCGTGACACTACTGCACGAGGCCATGATGCACGGCCATGAGCTCATTTTGTGCCCCGACAGTGTCACAGTCGTGATGGCCCATGTCCCAGGCCGTGAAGGTGTCGAATTTCACTATCCAATTTCGATTCAAAAAGAGGGGAACTCCTATCAGAACTCAACCCTCATCAAACAGAAAAACACATCCAGAAGCGCAAGAGACGGATTAACGACGATTTTACGCCGAATTGAACAAGGAACGAGAATCTTCCCCCGAGACCATCCCAAATCAATCAAAAAATGAAGATTATGAGTCCTCTACCCTTGTTTATTTATTTCGTTGTTTTCCCATCAATTATGAGTAGCTAATTCCCCTCTGTGTTTGAGAGTAGATGAACGCTAGGTCGATTCGTACTTAAGACATATATTTATCGTGACTCGTGTATCCTCACTATTTATCTATCTATGAAAGTGTTTCTTCGCTTTAATATGTCTATGTGTTGAAGTGAATGTTTGGAAAATCGTTTAGGGCGACATATAAACAACGATTAGGCCGTTCGTAGATGATAGGATTTGGGCATACGACGACAGCAAATATCCGATCCTTGCCGTTAAGTAATTATTGAATCTTAGATCCCTACGAACGTCTAGGGCGACGGCAAATTCGGGAGTGGGTAGGAAATTACTGAGATTTAGTCTTAATCGCGTAGGAGCGATATTATATTGTCTCAGTCGATAGCACCTAGCGGGATTCGAATCCCGAGCACATCTTTATCATTTGAAAGCACTCTCACTAGTTAAGTCGTGTTCTTTTTATCTCTCGTTGTTTTATATTTGTTTGTTAGGTTAGTTCGCAGTATAAACAATTTGCGCACTTTATTTAGGCGAGATATCTAGTCGATATGTTATTACTAGTAATCAAGTTTATTACTCATGTTCGATACTCGTTTACTAGCCTTACCACACTACGCACGTCGGTGATAGTAACTACGTATTCGTTTTATTTGTCACTTGTCAGACTTGCACTTTACATTATTACACTGCATGTCGATCAAACATCTCTTCATCGATTTAAAAAATATCGATGACAGACATGTTTCTTTTGGCGACGCATCAAAAATCAAAGTCAAAGGCCGTGGGAAAATATGTTTCTCCCAAAACGACAGCAAACAAGGATCGGTCGAGGTCGTTTATTTCGTACCAGACTTGAAGAAGAACATCTTAAGCATGGGGCAGTTGCTTGAAAAAGGATGTTCGGTATTCATGAAGACCGCTCGCTACAACTACGAAACAAAGATGGTCGAATAATTGCACGGGTCGAGATGGAAAGGAACCGAATGTTCACACTCAACCTGAGGACAATTCAAGAAAAATGCCTGCAACTTGACTTAGACGACAAAGGTCATTTGTGGCATATGCGATTCGAACATCAACACTACGGAGGCCTGAAAGAGCTCTCCAAGCGCGGCATGGTGCACGGAATGCCGATGATAGAGGGAGGAAAGAAGCTTTGCGAAAGTTGCGTGATTGGCAAAAAGGCCCGGACGTTGTTTCAGAAGCACGCTGGATTTCCAGCAAGCAAACTGCTCGAGCTTATACACACCGATATATGTGGACATATCACGCTGGCATCACTTAGCGAAAAAAGATACTTCATCATCTTCATCGACGATTACTTGCGGAAAACTTGGGTGTATTTCTTGAAGGAAAAATCTGAGGCGCTGGAATATTTAAAAAATTCAAGACTATGGTTGAGAAGGTGACAAGTTCAAGTATCAAGGCGTTCCGTTCAGACCGAGGTGGAGAATACATGTCGGGTGCTTTCGTAGCTTTTTACGAGGAACAGGGCGTCAGGAGATTCCTCACCGCGCCGTATTCGCCTCAACAAAACGGCGTGGCTGAAAGGAGAAATCGTACCATACTCGACATGGTTCGACAATGTTGAAAAGCAAAGAGATGCCAAAGGAGTTCTGGGCTGAGGCGGTACAATGTGCCGTGTATATTCAAAATCGATGCCCACATCACATCCTCGAGAATCGAACACCACAAGAAGCATGGAGTGGCCAGAAACCGACCGTAGCGCACTTCAAAATTTTTGGAAGCGTGGCGTATGCACATGTGCATGACCAGAAGAACCAAACTGGACGACAAAAGTAGGAAGCTTGTTTTTATTGGGTACGATGAGAAGATGAAGGCATACCGGCTGATGATCCAGAAAATAAAAAGGTGATAGAAAGTCGAGATGTTCGAGTAGACAAAGAAAGTTTGTGATGCTGGAACGTTGAGAAAACACCACGCCTGGAGAACCATTGAGTGTTGTACCAACGCCTGTCTCAGTTTCACCTCAAGAAAATATCGAGGAAGACAAACCAAGACAGCCCAGGATGCGAAGCTTGCAGGACCTGTACGAAACAACCGAACATGTTCACCTAGTCTGCTTACTGGCCGACTCGAAACAAATTAGTTTCGAAGAAGACGTAAGAGACAAGAGATGGAAAACGGCGATGGACGAGGAGATCAAGGCTATTGAGAAAAATGACACTTGAAAGCTGGTGGAATTGCCAGACTAGTATAAACCCATAGGAGTAAAATGGGTTTATAAAAAGAAAATCAAATCTCAAGGAAAAATTGAACGTTACAAGGCAAGATTGGTGGCGAAGGGCTACAAACAACGAGCAGGAATCGACTACGTTGAGTTTTTGCTCCCGTTGCAAGAATGGAAACAATCCGTCTGCTCCTTGCCCAAGCTGCACAACTTAGTTGGCCGATCAATCAAATGGACGTGAAGTCCGCGTTTATAAATGGGGAGCTTAAGGAGGAAGTCTACGTGGAATAGCCACCGGGATACTCAAAATCCGGAGAAGAAGGCAAAGTGTTAAAATAAAGAAAGTGCTTTACGGGCTGAAGCAAGCGCCGCGAGCTTGGAACACTCAGATCGATGGGTATTTCAAAAGGAACAAATTCGAGCAATGTTCGTTCGAGCACGCACTATACGTCAAAAGAGAATGAGGTGAAATGATCATCGTCGCTCTCTATGTCGATGATCTCATTTTCATGGGGAGCAGCAAGAAAGTAATAAACGACTTCAAGAAGGCGATGACGAAGGAGTTCGAGATGACGGACTTGGGACTAATGAAATATTTTCTTGGTCTCGAAGTCGAGCAAAGAAGTACCGGAATATTCGTGCACAAGAAGCGTATGCGAAGGACATACTAAAGAAGAGTAAAATGGAGGAAAGCAAGGACGTAACTACACCGATGGAACTTGGAATAAAGCTATCCAAGTTTGAGGGAGGACAAGGAGTAAAGCAACCGAATATCGTAGTCTCGTGGGAAGTCTGTGATACTTAACTTGCACGAGACCCGACATCTCTTATAGCGTTGGAGTCGTTAGCCGCTATATGGAAGACCTAGTCACATCTAAAGGCGATCAAGAGAATTCTTCGATACATTCGAGGAACACAATCACTAAGTCTAGTTTATTCAAAGGCGAGCGACGACAAACTGATCGAATATTCGGACAGTGACTGGTGTGGAGATATCGATGATCGCAAAGCACGGGTGGTTACGTATTTTACTTAGGAAGCACGGCGTTCACGTGGCTATCGAAGAAACAACCGTTAGTGACTACATCAACCTGTGAAGCGGAATATGTGGCAGCATCGTGGTGTGTCTGTCACGCAATAAGTCGCCGATTGAGTTGGTAAAAAATCCGGTTTATCATGAGAGAAGCAAGATATTGCTGCTCGATTTCATTTTATTCGAGAGCATATAAAAAATGGAGAAGTGAAGATGGTGCACATAGCGAGTCTGGACTACATTTTATTAGAGAGCATATAAAAAATGGAGAAGTGAAGATGGTGCACATAGCGAGTCTGGACCAGCTTGCAGATATTTTCACGAAGCCGTTAACAACATGTGCGTTTGAGAATCTGAAGTGATGCTCGGGATGAAAGAGCGGAATGTTTTCAGCTTAAGGGAGGAATTTGTTGGATAAGCTCAAATGGGTCCAAGGAAGAAATAAAAAAAAATCAACACATGCATGCTAGACAAGCCACCAAGATTGAACAAGTTAGGCACAAAGATTGAATTAGCGACAAAGGTTGGAAAAGAAAGCCACAAACTTTGGACAAGCAGCCGCAAATATTGATACACATGTTTAAGAAAAGTCATAGTTAGTCTCCTTTATATGTGTGGAATATCTCTCTCTCTCTCTCTCTCTCTCTATATATATATATATATATGTACGTGATGAATGAAGAATCAAGAGAAAAAAACGAGAAATAGAAACACAAGAAATGAGTTGGCCAAAATAATATTCTCTTCATATCGTTCTTCTTGTACGTGCTTAGCTAGAAGAGAGCAAGCAAAAAAATTTCAAGTTCTTTTATACTCACCACCTCGAGTCGTCTAATCCCCTAGACTGTATAAACAACTTCCACAAACCAAAGACACCCTTAAAGGCGCAAAAAGGCAAGGCAAGGCACACAATTTCAGGAAAGGCACACCTCAGGCGTGCGCCTCACCGTGAGGCGAAGGGGTGCGCCTAGGGGTGTAAACGAGCCGAGTCGAACCCGAACATTGCCCAGATCGAGCTCGACTCGATTAAGCTTTGTTGCGGGCTAGAAAAATTTCGGCTCGAGCTCGGCTCGGTTAAAAACATTAAAGTCCGGCTCGGATCGATAAGCTCAACAAGCTTAGTGTAAGGCGGGTATTTGAGTTCGAATTCGGGCGCGAGCTCGAGTTTTGTATATATTATTAAATAAATATGTATTTTAATATAAAATAAAAAAATATTTAATATATTACAAAACAAAACTGCCGGCTCGATAAGGGCTCGACGAGCCACAAGCCCAGATATGATCGGCTCGAAGCTCGGCTCGATTTCCAGCAAGCCATCTCGAGCTCGGCTCGAGCTCGAATCAAGCTTTGATCGAGCTGCTCGCGAGCAGCTCACGAGCAGCTTGGCTCGTTTACACCCCTGGGTATGGCTGGAGAAATATACCGAAATACCGATATACCGTCCTTATCGTATCATAACGTACCGAGAATATCGAAAATTTTGGTATACCGAAGTTTTTGGTAAGGTATGATACCGTACGAAAATTTTCGGTACGGTAATGGTATGAAAATTTTAAAAATTAAGTATACCGATTATACCGAAATACCGAAATACTAAAATTTTAAATATTTTATATCTATATATATATACATATAATTTTGGTATACACACCTACATATATTATATTATTTCAAAAAAATATAAAATGGATACAAATATTATAAGGAACTTCATTAATTTATTTAGCCCATAAATTATTAACTATACCCTTGACACCCACCGTATTTTGTTAATCTTCACTAATTTTTTGTAAACATGATGCAATTACTTTTTGTTAATCTTCACTAATTTTTTAGATAGCCGTTTCATTTTAATTAACGTGAATATAAAGTTGTATTTTGTGGTTATGTAAAGTTCTTTGTCTTACTAAGGAGACCGATTAAAATATGTAAATTATTTAAGGTTATTTTATGAATTAAAAATCTTTTTATTTTGGAAAATATGATATTAATAATCCATCTTATTGGGGCATAAGGAGTTTGAAATTACTAAAAATTCGAAAATAACGAATTAACGAGTTACGAGACATGCATGAGAAAAAACCCTCCGTGTTAATGGTATAAAAGGTATGATATCGATACCATACCGAAATTTCGGTATGATACCGTATCGAAATTTAAGGTATACCGAAATTTTGGTATGGTATTGGTATGATTTTTTTCGATACCGAATTTCGGTATGGTATACTGTATCACAGTTTTGGTACGATATACCGTACCGAACCACCCCTACCCCTAGGTGCGCCTTTAAAATTTAAAAAAAAAAAGATAAAAGGTACAGAAATGATGAAGTGGCAAAAGTACAAGTAAACATCCCAAAAAAAGACTATATAAGAGGCACAACCCTAAAAGCTTGTTGAAAAAAAAAAGCAAGGTTTAAACGATTTTCAATGTGAGAACATTATCTGGCAATGAGAACATCAAAGGAGCATGTTTTTTTACACTATATTTCTCATTAATCTTTCTCATTCCTAGTTTATGCTCCTTTCTATTTGCAAGTATTATTGCTTTGTACTAGTTGTTTATTACTATATGCATCCATATGACCTATTTATTCTACAAGAATCAGCATTCACTGCGTAATATAAGGTTCGCCTCGATTTTTGAGGCACGCGCCTTGGTTTTTTGTTGCCAGGCGATCAGCCCTTCTGCGCCCCATGGCCAGTGGCCGACGCCTTTAAATACTACGGATGAGACAGCACAAATGTGCTTCTAATTTAATAATACGACGCTAGGGTTTCGATTATTACCTTATTAGAATCCGCTCGCGAGAGAGGTGGCGGCCGCGCAGAAACCCTTTTCATTTCAAGCAAAGCCGCGCAGAAACCCTTTTCATTTCAAGCAAAGCGTAGTTATCCAAGAACTGAGGCCTCCCCTCGTGAGTGTGGGAATTAGTCTTATGGGGGTAGCATTTCGGGCAAAGGCAAAAAGGGGTTCTCCGGGGGTTAAAAAAGCACTCGACGCATGGAAAGTAAATCCCGGGAATAAAATCACTGCATTCGTCGCAAAAGGGCCTCCCGCTTTTAATGATGTAATAAATAGTCATCACCTCGTAGAAATCTAGCGTGCCATTTCCGTCTTGATCGAGCTCGTCGAAGAAGCGATTGCTGCGCATTTGGACGCACCCTTCATGCTTCATAAACGACTGGAACTCGCGAAGTTTTATGCGCTTGTTTCCATCCGTATCCATCGAGCAAAAGAAATCCTCTGCCTTCTTTCGAACTTCCAACGGTGCTGCGTCGTAGTGCGCTCTCGCGATTTTGAGCAGTTCTTCCATTTGTCTCTGTTACGACGCAAACCCAATAATGATCAGATAAACATGGGTATTACGCCGATCTATATGATATCAAACTTGATGCTGTAATTGAAGTATAAAATATGTCTACGAGGGTTGCTGATATTAGACTAATAAAAATTTTGCTTCTTTCCGGAAAAAACACTTTCTTTAACTACTATACTAATTCTACTGTCAGAATTTTCGCCATGTTTCCTTCCAATGCTATAAATACACTTAGATAGGATAAGATCAGAATAAAATCATATCATTCATTACAATATATTCATATATATTTCGGTTCAACATATTTCGAAAAAAGCAAAAATAAAATAAAAAAAAATGATTACATATCAAATTGTGTTTTAACAACTACTACTACACTGAGTTACCTTTCTTGGGCTTTTGAGCTTCTCGACATGGATATCTTTGAGCTTCTCAACTAATTGGTGATTGTCCAAGAAATGTTCGGCCGAGTGCTCGTGATAGACCGATTCAGTACCATAGCAATCGCAGCAAAGGTCGAAGGAATTTTGGCTTTCTCCGACGCAAAGAATGCAAGAAAAGTAAGGTCGTCCGAGGAGCAATTCGCAACAGCCACGGCAAACTAAAATCTTAGCCTTTTTCATCATGTAATAGACTGGTAAAACCTCGTAGAAATCAAGCGTTCCATCTCCGTTTTCGTCGAGCTGTTTGAAAACTTTTTCATTCGATAGAGATGATTCCACGGCCTTTTTCAGTTCGTCGCGGGTCACTTTTCCCTTGCCCTTGACGTCTAGCTTTATGAAAAACTCATCGGCGAGTTTTTGCTCTTCTTCGCTCGTCCTTTGGTAATAAGCCGTGGCGATTCTTCTCATGGCGTCCATTTTCTTATAATCACCTTCTTTTTTTCTGGCGACTGTGTGACGATTGATCTGTCGTATGTGTTTGTATCTTCAGTGTTGGGACAAGAAGTTACTTTTATGCTGCTTGCCTAGACTTGGTCCAGATGGAGAGACTAGTGATAGCTTATAGTCAACGGAAGGGATGCGCCCAATTTTTGCATATTTGTTATCATTTACAAGAAAAGAGGTATAGTTTATTTTATTTTTTTTAGGATACTTGGGGAATAAAAAATCTAATGAGGTATATATTATTAGGTTTTGTGATAATAAACAGCGAGAAAGGGGAAGACTTCATTTTATGTTCTAGTCAACGGCTGTGTGCTGTTTGTAGGGGTGTTCATCGGTCGGTTCGGTTCGGTTTTTTCAAATTTCGGTTCAGTTTTTCGGTTTTCGGTTTTACGTATGCTTAATCCGATATCCGAACCGTTTTAATTTGGTTCGGTTCGGTTTTTTATAATTCGGTTCGGTTTTTTTCGGTTCGGTTTTCCGGTTAGGAATTTAATATCAACAAAAAAAAATATTATGAACTGAAAATACACAATTTATGGTTATTAAAAACAAAGAAGATTTATGGAACGTGACATATGGCAAAATAATTCAAAGCTCCGAAAAAAAAAATGAAAATGGAACAAAATCTAACCAAAATATAAAAACATTCATATGAAGATACTATAAATTACTTGGGAGAAAAATAGTTTTTCATTGGTGAGGAAAACATTCACTTAAAAATGGAAAAAAAATATTCCAATGAAATTATATTTAATGTGTTGTTTACGTTATGAGAGAAAAACAAATGATTTTTATTATTTTTTCTATTTTTAATGTAGTATGATAATTTTTGTTCGGTTTTTTCGGTTTTTCGGTTTTACGTATGCTTAATCCGATATCCGAACCATTTTAATTTGGTTCGGTTCGGTTTTTTACAATTCGGTTCGGTTTTTTTCGGTTCCGGTCTTTTCGGTTCGGTTCTTTACGGTTCGGTCGGTTTTTTCGGTTTTTCGGTTAATTTGAACACCCCTAGCTGTTTGAGCACAACTTGAAGATGATTGGATTGGTTGCTCGAATTTAAGACGTGTTCAATGTAATTCAACTACTCGAAATTAGGTGCTTACTTGTTGAGAAGGTCATCTCTAACTATTTCTTCTGCGTCAATGTTTACTTTTATATCCATTTGTTTGATGTGATTCGAATGGTTGTTGATCTTAAAATGTAAGTTATCGGTGGTAACACATAAGGTTTGGTTAAAATGTAAGTTATCAGTGGTAACACATAAGGTTTGGATCATATATTTTAGATCATTATATATGATAATACATACTCATTTCATATGGCAGAACAAAGTTGGGTATCAGAACTTTATCAAGTCAATGGTCTTATCGTGAGAAATTACTTCATGTTTGGATTTTGAATCATTATATTTTATGATTGCAAAAATAGGTTAATCGTTTTTTAAAACAAAATCTGGCCGTTTTTCTCTTTCGATTTTGAATCATTATATCTGATAATTGAATAGATTACTAACTTTATATGTTTAACAAATTTGTGTCTCCGGTCATTTATTCAACAAAATAAAGTCCATGTCATCTGCCAAATTGGAATATTACATTCTTATTGTTAAAGCTCTAGACTAGAATGATAGATCATGGATAATAGTGTCAATAGAATAACATTTAATGAATCTTGATGTAGGCCGTAAGCATCTAACTTGTAAGATAAGGCATTTAATGCCAACCTATACATGAAATGAAATCAGTGGTTGTAAATCGTCTAAAAAAAGACCAAGACTTGGACACCAAAATACATATACACTCATAAATTGGAAGCTTCCTTCGTCGACATTCATATTTATTTTTTGAATTCTTTATAAAGAAGATATAATATACTTCATTGCATCCTTGCAATAAAATATCACATTATCGTACACGCAGCTGCTGGTGCAGCAATCTGCCCAACCGTGACTGCAACATCTAACGCTTTGAGGGCCGCACTCCATTTCCCCTAAATCAAGCACATACATAAATAAATAACTATAATTAGTCCCAGAAATATCAAAGAATTTCGAAATTATGATACATATATATTATATGCTTACCCTATTAGCATTGTTAGATTCAGAAACAACTGTATTTGAATGATAACTAAGACTCTGAGTACGGCCCATATTCTGTCCGTTGTTGTAATAAGGATGAGCTGGAACCATAGCATTAGAGGACGAACCCAACTGCCAAGAACCGAATATTTTAAAATCATATAATCATCGTAGTTGACATAATTTAGTCAATAAATATTGCACTACAATAACTTAATATTAAGGGTGTGTTTGCGGAATTCGATGCAGAAAAGAACAGAAAAAGAGTAATTGTACGCATAGAACCATTAGGGTAACCACAATGGTGGTTTATATGTGTGTCATATGTGCTTATTTGGCACTTTATATGACACACCACCATTGTGAATGTGTCATGAGCATGACACTGTGTCATATTTATGACACTGTGTTATAGGAATATTATAGTATTATAGAGGAGAGAGAAGGGAAAAAAAAAAGAAATTATTTATTTGTAGTTGTGGGTCAGTGTTATAGTAGTGTTATTATTGTGGGAAAAGTAGAATAAAAGTGTTATAGAATAAAATATAGGAAAATATAGTGAAAAGCTGATGTGGTAGTATTATGGGTGTGTTATTGTTGTGGACACCCTTATATTGTATGTTACGTTTCGTATGTCGTGCCATTACGCATCGAATTTTGCATACCAATCGCACCCTAAAAGTAACGAAGATCCATAAAAAGAAAGAAAGAAAATGAAGCCGACGAACATACCTTGCTAGAATCCGATTTTATATTCAGCAAAGTGTAGTTATCCAAGAACTGGGCCGACCTTCCCTCGATATGAACATGGTTGAACCTCCTCGAGCAGTAGCATTCTCGACAAAGATTATACGACGTTTGGTAATAAGGGTGGAGATAGCACTCTACGCACGAGAAGTATATCCCCGGAATGAAGTTCTTACAAGCTTCGCAGAACGGCCGCCCGCTCTTAATGATGTAGTAAAGCGTCATCACCTCGTAGAAACCGAGGGTGCCGTAGCCCTTGGGATCCAATTCATTGAAGAAGTGAGTGTTGTGCATTTGTGTGTAGCCTTCTTGTCTCATGAAAGACATGAAATCCCATAGGTTGACGCGCCCGTCCCCATCGTTGTCCATCGCGCGCAAGAATTCGTACGCTAGGGCTTGGACTTGGGGGGTCGCCGCTTGGTAGTGGGCTTTCGCTATTTCTCGAAGTTCGTCCATTTCGCTCTGTTGTATACCGAGTTTATTCATTAAGATGCGCGACTAATAATTCAGTCCTATAATTTTCAGTGTAAAATGAGTCTTTTATGTTTATGTCATTTATCTTAAAACAGCCATTTCTGGTCATTTTTTAGTCATATAATCAGTCATCCGCGCTAACGCGGCAATGTCATGTCATAAGTTTCACTTTACCAAATAAAAAAATCATACCCCTCCACATCAAACCCTCCCTCGCGTCCAACAAAAAAATTAGCGTGAAAGCACGCACCAACCACACTAATTTTTTTGCACGTTAAGGGAGGGATATAATATGAGATTTTTTTTGTTAGGTGGAGTGAAACGTATGAAATGACATTGCCACGCCAGTCCCAGTGGCTGACTAGAACAAAAAATGATCGAAAAATGGCTGTTTATGATAAATGATCTAAATATACTGGACTTATTTTGTACAGAGAAAACTTAGATGATTAAACAATTTCGTAGAAGTTACGGGACCAAATTACTAGGTACTCGTTCGTTAAGGCGGTTAGCTTAATGTGTGTGTAAGAAAAAAAAGCTAATACTTACATTTCTTGGAGCAAAGCTAGTACCACTACTTTGTTGTTGCTCGACCTTTCGATGCCTCAACGACTCGATCAACGAATGGTGATCGAGCAAGTACTCACATGAATGCTCGTGGGGAACTTTGCCTCCGCGATAACAAGCGCAGCACAAATCGAAGGTGTCCTTGCCTTCCTTTCTTACGCACAACGAGCAAGAAAAGTAAGGCCCGAGCAGTAAATCCCAGCATCCACTGCAAGCCACCATCTTCACCTTGTGAAGCATGTAATAAACGGGCAACGCTTCGTAGAAATCTAGGGTTCCATCGCAGTTTCGATCGAGCTTTTTGAACATGTTGTAGACTTTCTCATCTGAAAGCCACGACCCTAACATTTTTCGAAGCTCGTGGAGGGTGACTTGGCCATCTCTATTAGAATCGAGCTTTGCGAAGAATTCGCCGATTAGGGTTTTCTCTTGGTGGGAAGCTCTTTCGAAGTAGGATGCTGCGATTTCTCTTATTTCTTCCATGGATCAGCTTCAGTGTGAATGATGATTTGAGGTTGCACTTATCTTTGAAAATGGAAGAGGGAATCTCTTCCCAAGAGATATTCGCGGTTTGAATAATAGATAAATGTAATTAAAGTCAACTATTTGCCTGAATTGAAGTTAACCCTTACGCAAGTTGATATATATATACATATATATTACAGAAAAGATGCCTTCGTATACATCTTAGAGTCAACCTTTCACGTTACTATTCGTAAGAGGTCTATGTATGAATAGGCAAATAATTATTGCCACTGGTCTTATGATATTTGCATAATGGGTAAGTGGCGGAGCAAATTCCTATCTATATGATAAGTTCGATCTCACTACAACTTTTTTGACTTTCTGTCAATGTAGATTTGAGACAGTAAACACATGTCGGGTTGATTAGTTCCACTAAAAGCGAAGGTTGTACGCTGTCCTATGTTAAGCTTCATATAATCATATTCGTTCAAACTAAATTTAGTCGAAGTGCGATGATGACGAGAGTGTTGCAACTGATACGTCCTTATATGACAGAAAAAACAGGCATTAAATAGGTGATTTTTGGACTCTCAGTATTTGATATTTTTATCGAGAATCTACACATAAATCCCCAATAGAAAACTTTTCAGCCACTTAGGTACCTTGTCAGACATCTTTTACAGCTAGGTACCTAGTTGAATAAAATTTTACACTTAGGTACCTAATTACCTAAGATTACCAAAATACCCTTATTAAATAGAATTTCATTTCAGCTCTTTTTTTCTCTGCAAAAATCGAGCTTCAGCTCGCCGTCGACGACGATATTCTTGCCGACCAACTTCTTCTGCTCGTGCCGGCGCCGGACAAGGATCGAAGAGCCTCTTGAACGTTGGGTTCTCGATTTTGGGGGTTGATTTTGTAAGGTAAGCTTTTCTTTTGGTTAGTGTTTGGTTAATCGATTTTGGGCGTTTGTTCAAGGTTTATCCCAAATCCGGGAGCTCAATGCGATCCAAGAGCTCCATATAAGAGTGGAATGTTAGGATTTGATAGTTATTGAGGCTAATCCATCGAGATTTCGGTTTTCTTTTATATGACTTTTACGACGTACCATTTCCTATGAATATTACGTACCATTGTATGTTGTTTTACCGTACCTAAATACATTATGCGACACAGTCCGATTGGACATTTATATTATGTAGTATCTTTGTGTATTTGTATTATGTACCAAGTAATCTGTCTATACGTTACCAAAATGTCCATTTATGCAGTACCAATCTAAACTATACACCGTACCATTTTAACAGGTTGCCATATTATCTGAAAATATGGCGTCTGCAAATTCGTTTGATGGCAGGACGTTATTTGCAATGTGTGAGTATAAAAGGGAGTCTTCGTTACTATTAATCAATGAAGCAACGACGCTTATCGATATATACGTATCCCTCCAAAGAAGGTGGTCTGATATCGATTCCCGGCATGACTCAATAAAGTATCAAGTTCCGTTCCAAAGTTTGTACTCGACATTGAAAGAAAATACGGATGTTTTCAATATGTATCAGCTGTTTATGCGATACAAATTTTCAATGATACCGATGAAAGTGGAACGTGCCGATGAATGTGGTACGAGTGGCCCGACGAACAGTTTGTTTTTATTTTAAGTTGTTAAACTTTAAATTTTGGGTTTTCATATTGATGATTGATAAAATTACTTGTAGTACGGAAGAGAACGGAGATCCGTGGAGTTTGATTTTGAAAGAAACACAGTAGATGCATGGAGTCATTGCATTCGGGGAGATGGACAAATCTTTAGGGATGCAGATGAATTTAGACGGAATTTGAAGAACTACTCCATTGCGATCCGAAGAAACTTTGTATATGCAAAGAACGAGCGTAAGAAAATCATTGCCGTTTGCAAGGATGAGACGTGCAAGTGGCGGACATTTCGCGTTCTCCCCGGTCGCCGAAAGACACGGAGGATTCCATCTCAGGTAGATAGAAGATCCAACAAGTGTAAAATATGTGGGAAATACGGACATAATCGCCGTACTTGTACAGAAGCCGTAACGACGTAGCGTCCGTATTTTCCATGTATTTTGTCATTGCTTTTGTCCCATGACCTTTTTCGGTGTTGTTTTGTATGGTCTTGGCTCATTCTTTTTCTCTAAATGATGCCTATGATGCCAGTAAGTAGAAGTTTGTTCAAATGTGTCCATAGGATATGGCTCATTGTTTTTGTCCAAATTTGATACTGTAAAGACTGCCAGTTTGGTATTGTAATTGATGCACGTTTGGTACAGTATTATATGTAAATTTGGTACTGTAATTAAGGCCAGTTTGGTACCCTACGACATGCAAGTTTGGTACGGTTATATATTACTCTTTGGTACTGTTATTAATGGCATTTTGGTACCCTAAGTCTTCATCATTTTGGTACCCTAGAAGACGTCGCTTTGCTACTGTATGCACATTTGGCATCGTAATATATGTTAATTTGGTACTGTGATGAATGCCAGTTTGGTACCCTACGACATGCCATTTTGGTACCCTACGAATATATGTTAATTTGGTACTGTGATTGAATGCCAGTTTGGTACCCTACGACATGCCATTTTGGTACCCTACGACATGCACGTTTGGTACGGTTATATACTACTCTTTGGTACTGTTATTAACGCCATTTTGGTACGATAAGAAATGCAATTTTGGTACCCTAAAAGAAACCATTTTGCTACTGATTAATTTGGTACGGTTATATACAACTACTTTGGTACTGTTATTAATGCCATTTTGGTACTCTAAGACATGCAATTTTGGTACCCTAAACGAAACCATTTTGCTACTGTATGCACATTTGGCACCGTAACATGTTAATTTGGTACTGTGGTGAATGCCAGTTTGGTACCCTACGACATTCAATTATGGTACTGTAAGACATGCAATTTTGGTACTCTGAGACATGCCATTTTGGTACTCTAAGACATGCAATTTTGGTACCCTAAAATTAAAGTAACAACTGGTATTTAAGCCTTGACTATATTCCGTCACAAATGAAGCATTTCAGCAAGTGTTCACGTGGAAGACAAGGATTAGACATTTTCTGATTTTTTCAGTAATGATTGCACACTTTTCTGACATTTTTCAGTGATGATTTGAGAGATTTCTGACATTTTCAGTCATGAGTTGGTCAGATTCTGACATACGAGGTATTAAATAATAAAAGTCAGCTCGTCTGACATGTCAGTGGCTTTCCTAAAATGTTTCATGTCATCAGTAATTTTGGGTACTGCAACCGTTGCTGATTTGGTACGCTTTAAACCAAAAGATAGGTACCCCTACAAAGACCTTTAAGGTACGGCGTCCCTTATATATATGATACGTCGTACTAGGGTTAGTATTTTTCGAGGTCGATCGAAGAACTTTTTCATCTCGAACCACCGTAGAACAATAATATATAGTATGCAATACATTTCAGATCAAATTCGGTGCATTAAATCCCGCACAGATGAATTAAATCTTAAAATACCAAGATTCATTGTAGTATAAGGATAAAAGCTAGAACATCTACAACATGTTTTGAATAATTTGGTGAGTGCTAGATCTGTGAACTCGGTGCGTTAGGCTTTCCTTTTTTTTCTCGTTTCGTTATTGTTCGGCATTGTGAAAATAACGCAGGACAACGCGATTCGATTAGGAATGTATTCATTTTTCGATCGTATAACAAATGATACCGTATACTTTCATATCTGGGTACCGTATATGTATAATTCTGGATACCGTCAACATGCAGGTTATGGTACTATATATGTAAATGATAAGGTACCTTACTGTACAAGATAAGCTATCTTACTGTACACGGATAAGGTACTTCATATATTCTATTTATGGTACGGGACATATACACATAATGATACGGTTAACCCGCATATTATGGTACTCCGTTAGTAAAAGATATGGTACGGCAATATGAACGACAAAGTACTTCATATCTTCTATTTATGGTACACCATATATAAACATAAGGTTACGGTTAAACTGCATATTATGGTACTATGTATGTAAACGATATGGTACGTTAATATAAAAGACAATGTACTTCATATCTTCTATTTATGGTGCGCTATATGTTTACATAATGGTACGGTTAAAGTGCATATTATGATACTCTTTATGTAAAATATAAGGTACGATCATATAAAAACATATGGTACTGCATAAAATACGGACAATCAAATAGAACTACACAACACAACACAACACCTGGCAGTAACCGTCCACACACAAAAAAACATGCATATTATGGTACTCTTTATGTAAATGACAAGGTGCGCTAATGTAAAAGACAAGGTACTTCATGTCTTCTGTTTATGGTACGTTATATATTTATATAATGGTACGGTAAACCTGCATATTATAGTACTCTGTATGTAAAAGATAAGGTACGCTAATATAAAAAGATATGGTACTTCATAAAATACGAACAAGTCTCCAAACATAAGATAACTTAAAAGAAATAGATCAACTGGGGCAGGTTAACGAAATAGTATCACAACCGCAAAGTCTCCAAACAATATCAAAACCGCAAAGTCTCCAAAGTCTTCAGGTGCGAATATAGATAACGTAATGGTACGGTTAACCTGCATATTACGGTACTCTATATGTAAGCGATACGGTACGGTACACTTGCATAGTGATACGATGAAGCTGCAGATTATGGTATGGTATATGTAAATGAGGTACCTTAAAGTACAAGATAAGGTACATGCTGTACCACATGTACTTCATATATTATATTTATGGTACGATATATATATACCCAGTGGTACTGTTAACATGCATATTAAGGTACTCTGTATGTAAAAGTTCTTGTACGGGAATATCAAAGACAAGGTACTTCATTTCTTTTGTGTATGGTACGCCATACATTTACATAATGGTACGATTAAGCTGCATATTTTGGTACTCCGTATGTAAAAGATGTGATACGGTAATATACAAACAATACAAGGTTCTTCATATCTTCTGTTTTGGTACGGTATATTAGTACATAATGGTACGATTGGGCTGCATATTATGGTACTCTGTATGTAAAGAAAAGGTACGGCAATATAAAAACCTATGGTACTGCATAATATACAGACAGATTTACAGAACTACACAACAAATGAACATCACTGAGTCATGAACAAACTCCAAACAGTCTCAAAACGGTCTCATCCCCAACTCAAAGGAAGTTAACCTACATAAACAAAGTCTCCAAACAGTCTCACAGCATACTCAAGTAACTTAACCAAACAGATCAAAAATACGGATAGTCTCATAGAACTACACAACAAAAGGCATCACTGAGTCTCCAAACAGTCTCATCCCCAAGTCTAAGAACAACTTAATGAACATAAACAACAAAGTTTCCAAACAGTCTCATCCCCATGTTGACTTCATTAGCCTCAACCTCTTCCTCTTCCATCGCATCCTCCTTGGACACATCATCCTTCCACGTCGGAACATTTGACCTTAGATCTCTTATAACCTCGTCCTTCAATCTCAACTCGGCTTCCAACCTCTTCACACGAGCACTCCACTCTAAATGAGATCCGCCAACTCCTCCATCAACCTTAACCACACATATTCATGCAACAGTTAGAAACAAAGCAAATTCTACCAATGAAACGGAGACCTTTTTATAGCTTCTTTTTTATCAGAGTTCATGCTACCCTACAAATTGCTTATGGTAGATCGAAGGCGCAGGATGACACCTGGAAGACAGCTCAGATCTGTTCCATGGAGTCATTTCTGCAAAAAAATCAAATGCTAACAAGCAGTACCATTTTTTCACACACGGGATACCGATTTGCCCAAACAAATGGTACCAAATACAGTGATAATGTAGTACCAAAACAAATTGACCCCATTCGAAAAACCCCAAATCGACCCATTCCAAAACCCCCAAATCGACAACAATCAATCAACCCATTCAAAAACACATGCACAAAGCTACCACAGTATATTGAATCATTCCAAAACAACTCTAATCGAACAACAAATCGATGTCATACGAAAAACACGCAGCTATGTTACGAATGCCACGATGCGAATGACGTACCTATTGATTTCAGAAGAGGAATACCACGAGGAAGCGAGAACCCACGACGATGAATCTGAAGCAAAACAACCACAGGTCGATTTCGGGAAGAAGGTCACGTGATTTAGGTTTGGGATGATGTATGAGTTTTTTTTTTTTTCATGAACGAACCATTGCTGAAATGAACCCCAGGTAAGGTAGTAATAAACCAAGTTTAGCAGGGGTAAATCCGTCAGTTAGGTACCTATCAGTAAAATAAAATTCAAGTGGGTACCTAGGTTATAAAAATGTCTGACAAGGGACTGATCTGTTTTATATTTATCAATGTAGGGATTTAAGTGTAGAAGCCCCTATTTTTATTCGCTTAATTAACTTTGTCTAAGTATGCATATATATTGGTTCCGGCCCATACTTACGGGTTGTCCCATGTACATAGATAAATAAAACCCACCGTATGAGCCGGAGTGGGAGTTTCTTGGGTACGGCCTAGTGACGGAACCACAAGGGGGTCAGAGAGGTCGGCCGATGGTTGATATCTACGTGAGGTTGAAGATGACATGACTACCCTAATTTTTGGATTTTTCCAATTGGACTTGCTTTTATATTGGGCCACTTTTTTACAAAAAAATCAAGTAAATGTCTGGGCTTATTGACTTTGGGCCACAATTTTATTGAAATCGGAATCTTAGTAATATTTTAATGAATATACAAACAAAGCATATGTCGACGCGGAGAGACAAAAATTGCGAATTGCCATTGTAACTTACACTTGTAGACGACACACGTGGCATCCAAGTATTTTTCTTCCCTTTGCTCTTAAAAAAGTATGAAAGTACGTGTTACGCCAATCTATTCGTTATCATGATTATATTATTATATTTTACAGGAATGTTTCGATTGAATTTTTTCTTCAAGAGGAGTCTAAAAAAAGCATTGATTCACCGTCACATGCTGTTAGTACAAGTGAAATAAGTTTCAAAAGGGAACGAGATGAAATCGAATTATGTGAAGAAGAATGAACCTTTAGTGAACTTTTAGTGATTTACCTACTATTACGTAATGTAGTTTACTTTTTCCTTTATGGATAATTGTATAGGGCATCACATCAAACTTTTTTATTATTTTATATTACAATTGTTTTTTGACCTCCCAAGCCGTAAATTCAGGTTCTGTCACTGGTCCGGCCAATACTTATGGGCTGGCCCATGTCCATAGTATTATAACAAAAATAGATAAAACCTAACTACAGACATGCACGCCTACATAGATGGGAGAAGAGAGCATGTGAGGGAAAGAATAGAGGGAGAAGGAAAAAAGGAAGAAAAAGTTTCGATCCGAACCATCCGTTACTTCGATTTTGTCGAAACTTCGGGAGGAGACTCACCTCGATCTGCTCTACACATCTACCGGGGCAGATTGGCCGGTTCCTCACATTTTGGTAGTAACCTGCTTCGACCTTTTTTTCCGTGTATTTCGAGCTTGTAGCTCGACGATTGTTGTGTACCGAGTTTGTATCGACGTATTGCGTGCTCTCTTGTCGGTATAGTATTCTCGGTGTGTTGTTGGCTTGATTGGTTACCCCGAGACGTTCTCGGGAGGAGTTGTTGTCATTATAATCGTCGGACGCGGTTACAGTGGATTGTTCCCATTGGATCGGAAGATATCGCGTGGTTTTCCCGTTTCAGGTTTTCCACGTTAAAAAGTCCAGGTGTTATTTCCGTTTCCATTGATTGGTTGCCGTTTAATCATAAGTTATTATTGTTCGTTATTTCCCAACACCCAATATATAAATTAGTATATCATTATTATCACATAGAGGAAAAATAGGGCCCTTTGGCCCAAGACTAGGGGTGGGAAAATATACCGAAATACCGATATATCGTCCTTATCGTATCGAAACATACCGAAAATATCGAAAATTTTGGTATACCGAAGTTTTTGGTAAGGTATGATACCGTACCAAATATTTTCGGTACCGTAATGGTATGAAAATTTTCAAATTTAGGTATACCGATTATACCGAAATACCGAAATACTAAAATTATAATATTATATATATATATATACACGTACATATATTATATTATTTCAAAAAAATATAAAATGATAAAAATATTATAAGGAACTACATTAATTTATTTAGCTCATAAATTATTAACTATACCAACTTTCTAAGATTATTGAGGCCCACCATATTTATGTAAAGTTCTTTGTCTTATTAAGGAGACTGACCAAAATATATAAATTATTTAAGGTTATTTTATGAATTAAAAATCTTTTTATTTTGGAAAATTTGGTATTAATAATCCATCTTATTGGGTTAAAATTATTTTTAAGGAGTTTGAATTGACTAAAAATTCAAAAACAACGAATTAACGAGTTACGAGACACGCATGGTAGAAAATCATCCATGTGAATGGTATAGAAGGTATGATATCGATACCATACCGAAATTTCGGCATACCGTATCGAAATTTAAGGTATACCGAAATTTTGGTATGGTATTGATATGATTTATTTCGATACCGAAATTTCGGTACGGTATACGGTATCACAGATTCGATACGGTATACCGTACCGAACCACCCCTACCCAAGACTATATTTAAGGATTATGTGCTTGGATTGCGTCTTTGGAGCAATGAGTTATTGTTGTTAGTAAGATAAAAAAGCAAATTAATCGTGAAGATTAATTAAAAGATGATACAGAAATTACATAATTATTCGAAGAGGTCAACGAAAAAGTCCAACTTGCCAACTCCTAAAGCCTACGCATGTGATTCACTTCCCTTCGCCTTTTCCATTTATGGGCTTTTCTTATCATGTCACGTGTCCATCTCCCTTTCCTTCTCAACAACAGTTGGCCACACACACATCGTGATTCGTGAGTTTGCTAAAAATCATACCTTTTCTATTGTAATAAATAAACAAAGCCCATCTTTCGATACCAAGAAACCATCTCAAATCTCAAGAAAAATCTGAGAACTTGTTATTGTTAAGAAAAAAAATGTTGCACACAGAGCCTTCCTTCTGCATATACAGCAACGAAGATGAGGCTGAGAAAGAAAATTATATTCAAGAAAATCTTGAGAGATCTGATACAGTCGGCGAAAGATTAGATAGGCAGTTCAGCTTTGCGAGGAATAATTCCATGGAGGTGATTAAGGAAGACGACGACGATGAACATAAAGATAGAGTGATGAGTCGTTTTGCCGATCTTAAGACTGATAATCACAGTGATGACGATGTTCATACATATTACAGACAGATGCTTAACGAATATCCTAATGATTCACTGATTTTGAGGGATTATGCTCAGTTTCTTGAGGTGGGTACTTTGATTCCGTGCTCTGTTTCTCTTACAATGAATGCTTAGGGTGCGTTTGTTATGTCTTACAATGAATGCTTAGGGTGCGTTTGGTATGCAGAATTCAGCGCGGAAAACAAAGGAAAATGCAGTGATACGCATCTAATCATTATATATTATGCTTCGCGTATCGTATAATAACACAATTTCATTTCTTTTCCACTTCGAATTTCGACGCATCCTTAGTTTCTTGTTTTCAGAAATTATTGGTTAGCTTTAATTTCATAAGAGAGATGTCAAAACATTGGGCTGAAAATGCAGTCGAAGAACGATCTTTCGGGCGCCGAAGAGTACTATCGCCGCGCTGTGCTGGCCGATCCCAAAGACGGGCCCACACATTCTCGATTAGCCAAATTGTTGTGGGAAAAGCGCAGCGACAAAGCTAAGGCCAAAGCCTACTTCGAAAGGTCGATTCGTGCCGCTCCAAACGATAGGTGATGACTCATCGATATCGGCTTTCGAGGCTTTTTCGAAAAATCGAATCTTGAAAATGTTGTAATTTTGACGAACGGTGTTTTCTGCAGTGATGTCCTCGCTGCATATGCTAAGTTTCTATGGGAAATCGATGAGAATGGCGAAGACGACGAAGAAGAAGACGACGAAAACGTATCGAAACCTAAGGTATTGTGGCGTTTTCTAACATGGTTAGGTTGGACTGATTATGTCTTTGGTCCATAACTTATATGTTGCAATCTTAGGACAATAATTGAAACAATAAGGCACCTAACTTATATGTTGCAAATTTAGCACTGTAAGTTTTAAACTTGAAGTAGTTCTGACTGTCATAAAATTGCAACATTAAGTTTGGCTAACCGCAAAGTTCTACGATTTCAAAATTTATTATCCGTTGCCACCTCCCAAATTTAGGTATCTTTAAAATGCAGTTCCTCCACTCCAATTGTACATGAGTGAAAAAATAATTAAGCTGGTTATGTTTGTAATAGAAATCAAGACATTGTAAGAAATCGTAGGTCGACGAATTGGAGAAAGAAGAAGAGCGACCAAAGAGTCCGCCCTTGCATCTTGCGCTGGGATTAGGCATTGGCCCGACATTCCATAACGCTATCGATTCTTACATTGGCGACGACGAAGAAGACTTCAAAAGAATGGTCGAGGAAAATCCTTGCAATCCTCAGCTTCTAAGGAACTATGCTCAATTCTTGCATAAGGTATAATAAATGGAAAAAAACAAGAATTCTAGTTTTTTATTTGTGCGGTTAGCGAATGCGCTTTAATACGTATTTTTTGTTTAAGTCGAAAGGAGACGTAAAAGGAGCCGAAGAATATTACTCGAGGGCGATATTGACCGATCCGAGCGATGGAGAATCGCTGAGTTTATACGCTCGGTTAATTTGGGAATTCCATCGAGACAAAGATAGGGCAAGTGTCTATTTTCAGCAAGCAGCCATGGCTTCTCCCAAGAATAGGTGCGCTTTTTACGCCCTTTTTTTTCCACTCTTACGCTTCAATTCCTTTTCTTTTTTTCGTTTTTCCGTAAATATTTTAACGATTGATTTTTCCCACCATTTTCGTCGTCCAGCGACGTGCTAGCGGCTTATGCGAAATTTCTCTGGGAAACTGAGGATGATGAGTAGAAAATTCGCTTTTGATTTTGTGATCCTATGTAGTATATGCTTATGATATTCTTGAGTTTATTGCATTGATGCTATGTAACCACTCCTTGGATATTTTTTCTAGTTTCATACAAGATATTTCTACATAGAATTTGAGCCCAGAAATTATAGAACAATTACAGTAAATAAAAATTGAATTGAGGTACTTAAATTTCAGTTTTAGACGCAGAGAAGTTCATTCTTGAGAATAATAACATCAATGATGTAACTCTATTTCCTTTGCAATTCGTCCAAGCTATGGAGATGGACTGACATAATACATCATTGACTTTGTATTGATTGGGTTCATTGTCTGTGTTTTGACCAAACTTAAAAGAACAGACAACGAAGTGCCAGAGATATATAAATGTGTATATACACACACAATGTCCTCAAAAGCATAAAAGCTCAGAAAGAAATCAGAGCGAATTATTCCAAGAAATAAAAGATAAGAGACAAAAACTCACATGGCAACTGATGAGATAATAAGAAGACAGAGAAGAATTGGTTGGAAATCTTTGTCCACAAGGAGAACCCATTAGATTCTTATTTTCTTCAGCTTGTAAGAATCAATACATCATTTCATGGCAATAACACTTTTGGATTCACTGAATCATCATTACAGATGAGTAACAAAACTGCTTCTCATTTCTATCTAGATTAAGAAGAAGAAGAAGAAGAATAATCAGAAGAATGCTGATCTAAAACTCGATTTCTACAACAAAATCATCAGATAATCAATAAATAGTCTCAGTGGCAAAAGACATCTTCAATTCAATGTACAATTATTGCTCTTGACCTCAGTAATCTGCAAGAAAATTACATAGTATAAGAGGCTAACAACTCATTGGAAAGTTATGTGCAGATTTGAGAAAGCAAATAGTTTGAAAAGTTACCATCTTTTTTCTTGATCAAACCTCTGGCGAATAGCAGGCAAATTACCAAAAACCCCACCCCAGCTGCTCCACCCAATATGATAGCCACAGTCTTCCCTGTGTTTGGTGAACCTAAAACCAAAACATGCATCAGATTAAACACTAATCAAAATGTACTAAAAATCACCATCAAATCCACAGATTAGGCCCTCAAATCTACCCTCAACAACCATCTAATTCGAAGCAGAAATGCTTGCAAAATCTCTCAGTCACCCTTCAAGAAAACTAACCTGATGAACTTGGAGAACTGTAAGAATCAGAGGCAGATTTCTTGGGAACACCATTAGGGTAATAACTGTAACCAATCCAACACCTATGCAAGTAAACTTGTCCGCTCACAGAGCTACCACACTCAACTTGTGCCCTTTGGACAGCACTTTTCACACACGCCACGCAGTCACCGTTTCCCACATCACCCTCGCACTGTCCCATAGCATAAACGCCTTGAAAACTAGTCGCAAAGAACCCATTCAAAGCACTGCTACTACTCATCCCATTCTCTAAGGAATTCAGCCCAGTATCTCTCCTCTCCTCAAACCCTTCACCGCCGGCGTTAGTCCCACTGCAAGTCTTATAAAGCATTTCCATCCCAGAAATCTGAGTAAAGCCATCGACCTCGTAAAGCATGTAGCAGCCGTAAAGTTGGATTCTTGACGCTACAACTCTGCCACAGAGCTTTTCCATCAAAATTGGCAGATTGCTTACGCAGTTGTAGCAGTCTACGTTCGTTAGGTCGCCTCTGCATTGGAAAATGCCTGTGATTGATGACTGCTTGGCTTTGTAGAACTTTGCTTTAGAGGACTGTGCAATGAGGGTTCCGTACAAGGATGAGAGCGCTTGTGAGTACGCGCCATTTGGGTCTGAAATTGGCTGCTTTGCGCAGCCCTTGTAGACCAAATTAGTGTAGTCCTGCGCAGAGCGGCATGATGGTAATAAAGCGAGTTTGAGAATGATTAGGAAAAAAGCAAGTGCGCTCCCCATTGATTGAGTTCTTGATGGGGTGAGCTAAAGCATGTCTTTTTAGTATTTCTCTTGAGAAGAAGATGGGATTTTTATTAGGGGTGGCTTTGGTTAAGAATGAGGGGAGAGCTTGTGGGGTGTAGTAAGGTTTTCTTGGTTTGGAACAAATTTTCAGTCGAAACAACGTGAAAAATGAAAATAAAATCGTGTTGTTTTGGGGTTGTTTGGTTTTCATTTTTGTGCTTGGGAATTGGGATTTCTACTGTATGGTTCAGAAGGCTTAGTGGTAATGTTTGTTTGTGTGTATGGATCTGTGTGTATCTACTGCACACATTATGTGAATGGGACTTGAGAGTGATGTATTGGGTAGCTTCCAAAATTGTTTTTTATAGATGAATAAAATGAAGGGGCATTTTCATTTCAGGCCCCCTATAAATATCATTTAGGATTCAGGTCCTTTTGGCAAAAAAATTAGTTTTAAGGACCCATTTTCTGACAGTACCACTTCATTGCTCTTACATATCAGTATGTTGAAATTCTGTACCACAAAAAAGGAGGGGTCGAGAGGGACTAATATCCCTTAAACTGGATATGAGTAAGGCGTACGATAGGATCGAGTGGTCTTTTCTGAAAACAGTGCTCTGTAAGTTTGGTTTCCACGTAAGATTTATTTCATTAGTTCTTCGATGTGTAACTGAAGTTAACTATTCCTTTCTTCTTAATGGAGTTCTTTTGGCCTATGCACCCCTCAACAGGGGTTACGTCAGGGTGACCCATTATCACCATATTTGTTCCTTTTTGTGCCGAGACTTTTTCTAGTCTGTTACAGGAAGCAGAAATAAACGGCGAACTCACAGGGGTTTCAGTGTGTCGTGGTGCACCAATGATCTTCCATCTTTTATTTGTTGACGACACCTTGATTTTTACGAGATCGATTGTAGAGGATATGACTACGATCAGGCGCATCCTAACTGAATATTAAAAGGCGTCGGGCCAGCTTCTCAACCTAGATAAACATCCTTGGCCTTCTCACCAAATATTCGAAGCGAGGTTAGAGAGTTCTGCTGCAACACCATAGGTATCCAAGCCAATAATAAACATGACATGTATCTGGGTTTGCCATCAGTGGTGGGCCACATCCGGAAATAGATTTTTGCATTCATACGTGATAGAATTTGGAAGCGAGTAAAAGGATGGTCCGAAAAGATGCTTTCACAGGCAGGTAGGGAGGTCCTTATCAAGGCGGTTCTTCAATCCCGACATATGCTATGAGTTGATTTGCTCTCCCACGCTCTGTTATTCATGAAGTTCAAAGACTCATAGCGAGATTCTGGTGGTCAGCTTCTGACAAGCTTAAGATCCATTGGGTGGGTTCGATGGGACAGACTTTGCGAACCAAAGGCACTAGGAGGGTTGGGTTTTCGCGATATACAAAACTTTAACTTTGCGATGTTGGCCAAGCAGGCATTGCGGCTAATGACGCGACCCGATAGCCTAGTCTCAAGAATCTTTAGGGCTAAGTACTATCCGAATCAAGATATCCTTGAGGCGAATCTCGGTCATAAACCGTCACTCACTTGGCGTGGGATCTTCTCAGCATGCGAAGTTCTACGAGCGGGGTATCGATGGCAAATAGGAAATGGTTGTTCTGTCAAGGTCTGAGGAGAACCGTGGCTTCCAAGAGCATGTATGCCTAGAGTTGTTTCACTGCTAATTCCAGGCTTCGAAGAATTACGAGTTTCTGACCTCCGATCTTCTCGACCAGGTACTTGGAATAATTCGCTTATCTGAGCTTAATTTTTCCGATGGATGCAGAGTCTATCCTTGGTTGTCCTCGTAGTTCGTTGGGTGCTCCAGATAGACGAGTGTGGGGTTTCTCGAAGGATGGCATCTTCTCCGTGAAATCTGCATATTGGATTTCTCGCATGATTCACGGGACTCCAACGGCGGCCTCATCCTCAACTCCGCCCTTGTGGAAGTTCATTTGGAATGCTGATGCACCACCTCGAGTCAAGCTGCTCGCATGGAGACTCGGTCGGAATCTGCTGCCGACGGCGGTAAACCTCGTTTCTCGCCATTGTATAGCTGACCCCTCGTGTAGGCGTTGTGGGTTTGCATACGAAGATGACCGCCATGTGTTTCTAAATTGTCCAAACTCAAAAGCATTTTGGGTCCGATCGCCGATCCCCTACGCTAAAATTCGCAATTGGACGACAACGGCCGAGGCATGGCTGCGGGATATGCACGGGAAAATGACGAATGCGAAGTTCACTCTCTTTCTGAGCCATTGTTGGGCGCTCTGGGATGTGCAGAACAGATTTACGATGGGAAACGAAGCGCTCACTGTGGAACAAGCTTCATCAAGGGTGAATGCGATGCTTATCGAGAGGGCCGAACAGAGGATCAAAGCAAGACGGGGTTTCCGCCCGATCTTTGTAAATGGTCAAAGCCTAATCGTGATTTTGTCAAATTGAATTTTGATGGTGCTATTCACAAGGCGAGGAAGGGAGCGTCAGTAGGCGTCGTTGCTCGTGATTATGAGGGTCCTTGCGTTGGGTGGTGGTCGAAATTCTTTCACGGAGATTTTGAGCCTGAGACAATCAAAACAATGGCGGCGCGATTGGCTTTTGAGGTTGCATATCAGAGGGGATGGCCGCAAATAATTATCGAGGGGGCTGTCGATCAGTGATTTCGAAGCTCAAAAACAGAAGTATAGCATCACTTCGTGCGGGCTGTATTCTCAATGATTGCGTTTCTTTGTTACCGTTTTTCTTTTCGGTTAACTTTTCATTTGTTAAGAGAGAACGTAACTCGGCAGCTAAGGTGTTGGGGTTTGCTGGCGAAGGTTGTTCTCCGTCGACCCAGGCTATGGCGAACCTTCTATGTTCTGATATTAGTTGAAATAACAAGTTTTACTTTCAAAATAAGAAAATTTGAATAGTTGAAACGCCGACGCTGATATGGTGTTTGTATTTTATTTAATAAATATTGTCGGTCACGAAAGAGGGAGATAGTTTATATTAAAGTAATAAATTAATGGGTTTTTTTTGAAAATCCAAGTTATTGGTGATAAAATAGTTTCATGTATTTCATTTAATGGGCATTCAGAAATTATATTAGAGATGAATATATGTATGTAGATTTGTTTCCTTTACATTTTCAAGTTATATTATACTCCCTCTGTTTCATATTACACAGTGTTGTAAAATTCGGCCTAGGCGGCCGCCTAAGCGCTAGGCGCCGGCCACCGAGGCGAAAAATGGTAATTCGGCTGGGAAAATCGCTCTTTCCGACTAATCGGCGCCTAGCCCGTTTAATCGGCGTCCAGACCGAATATTTGGCCGATTAATCTGCTGGAACGGCGAATAATTTGGTGGAACGTCGGCATAACAGTGTGATGGTGATGGTGACTGTTGGTGGTAGAAGACGATCGGTGGATGAAGAAGAACAGTAACGATAAAACTAGGGTTTTTTGGGCCTATTCTTAATTTAAAATATATTAAGCCCAATTTGGATTTAACTTGAATTTTAAGCTTTATATTAGATAAAAAATTTACATTACTATTTATTTGCAATAATAAAGGTTGAACGATAGTTCACAATAATTAAGTACAAAACTAGTCGTTTTTTTATTGCAGCATCTTATAAATACTGTAATCAAATAAATCAATACAAGTTTACCAAAAAAAACTTTACCAAAAAATAAAATAAAATAAATCAATACAACAATTGGCATTTTAATCTTGCAAAAAAATATAAAAATCCAAAATTAATTTATAAATGATATGTAATTGCAATATAAAATGAAATCCACTTTAAATAAAAAAATATTAACCTTTCTTTATTATTGCAAAGTTTAAGTATAATATATTTATGATTCTAACTTCATATTAATTTGATATATTGATGGAAAAATAGGTGAACCGTATAATTTCCGCCTAGAAACCGCCTAGGCCCCGTCTAGACGGCCTAGGCGCTAGGCCCCCTCGGGCGCCTAGTTACCGCCTAGCGCATTTTACAACCTTGATATTACATGTCGTTTAAGGTTATTGCACATAAATTAAGAAATAAAATAAAATTCTCATTATACCCTTAATTAATTATATGATCCCATTTAAGATAGGGGTAAAACTGGAAATAGTCAATATTTTTTATCTTGAAAACTGTAAAACTATCTTGAAAACTGTAAAACGACATGTATTTTAAAACAAAAAAATTCCTACAACGACATTTAAATCTCAAACAGACGGAGTATTTACAAAGTCCATACACAAAGCCCAACAAAAATCTCAGTCTTCACTAGAGAATAGGATCTATATGATGATCATAAGACTAAATCAGTTCTATAAATAGCATTGTGCAAGAATTCAAGAATATTCTTCCTAACGTTAGTTGTAGTCTCATCGTCCAATGCTACTCCTATTCTTTGCAGCACTCCGTGCCTAAAAATACGGGAAACCTTTCTATATATCACTGATATAAATCACAAACTCAAAATTTTCGATAAAATTAATCCTAATTTTTTGTTCAAGAACATGAAAGAAGCGATGCCATGCTTAGTTAGGTTCTTCGGTTTAACGATGCAAGAGAACTAGGATAATGCTCAGCCATCATTTCATTTGATTGACTTTATAATTTGTTTTCTCCTACACTTGATGGATATTATGAAGACCCAACCCTAATAAGCCATATGGATAATTATCGATCAAACATCGAAGAGCCCATGGGTCCCACCGATGGGTCCCACCGCGGCAAACCGCCGCCCACCGATTTCAATGCATCTCCGACTAATTTCTCGGCCCCACAAAATCAGCCTTGGCTGAACATCAACAACTATGGCGGCCAAAACTTTACATTGGTAGTCAATCACCACCATTTTATTATGAGCGGTGGTGAAAATATCTCCTGCCAAAATCAGTGGCCGGCGGTGGCGGCACCACCACCTATGCAGGCGGCTCCTAATCATCAGACGTGGGCTTTGAATAATTCTGTTCAACCGGCGATGAACGACGCTTCGATATCAAGGCTTCGGAAATTATCTGCGGAAGAAAGAAAAATAAAGATCCACAAGTACAGAATGAAAAGAAACGAAAGGGTTTATTGCAGGAGAGAGGAGAAGGTTATATATTTTCTCTATCTACTAATTACATATCTTTTTTAATTTCGAGTTCGGTCACGATTTTGTCTGTCCAATGTTGAATCTTTGTACAATTGCAGACAGTAGACGAAAAGGGTATGTTTTACGAGGATGATTGAAGAACGATGGATGAGCTACCTCCACGAAGGATATGTATTGAATATCAATGGCGGAAATTACGAAATAAAAAGGTTTGAATAAATGCCACACTCAACTTAATAAGCGTACAACGTCGTAGTATTCCAATCTACAATATATATACATTACGAACCCTAGGTAGGCTTTAATTTTAATTTAATTATGTGGTTGTCGATGTGGCATATTCGGAACTCGTCCCCTATGTATTACGCCGAATGCCACCACCGTGTACCAATTTGTTAAAGGTGGAAAATTGATCAAGGTAATTGCTAGAAGTTTTAATATATAATATATGTTCCGAGTTAGTAACAGGTGATGATTTATATTAACGTAATAAAAAAACCCTAATCTTGACCATGATGTGTAAAGTTTTGATAACAATGTAACTTGTAATTTTTTCTATTTTATAGGTGGCTGTGAACCAAGAGGATGAAATTGGCTCATCGTAGCTGAATAATCGTTTTGTCCATTCATTCGAATCCATTACGACCCTACATTACCACAAAAGCTGTACTCTTTGAATAATAATTATAATCTGTTATAAATATATTATCGTATTAGTAATTGGAAATAACAAGAATATAAAGAGAAGAATTCTTTTTTATTAACTTACAATACAACCATACAAATGCAACGTATTTATAGGCAAAATTAAGCTTAATATATGTCATTCGTTACATCATCTTCTAATTAATTTTGGGTCACAAATATAGTTGGGGAGATGATTATTAATCACTTAGGCATCGATAATTGATTTCTATTATTCCACTTGGACATCCACATCATATAATATATAATACTCCCCCTTGGATGTCCTTTTAAAATTAAATATTAATTCTTTTGATACACATTTATCTGTTGCCTCATTAAAAACCTTACTGGGAAAACCACATGGGAAAAACCACAGTGAAGGGAAAAAGAGTGCAACGTGTATTTCTCCCCCTGATGATGCCATTACTTCAAATCTCGAAGTCTTCGAACTCCAATTGAATATACCAATTTTCTAAATATTATAGGAGGAAGCGCTTTCGTAAATAAATCTGCGAAATTCTCGCTAGAGCGCACTTGTTGTACATCAATATCACCATTTTTCTCTAAATCGTGCGTAAAGAAAAATTTTGGTGAAATATGTTTTGTTCTATCTCCTTTGATATATCCGTCCTTTAATTGGGCGATGCATGCCGCATTATCTTCATATAATGTGGTTGGAGGTAGTTTCTCCGATAATAAACCGCAAGTTTGTTGTATATGCTGAATCACCGATCGCAACCAAACACATTCTCGGCTAGCTTCATGAATAGCTAGAATTTCGGCATGATTAGATGATGTATCCGTTAAACTTTGTTTAACTGATCGCCATGAAATGGCAGTTCCACCGTATGTAAATAAATAACCGGTTTGAGATCGAGCATTATGTGGATCGGACAGATATCCGGCATCTGCATAACCAATTAAGTCTTCTTTCATCTCATTAGAATAGAATAATCCCATATCAGTTGATCCCCGAAGGTATCGAAAAATTCGTTTAACTCCATTCCAATGTCTATGAGTCGGCGAAGAACTGTATCTTGCCAATAAATTTACAGCAAATGCTATATCTGGTCGAGTATGACCTGTAAGATACATTAGTGCTCCAATAGCACTGAGATATGGTACTTCAGGACCAAGTACTTCTTCATTATATTCACATGGTCTAAATGGGTCTTTATTCACGTCTAAAGATCGGACAATCATTGGAGTATCTAAAGGATGAGCTTCATCCATATAAAATCTTTTTAGTACTCTTTTCGTATAAGTTTCCTGATGTACAAATATACCATTCTTTAAGTATTCTATTTGCAGTCCGAGACAAAATTTAGTTTTACCGAGATCCTTCATTTCGAATTCTCTTTTCAAACAAACAATGGCTTTTGATAACTCTTCAGGAGTTCCGATTATATTGATATCATCAACATATACTGCAATGATAACAAAATCATTTTTAAATCTTCTCGTAAATATGCATGGGCAAATTTGATCATTTTTATACCCCTCTTTCAATAAGTATTCAGTTAGTCGATTATACCACATACGTCCGGATTGCTTTAATCCATAAAGCGATTTATTTAGTTTAATTGAGTACTCATCTCGCGGCCCTGAATTTTCAGGTAGTCGAAAACCCTCTGGAAGCTTCATATAAATATCACTGTCAAGCGAGCCATATAAATAAGCAGTGACAACATCCATTAGATGCATATCGAGTCCTTCACGTACTGCCAGACTAATTATGAAACGAAAAGTTGTTGCGTCCACCACGGGAGAATACGTCTCCTCATAATCAATACCAGGTCTCTGCGAGAAACCTTGTGCAACAAGCCGTGCTTTATATCTCATGATTTCACCGTTTTCATTTTTCTTTCTGATGAAAACCCATTTATATCCAACCGGCTTTACATTTTCTGGTATGCGGACTACAGGTCCGAAAACTTTTCGCTTCTCAAGTGATTTTAATTCTGCCTCGATTGCATCTTTCCATTTTGGCCAATCATTTCTTTGTCTGCATTCATTCACAGTCCTTGGTTCATGATCCTCATTCTCATTAATCTCATTCATTTCATGTATCGCTACGTTAAATGAGAACTTATCGTCAACGTTGACTTCATCTCGGTTCCATCTAATTCCATTTTGGGCGTAATTGATCGAGATCTCTTCATTATCATTATTTTCAGTTTGTTCAGGTACCTGACTTTCATTCTTATCATCATTTATGCCCATCGACTCTTCTCTAGTCGATAAATCCTCGATTGGACCATTATTAATATCTGCTCCTTTTCTTTTCCGAGGATTTTTATTTTTGGAACCCGAGGGCCTACCACGCTTCAGTTGTGGTTTAGGCTCAATACTATTATTTGTTTGTTCTACGGGAACATCAATTCTAACAGGAGCATTAACAGCTGGAATATGTGACTTTATCACTCTTTTTGGGTCAGCAAAACTGTCTGGCAATTGATTCGCTAAGCTTTGTAGATGAATTATTTTCTGAACTTCCAGTTCACATTCTTTAGTTCGAGGATCGTAATGATTTAGTGATAATTCATTCCAACTAATATTTGTTTTCAGCTGTCTCTTTTCTCCCCCTAATGTCGGAAAATTTGTTTCATCAAAGTGACTGTCGGCAAATCTGGCCGTAAATCGATCTCCAGTCAAGGGTTCTAAATATTTTATAATTGATGGAGATTCAAATCCGACATATATTCCCAACCTCCTTTGAGGTCCATCTTTGTGCGTTGTGGTGGCGCAATTGGAACATATACCGCACATCCAAAAATTCTTAGATGGGAAATATCTGGTTCCTGACCATAAACCATTTGCAACGGGGAGATATCGTGATAACTTGTTGGCCTTATGCGAATTAGTGCCGCTGCATGTAATATAGCATGTCCCCAACAAGATGATGGAAGTTTCGACTTCATTAATAATGGCCTTGCAATTAATTGCAAGCGTTTAATCAACGATTCTGCAAGACCGTTTTGCGTATGAACATGTGGCACAGGGTGCTCGACATCAATACCAATAGACATACAATAATCATTAAATGCCTTGGAAGTAAATTCACCAGCATTATCAAGACGTATTTTCTTTATCGGATAATCTGGGAAGTGTGCTCTTAATCTAATCAGCTGAGCAAGTAATCTCGCAAATGCCACGTTTCTCGTAGATAACAAATATACATGGGACCATTTACTTGATGCATCAATTAATACCATGAAATATTTAAATGGTCCACATGATGGATGTATCGGCCCACAAATATCACCATGTATACGCTCCAAAAATGCAATAGATTCAGTCTTTACTTTCATTTGTGATGGTCGAATAATTAACTTCCCTTTAGAGCAAGCAACACATGCTAATTCATTCGATTGAAGAATCTTCTGGTTCCTCAATAAATGTCCGCGTGAATTTTCAATTATTTTTCGCATCATAATTATACCGGGATGACCCAACCGGTCATGCCAAATATTAAATGTACTATCATTGGTAAACTTTTGGATAGCATATGATTCAATTGTTCGAAGATATGTGTAGTATAGCCCAGAATCAAAAGACGGTAATATTTCCCGAATTATCCTTTTATTCAAAATCACTTTTGTAATGTGCAAATATTCAATATCTCCCTTTTGTGCAGTCTCAACATGATATCCGTTATTTCGAATCGCTTTAAAACTTAATAAATTCCTTTGAGACTTAGGGGAATATAAGGCATTTTCAATAATCAGCCTTGTTCCTTTGGGCAACAATATATTAGCTCTTCCGGAGCCTTCAATTATATTTGTGCTCCCCGATATAGTTATGACACTGGCTTCTTTCATATCAATATGCTCAAAATATTTCTTATTTTTCAGAATTGTATTAGTGGTTGCACAGTCTGCAAGACATAATTCTCCATTGCACATGCCCATGTCCATCATAGAAAATCCTTTATGAACAAACACATAATTATTAATACATATTATTGAAAACAAACGGTACATAGCAAACATAGGAATAACATTCACACGATAATAATTTATAGCAAACATAACATTCAAATGATACACACCACAATAATTATGCATATAATTTGTAAAATGATAGCAGATCAAACTTCTTCATTTGAGAGGTTCAGGAAATCATCGACATCGAAATTAACACCTTCATCATTAACACCCGAAGCTGAAGCAATTTCTCCCTGAACGAAGTTCGTTTCAATTTTCTTTCCTTTGCCCTTTGATTCTTGATACAGCTCAACAAGGTGTTTAGGTGTTCGGCAACTGCGGGACCAATGGCCCAAACCACCGCATCGGTAACATTGTTCGTCATTCACTTTTTGTTCAGTTTGCTTCTTCTCATTTTTACTGTCTTTCTTCTTCTGGAGATTTTGATGACCACCACGATAATTATGATAACCACCACGGAAATATTGATAACCATGATAACTTCGGCCACGACCACGACCTTGACCAAATCCACGTCCACGGCCGCGATATCCACCACGACCACGTCCACGACCATTACCTCGACTATTATCATTATTAGAATTGACTGCATTCGCTTCAGGGATTGCAGCAGCACCAGTCGGTCGGGACTCATGATTTTTCATCAGCAACTCATTGTTTTGCTCAGCCAACAGTAAACAAGAAATGAGATCTGAGTACTTTTCAAATTTTCTCTCTCGATATTGCTGTTGTAGAATAACATTTGACGGATGAAACGTGGTGAACGTTTTCTCCAACATAATTGCATCGGTAATAGTTTCTCCACATAATTTCAGAGTAGTAGTAATTCTATAAACAGCTGAATTATATTCGCTTACCGATTTAAAATCTTGCAAGCGTAAATTCACCCATTCATACCTTGCGTTCGGGAGAATAACAGTTTTAAGGTGGTTATATCGATCTTCCAAATTTTTCCACAAGTCTTTCGGGTCTTTCACCGTTAAGTATTCAATTTTCAGACTTTCATGAATGTGGTGGCGAAGAAAAATCATTGCCTTCGCCTTGTCCTGCTCGGATGTCGTATTGGTCGGTTTGATGGTATCACCCAGACCTTTCGCTTTCAAATGAATCTCGGCATCTAGTGCCCAAGATAAATAATTTCGGCCAGTGATATCAAGTGCAACAAATTCAAGGCTCGCCAAATTCGTCATATTACTATAAAATACAAAAACAAAATTTTAACAATGATAATATAACAAAATATTACACACATATCTAATCTTCTTTAGTATCGTTGTCAGTATCTTCTTCAGTATCTTCCTTTGAAAAAATTCTTATGAAAAACATTGCCAACGTCAAAAGAAGTGTCCACGTAATAATAATACTCATAAGCAAATGTTCGATGATCAGATCGGACAACATCCTTCAAAATACAATATATTAGTAATATTAATAAAACATTACAATTAATAATAATATTAGGAAAATTTCGTAAAATATTATCCACATAGTGGTAACGATGACCGTAAATAAGGTTATAAGCAAAAGATCCATTTTGTATAAAAGGACACGATTCTATATAAAAAAATTAAAATCATAATAAGTTAATATATCAATTTAACAATATATAAATAAAAAAATATGTTAATATATTTTCGTTAGTCATTAAAAATATCTTCACTTGCCACGACGGGGATTCGAAATCTGGACCTCTCACCACTTTTAGTGATGATATTCCGCGAAACCACTCGCGCTATGACACTTTGTTATAGGTTAATATATATATATATATGTAATATATATAAACACAACACACGCATTTATGTAGATATATTTATATATAACTTATGTATGTAGTTATATGTATATGAATCCAAACGTGTGCATATATAATATATGTATATATATATATGTGTAATATATATATGATAAACAATTTATATGTATATAAATAAATAATTTATACCTCCGGATTGTGTTCCTGATAGTCTTCAGATAGGTAGAGTCTCGTGCTGATAACGTGTTATAAATATATTATCGTATTAGTAATTGGAAATAACAAGAATATAAAGAGAAGAATTCTTTTTTATTAACTTACAATACAACCATACAAATGCAACGTATTTATAGGCAAAATTAAGCTTAATATATGTCATTCGTTACATCATCTTCTAATTAATTTTGGGTCACAAATATAGTTGGGGAGATGATTATTAATCACTTAGGCATCGATAATTGATTTCTATTATTCCACTTGGACATCCACATCATATAATATATAATATAATCTTATTTGATTATTGGCAGTAAGCAGCCGCAAGCACGATTGAATACTGAATACAGCTGTGTGTTGACAATGTGCATCATCTTTTATCCATAATGGGACAAGATATAGTGGTTGGGCATTTAATTTCAAGAAAACCCATCGCTGACTGTTCTCAAAAAAGGAAAAAAAAAATATACAAATCAGTTGGGTTTTTAAATTTTAATATAAATTTTCTTGCATTGCCAGCTTCAAACCCCACGTTGTGATCCAAGACAACTAACTAGATCTATTTAGAAAAAATACATTGAGATCATTACCTGCCAAGAGAGAAATAAAGAGAATAATTCCCTTACAGTTACAACCCATGTGAATGCACCTGCCTATTTGTTCCATGTCTCTCTTCTTTATATAAACCACATCAAATAAAAGCTCATGAGCTTTGCCCATTAGCCAAAACAAAGAAGATGGCCATCAACAAGGTTGTTCTGTGCATTGTCTTCTTACTACAAACCCTAATTTCCCTTACATTCTCAGCAGCACCAAATTCGGACCGTTGGAACATACTGAAACAGAAGAAGTCGAGCAAGTACTACGGCCTTCAGATAACTCTGAAGAACTACTGCGAGGGTTGGAGGATGAACGTCGAGCTTCGCAACGTTAGGGACTTCGAAGTCGTCCCCGAAGAGTGCGTAGAGTACGTTGGAAAGTACATGACTTCGACTCAGTACAGAGTCGACTCTGAACGTACGGTGGACGAGTGCATCGTTTACCTAAGCAAGAGCTGCGGACTGAAGAAGGACGGCACCGACGCCTGGGTTTTCGATGTCGACGACACGCTTCTGTCGACCGTGCCTTATTACAAGAAGCACGGTTTCGGGTAAATAATGATGTCTTGTTCTTGATCGGCGGACTTTTTTTTTGTCTTATCGGGATTTGTTTTTAATGGGTTAATTAACTTTTCAGTCGTATAGTTTCGGGAATTGGCAAATCATTCGTGGGGCAACTGCTAAAAATCCTATATATTTTGTTCCAAATTTCTTCATTTTTTAAATTGCCCGTTTAATGACACTCAATAAATCCTAGTTTTTTTCTTGCGGACTTTTTTTTTTGTTATATAAAGCCATCTTTTATGTATTAATTATTTTTGTCACTCATGTAACTTAAGAAGGTTGGCAAATAATTCATGGGGCTCACATTCTATAACTTTCGAAATTGAGCTGTTTAGGAATAGTATATTCGGGATATTAGATTTTGTCCCAAAATTGCTTAAAGTCATTGTACGTTTTAACACTATTGCTGTGTTTACTTACCATAACAGAATACGAAGTATAAAAAAGTCCAAGTTAAAATGTGAGATAATAATGAGATAATAATCTTGTACATGAATCATTACATCTTGTTTAGTTTCCAACATAATAAAAGTTTTATCTATATACTATTTGTAAATTTACAAAAGTAGCATTTATTTCATCAATATATAGTTTATAAAATAATTATTCTTCTGAATATCGAAAAATATAAGATATGGATGTCAATTTGATCGCCATGAAATAAGGAATAAATTAGTGTATTTATTTTTACCATATAAAATACATGAAATAAAAATGATTTTATGATTGGGTGGAATAAGGATATTTTGGTCTTTTTGCATTTAATAGGGGTTGGATTAATTATATTGGCCTCACTATTGGATCAATTGTAGTGGGCTTAATAGCTAATAGCAGCGGGCTGGACTTTTATTTCGGGCTTCATACATATCGATTTTTTCAAACTGAACAAGATTGTTAGATAAAAGGGCTCTAAGTGGGCTATCCACCCAACTAAACGCAGCATATAGCTTTAAATTCTCCTAGAAT
Source organism: Craterostigma plantagineum (assembly GCA_027422505.1). NCBI lineage: Eukaryota > Viridiplantae > Streptophyta > Magnoliopsida > Lamiales > Linderniaceae > Craterostigma > Craterostigma plantagineum. The sequence goes on along the minus strand of JAPQWV010000064.1, from coordinate 632,046 downwards.
TTCGAGCAAAATCTAGGAGTCGGGTGCATAGGTATAACGTCCCTAAATACACCTTAATATTTTAAATTTATTATCTTTTTAATGTCACCTCTTAAATACACCAGAATCCTAACATTTCGGACAAAAACTGGGATGAGGTATATAATGTCCCTGAGTTGCTTAATCTTGAATTATTGCTTTTTTAATCCCACCGCTTAAATTCGATGGAATCATAGATTATACACAAAACCTAGAATTTGACTCAAAATTTAGGTTTCCGACGTCCCTAAATTGCTTAATTTAAACGTCCGTTTAACACCACCTCTTAAATTCGCCAGAACCCTATATTATACGACAAAATCCTAGCATCTGGTTCCAAATCTAGGATTCCTTTAAATTGCTTAATTTTGAATGTTATTGTCCGTTTGATGTCCTCCCCTAAATTACACAACCGAAAAAATAATTAAGCCTTTTTTCGATCGTTTTTCAGGGGAAAGAAGCTGAACTCAAGCTCATTGGAAGAATGGATGAAGCAGGGGAAAGGGACTGCATTAGAGCATTCACTGAGGTTGTTCAATCATTTGAAGGACTTAGGCGTCCAAATCTTTTTGGTCTCTTCGAGGCGAGAATGCCTTCGATCGGCCACCATCAACAACCTCGTCGACGTTGGTTTTCATGGATGGACTAGTCTCATCCTAAGGTTTGAAATTTCTACACACATTACGATGTATGTGAGAGAGAGATATTATTTGATTATGGTTGTTTAAGAACTAATTTCTTGATATAGAGGCGAACATGACGGAAACAACGTCGAAAAGTTCAAGGCCGATGCGAGGAAGCAATTGATCGGCGGAGGTTATAAAATATGGGGAGCTTTGGGAGATCAATGGAGCAGCATTAATGGGGTGCCTAGTGCTAAGAGAAGCTTCAAGCTTCCAAATCCTCTGTACTATGTTGCTTGAAAAAAAAAAGAGCAATCGTTTTGCTCTGATTTCTTTCTTCACTCTTTTTTTTTTTGGTCTGGCTTTTGTTAATATGCGTTGAATCTCGCGTTGTCTTTCTTCCTCTTCGACTGAGGCTTGTATGTAATAAATGTATGAAAGATTGCTTCATTTTTATGAAGTCTCTGAACATTTTCCATGATTTTACCATATCCATATCCCCTGTGATAAAGAACCGATTTTTTCACAGACCATATAGCTACCTATGTAAAGATATCAGTGGTTCAACCATGGATGAGCTTTTTCTATTACATAAAACAAGTAAAGACAAATGAGCGAACAAAATTTCCTTAGCAAGCACGTATGAATAGGAGCTCGACAAACAACGTGTTTGTTTCTCTCCACAGTTAATTATTAAAGAAAGAACTATTGATCAAAAACCTTAAAGAATCAAGGGATGGCTTCAAGACAAGCAAGAATAAGCCATAGCTTTCTCCTCAGTCAGCTCAGCGGCCGTCGCATCCAATTTCTTCCTAGAGAAATCATCGATGGAAAGCCCTGCCCAAAAGAAGATATATGAATTTCGTTTTTATTTAACGTAAAATGTCGAATCGTTTGCGCTTCGTCGACTCTCACCTTGAACGATAGACCATTCGCCGTTCTTGCAAGTGATGGGGAAAGAATAGATTAGCCCAGATGGCACATTGTACGATCCGTCCGAGTAGACTCCCATCGAAACCCAAGAACCCTAATGCCAAATATCGATAGATCACTCATCAATTACAAGTAATTTCAGACCAACATGTTGAACGACTTCACCTAAAGACTTAAGCGTTTAGGGTGTATATCATTTTTTAATTTCATTTATTATATTTTCAACACGAATCCGACCTTAGAAGCGTAATTTTTTAAATGGGTGGTCATGTAGATTCGTATCGAGACCTATTTGGTCTATGAGTTCTGATACCATGTTAGAATGACACTTTTCACCTCAGAGCCTACAGTTACAGATAGTGTATCATTGTTTAATTTTATATATTATATTTTCAGTAAATCCGTGTAAGAACGATTAATTAGGTCATTAGGTACCTCAGGCGTTCCTAGGACCCAATTGCGAATATGGTCGCAAGCCGAGCTAGCAGCGGATAAGGCGCTCGAAAGCTTTCTCGCCTTGATGATCGCAGCTCCGCGCTGCTGAACAATGCTTATGAACTCCGACTTCAACCTAATATCATAATAGGTGAATCATAATAGGTGAACAAATATATTCGATAGGATAGAACGGAAATTGATAGGGGCGATTTTTTTTATTTTTTATTTTTTGCGTTGAATGTCGAATTTCTATTTTTACCACTCGTCGTTAGCTACGAGCTCGCTGACAGGCTTATCTCCCGAGGGAGTCTTGACGGTGGCGTGGCTGACGTCGGGGTACTGAGTCGATGAGTGGTTTCCCCATATGATGACGTTTTTTATATCGGAGACGTGAACGTTTAGTCTGTCTGAGATCTGGCCGAGGGCTCTGTTGTGGTCCAATCTTGTCATGCATGTGATGTTCTTCGCCGGGATCGACGGCGCAAACTCCTTGAGGATCAACGCATTCGTGTTGGCTGGGTTCGCCACGACCAAAACCTATGACAATCCATTCATCGGAAAAACTATACAAAAAAATAAAAATTCGCGCAATATTACAACCAATGTGTAAAATTGCTAGGCTAGTCGACCGCCCAAGGGGCCTAGCACTTCGGCAGTTTCTAGGCGAAATCAGACGGATGCCTATTTCAATATCTTTTTTTTTTCGTAGAATATGCTGACAATCTACTAAAGTATAGTTGAATCAAATTTTAAATAGATAGTTTCCGACAAATGCAACAAATTAGTAATTTTCAAAATAAAAATTGTGAACCGATTAATCGGTGATTAAATGGTAATTGATTTCACCAAGAGGAGGGCCGTCGTGCTTTTCGCCACGGTTAGTGGAGCGCCCAGTCGTCTACTAGGCCGCCGCCTATGTCGATTTTCACAACATTGACTACATGGTACAAATTCAATCCTCCTAAAAAAAGGGCTTCGAAAAGAAAAAAAATAATACGCATTCCTGCAAATAAAACCCTCCTAAAAAATGCGCTTCGATAAGAAAAAATTATACGCTTTCCGGCGACAAATTCATACCTTGCAATTGGGAGCGGCGTGCTTCTCGAGAGCAGAAGCCTGGGATTTGTAGATGGAGACGTTCTTCGACATGACGTCCTTTCGCTCCATTCCTTCCTTTCTCGGAAACCCGCCCACCATGACGGCGATGTTTACGCCGGCGCAAGCTTCGGCAACGTCAGTCGTCGCCACGACACCTTCTCGATCCAAAAAAAAATGTAACGAGATAGCGTACGAAAAAGTTAAGCGCACGTCAAATAAAAGATGAGAAATAGTCGCCGACCTTGAACGAGCGGAAATGCTGCGTCGACTATTTCCATCTTGACGCCGTTGAGCGCCTCAGCAGCGGGCGGAATGTCGAGCATGTGAAGGATCACGGGCTGGTCGGGGCCCAGCATGGCCCCACGTGCGATCATAGGGACCAATGCATATCCGATTTGCCCTAACATAAACCCCAAAGGCATTATTCTATTGTCCACTTATATGATCATCTTATTACAAAGTGATATTTGGGTTATTTTTCTTTTTTTTTTTAACAAAAGTTACAGCAAAAGCATCCAATTATATACCTGCAGCGCCCGTGACGAGGACACGAGTTGGTTCTTTGGCCGCCATTGATGCGAAGGATAATTAAGAAGATAATAACAGTGATGAATGAAAGAGTTAAGGTCTATCTACTATATATAAATGCTGAGTAAATGGCGTTAGTTGGGTACTATTTTTCGGGAAGGATTAGACAGGATACAGTCTAACATACCCTAATGTCTTGCTTGCGACAAGGTCTAAACTACGACTGTTGTTTTCGATACGGATGATCACTTCTTGATCCAATTATTATCGTTTGATTAGTCAACTATACAAACATATGTTTCTGACCGCTTGTTGCTATTTCGATTATCAACGCCAAGTGAAAGACAGTTTATTCGATTAACATTTGATTCCATTAACATTCGATTAACATATATACTGCGATCACGACGATGTTATCAGAGAGACCTCGTATGCTATTCAACGTTAGGAAAAAAAAGAACTCCGACCAACTCTCATAGTATAATGCAAATACCTTGCACCACTTCACCATATTTTCCCCAATCTTCAAGCTCTTAAAAAACACATAGAAGACACTTCCTACAAGACGATCGAAAGAAGACGATACACAGCCACTCTTTAGTCGGGAACCGTCCTAACATCGCCGGGATTCACTCCATAACTCCTCATCTCACTACCACCTTCTCCTCCTCCAGCGTTATTACCATCATCGTCTTCTCCCTCGTTCTCCCTCGACATCTCCTCCAACGACTTCCCCTTCGACTCTGGCACCAAGAACGTAAAAATCACCCCCAAACCATTCACGCACCCGAGCACGATGAGCGCGTTCTTCACCCCAATCCCCGCCGGGTAACCCGCGTCCCTCTTGCTCGGGTCCTTCGACTGGGCGGCGTACAGAAACCCAAACGCCCCTACGATCGCCCCCGCCTTCCCCGCCGCCGCCGAAATCCCGTGGCAAGTCGACCTCAGCCTCGCCGGAAAAATCTCGGCGGGGACCACGAAAGTCGTCGCGTTGGGCCCGAAGTTGGCGAAGAAGAACGTCAGCGAGTACATCACCACGAACCCTAATCGGTTCTCCTTGTGCGTCCAGTGGTCGTAGGGAATGGCCAGCGCGAACATGAACACGGTCATCATGAAGAACCCCATGAGCTGAATCTTGAACCGCCCGACTCGGTCGATGAGCGCCACCGTGAACCAATATCCCGGGACGGTGCTGCACATCGCTATTAAAGTCTGCGCTCGGGCGATTCGAAACACCTCCTCGAGCGCGCTCATCGTGCTCGCCGCGGGAATCCACCCGATCGCGCTGAATATGTCCTTTTGGAATAGGTTTTGGCTGTAGAACGCAATGTCGAGGAGGAACCAAGTGCTCGTCGTCCCTAATAGGTGAAGCCCGTGGCGCGCGAGGAATTCCCGAGAAAAAAGCCCGAAACCGTTCTTCGCCGGGCCAGGCTCAATTTTCTCGGGCTCGGCGGTGATTTCAACGTGGAGGACCTTCGACATGTCGTTCGCGGCTTGTTTTAGGTTCTTCGCGACTAAAGCGGTGTACCGGGCTGTTTCGGGCATCTTCATTCGCCAGTAGTATGTGAGGGCCGCTGGGAGTGCGCCGAACATTAGTATTATCCGCCAGACGTAGTCGGCCTGAGGGACGGTGGAGGCGAGTGCGTCGACGGCGTAGGGCGGGGCGGGGTAGGCCGACCTGAAGGCGGCGGAGACCACTATTCCGACCATTCCTCCGGCGAGGATTCCAAACCCTTGCATTGCGAAGACGGCGGCGATGAAAGCTCCTCGGGTTTTTTTGTTGGCGTATTCAGACATTATTGTGGCGGAGAGAGGGTAGTCGCCGCCTATACCAAACCCTAGCCAGAATCTGAAGAAGCAGAGCGTGGCCATGACTGCCTTGGGCTCGTCGCCGAAGGAGAGGCCTGAGGCTATGGAGCAGATGACCATCATCATGAGCGTCATGCCATAGACTTTTTTCCGGCCGAGTTTGTCGCCGAGCCAGCCGAAGAATAGCTGGCCGGAGAGGGTGCCGCAGAAGGCGACGCCGTTGACGGCGGCGGAGACGTTTGGGGGAAGGGTGCCGGGCTTGGGTGCGCCGGGGTGGTGGTAGTAGAGTCGGCCGAGGAGCTTTGTGACTATGGAGATGCAGAAGAGGTCGTAGGCGTCGGTGAAGAAGCCCATGCCGGCGATGACGATGGCCGTGAAGTGGTACCACTGGGTTTTCGCGGCGTCGAGGGCGGTGAGGACTTTGAGCTGTTCCCTGGCCATTTTGACGACGAACGCTTTCCCGCCGGAGAAATTTTCTGATTACTGTAAGGTGTGAATCTGTGAGAGGAGGGGGAATTTGAGAAGACGAAGGATGAGTTAAATGTATATACTGTAGCAGACGGCATAAAAGACGAAGGAGAGCATTTATTTGTTCATAGTTTAGTCCGTGCGGACAGTTCAAGGTATTGGAGATAGATTTAGTTTTTATTCATTTAGTTATTTATTAAACATAGTATGTGACTGTTGACTTACCTGTCTAGATACATCATCTAACATAAAGATGGAAATCCATTGATTTTAGTTAAAATATTGGAGAACGCAAACACACCACATAACAGAAACATCGAGAGAAGTTTTTCTTTGGTATGAAATATCAAGAAATATAATATGGAAAGATGACGATAAAGCAAGAAATCTTTCAAGGGTTCCTAAAGTTTCGGCATTTTCTTGTACATGACGCCATTATAAGGAAAGGACAAAACCATATGGTGTGGATGCAATGAATTGTGACTCGAGAGTCCAAAGTCAACATTTGGCGATAGCCAAAACGACGACCGTACTCTATAAATATATTATTAAGAAAACAAAACAGCTATTTTCCAATTGAAGGTTGGGCAGGTGGAACGTCAATAGAGGACCCATCCCATTGAATCTTGGAACTATTGCCCAATAATATCTTTAATAGTATTTTGTCGGGGGAAAGAAGTTTCCAAGAGGGAGGTTAGAAATAGAGAGAGGCGACAAAGAAAAGACTTTTCAGAAGAAAGCAAACGAAGTAATTAACTGTGCATGTGATCACTACTACGATTATATACCAAGTGGTTCCTAAAAACTTTGCGAAAATCCCTAACTTCTCCATACATGAAGTAGTACTATGATGATAAAGGTGAAGTCCTAATAATAGAGAATTTTCATTTTGAATAGCAATCCATCCATGCCTTTAAAAAATTCAAATTCAAGGAAAGAAAAGAAAAAGAACGCTTCATGTTTCCAAGTTTATTAAAATGAAGTATATCTCATACTATTCATCTGTATGAGCCACAAAAACACCAGTAAACCGCAATCAGTTCACAACTTCAAATGGTCTGACAACCATTTTTGTCGTTAAATAAGTATAGCGAACAAAAAAAATATTTCAATAAGCTTATGCATGGAAGAATATATATGTGTGTGTGTGTGTGCATATGCTATCATATAAATTTCAAAATATAGAAGTGATCATAAACTCACCAGGACGATTTTGATCTCTCGACGTGCGTAATTTTTATTAATAATATTTGAGGTAGATTACTTTAGAGAAGATAGTCTTCGGTGGGGAGAGACATAGAGTCGTGTGTTGTAATATTAAGGTATTTATAACTGAAGTGAAACCGCTTTACAAAGGCATCCTCTAACGAATATTCTCTTGATGCTTTTGGCATTTTGACACGTGGACTGATTTTCTGACGTGGCATAATCGGGCGGAAACGTTTTGGTCAACGGTATGAGATACTTTCATTGGTACATTATTATAATAATTATTATCATTGATCAAGTTTTCCAAAAGTGCGCGTACTGTGTGACAACAATCTACGCGAGAAAGTTCGAAGTATATATAATACGGTTAATTGAGTTTAAATAGGATTATATGAATGAACTTTGTCTTTGCAATTTCCACGCATTTAAGGGAGGTGGTAATTCAATACAATTCACTTTCATTAAACGTCCAGACATTTTATAATTGCTTGTTTCAAGTAAATAAGTAAGTTAATAGCGTACGTGCATCATTATTTCAGAAGAATCTTATCTTTTTGACGATTACTATTTTTATATGGGTAGTCAACTATTACATCTCATAATCCAACATTCGGACGTTGCGTAAGTGTAGCAATAGCTTCGAAAACTATAGCTTACCAAAAGTCGGACATGGGCATCTATATATATATATATAAAAGTTGGATAGTAACTCTCCTGCGCATGACACGTCAGCAACGGAGTCCCCACCCATCCAATCACAGCGCGCGGATGATATTCTGATTAATATTCTGATTTAATGTTGGTAAGTACCGACTTTTATTTGTATGGAAGTGCTGATGTGGCAGTGTGGGAATGATTCTATATTTTATTTGGGGCGATTTGCACTGTATAACACGTTATTCTGTCGCCAGAGTTATTAATGATAGAATTGAAAAGACATTTTATATATTAAATGATGTACGGAAAACGAAAAGACACATCAAAGGAAAACCTCATCAAAACCATCTCCTCTTCGATGTTCTCAAACCTCATCAGATCAACGTCGAACATCTCTGCCGTCCAGTCCTCCCTCACCACCGATTGAACCCACCTCGGCAGATCTAAAACCTCCTCACTGCTCGGCGACTATGCCACCACAAAAACTTGTAAGATCGCTGCAACTCCAACGAACATCAGCCCGAGCTTTTTCCCAGTATTGAGCCTCTCTTTCCTCGGCGGAGGATTCAACCTTCCAACGTCGAGTATTGCAAGCGCCGGCAGACGATGGCGAAGATCTGGCTCTGAAGAAGAAGGTAAGCTCAAGGGTTGAATGGGGTAATAAGAGAAAAGGCCAAGTGAGCTGAGACTCTTCTTTCGTTCTGCTAACGTTGCTTTTCTCTTCTTCTTTATTGGGATGTTTGTTTGTTTATTATGGATATTGTTTTTGGTCTCCTATATTAGACGTTGATAGAGAGGTGATATACTGAATTTTGGATTACTGGAATCAATTGCCAGATTTAGATACCAGATTTTGGTCTCCTTCACGATCTCTCCACTGCACGTGCCTCAGTTCCTTCAAATATGTTTGGATCGTCTTTACCGTATTTATTGGATCGTCTTTACTGTTGTTATTTCTCTTTTTTTTTCGTGGTTTCTGTTTATGATTTTTATTCTTTCCATTTTATTTGTTGGTTTGCTGTAGGCATCGGATAACGGCGGGATACGGCTTGACTAGCTGGCCGCCAGCTGCGAGTTCAGGTATACCGTGGCCCTCGATGCGGCTCGCACTTTGGCAATCCTCTACGATGGCTGCTCGTCGCCCATCGTCCACAGAGACGTTATGGAAAGCAGCCTCTACCTTGATTCTGACCTCATAAAAGGGAAAGAAATGCACTGTGAGGCGCAAAATTATTTCACTAATCATAATCATGCTTTTTTTATTATTACATTTCTCCTTTGCTGCAGAGATTAGCAGATTTTTGCGTTGTTCTGTTCCTTCTGCTATTAGGTTTTTCCTAATTATATTAATGGGATTGTAGCCAAAGATGATAAAAAACGATGGGGATGAGGGTGGGATTGATTGGATTTTCCAAAGGTGTTGGTGACGATACTTGTGTGCATTGAAAAGGAGGTAGGATTAGATATATTCAACTGATGGGTGTGGTAATTGTGTTGCCATTTGGCATTGACATCAACTTGATAATTCTTTTTGGTTGGCTTTTTGTCTGAGGAATTTTGTTTCTCAGAGGAAGCTTTTTCTGACAGGTATTTTTTTCAGAGCAACTTATTTGTTTGCAAAGATAATCCTTACGCTCTTCAGGTATTGTGTGACGAATCGATTGTGCCAACTCACTCTTTTAATTTTTTGAATTGTCGGTTAGTAGATATTTTGAAACAAATCAAACAATGTGACTGCTTGGTATTTTGCCGTAGGTATAATTCTTTGTTATTCTTTCTGAATTTCACTAATGATTGTTTTGATTATGGAATTTATAATAATGAATGTTCTTCTCATTTTTTTTTTATTGATAGCCGAAGATACGACGGGCTGGTATGAAGCCTGTAAAGCCTGACGTTGATGTCGATTCTAATAAAGTCGAAGGAGGTAAACGAGATTTACCTTAAATCAGGTCTTTCACAATTATTGGTTTAAGGCAAAACGTGACTCCTTAATTTGCTCCAACCCTTAATTGTTGTTACTATTTTATTTATTACTTATTATTTGTTTCAGATAACTTTTTACTCAAGGAACAGATCCAACAACACATGTTGGTTCTTGATCTGAGTCAAGGTATCTAAGTTGTCTTATTCATTTCCTTTTTTTTTGTACATCAATTTTCAACGTATAAATGGGTTGCCGGAATATACGGAGGTTGGTGATCAGTTTGGTGGTCGGTGACTTGCAATAAGTTACTCTTGAAACTGCATTCTTTTGTAAAAATTATTGGGATCTCTACAGGTGTTGGGATCTTTACGCAGAACAAAATGCCCAGATCCACTCGCAATGATTTAAGCAACGAAAGGTATGCACCTGAAGATCTTATCTGTCTTCTTATAGTATAAAATTTTCTTTCGATTTTATGATTGTTCGTCGGCTATTGGCAGGATGAACGGATACATCGAGAAGCGTGACTAATATCTTTATGATTTCATCTCTTTATATGAACAAGGCCTTTAGCATCAACGTAACATGAAAGATGTTGATGCAAGACATGCATGGTTATGGTAATTTGTTGCCACTCTTGGTTTACTGTAATTTATCCTAATAGGGTTGTTTTCGTCAACCTACTCCGATATTCACAAGAACAAGTAATTGTATTTCTTTGCTTTTTTTTTTTTTCGCAGAGAAATTAATATTTCTCTTGCTTTTCTCTCTGTTTACTTCTTTGCTTATTTTACTGATTTTTTGGTACTTCTATTTGAATGGGTTTTTACTTCGAGGTATGCGATAATTTAATTTTCTATTTTTTTTTTGTATGCAGAGTCACAGAACAACAAAGACAAGAAAACGAATGATTTTACCTGATAGACATTTACGATGCACAATTTGATCTCAAGGACGATGAGGAAGGTAGTGACTTGGAACCTGGATTAAGGAGCGGAACCATGTTCTTGAAATTTTGAGATGGTAATGTCAAAATTGCACCAATTTGCGGTGTAAGAATATATTCTATCACTTTGTTTTTGAGCATTATATTTGTAGTTATATTATTTCTTTCACTGATTTATTCTTTTTGCTAATTATTGGCACTTCGCAGGTGTGGTATGGGCATAGAAAATTTGTAATCTTGAGGCATGGGTTTCTGTTCGGCTCTTGCGTGAGATGATATATATTGCTCGATTCAGTTGATGGAGCCAAATCGGAAACAACCGATTCAGTTGACGCAATAGGGCGGAGTGTTTGACCCGATCTTGACTCTGTATGGTGAGTATTGGAAATTGGAACTTATGAATTTCACTTGAGTAGTTTATATCTTAAACGCTACAAGAAAGTTTCGAGATTTTTAAAGTTTTTGAAATCTTTATTGCCATTGCTGTTAGGTGTTTGTTGTTGCTTTGCTGAACATTGGTTCTGGGGGTTGTTGATTTATTTATTTGAGTTTACTTAGATTTGGTCGGGCCACTTATTGTACCCAATATTCCTAGAGCTTTTTGTAAATAAATCTTCAACCACGTGACACATACTTAAATGTCCGTCTAAAATTAAATATTAACTCTTCTTTAACCTTCTTTCCCCACAATGTTAAGCCTCGCTAAAATTAGCAAAATGAATGAGCTTCCTTCAAATAGGAAAAGTGAACAAGATCGTAAAAGACAGTAAATGATGCTGGGAAATGAACAAGTCAATACGTGTCGGTAAATGTGAGCATTAGTAGTTAGATATAATTGGTTTCACGGGTTCCCGACCACAATTTAGTGACAAGATTAAAGATATGATTTAACTAATCAAAACTAAGACTTCGCATTTGTATGACTAAATCGTTGTCCGACTGTTGTGGATATAAATATTGTACGATTTCCTTGAGTGCAAACAACATTTAATAAAAAAACCCACAGAGAACCAAATATTATGAAACTGACGAACAAATATCAAAACCATCAAAACATCTCTGCCGTCCACTCCTCCCTCACCACCGACTGAACCCACCTCGGCAGATCTAAAACCTCCTCACTACTCGGCGACTGCACCGGCTGCTTCCCCGTCAGCATCTCAAGCAGCACTACCCCAAAGCTGTAGACGTCGGATCTGTGCGTGTACTTCTTCGTCTCCAACAGCTCAGGCGCACGATAGCCAGCCCGGCATTTTCCGGCCGGGTAGTTCATCAGAGGGGCTAAGCCCACATCTGATGAGACGCACGGCTCTAAGTCTTTGTTTAATAGGATGTTGGAAGACTTTATGTTCCCATGGGAGAACTTCGGCCCGCCCGTCAGGTGCAGGTGGGCCACGCCCCGTGCCGCCCCGAGGCAGATCTTCATCTCGATTCCCAGTCCGGTGCTCATCAGTGAGTGTCATTTCCACTCGGGGGAGGTAAACATTCAAGGTGATTCCAATCGATTATGTTAGGCGGGTACTTCGAGCCTTTGATTAAATTTAACACATATTTTACAGTTATTCGTCTGTACAGTTTTGACAACCTTAAAACACATTATAACAGCAGTGGATCATGCTTCTTCTTGCCGGGGGCTTAAAAGATTGAAGCTTTTGCCACGTTTGCGTTCTTTCATGGCTGGGCAGAATGATCTATCCCTTCATTTTCCGATGGATTTTGTAAGCTTCAGGGTTCGTCGTTTTCATAATATATGCTCCGTTGATATTTAATTTGAAGGATTAGATTATTAGATTTTTTACTACTGTACAGATTCGACTTTTTTTTTCCTGTTTAGAGGGAGGGAAAGAACCGTTTGCACTCAAGCATACCGAAGGATGAGGCAGTGGCAAGACTCGCTAAGCTTGGAAATGTGCGGAACCGTAAGCATTTTGTGTACAGCAATGGATATCTATGTTGAATATGAAACTTGATTTTGGCTTGCAGGTGACACGTAAGGTTTTAGAGTTTAAACTTTTGTTTTTTGAAATTCTCTCCTTTTCCAGGCGTCTGGACCGCCAAACTCACATTGGTTTGGGTTTTCCATTGACATTGTCTCCTTTATAGGTGGGTATACCATATGGGGAATATCCATGGTAGACATGAAGGGCCGAATCCAAACTGAAAAGGCTCTATTAATCGACTCTCATTTGGTTAGTGTATCTATCGGTAGCATCTTTTTTCTTTGTAAAAATACTATATGCTTTAGCTACTTTTTTTCGAAGAAATAATCTTCAATGTTATGTGCAAATACATGATACTATTGTTGATGCTGGAATATTGGATGGAACCCTTGGAATTATAACCGCGCTATCCGCTTTAAAGGTCTTCAATGCCTGGGGAATGCTTGGCAAACTCAAGCGCCGATTAAGGTAAGCAGTAGATGATGTGCTTTTTACAAGTCGATATAGAATTGCCCTTAAAACGATAGCTATTGCCAACTTGAAAAACTTAGGTTGTTTCTCATCAGGTGATTGCATTTAGTGATGATGAAGGATTTCGTTTCCAATCTACCTTCTTGGGAAGTGCTGGAATTTCCGGGGTATTGCCTGCTTCGACTCTGCAGGCACATGATTAGCCCTTTGGCCACAAAAGCTAATAACAATGATCTTTGTTATGTGCCCCATTGATAGTTTGGCAATTGTAGTTGTGTCGCTTTGCAAACGCTTTGAGAACGAACTCCATTGAAATAACAGAGGATACCCTTTTGCAGCTCAAGTACAACCGTGAATCTATATGGAGTTATATCGAGGTATTCTAATCTTTCATAAATCTTCATCAGAGGGCTGATACTCTGTGCAAACTCTTAGGCTCATTTTTTTTATTACAGGTTCACATCGAGCAGGGACCCGTGCTCGAAAGTTTCCCTCTTGGCCTGGTAAAGGTATTGTAGGGCAAACTCGATTGAAGGTATGATAACTCTTGGGTCTGATTCCTGTCAATTTCTATATTGTAAGGATAAAGACATACATGTTGTTGTGCATCGACCTTTTCCTCATTTTTTCAACGAAGTTTTCGTACTTTCTCTTTTAGGTAACGATGAAAGGCTCACAAAGGCAGGCAGGAACATTCCCATGGCCATGCGAAAGGATCGCATGGCTGCAGCAGCTGAGCTAATCGTGTTATTAGAAAGCCTCTGCAAAAAGCCTGAGGAATACTTATCCTATGACAGCCATTGCAGAACTTCCTCGCTAGAATCTCTTCAGTGGGGAAAGCCGGCGTGGATAAGTAGAAGGTAATAATGGGGAGGATGTCTTAGTATGTTTTGGTTGATGGATACAAAGGAAGGAGATGGAGTTGAGGCTTGGTTTACTACGAATGATAAGTATATGGCTGAGCTTGACGACGACATGTTTAACGAGGAGGATGAGATTAATAAGGAATTTGTTTGTAGGAAGAACTGGAAAGAGATAAGAGAGTATACTTTTTTAGTTTTGATCTATAGAGGAAACCTAATGCCTACCATCTTTTAGATATTAAATAATGCTTATGTAGATATTCTTATATAATTACGAAGCAGAGAATGGTGGTATGGTGTAGATCAAATTTAAGAATATGTTGTCTAATTATTCCATTTTCTTTAGTTTCCTGTCCTGATTGTCAATCGTTTAGCTTTTCTATGATATGCATTATATATGTCCTTTATGCTAAGCTTAATCTTGGATTTCACAGGTTCAACTATTATTTTCTTTCAGAAAATGAGTAAGTATCCTTGGGGGTATCTATTTTTGTATTGGGTTCATATGTAATTTGTTTCAAATGTGTATCCTTTTATCATTATTGTTTCATGTGTACGGAATACTTTTCACCGTCAGCCTTCGTCTTCACAATTTTCTTACCGATGTATTGATGCTTTTCAGCTACACAAAAATACGAGGGGTCAACGTCTTGGTCGAGCTTGAAGTCCCATGGAAACCTCGATCGTGGTATACGTTCTATACCTTTTTTTTGTTTCTAGCGGTGTTTCCTTTTTCGTTCAAAATTATGCATTGATGGTAATTTCTCAGGGAATAGGATATTCTTCATTATGGCCATCGGCGAACTGCAGAGAGCCGCTCGACGTGAGAATCGAGTTTACTTCCAAATTGATAGACAAAATTCTTTCAGGTCTTTTTTTCTTTTCGTATAAACTTATATTTATCGCTTCACTCCCGAAGATCGCGGGCTAACTAAATAGCTTCATTCGTCATATTTCAGTAAGCTCTTCAAGTACAAGTTCGTCACTTGGGTGGCGGTGAAGTGAATGTTGGTATAGGCATTCGTCTTTTTTTGCACGACGCTTATTTCTGTAGGATCTTAGATTGCTGGAAGTAAGAAACAAAAGTCTCGTGCTATTTTACAAGCTGAACAAGAACAACACCTTATGCTTTTAATTATCGTGTATGCCATTCTTAGTTTTATGTTCTAAGCTTCTGTCTTTCTAATTCTAATTTAGTTTCTTTTTTCCTCTTTTTTCATTGGGTAGGTTTTGCTACATGATGCAGACATCTGATGTAATTTGCATTTGATGACAAATTTATTGAGATGAACAGACTATTCATGCTTACATGGACTGACGTAGACTTTACACGGAATGCGGTCTTGATTAATTAGCGAATCATTTCCTATTTTCGCATAGGAATATGCGGTCAAGTAATTCACAGCACAAACAAATATATCAATTCCGGTTCGCTAATCTCTCGGTCAGGATTATCTTACCACCCCATCTTTGTCTGATGCAGACCACGTGGAGGTTTAATCTTAATCCATTGGGAGCTTGCTTTTTATGTAAGCACATATATAATGCTTTCGGTTTCTTTCATTTTGTGAATGAGAGGAAGTCTTCTCCTATATGAATATATTACGAGCATCAAAGAAGACATTGTAGAAGATAACGTGTTTATCAACATAGTATACCACAGTGTTTCAACACCATCGGCCAACATACCGTATTGTCATCTATTATGAATACGATTGTATTTGATGAAAACATGTTCCACCGAATTTTAATTAAGGAGTTGTGTTACTTTTTCGCTTTTAATTACGAATGGAATAATCGATGTATATAATTGAAAGAGATAATCTATCTTACTTGAATAATTATTCAATTTTCATGACAAAAATAACCCTTGCATTGCCATTTTGTTCGCCAAGCAATCGCTTTTGTTTTGCAAGATTTATTCGATTCGACTGATCTTTTGTTTGATTATGAGAAATCTCATTTCCAAGATTCGTCTGGTTTGCATACGAGTTAATCGGGCGCATACGGAGACTAAAGCAGAACATCGAGTTTACTGCTAGCCGTGTCAAAGCTATTCAGACCGACCTCTGAGGCTTGAAGAACTAGCATAAAAATGTAAACTTTTCACTACAGGTAGTAAAGTCCCATTTTTCATACAAGTCATTACTTTTTTGATCTCATTAACCTCACTGATGGTTTTCTTAGAAATTTGGGACGTGGGACATAGAAATATGCGTTAAAAGATGGGTTTCTCAACGTTATGTTGCTTTGTGTCGTCATCGAGAAAGGTCTTTCAAGTGTTTGACAAAGGTCTGTACGAGATTGTGCGTTTTAAACAAGAAAAAATGGAGTGCTCATGGGTACGTCAAAAACATCGATGACTTCAATGATTCATTTGTGACCGTTTTTTTAATCAAGAAACTACAATGTTAGAGTTGGATCGAATGAAACGGATGGGTCTTAGGGCGTTGTTCAACTATTTTCTCCTTACCGCTTAATGTGTTGTAATTTAGTTTCTTAGTTAGCTTATGAACATAGGTGTTTTTCAGCTATTTGTCTTATGTTGATAACGTAAATGTTATCTTTATCTATTGGAAGATTGCTTTATACGTAGACACATATTTAATGATTTCGGTTCAGATAGTCATACATATTACGGTAGTCTTCCAAAATTGCAGTCGCACAAGTTAGCAGTCTTACATTTGTACGTAGCCTTACACTGAAATAGTCTTCCGAAGTCCGCAGTCGTACGCTCCTACAAATCATTGTAATCATACAATGTTCGCAGTCGTACACTCTTACAAGTTACAGAAATCTTGCGAAGTTCGCAGTCATACACTTACAAATTACTGCAGTCTTCCAAAATTGCCAAAGCGCAATTAAGCAGTCTTATAGCTTGCAGTCTTATACTGAAGCACTCCTACGAAGTTTGTACTCATATAAATTTTTGCAGCCTTCTTCAAGTGCAGTCGTGCAAATAAGCAGTCTTGCAGTTGTTTACAGTCTTACACTGCATCAGTCTTACGAAATTTCACAACAAGATCAAAACAAACTTCTGCATTTCCATAAAATTTTGTATCGGACTTCGAATTTGATCTGCACCCTATGGATGACGCTGGTGTCTAATCTCATGAATGATAACATAAAATATTGAGTCTAAGAATGATACACTTTTGCTCGGGAAGAGATTATCTGAAATGTAATGTTGCAACATAGTATCATGGAGCCAATTTGAGAATCACCATTTATGTTATCTGAGACTAAAGCTTTCGAAAGTGATATGCATAATTTAGGAAAAGAGATTCAACCTTCCTCTTATGAGCATATTATGAGCATCAAAGAAGACGACGTAGAAGATAACGGGTTCACCAACATAGTATACCACAGTGTTTTCAACACCACCGACCAACATACCCTATCGTCGTTCATTATGAACACAATTGTATGATGAATATATGTTTCACCGTATTTAAATTAAGGAGTTACTTTTCCGCTTTTAATTACGAATGGAATGATTGATATATATAATTGACAGAGATAATCCATCTTAATTTGAATAATTGTTCAATTTTCATGACAGAAATTACCCCGTGCATCACAATAATAACTACATAGAAAAATTTTATAAATGCGGGCAGTTTTTTTCTGAGGCGGGTCTCGGGTTCACTATAAAAGAAATGGGCGGGTCGCGGATCTCGGCCGATAACAATAGACTTATAAACTAAAAATCTCTTAAAAATAACTCGTGCAACGCGCGAGGCTTTTAATACCAAATAGAATGATTAATATATGTAACTGAAGGAGAAAATCCATCTTAATAATTGAATAATAATTCAATTTTCATGGCAACAAACTACCCCGTGCATCGCACGGGGCATACCTAGTTATGGATAACTAGACAAACGTAAACATTTGACCTTGTATCCAAATAATTATTGCAACTTGGTTTTTAAATAATCACTTTGTTTAATTATAAAACAAATTACATTTTACCCCAAATGAAAAAAAAAAAGGTCATGACTTTGTAGTATGTAATCCCTGAAAATCGTCGCTAAATACCAAAGACTAGGATCTCATGCATAAAGGTTTACATGTATAGGACAAGGTATGTGAATTAAGTAGGCTAATTACATTTCAATTACTTAATTATAAGCTTGTCAATACCTTGGCTTTTAATGATTATACCCTCGTCGATAGGTAATTAGGAAAGAAGAGTGTGCTTCAATTTTCCTCCAAGGGTCCACTCAGACCAAGTCAAGTCAACTTTTAGTTTTTTATTCATTATTTTCTTTTGGCTTTAACTCGAACTTAATATCTGACGCGACATTAAATTAAATCAAGACAATGTAGGCAACCGAAAAGTCGTAAGTCAACTTGCGATAATAATTGGGACATGCGTGAAAATTGTTTGCATTGATGAGAAGTGGTTCGCGGTGTCTTAAATGTCACTGTGCTTCGTCTTATCATAATTCATAAGTACCACTCTTACATGTAAGTACATAGGTAGGCAATGGACCAATATTTAATCACGCGTATAGATTAATGCAAAATCAGATAAGAACATAAATGATTATGATAATTGATGAAGAGGGACTAATAGATTGATGTAAGGATTCATATTTTTTTTTCCCAAATATTTAAAATACGTCCATTTCGAATTGATAAAAACTTAAAAATGATAGAGTAAACTTTGTGGGATTTTCATTAACATGATATCCGTGCTCAATCAAGAGGTCATGAACATAATACTCACACTAAAAATTTACGACTGAAGACAAAAAAATATGCCGGTGTTGAAATATAACATATAATATTAAAATACAATGCATTTCCAAAAAAATATATCAGCTTTTAGGGAAGTGCTCATTTATTTAATATCTTCAAACTTATTTACGAATGTATGTATGTTGGCAAGCGAACCTATGTGTCACAATGCTCATTAGTAATGCTCTAACGTGGCCGCAAAGTCGAAAATGATCGCTAATCGAACGCATATTTAGAGGTTAATATTGAAGGTGCAATAGAAAAATTATCCTCCAACATCTTTTTTTATGAAGGGAATGATTGTGTTTTATTCTCTGATGGAAAGCACTTGAACAATAATTTGAGGGTGAAAATAATTCAATGTCGATTATAAAAGTAATGAAACAATGTATACCCGCCGCACCTCACCCACCAATATCTGATTCTCCACCAATATCTGATTCTAGTGGGCTGCATTTTCATTGAAATAATAATTACAACGATGGTTTCCACTAGTTAGGTCTTCTAAGAGATTTTCAATGAACAATGTATAAAAGTAGGTGCCATTCAATATGAGAGTTGGTTCTTTTTTGTTTTGCTTTATTTTGTTTTTCAGGAGGAGTCGTGTCGAAAATGTTGAAAAGGAAAATGTTAAAAGGGTTATCTATTACGCAAAGTATAGTCGACTTTAATACCTTTTGGTAGAAAACATGAGTACTTATATAAGTCGACATAGAATACGATGCTTACATTGCGTTTACCATATGGTAAAGTAAAAACCGTCTAACTTCCGTGGGTATTAGAAGGTCAACTTACATACTTCAACACAGTACGCTTACAAGATTTTGTGGGATATCATACCTAATTCTATCCCTTAAATAGAAAGTTTGTGAACAATATACAAGTATAGTGAGCCGTATTCGTCTATTTCCAACTGATTTTAGAATATTTATATTTTGACTTCATAGGCGATGACGGGGCTTAAACACAAGATTAGATATGCTCGACGAAATCTCAGAAATTTAAACACAAGTTCATATGTATTCATGTAACACAACTGATAACTATAAAAGAAACTCAAATTCTGAAATGGGACAAAGCAGAAGTTCCATCAAGCCCTCTGTTGTTGTAATAAGTAACATACTCCTTCACAGTAGTTTCCCTAAACCTCGGCCGATTATCCTCAGACAAGAGCTCCTCGATTGGTCCGTACAACGTAGACGTTAGATCGCCTCTGAAGAAGCACGCCACAGATACCCTCGCCCTCGAATTGCTCGCGAGGACTCGATGCTCAGAACTTATGAACTTATCGTTCGACAGAAGCTGAAGAAAGAAAAAAGACATCGTCGATCCAGTGCGTTGTTGAATGACCACTTCACCTAAAAGCTTAAACTTGAAGGAACTTCGTCGTATTTTAGATTTATAATTTCTATCTACAACACGCCCCCAAACGTATTGGCTGATTTCTTTACTGTATAGCCTTATCTTTTTTGTTTAAACACCAAAGCAACCCATAAATTAATCGAATTGACACGGCATAGGACACCAGAATATTGTACCACGAACAAAGAAATGCATGGGAGAAAATAAAAAATCTATTGGCTAGTGGTTGTGAGTAGAGCTGTCAAAACGAGACGGTGGGGCGGGCCGGCCCGTAACGAGGAAAATAAAGGTCCGCCCCGCCCGAATTAAAAGAAAAAGAAAAAATTTTAAAAAATCGAAAAAATAAAGGAAAAATAAGACCTATATAATTTATCTAAAAGACTAAAAGACCTATATAATTTATCTATATATCAATATTTAATAAAGCACTAGTCGTGAGGCCCCAATATAATTGAAGAAGTATCTGACTACTTCATGCATGTCCCACTTGGCTCGGACCATGGTCGCGAGAATTGGTACTCAGACCAATTTAGTCACTAAGCTATGATATGATCACTTCACCTAATACTTTAAGTTTTAAGGAAAAGCTTATCATATATATTTTGAGTTTATATATCCAAGACGAGACCCTTTATTAAGCACTTGCCTGAAGGAGATCTCCGATATTGACCACCAGGGCACCCCGCACGTCAGGAACGTCGGCCCAACCGCCCTGGTGCAGAACTTGGAGCCCCTCGACTCGATCGTTCAGAAGCACAGTTAGGAAATCGCCATCGGCGTGCTGGCTCGTGCCGTAGGTGAGCTCTGGCTCGGGACACTTGGGATAGTAGTGCCCGAGGATGGCTAGCCCGTCGTCGCAATGCATTCGCTCGAGGCGATCGCTTTCGAGGCCGAGCGCCTCGGATAGTAATCGGAATAGAGTTCGTCCCAGTCGCTCGACGTGCTCTACGTATTCGTACATAATATCTCTGCGTCGAGAAATCGGTGCAACAAGAATTAACCAAAAAACCTAATTAACATACGTAGTTCGATATGTCATTACATTGTAGCAATGTTTGATGATCACTTCACCTAAACAGTAATTGAGAAATAAAATTTTCTGTCGGTTACGTGTTTAGAGGGGGTGAATAAATACTCACTCTTTTGCGGTTCTTAACCGGTTAAGGTTAGATACCGGTGCTCGATATTTGTGTATGTGACTTGTGCGGAAGCAAACCGGTCGGTTTTGAACCAAGACCGGGCATGTGATGTGATTTGTGTGTGTGTGTTTGCGAAAGACAAGAACTTGTTTCTGGAAGTTCGGAGACAAAATTCTCCTACGTTTCCCCTTCTTCCCGGCAAGGAAGGCACCAGTAGAAAACTAGAAGACTTGGTTTTACAACCCCTGTTGCGCAACCTTCTTAACTAGACTAACACAGTACAATCGACACGACCGTGTAATTTTCTTAAAATCAGCCATACATTAGGAGAAATGTGGAGTGATCATAGATACCGGAAATAAGACCCCACCGAGACCAATGACCTCAACATACAGGTCTATATAAGATTTCGCTCTAAAATCAATTGGCAATACATTGGTAAGACAAAGTTAAGTCGACAGTATATTATTATATCTAACATATGCGGGACTTGGATTTGATACCTGCACACAGCGGGCAACTCCTCGGGCTTAGGCGGGTCGGGAATCATCTGACAGAAGAAAGTGTCGCGCCAATTCGCCGACGGGGCGCTGAAGAGATCAAAGTTGCTATTGTAGAGGAACCTTCTTCCTTGATCTCTAGTGTACCATTCTTTCTTCTCTTCGAACCCCATTTCGTAGAATCTTTCGGTACCTTCGAGCATCTCCCTCATTACATGGTCAGGGATGCCATGATTGATCACTTGGAAGAAACCCCATTTCTCAGATGCTGACTTAACTCTTCCTACTATTTGCTTGCGCTCGACGGGATCATTCTCGGCGTTCTTGAGATCGATCAAGGGAAACTGATCTTGGGAAGGATGATGGTCTTTGACGACTGAGTTATTGCTTTGAGGATGTAAGAAGATTCTAGGAAGTTTTGTGATGCCATTGTCGGCTAGGCCTTTGACGCCGGCTCTTGTGTCGTCGAATGCTTTCAACTCACTTTCCCTGTCCCAATTCATTATTGATGTTTCCATCGCAGAGAAGATCAGTTATTACAGCGATAAGCACACGAAGAAGAACACAGTTTTGTAGCGAGGTGAGTCAACTTAAAATTCTTGAACGTTATTGTCCTTTTGATTGTGGCAGTCCTTTTAGAAACGTGTCCATCTTCCCTTCTTTACAGAAATTGTGGACTATGCAAGCATGGATCTTTGAAAGAAGAATTAATAAAGGGTAGAAAAATCAAATCTGTAATAAATATGAATGATATGGATTCTTGTTATTGTGTGATTCTTGATTTCCTCTATTAGATTATGCTGAGCACCAATGGAAAGGTTAAGGGGCCGAAAGTGTAATTATGCAACGGCTTCCGTAACCAAATTTGAAAGGTCCTTCTACGCATATAGATAATTCTTTCCATATATATATGTGTGTTCAAAGCAACCCACCAAAATTCTCACGCTTGGTGAAGTGTATTTCGTTGGCATTTTGGTAAATATGTCGCATTTTTTTTTGGCGTAAATGTCCCATTATATAACTGAAATGAAAAAGAGGAGAGTATAATAGCCAAGTAAACTACTCAACTACATCAACCTATGTCACAAAGTTGAAAGAGCCCACAATATACTCAAACATTATGTTTTACTACAACTTACGCGGCGGCGGATCTACAGTAGGACCCGAGCCCACTTTATATTCTTTTTAAGTTTTTTATTGTTGAGAACCTTTATTTTTCTTTTTTATTTGTTTCTTAAGAGTTTTTTATTCTTGTTAGTTTTTTCCTTAGTTCTCAACCATTCATGTTTTTTTAACCAAATAATACAACTAAATTCATTATAAATATAAATTAACCAATTAGGTTTTATGTAATTTATATTTCACTCTTTTCATCTTTTCTAGTTCCAATTATATTTTTATGATGCACTCACAATACAAAATCTAGTTAAAACCAATTTGTAATTATGGACCTTATTATAGTTAAAATTACTCGACGAATAAAAACATAGTATCAAATAAAAATGTTATATTGCAATTAGCGATATTTTCTCCATTATTTTCTTTATAGTATATTATTATTGTTTAATATTAATAATATGCTACGCAATATGTATTTCATGTTATCATTTTCGAGCTGGTTATCATCGATTTTCGTTTTTTATATTGATGTTTTTGTGTGTTATATTTACGATTTTTTTAATGAAAAATCTCTTTCGGTGATATTTTTTTCAAAAAAAAAAAAAAAGATAGCAAATGAAAGTTTAAAATCAACGACCTCCTTACTACACCCATATGCGGCCCTCGGTCAGAAGATTCTGGATCCGCCCCTGAACTTACGTACAAAAGTTTCGCATCATCAAGAACAAAAACGCTACAAACAATCTATTGAAAGATAAATCTTTTGCATAAATGTGTCTTAATTGCTATGCCTCATGGTTTTTCCGAAGGACCATGGCTATGTAAACGGACCCTAGGCCATCTTCATTGGCCGTCGTCTCTTCATCGATCAACCTCTCATACTCATCGAAGACATCGTCTAATATTTCTCCACCAAAGTGGTGTGAGATCATCGATTCTTGAATTGCCCTCACAGTGCCCACCATCATTTTCCCGTGAACCCTAACCTTCGTCTCGATAGTCTCGAAATGTTCGAGTTCGAAGGAGCCTTGTTTTCTTACCTCGCGCTCTATTTCCTCATGGCATGGCTCGTAATAATGAACGTCGTACGATTCCAATGCCTCCTCGTCGACTTTGCTCTGTGAACGTGGAAAAATTGGGAAGGAATAAATTTAATTCTTGTCTTGAAATCTCATTTTCGTCTTCCAATTTGTCCATGTCGAAGTCCAAGTCCAAATATGTTTGCAGTATTCGTTATAAATAATTTTTTTGTAAATTTTTCGGCCTTTTTTTATTGCTTCCGGCAAGAAAAAAAATATCATTATTCCAATAATAAAACGTTAATCAAGTTGGCAAAGCGTGATGACTAAAAGGGTATTTATTGATAAATCGTGTACATGTTTTGGAGTAGGTCTGAACGCCAAACGAATTTCATGAAAGGTTTATGACTAATATTTTAAGGGACTTTTCATTTCAGGCCCGTTTAGAAGTTTCATTTAGGATTCAGACCTTGTCAGGAAAAAAAATTAATTTTAAGACCCCGATTCTGCAATACCACTTCATTGCTCTGAAATAACAATATGTTGAAATTTTGTAACACAAAACAATCATTCGTACCAGTTAATGATCATCCGATACCAGTTCATTTCTGCAATACCACTACATTGTTCTGAAATAACAATATATTGAAAGTTTGTAACACAAAACGATCATCCTATACCAGTTCATATAACTTTTATACCACATTTTAGTTAGGTCCTTACCTCTAAATTTTACAGAAATTGGGTCCTTTAAACTAAAGTTTTTTCTGACAGGGCATGAATTCAAATATATATATTTTCTAAACATACTGGTCTAGTTTTTGATATGAACAAATTAGACGAAAGCGCTCATGAGAAGCATTGGATTTTGTTACCTTAGCGACGAGATTGAGAAAGGCTCGATAGAGAATTTCCCATAGGAGCGTATTGCCCTCGTTAATGATGTCCGAACTCTTCCTTCCCGAAAAACCGAGGACCATTCGCCCTCCATCAACGATCTCTTTCGATCGAGATTTTAGGAAGAGGGTAAAGTCCTCTTGGAACTGCTTTTGGTAAGCTTCGAAAACCCATCTAGGGCTACTTTCGGTTATGTAGATGCTTCGATTATTCATCGATTTACCTTCTTCGTCATATATACCTTTTGGTACCTGCCAAGAAACACACACAATATAGAGCACAAGCATACTATGTATACATTGCAAGAAATATCATATATATATATATATATTCAAATACCTTAGATAGCCAATGCAAAGAGGCGAATGAGTAGGCCAAGTGCAAGCTATTATCAGGAAAGACTCTACCGTAAAAATTTCCCGGGCAAGCTGATATATAGACAGAACGGGCTCGTCGATATTTTTCTTCTTCTCGTTTCTTAGCTCATCAAATAGATTGGGAAGGGCGCGAAAGATCGTATTGAAATCGTTCATGGGAAGATCGTTCAAGTAAAATCGTAGCTCGAGCGAAGGTTCTTGAATCTCCGTCGAAGCTTCTTCCAAAGAATTGATGATTCTCTTGATATATAGAAAAGAATTCGAGCCCGAGGAACAGCCTAGGTCGGCGATTCCTAGGGTTTTCGGGCGTAGGTCGAGGTATGTGTCTCTTACAGCCTTGAGAGTCATGTCTTTTGTCCCTTCTCCTATATACGCACACACACATACGTATCTGTGTGTGTGATCATGAAGTTATGACATGAATAATCTTTACACACAGAAAATACATATATATATATATATACCATTTTTAGGATCTTTTACAAAAATTTTAAAATTACAAAAGATGGAAAATGGTACGTGGCGTTGTTAAACCTATTAGTCCAGTTATCAAGCTGTAAACAGTTTGATCCCGTTCGGACCCAAGGTAGTCCAGCCTATATACCATTAATCTGAAAACAAATTTAAAAATTATTTTTGTGATCTTTAGAATTAAATCATCGAATACAAGGAGTTTTACATAATAAAATTTTTCATCCAATTAATTCAATCGGTAACAACCATCGCCCTCAAACGCCTATCATTCGGCAACACGGGCTTTGCCAAGAGCCGACACAGAATTAATCAAAATCAAATTTTATTACAACCTTTATTCAAAATTTAATTCCTTCAATCAGATTTTAAAAGATTTAAGATATTAAATACATCATATTAATACATAATACGTATACATATATAAATAAATATATATGATAGAAAACCATGCTTCAGATATTAAGACATCTTGGTGTAGTTTAACGTTTAAGTTTAGCCTTCCATTAAGGCTTGATTAAACAAAACTATAAGAGAGATAGATAAAAGACTAGATAGATAAAAGACTTACTTAGAAAAGACGTAGATGCAAACCAAACTTTTATTTCTTCAAACTTATTTTACAGAGAGGGAGAGAGTACAAAAGTCCAAAATGAAAAACTGCGTACACAACTTATGGCAGAAAGCCATATTTAAAGAAAAGAAAAGTACAAAAGACAAAAGGAATTATGATTCCAGCTGGCCTCCATCTTGTTCTTGATTGATTCGCCTTTGTTTTTGTCGGCCATTTACTTTATGAAAGTAAGGTACTTTGTCGTCAAGCTAAATTTTTTTTAACAAAGTGGATACTTCGTCACTTGGCCTTATCTTTCATTTTTCCCAAAGTTCCTTTAGTGATATTATCTATAGCATCTTCAAAAGATAATAAGTCATCATCATCAAATGGGTCCTGAGCTTCTCCTGCTTGGCAGAAATCTTCATCTTTCGAGGAAGTTCCCATAGACACATCGGTCATATCAATTCCAAAATTTTTTCCAAGGTCCTTTTTAATTTCTTCCATATATTCGACCAGGATTTGTTCTTTCGATAATTTTCCTTTCTGAATATTTAATCTTCTAGAAAGGATTTCAAATGGGCTGGAAGATTCTCGTTGCTGCCTTTTTTCAATTTGGTCCTTATAATAAGCAACATTTTCTTTGATTTTATCAATAGTTTGTTGTCCTTCAAATTCTCCTTGTCCGTCTATTCGGATCATTTTCTTCCAGAACTTTGTATAAAAGTTCTCCATAAATAAGGTATATTTTGTTGGTTATGACCAACTTCAGGAGCCCATTTCCAAATCCATGGAATACTGTACTCAATATAAAAATGCATTGAAGCCATTCCTTCAATCCATTTATTATTATGTTGGGCCTCTATTAGAGCTGGCGAAACTTTAACCCACTCAGTATATAATCCTGAGAATGGTTCTTTCAGAATATTAACTGTGGCTCCATAAGATAACCACCAATTATAAAACCAAGTAGGAATTTCCTGCTTGTAAACATCAGCACAAATCTTGATCCACCAAGAATGCTTTCTTTTTACGTTTTCATATAAGAAAACTCTATGAAAAGCTTGGATATAATCCCAATAATTAAATTTAACTGTAACCTTTAATTCTGGATGGAAATATTCCTTATCCTTCATTGGCTGGATTGCCCATGCTTCAGGAGATATAATCCTCTTAATAATGATCTTACTGAAGTTATAAACTTCTGATTTCCAGTAACAAAGTGATCAAATTCACATGATTCTGTGAACTTGAGAATATTTTCGTAATTCATCCTGTTTTTATAATATCCTCCAGCATATGATGTTGTATCCAGATACCTTTCTATTAAGGTCCATGGTTGATCTTTCCATTTTAAATCATTCTCAGTTAAGAAGAGTATAACTTCTTTATGAGAATTTTGCTCATAAATAAATTCTTGATCCTGTACCTTCTTGAACTTTTTGTTCCTTATATTTAAGGAATTCTTTGTATATCTGCTGGTCTTGAGTACTCATGTTGCTCGAAGACGAAGATAGATTCTCTCTGAAAAGTTTCCTATTGCCATGTTGAACAATAGGCTTACCACCTCTACCGCCTCTATTAGAGGGATAGTTTTTCCCATATTCGGACATTCCTGCAAAATTATTCATTGAATAAATTCTCGTGTAAGAAAATCTGGAAGGCTATTATCACTTCCTTTTTTATAAATTATTTCAAAATCAAATGGAGCTAAATGGGCTTGCCATCTTGCAAACATTTGTTTTGAGACATCATGCTTGAAATCTTTCATAAACATAAATTTTGTAGCTTGACAATCTGTTTTTATTAAAAACTTTTGATTATATAAATCATCTTGAAATTTTAAAACGCATTTAACTATAGCAAGAACTTCTCTACAATAGTAGCATAATTTTTCTGAGCATTATTCCATTTTCCCGAATGGAATCTAACTAAATATTCTTTTTTATCATTTGGAGAAATTTGTTTTAAAATTCCTCCATATCCTAAATCAGAGGCATCGGTTTCAATAACCTTTTGCCAATTAGAATTAGCAAGCATAAGGCAAGGTAAATGAGTAACTTTATTTTTAATTTTTCTAACTGCTTCAGTGTGACTATTTGTCCACTGACAAGGAATTTTTTTAAGTCTATCGTATAAAATAGATGTGTCAATAGCAAGATTTTTATAATAAGGAGAAATATAATTTAAACTTCCTAAAAATCTTTGAAGGTTCCTCAAGATTTAGAAAAATTAACAGTTTCTTCACTAATTTTTAGGAAGTTTAAATTATATTTCTCCTTATTATAAAATTCTTGCTATTGACACATCTATTTTATACGATAGACTTAAAAAAATTCCTTGTCAGTGGACAAATAGTCACACTGAAGCAGTTAGAAAAATTAAAAATAAAGTTACTCATTTACCTTGCCTTATGCTTGCTAATTCTAATTGGCAAAAGGTTATTGAAACCGATGCCTCTGATTTAGGATATGGAGGAATTTTAAAACAAATTTCTCCAAATGATAAAAAAGAATATTTAGTTAGATTCCATTCGGGAAAATGGAATAATGCTCAGAAAAATTATGCTACTATTGCTAGAGAAGTTTTTGCTATAGTTAAATGCGTTTTAAAATTTCAAGATGATTTATATAATCAAAGTTTTTCATAAAAACAGATTGTCAAGCTGCAAAAATTTATGTTTATGAAAGATTTCAAGCATGATGTCTCAAAACAAATGTTTGCAAGATGGCAAGCTCATTTAGCTCCATTTGATTTTGAAATAATTTATAAAAAAGGAAGTGATAATAGCCTTCCAGATTTTCTTACACGAGAATTTATTCAATGAATAATTTTGCAGGAATGTCCCAATATGGGAAAAACTATCCCTCTAATAGAGGCGGTAGAGGTGGTAGGCCTATTGTTCAACATGGCAATAGGAAACTTTTCAGAGAGAATCTCTCTTCGTCTTCGAGCAACATGAGTACTCAAGACCAGCAGATGTACAAAGAATTCCTTAAATATAAGGAACAAAAAGCTCAAGAAGGTACGACTTCTTATGCTAAAATTGTAGCAGATGATGAAATTGAGGATCAAGAATTTATTTATGAGCAAAATTCTCATAAAGAAGTTGTACTCTTCTTAACTGAGAATGATTTAAAATGGAAAGATCAACCATGGACCTTAATAGAAAGGTATCTGGATACAGCATCATATGCTGGAGGATATTATAAAAACAGGATGAACTACGAAAATATTCTCAAGTTCACAGAATCATGTGAATTTGATCACTTTGTTACTGGAAATCAGAAAGTTTATAACTTCAGTAAGATCATTATTAAGAGGATTATATCTCCTGAAGCATGGGCAGTCCACCCAATGAAGGATAAGGAATATCTCCATCCAGAATTAAAGGTTACAGTTAAATTTAATTATTGGGATTATATCCAAGCTTTTCATAGAGTTTTCTTATATGAAAACGTAAAAAGAAGCATTCTTGGTGGATCAAGATTTGTGCTGATGTTTACAAGCAGGAAATTCCTACTTGGTTTTATAATTGGTGGTTATCTTATGGAGCCACAGTTAATATTCTGAAAGAACCATTCTCAGGATTATATACTGAGTGGGTTAAAGTTTCGCCAGCTCTAATAGAGGCCCAACATAATAATAAATGGATTGAAGGAATGGCTTCAATGCATTTTTATATTGAGTACAGTATTCCATGGATTTGGAAATGGGCTCCTGAAGTTGGTCATAACCAACAAAATATACCTTGTTTATGGAGAACTTTTTATACAAAGTTCTTGAAGAAAATGATCCGAATAGACGGACAAGGAGAATTTGAAGGACAACAAACTATTGATAAAATCAAAGAAAATGTTGCTTATTATAAGGACCAAATTGAAAAAAGGCAGCAATGAGAATCTTCCAGCCCATTTGAAATCCTTTCTAGAAGATTAAATATTCAGAAAGGAAAATTATCGAAATAACAAATCCTGGTCGAATATATGGAAAAAATTAAAAAGGACCTTGGAAAAAATTTTGGAATTGATATGACCGATGTGTCTATGGGAACTTCCTCGAAAGATGAAGATTTCTGCCAAGCCGGAGAAGCTCAGGACCCATTTAATGATGATGACTTATTATCTTTTGAAGATGCTATAGATAATATCACTAAAGGAACTTTGAGAAAAATGAAAGATAAGGTCAAGTGACGAAGTATCCACTTTGGTTAAAATTTTTTTAGCTTGACGACAAAGTACCTTACTTTCATAAAGTAAATGGCCGACAAAAACAAAGGCGAATCAATCAAGAACAAGATGGAGGCTAGCTGGAATCATAATTCCTTTTGTCTTTTGTACTTTTCTTTTCTTTAAATATGGCCTTCTGCCATAAGTTGTGTACGCAGTTTTTCATTTTGCACTTTTGTACTCTCTCCCTCTCTGTAAAATAAGTTTGAAGAAATAAAAGTTTGGTTTGCATCTACGTCTTTTTTAAGTAAGTCTTTTATCTATCTAGTCTTTTATCTATCTCTCTTATAGTTTTGTTTAATCAAGCCTTAATGGAAGGCTAAACTTAAACGTTAAACTACACTAAGATGCCTTAATATCTGAAGCATGGTTTTCTATCATATATATTTATATATATATATATGTATATGTATTATGTATTAATATGATGTATTTAATATCTTAAATCTTTTAAAATCTGATTGAAGGAATTAAATTTTGAATAAAGGTTGTAATAAAATTTGATTTTGATTAATTCTGTGTCGGCTCTTGGCAAAGCCCGTGTTGCCGAATGATAGGCGTTTGAGGGCGATGGCTGTTACCGATTGAATTAATTGGATGAAAAATTTTATTATGTAAAACTCCTTGTATTCGATGATTTAATTCTAAAGATCACAAAAATAATTTTTAAATTTGTTTTCGGATTAATGGTATATAGGCTGGACTACCTTGGGTCCGAGCGGGATCAAACTGTTTACAGCTTGATAACTGGACTAATAGGTTTAACAACGCCACGTACCATTTTCCATCTTTTGTAATTTTAAAATTTTTGTAAAAGATCCTAAAAATGGTATATATATATATATGTATATATATATATAAATAGATGGATAGATAGATCAAGACCTGCATTGAAGAGTTCTTGAAATAGCTCTTGTCTCCCACGCCGCCGTTCATGTGGAAAACTTTCTCCATTTTATCCTTGTTGACGAAAGTATATGATTAGAGGAGATTAATTATATTCGAGAAACTTATAATCCCAAAATTTATAGATTGGAAGTCAGAGAGGAAGCATCTTTTGGTGTTTGATGCGTTTTGGGAACGATTTGTCTCTTATTCGTCGACGACAACTATATGGTTCAAACTGCAAACCAGTTAAATGCATAAACAAAACCTTAAAAAAAATTGAAGGTGGTTGCAGGCTAAGTTAAGGACAAAAATCATCATCGTCATCTTCTCACTTTTTGTCTATATACCATGAGCGAGGATTTTTCGTTTCAAGACATAAGCAGCCTTATTGTATACTCTTTTATTAATGGTGAGGGGCTTTTAAAAACTGTCTTTGATTCAATTTGGTGTAGCAATTGTATCAAAAAATCGAGCCAATTAGGTAGTTATTTATTTATCAAAACTGTCTCACGTGAAAATGAAAAACTGCCGGCAGACTATATTTACTTAAAATGAAAAATAAATACTAAAATATACAACTGCTCATTTCGCTGGCACCCACGTAGGGGGTGCATTATGCTAGTGTAATTTAATAATATACGTTTGATTAATGCGAAGTTACTATAGATATATTTGTAGGATGCTCTTCGATTTTTTAGAAATGACATTCTTTATGACCCTTAGAAGAGGTTAAATTATTGTATACTCTCGAATAGCATCAGCGTATATTTAATCGAAACGTATCGGTCAAAGATCAGAGAGAAAAAGAAAAAGATCATGGTTACAAATCATAACCACCACCCACAAAAAGGAATACATAAAGCTTTATAAGAAAAATATATAAATGTACTATATGATACATTTAAGTAGATAAAAAAATTTGATACCCTCTCAACCTCCATAAGCTTAAACTTTTAGAACGTAGTCATTCTAACAACTTTTAAGTAAAGTTGTTATTTATATACTAACCATATAAGTGATGTTGACATAACTAATCATTTTATGAAGAACAACACATCTTGCAGATATATCTTTCAATTTATTTGATCATATAGAGATCTTAAAAAGTGTGTTCACATTCGACGATACAATAGATTGTATTAATTGGCATTCATTACAAGCATGCAAAAAGTATCTTTAAAAACATCCTCAAAATCTTTTCCCAGCCCTTCAGATCTTGAAATGCAGCAATGACGAAAACCCGTCGAGGCCTTTCGAGAAATTGTACGAAACAAACTCTTGCACGGTCGTCTCTCTATACCTCGGTGGATCATCTTCAGACACCAACTCTTTGATCGGTCCGTAAATCTTGTCAGAAGGCATCAAAGACGTACTAAAGAAGCACGCCACCGAAACCCTAGGGCCATCCCCATTCGCCAAAACCCTATGCTCCACGCTCTTAAACCTATCGTTCGATATAAGCTACACGGTGCAAAAAAACCCTTGTAAGCCTTCGAAAAAAACCTAAAAATTTCTCAAGAGGTATACGTTTAAACTTGCCTGTAGCATGTCCCCAATGTTTATTACAAGGGCCCCTGGGACATGAGGCAAGTCGACCCATCGATCGTTGAAGAGAATCTGAAGGCCGCCAATTTTGTCTTGTAATAACACGGTGAGGAAACCATCGTCTGTGTGCTTGCTCGCTCCTAAGGTGCGCTCGGGCTGGGGACAGGGCGGGTAATAATGGGCCACGAACGTGAGCCCTTTGGCGCATTCCATGTCCACCAACCGACTTGGCTCGAGCCCGAGGGCCTTAGACAGTAGCCCGAACAAGACTTTCCCGAGACTCATTACGTGTTTCGAATACTCGATTTGCACGTCCCTAAGAAAAGAACGGCCAGACGTACTTCAATCAGTTGATTATGTAAAGAAAACTGTTGTATAGTTCATTAGGCGCTTCGCTATCCAGGCGCTAGGTGAGTTTTCGAATTTATCCATAACATTCCAAATGAATAATATCACTCCAATGATACAACATTAGTACAAACAACTTTTTTTCCAAAAAAAAAAAGACCAATTAAATTGGGTTAATTGTCGATGAATTGGCCTCCTGGGCGATTTTGCTAGCGGCCTAGGCCAATTTTACAATAATTTTTTAGGTAATGGTATTAGAGCTCAAATCAAGACGCCGTGAATACAGATCTCACAAATACCCATTTAAGTAAAATCCTTAGTCTAATATTAGATAAATCAGCCTAGGCGTGAGGCGTATTGCTAATAAAATATAAACAACTAAAATATGATATCAATCCCCTCAACCTCAATCTTTTAGGCGAAGCGATCATTTCAACAGTGTTAGTTATACCTGCAGGGCTCGGGCAATTCGTCGGGCTCGGGCGGGTTAGGAGCCATGAAGCAGAAGAAACTATCCCTCCAATTAGCCGTCGGCGAAGCGAACAAGTCGAAGTTCGTGTTGTACACGATCTTCCTCGTCACGTCCCTCGTGTAATAACTCTTTCTCGTGTCCGAATCTTGCTCGTTGAACCTACGTACTCCTCGGAGCATCTCATCCATTACGTCGATCGGAATTCCATGGTTGACCACTTGGAAAAAACCGTAATTCTCCGAAGCATGCCTTATTTCGGCCACGATTTCTTCGTTAACGCCGTTTTCTTCGAAGAATTTGAGGTCGATTATGGGGACGTTGAAGTCGGGCTCGTTCTTCGGCGGTTCGATTTTTTCTTGATTTTTTTCTTCGGGCGATACGAAGATTTGAGGGACCGTTTTGATCCCTAAGTCGACGAGGCCCTTTACGCCTTCTTTTGTTTCGTCGAATAGTCGAAGTTCAAGGGCTCGATCGAAGGTTGGTGTAAGGGAATCTGAGAGGAACTCCATTTTCTTCTTCTTCTTCTTCTTCTTCTTCTTCTTCTTTTGGATGATGAAGTTGCTTATTAGTAAAAGTTAGATATTTTTGTGCTCCACTGTATTCAAATTCGCTGACTATCTTTATATTATGGAGATGATAGTGACAGAACTTTGTTTTTCGTCCTTTCTTGGTGTAGATGTATTAAATTTTAGATATTTTTCGTTTATCTATGGGGATTAATCGGCTTTTTAATTATATTAGGGTAAATTTAACCCAAAATAGACAAAATAGGGCCAATTTGACAAAATTTACTAAAATCGGGTTAAACGCGGGTAATAACCGCGTCGTCGCGCCTATTGGACGCGACGGCTGACGTGGCACAGCAAGGGCCCGTACGGGGCCCGCGTGTGGCCCGCGTGGGCCATCGTCGCGCTTAATGGACGCGACGACGCGCCTAATGGACGCGACGTCAACCCATACCCACTAAAACCCACTGAAAGCTTACCCCATACGACACTCTCCAAACCCCTAACGGTCAAAGGTGTGTCGAGGGCACCATCAGCGTTGGATAGTACATCGTTACAACGATGACTATCCTGGAATATCAGAAGTGATCTGTCGATCGGACCGTAATATTCGTACGTATCCATCCTAAATTAGCGTTTCAAAGTCAATATCGCAACAAATAACAATAAACAAACACATAAATTGACTCATGTACTAACAATCGAATCAAATAACCTAGAAACCCTAATTTCAAAATTAGGTTTCGAAATTAGGGGAAATTAACCTAAATCGAGTGAATTAGGTAAAATTAACGTATAATATCAATCTACTAAGCAACCCACAATATGTAAAGCACATATTATACCAAAAACACAAATTTAAACGCAAGAATTCGACGAAATTTAACGGAACATCAAAATCAAGATTTAAACGAATTAGGAGTTTCATACCCAAAAGAAGCTTAATCGATGATGAGGAGGAATGATGGATCTATCACGTGGTCGACGTCGCCGTGAATCGCCGCTGTAAATCGCCGGAATAGGTGGGGAGGAGAAGAAGAGAAATGGGGAAGAAGAAGGCGTCGTCGCGGCTATATTATCCGCGTCGTCGCTGCTATTAAGCGCGACGTCGCGGCTAATAGCCGCGACGAGCGGTCTACTGGGCCTTTTCGGCCCAGACCATTTTTTTTTTTTCAAAATCAGGCCCGATTTTCAAATTTCGGGCCCGATCTGGCCCGTTCTGGCCCGCGCATGTGTCGTCGCGGTTAATAGGCGCGACGTCGCGGCTATTTGTCGCGTTTCACCCGATTTTAGTAAATTTTGTCAAATTAGCCCTATTTTGTCTAATTTGGGTTAAATTTACCCTAATTTAATTAAAAAGCCGGATTAATCCATTCACTTTTGTGAAGGGTATGAATTGTTACGCTTTGTGGGTATTATTGGATAGCTACGTTTATTATCGAATACAATTAAGGAAGAGATAAGTCAATGATATTTTGATCAAATTTGCTTGATTTTTTTTTTCTGCCTTGTTTCTATATCAGTGGTATAGATCGATGATTGATTTCTATTCTGATATCTAAATCTCTTTAATTTTTTTTGGGAATTGCTATTCACCGCCCCTTTATCCTAGTTACCGCTCCCTAAAGGGCTTGAAAATGACGTTTTTTGCCTTTATGATATTTAAATTAATTTAAAAAGAAAAAACTAACTAAATATATAATTATGGTACGAAATACTGAAAACTACATACAGAAATAAACTCGAACGATCGATCTCGATACCGAAAAAAAAAATTCGATTTAACATTTTAGGACCGAACGATCGATATTTTCGGTCCTGCAGTGCGCGGGCCGAACGATATTTTCGGCCAGGCTGTGTGCTGGCTGATCGACATTTTCGGCCCGCACGGACCCGGCCGAAATCTCAGTTCGGCCCGCACAGGCCCGACCGAAATCTCAGTTCGGCCCGCGCAGGCCCGGCCGAAATTTCAATTCGGCCCGTGCACAGCCCGGTAGAAAATTTCGTTCGATCGTATTTTAATACCGAGAGGAATAAAAGTTAAAACCGGAGCAAAACACGGGTTGGTCAGGCCCACTGTTCTCGGCCCGGCATTCGTGTGCGCGGGTCGCGAGCGACTTACATGTTGCATAATATTAGCTATTTAATTTAAACTAATAAAATTCACATATATATAAGGTGTGTGAAACCATGTTGTTTTTCCAATGTGGGACAACAACTCTTCACTTTAAATTCCCTCCAATTAATTCACCTTCACAAGCCCAAAATAAAGCCCATGTCTCTCAACTTAATATTTTCTCCAATTTGGGCACATTCACAAGCCAAAAAAAATAATATTACAAAATAAAAATAATAAAAAAAAATTAATAATACAAAATAATAACAACAAAAATATTAATATTACAAAATAATAACAACACAAAATATTAATATTACAAAATAATTATAACAAAAAAAATTAATAAGTCAAAATAATAACAACAAAAAATATTAATATTACAAAATAATAACAACAAACAATATTAATATTACAAAATAATAACAAAAAAACTAATAATATTACAAAATAATTTTAATAAAAAAAATTAATAACAAAGAAAATTAATAATACAAAATAATTACAACAAAAAATATTAATATTACAAAATAATAACAACAAAAAAAAAGAATAATACAAAATAATAACAACAAAAAATTTTAATATTACAAAATAATAACAAAAAAAAATAAGCAGCCAAACCGAATTTTCGGCCCCTTGTATAGGTGGCCGAAGTGAGATTTCGGCCCTGCATGAGTGGCCATCAGATTTCGGCCACAGCAGTCCCGGCCAAAACATAAATTCGGCCGGACCAGCTCCGGCCTAAACACAATTTCGGTCGGCGCTGGCACGGCCGAACCATAATTTCGGTGCCACATGTCGCAGCCGAAATTGTTGTTCGACCGTGCCAAGCGCCGGTCGAAATTTTGGTTCGGTCGGGACTTTTTTCAAACTATTTCGATCCGTGTTGAATGATTTTTACGACAATATCGATCGATCGGTCCTAAAATCGATCGATCGGTCCGAAAATGTTAAATCAATTTTTTTTTTTCGTATCGATCGATCGTTCGAATTTATTTGTGTATGTAGTTTTCAGTATTTCGTACCGAAATTATATATTTCGTTAGTTTTTTCTTTTTAAATTAATTTAAATATCATAAGGGCAAAAATGTCTTTTTTCAGCGCTTTAGGGGGCGTTGACTAAGAAAAAGGGGGCGGTGAATAGCAATCCAGTTCTTTTTTAAGATCAATTGAGTTTGTTGGTACCACTACGAAACGAGACATTTCTTGTTTTTCGATATTTTTATTTTTTATTATTATGTTGACCGACTATTACAGAATACATACGGGTGTTCAACCATGGAATATGTATAACAGTAGAGGTGTTCAAACGGTTTGAAAAACCGTAACCAAACCGTAACCGAACCGACGGTCAACGGTTCGGTTAACCGTGGTCAACGGTTACGGTTACCGTAACCGAACAGTCATTTACAACGATTCGGTTACGGTTATCCATTTCTGTAATCGTAAACGGCGGTTATAACCGGCGATTTAACCGGGATTAATATTTAGTTTAATTTTCTTATTACGGTAACCATTAACCAACATTAATTTACTAACCATCGATTTTTTCTTAGTTTCTTTTTTGTTTCATTCAATGATAACAACGATGACCCTTATATTATAGGACTTAATGATCGAGCAATAAAAGTAAGCATTAGAAGGAGATCCTTACGACGAGTGTTCTTCGAATATTATAGAAGTGAAGAATTATTAGACGATGATCATATATTTTTATTATTCAAGGTGTAATTTTTTTTCAAATAGTGAAGTTTTATTTTTTTATAAACTTTTAAGCTTCAATAATTTTTTTAGTATTACTAGAAAATCCAATTATTTCAAATTTTTACATGGAAAAAATACTATATAAAAGAAAATGTTGAACTGTAAACCGGCGGTTTCAAACCGTAACGCGTTACCGTAACCGGCTCGGGCGGTTCAAAACCGTAACGGTAACCGTGATTACCTCTGTTCGGTTACGGTTAGAGATTTTTACTAACCGTAGACCGACGGTTTATAACCGTGAAACGTAACCGTAACCGGATGAACACATCTATATAATAGTACACACGAAGATTAAAAGATGATGCAACAATAGCATAAAGGCGTAATCTAATTACGATAATATCGATACAATAAGCCAATGTTGATAAGAAAATCTACTCATTTCTAACGTCAGCTTAATACGCACCGTACGTTCGCCAATTCGATGACAGCTCGCCACCTAGGCAGATTATGGCCGTAATATCTCAATAGTGTCCCAGCCAATGTTTTAATGCAAAATTATATATAATATATAATCCAAACAATAACATTGAAATAATCTTTAATCATACAAAGTAAATAATCTAGAAAATAATATTTCGATATTAATTGTCACAAACAACTCAAATACATAAACTATAAACTCCAATGCAAAAATAATTGATGTCATTAAATTATATTTGACAGGATGGTCATGAGTATTACAAAGTTGATTAGAGAATTTGAGAGATGTACACTTGCCATTGAATATTACTCTCACACTCAGAGTTTGTAGTATACGTTCATACTCAATTAAGTATAATGGGTAAGATGTAAAAAGAAAAATAATAACATGATACGCTATATGCGCAATTTATTGCGCTATTTACGCTACTACTCACGCTGTTTGCGCTTTTACTCAAAATACTTTCGATTTCCAGGACAAAATGCTTATTTGAGCTTAACGTGTTTTTTCCGCTAAAATGCCCTATCGCGCGCTGCAAAACGTGCTATTTTACATTTTTTTTTAAAACATTGGGCCCACATTAACGTCTGTTGACGAGCTGGCTAACGACGTTAGTTACCTTCCGTTAACCGAATCAAATAGATGCTATTTAGATTTTATTCTGGTCAGTGTAATATTAGCCTTTTGGCAGTATAAAGTGGTTTAGTTTGATTGATTCCTTCATCGTATTCTCAATTCTCCTAAATTTATGGTTTTTCTATTATGAAAAATATAAGAATATGTTCTTTTTGTTATAAAATATTATGATTTATATTATATTAAGATAATTTTATATATATTATGATTATAATATAAGGAGTGATTTAAAGGGAGATAATATATTTTCTATATTGATGATTTTACAATGCAACTTAAAACACTTACTTATACTAAAATCATACACTAAAATACAATTTAATCATCTATACAACTCATACAAAAATACAATATATTTTTATACACCTCATCTTATCATAATTCATGAGTCATTAATATTCCAAAAACATCCACATTTAATTATACAATTTGATGATTCATTGTGATGAATTATGATTTAATTTTGATGATTCATTATTGATGAATCATGATTTGTTCATAATACTCCCCCTTGGATGTTTTTCAAAGAATATGTTTTAGCTTGTTGCCTCATTAAAAACCTTATTGGGAAAACCACATGGGAAAAACCACAGTTAAGGGAAAAATAGTACAACACATATTTACTCCCCCTGATGATGACATCATTTTAAATCTCTAAGTCTTCGAATGCCAATTTCATAAACTAACCTTCTGAAAATTATTGGGGGAAGTGCTTTTGTGACAAATCTGCAAGATTTTTATTTGATCGCACTTGTTGTACTACATTATCACCACTTTTCTCCAGCTCATGTGTAAAGAAAAATTTTGGTGATATATGTTTTGTTCTATCACCTTTGATATATCCATACTTTAATTGGGCAATGCATGCCGCATTATCTTCATATAATGTCGTCGGAAGTAACTTTTTTGATAATAATCCACAAGTTTGTTGCATATGCTGAATAATTGATCGCTACCAGACACACTCCCTGCTAGCTTCATGAATCGCTAGTATTTCAGCGTGATTAGATGAAGTGGCAATTAAACTCTGTTTAACTGATCACCATGTAATAGCAGTTCCACCATACGTAAATAAGTAACCCGTTTGCGATCGTGCATTATGTGGGTCAGATAAGAACCCGGCATCTGCATACCCAATTAAATCTGTTTTCAACTCATTAGAGAAGAACAGTTCCATATCAGTTGTTCCTTGAAGGTATCGAAATATTCGTTTAACTCCATTCCAATGTCTACGAGTCGGCCAAGAACTGTATCTTGCCAATAAATTTACTGCAAACGCTATATCAGGTCGTGTATGACTTGTAAGTACATTAGCGCTCCGACAGCACTAAGATATGGTACTTCAGGACCAAGTATCTCTTCATCATTTTCACGTGGTCCGAACGAATCTTTATTCACGTCTAATGAACGGACGATCATGGGAGTATTCAGTGGATGAGCTTTGTCCATGTAAAACCTTTTTAGCACCTTTTTCGTATAAGTTTCTTGATGTACAAATATCCCATTCTTCAAATATTCAATTTGCAGTCCGAGATAATATTTTGTTTTACCGAGATCTTTCATTTCGAACTCCTTCTTCAAACAATTAACTGCTTTCGA
Source organism: Craterostigma plantagineum (assembly GCA_027422505.1). Lineage (NCBI taxonomy): Eukaryota > Viridiplantae > Streptophyta > Magnoliopsida > Lamiales > Linderniaceae > Craterostigma > Craterostigma plantagineum. Next base: position 591,405 of record JAPQWV010000064.1, on the reverse strand, counting down.
CAACTCTTCAGGAGTTCCAACTATATTGATGTCGTCGACATATACTGCTATAATGACGAATTCGTTTTCACATCTCCTCATAAATATACAAGGGCAAATTTGATCATTTGTATAGCCCTCTTTCAATAAATATTCACTTAGGCGATTATACCACATAAGTCCGGATTGCTTCAATCCATAAAGCTACTTATTTAGCTTAAAATGAGTACTCATCTCGCAGCCCTGAATTTTCAGGCAGCTGAAATCCTTCCGGAAGCTTCATATAAATGTCATTGTCAAGTGATCCATATAGATAAGCATTGACGACATCCATTAGACGCATATCGAGTCCTTCACGTACTGCCAGACTAATTATATAACGAAAAGTAGTTGCGTCCACCACAGGAGAGTACGTCTCCTCACAATCAATACCAGGTCTCTGCGAGAAACCTTGTGCAACAAGCTGTGCTTCATATCTTACAATTTCCCCATTTTCATTTCTCTTTCTAATAAAAACCCATTTAAATCCAACCGGCTTTACATTTTCTGATATGCGGACTACAGGTCCGAAAACTTTTCGTTTCTCAAGTGATTTTAATTCTGCCTCGATTGCATCTTTCCATTTTGGCCAATCTTTTCGTAGTCTGCATTCGTTTACAGACCTTGGTTCATGATCCTCATTTTCATTCATCTCATTCATTTCAAGTAGCGCTACGTTAAATAAGAATTTATCGTCAACGTTGACTTTATCTCGGTTTCATCTAATTCTGTTCTGGACGTAATTGATGGAGATCTCTTCATTATTTTCAATATGTTCAGGTACCTGAGTTTCATTTGTGTCGTCATTTATGCCCATCGACTCTTTTTTAGACGATAAATCCTCGATTGGACCATTCTTATTATTTGCTCCTTTTATTTTCCGATGATTTTTATCTTTGGAACCGAATGGCCTACCACGCTTGAGTTGTGGTTTCGGCTCAATATCTCGTGTTTGTTCCGTAGAAACATCAATTCTTGCAGGAGCATTAACAGCCCGGAATATGTGACTTAGTCACTCTCTTTGGGTCAGTAAAGCTGCCTGGCAATTGATTCGCTAAGCTTGTAAGTGAAATATCTTATGAACTTCCAGTTCACATTCTTTCGTTCGAGGATCATAATGATTTAGCGATAATTCATTCCAACTAATATTTCTTTCCAGCTGTTTCTTTTCTCCCCCTAATGTCGGAAAATTTGTTTCATCGAAGTGACAGTCGGCAAATCCAGTCGTAAATAAATCTCCAGTTAGCGGTTCCAAATATCTTATAATAGATGGAGATTCAAATCCGACATATATTCCCAACCTCCTTTGAGGTCCCATGCGTTGTGGTGGCGCAATTGGAACATATACCGCACATCCAAAAATTCTTAGATGGAAAATATCTGTTCCTGACCATAAACCATTTGTAACGGGAGATATCATGGAACTTGTTGGCCTGATGGGAAATAGTGCCGCTGCATGTAATATAGCATGTCCCCAACAAGACAAGGGAAGCTTCGACTTCATCAATAATGGTCTTGCAATTAATTGCAGACGTTTAATCAAGGATTCTGCAAGACCGTTTTGCGTATGAACATGTGGCACATGATGCTCAACATCAATACCGATAGACATACAATAATCATTAAATGCCTTGGAAGTAAATTTGCCAGCAGTGTCAAGGCGTATTTTCTTTATCTAATAATCCGCAAAATGTGCTCTTAATCGAACCAACTGAGCAAGCAACCTCGCAAATGCCACATTCCTTGTAGATAATAAACATACGTGGGACCATCTACTCGATGCATCAATTAATACCATAAAATATTTAAATGGTCCACATGATGGGTGTATCGGCCCACAAATATCACCATGTATACGTTCCAAAAATACAATAGATTCATTCTTTACTATCATTGGTGATGGCCGAACAATTAACTTCCCTTTAGAGCAAGCAGCACAAGATAATTCATTAGATTGAAGAATCCTTTGGTTCTTTATCGAATGTCCACGTGAATTTTCAATTATTTTTCGCATCATAATTGAACCGGGATGGCCCAACCGGTCCATGCCAAACATTAAATGTACTGTCTTCAGTAAACTTCTGGTTTACGATAACATACGACTCAATTGTTCTCAGATATGTATAGTATAACCCATAGTCAAAAGAAGGTAATATTTTCACGATTCTTTTATCATTTGAAATCACTTTTGTCATGTGCAAATATTCGACGTCTCCCTTTTCTGCCGTCTCAACATGATATCCATTATTTCGAATAGCTTTAAAGCTTAGTAAATTTCTTTGAGACTTAGGAGAATATAAGGCATTTTCGATTATTAGCCTTGTCCCTTTTGGCAGTAAAATGCTAGCTCTTCCGGAGCCTTCAATTGTATTTGTACTGCCCGAGATAGTAATAACACTCTCTCCTTTCATTTCAAGATGATCAAAATATTTCTTATTTCTCAGAATCGTATGAGTTGCGCAGTCTGCAAGACATAATTCTCCATTGCACATGCTCGTATCCATTGTATGAATGTCCTTAATAATAAGCACATAATAACTATTATTATTGATAACAAAGCATGCAAACATACAAATAACTTAACACAACGATACATATAATACAAGCATATAATACACACACATAATTAAACATATGATAAGGGAATTACACATCAAGCTTATTGAAAATCCGCGGCCTCGAAATGAGTACTTTCATCATTGACACCAGAAGTAGAGGCGAGACCACCCTGAACAAGATTTGTCTCAATTTTCTTTCCTTTGTCCTTTTGATATAACTCAACGAGATGTTTGGGCGTACGACAAGTTTTCGACCAATGGTCCAAACCACCGCAACGATAGAATCGCTCATCATTATCCTTTTGTTCCGTGTGCCTCTTCTCATCCTTATTATCATAGCTTTTTCTCTTCTAGGGAAGACTTTGATAACCACCACGATTGTTATGATAACAACCACGGAAGTATTGATAATCACCACCATAATATCCTTGGCCACGACCTCGGCCTTGACCACGGCCTTGACTACGGCCTCGTCTGCGGCCGCGATATCCGCCACGTCCACGTCCACGACCATTACCTCGATTATTATCATTATTATTTCGTCTGACCGCATTCGCTTCAGGGAGCGCAGCCGCACCGGTTGGTCGGGATTCGTGGTTTTTCATCAACAATTCGTTGTTTTGTTCAGCCAACAATAAAACAGATATTAGTTCTACATACCTTTTGAATTGCCTTTCACGATATTGTTGCTGTAATACTACATTCGACGGATGGAAAGTGGTGAATGTTTTTTCGAGCTTATCATCATCGGTGATTGCTTCTCCACATAATTTCAATGTAGAAGTAATTCTATGAACTGCAGAGTTATATTCATTCACCGATTTAAATCCTGCAGTCGTAAATTTATCCACTCGTACCTTGCTATCGGCAGGATAACAGTTGTCAGGTGGTCGTATCGTTCTTTCAAACTTTTCCACAACTCAGCCGGATCCTTCTCATTTTAGTATTCAGTTTTTTAGACTTTCATGAATGTGGTGGCGAATAAATATCAAGGCTTTTGCCTTATCCTGAGGAGTGGTGGATATGGTTGTGCCACTGGCGGCGGTTGCGCCTGCGTCCTGATTTGTTGTGGTTTTCGCAGCGATAATGGTGTCACCTAAACCTTTGGCTTTCAGGTGAATTTCGGCATCTAGTGCCCAAGATAAATAGTTCTGGCCGTTGATATCCAGTGCAACAAATTCGAGGCTTGCCAAGTTCGTGATATTACTATAAAATATAAACAATAAAAAACACAACAAAATATTATAAGAGATTCATAATTACTCTTCTTTAATATCCTTGATAGTTTCTTTTTGAGTATCTTCTTTTGAAAAAAATCGTATGAAAAACTCTATCAACATCCAAATAAACATTACCAGCATCCAATAAGTGCCCACGTAATAATAATACACATAAACAAATGTTCTTCAAGCATCACATAGAGCAACGACATGATTCTATAAAATTTTAAAGTCAAATAAGTTAATAGATAAAATTATAATAAAATGAAATCTATTCAAGAATGTAAGTAAAAATTATTATTATTTTTTTTGAACTATTTTTGTAAAATTTGCTAAAATATTTTCACAAGTTATGACAGACAATCAAAATCTAGATCTCATCACCTTAATAAAAATAGAAAGTCGTATAACACAATTAAACCAACGATTAGTATAAAATTACGGTACCTCGACCAAATTGAAGAACTTCGAAAGACGTTGATTCGACGGTTGAAGTTGATCTCTACAGCGGAGGTTGATCTTGAGGTGGAGCGTGATCGTGCTGATAACGTTTTATAAAATATTTATTATGATTTATATTATATTAAGATAATTTTATATATATTATGATTATAATATAAGGAGAGATTTAAAGGGAGATAATATATTTTCTGTATTGATGATTTTACAATGCAACTTAAAACACCTACTTATACTAAAATCATACACTATTAATCATCTATACAACTCATACAAAAATACAATATATTTTTATACACCCCATCTTATCATAATTCATGAGTCATTAATATTCCAAAAACATCCACATTTAATCATACAATTTTGATGATTCATTGTGATGAATCATGATTTAATTTTGATGATTCATTATTGATGAATCATGATTTGTTCATAATACTTTTCTAATTTATGTTCTTTCAACAACCTTTGACTGAGACAACTGTCATTTGAACGCGTGCACCGCACGTGCGGGCTATATTTTACGCCTATCATTGTCTCCATCCATTCCATCGTCCCTCGCCGAATTATTATTCTGATTAACAGATGGGTGGTGGCGACGCCTCCAAGAATACAGAATCGGCTCCAAAACCCTGCCTTCTGCGGCGGAAAGCGCCGGCGTCGATAGAGGGTGCGAGCCGTGATGCCAAGGAATGGAACGTGGCGATACCTCTCCTTTCGCCGCTGGTCCAATCTCCGACCGACGTCGAACGTCCGACGGATGAGGTTAAGAGCTCCGAGATCAAACCGCCGGCAGTGGCTCCGAAGAGGTGGCAGCACCCCCCGGCGCCATTCGTTTAGTACGCCATTGTCTCTACAGCTAGTTTAGATGGGAATATTTGACAGACGTGATCCGCTCGTTTGCTAATTAAATGGAAGGGATTGACTATTAAGTTACGAAAATACCCTCAACTAAAAATTATTTTAAGTTAAAAAATCGTCTAATAGCCTGTCAAAACCCGCAAAACCGATACTTAAACCTCTCAAACCCAAATCGAAGTCGAATAAACACTCGAAACCTAAATCACGCTTGAAATTAAAATTGAAGTCGAATAAACACACAACTACTCGATACGAAAATGGCGAACCCTGTCGAGCGTAGACACGAAGTCGAAGAGGATTTGGAAGGCGAGTGACGGTAAGTCGTTTGTAGGTTTTCAAAAGTGGAACCGATTTCGATATTTTTGTTTGAATTTAATGTGTAGGGTTTATGGGTTTTTCAATTTCGGTTTCAATTTCGGTTTTGATTTCGCTTTCTATTTTGAGCTCTGTGGTCGATTTTGGAACTTACTCGATCTCGTATAAGTTTATTCGATCTCGCCACGATCTCGAGAATGCAACCGAATGCCCTTACTCGACATCGAATAAAGGTACTCAACATCGAATCCTTTATTCGACGTCGACTAGGTCTACTCGACGTCGAATAAAGCTACTCGACATCGGCAATCCTATATTCGACGTCGAATACAGTAAGAAGTTTAATTTATCATTCATGTAATTTGAATTCGGGATTTCATATATACTTCCCGACCAAGCTACCTCTTGAACACCACTTCCAATGTGTTCTTACCGTCATGTCTCGATACATGGAGGTTTCTGAGCGCATCCGACGGTTTTTAAATCCAAACGAACTGTCGAAGATGGTGAGAAGAACGCAATTTAGAGAGCTAATCAAGGCTGGAGAAGAGCACTTCAATTCTAATATGCTTCTGTGGTATATACTTCGCAAGCAAGACGAGTATCGGCCTGGCACCGAAGAGCTGTGGTCCGTGATACGCAGACGACCCTTGCGTTTCTCAATGGTAGAATATTGTTTGCTGAAGGGGCTTCATTGCTCAGCCATTGATAGCTCGTTAAAGATTCCGTCATCGAGCGAGCTTCTTGAGAAATACTTCGACGGTATACTTCCCTTCACGTTTATCAATTAAAATTATCTATTTATTAGTTCCCTTTCATTAATTAATGTTATTTGTTTTTATAGGTAAGAAAATCATATATTTAGATGATTGGAGAAAAAAGATGGATCAGATGATCAAGGATGGTTCGAAGGTCGAGTAGGGGGCTAAGCAAGTCGGAAATAAAGCTAGCATTTCTTTATTTGGTTGCCGGTGTTTTGGGGCCGAGGAAAGCAGGGATGTTTGCTAAAGTTGTGGGGCCGAGGAAAGCAAGGAAGTTTGCTAAAGTTGCCCGACGATTGGGATGCTTTCAACAATTATCCATGGGATCGTATCACATACCAAGAAGTGATAGTTGGTCTTAATAAAGACCTTTGAAAGAAGTACGACGACTTAAGGAGAAAGAATATGGAAAATGGGGCATTCGATATCAGCGGCTTCGTCTATCCGCTTATAGTAAGTCATTCTAATATAACCGTGTTTGTTATTAATTATAATTTGATATTCACATTGTTTTTCAGATTCTTGCCTAGGAGTGTTGGCCGAGTGTCGGCGAACAATTTGCAAGAAAGAAAAGGGAAGAAGAGGGTCCCCTTTCCATCCCAAGGATGTGCCAATCGTGAACCATCACGGCGGGAGTCAAGCCCCCGGATGGCAAGCGGTAGTGGATGCGTTCAACAATGCCCCGATGGATGCAAGTACAATTTATTTATACTACTGATTTGTATAGTTGGTTTATAACTAATAAAATTTATAGGATGTGCGATGTTGACTCACGCCTACCGACGTCGAAGTTGGTTCACGACACTTTTCCACGATAAAAAATTTAGATGGCAACAAGGACGATGTCGTAAAGAATAGTGGACCATCTTCGTGCTCGGAGGGCGGCTACTGCGTCAACACTCATCTAATGGAGGCATCAGAACCGGCTCATCCTTCCCCGTCTGAGCGTTTAGAGCATGATGTGCCTCCTCCTGAAGAGCATGATGTGCATCCTCATGAAGAATGCATTAATGCCCCTCAACCTCAATTTTAGCAAGATTGGGTAATCTCGATGAAGAGGTGGGATCGCTAAGGCATGAGCTTTGGATGAATACCGAGCAACTAATGACGAAGATTCATTACGCTCGGTCGTGCTCGAAGGTATGTATTACTTTAGCTTTAGTTTATATAAAATTATATTATTGTATGTTTCAACATAACACTTTACGTCCCCCCATATTAGGCTTTACGATGTCGAGGTCGGTATAGAGGGAAGAGGCAAATATGTCGGAGTCGAGGCTTTACGATGTTGATAACTGGGTGTCGAGCCCGCGGGGGTCGCACTCGATTTCTTACAGCGACTTTCATACTGTGATAAATGCCAAATGCAATGACCATGATGTGCGAGTCTATAAATGCTTTGAACGGGAGCTTTGATTGGTGGAGCTCTATCAGAAACAATCACAAGTTCTTTTTCATCGGGGACTACCGCCAATAGTTCGTTCAGTAATCATGACCATGAATTTGTTGTCTCCTTGTCGACAATGCCCCAAGCCGAAGGATACTGATGGGTGTCGCCGTCTTCCGTCCATGCAACGAAGTAAGGTGCCATTATACTTTCCTTTCAACCAAGTCCCGTCGATGCATACAACTTTCCTCATATAGCGGTATCCTGCAATACAAGCGCCCAGTGAAAAGAATACATATTTAAATCTTCGTTCATCATCTACACACAGACTTGCTATACTGCCTGGATTCATTCTTTTTAACAATGACAAGTAAGTCGGCAATAATATGTAACTCTCCTCTGGATCGCCTTTTAATGCATTTTGGGCTAGAATGCCTCCTTTCCAAACTTTGATATCCCTCGATTTCTCATCATAGTTCGGATTAGTTTAGGCGACGGCGTACTTGTGGACCCTTAAAAGATTCAAGCAACATATCGCTCACTAAAGATGAAGAGGCTTGAGTGACGTTTTTGTTTGCCAAATCGCATGTATGAGTGTTGCAATACGTACGAATCGAGAATATAGATGTATTCTTTATAGGTGCCCTCCATATCCTCCAAGTGCATCCCTCCTCTTTGCATTTAACGGCATATATCGAGGGAGAAGACTTGATGCTCCGTAACCCGAAGGAAACAGCTAAAGCAACTCTCTCGATCTTCTTTTGCACTGCGTTCTTGCTTTCAAATTCATCTCCGACCCGCATGGTAGACCCGTCCTTAAATTGATACCTATCACTTTGAATAACTGGATTTTCCTCCGTATTGTTGTCTTCATTCTCCTCATTGCTCAAATAAATTGATTCATCAACGTTTTCAAAACTGATTTCCACATTCCGATGTGCACTAACTACATTCTCTTCATTGTTCTCCTCATTCGCACATTCCTAGTCACGGTGGATACAACGATCAAAGTATTCATCAGGGAAAGCATATTTCGATGTTATATTTTCATCTTCAGGTTGAACTTTGCGCACAACAAGAGCTTCAGTAGTCGGGTGCACGATTTCTACGTGAAGAATTGGTCTATCCATTGGACCACCTAAATATATATACCCCTTCAACTCGCTATCATTCCTAATATACCATGGAGCACCATCTTCGCAACCCCTTAAGCCTGTTTGATTACTCAATTCAACTCCGGTTTCCCTCTCGAATCAATGCATGCATATATTGTGAAGTGGTCCCGTCCGAAATTGATGTAAATAAACTAAGTTCTAAAACTGGTGACTAAATGTTGGGGTAACACTGCAGCCAACACTTGGGATCAGAACCCAACACAGAATGCACAACGGAATATTTAACGAACTTAGTAAAGAGAAACGATAGATATGAGATGTAAAATTGTGCAGCAAGTCAAAAACTTGTTGCGTGCCTCATGGCAAAAAATTCACTACGAAGATGGATTACAAAACAACTATCGAAAGATAGTAAAAATCAAGCCTAGAAAAACCCACGAATCTTACGATTCTGCAAACCTACAAAGTCCTAAGACTTTTGCAAACTGAAATACTTGGCTAAAAGAAAAGCACTCGTGTTTCGCTCAAACTCAAAGTATGCTTCGCTTCATGACTCGTGATTTTCGCACTTTCCGTTCAGTAGTTACTCCATGAAAAGCTCTCTCGAAAAGTGGTAAATTGCAGGTTTGAAAATAACTCTTATTTATAGGCCTTGGCTCTCGTTTGAATCGGTAAGAGATCCCTCGATAATCTCCCAAAATATCTCCTTGAACATCTCTCCAAATATAGTAAATATTTGATTCGAATCTTCTCTCCTTATTGGTTGATCATATCTTCCATATTTGGTAGTTGCAATATCCTATTTTGGCATGGAGGTGCACCACTTATTTTGGGAAAGAAAGACAAAATCTTCTTTCAAATCTTTGACATTAACAATCTCTCATTTTTTTTGTCTTTCTTCCCAAAACTCGTGCTTTTCTTCATCATCTCCCCCTTTTTGGGAAGGAAGAAACTCCTCTTTAATTTGGCGTTCCAAAACTCCCCCTGAAGGCAAAACATACTCAACCAAAAAACAAATCAAATATGATTAGAGTAAAAAATAACAAAAGTACTAGAAATTAGTACAAAGCCGTCCAAGGTTCTCTAGGGAAATCTGCAAAAACAAACTTTCGACATGCAATCATTTTAGAGAACCAAATCAGCACGCACAAAAGTATAACTTTATCAAGCACGCAAAAGTTGATAAGGATAAGAATTTCAAACTCTCAATGGAGTCTTTAGCTTCTTTCTGTTTCGGTTCTAGCTCCCCCTGTCGAAGTTCCCTTAGCACTACCAGCAAAAGTTGCACCACCTTGATTAGCAACATCTTCTCCCCCCTTTTTGGAAGAAGTAAACCTCGGAGATTTTCTCCAGGTGAAACGTTGAGGAAGATGTGGATCCAACATCTAATTCAACATTCTCAGACTTGAAATTGGGTAAGTTCGCAATAGACATTCAAGATTAAAAGTATCAAAGCAGAGCAATATAAATATTGAAATCTATAAGTTTAACAAAAATTTCGAATTTTTTGAGATTGCCTATATTATGAAATAGGGTTTGTGAAAGTGGAAGATATGGAGCCAGGCCAAAGAAAAATTCTTAACAGTCCAAGAGAATACTCGTATGCGAAAAAATAACAAGTCGAAATTCAACATAGGAGCGAGCGATACTAACTGATTTAGCAACGTTGATGACCACATGAGACAAGCGTAGCAGGCTGTTCTTCGAGAGATTCTAATGCAGCTCTGAGATATTTAAACTACATGAAACTAATAAATGCTGACCTAAAAGCTAATGCACATAAACGAAAGCACATAAATATAGCATGATCAAACTGACAGTCACATATGTTGCCCCAAAATAAGACTCAACATTCTACTCTGAAATTCCAGACTTTCTGTTCAACACCCTAAACTCAATTCCCTTTCATTTTCTGCCCTACTTACCTCAGTTATAGGCAAGTATTATGCACTGCCCTTATAAGATCCTTATCATCAAGGTTAGGATTTTTGTCGCAAAGAAAACATCGTCACCGCGAATGTCGTGTACCTAGGAAAACTTATTACCTGAACCTGTATCTTGAAAAATAATCATGAGCTATATATATATATATATTTATATTTTAAGAAATAGGGTCATTTCAGGGAACGGTCTAGATGAGTCAAATCATTTCACAGAATAACAGAGAGAACATTAAATCAAACATCAAAACAGTAACCATCAAGTTCGACATATGCTATGTTGATCCAAATGTTGGACCAACATTCAGACAGACTGATGCAAACCTATGGACTTTTTCAGGTCCGAAAACCTTTGAAAATCCAATGATTTCGTGAAAATGTCAGCTAACTGATGTTTTATGTCTATATGCTCAATGCGCACTAATTCTTTCTCTACCATATCTCTCAGAAAATGATGACTAATATCTATATGCTTGGTACGTGAATGCTGAATAGGGTTCTTAGAGATGTTGATGGCACTAAGGTTATCGCAATACATAAGTACGTACTCACTCTCTAAATCATAGTCACACAACATGCTTTTTTAACCACGTAAGCTGAGTCAACAGCTACCCGCAGCTACATATTCAGACTCAGCTGTAGACAATGACACGCAATTTTGTTTCTTACTATAGCAAGACTCAAGATTATTACCTAAGAAGAAACAGCCACTACTTGTGCTCTTGCGATCATCTTCGTCACCTGCCCAATCAGCATCGCTATATCCTACAAGATTCGTGTTAGTATCTTTCAAAAACCATAACCCCAAACTACACGAACCACTCACATATCTTAATATTCTCTTCACAGTATTTAGATGGAAAATTTTTTGCTCAGCCTGATATCTAGCGCAAAACACTATACGTAATATCGGGTCTACTCGTTGAAAGATATAATGGACTTTTAAGGAAATCGAACGATTCAGATTTTTCCTTAAGAAAAAATATCCATGCATATCTAGAGTAGTCATCTACGAGCACATAAGCATATTTTCTACTACCAATGCGATCAACTTCCGTGGGACCCATCAAATCCATATGAATCAATTGAAAACAGTGAGCAGCTTTGCAATGTTGGGCAGCATGTTGATCAACATTATGGCTAGCATGCACTTGCTTACTTCTCAAGCATTACTCACAAACAACCTTACCATACTTCTTAAGTTTCGGAATGCCTCTGATTGCCTCATGTTTGATAAGCTGCTCCAATGTCGGTAGTTGACATGGCCCAGTTTGTAGTGCCAATATGACATCGTCTTCGGCCTTCGAGAGTTGGCACACGTCCTTCGATACGGATTTGTCACCGACTAGATAGCAATTATCGCTAAATCTTTCCCTGTCATGACACAAACACCTTTACTGTTAAAAACTTCACAACATTCCTTGTTGAAGCTTACCTCGAGGTCGTCGTTGCAAAGCTGAGTGCTAATCAAATTAGCTACAAGCCCGTCGACGTGTAGAACGTTGCTCAGCTTCGGGAAATCGGGCACATTCAACTTGCTACGACCAAGAATCCGTCCTTTCGCACCACCTCCAAACGTCACAGATCCACTGCTCAAGGGGATATATTCAATATGGAACTCTTTGGTACCCATCATGTGGCTTGAACAGCCACTATTGAAGTACCATGGACCTGTCACGCTAGCTCGCAAGGAAGTATAGACAACATTGCATTTATATACGGATTTCGCTACCCAAACTTTCTTAGGTGTCAAAAAAGCAGTATGTTCACCAGAATTTGAAGGAGCAACTAAACTTTCTCCAGACAAACGTTTCAACACTGGTTTCTCAATGTTGAGCGGAATGTTGGACGACATTTCAGTCAAAATTGATTTCTGCGAAATCTCCCCTTCAATTTCCAACAGAACGGTTTGATATGACAGGCTGCATACTATGATGGCATTTATACGATCTATTCTTTGGCTTACTGGCAGCATGCTTCGAATTTTCCTTAACAAAGACAATATTAGATCGATCGCTAGGCACCATAGACCTTTTTGGTCCAAATGTTTATGAGAGTTTTGATCATTCTAAGTAATTATATATTATGGGGGTACAATTTAGAAAACTCGATATGTATGATTTATGATGTTTAAGTATGTGAAAATATTCGATTAAGTGCTTTAATGTGATTTAAATCGTTAAGAAAATCGAGTATATGTGATTTTGTGCTAAACTGGAATATTGATGTGATCACCTGGTTATGAGCCGTTTCGCATGAATGGAATCTCACTGTGTGCTATATATGGAAAATATATTATGTTAAGTGATATGTGAACTGTCTGCGAGAATAAGTTATTTTAGGAAAGAATATCGAAGTGACCACCTATGAACGACTGTATGCTATATATATGGAAAATATATTCTGATTGAGCTGTACATGTGATTGAGCTATTTTAGGAAAGAATATCATTGTGATCACCCGGATATAAATGTGTGCTATATATGGAAAAGATATTCTGATTAAATGCTTACATGTGAGTGATTTATTTTGGGCAAGAATATCGATGTGATCACCCGGATATGAATGACTGCTACATATATGGAAAATATATTCTGATTAAGTGCTTACTTGTGATTGATTTATTTTAGGAAAGAATATCAATGATATATCCGTTTGAGTGGTATCTTATTTGACTCTTAAATCAGTGAATCATGATCTATCTTTCCTTAATGCGACTTAGAATTTATATTTTGGAAAGTGATTAATTGATTGGGTTAATATGTGCTAAGATGCTGATTGAGTCTATTTATGGAATGTGCTAAAATCGGATGAGATCACAATACATGGAAAGTATGCTTTGCATTATACTCAGTAAATCAAATCTTTCTCTGTGCGGATTGGCTATCATATTTTGGGAAAGAAATCAGTTGATTGAGCTTACCATTGATAATATGCTGAGTGGAATTGTATATGGAATATGCTAACAAACGGATGAGATTACTGTGGAATGAATGTTAATCTGTTGTATTTATGATAAGTGATCATGCATGAAAGTTAAGCTTGATTGGATTATTCTTGGCATGATTCTTTGAGTTAATGCACGTGATTATTGAGCTTTCTCTTGCGTATTCTGTGCTTAACTTTCCTTGTGAAGTGTAGAAGCTATTAGTGGGTCTATATAGAAGAAAAACACTTCATGTTGAAGGGTACACAACGAACACACAAGCAAGCGAATCCCTTAGAGTTTTTGAGCTGAAATTTGCGATTCATTGGTAGTTTGTGTTGAGCTTTCACTTGCGATTTATGTACCATTTGAGCGATCTTTAGCAACACACTCTCCTAAACCCTGGCTTCGGACGTGTTGTGTCTTCGGACATGTTGAATGCACAAAGGAGCACGGTTGGAGTCTTTCGCACGTGGAGGAACGAATTTTGTGGATTCGGTGGTCCTTCGGTAGCAAGCTGCATCCAGTCGGGGAATTGGTTTCCTGGGTTAATGACGTGGATTGAAACTTGGCGTGCGACAGCCTAGGTGGAGGTCTAGTTTCCAAAGTGCTTCGGTTATGCAAGGGTCAATCATTTTGTAACCAGAACCGGTAATACCTAGTGAATGATTGGAACTCTTGGGGAGATCACACCCCAAGGACAGGATTAAACCCCACTTGGGGATATAACCTGTATAAAAATCCCGTCTCACTTTACTTTCTGCTATTTACTTAATGTGAGACAAACCCGGAACGCGTGCAAATAACTAGGTGATATCTGCGAAACGATTTCTGAAAATAACTTGATATTTTGAAACATGGTTAGGGAGATAACTTTGATACTCGTACAGTTTTCTGGGAAATAACATACTCTGCAAATATCTTCTTAAAGAAAAGTATTTTTCAAAGAAGAACAAGCCAAAAATGCATATTTTACACTTCAGGCACAGTATTAGGCACATCAAGAGTAGGCTGAGAATTGAATCATAAACCTTATTTATCAAAAGTACCTAGCAATAATACCTTATCAAGGGTCAATTTACCCTTGTTCATCTTTGAGAACGTCTGGTCAACCTCATCGACTTGCTTCTGTAGCTTGTCGATCTCTTTGTTCTTTCCCGTCAGCACGGCTTCCATTTTGTTCATCCCTTCAAGTAGGCTTTCGATCATCTTTTCGCGTTTTCACCATGGCCTTGAGTTCCGCATTTTTTGCCTTTTATTTCGCAAATTCAGCTAACAATAGCTTGAAGGCGTCATGATCTGGACTTTATCACAAACATCAGTTTCTAAGCCTGTATCATCAGAACTTAAATACTCATCAAAACAGTTTGAGTCATCATAATCGAAAATAATATATTTCTCAGATGTTGAGTCCAATGTTGGCTCAACATCAGTTACCACAGTGAAGACTATATGATGTTCTTCGTCTTCCTCGTTATCCGAGAAGGAATGGATGTTTACTGATGATTGCTTAGTCTACTTTGCATGCGGTTCTTCATCTTCATCATCGGAAAGTTCGACCGAAAGTGCTTTGACATGCTTGCAAAGGGTGTTCGCACATTCATTGGCATAATGGCCCCAGCCCGTGCAGGCATGGCATCTTACTAACTCCCATTTGATATTTTTTTCTCCATTTGATTACGTCTAAAGAACGGTGGAGCAGAAGATGGTTCTTTAGCATTCTGGCCCTTCTTGAATGTTGGGCCAACATTTGGTTCCACATCATGTTTCACGAACTTTTGAATTTTCTCACGGGCGTGGCCATATACTCATAATTGTCAGGATCAACCTCAGATTGAAAATCAGAGGGCTGACTGACCAGAGCAACGCTTTTGCCGCGGGAGCTCTCTTTTGGACTTCAAGGTTGGTCTCGTAGTTTTTCATGATGTTCATCAACGTGTTGCAATCCATATTGGCCAAATTGTGTGCTTCCTCGACCACCGCTACCTTCACATTAAACTTTTCTGTTAGAGTACGAACAGCTTTAGAAATTAATACCTTATTCGAGATCGGATCTCCGAAGCTAGCACACTCGCTCGAAATCGCCAGAATCTTGCTGAAGTGCGTGGTATTGTCCTCATCTTCCTTCATTTTGAGGTTTTCGAACTGGTTGAGGAGAAGCCGTAGTCTGGTTTCCCTCACACTCGTATCGCCTTCGCAATACCTCTGAAACAGATCCCACGCATTCTTCACAGTAGTGCAGTTTTAAATGATTTTGAACATGAATATATCAACTGAAGAAAAGATGGCATTAAGGGCTTTGTCGTTGAGCTCGGAAGCGTTTCGCTCAGGAACCGTCCATTCGTCGATCAGTTTGCAGCAACTTCGCCATCAGCGTCTGGAGCAGTTCGATGTGGAGTGCATCCATTGAGTATAGCTTCCCATGCACGCGTATCTATAGATTTGATGCACTGGCGCACGCGCACTTTCCAAATAGGCGTAGTTGGAGCCGTCCAACACAGGAACCTTGTCGATGTAGATTGAGCTTGTAACATCCATGGAAAAGGTAACACGCTTAATCACGTCAAGCGGAGTCTCTGATACCACTTTGAAGTGGTCCCGTCCGAAATGGATGTAAATAAACTAAGTTCTAAAACTGGTGACTAAATGTTGGAACAAATGTTGGGGTAGCACTGCAGCCAACACCTGGGATCAGAACCCAACACAGAACGCACAGCGGAATATTTAACGAACTTTGTAAAGAGAAACGATAGACACGAGATGTAAAATTGTGCAGCAAGTCAGAAACTTGCTGCGTGCCTCATGGCGAAAAATCCACTACAAAGATGGATTACAAAACAACTATCGAAAGATAGTAAAAATCAAGCCTAGAAAAACTGAGAATCTTACGATTCTGCAAACAAAGTCCTAAGACTTTTACAAACCGAAATACTAGGCTAAAAGAAAAGCACTCGTGTTTCGCTCAAACTAAAAGTATGCTTCGCTCCATGACTCGTGATTTTCGCACTTTTCGTTCAGTAGTTACTCCATGAAAGCTCTCTCGAAAAGTGGTACATTGCAGCTCGAAAATAACTCTTATTTATAGGCCTTGACTCTCGTTTGAATGGTAAGAGATCCCTTGATAATCTCCCAAAATATCTCCTTGAACATCTCTCCAAATATAGTAAATATTTGATTCGAAAATCTTCTCTCCTTATTGGTTGATCATATCTTCCATATTTGGTAGTTGCAATCTCCTATTTTTGGCATGTAGCTGCACCACTTATTTTGGGGAAGAATGACAAAATCTTCTTTCAAATCTTTGACAAACATATTTCATTTAGGAGTTCCTGCAACAGACAACAATCTCCTTCAAAGTCTATAGGTCGCATGTTCCCACCGGAAGGCGACATTGGACGCCATCAATATTTATTATCACCTACGAGTTCCCATTCTCCATTGTACTTAATAATGATGCTCGTCAGCATAACCTATATGGAAATGAAAGTGGTTAAAAAATTTCAATTTCGAGGCCTTTTCGAAGTCGAATAAACATCGAGAGTTATTCGAGATTGAACATGCTATCGAATAAATTACAAAATTTCCGAAATCTCTTTTCGAGATGGTACTCGATCTCGAATAAGACACGAAAAGGCTATTCGATAAGATACTCGAGATCAAATAGACTATCGAATAAAGGCTATTTCGAGTGCTCTTTTCGAGATGGTACACGAGATCGAATAGGACTCGAAAACAGTATTCGATAAGATACTCGATATCGAATAAACTATCGAATAATTACAAGAATTTTGAATGCTCTTTTCGAGATGCTACTCGAGCTTGATATCCTAACTGAATTTCGTCTTCATCCTCAAATTCTCTCAAAATCTGTATTGTATGCGAAAGCCCATGCAAATTAGATCTACCATGACGAAAAATACACAGAATACAATGAAATGCATGTTAAAACTCGAGTATTTGTTGAATTAAGAACTCACTCAAGAAATGAAGATTCGATCGTTGAGTAAATGAGCTGCGTTGGATGTTCGAGCTGTTGCGTTGGATGTTCAAGCTGTTTAAGCGTCGTTCGAGCTGTAATCGTTAGATCTGCTATGAAGGTTGAAGATTCGTTTGAATTGAACGAGAGAAGCTGATTGTGATGGAGTAAATGAAAGGATGTTGGGAATAGAGGGAAAAATAAATAAATGATAAAATATTAAAGTAATTATTTAAAAAAGTGGATTAGAAACATAATTATTTATCTAGTTAATTGGATCCCTTCCTTTTAATAAAAATATTGACAATCCCTTTTTTTTAAATTGACCAACTTTTCACTTCCTTATGACTTGGACAGATGACGGACAAACGATGGCTCCTCTGCTCTCTTCTTTCTTTCTTAATTAGGGTTCTTCTTACATGAATTTGGGAATTTGATATTGAAGGAAAGCGCAATTAACGTTTGTATTTAGGCATTCATCATAAGAACCCTAGTGAGCTCTTTCTCAATCTCCGTCGCCGAGCTAGGGATTGAAATCAAGTCGTCGATCCCAATCTCCATACACCTCTCTCTTACATCTCCATCGTCGTCGAAGGTCGTCATAGCAAAGATCAACGGACAGAATTGTAAGCTCTTCATCTTCTTTCTCGTCCTAAGAGCCACTTCGAAGCCGTCCATGTCGGGCAGTTATAGGTCCAATAGAATCGCCGCGATTCAATTCTTCGACGAATCGATTGCGCTCAGACTGCCGTCGCCCGTCGAAACTGTCTCCACATTGCAGCCGAGGTTTTCGAGGAGCTTCTTTGTTACGAATCTGCTTATGTTGTCCGAATCTGCTAACACCACTTTGATTCCTCTGAGGAATTTCTGGGCGGGTTCGAAGTTTTGGCTCGGCGAAAATAGCTTCGATGCCTGAAATCTCATGATGATCGTCATGCCTTCTTCGGGGCTGGACGTCGTCCTCCATATGTCTCCTTGCATTAGCTGATCGAATGCAAAAAAAAAAAATCAAACGTAAGATTTGATCGGAAAAACGTTATTCTACGAGAGAAAAAAAAAGTCGAACCTGCACTAATTTCTTGATCGTGTTGAAGCTCATGTCGTCCTCGCCGAAATAAGGGGTCGAAGGGAGTTTATTTCCATTACCATCATTTTCGTGAAAGATATTGACTTCGAATCGAACGTAGACGGACCCTCTGATCGAAATCGACCCGGGTTTGCCGCTTCCATTAACGGGAAATACTCGAAGAACAACGTTTCCTCGTTTTCTCACGTTCACGAGATCAACGAGCATGTGTAGTATAGCCTGAAAAACCCTACGTTCGTCGCCCGCCACGTAATTCTTCAACGATCTATCAACCTCGACCAAGAATTCGCGACCCTTGTAAGAAGAACGTAATTCTTCAACGATCTATCAACCGCCACATAGGCACTTGAAGACACAAGCCGCCTCTTACCATCCTATGAAGTTCGAAAGGCTTCACCTCCAAAGAAAACGTCTTCGATGAATCGTTCTTCACTACCATCGAATGAACGTTGCCCGTCCTGACCATTGCATCCACGACGAGCCTCTGCTCGTCGCCCAAATTCCCGTCCCCCCTAAGCACCGAGAGAAAGCCCGTGATCAATAGACGGGCCTCCTCAGACTACTGCGCATCACGTTCTCGAACTCGTTCTTGGCCCGACGGACCCGTAAATCATCTTTCTTGGCCCGTTGCAGGGCCCGATTTTGCTCCTCGAGCCTCTCCCTCATGAGCCGAGACTCTTCCAAAACCGAGGCATGAGACAGAGCCACGGCCACCTGATCCGCTACCACTTCCACCACCTCGAGCTCGTGCTGGCCCCACGCCCGCCCGCCCTGCCCGGCAGGTAGGACCAACACTAGGATCGCATAGTGGGCGGGCACGAGCACGCCCTTGAAATGGGGCACCTTGGGCATCCTTATAGCAGCCACCGACTCGGGCTCGGGCCCGGGACCAAGCCCGGGGCCACAGCTCGCAGCGGCTAGGGCTGATTCCGGCCTCAGCACCTTTGCACCGTCGCTCACCTTGATTTCCCTCACGTCGGCGTCGCTCGCGGGGATCGTCGGCGGGCCGGAGCGGGTTTGGGCCCTGATGAGCTCGTGGGTCAGGCTAAGCTCGGCCTGTGGGGCATCCACACTGCGCAGTTTTTAAGCCCGAGGGCTTTGGAAAGCTCGACCAAGGTCGTGTGGAGAATGGTGTGCTTGTCGAGGGACTTGCGTATCTCTCGGGTCAGCATGTGAACGTGGTGGCCCGCCTCGTTTCGCTGGCGAATGGACCACACGGCCCGCCCGAGGTCGCACGTCTTTTTCCTAAGCAGAAGTTCTCTTACTTTGACTTTGAGGAGTAAGGGAAAAAAGGCGATTAGCGTTATTGCCGTGGCGAAGGAGACGAGGCCCGTTAGGAACTTTAAGACAGTTAGGGCTAAGATGAGGTGGAACCCGTGGGGCCCGAAGGAAAGCCCGTTTAGCAAGTGGTACACTCCGCAGAGGACTATGAAGGCGATGAACTGAAAGAGGACCCATTTTAATGGGATGTTCGACGAGCGGCTTACGAAGAAGAAGAGTTCGATAGGGATTGAGAAGTATGCGAAGGCGATTAGGAAATCGGTGACTCTTTGGAGTTCGAAGATTAGTTCGACTCTTTCTTCTTCGCAGTTGCATTGGAAATTGCTGTCTTCGGCGAAAGCTGAGGTTAGGGTGAGAGATAAGATGACAAGTGAAGATGCTAATGTTGTCTTACTCATAACATCTCCGTAGCTGATCAGTGTTGTTGTCTCATTGTTTCCTATGAAAAGAAAACACAAGTTATTACATGAAAGTAGTAATTCGCTACGGAGAACAGACCACAGAGAAGCAATAACCTCGGATGAAAGTAAGCGATTTTCAAAGCACAGCAACAGCCCAAGAAAACGAACTCAGACGAAAGTAAATTGAATAGAGATTTTCATGCTTGAGAGATTCTACATCATGCATTTCGAGCATGAGATTTAGTACCACCGTACGGAAGAAGCTTGGACTGCAATAATATCCCAAATGGAGGGATTTAAGACAGAGAGATTACTGATGCTAAGAACCCATTGACGATCAGATTTTCAAATCGTTGAGACGTTCAGCTCCATTCTTACAGCTTATTCACTACATGAAAACCTTTAACAAACATGCCTAAAGATTCAATCTTTACTGCAGCCCATGGCTCGAAACGATCGTAGCAATCTCTCGGAAATTATCACCCTGCGTTTTGCATTAGTATCTACGCTCAACAGCAATATATATTTCAAGTACTGGGCTATAATAAAAATCAAACCTTTACTATTTTCTTATTTATATTAATAATTCCTTTGATTTCCTTCCCCCACTACTGAATCTTTCCAGTCAAAAGTGTTAACTAATAATCTAAAAGCAAAACAATAAGTAAAAATAAAAAATAAAATAATATATATAAAATTATGAGCAGCCGAAGGACTCTCAAGTCAAGATAAAAAAACAAAACTTATGAAGAAAAACAGATCGGACTAACGCAAATTAAACCTGATTTGCGCGGGAAGAGAAACGATCGCAGCTCAGAAGAGAACTCAATTTGATTTCTGTGTAATTTCCATACTGTACATCGCACTGTACATACTAACGTTTTATACTACTTAACAACTTAAAATAAAATTACTAAAATACCCTCAACTAAAACTAACTACCAAGAACAGATTCGAGCTAATGAACTGTAAGAACAGATTCGAGCTCGAACTAATGAACTGTGAATGGAATTCCTTGCACTTGTGTCTTCAGAATTTTCTCTCGATCTCGATCTCGATAATTCTTCAGCCCCCCCTCAAGATGAGCGTGGGGTGACCATAAGCTCATCTTGGACAAGAGCGAGTAGAAGCCATTAGGATGAAAAGATTTAGTGAAAAGGTCAGCCAGATTTTGAGAAGAACTCACATGGGTAGGCAGAATGAACCCAGCTTTGTATTGATCCCGAACTACGTGGCAATCGATTTCAATGTGCTTAGTGCGCTCGTGGAAGACGGGATTCGACGTGATATAGATAGCCGCCTTGTTATCACAATGCAATAACAGAGGAAGTGACAGAGGTATCTGAAGATCAGACAAAATGTATGAAAGCCACTGAAGTTCCCTGACAGTGGATGCCATGGCGCGATACTCTGATTCTGCTGTGGAACTGGAGATGGTAGATTGCTTCTTTGACTTCCAAGAGATCAAACTGGTGCCAAGGAACACGCAATATCCTGTAAGAGAATGCCTTGAGGACTTGCAAGATCCCCAATCTGCATCACTATAAGCTTGCAATGTCAAAGGTGAGCTGCTCGAGTAAAACAGCCCCGTAGAAATGGTCTGTTTTAGGTATCTGAGAACGTGCTGAACAGCATCCTAGTGAGATACATGAGGAGCATGGACAAACTGACTTAATTGTTGCAAAGCATAGGTGAGGTCTGGCCGAGTAAAACTGAGATAGAGTAGCCTCCCAATCAGACGCCTATACTGCAAGGGATCTGCCAGCAAGTCAGTGGGATCCATGTCTGTGGCAGTGAAGATAGTGCCACCGGGTAGAGGTGTTGAAGCTGGAATGCAATCCAACATATGAGTGTCTTGAAGGATGTCCATGATGTATTTCTTTTGACTGATGTATATTCCTTTGTCAGACCTCGCAATTTTCATTCCAAGAAAGAACCGTGCTTCCCCTAGATCTTTGATAGTGAAGGCATTGTCCAAAAATACCTTAACCTCCTGAATTTTAGCTGCAGAGGTTCCTGTTAGCAGAACATCATCCACATAAACTAGTAAGAATATCTGAAATTGATCTGTGACAAGCTTGAAGAAGCAATGATCATGTGCAGACTGCTCGAAGCCAAAAGAAAGCAGTTTTGAGGTGAATTCTAGGTTCCATTGCCGAGATGCTTGTTTCAAGCCGTAGAGGGATTTCTTCAGCTTGCAAACCTTGCTGGAATCTGCTGAGTTATAACCTGGAGGGAGCTTCATGTATACATCTTCATCCAAGTGCCCGTGCAAAAAGGCGTTATTGACATCTAGTTGATGTAAAACCCAACCCTTAACAGCTGCGATTGCGAAAATGGCCCGACAGTCACTGCTTTTGCTACGGGTGAGAAAACTTCTGAATAATCCTCTCCTTCAGTCTGGGTAAAGCCCTTTGCCACAAGTCTCGCTTTATACTTGTTGATCGAACCATCGGCATTACACTTTACTCGATAAACCCACTTGCACCCAATTAATTTTTTGTCTTTGGGCAGCTCAACAAGGTCCCAAGTGTCGTTTGCTTCAAGGGCTTGAAGTTCTGCTTCCATGGCGTGTACCCATCTCTGGTCATTTCGAGCAGTGTTATAAGTAGACGGTTCATGGACAGTGGACAGATTAGCCATAAATGTCCTATGAACATCACTTAGCACAAAATGTGAATCTGTATCCGAGCATGAATTAGCACCAATGAAGTCTTTCATCCAGATTGGTGGCTGTCTAATTCTTGTGCTCTGTCTTGAATTTTGTTGTATGCGTGGCAACTCAGCTTGATCATCAACTGTAATGGTGGTGTCAGCAGCAGGGGCTGAGGTTTGAATATCACTCCGAAGGGATGAACTGTTTTGGTGATTATCAATTGTCCCTAGTGTAGAAGGTTGTGTGCCTGGGAGGCCCTGTCCATCATCATCAAAACAGTCTCCAAGATGGATATCAGGTAACACAGTTTCTGGTTCTGCTGAGCCTAAAGAGGAGAATCTGGTCTCATGAAATTTTATGTCTCTTGAAACAATAATTTTATTCAGGTCAGGACAGAAGACCTTATATCCCTTCTGCCCAGTCGGATATCCCACAAAAACCCCACTCAGGGGTCTTGAGTCAAATTTATCTCTGCCAGGATCAGAGTTTAGGACATCCACAAGGCAACCAAAAGTCCTCAAATGATCATATTCTGGCCTCCTTTTGTGCAGCATTTCAAATGGGCTCTTCCATCGAAGGATTCTTGAGGGCAATCTGTTAAGAAGGTGCACTGAGGTAAGCACAGATTCCCCCCAGAAAAGTTTGGGCAGTTTGGACTGGAATAGGAGAGATCTTGCCACCTGAAGAATGTGCCTGTGCTTCCGTTCCACAACTCCGTTTTGCTGTGGAGTATAAGGGCAGCTTCTTTGATGGATCATCCCTTGTTTCATCAGAATTTCCTGAAAAGAAGAACTGAGAAATTCTGCTCCATTATCAGATCTTATAACCTTGACTCGAGCTCCATATTGCTTCTCAGCATAGCTGAGATATGTCTTGAAGACATCTGTTGTTTGTGACTTATATTTCATCAAGAAAACCCATGTGTATCTGCTATGATCATCAACAATGGTCAAGAAGTAATGACAACCTGTCAAACTAGACTGTTTATAGGGCCCCCAGATATCAAGATGCAACAGCTCAAAACTGTGAGAAGTAGTAATCTGACTGGTAGGGAATGAAGATCTGTGTTGTTTAGCTTTAGGACAAACTGCACAATCTGAAACCATATCAAGGTTATTTTCATTTATGATGTGATTAGGTAAATGCTTCATTACATGCAGTGAGGGGTGACCAAGTCTATAATGCCAATCATTCACTGATGCAGCAACTGACTTATTATTAGAAATGCTACAACAGAATCTGTTATGAGTGGACAGAAGACTAGATGCATAGAGGTCTTGGGCCCTTGAAATAGCTTGCTCTGAGAAGGATGTACTGTCGAGCAGATAAAGATCTTTGTGAACCATGCCTGCCGCAAGAATTCTGCTACTCTGCAACTCAATCACCAAGAAAAATTCAGTATAAAATTTGAAGAAAGTCTCAGAGTCACTTGTAAGTTTTCTGACTGAAAGCAAGTTATATCGAAAACTTGGAATGTAGAGGCAATCCCTGAGTGTGATCTGGGAAGAAAGAATCACATTCCCTATGTGTGAAACACACTTAATGCTCCCATCTGGTAGATATACAGGAACAAATCCATTCACAGGTTTGCTAGCACTGATGAGCTTAAAATTCTTACACATATGACTGGTGGCTCCCGTGTCCACCAACCAAGTGTCATCTTTTATCATATCAGACTTGCTGCTAACAATATTAGGCAAAGAAGAACTACCTGCGAAATCATCCATGTGCGCAAAGTTCACAGCCACAGAGCCAGTTGC
Source organism: Craterostigma plantagineum (assembly GCA_027422505.1). Classification (NCBI taxonomy): domain Eukaryota; kingdom Viridiplantae; phylum Streptophyta; class Magnoliopsida; order Lamiales; family Linderniaceae; genus Craterostigma; species Craterostigma plantagineum. The sequence continues at coordinate 566,684 of JAPQWV010000064.1, read as the reverse complement.
AGTTCTTTCTTTTACCAGCTTGGTTAGCTCTTTCTTCATAACTTCCATCATCTGAGAATATACCTCCTCTGGATCTTTGGCACACAGCTGAGATTCCTCAGCTTCCACAGTGTTAGCTTTGAAGCTGCTCTGATTCATCCGTGGAACAGAATTGTTCTTTCCTGCACTGAAGCTATCGGGGAAACCATTCAGCTTATAGCAAGTTTCTCTTGTGTGCCCTGTTCTTTTGCAGTAGTTGCATTCAGGCATTCCCTTCAACCTGAAGCACTCATCTTTGGTATGTCCTGGTTTCTTGCAATAGTTACAAGTAATGTTACTCCTCTCTGACCTCGCTGGAATTTTGCTCAGAGTGAATCTCCTTTGATCAAAAGTTTTGACCATCATAGCTGCATTCTCTCCTGAAGCGCTTATGTTCATAAACACCTCTCTATGCTTTTCTGCCTTAGCAATCATAGCGTAGATTTTGTTCACCGGAGGCAGATCATCAAGGAACAATAGCTGATTCCTTTCTGATTCAAACACTTCGTTCAACCCAATTAGGAATTGCATAGACTTATCCTCCATGTCTCTTTCTTCAATTTTCATTCTGACAGCTGGAGTAGCATCAATCGCAGGTCTCAATTGCTCTAGCTGATCCCATAGATTTCGCATCTTGTTGTAGTATTCGACAACTGTCATGCTTCCTTGTTTCAAGCACACTATCTCTCGCTTTATTTCATAGATCGCAGACACATTCGAGGTTCCGTATCTCTCAGCTATTTCATCCCATAGCTGCTTTGCATCATGAATGAACATAAAACTATTAACAATTTCCTTCGAAATAGAGCTCTTGATCCAACCAGTCACCATGCTATTTACCTTAATCCACTTTCTGTAACTCGGTGAGTTAGCATTTGGCTTCAAGTACTTACCGTTGACGAATCCAATCTTCATCTTCGCCTCAAGTGCTTCTACCATAGAAATTCTCCAGATCAGGTAATTCGTAGCACTTAAAGGAGTCGATACAATCATCATTCCAGGATTACCCGATCCATGCAACAAATAATCCTCTTCCATTTCCGCTATTTCAGTCGATGTCGCACCACTGATAGTTTCAGATGAGCTCATATTCAGCTCGATACTCAACAATTTCAGGATTTTGATTCAAAACAGGTACTAGAAGATTGAAGTAAGCTCTGATACCATGAAGAAAAACAGATCGGACTAACGCAAATTAAACCTGATTTGCGCGGGAAGAGAAACGATCGCAGCTCAGAAGAGAACTCGATTTGATTTCTGTGTAATTTCCATACTGTACATCGCACTGTACATACTAACGTTTTATACTACTGAACAACTTAAAATAAAATTACTAAAATACCCTCAACTAAAACTAACTACCAAGTACAGATTCGAGCTAATGAACTGTAAGAACAGATTCGAGCTCGAACTAATGAACTGTGAATGGAATTCCTTGCACTTGTGTCTTCAGAATTTTCTCTCGATCTCGATCTCGATAATTCTTCAACTTAAGATTTGAAATGATACACGCATGATCAAGAAGATTTAGATAAGATTAGGTTCATTTAGTTCGTACTTATTTTCCACAAGCATTAGATTTTCTAAGATATGTATCTTATCTTATGTGTACTATATATATGCATGGTGTAAGGGCAATGTAACCAGAGAACAGAGAGAATAGAACGTGTATGAGCAAAATAATTCAATATTTCTCCTTTTCTTCTCCCTCTCACAAAACACTAATTGTGAGTGTGTAATATAAAAAACTAGCACGAGAGAGCTAAAGAAAGCTGTCCGAGAGTGTTACAAGCTTAAAAATATAGTGAGCATAAAATATTAGTGTGTGAAGTCGAAACAAATAACAAACTAGTATTGGCGCAACGCACTGAAAAACAACAAAATGGTATCAGAGCCGAAGGTGTCAACGGAGCCGACAGAGCCGATGGTGATGGTGAAAATACCAGGTATCGGAATGCCACTCCCGTCAAAACTCACTAATAGTAATTAAGTACGGTGGAGCGACGAAACGAAAGCTTTGCTGAAATCGCAAGGCTTATGAAAAATAGTTGAAGATGGATATTCACCCGACGCGACGGGGTATACAAGGTCGCAACGGAAGACGTTGCGAGACTCCAAAATGGTCTCGCGCTCCTCGTCATCTACGAGGCGATAGATTTTACCGGTTTCAGGGGATAGGCGCAACGAGAAACGCCAAGGAAGCCTGAAAACTGTTGGAGAAAGCATATAAAGACGTTGATTGCAGCAACCAAGTTCAGCCACAAAAACAGGACGAACTTGAGACGACGAAGGAGGACGACAAGAACGTTGAAGGCGAACACGTACGAAAAGATGGTGACGCCGAGACCGAGCGTGATAAAGATCACGCTAAGCCGGTGATGGAAAAGAAAAAAGTCGAACCACCACTAAAACCCGAGATGGGAAAGAAGAAGGCGAATCATCAAAGATGAAAGCCGATGACGATGAAGAGAAGGAAAAATATCCAAAGACCGAGGAGCCGGTAGAAGAAGAAAAGAGAAAATGAGCTCCAAACGAAAAAGAACTCGAGAAAGACGAGACGTATGAGGAAACGCCACCTCGACAACCACCTGAGAAAGTCGAGGAGATCGATGTGAAGGCATCGGAGAATGCCCCCGAGATGAAGAACGAGGTCGACGACGCCATGCACACGTCGTCGGACGAAGCTAAAGATAAATTCCATGAGGCGAATGAGAAAGCCACAAAGAAATACGACACAGTAGCCGAGAACGCTGTTGATGGCGGAGAAGAGACGAGAAAGAAGCCAACTCCCCAGCAGGCTGAAGAAGCCGTACGAGGAGAGACGCATGAGCTCGATGAGATGGACGCGCATGCAGCCACGATGGAGGCCTTGCGACATGTTGATCGCAAAGTCGTTAAACTGAGGACTAGAGAACCTACAGAGGGCAGTTCTAATAAAACAAAATCTGTAGAGGAAGAAAAGATACGCCAGAAAGAAAGGAGATAAAAGAATGGGTCGACGTGAGGAACAATCTCGAGACTTATATGAACAATATGAGGAAACGAATCAATGAAAGGGATAAGCTCGCCGATTAGTTGAATTCGGACGAGAAGGATGAAATCACGACGATGACCAAGGAGGTCCCCAAGTTGATGGGCGATAACCAAAATATGAAAGAAAAAGAGGCGACTGACGTAACCGCGAAGGAGACCTTTAAGATGCTGACGAAGGCCAAGCCATCGGAGGCGAAAGATCTGGTCGCCACACCGAAGAATCTTGAGTACGACAAAACCAGCAGAAAAACCGCAGAGGAGGGACCTGTTATCAAGCGTGAAGAAGCCGACACTCCCATTTTTAACGACGAGGTGACGAGCTTGAAGGACTACGTCACAGGGATGAAAGAAAAATACGAGGATATTTATCACGCCGTCGAAGAACCGAACTGAAGGGCAAAGACGGTCCAAGAAGGAAAATTAGTGGTTGACTCTCCGTGCTGCGTGGTGACAGACGAGTACGACGAGATGGTGAAGTGGTCCCGATATGATATGGATGTAAACGCTAAGTAGTAAACTGGTGACTGATATGTTGAACCTAATGTTGACTCAACATTACTCTCAACATATGAACGCACAGCGGAATAAACAGAATACTCAGCGATGAAAACGTAAAGACACGAGATATAAATTTTGTGCAGCAAGTTAGAAACTTGTTGCGTGCCTCATGGCGAAATTCCACTATAACGATGGATTATAAAAACAACTATCAAGCGATAGTAAAATTCAAGCCTAGAAAAACTACGAATCTAAACGATTCTGCAAACTACGAATCTAACGATTCTGCAAACCTACAAAGTCCTAAGAAGACTTTTGCAAACGAATACTAGGCTAAAAAGGTGCTCTCGTGACAAGTAAAACTCGCTCAAACTTGATATGTGCTTCGCTCATGATTTTCGCTCAATATGTCGCTCAAAGAGACTCCATAAAAGCTCTCAAATTTCTCGTCCAAAAGCACACCTATGGCAGCTCGAAAATCCTTCTTTTATAGGCATTGGCTCATCCTTGAATTGGTAAAAGATCCGTTGAATATCTTCTAAAATATCTCCTTGAAGATCTCTCCAAATATAGTAAATATTTGATTCGATCTTCTCTTCTTATTGGTTGATCTCATATCTTCCATATTTGGTAGTTGCAATCTCCTATTTTTGGCATGTGGGTGCACCACTTATTTTGGGGAAGGAAGACAAAATCTTTTTCCAAATCTTCGAAGATCTCGACATTAACAATCTCCCCCTTTTTGTCTTTCTTCCCAAAACCCATGCATATCCACTTAGCTTAGTCTGCCGGCTTCTTCTTCTGCATCATCTCCCCCTTTTTGGGAAGGAAAAAATCTCCCCCTTAATTTGACGCTCCATTACTCCCCCTGAAGGCGAAATATACTCAACCAAAAAACAAAGCAAATATGGTTAGGGTAAAAATAACAAAGTACTAGAAATTAGTGCAAAGCCGTCCAAGGTTCTTTAGGGAAATCTGCAAATACAAACTTTCGATAGGCAATCATATTAGAGAACTAAATCAGCATGCACAAAAGTATTAAACTTAATCAGGCACGCAAAAAGTTGATAAGGATAAGAAATTCAAACTCTCAATGGTGTCTTTAGCTTCTTCCTGTTTCAGTTCTAGCTCCCCCTGTCGAAGTTCCCTTAGCACTACCAGCAAAATTTGCACCACCTTGATTAGCACCATCTACTCCCCCCTTATTGGAAAAGGTAAACCTCAGAGAATCTCTCCAGGTGAAACGTTGAGGAAGATGTGGATCCAACATCTGGTTCAACATTCTCAGACTCGAAATTGGGTGAGTGCACAATAGACATTTCAAGATTAGAAGTATCGAAGCAGAGCAGTATAAGTCTTGAAGTCTATAAAAGTAACTTATCGAATATGCAGAGATTGCCTATATTATGAAATAGGATTTGCGAAAGTGGAAGTTATCGAGCCAAGCCAAAAAAATTCTTAACAGTCCAAGAGAATTCACGCATACGAAACAATCAGGAGTAAGTCATGCTTCAGCGAAACATACCAAGTCAAAAATCAAAATAGGAGCGAGCGATACTAACCGATTTAGCAACGTTGATGAGCACACGAGACAAGCATAGCAGGCTGTTCTTCAAGAGAAACTAATGCAATTCTGAGAGATATCTAAACTAGACACATGAAACCAACAAATGCTGACCTAAAAAACTAATGCACATAAACGAACGCACAAAAGTATAGCATGATCAAACTGACAGTCACATATGTTGCCCCAACATAAGACTCAACATTCTATTCTGAAATTCGAGACTTTTCTGTTCAACACCCTAAACTCAATTCCCTTTCATTTTCTGCCCTACTTACCTCATTATAAACTAGTAATATTATGCACAGCCCTTATAAGATCCTTATCATCAAGGTTAGGATTTTTGTCGCAAATGCATCGTCACCGCGAATGCCGTGCACCTAGGGAACTTATTACCTGAACCTATATCTTGAAAAAGAATCAGAGCAATATACGATTTTTTTTTTTTTTAGGGAAGAGGGTCATTTCAGGGAACGGTCTAGATGAGTCAAATCATTTCACAGAATAACAGAGAGAACATTAAATCAAACATCAAAACAGTGACAATCAAGTTCGACATATGCTATGTTGATCCAAATGTTGGACCAACATTCAGACAGACTGATGCAAACCTATGGACTTTTTCAGGTCCGAAAACCTTTCAAAATCCAATGCTTTCGTGAAAATGTCAGCTAACTGATGTTTCGTGTCTATATGCTCAATGCGCACTAATTCTTTCTCTACCATATCTCTCAGAAAATGATGCCTAATATCTATATGCTTGGTACGTGAGTGCTTAATAGGATTCTTAGAAATATTAATGGCACTTAGATTATCACAATACATGAGCACGGATTGACTCTCTAAGCCATAATCACTTAACATGCTATTCAACCAAATAAGCTGAGTACAACAACTACCTGCAGCTACATATTCAGACTCAGCCGTAGAAAGTGACACGCAATTTTGTTTCTTACTATACCAAGACACAAGATTATTACCTAAGAAGAAACAGCCGCCACTTGTGCTCTTGCGGTCATCTTCGTCACCTGCCCAATCTGCATCGCTATATCCTACAAGATTCGTGTTAGTATCTTTCGAGAACCATAACCCTAAACTACACGAACCACTCACATATCTTAATATTCTCTTCACAGCATTTAAATGGGAAATTTTTGGCTCAGCCTGATATCTAGCGCAAACACAAACACTAAACATAATATCAGGTCTACTCCCTGAAAGATATAAAAGACTGCCAATCATGGAACGATACAATGTGGGGTCAACATTCTGTCCAACATTATCTTTACTTACCCTCTGTGTTGATCCCATCGGTGTTTTCATTACCTTGGCAGTATCTAGCCCGAATTTATTCACTGTGTTCTTTGCATACTTCTCCTGGGACATAAAAATACCTTCGTTGCTTTGCTTAATCTGCAGACCTAAGAAAAATGTTAGCTCACCAATCATACTCATTTCGAAAGTAGATGTCATAGCATGTACGAATTGGTCTAACATGATTTGAGAACTAGAGCCAAAAACAATATCATCTACATAAATCTGGGCTATCAAAATATCTGCATCAACTCTTTTTACAAAAAGTGTGCGATCAGCTTCACCTCGCATGAACCCAAACTCAAGTAGGAACGTCGTCAACCTACCATACCAAGCTCTAGGCGCCTGCTTAAGTCCATAAAGTGCTTTCTGCAACTTACAAACATGAGTAGGAAAATGTGGATCTTCAAATCCTTTAGGCTGCTCAACATAAATTTCTTTATCAATATAACCATTCAAGAACGCACCCTTAACATTCTTTTTGATGTAAGGTAATGTTGAGCCAACATGCAATAGCGAGCAATAACCTAATTGATTCAAGTCTAGCAACGGGGGCAAATGTCTCATCGAAATCAATTCCCTCGACTTGTGTATAGCCTTGGGCAACTAGACGCGCTTTATTCCTAACTACTCTACCATGCTCATCAGACTTATTCTTAAAAATCCACTTAGTACCTATGACATTAGTGTCTTTCGGCCTTGGAACTAACATCCATACTTGATTTTTCTCGAATTGCAACAATTCTTCTTGCATGGCATTGATCCAAAAACTGTCCTTGAGAGCTTCAAGAACGTTTTTTGGCTCAATTTCAGATACAAAACAGTTAAAGCGTACCTCGTTGTATACGGAGTTCATGCATACATTTCTTACCATTGACTTGTAGTCCTTTCGTGGCTTGTCTCTGGTTTTCCTTCCTTCGTTCAGATCTCCGATGATTAGGTCAGTGGGATGGTCCTTCTGTATCTTAGGTGGGGGATCCCTTCGAACTTCACTAGGTCCAGCCTCATCAGTCTGTTCAGGTGCAGATGTTGAGTCAGATGTTGACTCAACATTTTCCTCCACATTAACCTCTGTCTCACTGGCAGCTTGAATGACATCTGAAATATCAACTTGTGGAGCATTTCTGCTTAGGTCAGTAGTATCATCAAAAACTATATTCATAGATTCCTGAACAGATTTCAATCCCAAATTGTACACTCGATAAGCACGACTATTCGAGGAATAACCTAGGAAGATACATTTATCACTCTTCGAATCAAATTTGGTCAAGTACTCACGATCATTAAGCATATAACAGTAGCATCCAAAAACATGAAAGTACTTGACAGTAGGCTTTTTCCCATTCAACAATTCATACGAAGTCATTTTAGTACCATGACGAAGGAACACACGATTAGCTATATGACATGCCGTATGCAACGCTTCAGCCCAAAACCTCTTAGAAAGACTCTTAGAATGCAACATAACACGTGCCATTTCTTGTAAAGTCCTATTCTTCCTTTCGGCCACCCCATTTTGTTGGGGCGTCTTAGGAGATGAATACTCATGAATAATGCCTTTCCTATCACAGAATTCATCGAACAATTGATTCTCAAATTCCCTACCATGATCAGACCTAATACGAAAAATCGAAGCACTGAAATTATTCTTAATCATAGCATAGAACTTTTTGAAAAAATCGAACGTCTCAGATTTTTCCTTAAGAAAGAAAATCCATGCATATCTAGAGTAATCATCAACGAGCACATAAGCATATTTCCTACCACCAATGCTATCTACTTCCATTGGACCCATCAAATCCATATGTATCAACTGAAAACAGTGGGCAGTTATGAAATGTTGAGCAGAATGTGGGTCAACATTATGACCAGCACGCACTTGCTTACCCTTCAAGCACGACTCACATACACCCTTACCAAACTCCTTTAGCTTTGGAATGCCTCTGATTGCTTCGTGTTTGATAAGCTGCTCCAGAGTTCGGTAATTGACGTGGCCTAGCTTGTAATGCCAAATGATCACTTCATCTTCGGCTTTCGACAGTTGGCATATGTCCTTCGTGCTGGATTTGTTGCCGACTAGATAGCAATTATCACTTGACCTTTTACCTGCCATCACTCGAACACAATCGCTGTTAAATACCTCACAACATTCCTTATTAAAACGTACCTCAAGGTCGTCGTCGCAAAGCTGGCTTATGCTAATTAAATTAGCCACAAGACCTTCGACATGTAGAACATTGCTTAGTCTAGGAAAGTCAGCCACATTCAATCTGCCGCGGCCTAGAATCCGTCCCTTAGCTCCCCCTCCAAACGTCACAGATCCGCTGCTTAAAGGCGTATAATCGCTTAGAAACTCCTTGGTACCCGTCATATGTCGGGAACACCCGCTAAGTACCAAGAACCTGTCACGTTAGCTCGCAAGGAGGTATACACCAACATTGCATTTATGAACAGATTTTTGTACCCAAACTTTCTTAGATGATAAAACAGCATTTGAACTTTCAGAATTTGAAAATGAGCCAGCCGAAATCTCTTCATCCATTCCTTCCAACACTGATTTCTCAATGTTGAGCGAAATGTTGGACGACATTTCAGCCGACATCGATTTCTTTGCAGAAACCTCCCCCTTCAACTTCCAACAAAATGGTTTGATATGCCCAGATTGCATGCAGTGATGACATTTAAATGATCTATCCTTAGACTTAAGAGCAGCATGCTTAGGACTCTTCTTAACACTCGCAGTTTTAATAGGATCACCCGAAACATGCGACTTTTCTTTAACAAAAGCTATCTTAGGCTGAACATGTGTCACAGGTTTGGGGACTTCATTAACGGGCTCAGTATTGAAACCTAGACCTTGCTTATCAAAAATACCTAGAGATAATACCTCATCAAGGGTCGATTTAGCCTTGTTCATCTTTGAGAAAGTTTGGTTAGCATCATCCACTTGCTTCTGAAGCTTGTCTATCTCTCTGTCCTTGCGCGTCAACCCAGCTTCCAGTTTGTCCATCCTTCAAGCAGGCCTTCGATCACTTTTTCGTTCTTTTCATTCTCCTCGGACAACACTTTCACGGCTGCTTTGAGTTGCGCATTTTTCGCCTTCTCTATTTCCAATTGTGCGGACAATAGCTTCATATCTGCACAAACATCTGTTTCTAAATCTGCATCAAGAACTTGAAAACCCATCAAAACAGTTTGAGTCATCGTAATCAAAAATAATCTGTTTATCAGATGTTGAGTCCAATGTTGGCTCAACATCAGTACCGCAGTGAAGCCGATTTGATCAGCATCTTCATCCGAAAAGGACTGAATAGTAACTGATGATTGCTTGGTCTCCTTGGAACATGGTTCTTCATCTTCATCGTCAGAAAGATCGATCCACATAGCTTTTCCGTGCTTGCGGAGGGTATTTGCACACTCGTTGGCAAAATGGCCCCATCCTTGGCATTCGTAGCATTTTACAGACTCGTAGTTGATGTTCTTCTTCTTTCCATCTGGTTTGCGTTTGAAGAAGGGAGGAGCCGTCGAGGGTTCATCTTTGACATTCTGTCCCTTCCTGAATGTTGGTCCGGCATTCTGGCCAACATTCTGCTCAACTCTCTTGTTTTTTCTGAGAAACTTCGCAAAGTTCTTGACCAGCATGGCAGTATCATCATCATTGTCAGAGTCATCCTCGGCTTGGACCTTGGATGGTTGACTGACTAACGCAAGGCTTTTGCCGCGTGATGCCCTCTTTTGAACGTCAAGGTTGGTCTCGTAATTCTTCATGATGTTCATCAACGTGTTGAACATTAAACTTTTCAGTTAAACTTTTCAGTTAAAGTACGTAAAGCTTTAGAAACAAATACCTTATTTGCAATCGGATCTCCGAGGCTAGCACACTCGCTTGAAATCGTCAGAATCTTCCCAAAGTATGTGGTGATATCCTCGTCTTCCTTCATTCTGAGGTTTTCAAACTGATTGAGGAGATATCGCAGTTTGGTTTCCCTCACGCTCGCATCGCCTTCGCAGTACCTCTGAAGTAGGTCCCATGCGTTCTTCGCTACAGTATAATTTTGGATGATCTTGAACATGAAGATGTCCACTGATGAGAAGATGGCGTTGAGTGCCTTGTCATTGAACTCTGCTAAGCTTCGCTCGGCTGCCGTCCATTGTTCGACCGGCTGGTCGACGACTTCCCCATCAGCGTCAGGAGCTGTTCGAGGTGGGGTATATCCGTTGAGAACAGATTCCCATGCTCGCACGTCTATGGATTTGATACACTGCCGAACACGAACCTTCCAATAGGCATAATTGGAACCGTCTAACACATGGACTTTGCCGAGATAGTTCGAGCTTGTAACATCCATATAAAGGATAAAAAACGCTTAGTCACGTCAAGCGAAGACTCTGATACCACTTTGAAGTGGTCCCGATATGATATGGATGTAAACGCTAAGTAGTAAACTGGTGACTGATATGTTGAACCTAATGTTGACTCAACATTACTCTCAACATATGAACGCACAGCGGAATAAACAGAATACTCAACGATGAAAACGTAAAGACACGAGATATAAATTTTGTGCAGCAAGTTAGAAACTTGTTGCGTGCCTCATGGCGAAATTCCACTATAACGATGGATTATAAAAACAACTATCAAGCGATAGTAAAATTCAAGCCTAGAAAAACTACGAATCTAAACGATTCTGCAAACTACGAATCTAACGATTCTGCAAACCTACAAAGTCCTAAGAAGACTTTTGCAAACGAATACTAGGCTAAAAAGGTGCTCTCGTGACAAGTAAAACTCGCTCAAACTTGATATGTGCTTCGCTCATGATTTTCGCTCAATATGTCGCTCAAAAGAGACTCCATAAAAGCTCTCAAATTTCTCGTCCAAAAGCACACCTATGGCAGCTCGAAAATCCTTCTTTTATAGGCATTGGCTCATCCTTGAATTGGTAAAAGATCCGTTGAATATCTTCTAAAATATCTCCTTGAAGATCTCTCCAAATATAGTAAATATTTGATTCGATCTTCTCTTCTTATTGGTTGATCTCATATCTTCCATATTTGGTAGTTGCAATCTCCTATTTTTGGCATGTGGGTGCACCACTTATTTTGGGGAAGGAAGACAAAATCTTTTTCCAAATCTTCGAAGATCTCGACATTAACAGATGGCAAAAATGGCGAAGATCACGAAGGCAATTACTGACGGAAAGAGGCGAGTCGCAACATATGATACACGAAAAAGAGTTAAATTTAAGGAGTGTCGAAAAACGGCAAGACTTTGAGATTAAGGGGGGAATTTGTTAACTAATAATCTCAAAGCAAAACAATAAGTAAAACTAAAAAATAAAATAAAATAATATATATAAAATTATGAGCAGCCGAAGGACGCTCAAGTCAAGATAAAAAACAAAACTTAAGATTGAAATGATACACGCATGATCAAGAAGATTTAGATAAGATTAGGTTCATTTAGTTCGTACTTATTTTCCACAAGCATTAGATTTTCTAGGATATGTATCTTATCTTATGTGTACTATATATGTGCATGGTGTAAGGGCAATGTAACCAGAGAATAGAGAGAATAGAACGTGTATGAGCAAAATAATTCAATATTTCTCCTTCTCTTCTCCCTCTCACAAAAACACTGTGAGTGTGTAATATAAAAAACTAGCACGAGAGAGCTAAAGAAAGATGTCCGAGAGTGTTGCAAGCTTAAAATATAGTGAACATAAAATATTAGTGTGTGAAGTCGAAACAAATAACAAACTAGTATTGGCGCAACGCGCTGAAAACGACAAAAAGAAGAGTCAAAGTTCTGATCCGAAAATGCGTACTAGAAAACAGCGAATGAAGAGGTATGAGATCCTCTATTCCACTTTCTGTATTCCACTCCGTATTCCAACGAACGAAAATCTTACACCTCCCCCCGACAAGTGTTAAAACACATGTAAACATCATTACACCTATGAATTTCATTACAGCAAGTGTTTAAACAAAAAAAACCTCATTATTACGTATTTTTCTAATATGGAGTAGAAAAAATCAGTATTATATATTAAAATAGAAGTAATAATGAGGTTTTTTTTTTAAACACTTGCTGTAATGAAATTCATAGGTGTAATGATGTTTACGTGTGTTTTAACACTTGTCGGGGGAGGTGTAACGATTTTCGTTCGTTGGAATACGGAGTGGAATACAGAAAGTGGAATAGAGGATCTCAACCCGTAAAAGGGTAGAAGAAGAAGGGTTTTTTAGGTCTTACGATTAATGTTTTCTTAAACCTGTGGGGCCCATTGTGATTACATGCAGTGAACTTAGACGTATACTTTCGCTCGAATATACGTAATTAAATGATTGGGGAAACGTCCCTTTGTTGGCGCTTGGCGTTTCTCTATGTTTCGAGGATAAGTCGGTCTCTTTATTTATAATAAATGAATAATATTTTGTTCCTCTTCAAATGAATCGAAATGTATGTGGATTTTTTCTCCTTAAATTTCACGTTTTTCTGGCTTTTACTGTGTTCCAATTCTCATGCTCTTAAAAATGAAATCTCAAGTTCAATTGGTAAACATTTAAAGTAGGAAAGGAAGCTACCTAACTAACTATATCAATAAAGTTTCATTTCCATTATATAAAATATATATTGGTGCAACAATAAGCATAAACTGCGTTATGCCTACCCAAGGGGACGAGTTAAAAAAAAAACCTATAAAGGCTATTCATAAACTCCATTACATGGAACGAATCACGAATGCCGTGATACCATATTGTAAGAACCTCTTCACAAAATTACCAATCAACTTTTCGAAGGTTGAGAGTATATCTTAGAACAAGATGAGCCATAAAAAGATTGAAGGAGTACTCTCCTTGATCAAAATTGCCTCAAACTCTAGGCATGCTAATGCTTATACATTTACAATTAATCGCTTAAAAACAACTCTATAAACGCGCCTTTCAACAAACAAATAATAGCACTCTCAAATGATGAACAAATACAAGCAACTAATATATACGTATTTCCCACAAAATAGTCGCAGTTTATATGATTGAGTTCATACGATTTCCATTATAGGATCAAGCGATTATATGCTATATTGTATTAATATCACTCACGAAGGAGACAATCATGAAGAATATACCAAGCCCTACCTTCACTAGCCATTGAGATGAGAAGTTCTTAATAAAGAATAATTAATGCGAATGTGCAAGAAAAGGGCATATTTTCATCGAAACTAGAATCTTTTCGTACGCCAACTAAGATGCCGAAGGCAGTAAAATTCGCATAGTAGTCGAAGGGAGAATTACTTTAATACCATGCTTTCCTCCCTTCTTACACAAAGAACGACAAATTCCCAAGAAAAAAGAACATCAAAGTACATTAACACACAAGGTATTGCATTGCAAACATTACTCACATGTACATCAACTGTGAAGTTAATCATCGCCACCATGAGTTGGGTATTGCCCTAATCGAAGCTCCAAGTCAACCTCATCATTTTCCTTTGCATCGTCATCTTCCTTAATCTCCTCGGAAAACATTTTTAACCCAACTCCCAACCTCAAATTCTCATGATCATAACCATCTCTTAATCGTTCTGCCCTAAAACGGTCCAAATTACCACTTTGAGAATTAGGGTTTGTCGGTGGCAAGTACACTTTGTAGTCGTCTTGTCTCCACTCGGACATGTTAAAATTGATGAGCTCTTTATGATGATTTTTTCGATTGAAACTTTGAGCTGATCGATTGGGGTTTTCCATCAAATTCGAATAGATTTCAGAGTTCGAGGATTCTCCTCGATTCTTCACATGCTTAGCCTTGGCTTTGTCTTTCCTATGTATGTTCATGTGACCACCAAGAGCCTGCGCGTTAGTAAAACCGTACTTGCAATAATTGCATTTGTAAGACCTACGAACTGATTTAGCTTCATCTTCTCCCCCCTTTGACTTTGCTTTTCGATGATTTTGACCGTCGTTTCTTACCGATAAACCACTTCGCTTGTTAGACTCCATGGCAATCAATTTCTCAAATTTATGCGTATATAGTGAGGGATTTATACTAGAGAAATGAAAAAGAAGACGCTTTTGATGTGTTTTGAGGAAGAAAAGACTTGTGCATATTAGGGTTTGGGACTATACTAAAACCTTTTTGTCTTGTCTCTTTGTTGTTGTTTTTATATTGAGGAAGAGGAAGACCAATTTCCTATTTGTGGGATTTATATATATATATATATATATTATTTGGCCGGCTAAATTAGCTAGTGGATAGCTAAGCTAAGATGTGATTTTCTGGGATTGTTTTTTCATGACAGTTATGTCTCCCTTAAGAGTTTCACATCATTGTCTTGCTGGAGTTTATTATGCAGTCGTTCGTGACAGTTAATAACCAACGAACTAAGCAACATATTACTCACACAAAAAATGCACATATGCATTATATATATTAAGCAACATATTATTCACACACACAAACACACGGTAAAGCACTTGTTCGGTTTGATCAGTTCTTTCAAAAAGCGTGGAAAGATGCAGTCAATGAATTGCATATAGAACTTTGACTCTTTTTATTTTATTAATTAATATAATTAAAGACGGCGAAAATTTCATTACAGACTGGATTTCCCATGGATACAGTTTGGTCCAAAAGCTTTGATTTCATGAAGCTCCAAATGACCATTATTATTTCTGGTCTATGGTGTAATAAAATGTGTACTGTTATATTTTATTATTTGGGCTTAATTCAAATGGCCCGGTATATATCTTGGGCCTTAAGTTGGCCCACGATCGTATAATGCGACAACAGTCGACGAGTGGAGAGAGAAATCAGACTTTCTCTTACCCAATTGTAACGACGACAATTGGTCGACAATGGTGAGATGATCGAAGCTGAATGGCTTTTCTACTTGTTTATGATTGTATTGATGATTGGATTATGTGCTTTTGTGCGTATGTGTGTGTGTGTGTGCAGGCTGACGTGGATACTGAGGTATCGGCGGCTGTTCTGCAGCCCTAAGAAGAGGACGTTCAAGAAGTTTAGCTTCAGAGGAGCGGACCTCGATGCTAAGCTCTTCAGCACGCGTGCTCCGCAGAAGGTTGGAAGTTTTGATTTATTTTTCACCTTTCTATTTGGCGACAATTTGGGCTCTTTTGTTGCGAAAATCGATCATGTTAATGTGGCGATTTCAGAATTGTATGCAAATATACGGTCCCTTGTTGCCATTTGCCATCTTGAGTGGGTTAATAGCTTATTCATCTTGCAAGAAACTGCGGTCTGGAATGTTTTCATCTATATGTAATTGTGCAGAATTACCAGCTAATTGTTTGTGAACTGTGTATTTTTTATAAATATGGTCCATCTCTCGCTGTTCGTGTGTATGTCATCGTTGGATTTTTTAATTTCCAGCCAAGAACTGTTGAGATAGTTTCGATTTAGGATCTCTTTGTGATGAAATGCTCGTTTTACCGACTATTTTCATTTTTTCTGCGTAAATGACTGCATCATTTTTGTGGGGCTTTCCAACCTTTTCTAAATTGTAGAATTTGTGGACGAGGAGTCCATCAAACAGGTATTTTTTCGATAAACTGGCAATTCTTGCTTGGATTTCTTACACGACATAAGTGCGTTTGGAGATGAAACATTCACGGAAATCGGACTTTTGAACCATGATTCAAAACATCAGCAGCTTGAAAGTTAGGCGATCCACAGGTAGGTAGGTACATTGGTCTGGAATTTTCGTTTCGGTTTCACCATTATTTATTTCGAAGCGAATTTAAATCTTACCGGTACTTTTTGCGACATCAATTTATTCAACTGATACATTAATTGTTAAATTATATTTTTTACCGTGGCGTATATATTTTCGTAAAATTAATTGTAGTACTGACGCTCCTCACCAATAACACACGGGATTCAGATTAGCGAAACGCTTCATCGTCCTCCTCGCCTATTTGTGGTAAGATTCTCTTGTTTTTTTAATCCTCTCTACACCTGCAGAACTACATGGCTTTAGAATAACTTTTGAGCTTCGGTCTTTGATTTATGTCTTCGAATCGTTTCAAGACGCCCTTGTCGCCCTTTTACTTCCATTGGATTGTCAATTTAATTTCTAGCTAGGGTTTTGGTTTCGATATCAACTGCTGTTACGAATTTCTGATTCGCTCGTTCTTCTGAAACGTGCTTTCAAACCAAAACCTATCAGACAATATACCGCCGTCGAGACAGTCGACCAAACCCAGTTATTTCAAAACCCCAACCCTAAAATTCCTCCAGCTAAAAACTCAGTTTTTTTTTTTTCTCTAATTAGATTTCTAGCAATTAATCTATCTCCATTGACACTGAGCTGATGAGAAATAATTTCATATCACTTATCGTTGACGCTGCTGCTATTCGCTAATAGTCTTACAGAAAGAGATCAACAACATGCTGCAAGAACGTCGTCTCGCCGTCTTAGTGCCAATGCCCAAAGAAAATCCCGGCAGGAAAATCACAGCAAGGGACGTAACGACTCGCCTTATGAAGGACTTAGCACAACAAAAAGTCCTCAAAGAAGGCTACTTTCAGGCGGTCACAAAGGTGTTAAAAATAGGACAAATCCCAGACCAAGAACATCTCTACCCCAATCACAACACCTTCTGCGTAAGGTGCCGTATAAGGATGTTGAAGCCCGTCACAGGCGAGGCCCTCACAGGTATCGTTCATCGGGTACGTACTATTGGGGTTTTTCTCAGGTCGGGCCCGATGGAAATGGTCTATTTATCTGCGAGAAAGATGCCAAATTACACATTCGTCGCTGGTGGAACGACCCAATCTTTCGTCAGTGAAGATCTGTCGAGGATCGAGACAGGCGTTGTGGTTCGTTACTCGGTTCTGGCTGCTAAGTGGGAAGACGATGGTGATGAACGGAAGAGGGGTTTTAAGGTTCTTGTGAGCATCGATGGAGATGGTCTTGGCCCGGTTTCTACTGTAAGTGGATTGGATGGATTGGAATTCTAACACTGTTTGTTATTCTGCTGTTAGAAAGGTGCTGGGCTGTGTTTGCTTTGATGTCTTAGTTTGGGTGGTTTCTTGTTCAGTTTAAAAGATTTGGCTTCTGTGTCCTTTGTTTTGTTGTTGCTATCAACTTTTTGCTGAGTTTGCTTCTCAGACAAGTTTATTAAGTTGCCTTTGTCCGATAGTTAATCACTTTATACACTTTCAAATTTTTAATAATGTGATCCTGCAACAAGATTAATGAGCACACACACATATATATATATATATATATAATACACACACAAAAGACTAAGAGATATGCAAGTGTTTTTTTTATTTTTTTATTTTGAAGTTTCCATTAGTGGCAAATGAGAGGGAGGGGGCACGTTTAATGGAAGTGTTTGGGACGTACGTTGTAACGAATGTTGAAGACAATGCCAGCGTGGACAAAGATGACAGCTCTGCTACTTGCGTGGCAGCGGACTCACGAAGCATTGACTGTATATAGTAGTTTGTATAGCTGTATTTTACATTTAACATTATTTTTCAGGTGTTGATTAGTAAGTTTGACTGGTATATATAGCTGTACAAACCACATACAAACCACATTCTCAAGTATGAGCGAAGATTATATTTTCATTCTTCTGTTTTCTACAAAAACAACATGGTATCAGAGCTACACTATCGATCAAATCTGTGATCGATTCGAGTTCTAGCTTGAATTCATAACAAGTTCTACTTCAATTCTATTTCTATTTCTACTGATTCAGCAAAATGGAGGAAATTGAAGCACCAGTGGTTACACCTCAAATTGAAAATCGCATAAAGGAAGAGAACACCATGTATCTTCATGGATCGGAGTCTCGTGGAACGGTTTTAGTCACAAATTTGCTGCATAGCAACAATTATGCAGCCTGGAGTCACGCAATGATGATAGCGTTGGGAGCTAAGAAAAAATTAGGTTTCATAGATGGACGAGTTACAGAGCCTGCGCGAGATGATCCTAATCGCGATGTTTGGGAGCAGGTGAACTTTATGATCGTCTCGTGGATTCTAAATTCGATGACTAAGGAGATTGCTGCTGGATATGCTTTTATATCCAATGCGCGGGTTCTATGGGAAGCACTGAAGGATAGGTATGGCACTTCAAATGGACCTCAAATTTTTAATCTACAGCGGGAGATAATTTCGATCACTCAAGAAAATTTGCCGTTACATCTATATTTTTCTAAGCTGAAAAGGTGTTGGGATGAAATCAGCTATGTAGATCCTCCAGTTCAATGTGTCTGTGATGCTAGGGCATGCATTGAAAAGAAGGAGAAAAGAAATCGATTGATGCAGTTTCTGTTGGGATTAAATGAACACTACGATGGTGTGAAATATAATATTCTAATGATGGATCCTATGCCTGATGAGAACAAGGCTTATTCTATGGTTATGAGTGTTGAAAACCAGAGGAAAACTAGCATGTTTATGCAAGATTCGGGGCAAAACAATGCATTTCTTTTACACAAGAAAAGTGATGCAAAGCGATTTTCTGGCTCGACTTCATTCATGAGTAAGGAAGATAAGCGAAAGCTTTGGTGCTATCATTGTAAAAATAAATGGATATAGCAAGGATATGTGCTTCAAGATACATGGACTCCCGGATTGGTGGAATGAATACAAGGAAAAGGCGAGTAAAACACCTCAGAAATTCACATCGACTCTACAAAGCGATGAATGTGGCTGATTGCTCTCTTGGAGTTCCTAGCGGTGAACATACTCACCTACAAACTATAATGGCAAACGTGAACCTGCTTCAGAATGAGGTTGGGAGGATCATGAAGGGAACGAATACAACACACCTCAGGGATGCAGAACAGGTTAATTTTGCGCACTTGCATGACTTTGCAGGTACGAACTCTCATCAAAACTTGAATGTTGCTAATTCAATAGACACACGGTTCTGGATTTTGGATAGCGGTGCTACGAATCACATGTGATCTGACCTTTCCCACATGAAACATCCCAAAATCATCACCCAATTCACTCCTATATACCTACCGGATGGAAGCATCAAATCTGTCAAACATATTGGGGATGTGGAATTCACCGCCCATTTTCAATTACTTGAATGCCTTCATGTTCCTGAGTTCAGATACAATCTTATATCAATACATAAACTTGCAAGAACCAATGGTATTGACACCTTTTTCTCCTCCAACTGTTGTGTTTTACAGGACCAATCGACTAAGAAACTGATTGGTGTGGGGAGGGTAGCAAATAGGCTGTACATTCTTGACACTCATTCAACCCCGACAAAATTCAGTCAGTCAGTCGCTTTATGTTTCCCATATTTCCTGATCAGAATCTAGCCAATAGTTTCATAGATAATTCAAATAAACAAGCCTTCTACCTAGCCATATATGGCACAACCGTCTAGGACATCCGTCCGCTGATGTTATGAAACATATGAATCTCATCAATGATAATGGTACATTCAGTGAAGTATGTGATGTCTGTCCAGCCGCTAAACAACACCGTTTAAAATTCCCCACCAGTACAAGCCACACTTCTACTTGCTTCGAATTGTTACATATTGACATATGGGGACCCTATAAATACCCTACGCACAATGGCTCTCATTATTTTTTGACCATTGTCAATAACTATAGCAGATCCATTTGGACCTTTCTTATGCACCTGAAGTCACAAACAGCAACCCTACTCACCAAATTTCTCACCCTAATAAAAAATCAGTTCCAAAGTTCAGTGAAAGTCATTCGAAGCGACAATGGAACTGAGTTTACTAGCACCCACTGCCAAAATATCTTCAATAACCTTGGCATCATTCACCAAAAATCTTGCCCTTACACGCCCCAACAAAATGGAATAGTTGAGCGCAAACACAAGCACTTGTTGCAAGTTACTCGGGCCCTCATGTTCCAATCTAATCTACCTAGCCAATAATGGGGTGATGCCATACTTACAGCCACATATATCATAAACCGCCTTCCCACATCACTACTTCACTGGAAGAGCCCATATGAGATTCTACACAGAAAATTGCCAAACCTCAGTCACATAAGATCTTTTGGCTGCTTCTGTTTTGCTACAAATACTCTGCCTCATAAGGACAAGTTCAGTCCTAGGGCTAGTAAGGGTGTTTTCTTGGGTTATCCCTCGGGTCAAAAAGCCTACATATTGATATTCAAACAAGGAACATTTTTATCTCGAGAGATATGATATTTCATGAATAGATTTTTCCTTTTTTTCACAGTCTCAGCTGATATCACTTCTCTAGATGATGTTTTTGCCCCATTCTGCCACAGACATACACCTTGATTCATCTACCACACCTATCCCTTCCAGCCCCACCCATAATTCTGTCTTAAACCATGATGAATCTTTTCTAGATTCACCAAATATTGCTGCCCATGATGACTCTGTTTTAGATTCCCTAAATAATTCTACCTCAGACACTCCTCCTATCTTGTCTTCTAATCCTACACATGTCATATCTGAGTCAAATATTCAGTCCAATATTCCCACCACCAAAAGAGGATCCAGAAATAAAAGGCCACCCAAATGGATGTCCGAGTATGTGTCTTGTAATGTGCATGCCGGTTCTGCGATCTCTTCCTGCTACAATCAAGTATTTTCCTCACCTTATTAACCTTGTTTCTTGGCTAAACTAGACACTATCAAAGAGCCACGTGACTATGAATAGGCTAAGAATTCAAAGGATTGGGTACAATCCATGCATGCCGAGCTAGAGGCTCTTGACAATAATGAGACTTGGGACATTATTGAACTACCAAAGGCAAGAAAGCCATTGGGTGCAAGTGGGTATTTAAGGTTAAATACAATGCGGATGGCTCGATAGAAAGGTATAAAGCTCGCCTTGTTGCTAAGGTATATAGTCAAACGGAAGGGGTTGATTACTTTGATATTTTTGCCCCTGTTGCTAAAGCTGTCTCTGTGCGCATTGTGATGGCTTTTGCCGCAGCCTATTGCTGGCCATTAGAGCAACTAGACATCAATAATGCTTTTCTCCATCGTTGTTTAGATGAAGATGTGTACATGAAGTTACCGCAAGGATATCATGTGACTGGAGACAATCGTGTATGCAAGCTCTAAAAGTCTTTATATGGTCTTAAGTAGGCCTCACGACAATGGAATGCCCGCTTCACTTCGCAGCTGCAATCATATGGCTTCCATCAATCTCCTCACGATCATTGTCTTTTCATTCGTAAGACAGATACGGTTTTCTTGGTCTTACTCGTGTATGTCGACGATGTGCTCATCACTGGATCTTCCCTGGATGAGATCACACGGGTAAAAGAGTTTTTGGACTCAACTTTTACCATTAAAGACCTTGGTCCCGCAAAATTCTTTCTTGGGAATTGAGATTATTCGCACGCAGCGTGGAATTTATCTTAATCAGCGTAACTATGTTTTGGATCTTCTTGCGACTGTTGGGATGAGTGGTGCTAGACCTTCGAGCACCCCTTTGCCAAAGAATCACTATTTCCCTCGAGAAGATGCTTGCGGCTCATTGCTTGATAATCCCTCTCGATATAGAACTTTGGTTGGCCAACTTTTATATCTTGGTTTTACACGGCCGGATCTTACTTATGCCGTGCAACAGTTGAGCCAACACACGCATGCCCCTCGCACTACTCATTGGACTGCAATGCTACAAGTTCTTCGATATTTGAAGTCATATCCTTCGCATGGATTATTTTATTCTGCTGAGAATAACTTACGTCTTGCCGCTTATAGTGACTCAGATTGGGCTGCATGTCACGTCACTCGGCGATCTCTTACTGGATATTGCATCTTTCTTGGGAGTTCTCTTATCAGTTGGAAAACAAAGAAGCAAAATACCGTGTCCCGATCTTCGGCAGAGGCCGAATATCGCAGCTTAGCAGCCACCGTGTGTGAGTTAAAATGGATCAGTTATCTGTTGAATGATCTACAGGTGTCAGCTTCGTTACCAATTCCCTTGTGGTGTGACAATAAGGCGGCCATTCATATTTCTGAGAACCCCGTTCATCATGAACGTACTACGCATATAGAGATCGATTGCCACATCGTTCGGGACCAATTCAAGCTTGGTTTTATTTCTTTGCGTCATGTCTCTTCTCGGCTTCAACTCGCAGACGTGTTCACCAAATCTTTGAGCTCATCGACGTTTTCATTCTTAGTTTCCAAGTTGGGCTTGCTGAATTTTCACCAAGCACCAACTTGTGGGGGGGTGTAACGAATGTTGAAGACAATGCCAGCGTGGACAAAGACGACAGTTCTGCTACTTGCGTGGCAGCGGACTCACGAAGCATTGACTGTATATAGTAGTTTGTATAGCTGTATTTTACATTTAACATTATTTTTCAGGTGTTGATTAGTAAGTTTGACTCGTATATATAGCTGTACAGACCACATTCTCAAGTATGAGCGAAGATTATATTTTCATTCTTCTGTTTCTACACAAACAAACGTTTATAGAAGAATGTTTACGGATTTAGATAAACACATCATTTTTGTGTGTGGATATTACTTACAAACTCACTAAAACATCCATTTTATTTTATGTAAAAACCTTAATAATTTAAACACTTGCAAAATGCAAATCGACGTACCAAGGAAGTACTATGTACCGAACTAGGTAAATTTAACCCGAGAAAGTTTGTTTCTAATAATCATGGATGGAACAAATAACCCCTAATTGAAAATTAACACAAATTTATTATATATAACCCTAGGTATAAATTGTAATTAGACGGCAATTGGAAGCCAATTTCACGAGCTAGGCTCAAACTTGTCGTGGGCCCATTAGAAATCCTGGGCTCAAAAAGCCTGCTAACGAGGGGCGATGGGCTCGTATTCTATTTATGTAACGGGCCTACACATATCTTAATGGGCTAATAGGCCCAAATAAAGTACTTTGCAGTAACAAACAATATACTATATCTGCTATTGCAATGCAACAATACTTGCAACTATTGTACGCCAGCAGTGACCAAAATCATCCAATATTCATCTCATTTAGAAAAATAAAATATTGCATAGTGATTGATTCTCATCCACTACTTAAGCTATATATATATATATATATATATAATTGGTTGGCGTGTGTATATACCCGTAACTAAACAGTTCAACCAACTGTATCAGACAAATTTGAACGAAGTACATTTGTATGATTAACAAAGATTTCTTGAGGGAGATGTTTTCTTGTCTACCTCACCAACGCTGTATATCCCTTCTTGAGATCATTTCAGTAGAAAGTTAGGTTTTAAATAAGAATAACTTGATTAATGTGTAATAACATAGATGACCGATTTTTTTTCTTTTCTATCTTTTTTGTCATTGACATGAAAGAAACCTTTACTAAGGACATTATATGACCATTTCAAGATTGGGTTTGACGTATGGAGAGATGGTAAACGTATTCTTCAAAGTAATGACATAATTGAGGTTTATTGTTAATATTCTTTTAACCTTACCTCCGATGATATACAAACATTATAAATCAAGATTAGACCATGAAATTGAAGAACGAAATACACATATATATATATATATATTGTATTATGTGGCCCCTTTTTACAAACCGACACGTATGACAGCAAAACACGTTAAACTCTCTCTGGCAACAGTTGAGTTCAATGCAATTGCTTCAAACTCAGCAATAAAAGCAAGTTCGTTGGGTAGTTGAATTACCACACAACCCCTTTCAATTCTTTAAATACTTCACGCTTTCTTCCAAAAAACTCACACACTAGATCGTCTTGCAACCCTCGAAGCAAAGATCTTTTTCTTACCCAAAAAAAAAAAGAAATCGAATCTTTTTCGGGTTTTTCCAATGGGAAACGACGATCAAGATCAGCGCCAACGACAGCCCAAAACCCTAAAAACAATATCCATCGAATCTAATAATCAAGAAAGCATCATCAACAACAAAAACAAGCTCCCAAACTTCCTCTTGTCAGTTAAGCTCAAGTACGTAAAGCTAGGCTACCACTACTTAATCACACACGCCATGTACTTGCTCTTAATCCCCCTACTAGCAATCTCCGCCGTCCAAATCTCCACCGTCGAGTTAGAAGACATCCTCGTATTCTACGACCAACTCAAGTTCAACCTCGTATCTGTCCTAACATGCTCGACTTTAGTCGTCTTCTTGGGCACTTTATACTTCACGACAAGGCCAAGAAAGGTCTACTTAGTAGACTTCGCCTGCTACAAGCCTGGGAATGAAGTCATGTGCAGCAAAGAGCTCTTCATGGAGAGGTCAGAGCAAGCTGGGATCTTCACTAAAGAGAATCTCGAGTTTCAGAAGAAGATTCTAGAAAGGTCCGGCCTAGGACAGAAGACGTACTTCCCCGAAGCCCTACTTAGGTTGCCGGCGAATCCTTGCATGGCCGAGGCAAGAAAGGAGGCTGAAATGGTCATGTTTGGGGCCATAGATGATCTCTTGGCGAAGACGGGGGTAAATGCTAAGGATATTGGGATTTTGATAGTGAATTGCAGCCTTTTTAACCCTACGCCTTCTCTTTCTGCCATGGTAGTGAATCATTACAAGCTTAGGGGGAATATCTTGAGCTATAATCTTGGTGGGATGGGATGCAGCGCTGGCCTCATTTCTATCGACCTTGCGAAGCAACTTTTGCAGGTTAGTTTAGTTTACTTGCTTTGCCTTTTCTTTCTTAGCTTCAATTTATTATTACATGATTGCGACGGTTAGGTTTCTATAAATATATATTTACATGGGTTGGTTTTGTTTGGTTTGACGGTTGTTGAAAGGCATTAAATGGCGCATTTAGCTTTTAGGTCCCAAGAAAAAGTCAACCCAGTTGATAAAACCAGACAGACAAGCTTTTGACTTTTCAAAAGTATCCAACCAAAAGACTGTAATAATAACATGAAAATTAACTTTCAGGTGCAACCCAACTCCTACGCACTTGTGGTGAGCATGGAGAACATTACCCTAAACTGGTACTTTGGAAACAACAGATCTATGCTAGTCTCGAACTGCATCTTCCGAATGGGGGGCGCCGCCATTCTCCTATCGAACAAATATTCGGACAAAAAGCGAGCCAAGTACCAACTCATCCACACCATCCGAACACACAAGGGCTCAGACGATAAGAGCTACACCTGCGTTTTCCAAGAAGAAGACGACAAGAAACAGATCGGCGTAGCCCTCTCCAAAGACCTAATGGCCGTCGCCGGCGAAGCCCTAAAGACGAACATCACAACCCTAGGCCCTTTAGTCCTTCCCATGTCCGAGCAGCTGCTGTTCTTCCTCACATTAGTTGCAAGAGAAGTCTTCAAAATGAAGAAGGTCAAGCCCTACATCCCAGATTTCAAGCTTGCCTTCGAGCACTTCTGCATACACGCCGGCGGAAGGGCTGTGTTGGACGAGCTTGAGAAGAACCTCGAGCTTAGCGAGTGGCACATGGAACCTTCTAGAATGACGCTGTATAGGTTTGGGAATACTTCGAGTTCTTCTCTGTGGTACGAATTGGCTTACGCCGAAGCTAAGGGTAGGATAAGGAAAGGTGATCGGACATGGCAGATTGCTTTTGGTTCGGGTTTTAAGTGTAATAGCGCAGTATGGAAAGCGCTGAGGAGAGTGGAGCCTGCGGAGGAGAAGATGAATCCATGGATTGATGAGGTTGATGAGTTCCCTGTCCAAGTCCCTAGGGTGGTTACTATTAATTAATTTATATATATAATATATACATATATATATATATATTTATATATATTCGTCTACTATACTATTGAAGACTATACACATTTTAATTGTAGACTTCGATGTGTTTTAATGGATTGTTATATGCAGAATTTATGTATGTATAATTGGACGTTTCGTTTATCATTTGATCGGCAATTGTCATAAATGGAGTTACGAATCTTTGGCCCTTTGACGAGTTCCCTGGTAAAGTGCTTTAGACCATCTCCAATAGTCCTTCAAAGCCCAAATGCAAAAAATGCAGTATAACTGCTCCAACAGTACTGCAAACGTAAACGCAAAATGTTTTTTTTTTTTTGCTTTCTCTCTCCTGTTTCGAACGCAATTTGCGTTTCTAATGCAATGTTTTAAAATTGCAAATAAAACATTTACTTGTATTACAAAATATTACATTAAAAAATAAAAAAGAAAAATATTAAAGAATTTGAATTGTATACTCCCTCTGTCCCAGTAACTTTTGTACATTTTACTAAATCGGGCGTTCCACTATCTCTTGTACATTTCCATTTACAGTAAAAATTTACACATAATTAAAATTTTAACACAACCAACTTAAAATTTAATCCTACAACTAACCATTTAATTACCATACCTACCCACCAAAAAAACCTAATCGGCAAACTAAATTCATCTCTCTCTCTCTCTCTCTCTCTCTCTCTCTCTCTCTCTCTCATATTCATTCCATCACTCTCTCTCTCCCGTCATTTCTATCAGCGGCTCATATATCTGTGAAAACCCTAGAAAATGGACGATGTGGGTTCTCCGTTGCCGGCGCTCGTCACCGATGCTCAGTCTGTGGCGGTTGAACATGGCGACGACCTCTCTGAGGTTCCAGAGACACCCGAGTCTCTATTGGGGTTTCCTGAGATGACGCGTGATGACACTCTGTTCTCTGACGTTTGTGATCCGATTTACTGACTCTTGATTCTTTGTGTGTTCCAGGTGGTGAGACTGCGGTGCCTTGCTCATTTGAATCACCGGATTCACCGGATCTGGGTGATTTAGTTGCTGACCCGCCTGTGCGGCTCTATTCCTGATTCGGTTGATTTACTATGCGGCTTTGTTCCTGATCCCGAGAATGAGGAGATAAAGGCCGGTATCCGGGACTTCCTAGCGATTTAATCTCCGGCCATTGAGTATCAAAAGGTTAATTCTATCCTTGAACATAGTCCTTTAATGTCAGGCAAAAACTGGGGTCTTTGGTGTACGGTTAGATGCTGAAATGATGATTAAAATGGTTGATTGTGGTCTGGTGTGTTGGATGTTATGTTGTTTATGGTTTAATTGTGTCTCGTGGTTTTGATGTGGCTGATTGTGGTATGATGTGTTTGATCTTATGTTGTTTAGGGTTTAATTGTGTCTCGTGGTTTTGATGTGGCTGATTCTGGTATGATCTGTTGGATATTATGCGTTTAGGGTTTAATTGTCTTTGATGTTTTGATGTGGTTGATTCCGTGATGATGGTTTCTGTGAATCTGGATTTGCATCTGATATGTTTTAGCTACTTCTGTATGTGAATGTGGATGTCATGCTTTCATATGCTATGTGGTGTAATTTGGGTATAATTGTGTTTGTGACTTCGCATCTGATATGTTTTACCTTGTACACATACATATAATCCATTCTTACATTGGAAAATAGAAACTGCTATGACATTGAACACATATTCAACATTCTTACAAAAAAATAGTACCTACATGTGTCTGAGCATCAAAAGTGTTAAGTGTTATCCATGTTTATACATCAAACATGATCTAATCTATGACTATGTTTACTGCATAAACACGCATGAGCCTTAAGATAAGTCTCCAAAATACTCCTCTAGGTGATTGAGTACAAATGTTTCACCTTGTTTTACCAAGTATTGCATGCACTCCTTCACTAATATATCATCCACATGTACAACATTTGGTAGGCTACCTTCTCTGATTAATGCCACGTTTTCATGTGTGGCAAGCTGTATTTATTATGTCCTCTGACCTTCATGATTTCAATGAGGCATGCTTGCATACTTAAGAACACCTTGTTCAAAATCTGATGACTTAGCTGCTCAAATGATTCTTCCACTGCATGAACTAACTCATCAATTGTATATGCTGCTTTCTGAACTTGTAAGGATTGAATGACTCTGAACCATCCTAAATAATTGATATTTAAGTTTGGTGAATTAGGTGGTTGGCATAGTAGTTTCATATTGAATCCATCAGTTTCTGCAACATGTCTGAAATCAGGATCTGAATCTGTTATGTGTGGCTTTGCATTATCTTGTCAGATGATTATATGTTATCCGCATTTGTTAGCCACTTTTGCTTGATTGCTGGTACGACTTGCATAACATAATGAACTAGATTAATGTAGTCACCAATAGATTAGCTTGTCAATGCATTTGCTCATGCTTGATGCTTACATTGATTGGCCAAATAGATGATGATGATGATGATGATGCATTAATCTGAATCTGTTATGTAGTTATTGCATATGGTCACTGATCATTGCAATGTAACACATGAGTAATTGTGCAAACACTATCTACTCTATGGAGACTACATATTAAAGGTAAGTAACAACATACATTGTTGATCAAACATGCCTTGATCACATCCTTGGGGATTGAATCCATGGCTTTGGTTTCCAATGTGCCCTTAGCTCTATTCTTACTGTTTCTTTTGGCACCTTTACAGTAAATGGAAATAAACCTATTTTTCCATCAAACACAAGCTGCCCATCCTCTGTGTACACTGGTCTCCTCACAGCACACATAAACATGACTTTTGTGATGAATCTCTTGCTCTTGCATGATCTGTATGGTTCATCTTCCCTTGAACATAAGTAGAATCTCTCATTGGTCTTTGTAATGTATAACCACTTCTCATCTATGTGTACTGTGTTTTGCATGCTTGAAAAGTGTAGCCTCTTGTGTATATTGTCGACCACCAATAATGATAAGCAAAATTTCAGCCTTTAAAATTTATTGGAAGCTGCCAAGTCGGGTTTAATTGCATTGCTAAGTGGTCTGATCAGCCCTTCTTTCACCCATCGACCCACCGTGCTTTTGCTTACTTGAATTTCATTAGCAAGTCTTCGGATTGTTGTTCTTTTCTTTACGTTAACCGCCTTTATCCGTTCTAGGTCTACTTGTAGTTTGTTCTTTCTTTGCAGGCCTGACCTCACCACCAAATGTACAACCCTTCCGCATCTCTTTGGGATTTTGCAACTCGCCAAATCTGCTCAACCGTATGCCTGTGAAGTTGAAATGCTTCAGCAACCTCGCTCAGTTTTCCATGGGGCAATTTTCCTTCGGTACAGCTAGTTAGGAGGCTTTGGGCGATTTAATTTTTCTGTTCAGCAGTTAGATTTGGCTTTCTTTTTTCATTGCATTTTCACTTAGAAGCAGCCGTGTAGTTTTTGATGTATTGAATGTGTTTGGCTCGTTGTGTTGTGTTTTAAAGCTGTATTTATATTGTGGTATTTAAAGGAAAACTGTTTTGGAGGGACTCATTAGTTTTTTTTAAGATTTTCCCCATCATTAATGGACTGTGTTATCTTTCTTAATTTGGTACTATATTAATAAAAAATGGTGCCTTAATATGTGTGCCAAAACTCAAATGTACATAACTTACTGAGACAGGGGGAGTACTAATCATTATGATTATAAATTGACATAATAAATAATTATTTTAACCTTCATATATTGTAGTAATATTTTTTCTATATCTTATTATTTATTTTTCATATGTAATATAATAATATATTGTTTTGACCACAAATATATAACTAAATATTGTTTTGACCAATAATGATTTGTTTAAATAGTTTCTTAATCAAAATTAAAAGAATATTGTGGTTAATTTGTAGAGTAATTAAATATAGGGGTGATATTGAAAAGTTATAAAAGTGGTATGAAAGAGAATATTACAGGATTCTTTTGCGTTTGCATTTGCAGTTGACTATTGGAGAACAATTACTGGAAACTATGGTTGTTACTGCAAAATATGTTTTGTGGTTGACTGTTGGAGATGGTGTTAGGGTGGCTTGGCTACATCTTACTTGTTGAGAACTATACACATTTTTATGTAGACTTCGATGTGTTTTAATGGATTGTTGTATGGATGAGTTATGTCGTTTCATTCATCATTCGATTCGAAATCATATCTGGAAATTATTAATCTATGGGTTTCTTGAAGAAAGTTTAATGAATCTTGAAAGGATGTATGATAAGAGTGGAGTTGAGTAAAGGTTTGGTGATTGTTAGGCCTAATTAATTGAAAGTGGAATAGTAATATTTAATTTAATTAGGTGGAAGTGTGGGGGCTTATTTATTGAAACAAGTCCCACATGAAAATAGTCCTAACAATAACAAAAATCTCTAACGTGCATTAATGATCTTACCATCAAACATTAGAGTTATGAAGTGAAGAGTGGTTGTAAGGTGCACTCTTTTATTAGTGTTAAGGGTTTGGTCGGTTCATTGCATGGGTGAGTCGAGCCAGCCATGACCAAGTTCAGCTCGAACTTTGTGGTAAAAGATCGAAAGCTAACGAGTTTATTTTTCAAGAAAAAAAAAAGAAATTTGAACTTTAAGTTCGAGCTCGAGAGCTTCGCACGCACAAATATTTTGAGTCGAACTCCATCCTAGAAAATGAAGCGCGATTATCATAAAATGGGCCGCATATGATAGAGGTCGATTACTAGGGCTCATATCCTAAACCTAACACTGAACCCTAAAGTTGAAATTTTTACGGAAATCCCCAAACCCTAATGTTCGATTCGATTCGTTTACACCCTTAGATGGGCCTAATCGCTATTATGGACCGTTTGGACGATTATGAGATGGGCCTCCACGACGAAGGCCCATAACATGGTATAAGCCCATTAGAACTCTCTTCTCTTTCCCCTCGTATATTGTAGTAGCTCGACACCTATGCACTCTACGTGTCAACTGACGAATCAAACATGCACATATGCAGCACTATCATGGAAGATTGAAATATAAGCAAAAGTTATTTCAAGTCAAGCCGATCATAACTTGCAGGAAAAAAAGAAAGGGGTAAAAAAAGAAATATTATCCTCAATGTCTTCGTCGATCTCTTCGAATATGCTGAAGACGATCATCGTCCCTCTCAAGCCTTACCCTCGTCCTGATGTAATAAAATACAATAATACCAAACCCCTCGCCCAGCGAATCCACCACGCAACGCGCCTCCTCAAGCTCCGCCGCGCGTCGGCGTACTCCGCCGGAAGTTCCAACGCCGCCTCCAGGTGGTCCAGGTCAGAACCCTGAAATCCCGCTGGAGATTCCACAGACGCCCAACGTGCCGGATTTCGACCCGATTCCGCCGGAGAAACCCGCCGCCGACCTCGCCTGGGCCCAACCCAGGTCCGGAAATTCCGGGCCCATCCGAACCGAAACCCGAAGCACCCTACCCTCCGGGTCAGCCCGAGGTGGTTCCAGGGTCGCCGCACGGACCAGAGGTTGTGCCCGTAAGTCCGCCGGAGTATGGCGGCGGCGGCGTCCATTGAAAAGCTGTGACCTCCTTCCTTGCTCGCTCGTTCCTATGGTGAAATTGTCTTTTAGCTTTTTCTTTTCTTTTTGTTGAACGTTTGATATCGCAAGTAGTTTTAAGCTATTACAAAACTGGTCCTGTAGATAACAATAACAATTTTTCAATCGACTTCTAAGTGAAGTTCTGTCTCCAATCCTAAGACTAAACGTGAAAGTTGCTCGTGAAATCAAACAATGATTAGATAGATACATGGGCACGACAAAGAAGACTTCAGCAAGACGACAAACATACTCTACATAAGTTTCTAACAGCTGCAATCCCATGTATGCAGTGTACCTAAAAGTTTCTCTTCTACTCAGTGTGTTGGGTGGGAAAAGCTGTCTTCGAAAGTTCAGACACGGTTGTAACGTACGGACTTGCTAAACAGCCGACGAATGTAGATGGCCTGAAGCCCACTTACAAGAGCCAGCACAATGTATTCTCCCAACGTGTAAACTATAACTCGTTTTCTGGTACTCTCATTCGCTGCAAAACAAGAAAAAAAAAAGGCCATTCTTTTCATCAATCTAACTTCTCCCATTTAGCAACAAATACAAGAAAACTCACTATGACGATGACGAGCGTCGCGGGCTCTCAAGTACTTTTGCTCCGTGGTCACTGATTCCAGCGCCTCCCTTAGTTCAGCAATCTTGACATTGATTGGGTCCATATGTTCTACAAAACAAAACGTCCAAATATAAGAAAAGCATATGAATCGATTTTCAAGATATATTTATTGTAAAGAATGAAATGGGGTGCGGGCTAACCATCTTTGGCTAGTTCGTGTTGGCTGGGAATGTGGCCGATGTGAATGTAGAAGGAAACTGTCTCTGGCGTAGAGAAAGGGTTGTGGAAGCAAAACTTGTACATTCCACTTCTTGGTGCTTTGAACTCGAATTTATCGCCGGAAGTTCCTTTGATGGCGTACGCGTTGGTTCCAGATGGAGAGGTTACCTAAGCACAGAATAGATGTTCATAAAAGTAACTGATCGAATTTCTCATATGGCGGACAGAAATTAGCGTCCCTTTGAGTGAGGCATAAAATCAAACACGTTTGATTGATTATAGGCAGATCGAACTCACTCTCACAAGCACAAACGATGAGGCGTATTTCGCATTGTTAATTAGGTCAACGATTCGTTCATGAAACTCATCAGCACAGAGAAAAAACACGTACTGAATGAAATGGAGAAAATGCGATTTGAATAAATGCTAGGGGGAAGGCAAATCGAAACTACTCACATCGAAATCGATTCCAGGATGCTCGGAGCCCCAGAATATGTCGTGATCGACGACGACGAAGTTTCCGGTCACGGTATCGCCTTCGTCCAACACGTATTCGTAAACACACTCCACGTCGTTCACCGTCACGCTGAGAGCTGACGTGTCCCCGACCAAGCTCAGCAAAAAGAGTACGCGGACGGCGCATAAAGACGCGCCGCCGCGCCCGATCGTCGATCTTCTAACCTTCTTCACCGTATTCCTCGGCTCTCTGTTTTTCATTTTTCCTGGTTATTAATCTAGTATGGCCATGGGCAATTGCTTGATCAAGAGAATCGTGTAGAATGCGTGATGTTGAAGGTGAAGTGCCACGTGTCATTCCTAGGATGCATTGGTGACGTGGCACAAACTGGAATGGATCTTATGGGGCTTTATGTTCGAGAAACGCCCAATATATTGGGCCTACTTTTGGGCCTCAGTATCTGACCACCCCAAAAGACTTGCGATGCATAACAACATTGAAAAATCATGCATATATATGCGAATTTTATATCAACATTACTTCAATTAAATCCCCGTAGCCCTATTTTCTTACACATAACTTCTCATTCCATATTATTTATTAACAAACTCCCTAAATCAAAACAATCTTACACATAACTCCCCATGGACGATTTTGCCCCTATATTTTTGTAGTACCAATATACATATGTTTGTAGTACCTCATGGACGATTTTGCCCCCTCTATTAATTTCCACACCCTCACCCAACTTGTAGTACCAATATACGGATGTGTTGTAGTACCAATGTATAGATGTTCGTGGTACCATACCATGGTACCATTCCGTGAGAAAATGAGTACCATACGTAGTTATTTGTAGTACATTTTCCGTACCATTTGCTTAACTATCGCAATATTACCAAAAAACCTGTCAACACCCACGGACCCCCTACCGAAACTTGTAGTACTAATATACGTATTCTTGTAGTACCAATGTATAGATATTCGTGGTACCATTCCGTGAGCTAGTGTAGTACCATACGTAGGTTACTTGTAGTATCTTTTCTGTACCATGTGCTTAACTATCGCAACTCCTACCCTAAATAGCACCAATACACATATATTTGTAGTACTAATATACAGATGTTCGTGGTACCGTATTATATGCTAGTGTGGTACCAAGACTAGGTTACTTGTAGTACCAATATCTATGGTAACCGTCACGACAAAAAAAATTCGGATGACGTTGAAATTCGTTACCAAAACTTGAAGTACCAACATATGTATGGTTGTAGTACCAATGTATAGATGTTCGTCGTACCATACCGTGAGATCGTGTGGTACCATACGTAGGTTACTTGTGGTATCTTTTTTCGGTACCATGTGCTCAGCACAAGTAACCTGCGTATGGTACCATGAACATCGATACACTGGTACTACAAACATACATATATTGGTACTTCAAGTTTGGGTAAGAAAGTTTCGACGCCATCTGAATTATTTTTGGTCCGTGACCGTTGCCATAGATATTGGTACTACAAGTAACCTACTCATGGTACCACACTTGATTACGATACGGTACCACGAACATCTGTATATTGGTACTACAAATATATGTGTATTGGTGCTACAATTTTAGGGTAAGAGTTGCGATAGTTAAGCACATGGTACAGAAAAGATACTATAAGTAACCTACGTATGGTACTACACTAGCTCGCGGAATGGTACCACGAATATCTATACATTCGTACTACAAAAATACGTATATTGGTACTACAAATATATGTGTATTGGTGCTACAATTTTAAGGTAGGAGTTGCGATAGTTATGCACATGGTACGGAAAGATACTACAAGTAACCTACGTATGGTACTACACTAGCTCACGAATGGTACCACGAATATCTATACATTGGTACTACAAGAATACGTATATTGGTATTACTAGTTTTCGGTAGGGGGTCTGTGGGTGTTGACAGGTTTTTTGGTAATATTGTGATAGTTAAGCAAATGCTACGGAAAAGGTACTATAAATAACTATGTATGGTACTACATTATCTCACGGAATGGTACCACGATATGGTACCACGAACATCTATACATTGGTACTACAAACATGCGTATATTGGTACTACAAGTTTTGGGTAGGGGGTCCGTGAGTGTTGACAGGTTTTTTGGTAATATTGTTGTTTTTATAAGGCTATAATCGTCCATTAGGTAGCTATGTGATATAAAAGTTTGAAAATGGGGAGTTTGATGATAAATGAATGGGAAGGGGGGAGTTAGTTGATTAATAGTTTGAGAGTAAGGAGATATGTGTAGATTTCTCTACTAAATAATTAATAATGTAACAATATATGAGGTGGGTGGGAAGCAAGATAGGAGGATTTCTTACATTACCATAAAATTAAGAAGCCGAGAAGAAGATCTTGACCAAATATATTTTCTTGACGGAATAAAATCTCGCAATTGATCCCACTTCTCGTAAATAAAACAACAAGGCCCCATTTAATTATCATCATTGTTCACTGTTTATGTCGGGAAATGCGAGCCTAAACCTCGTCGTAAGTCGTCGGAATCGGTCGGAGAAGATGATTGGATGAAGAACGAAACCTGGAAAAGATGATTTCGAGCTGAAGAGGTGTCGACATTCAGGAGCCGTTGGATCACTCTTCGCGCGCAATCGGAAGGCTGACATTGAAGTCCGAGATTGAATGTCGAACGTTGGATACGGCGCGATCGAGATCGAACGGACGTCATCGAAGGCGGTTTTTCACTAACGAAAACGTCACACGTTTTTTGCTTGGGTCACGGGCAACACATGGGCAACTGGAGCAATCTGTGACGTCGGATTGGATTAAATCAACGGCTCTGATCTGGAGCAAGTCACACTTTAAGTGTGACTTCAGCTTATATATTTTTGGATTTCTGGTTTGATCATCCATCTCTGAGAGTTTAGATCTTTGTGTAGAGTGAGAATCACTCTGAAAACACGAAATTTGTAGAGGGCTGTAAACTTCGTGTTGGTGATTAATGCAAAGGAGACTCGATTGATCCGTGGACGTAGGCTGAAGTCAACAAAACCACGTAAATCTCTGTTTCGCGTGGGTGTGTTTTCTGGGTTCGTTTTCAGTTCGATTAAGCTTCCGATTATTTGATTCAATCCATACGAGTGCCACACACATATTCTATAATCCAACGGTACCCATTTCTCGACAAGTGGTGCAGTGACCGTGGACGAGATCTCGATTCTCCGGATGATGGATACCATGACGAAGTTGGAGATGGAAGTGTTCAATGTGTCGAATGATTTTGGGCTGTGGAAGCTCAAAATGAAGGTTGAGCACGTGGAGAAGAGATTGGAGGAAGCGTTGAAACCTGATGATGAGATGGAACCAACCACTATGAGTCTGAATGCAAAGAAGAAGCTCAATGAAAAAGCTTATTCAACATTGATCGTATGCCTCTCAGATCAAGTGCTTCGAAGGTTGGCTACAGAGACTTCAGCGGAGGAGATTTGGAAGAAGCTCGATGCTCTTTACATGACCAAATCTCAAGCTCGCAGATTGTACCTCAAACAAGCCTTATACAAGTTCCGAATGGTGGATGAATTGGCCCTAGAGCAGCAAGTAAATGAGTTCCAACGGATGGTGTTGGATCTTCAAAACATCAGGGAAGACGTTAAGGATGGAGATCAAGCTCTTCTCTTATTGTGTGCTCTTCCACCGAGCCATGATTACTTCAAGAAAGCACTCATGTATGGGAGGAAGAGGTTGAAGATGGAGGATGTGGTCTCTGCACTTAGCTCCAAGCAACTAAACACGACGAAACCTCTTAATGCTTTTGAAGTTGCAAATGAAGGGAACATGTTGATGGCACAAGGGAAATACAAACAATGGAAGGAGAAGGGGAATGAGAAGTAGAAGGCTGAGAGTAGGAGGTGTTACAACTGTGATGAAGTGGGACACATCAAGAGATTTTGCCCAAAGTTGCAAAAGGAAAACAGAAATCCAAATCAAGCTCAAGCCGGTTCCAAGTGGAGGTTTCAATCCACCTTGGAGTTAGCACGTTTGCTTTCAAGGCTCGAAGCTCCTAAGGGAGCTAGGCGATCAACCGAGCAAGAGCGTATTAATCGAGGTGGAGTTTTGATGCGATTTCGAAGCTCACAAAGTGGTTCTCATGTGAAAGGAAGATGATGGTGAAACTGATTTTCGGGGTGAGTTCAAGCGATTGTAGCAGCTAAGGGGATGCTTGGAGTTGGGATCACGAGGTTGTAGTCTCGAGGGGGAGTTTGTTGGGAAATGCAAGCCTAAACTTCGCCGGAAGTCGTCGGAATTGGCTGGAGAAGATGATCCGATGAAGAATGAAACCTCGAAAAGATGATTTTAAGCTGAAGAGGTGTCGACGTTCAAGAGTCGTTAGATCATTCTTGGCGCGCGATCGGAAGGCTGACGTTTGAAGTCCGAGATTGAATGTCAAACGTTGGATACGGCGCGATCGAGATCGAACGGACGTCATCGAAGGCGGGTTTTCGTTAACGACGTCACACATTTTTTGCTTGAGTCATGCGCAACACATGGGCAACGTGGAGCAATCTGGGACGTCGGATTGGATTAAATCAACGGCTCAGATCTGGCGCAAGTCACACTTTGGTGTGACTTCAGCTTATATATTTTTGGCTTTCTGGTTTGATCATCTATCTTTGAGAGCTCATATCTTTGTGTAGAGTGAGAATCACATTGAGGTTAAAACACGAAAGTTGTAGAGGACAGTAAACTTCGTGTTGGTGATTAATAGAAAGGAGGCTCGGTTGATCCATGGACGTAGGCTGAAGTCAACCGAACCACGTAAATCTCTGTGTTGCATGGGTGTGTATTATGGGTTCGTTTCCAGTCCGATTAAGCTTCCGATTGTTTGATTCTGTTAAATAATTGAATGGGACAAGTCGATTTTAAATATCACTCAATTATTTTAGCCTCACCACTCTCGTACACAAGCACTCACACTCACCATATTTTTTATTATACTCACGGACCCTAGATGATAATACCCACATGCACACAATTTTATATTATTGTTCTTTTCTCTTACTTGGTAATACACGCACAAACCATACATATTTATATATGGTATGACAGTGTACTAAGTCGGTGTAATTATTCTAGATATTGCTACGTGTAAATATTGCTTAGATTATTTATTTTACAATACAACATGTGGCTAGTAACGTGGATTGATAACTCATGGTTCTAGATATGTGGTGATGATTTTTCAATTCTCCCCTTCAGCACTGACATTCTCTTTGATTGTATTTTCAGTTTTGACCATTCCTAAGCATGTTCGAAATTCCTCGAATTTTGTTACGGTGAATCCTTTGGTGAACACGTCGGTTACCTGATCTTCTATACTGATGTATTTCATCTCGATATCCCCTTTGAGCACCTTTTCGTGTACGAAGTGGCCATGTACATCAACATGTTTTGTTCTTTCATAACACACCAGATTCTCTGCTATGCGTATGGCAGACTGATAATTGCAAAATATCTTCATCGTATTGTTGATTGGCTGATGTAAGTCGTTCAATAACTGCACTAGCCAAGTGCTTTCTTGAGATGCCATTGCCGCGGCTCGATATTCAGCTTCCGCGGTTGAGAGGGATACCGTAGGCTGTCTCTTGCTACACCATGATATTTCAGCTGATCCAAACTTGAATACGTAACAAGTAGTAGACCTTCTTGTATCACGACATCTGGCATAGTCTGCGTCGCAATAGCCAGTAACTTTGACATCTTTATTCTTTTCATAAAATATTCCATAATTTATTGTTCCTTTTATGTACCTCAGTATGTGTCGGGCTAGCTCAAGATGTGGCTTCTTTGGCTTCTGCATATATCGACTCACGATGCCCACTACGTATGAGATATCTAGATGAGTCAGAGTTAATAAATTAGACTTCCAACAAGCTGTTTGTACGTAGTTGCATTCTCCAAGTCTTTGCCATCTTCGGCACATATCTGGATGTTTGCTTCAATTGGAGTTGATATTGGCTTGCAGTCAATCATGCCAAATTTTCTGAGCAGATCTTTTGTATATTTCAACTGGTATAGTAATAATCCATCACCTGTTTCTTTAAACTCGAGCCCCAGAAAATGTTTAAGTTCTCCAAGTTCCTTCATTTGAAATCTCACTGATAAGTTCCTTCTTGTTTGATTATCGTCTCAAGTGATAATAATATCATCTACATATACTAGCACTATTGGTAGTTTTTCTTTTTGTGCCTTGACGAAGAGACTTGAGTCTGGTGGTGCCACTGAGTATCCGCATTGAACTAAGAATCTAGCGATCTTACCATACCACGCTCGTGGTGCCTGCTTTAACCTGTATAAGGCCTTCTTATATTTGCACTAGCTTCAATTGTTCTTATCTTCGCTGCAGGTTGGGTCATGTATATTTCTTTATCGAGCTCTCCATACAAAAGTGCATTTTTCACGTCCATTTGCCACAACTTCCACGACTTGCTTGCTGCTAGTGCGATTAGTATTCCAACAGTAGTAATTTTAGCCACTGGACTAAATGTATCGTCGTAGTCCAGCCCATACAGTTGTGAGAATCCACGTCCTACTAATCGAGCCTTATATCTTTCAATAGATCCATCAAGCCGCCTTTTAATTTTATAAACACATTTACAAGATGGGTTTAACTCCATCTGGTTTGGGTAGTAAGTCCCATGATTCATTTTGTTTTAGGGCCATAATTTCCTCGCTCAATGCTTTTCTCCATTCAGTATGTTTTATCGCTTCTTCAAAAAGTTTGGTTCTTTTGTATTTTCTTCTTCTAATGCTATATTGGCATACCTGGGATTTGGTCTTCTTTGCCTGGAGGATCTTAGTTGCGGTGTACTTGGTAATACTTCATCATGTTCCTCCCCTGTTGGCTCGGTCTCCTCAAGCTAACTTGGCCTCGACTGGAGTTGTTCGGTGCATGCCCGTCTACCATGGGCTTTGATCTTGGAGATTCTTCACCATCTCTTCCTCTTGCGTAGTTTGCTTTTCATCCGGAAGCTTTACTACTTTATCGAATTGTTCCTTAGTTTCTTTTGAATCAGGTAGCTCCGGTTTTTGTGGTGTCCACCAGGAGGATGCTTCGTCAAATACTGCATGACGAGATGTATAACATCGGCCGGTAGTTGGATCACAACATCTCCACCCTTTCCTTTGGCTGTCGTACCCCACAAATATGCACTTGATTGCCTTCTGGTCAAATTTGGTTCGTAAATGACTTGTACGAAAACATAACAGACGCCTTCCGAAAACTCTAAAGTGGCCAACGGTTGGTTTAATTTTCCACAACTTCTCAATGGTGATATGAATCCCAGCTTTGCTTGTGGTAGCCTATTTATTACGTGCGTTGTTGTCTTCATACATTCAGCCCAAAATATTGGTGGTACATTATATGCTTCGACAAGTTTCAGCCAAATGTCGATTTTTCCTCTCTGCCACACCATTCTGTTGGGGTGTGTTAGGACACGTCAGCTGATGATGTATTTTATATTCCTTCAGAAATTTGGAATTCCCTTGACGTGTATTCTCCCCCGTTATCCGTGCAAAGACATGGAATTTTATCTCCGACTTCTCTTTCAACAGTTTCTTTAAGTTCTTTAAATTTCAAAATAACCTCTGTTTTTTTATAAAGAAAACCCAAACGTATCTTGAGAATTCATCAATGAATGTCACCATATAGCGCATACCGCTGACTGAATGTTGTTTCAATGGCCCGAACATATCAGAGTGGATTGTCTTCAAAGGTTTCTTTACCCTATAGCTCGAGTCTTCAAATGGCAATTGATGTGATTTTCCGTATTGACAACCAGTGGAAACTGTATCATTCTTTATATCTAGTTGAGGAAGACCTTTCAACATTGATTTCTTCACCATCACTTTCAGACTGTGATAACTAACATCTCCCAGCCTTGTGTGCCACAACTCAACTGTTTTATTCTTTCGGGTATTATCTACGTAAGCAGACTCAGCTGACATTACATAAATAGACTCGAGTTTTCTATCCTCCATGATCGGTGTACCAGTAATTTTAAGATTTCGTTACACCATAACGTTATCGGGTCCGAAAATAACATAGTTTCCCAAAATTGTTAGTTGTAACACAGATATAAGATTTTTCTTCATACCTGGGACATGGTATGCATCGTGTAGTAGCACTTTACCAGAGCTGAATCGCTGAGTAATAATTGTTTGACCAATATGAGCTATTGGCAGCCTGGAGTTGTTAGCAGTAACCACCATTCGTGCTCCTTTGTACTCTGTTGTGTTCTAATTTCTCTTCGTCTCATGTCATATGATTGGAGCAACCTGAGTCCACGATCCAGTGATTTTCATAATTTATTTTTCCAGGGATGATGACGGCCAATGCCGATTCTTCGTGTAAGCATGATTCCTCCTTTACGTCTTCGACTATAGCAGTAGATGCCTCTACGTACCACTCGTCCTTGCTGTTATTAGTCTCGTGACTTTTGGAAATTATTGTATTGCCTTCATCGGTCTTTTTCCTATGCCAGCAATCTCTAGCAAAAGTGATTAGGTTTGCCGCAAACAACATGGACGTTTTTCAATTCCCTTGAGCTTCTGATTTACGACCGTGTTGGAATCCCTCTTCCCTTTTAACAACTCTTTCTTATCTCGCCTATTTTGCTGTGAGATCTCCTCTTAATTTTATAACTTAATAAAACTTCATCATCTTTTTTTAATGAGACCTTCGCCATTTGTCTGGTCAGCGCTTCCTGGTCAGCTAAAATATTTTCAAGATTGACCAAAGAAGGCTGCTCTTTCCAACCTTGTATGGCGGCTATAATTCCTCTAAATTCGGATTTTAGACCGTGAATAATAATTCTTCTTATTTTAACTTCTGAAACTTTATCAGTTGGGTCCAACTCAGAGATTTCATGACAAATGGATAGTACCTCATTAAAATATTCGTGTATCGACATCTTGTCTGATTGATAGAAGCTCGTTCTCGAGAAGTTGCAGCTTGAATTCATTTTTCTTCGAAAATAGTGCCGCCTGTGTGTCCCATGCTTCTTTCGGAGTGCTTGCATCTCGCGTCTTGAGTGCGTACATGGCCTTTCCCGCCTTAATTTTCCATTTCCGTAAAGCTCCGGCTTCTTGTGGTTGTATGACCTCGTCTCCGCCAACTACTTTCCATATATCTTGCCCTTGAAGATATGACTCAATGTAGGTCTGCCACGTCGCGTAATTTTGATTGTTGAGTTTCTCCATTCCGTCTACCGACTGTAGGTCCTCCATCGTGACTTGGATTACCTCCTCGTAACCAAGCAAGCCTCACGCGCTTCATAATTTATTTATTTTTTATTGTGCACGATGTCTCCGACTCAATCTTCCTTTATCGGTGACAACGGATGAACTGGCAATATTCCCACTGTCACTCAAACTTTCCAACGTGGCTTGCGTTTATCTGGCATGGCTCCGGCGTGGCTCTGATACCACTTGTTAAATAATTAAATGGGACAAGACGATTAAAATAATATATGTTTTAAAATATCACTCAATTATTTTAGCCTCACCACTCTGGTACACAAGCACTCACACTCACCATATTTTTTATTATACTCACATGGACCCTAGATGACAATACCCACATGCACATAAT
Organism: Craterostigma plantagineum; assembly: GCA_027422505.1. Taxonomy (NCBI): domain Eukaryota; kingdom Viridiplantae; phylum Streptophyta; class Magnoliopsida; order Lamiales; family Linderniaceae; genus Craterostigma; species Craterostigma plantagineum. The sequence goes on along the minus strand of JAPQWV010000064.1, from coordinate 524,103 downwards.
TTTATATTATTGTTCTTTTCTCTTACTTAGTAATACATGCACAAACCATACATATTTATAGATGTTATGAAGGTGTACTAAGTCCGTGTAACTATTCTAGATATTGCTACGTGTAAATATTGCTTAGATTATTTATTTTACAATACAACATGTGGCAGTAACGTGGATTGATAATGGTTCTAGAGATGTTGGTGATGATTTTTCAGATTCAATCCACACGAGTGTCACACACATATTCTACATTGAATCACAAATCCAATTGTACCCATTTCTCAACAGTTTATATAATTAAAATTGATATTATGTATAGCTAAAAAAAACTAAAAAATCATGGAACATTGCATTACCTTTATCATATGTTTGGACAAAATCGTAATCCAAAGTCATATATATATATATATAAGACGTCTCTTTGACTTTGACTCACTCCCTAACACACACGCTTGCACTCATCAATAATAGCTTCGCTTCATTCTTTCCTCTTTCTCTCTCTCTCTTAATCTTCATTACCCGCTTCCCTCTTCATCATCGTCTTCCCCCGCCGTCGATGCCACTTGGCGCTTTCCTTTGCGACGCTTCTTGTGCTTGCCTCAGCATCGTTATTAGCTCATGGAGTTGAACCTACCTCTCGACTATACTTTGGTAAGTTATATTTATTTCATAGTAATATATTTTTGCGTCTTCACAGAGACAATGCTGAATATCTCTTACGACGTGCGTGGAGCAGCTAATTATCTCAAGAAAGAGAAGGTGGAGGTGGAAATCACATCGCGGCGGCGACTGGGCGGCGGCCCTGGGTCGTGGCCGCCGTCGTGCCAGTCAAAGTGTGGGCGGTGCTCGCCTTGCAAAGCCGTTCACGTCCCGGTTCAGCCCGGTTTGAGTAGGCCGTTGGAGTATTACCCTGAAGCTTGGAGATGCAAATGTGGAAACGCACTGTTCATGCCTTAGAGTAGAGATGAATAGATAATTCTTATTTAAGAGAAGATTCATGTAAATCCAATTTACTAGGTTAACACGATAATCAGTTTGTTCAGAACATTTCAGAGTCATTTGCATGATGTTTTACATAGGTTTCAGTTCAAGCTCTACTTTGTTTCACAGACTTCGGCAACTATTTTTGCTTCTTTTTTTCCTTTTCTTGCTTTGTGATTAAATTAGTATTATAATTTGTTTTTGGCTCTGTAAACATCGGAAATACTCAAATAAAGTTCAATCTTTTTCTAAAATTGATTTTATTGGGAAAGTAACATGCATGTTACATCATATTGGTCTCGCCACGCTTGTCCCATAAACAACAATGAAGTTTAGACCAAAAAAATTGATCTTCATGCACTTAAAAATAGTAGCATATCAATAGCCTTTTATGCAATACATAATAATTGTCAGCTGGGTGGGCTACTATAAATAAAAATACAGCGGAACAAAATTTATTTTAAATGAAATTATAGTATAGATATCTTACATTTCACGTGTTTCTGTACCATAGCTTAGCATATGAAGTAACAAATGATCTTTTTTGAACAGTTGTTCTGATCATAGGCAACTATCATCAGGACATGCTAGGGAAGGGATGTTACACCTTTTGATTGTTTAATTTCTCAAATAGGAAAAATGTCGTATCTTTCTATATAAATAGTATTTGAACTAAACCATGAAATATATACATATGTATGTACTAGTATAAATTTGAGAAAATTGTTGAATTAAGTTCTTGAAAAAAAATTGATAGTCCTAGACAAAGCTGGTCTATTACACGTGACTGAGCCACGCCAGACATGTTTTTCGTAGTCAGATTCCCCATTCCCAGACAATCTAGTACTAGAAAGTAAAAAAAAAAAAAAAAAGACCAAGTAAAAATGAGTAAAAATATGAAGTGATCTTCGATTTGATGGTTCTTGCTCTGTTCAAACCATTGAATCCAATCCCATGTAGAAATCTTGGGCAAAAGAATTAGAGATTAAGAGTTTAATCTAGACCAAGTAAAAATGAGTAAAAATACATGCAACGTAAAGATAGTTCAAGACTGTAGACAAGAGTGACTTAACCTTCACTTTGGCTTTGTTGATCGCTTTTGCTTTCTTTCTTCTCTTCACTAGCTTCGTCTTTCGATTCCAAGGGGACGTGGTGGCAAAATCTGTGTTATCATCTCCACGAGCTCGTCAAGTTTATCTTCCATGCGTGCTTCACATTCCTCTATTACCTACGAATTAATTAAGATAGCACAAAGTCGAATAGACAAAGTTTAAATCTCGATAAGCAGCTGTTTCAAGAACTGTCAGTTATATCAGTTTTCAAGGTGAAATCTCATATGGAGTGGCTAGCTAGATCGAGACTCAGTACACTACTAATCAGCAATGTAACTAACTAACGAGTGATATGATATTAATCTACCGCGATGGACAATTTACCGTGTAAACCTCAACAGTCGACGAGGGCCTTAAGTTGATAGCATTGAGAATCTCTGCCTTGGCAAGGTCGTATTTCTTGCATTCGCCGACGAACATATTGATGATCTCCCGAGTTAGATTACAGGCACAAGTCTGTACCAGTGTTATCAATTTTCCGCCATGGCGCCGCCATGGCGGTATGGCGGGGCGGATTTTGCCCAATCCGCCATGATACAACCGCCATTTGGCGGGCATCAAATGGCGCCGCCATGGCGGCCGCCATTACCATGGCGGCGGTGGCGGCCATGGCGGAATATGGCGGCCATGGCGGAAGTTTAGTGTTTTTGCCCTGTTTTAGGGTTTTTTTAGGTTTTGTTTTTGTATTTCCGTATGTAATTAATGGAGTTTTTGAGGGTTGGAGCACGGAGATGGGGAAGACGACGATGATTAGGAGAGAGAATGTTTCTTTCTTTTTTTTATTCTGTTTTTCTTATATTTTTTTCCTTATTTTATGTTTTATCGTAAATGTTAATTTTTTTAATTGTTTTAAGGAACTTTCTTTTATATGGTTGGTTATTTTTATGCTTTCAATTAAATTTTCATAATTTTACTTAGTTATACATTAAATTAATATTATCATATGTTACAGGTTTTTTTATAATTTAGATTCTTCATTTACCTTTAATAATTCAAAATTTAGAAAATTAGATAAAAATTAAAAGTTTAGTGTTTTTGCCCTGTTCTAACTTCATACATGAAGATTTTTACTAGTTTTTAATATCATATATATCTTAAATTAGTAAATAAATAGCAATATCCTACTATTAATTTCGATGGTATGATATACTTAACCTCATATTTATATCAATAAGGCACAAATTTATATTTTTAAGTCATTAAAATTTTCTATATTGTTTTATATGTTTTATATGAATATGTTTCTAATTATACCATTATTTAATAAAATTAGTGGAACGTTCGTTACCGTTCCGCGAAAATGCATTAGACGAGAACGCTCGTTTCCGTTCCTGTGTCGTTCCCGTTATGGCGAACCATGACTTTGTATTTTTTAGTTTTCATGTGTGTGCTCATTGAACCTCTTGAAGTTTATTTGTTGTTTTGTGAAACTAGTGTCTTGTTAATTCAATATTTGGAATGTTCTTAACTTAAAGTATTTTTTACTTTCTATATATAAAATATACATATATTTTTATGTCCGCCATGGCTTCCGCCATTTTCCGCAACGCCATCCGCCATAGGAATATGGCGGGTTTTTGGCTTTCCGCCATGACCCGCCATCCGCCATCGATAACACTGGTCTGTACTAAGTAATCGTAAACCTAGGAGAGAGTTAGGGGCGGTTAGTATGGTGAATTGCTTGGCCTGCCTCAAGTGATCGATCGTAAACAACCTATAACGAAAGTATGGATTTATCAACCTTGAACTCAGATGCAGAAACAGAGGCGATGACTCGTGTGGGGTCTTTACCAGCACCTCTTGTTCGAAGGAGATCGAGCACTTCGAAGTTCGTAAGTGCACCAGCACTTGTGTTAAGGCTGCCAATTACCACCAAATAAAGTAAAAAATCAGCATATAAGTAAGCAAGAAGATGTACGGATTAAGCTCAGCAATGGTAGAAGTTCCACCATACATTTTCATTTGTCGAGCTACTAGATTGGAACGTTATGATTGAGTAATCTGACCTGCAAAGAGCACTACATCAAGAAAGAATAAGACGTGCCTTAGTTTTCGTAAGCCAGAAAGAGGATTCCAATTTCAAATAATCGTCAGGCATCTTTTTCCGCTTTGAAGAAAAAGGACAAAATCTTAAGAAGGCATCGAACAAAGCTGAATTCAGCTGAAACTTGCAACTTTCAACTCATCTCCGACATGAATTTCAATAGCAACCATCCGAAAACAAAACTGAGAAATTAAAGCATTACTCTCAATTTCCCTATTCGAACTTACGCCCTATCACGCATCAACCGACAAAAAAAATGCTTAAACATCATAATCACATTGAACTGTATGGCGCTCGCTTAATCAAGTTTCAACAGAAGATTACACAGAAACACAACCGAAAATTACCGTAACAAAAGATTACCAGCAAGCCGAAGGCTGGAGACTGAAGTTACCCTTTTTTTTCTTCCCTTTCCTCTGTTCTTCGGTGACGCCTCTTCGTCTTGGAATTTAGCCATTTACTGGCCCATTTATTATGGGCTTTTACGAAATAAAGCCCATTATTCTTCAAATATTTCTTTCTTCTGTCCATTTAGGTACTCTACAAAATAAAATGCAATGTCACCCAAGCACTTATATAAAATCGTTTGAAAAAAAAAAGCACTTACATAAAATAATTAAATTTTGTAATGTACTTCCTAGTTCAGTCCAATGGCCCTTCGTTTAGGCGGCGATATTTTTATTGCAGAAAGCACAGACATGGAGAGATTATATAGCTGCATTTTTCATAGCTTAAAAAGCCACTTACTTTGGATTTTTGACTTATTATTTGAATTTTTTATTTTGTTTTATTTTTCACGTGAAATACGGGTTATTATAGGCAATCAAGTAGGCTTTTTCAGTATATTTAAATAAATTTATTACTTGATGTGCTCGCTAGTAATGAGCTTTCACTTTCATAGTACGGATCGTCGAGCATCATATAGTCTCGTCAAACATTTAAATGACTCGTCTAATTAGGCAATGTTTCACTTAATGTCGTAAATCATCTGACGATATATGATACTCTTTTTACATGCTCTAGAGTCTATAGATGAAATATTAGAGTAAATTCCTTATCAGGCCATGTCAGAAACTAAACTTCCTTATCAGTACCCCTGACAAAATTTCTTCCTTATCAGTACTCATCTGCAAAAAAAGTTTGTGTTTAATACCCCAAACAGTAAACGGCGAAAATACCATTTTCTGAAATTAAACTAGACATCATACCAATTGTTTTGATTATTATACCAACTGTTATTCTAATTATACCAACTGTTATCATTATTATACCAATTGATATAGTGTACAATTCTGTTGGTATAATTACGACAACAGTTGGTATAATTTCTACAATTTCTGGTACAATAGTAAACTCAGTTGGTATAACACCAATATCACTGTATAAAATTAAAGTAACTGGTATAATAACGAAAATAGATGGTATAATTTCTACAATTTGTGGTATAATTTCAAAATCAGTTGGTATAACGTCCAATTTCACTGTATAAAATTAAAATAACTGGTATAATAACCAAAAGAGATGGTATAATTTCAACAATTTCTGGTATAATTTCAAAATCAGTTGGTATGACGTCCAATTTCACTGTAAAATTAAAATAACTGGTATAATAACAAAACAGATGGTATAATTTCTACAATTTCCGGTATAATTTCAAAATCAGTTGGTATAACGTCCAATTTCACTGTATAAAATTAAAATAACTGGTACAATAACGCAAACAATAATGTACAATTTCTGGTATAATTCGCTGTAGAAAATTATAAAACGTTAATTACTTATACGATAACCAAAATAGATAATTTGTATAATTTCTGGTATAATTTCAAAATCAGTGGCTATAAATGTCCAATTTTCGCTGTATAAAATTATAATAACGTTATTTACTTGTACGATAACCAAAACAGATGGTATAATTTTTATAATTTCTGGTATAATTTCGAAATAAGTTGGTATAAATGTCCAATTTGAAATGTGAGACAAGGATATTTTCGACTTTTTAAACCTGAAAAGACCTTTTAGGTAATGAACAGGAAGAAATTTTCAAATGGGTACTTATAAGGAAGAAATAATTCGAGGGGTATTTAATAGGAATTTGAAAACTCAAAAGGTACTGATTAGGAATTAACCCAAATTATTATAGTAATGGGGTTTTTACACATAAGTGCATATTTGAAAAAAAACTTGTAATTTAGTACACATTCAGGATTTGTTTATATGTGGGTACCTAACAGAATAAAGTTTTTGCACATAGGTACCCGATCCCGGAAATTACACCAAACAACACATTTGGGTACCCTATCTCAACACATTTGGGTACCCTATATAACAAAAAATGGTACGATGCATGTTATATTTAGGTACGTCCTATTTAACACACATGCATGCCCGTAGGTACGACGTATCCTATATTTAGGCCTATATAAACGTGTTATAGTACGCAATATACACACATGAAGGTACGATATGACTAAAGAAACTGGTAAAATTAAATCGGGTACCTATCTATAAAATTTTCTGACATGGGTAGTTATGTGTAAAAATTTTTTCCAATTGGGTATTTTTCTATAAATACCAGAATTATTAATTGTTTTTTGTTTTTGCTATTTCTTTCCCATCATTGGAATTTGAAACTACTATCGTTAGTGTAAAGCCTAAGACGTTTTTATGTTTTGATGTTACGTTTAATAACTATTTCAACCGTGTAATTTAATTGGGTTTGACTGTTGGAATATTAATGTCAAATGGTCCTTTGACAGCAACTCTTCCGTCATATATATATATATATATATTTGTCCACGTCATCCCACAAATTTCTATCAAGGTAAAGATTAGTTGATAGCATTTATTTAATAAACAGCGAAGTTACCATCAATATCTAGCAAGCAACATATTAGATATAAGGAAATATGTGAGCTTGGGAAAAAAATAGTTGAAATCGAAAGGCTTGAGACGTCCTTGATATATTGGACCATCCCACTAAAACGCTCACCATATAAAATAAATAGTGTATTTATTTATTTTTTCAATGCGGGTTTGTCATTTTTTTTTAAATTAAAATCTTAATTAAGTTTATTAGGAGATCAATCATGACATGTCATTATCTAAACCATCATTGCAATGTTAATTATTTTACAAGGTGCATGCCTCTCTACTGCAATTATAGTTGAAATTATATCATTAACATGTGTATAATATAATATCACGATAATAAAAGAAAGAAACATAAAGAAAAAAAATACTCCACTAGCTTAAATTACAGTTTAAAACTATAGTTATATGGTGATAAAGTGGCTTGTCGAAATCACAAGATTCATTTATAAGATATAGAAGACTGACGTGACGTATCTATAGTAGCTACCAATTTAATTGAATTTGGAGCCGTAAGTATCCAGATTCAATGATGGATTGAGATATGGACTTATGTTAGTGCTTAAAAATATATACTCCACTTCTTAATGTATAATATCCAAATTATTTAATTAAGTAATCATTATTACAACTTGATTGATGTGTGAGTTCATATCTGACTTGCTAATAATCTTGTCTTATTCTCTAAACCTGAGATTAGCGGAACTTAGTATTAGGAATTTTGTTGGATAAGATGAAACAAATGAGGGAGATGATGACGTACTCAGAAAATGCCACCCATGCGCATTCATTCACTATAATCAATACATAAATAATTCATTTAACATAGTTTATCAGAAATTTTGACAGGAATTGCAGAAATGGCATATGCTTCTCTCTCTCTCTCTCTCTCTCTCTCTCTATATATATATATATATATATATGAATGTATATTTGGCTAGTGTGAGGCAACCAAGATGGTTTCATGGCGCGACAATTTCTCCAATGACCAGGATATTTAATTACCATAGTAAAATAAAATATAATTACACTGTTTTCCCGCTATATATAATGTTTTTGTGGTTTTCTTATATAAACAGAGTATCAAGAGTAAAAGGTGATACTACATAATTTAATTACTCTTGAAAGTTGAAAGTTTGAAAATTTCCTATGTATATAGACTATTGAACAGCCATGAAATTGTCTGCATTTAGTTGAGATCGCCCAGTGTATATTAGTAGGTGAATAAATACAAAAAAAACTAGGACCTAAGTAGCATTATTGGATAAGAAAACTACAGCACTGGCTAACCTATGATAGACTACGAAATTGATACTATATATATGTATATATATCATTAGACATGTAAATGGAACTCTATGATTCGGGTCGGATTCAATTAAGCTAATATTAATTATTTTAAGCTCATATTTAGCTGGCATATAAATAGGGTTTCTCGCAAGCTCGACCCAGGCAATCGACACTAATATTTTTCGTCTTGTAAAAAGGACAGTAAAAATAAAAGAGACACCAGGAATTTAAGTGGAAAACCCCAAAGTCGGGGTGAAAAACCACGGACAAGAGAAATTTTACTGCGGGTAATTTAAGAGTTACAACTCTCTACCGTAAGGAGAAAACTAGCTCTATCTATCTTACAATAGGAGCCTCATCAACTCTCTAAATATTTTTCCTCACAACACTTCTATATACTGAATATAAGAAGAAGTTATTGTTTTCGGTGGTTTACAATGACTTATAGCTACCCTATTTTATAGCTGAAGATTTTAGGCCCGGACGAATCAGAATTAGCCGCGTAGCTAGATACGTGGACGAACCAGAATCAGCCGCATAGCTGTATACGTGGGCGAACCAGAATCTGCCGTGTAACTATATTACGTGGACGAATCAGAACGAGCCACTTAGCTATACTAAGTGGCCCAATAAAATTATTACAACATTTCTGCCACTTGAAGATTTGATTGAGATTCAATCACTCTTCACTTATGTTCGGTCAAACCACAGGAGGAACGACACCACATGAATTTGTCCACGTTGATTGCTTTGGTCATGAAATCGGCCAGATTATCCGCAGTGTGAAATTTTTGCAATATCCACCGTTCCCTCTTCCACTTGTTCACGAACAAAGTGGTATTGGATCCGGATGTGTTTGGTTCTTGAATGAAATGCTGGATTCCTTGCAAGATGCAATGCACTCTCACTATCACAATAGAGAACAATATTCTCTTGTTTGTGGCCGAGTTCTTCCAGCAATCTCTTCAACCATATCGCCTCTTTACTGGCTTGCGTAGCTGCGACATATTCTGCTTCCGTCGTTGCGTCACAAAAATTGACTACAGTTTTGAAACCCAGCTTACAGCACCGCTAGCAAGATTAAACACATATCCGATTGTGGATCTGCTTTTATCAAGTTCACCTGCATAATCAGAATCAACATAACCGTGGACAGTAAAAAATTTGTACCTCCATAACATAACGCATGATTAGAGGTTCCTTTGATGTATCTGAGAATCCTCTTGACAGCACTTCAGTGCTCCCTACCGGGGTTGGACATGTATCGGCTCACCACTCCCACTGCATGGGCAATGTCTGGTCTCGTACACACCATGGAAAACATTAAACTTCCAATCGCAGATGCATACGGCACTCGAGACATCTCTTTCTTCTCATCTTCATTGGATGGACACGTATCGACAAATAACTTGAAGTTAGCAGCAAGGGGGTGGATATTGGCTTGCTGTCTTGCATATTGAACCTTCGCAGGACTTTCTTCAAGTAGTTCTTTTGAGAAAGCCAAATCTTTCTATTGCTTCTGTCTCGAGAGAGTTGTACGCCAAGAATTTTGTTTGCCGGTCCCAAGTCCTTCATTTCGAATTCACCAGCGAGTTGAGTCTTCATATCACAGATGCGGCCTTTGTTGGGTCCTACTACCAACATATTGTCAACGTAGAGCAGCAACATGATGTAATCTTCAGAGTGAAATCTCTTGAAATATGCGCAAGGATCTGAATAAAGTCTGGTGTAGCCGAGATTCATTATGAATGAATCAAATCTCTTGTACCAGCATCGTGGCGCTTGCTTGAGCCCGTAAATAGATTTGATTAGCTTGCAAACCAGATCTTCTTTTTCTTTTTCTTGAAAGCCTCTGGTTGAAGCATATATATTTCTTCCTTCAGATCGCCATGGAGAAAGGCCGTTTTACCGTCGAGTTGCTCAAGATGTAGGTCAAATTTGGCACACATTGACAAGACAACCCTCACTGTTGTAAGTCGAACCACCGATGAGAATATCTCATTGAAGTCGATCCTTCTTTCTGAGCATATCCCTTTACAACCAGTCTTGCACGATATCGCTCTATCTGGTCATCACCATTCCGCTTGATTTTGTACATCCATTTGTTTCCAATAGGTCTCCTTCCTTGTGGTAATGGCACCAACTTCCATGTCTTATTTTTACTGAGGACTTCCATTTCTTCTTGCATTGCTGAATCCATTGACTCGCATCTGAACTCTTCAGTGCTTCTTGGAAAGTCGTTGGCTCTCCATCCTCAGTTCGCAAACAGTATGCAATGTTGCTCTCACTATCATAATCTGAGTAACAAATTGGCTGCTTACGCATTGGTTTGATTGCCATAAGTCAGGTACTTCAGTTTCGACTGGGTCGAGCTCTTCGTGCGCTGGTTCGGCTTCAGAAGAATTATCCTGCTCCAACTTTCTCTTCGCCGGCGTTGGTGTAGTCTTTGTCATGTTGTCATCATGGTCGACTTGCTCTTGGTCGCTATCTTCAAGGAAATTAACATCTCTGCTGATAACAACTTTGTGGTCTGTAAGATCCCACAAGCGATAACCCTTTACTCCTTCAGCGTACCCCAGGAATAGACATCTTCTGGACTTTGGATCCAACTTCGTTGATTCTTGATTGTGGTACATCGCATATGCATGACTTCCAAATATATGGAGGTTTGAATAATCAGCAGGTTTGCCAGTCCACATTTCCATCGGTGTCCTCATCTCTATAGCAGTAGATGGGGCCCGATTCACAACATAACAGGCAGTGCAGACCGCTTCTGCCCAAAACTCCTTGTCTAGGCTTGCAGTTCTCAGCATAGCCCTTGTTCTTTCCAACACGGTCATATTCAGCCGCTCTGCTACCCCATTTTGTTGTGGAGTGTATGCCGTAGTGAACTGTCTTTTAATACCCGCGCCTTTGCAGAATTCATTGAGTTTCTTGCCAGTATGCTCTCCTCCATTATCGGACCGCAGACATTTGATAATCTTACTGGATTCAAGTTCGACCCGCGCTTTGTATGTTTTGAAAGTAGGAAATACATCATCCTTATTCTTGATTGGATAAACCCAGCATCTTCTGGAATAATCGTTTATGAATGATACGAAGTAGTTCGCTCCTCCCAGAGATGTAATCGGTGCTTGCCAAACGTCAGAGTGCAGCAACTCCAGAATTTCTTTACTTCTGAAATTTGACGGGTTGAACTTCAGGCGATGCTGCTTGCTTACAGCAATTCTCACAAAATGGTAGTGACTTGTGAGACAGGGAAGTAGATTCTTCTGGACAAGAATTTTCACGCCTTGCTCAGACATATGACCAAGCTTCTTGTGCCAAGTCATCGAAGACTTCTCGATTGAATTTGTGGTCGCCACAGAAGCTTGCCCTTCTTGCAGAGTTTCCCCCATAAGCTTGTATAAGTTTGCAGCGATCTTTTCTCCATTCATTATTATCTACGCTCCTTGAAAGATTTCCATAACTTTGTTCTCCAGTTTAATTTTGAAGCCAAGATCATCTAACTGCCCCACAGATAATAGGTTTTTCTTCAGACTCTCAACACGCCGCACAGCTTGAATGGTACGGATGGTGCCATCGTACATCTTTAATTTGATCGTACCAATCCCTACGATCTTCAGAGGTTGATCATTACAGCTGTACACGAACCCCCCACAGGTTGGTTTGTACTGATGGAACCATTCCCTTCTTGAGGTCATGTGAAAAGTTGTTGCGGAGTCGAGAAGCCAGCTATCGTCAAATCTTTCCTTTTCTCCGATGGTGGATGCAGCTTCACATACTATAACAAAATCCGTTGTCTGGAGCGTTGGCCACGTTTCCTTGAGCATTGGGGGTTTTGACCCCAACAATCTTTCTCATATGACCCTTCTTGCCACAGTGATAACATTTGATAGCTTTCTTATTTTTAGCAACCAATTTTTTACTCCCACTAGGACCACGTTCTTAATATCTGATCCGCTTTCGGCTCCCACTTGGACCACGTTCTCCAGGTCTTGCCTTCGTCACAGTCAGCGCCTCTGCTTGATGGGCGCAATCACCTTTTTCTCCGTGTTATTGCGCCGACTTTCTTCTTCCAGAACAGCAGCTGCAACGTCATCATAGACAAGTTGCTCTGCAGTTTGGTTGTTGGTTAGACTGATGACGAGATGAGCATAAGAATCTGAACTTGCGAGTAGAAGTTCAGCACGGTCGCTTGACTCTATGTTGCAGTCCAAGTCTTTGAGTTGGCCAAACAAAGTAACCATTTTGTTGATGTGCTCTGTTGCTGAAGAAGATTCATCCATCTTTAGAGCATATAATTTCTTCTTCAAGAAAATCCGGCTATGAAGAGACTTGGCTTGATATAGCTTATCAAGATGATCCCAGATTTCCTTTGCACTAGTCTTCTCCACGACACTTGACAATATATCATCTGCTAATGCGAGATGAATATTGGCAGTAGCCTTTCCATCAATCTTCTTCCATTTGGCATCACTTGTAATTCTTTCAGGCCTGCCAGTGATAGCTTCCAGACAATTTTCCTTGAGCAAAATTGCCTTGACTTTTACCTTCCAAATGGAGTAATTTTTTCTGTTGAATTTCTCAATCTCATGCTTAGTTCCCATTTTTTTTCTCTCTCCCCTAGAAACTTTAATGGATGAATAATAATAAACTCACAAACTTTCTGATGTGGAGGATCCAATATTATTGGCAACCACAGAGCATACGATAAGTAGATATTATAGACACCCAACCAAAGCTCTGATACCACTTGTTGTAAAAAGGACAGTAAAAATAAAAGAGACACCAGGAATTTACGTGGAAAACCCCAAACTCGGGGTGAAAAACCACGGGCAAGGGAAATTTTACTGTGGGTAATATAGAAGTTACAACTCTCTAACGTAAGGAGAAAACTAGCTCTATCTCTCTTACAATAGGAGACTCATCAACTCTTTAAATATTTTTCCTCACAACACTTGTATATATTGAATATAAGAAGAAGTTATTGTTTTCGATGATTTACAATACTTATAGCTAGCCTATTTATAGTTGAAGATTTTAGGCTCGGAGGAATCAGAATTAGCCGCGTAGCTAGACACGTGGACGAACCAGAATCAGCCGCGTAGCTGTATACGTGGGCCAACCAGAATCTGACGTGTAGCTATATTACGTGGACGAATCAGAACGAGCCACTTAGTATAAAATTATTACAACATTTCGTACATTAGAATATAGATAAATACACATATTCAAGATTCATATCATCAATAACAATGTATATTATATCGTATATGTTTATATTGCTTTTATTTAAATGGAGGTCATAAATCTCATGACCAACATTGCACGGGACCTAAGGTCAATTGCTTCGATATTGCGGCATTATGTAGATTGTTCGTATATAGAAACCGACACCATATTAGAAAAAAATAAAATAATGGATATATGTACGTATACATAGTACATATATATATATATATAAAGATATATAAGACAATCATATTAATAAACCCGCGTTATTACAGCTCTATAGAGTATAAATGAATGATTGATTAAATAAGATGACCCACACGAAGGGCTGCTTCTATAAAACATTTGCATTACATGCGGAGGTTGTAACTCCCAATCATTCATCATCACCACTTATATATAAATATTTATTTAATTCGGGTCCCAATGTAAGCAATGCCCAATGGTCACGACCCTCATATTTATCTTTCAGATTCAGATAGATAATATGAATTTCTTGCTCCTTCATGTTTTTTTTTTTTTTTTATATATCAATTATGTCAATTCTTGGACAATAATACTACCACCGGCATTCTTCTACCTAATTACATGATCAAGAATACCCTAAGGCTGAATGTTTTTATTTAATTTTACATCTTTGTAATTATCCAAACAACTCTATATTTTCTACATGCGGCTACTTCAGTGTGGAGTAAATTAAAATATTATTTCAGGTACATTTATGTGTTTTACCATCCAATCTCTACATGTATTATAATAATCTAAGAATTTAAGTGTGGCAAGTCGATGACCGGCAATTTAGGCTTCATGGTCAATAATAGTATTACCATTAGAACTCGTTATATAACATCCTACATTTTATGTACTTTGAGAAAATAAAAATCTTTAATATAATCACGACAAGCTCATAATTTCATATTCCCTTTTGTATTGGTCAAGGATTGATTAGTACAATAGTACTTTCAAATCCTTTAACAATAAAAAATTTAAAACAGTTCGGACATGGCCAAAAAGAATTACATGAGACAAAAGTTAAATTAATACTCTCTCTCTCTCTCTCTCTCTCTCTCTCTCTCCCTTATAAAGAACTATCCCACAAACAACCTCCACAAAGCAAACTCTCCCACTACCTCACTCACTCAACACCACTTCAAATCTTTCAACAAACACACGTTGAAGCTAAACACTTCCTTACAAACTGTAGAGAATTTTTAATACCTTGGTAAGATTCAGACGAAAAGTCACATCCATGGAGAGATTGAACAACTTACAGCCTATTTTCCGGCCGCCTGAGGTACCATCGGAGCCCATGGAGTTTCTCTCTCGTTCTTGGAGCGTTTCGGCCTTCGAAATCTCCAAAACCTTAGCTCCTAAGCAAGAGAAACCTCGGAGTAATGTCGGCCGCATGGCTCAAAACGGCGCCGTTTCCGCCGACGGTATCATACTCGAGGATCTTTCCGGCGAGGCGGATCACGACGGCGGAGCTGTTTCCGGCGACCCTTTTGCCTTCGCTGCTTCGGGGACTTCCCAGCTTGTGATGGAACGTATTATGTCTCAATCTGTGAGTAAAGATCGTAGCTTTAAGTCTTGTTTTTAGCTGTGTTATAAAAATCAAATCTTTTTTCCTTTGTCTGAGCCATCTAGTCTTTTTAACTGATGGACGAACTCATTAACTATGTTTATCGTGTAATAGAAATGCTTTCTTGGAAATTTAACCTATTTAAAAAGCCCACCGTGTTAATTTTTCCAAGAACCGACATAATAGCAGTCTTTCTTTTTCCATCCTATATTATAATCAAATCCCAAACGCATGCCTCTGTGTACAACATTTGTAGCACGACGTATCACCGCGTACTTCAGGGAGGTTGTCTCATAGTAGTGGGCCTCTCATAGGTGGCCAAAGCTGTGAATCTCTCACAGATAGCCCAACTCTTTCACCTTCTGAGATGGACGATCTAAAGGTTAAGACTTCATCTTTGTTGGTTTTTTCTCTGACCATTTTGTTCTGTTCTTGGGCACGATGTTAGAGACACAGCTTTCACTTTAACCAACAGCAACCTCAGAGCTGAGAAATAAATTAATAAAAGATTGATACTTTTCTTGTCTTGTACTTCAAGGTTTCGTGGCACTTTGATCATCGATGTTTTCTTGAATATTTAATATGGTCCTTCAAACAGCTATATTGAGCTACAGCAACATTCTGTTTGATATGAATCAATCGCCATGAATGAATGCCAACGTTCTTTTTCTTGCTATAAACTACCTCGTAATTACGGCAAGAACAGTTGGATTTGCAATGAATGAAGTTCGTCCCCACCGTTTAAGACATGTGTGGCTCACTTTTCTTGATTATTTATGGCGAAGTTATTCGCCGTAATTTAACGCCGACTAATCTGCGCAGAACAATCTCAACAACTATGTCAAGACACAGTACAAGCCGGCGAACGGCGGGCCCACCAACGCCGGCGGAAAGACGGTGGGCAGGTGGCTCAAGGATCGGAGGGAGAAGAAGAAAGAGGAGGCGCGGGCACACAACGCTCAGCTCCACGCTGCGGTCACCGTTGCCGGAGTTGCGTCCGCGGTAGCTGCGATTGCCGCCGCCACGGCCTCCTCCTCCGCCGGAAAGGACGAGGCGGCGGCCAAGACCGACATGGCGGTGGCTTCTGCCGCCACGCTGGTGGCTGCACAGTGCGTCGAGGCGGCGGAGGCTATGGGTGCCGAGCGCGAGCACTTAGCCGCCGTGGTTGGCTCCGCCGTGAACGTCAGATCCGCCGGCGATATCATGACCCTAACCGCCGCCGCAGCTACTGGTAATTTATTCGCCGACCCGCTTTATACATCCCTTTTTTTCTGGGATTTTTTATTTATTTACGAATGATTTTATTGCAGCCTTGCGCGGCGCTGCGGCGCTGAAGGCGAGGACACTAAAAGACGTTTGGAACATCGCCGCCGTGATTCCCGTCGATAAACCTGCCGGAATCAACATAAACGACGGCGGAGGAAGTTCGAACGGCAGTCACAGCGGCGAACTTTTGGTTACAGAAGATAATTTTATTGGGATTTGCAGCAGAGAATTGCTCGCAAGAGGGTGCGAGCTTCTCAAGAAAACTCGAAAAGGTGCAATCTTTATCATCATCGTCATCTCTTAAAATTGCGGGTTAGAAAAAAAAAAAGAAAACCTCAGGTATTCTTCTTACACGATTATGGCGATCGAATTTATTGCAGGCGATCTTCACTGGAAGATGGTGTCAGTTTACATCAACAGAAATGGACAGGTCAGTCCTTTTAATTTTCCCCTTCAATACACAAACAGAAGTGATCCAATGATTCGATGATACAATCTGAACCCATCTCTTTTCACCTTTTTATTACAACCCAAGTGAATCGAAATCTCTGAAATTTTCGCAGGTGACTCTGAAGATGAAAAGCAGACACGTAGCTGGGACAGTCACTAAAAAGAAAAAGAGTAAGATCCCTCTTAAATCTTTACACTTTTAAGTCTCTTTTCTCTTTGAAAGGTTACCATCTTTACATCATCTCATTCCTTCCAATTTCGTGTTTTTTCCTATTACAGATGTGGTTTTAGAGGTGTTGAAAGATATCCCGGCGTGGCCCGGGCGACACTTGCTCGAAGGAGGCGAAGAAAGACGATATTTCGCCTTGAAAACGGTGGCTCGTGGCGTAGTAGAATTCGAATGTAAGAATCAAAGGGAGTACGATGTATGGACTCAAGGTGTTTCAAGGCTGCTCACTTTTGCTGCTGAGAAGAGGAAACACAGAACCTGATGTTTTCTTCTGTAGTGAGTGAGCACTTGAAAAGACTAACAAGAAATAACAAGTGTGTTTATATATATCCTTTTGGGTTTTCTTTTGTGTTATTTTCTTGGCTTGAAACGTTTGTTATAAATGTAAGAAAGTTGGACCAGCCCACAAACAATGGCAGAAGCTTTACAATTCGATATAAGTTGGAGATTCTTAAAACACAATGAAACACTTTTGCATAAGAGTTTTGCATTGTGTAATTCATCTCAGATTTACCTCTTTCTTCCAATTAATATATCCATTTCTCTGAAAGATTTTTTTTCCTTAGTATGGGAAATTATTTGAACGCTACGTTTGGTTATAACATTAGGATGAAGTCCATGATAAAAAATTATAAATTACTTATAAAAAGGCCCAAGATAAATTATCTACGACCCATCTCCCAGTTTATTTATATCGGGCCTTTAGTCTGCCATGCGAGCTTTTGAATTATATCGGGCTGAACAATACCTAACCAAACATTAAATAATACCATCTTATTTATACTAATGGGCTTATCTGGTCTTATCACGGCCTAACACAGCCGAAGTATCTAGACAAATTACTACTTTCTTTTGGATTGTTACCATGAAGTTTTATAGGAATTTTGTTTAAAACTTTGGTCATCGCTAGAAGATAAAATATAAGATTACATATATAAGAGAAGTTGCAGCATTAAATGACTAAGAAGTTATATCTGTACTTTCTCATTACTCAAGAGCTTCTCAGACTATGAAGAATACTTCACCCATATTCCTTCAAAGTGGATCTTAGAAATTCTTATGATATGGTTTGCTGGGAATTCTTGTTTAAATGGCTAGGTTGGTTGAGACTTCCCACTAAATTTATTACCTGGATTAAGGAGTGTGTTCCACAGCCTCCTATTCAGTTTCTTCACGCTCGAATACTAGTAAGTGTACTAGGTCGTGCAAGTAGTAAAACGGACGAAGTCCGAGTACCGATCCACGAAGTCAGTTTGATTAATTCTAAGATAATATTCCTAATTCTAATCTAGACTAAAGGAATTTTAAGTTTTATAATTGATAAAGGAGATAAAAAAACGCAAATAATAAAATAGACGCAAATGAGGATAGAGAAATTGATGACGACGTGAACATGCTGGGCATTCCTACGTCTTCATGTAATCTAATTTATCTAATCAATATGAATCATAGTCAAGGTAGAATTTCTTCACATACATGCTACTCGTTTGTCCCGCAATAGCAACCCTACGTAGAGAACCAATCAACTATATGTCTATATGACTGTAGTTCCTATACGTGCATTCGATCTTTATGAAATTCCCCGAGTTTAGGCGCTTTCGCCGCCTAAGGTCTCGGAGACCACACATACAAAACCGCATTCCATCTCTGGTCGGTTTTACGTAGTGATATTCAATGTTTTGTTCTAATCGGTCTAATCACTTAGTCCGTCTCATTAACTAATCAATAATCATACGCATGGAGGGCAATCACACGTACACATATGAAGCACAAACAAAGAATACATAACTCAAATCATATGAATAAGTAAAATGATAACTGCATTAATCGTAGTCATAATCCGGCCTCACACGGCCTCAATCACAAAAGGAATTAATCTAGCATATTATACAAAAATGACAACGAATGAAAGAAAGCAGCTACAATGACATCCGGTATGGGACGGGATGTTGCAGGTGGTATCAGAACACGACCTCTCGTAGTACAGTGCTGGTTCGGGGACGAACCAGGCGGAAGCTGGTGGGCATATGACGTCCGGGGCCGATGAGGGCAGGGAGTGATCGCCGATGCTAGAGAGGTGCATGGACAAGGAGCGGCTCCTGGCAGGCTTCTAGGCGAAGGGGTACATGAATGAACTGATCCCACACCCGAATGAGAGGGGATCCTGAGACTGACAATGTATGGGTGTGTCAGGATAAGCATCGTATAAGAGAATTGATAGTACTACTCATATCACCAAGGTTGACCTACCTTTTTGGGAGTCAATCTATAGAAACTCCAAAGTTAAGCGTGCTTGACTTGGGGCAATCTAGGGATGGGTTACCCCCTTGGAAAGTTTCTCAGGGTGCGTGTGAGCGAGTGCAGGAAGCACGCTGAAAGGTTAAATGGTGATACAGTGCGGCCAGATTATCAGTAAGAGTATGGTGGGCCCAACCCCACTAGTCTCGGTAGGAATCGATGCTACAGTGACACCCGGTATGGGACGTGATGTTGCATTATCAGTTTCAGTCAATGGACAAATGGGACAATCCTTCAAAGGTGGCAGAGGTTTGAGACAGGGAGATCCCATGTCTCCTCTGTTTTTCGTTTTAATGATGGAATTCTTATCAAGGAGGCTACTCAAGGCCGCAATGACACCTAAAAATTTAGATATCATCCCCTCTGCAAAGATAAAAACTGGTCAACCTCTGTTTCGCAGACAACCTCATCATCTGTTGTAAAAGAACTATTGGCTCCATCCAGACAATAAAAGAGGCTATGGATCACTTTGATGCTGCCATGGGCTTACATGCAAATCCAGCCAAATCAAGCTTGTTTTGTGCTATTTTATCTAATTCAGTGAGAGAGGTGATCGTGGCTATCACTGGTTTTCAAGAAGGGATGTTCCCTATGAAATATCTTGGGGTTCCATTATCTCTTACTGAATGGTCTAAGTTTACCTGTGTTGGGAATTCGGCTATCTTTGATTCTTCTCAGATATAGATTGTATTGAACGTTTGTGTATGTAATTTAACGAACGAATTCAGATTGAAAACTTCATAAATAAAACAGGAAATGACACAACGATATACGTGTTTCGGTTCAATAGAACCTACGTCCACAGGGCCTCAAAAGGTGATTTCTTTATTACTTTTCGGGTGATTACAGTAGACAGGAATGAGATCTATAGATTTCGTGCTTACAACTTCTTGAGATGATAGCTCTGTAAGAAGTTACACACACACTTAAAACTCATAACTCTAACTGGTGAAGAACAGAACTTTCGTATAGCTTCAGTTTTCTAGCCACGTTCTATTGTGGGAAAAGAAACTGCCTTTCATAATCCAACTTACAGACTTGCTGTTGGCAATAACATCTTTTTCACTTGTGAATTAACCAAAGCAGATTTAGCACTTTCTGTATTGCTCACACGCTTTTACCAGCATAGACAAACTTGAGAAGAAGCTTTTCATTTCAGCTGTAGGTGATGCCTTCACTGTCCAGCCTTGCATGTGTATTTGCTTAGCACCCACAAATCCCCGCCTTAAGTAAATCAACACATGTATACTTCAACTCGAATTTTCTAGCATTCTTAATCAGTTTCTGCTGATCAAAATCAAGCTAGTAGACATATTATACAGATGCACAATCATCGATATTTCAGTGCTTTAGCTCACCATGAAACTATCTAAAATCATCATTTTCCAACCCAACCAACACTCTCAAGTGTTTATACAGAAAATAGCTTCCAGACAAATTTTAAACTTCTTACCCGGAAGCGGTTTATTAATCATATCAGTGGGATTCTCTTCGGTCTTGATCTTTGTTAAGTATCGTGAATCAAAGAATTCAGATTAAATAGTTTTGGTGATTTTCAAACTTGACTGAGTATACCGGTTAAACAAAGACTCAAGACCGAATACCAGTCAGCAGTTTAAAAGCACGCCAGATACCGGACAAGATAAAGTGCCAAGACCGGAGTACAACTACCGGAACTGACGAAGTGTCAAGACCGAAGTACAGAAACCGGACCTGCCACGTATACAAAGATTCAAATTATTTAAGGCGGGATGTTGAAGACTTTTGCTAAAGCATTTAATGCAAGACTGCCAGGAGGAGCCAAGTTGAAGTCAAGTTAAGCTTAAAAAGAAAAAGGCAATTGGCACAGTGCGAACTGTTTTGAAGACCGGACAATACCCGTTTTTTGGTAAAATGCATTTAATGCATGGTCCGATACAAGGAGCTATCTCACAATGGATCCATTCATCAAGGCCAACTATAAAAAGAAGAGAGGCATGATGAAGAAAGTACTTCACCAATTTTCAAGCAAAATCGAGCATAAGAGTATTACGACGTTGAGCGATTGAGAAGATCGTTGTAGGTGTTGTCCTCACTGTACTTAGACCGGTGATCGGCTAGTAAGCGAGTTGTTTTTCGACGGACTGTAAAAGTTGTTGAGGTAGGTGGATTGTATTTTACGACTGCCTAGGTGATTCACTAGATACGGCTGAGGGCAGCTGGGTAGGTTGTACAGTGAGTGTGTAACTGAAGTCTAATGAACCTTCCTTGTGGGGAAGAAGGGGAGACGTAGGTGATTTAACTCCGAACTTCCAGAAACAAACCGGTGTTCGCTTTACACACATACGCTAACACATCACACTCATTATCGGTCTGATTCAAAACCGACCGACTTGCTTCCGCACAACTCACACTTAGAAAAATATCGAGTACCGGTATTAGCCATAATTGGTTAAATACCAGAAAAGAGACAAACGTTTATTCACCCCCTCTAAGTGGTATCAGAGCGGGTTTCTTGATATTTTTCACACTAACCATGACTTTATCAGACCAGATTATTATGTTCAGCAGGGAAAACTTATTTGAATGGAAGATAAGGTTAATGACCCATCTCTACGCACAAGATGACGAGATGGTTGATGTGTTAGAAAGCGGAGCGTTCGTGTTCAACAAAGTAAATGAACGACACACTGTGCATCCTAACGAACCACAAGAAGTACCCAAGGAAAGACACGAGCTGTCAATGCAAGAAAGAAGGAAGGGAAACCTCGATAATATTGCCAAAAATATCATATTCAAGACCCTGGACTTAGAAGTATTCGGGCGGGTCATGACGAGCAAGACTGCGAAAGAAATATGGAACACGTTATGTCAACTTGGGGAAAATCAAGAAGTTTATAAGTTCGAGGCTCAACCAGTAAAGTCACTGGGAGGAGCAGAATCCCCCAAAGCTACACAGGGTAAGCAAGTGAACTAAATAAAGATACTGACTCTTGCCTTAACAGTGACAGGACCGAACGCGATATCAAAGACGACTCCAAAAAGAAGGCTAACCGGTCCAAAGACGGAAAGAGGACACAAGCTCCCACGACCAAAAAGAACTCCCACGAATGGGATGATATAGACTCTGAAGAGAGTCCAGCTCTGAAGACGAGCTGAGCAGACATGAAAGCAAGAAAGAGCTTGTCTGTATGGTGGGAGATCAAACAGATCCAGAAGATAAGTTCACTTATGAAGAAGTCCTGGATGCTCTTCAGAACATGGCTGATGAGTACTGGAAACTAAACGAGAAGTTGAAGGTGGCAGAAAAGGGAAAGGCACCAGCACAAGAAGATACCGGACCTCTTTTTGAGAGAATCATTCAACTAGAGGAAGAAAACCTCAGACTGAGGGAGGCAACTGAAAAGAATGCCTCAGAAAATCAGAGGTTGTCTGCCTTGGTCCAGTCATGGACTAAGTCAACCGAAACATTCCGGTGTATTCAAGAATCATTAAGGGATGCTGACTACCGGACCGGGCTTGGGTACAACGAACAAGAAAACATCGATGAGGCGACGACGTCCTATCAACCGACTATCTCAGGGTAATCAATTTTGTTCGTCCTACAGGCTATAATACAGTTTCCGGTTCTCCTATGGACATGTCTAAGGAAACCGGAGTGGAATATAACTTCAATCCCTCGATTTCCCACATAAGTACAGTACCTCAGACAGTGAGGGGGAATAATGTGAATAACGTTTCGCAAAAGGGAAAATCTCAACAAAGGAGAAGTACTGGTATATATGACAACCCACAAAAGGGAAAATCTGAACAACCAAGGGGGAATACCAGTGCGAACAACGACACACAAAAGGAAAGACCTCTACAATCAAAGGGATATACAAGAGCGAGCATCAATCCAAGAAAAGGAAGACCTCAACAACCGAGGGGGAATGCTCACAATCCAATACCGAAAACACAAGGTCACAGAAGACCTACATATCGGTCTCAAAATAGGAACAATAAATATAGATATCTTATTGATCCTGTAACTGGACGACATGTTAGGATAAACCAAGTCTGGTTACCAAAGAATCTAATCCCTAACCGGACCCAAAACAACATGGGTACCAAAGACTTTGTCTGTTTTTGCAGGAATACTTGCAGGAGCTCAACCAGTCCTGCTAAATTCTAGACAGCAGATGCTGTCGGTACATGATCGGGAGGGGAGAAGAACTCTCACTAGTATCAAGTCATGTGCCACGGGAATCATTACCTTTGGGGTTAGCTACCAAGGTAAAACTATAAAATAAAAAGATACTCTTAGACCGTCTCACTAAAAACTGAGGCACAACTATGCTAACCGGACGAGGAACTGACAATACCGACACTCTAAACTGGTATAAGCAAGTCCTTACATTTCAATGAGTTTGGTCACCAATGAGTTCAAAAGTTGACTATGATACAAAAAGATTGGATCACCTAAAATCCTAAATGTTCCCATAGATGAAAGGAGTAATCTAGTCTTTGCTCTAACTTCATCAACTTCCCTAATAGTAAGCTTAAAGGGACACTAGGCGGAAACTGAACTTCAAAATTTTGCACTAACACTATAACTTGAGGGCCATGGTGCACGCCATGAGTCACATATTGCATACCAGGAAATAGTGCAGGTAAGGAAGGATACCGGACGACTGAAGGAACAAAACTGATCAAACCCCAAGTAACATTAGTCAGTCAAGGAACCAGCTGAAGAAGCTTCCTTCTAAGAAGTCCGAGCAATGAAGGGATCAACCGGTTTCAATTGCATGATGAAACATCTATCCAGAGGAAACCGACACGATGTATCTTAAAGCAACTCACACTAGAGGAGTCAACTAAAGGGGAACGTTTCACGATGGAATTGGGCCAGACGAAGAGCTCCAGATAAGTAGTTCAAAAAAGCTCCAGATGGAGGTACAATCTGAGGGGGAATTCATCAAAAGAAACAGAACTGAGCTCAACAATCTTAGGGAATTCATCAGAGATTTCAGTGCGAAATAAGGATAAGATGCTAGCCAACATATTTGTTCATGTTGCTGTCTCAAACTCTCAAGGACCAAGGCATTAGAGAATAACTTGGATGAAAGCCAAGCAAGAACTGAACCAGTTTGTGCACTGCCAAGTTTTGGAAACCAATTCCAATAGCGGATCAAATGGTGACCGACAAAGAACAGATGGAAGGAATCGACTAAGAAACCTTCGCACCAGTCGCAAGAATTAAGGTCATCCAGTTCAAACATAGCACACGATGGATGCAGGCAAGCCTAACTGGCCACAACAACTGAAGCCAAACCCAGTCTGGCGGGAAACTGCTGCCCTTACAATGAAGAAATAATGTCAGTCAAAGGACTGAAGCATTAAGGAAGCTGATACACCTATGTTCCGAGAAAATACAAGTGGAAACTGTCATCATCCAGAATTAGGTATTCCAGTCTGACCAAAACCGAAACCGAGATGACACACGGATGACCAGAAGAAAATCAATCTAATCGGAGAATCTGATGGATCAGCAAGCAGATGCTCAGAAGACCAGAATTTGGAAATGGTAATTGGAGAGCATATCTTATTTCATGGCGATCGTCTACAAGCCTAAGTTCTGGCAAAACCTACAGATCGGGTTTTGAACATCTCAGCAGAAGCCACTCTCAAGAATCCAATGCATTGGACGACACGCGATGACAGGATGAACATTCAGCACCAATCTAGGAGCAATGGAGTGGAAGAATCAAAATCACCAAAGACCGGTACCTCATTCAAAGAAGACCAGAAATTGTGCGATCAAGAAGGAGAGACTGGGTGACAACTTGACAAACCAACAAGCGACAGACATCTACAGCAAACCGCTCCTCAAAGCTAAGTTTATCCTCCTTCTAAGTGCTTTTAGGACTTGTTAATTTACCTTAAAGGTCCTAGCTTGAAGTCAGGGGGAACGAAGTTATATCAAAATTCGTTGATATAATAAATTGCCTAGACATTACGAAGATCAGTGCATATGGATGATTTGAGTGCAAAGCCACTCTGTTTAAAACGGTCATTTCTTCATAGTCCCGGCCTATACACTTATCCCAGCCGGTTTCATCTAAAATCGGCATGAGTCAGTATACACTGAGAAATATAAACATATAAGTCCCATATTGTTTAAAACAGAGCTATACAAGTCTGATACCGGGTTCCTTCTGAAACCGGCACTATACTTTAAACCAGTGGATATACACATAATCCTCACTGGCCGGGTAAAGACCGAACTTTCTCAATTTCTGCACTTCATCGATGCATACATTATATGTCTTGGTACAACTGGCTTCGAGATTGCAGGTTATCTGAGTGCGTGAATAGTCTTGTCACCAACGAATCTTTGCCACCGGACAAGACATAAAGCTTCGACGCACTGAAGGGAAGCGATAAGGATGATCTGGACTACTGTACACCCGTGACACAACACGACGGAAATTTCTCCAGTATTTAAAGACCTCGCCCCTTTCCTTCAAAATTCATCAACTCGCAACCAACTAAGTTCACAATGCCTAAATTTCCAAAACACCCATCACCCTTAGTCAGGATAAGCCTCACAACCAGAAAAAGCCTAACTAGTCCAAATTCGGTTTTCCTATCGAACCAACTCAAAGCGATATTGACACCATATTGGATGCAAACCGACCCATCAGGGTATCAAAAATATTCCTTGGTGGTCCAACAAAGACGTAAAGACACTGTTTCAGACCAGCAAGCTTTCTAAAGCAGGTCCGTCGGCACAGAAGGCTAGCACCGGAAAGCTGCGGAGTGGGCAAGCTGAAAGTGACAAACCCATGGACCACAGAGGATGGCACTAGCCGAAAAGATGATGCCACGGACAGGGCAGGCCATCAGGGCACTACAAGGATGTAGGACCCGAGACTCGCAAGCTAGGTCGGCCAATAAATTTCGTTTATGGTTAGAATGATTTCATGTGAAAGGCGTATATGTCATACGGTTATGGGATCTTACGAATTTCATGCCCGTGATTTTTATGAGAATTAAGTGAAATTATGTGACATTAATTATGTGTTTGCAATGACTCCCAACAAGGAGGAAATTCTCGAGAATGGTATATAGAAATGCGGACTAGGATTTTATTAGACCATGAAGCATCGAATTTGGGCTAGGAAGTCACTTTGGACGATGAATCTATTATGATGGGAATTATCAAGTGGGCTAAAAGTAGAATTAGGCCCAATCCATAAAGAGAGACCAACTTGGGGGACAAACACCCCTAAAACAAGGAAAACCCACGCCAACTCTAAACTTCACCCTCAAAACCTATGAAAATATCTTATCAAACAAACCCAAAAACTCCATAACCACACCCAAGAACCCACGAAAACGAAAGAAGAAGCAAGGAAGAGGTCGAAGGGAGCTTCAAACGACACCCTCAAGCCACTTAAGATTTAAGTAAGTAAATGAAATTATCATTTTTCGCCATTATGATTTTATTACTAGAGTTAAACATGTTTAGGACTAGGAGATTTAGGAGACGAGGTGTATTGTAGACGGCAAAAGCCCTAACCTTGGACGATAATCCATAGCTAAAGATTCCTTCGAGCTTAGTTAAGTGTTGGGTAGAATAAGCTAAGAATCTAGTTTCGATGGGATGAAGATGGGAGTTTATGATACATGTCGAAATTCATGTTGAATTTCATGTCGACATTTTCTGTTTCAAATGTCGAAATACAATGTCGAGATGTTAAGGTAAATATCGAAATGATAGATAGGATGTCGAGTTAACATATCGAGATTTACCTCAATAACCATGCCGAGATTATTATTCGAATGAATAGAATATCGACATAAAAGGAATAAAAATGTCGAGATAAATGTCGATATTAAAGTCGAGATTAATGTCGAGCGAAATTGAGCACAAAATGTCGAGTCCTTTTATTTGGATAAAATGTCGAGTTCAAAGAAATTGATATAAATGTCGAAATGAATGTCGAAGGATAGAATGTCGAAATAGAGGACAATGTCGAGAGCTAATGAAAAATGTCGAGATCTTCAAATGTCGAGAAGGTACAAATTTTCGAAATTGAGACTGATTTCGTGAAAATGTCGAAGTAAATGTCGAGGTAGATGTCGAGACCGATGTCGAGCTGAGCAAAAAGTCGTTTGAAGAATGTCAAGGAAAAATGTCGACAATGATGTCGAGATTAACGTTGAGTTCATGTCGACATTTTCAGTTCAAAATGTCGAAATACAATGTTGATAGATCAAGGTAAATATCGAAAGGATAGATATAATGTCGAGTAAGATGTCGAGATGCAAGGTGAAATGTCGAAGCTAGGAAAAATGTCGAGATCATTACATACAATATATATGTCGAAATCCTTGTGATAATATCGAGGTGAAGTTCGAAGATTTATTCATTGTATCGACATTTAAATATAAGAAATGTCGAGAATCATGCTAAAATTTATGTCGACATTTTGTTTAATGTCGAAGTACATGGCATGATTGTGTGTTTATTTAAACCCGAGATTTAACTTAACCTACAACTCGAGATCTACTGTTAATCCGTGTCGAGACCCCTATGTATTATATAAATATCGAACCCTATGCAACTTGGCGAACCCAGGTATTTTGCGAATTAAATAGGGCAATGACTTAGACTTCGCGAAAAACACTTCGCAATTTTGGAACTTCACGGGGCATGTGAGAGTGTGCGAATCCGACTAGAATTACCAAAAATATGTTCCTAACTTAGAAATTAGCATATTTAAGCCATTAAATAAAATAGTGCACTGACACCAATATTTCATGCCTAAGGTCGAGACTTAGGAACACTTACGGGTCAGGTGACTGCTAGCTACGGACGCCAGGTAAGTAGAAACTACGACACGTAACCTGCCTGCGTCCAATTATGTGAATTACATGCTCGTGAATTTTGTATGAAATGTGTACGTATGATACGATTAAATTATGTGCATGATGGCATGATTAGAATATGTACATGAGCATGGCATGAGCATTTGCACGCATGCGTAGTGTATAAGACGCGAGGTATGAGCGTGCGTAAGATCGCCAGTGTGCGATGTATACTCGCCGATATTGGCGTCTGTGTCGACTCGAATGAAGAGTCACGGCTTCCCCTATGCAGCCAGTA
Source organism: Craterostigma plantagineum (assembly GCA_027422505.1). NCBI lineage: Eukaryota > Viridiplantae > Streptophyta > Magnoliopsida > Lamiales > Linderniaceae > Craterostigma > Craterostigma plantagineum. The sequence continues at coordinate 495,624 of JAPQWV010000064.1, read as the reverse complement.
AGGCGAATGAAGCTATAAGGCCTGTATAAGAGGCTGGGGAAAATACCCCGTATGCGGGAGATGCAACCTGGAGGATGCGGCCCGGGGCACACGCTGAGCAAGGAAAGATTCCTTCGGGTGACCTTCTAGCGTGTAAAGCACCACCCGGAGGGAAGATTCCTTCGGGTGACCTCCGTGGTTAGTGGCCTCGGTGTTGGCTACCAGTGAGAAGCGCTCGCGTGGAGGCCGCACTGAGTAAGGGAAGATTCCTTCGGGTGACCTTCTAAGTGTGTGAACCTCCACACTTGAGATCTCTAAGGATGGCGCATAGTGGGACTGAAAGCCGAGGGCCCGTATGAAGTAAGAGTATGAGAAAAAGAGTACGAGTATAAAAAAAAGAGAGTATGAGCGTTAGAAAACGACGGCGTGGATTGTCGTTCGTTAGGACACGTGCATACATGCATAATTTCTGCTTACTGAGCCTCGGTGGCTCATTGTTCATGTTACGTGTTGTAGGTACCGACGATCACGGTACGTGATCCGGCTTTTATGCGAGGCCGTTCTTTTGAAGCTATCCGGCTGCTTTTGAGGTGGAGTGTGTGTATGGATGACGACCTATGAAGGCCGGGCGCATAGGAAGCTTTTGCTGCACACACACACACACTTGTCTTCTGTATAGACATGACTACGATGAATTGTAGAACGATTTGCGAACATTCTTTTGACATGTGTATAAGACTTCCGCTCGTAGTTTTAAAAGGAAAAATTTTATTCGCATTTTTACGCTTTTATCCGATAATAAAGCATTAGATACTTAGGATTAGAACGGAATACGAGGGCGGGACGTCGGGTCCTGACAGGGACCCAAAGGAGACGATGGCGCCCGACCCGTGTCTTGGTGGACATCGACAAGTCTGAGGACCCACCAAGACACAGCACGTTAGTCGAGCGATTGAGAAGCCATGGAGGATGTTCCCGCTCCTACCAGTTTCTTGGTGGAGAAAAGGCTGAGAACCCACCAAGAAACGGAAGCAGAAGAGCGGTTGCCGGCAAATTGAATGACATGCCAGACGGCATCCCTCTTCTCCTATCAGATTCGTTGTGCTTTCCAAGAAGGAAACAAGCGAATGATCTCCTCGTCGCAACATCTGATTCCCCAAAGAAACCCTCGACAAGGCGTGGGTTCAGGGGATACCGTAGCTCTGCAGGACATAAGCTGCCAAGACGGACCGGGTCAGAAGAAGATTTCTTCAGACCTTTAAGAGTTTCGTCGAAGCTGAGCAAGAGAAGTCACAGAGCTATGACGAAGCCTTAGGCTACCTTCCCACACTTGACAAGTGATTGTCAAAAAGGGGGAAGAATAGTGCTGCTAGTTGAGGCGAAAGAGCAGCACTAACGAAGCAGAAGGCAGAGACCGGACGTACCAGACGGACCGAATAACAGCCAACAACCGGAAGATCGAAGAACTGGCAAAGTCTAAGTAATAGACAGGCCAACAATGGTTGTAATATAAGAGTACTGCCAGTCCAGGAGAAAAGGCAGATGACAGTACTAAGGCAAAGCAGAAGGCAGACCGGGACGCACCAGATAGACCGGACGATGCCATCAACCGAAAGATCGAAGAATTGTGCCATATCTAAGACATAGATAGGCTAACAACGGTTGTAATAGATTGGTGGTTTATGTATCTGTTGGGACTATTTTATTGTATTCAATTAATGTAGTTATCTTAGTCTTGCTTTGATATTAAGTAGCCTTGGGCTTAATTGTAATTAGTCATATTGTAGGGCTAAATATACCAACATGGTTGGTATATATAGTGACTCCAAAGCTTGCTTTAGAGTGATCACTTCGTTTGTAGTAAATTCATTTTCGAAATTGTGCTAACTTGGAGAGAACGAAACTTGCTTAACAAGGAATAGTTACCACGAGGCTTCGACGATAAATTCCGAAAGGTAATTCTTAATCCGTTTTTCTTTTTCTCGAATTCACTACGTGATTTGATCCGTGTTGGATAGAAAAGGACGTAACAATATCAAATCTCCTTGATATAATAAATACCTTTCTGCTTCGTTGAGTTTTGACAATCACCAAAAAGGGGGAAATTGTAAGTATCGTGAATCAAAAAATTCAGATTAAACAGTTTTGGTGATTGTCCAAACTTGACTGAGTATACCGGTTAAAAAAAGACTCAAGACCGGATACCAGTCAGCAGCTTAAAAGCACGTCAGATACCGGACCAGATAAAGTGCCAAGACCGGAGTACAACTACCGGAACTGACGAAGTATCAAGACCGAAGTACAGAAACCGGACCTGCCACGTGTACAAGATTCAAAATTATTTAAGGCGGGATGTTGAAGACTTTTGCTAAAGCATTTAATGCAAGGCTGCCAGGAGGAGCCAAATTGAAGTCAAGTTAAGCTTAAAAAGGAAAAGGCAATTGGCACAGTGCGAACTGTTTTGAAGACAGGACAATACCCGTTTTTGGTAAAATGCATTTAATGCATGGTCCGATACAAGGAGCTATCTCACAACGGCTCCATTCATCAAGGCTAACTATAAAAAGAAGAGAGGCATGATGAAGAAAGTACTTCACCAATTTTCAAGCAAAATCGAGCATAAGAGTATTACGACGTTGAGCGATTGAGAAGATCGTTGTAGGTGTTGTCCTCACAATACTTAGACCGGTGATCGGCTAGTAAGTGAGTTGTTTTTCGACGGACTCTAAAAAGCTGTTGAAGTAGGTGGATTGTATTTTACGACTGCCTAGGTGATTCACTAGATAAGGCTGAGGGCAGCTGGGTAGGTTGTACAGTGAGTGTATAACTGAAGTCTAGTGAACCTTCCTTGTGGGGAAGAAGGGGAGACGTAGGAGATTTAACTCCGAACTTCCAGAAACAAACCGGTGTTCGCTTTACACACATACGCTAACACATCACACTCATTATCGGTCTTGATTCAAAACCGACCGACTTCCTTCCGCACAACTCACACTTAGAAAAATATCGAGTACCGGTATTAGCCATAACCGGTTAAATACCAGAAAAAGACAAGCGTTTTTTCACCCCCTCTAAACGCGTAAACCGATCCTAACAATCATCTTCACTAAAACAGTCCCCTTTCCGATGATGTCTCGAATAAAATGAAGCTTAATGTCAACGTGCTTGGTTCTCTCATGGAAGACATTATTTTTAGACAGCAATATAGCACCTTGATTGTCGCAGAAAACATCTATCATACTCTGCTCAGCCTCAATTCATTTACCAGTCCCTTAAGCCAAATCGCTTCTTTATTTGCGTCTCTTAGAGCAATATACTCAGCTTCTGTTGTTGATAAAGCCACAATCTTCTGTAAACTCGCCTTCCAACTTATTGCAGTACCGAAAGAAGTGAAGACGTACCCCGTAAGAGACTTTTTGGAATCGAGACAGTCGGCAAAGTCCGAATCAACAAAACCTTCAATAGCTGGTTCTTTTTTCTGCCCTAAACCGAAAATCAGACCTCTGCTCACAGAAACTTTAACATACTTAGTATCCATTTCAATGCATTCAATGTTCCCTGCGTGGTTTAGCCATAAACTTACTCACGAGACTGATAGAATAAGCCAAATCCGGCCGAGTGCACACCATAGCATACATGAGCGATCCCACCGCATTTTCATATGGTATCTGATCTATATACTTCTGTTCATCTTCAGATAATTCTTCAGAACTCGAAGCTAACTTGAAATGGGGAGCTATAGGTGTGGTTACTGTCTTAGCGTTACTCATTTCAAAATGGTTCAGCAACTTCATTAGATAATCTGTCTGAGATAAACTTAATGTACCAGCAGCTTGGTTTCTACTTATTTGCATTCCAAGAATCTTACTTGCAGCCCCAAGGTTCTTCTTTCAAACTCAGAGTTAAGAAGAGACTTAACTCTACTGATTTCACCTCTGGTTTTGCATGCAATCAGTATATCATCAACGTATAGAAGCAAGAACATGAGCTGCTCTTTTGAGTATTCTCTGAAGTAGATACAAGAATCATGATTACTTCGAGTGAATCCATTCTTTATCATGAACTGATCGAATCTCTTATTCCACTGCCGCGGAGATTGCTTAAGACCATATAGTGACTTCAAAGCACACATGATCCTTCTTTTCTTGAACCTCAAGACCTTGCGGTTGTAACATAAAAATCTGTTCTTCAAGTTCGCCGTAGAGAAAAACCGTTTTAATGTCCATTTGCTCTAATTCAAGATCATGTTTGGCCCCGAGAGATAGTATGAGCCTAATAGTTCTGTGCTTAACCACATAAGCGAAAATTTCATTGTAATCTACTCATTCACGTTGAGTAAAACCTCTTGCTAAAAGCCTCGCCTTGAACCGAACGAATTTTCTTTACCAGCTTCATGTTCCGTTTATCAATCCATTTGCAGCTTATGATCCGTTGATTCTCAGGCTTCTTGACAAGTTCCCAGGTCTCATTCTTCAATAAGGACTTCATTTCATCCTCCATGGCCTCTCTCCATTTCAGACATTCCATTCCATTTACTGCTTCAGCAACTGAGGTTGGTTCATATGCATCTACTTCTTCAGCTACAGCCATTGCATAGCCTATGTAATCTGCAAAACCATATCTTTCAGGTGGCCTGGTGTTTCTCCTTTCCCTATCCCTGCCTAGCAAGTAGCCGGAGAGTTCATCGTCTGAATTTTCAGCACCACTTGGAGAGGCCATATCAGAATATTCAGCACCAGTTTCAGACATCTGTTGAGTTTCTGTAATTTCAGGTTCACATGTAGCTCTTGTATTCGTCTGCTCCACCCAAGATAATATCCATATGAATTTCCATAATCTATATTCATGCCTTCATCAATTCCTAAGGTTGCAGAATCAAAGTTACTTCCAGCCATGATATTTTCATTGAAAACAACATCATGACTTAATATGCACATTTTCCTTCCTTTTTCCAAACACCACAGCTTATAGCCCTTAACTCCATCTGGATATCCTATAAAGATGCATTTGACAGCTCTAGGCTCGAGTTTTCCCTGTTTCAGATGTGCCTAAGCCATACAACCAAAGATCTTCAAGTGTTTCAGACTTGGTTTAGCCCCTGTCCACATCTCTTATGGTGTTTTCATTTTTATGGCTGATGAAGGGCACATGTTAACAAGATATGCAGCAGTCGTCACAGCATCAGCCCAGAAAACTTTAGGAAGCTTAGCACAAAACAGCATGCACCGAGTTCGTTCCAGCAGAATTCGATTAAAGCGCTCCGCAAGACCATTCTGTTGAGGTGAGTTTGGGACTGTCTTATGCCTTGTAATTCCCTCTTTGTTGCAGTAGATGTCGGATTCTTTTGAACGAAACTCTAATCCATTATCAGTCCTGAGTGTTTTCAGTTTCTTCCCGGCTTGAGTTTCGACAAGACTCTTCCAGGTTCTAAACCTTTCAAACGCCTCAGATTTTGATTTCAAGATCAGCACCCAAACTTTTCTGCTGTAATCATCAATGATTGACATGAAATATCTTCCTCCCGCGTGCAATTCCACATTCGATGGACCCCAGAGATCAGAGTGTACATACTCTACAGGAACTTTAGAGATATGTTTACTCGAACCAAACTTAACACGATGAGATTTACCAAGAACGCGAACCTCACAGAAATCTAATTCTTGCAGTTTTTCTCCTTCGAACAGTCCCTGTTCGACAGCTCTTGAAGTCCCTTTTTGCTAACGTGTCCTAGTTTTTGTGCCATAACTCAGACTTACATACACGCCTGCTAACTTACGATGCAGATCCTACGACTGTGATGTCCTCAAGAATGTAAATACCATTGCTTTCGTATCCTCTCATAACCAGCAAAGATCCCTTGTTTTCCTGCTTCTGTCTTCGTTGTAAACCCGTGATCATCCAAGGTTCCAACATAAACTAGATTCCCATTCATCTCATGCACGAACCTTACATTTTTCAGAATTTTCTCACAGCCATTATGAAGCCTCAGACGTACAGAATCTGTTCCAAGAACCTTACAAGGCGCGTCATTTCCAAGTAAAATTGTCCCTCCATTTTATCTCTTGAAAATCCTTATACCATTGTTTGTTGCATGTGATATGGAATGTGCAGCCTGAGTCGGGGATCCATTCTTTCCCAGCGTCACGATTTCACTGTTAAAACCTCCGCCGACTCATAACCATCAGAGACGATAGAAGCCTCAGAAACTGCTTGAGTTTTCTTGTTGTGCCTTTGATCCTTGTGGACATTATCTTCGTATATGACCTTCTTCATGGCAGTGATAGCATTTAATTCGGAATTAAGACTTGGACTTTGACCTATCCATTTTCTTCACTTTCTTGCCCACTCTTGTCACAGATCTCCCTCTCACGCTTAGGCTCTCGTTTACAGCATGGTGTTGAAACTCTATTCTTTGATTTATCTGTCTTGAACTCAGAGCAGATTGAACATCATTCAGAGTAAGATCTTCTCTTCCATAGAGTAGTGCTTCTTTGAAGTTAGAATAGCTCCTTGGCAAAGTATTAACAGCATAAGTGCTTCATCTCCGTTGAAGATATAAATGTGCCTAAGAGGGGGGGTGAATTAGGCCTATAGAAATTTTTGCTTCTTTTCACAAATACTAAGTGTGGTGACTTAGATATGCCTACTGATGTTTGTGACGAGTATGCCTGATATATCCTAGTAACGCCGGATGTGCGTCGGGTCTGTCTCGCAGCGATAAAGAAATAACTGAAAAGTAAATGCGAGATATGATTTTTATAGAGGTTATATCCCCAACTGGGGTTTACTCCTCTCCTTGGGATTTGCTTCCCAAGAGTTTAACTCACTATAATGCACCGTAGCTGGATACGAAACTGATTGGTTAGCCCAATACACAACCGAAACAAGTCAAACACTAGCTACAACTAGGTTACCACACGCCGAGTTTCGTTCCTCGGAATCTCCTTGATCCCGACAGACACAGCTCGCTACCGAAGGGCCCCCGGACTTGTCCTTCCCTTCACGTGTGCGTAAACCTTGCCTCCTTGGTATTGCTCACGTCCGAAGACAACACGTCCATAGACAGAATATATGGCAGGTTATGATGTAATATCGGATAAATCACTCGATCAGTGATGGATATGCCGGTTAATGCTCAGGTGGGCAGAAAGCTATCACAAGTGGAAGGCTCAGGATCTTAGTATCTTTCTGCTCAATTATCTCTCGTCGCTTATATTCGTAGGTTCGCAAAATCTGAGTAGTTTCGAAAATCTGAAGTGTGGCTCATATATAACCCTCTTCAATCAACACTTCACATGGAAAATCATATCATACAATAATCACCAAATCAAGCATAACTTCCATGCAATTTTCGAGTCAATCATACCATATAAATCATGCTTTTTAACAAATCATCACAACGGTCATATAGCACATTAAAGCATGATTATTTTCCATATAAGAGCTTATTTAAGCATGAATATATTCCACATAAAGACTCAATTTCGTTCTCATACATATTTAATCACTTCGCATATATTTACCATATCAGAACTTTCCATAAGTGATTCCCTGCTATCTGTTTCTGGTATAAATCAATCAAGACTAACTTTCCAAACATAGCACATGAGATAGCATCACATAAGCACGTTTTCCATGTACAGCTTATAGTATTAGATCAATATATTTACCATGTTTAGCACGTAAATCAGATCAGAGCATATTTAATTCGATTTATCATATCATGGCAGAACTTTCCTTATTTCAGAGATCACATCCGTTTTACAGCATATACCATATAATAGCACCTTATCCATAAGGTTAATTAAATCGAATCTTTCCTAATTATAATATTCTAATCAGCATAAGGAAAGATATCAATTCAATATATCGCATTTAATTCAGTGCAAAGCAAGCAAGGATCATACATACGATTTTCGTCCAGGAATAAACTACTATCAACGGATATATCACTTTCCTTATATAAACAACATATTTTCCATATATAGCTCAGTAGGATATCTCATGCATTATTTCCATATATAGCACAGAACGATATATCCTATCTCATTGAATGTCTATAACATGCGATCACCTAGTTCCATCAAATCATCACAGAATCACACGCAATTCAAATATTCAACACTTAATCGATTTATAGCTCACAAACAATGCATGGTTGAATATTATCATGAACTTAGACATTTTATTTGTCCCAAATCGATTTGCTTATTTTATAGACCTAATGTCATTACAATTACATCGTTCATCAAAACTCTCTAACATATACGGACCAAAAAGGTCAACATTCTCCCCCTTTTTGATGATGACATGTAATTGATGCAGCACGGAAGCAAGTAAGCATATTCGATAATGCAAGTCCTAGCGCATATGTCTAAGTGTTCCATAATCACAAAGCAGAGCATATGATATTTCCTGATAGCATATGATACATATTTGCTCCCCCTGCCTAAGTGCAGTTATCTATATGACATGCAAAGATATATCATGAATGAATTTGCTCCCGCTTTCTAAGTGCAGATATCTCATGTCATACTTAACGATATATCGTGGATGCAAAATTTTAAGTTACCCGTAAGTGTGCTCCCCCTGCCTAAGTGCGCAATTTCCAAACATGATTCAAGCAGCAGATAATCATCGCAGCAGGCACTTATCACTTATCAAGAAATCTCACAAACATTAATTAGCGCAGATAAGTATCAGAGCATCACTGTAACAGAGCATAAGATCACGCATCGCAGTATAAAGGCATCACAGATATATCAAAAGTGCAGCTATTCCATTCGTGAGTGCACATATTCCATATCACATATGCAGATATTCCATGTAAGGCGTTTAAGCACCAGAGAAAACATATTATTGATGTTCAGAAATTCTACCAAGCTACATCGGTTTGCTCCCCCTGTCTATATGAGGTTATTCCAAATGTCCACAGCATAAATTCAAATTTCCACTTAGAGCATAGATCGAAATCATATAGGCAAAAGTCAGAATTCACATACCATTACACTCCCTTTGCATACAGATATATCAAAAGTGCAGGTATTTTTCATGCAAATTCAGTCAGCACGCACAAGCACTAAGATATATCGTAGGCGCATAAAAGGAATATCGCACACAAATCATTTCGAATATCAAGGACATTTCTTAGACCCCTTATATCATTAATTACTCAGATTTCTCCCCCTTCAGCATCAAAAAGGGATATACTAAGGCTTTAAGGCTGAAAACTTAGCGTAAATTAACTAAAAAGAATGAGAAGGAATGAAGGAATAACTTATCAGAAAACGTTCTCAAGGCTGGAATCACATTAGATCTGGCGGATATAACAGACTTGTTCAGCTCCCTGTGATCTGATCAGAACTCTTAAAAGCTGGAGTATAACTTAGATGATTTTCAAGAAGAGAAACCGTGAAGTTCGAATTTTGAGGTAAGGAAGGAAGAAGTATCGAGTGATCTCATCCAAAAAATGGGCAATTATCCAAGAGATATAGTTTTCCAAAGATGAGATAGGATAAACTTGGCGTAAATAGAATTAAGAAGATATGATTTTCAAACCGAATTTTGGATTTCAAAAAAGAAAGTGAAAACTGTCAATCAGTGCGCCAGGAATCTCAGAGTGAATGGACGGGATCTCATAAATAAGGAAAAGATTGATTAGGGCTGAATAAGAAGGATCTAAATTTCCTGAAATAACTTAGCGACTGAAAAGAGATATACGAATAACTTAATCACATTTTAAGAATAGATCCAGAAAATCAGACATTCCTAAAATAATTTATCGGCTGAAAAAGAAATCTCAAGGTAGGATAATCACACTTTAATATAAGATCTAAAGGATCCGAAATTCCTAAAATAACTGCGCGGCTGGAATGATATCTCTATGAAGTTTTTCCTAAAATGTCGCAGTCACATCCTAAGGTGAGATTTGGAGATTCAAGATTCCTAAAATAACATTGTTGACTAAAAGAACAACCTTATGCTGGAATTCACTATGAATCTTTTCCTAAAATACTAAAGTGACACTTTAATGGTAAGGACAATAAGATCCGAAAATAGTCGATGGCCGAAAGAATGTCCTAGATTAAGATAACTACGAATTTCTACCTAAAATAGAATGATCTAGAGTAAATAGCATAATTAGGCAGATTTACTAACCTTATTTAGCTCGATGATTCCCAATCAATCACGGATGTCGCAGAATCTTGCCTCAATTAGGGGTTTCGTGAAGATATCAGCAAGCTGATCATTTGTTCCTACGAATTCCACATTGATATTCCCTTTCTGAACATGGTCTCGTATGAAATGATGTTTAACCTCTATATGCTTAGTACGAGAATGATGCACAGGATTCTTAGTAATACTAATGGCACTAGTGCTATCACACAGAATAGGAATTTTGTCATAACTTAACCCGAAATCACTAAGGGTTTGTTTCATCCAAAGAACTTGTTGACAACAATTTCCTAAGGCCATATATTCAGCTTCGGTTGTGGAGAGGGCGACAGCATTTTGCTTTCTACTAGACCAAGTTACCAAGGAATTCCCAAGTAATTTGGCAAGTTCCACTGGTACTTTTCCTATCTTCCCTACGGCCGGCATAGTCGGCGTCGGAATATCCCATTAATGGGAAATCATCCGTATAGGAGTACCACAGACCAAAATTGACAGTACCCTTGATATATCTAAGTATCCGCTTGACTGCGGTCAAGTGAGATTCCCTAGGGTCAGACTGATATCTCGAACACATACCAACAGCAAACATGATATCAGGGCGACTAGCAGTTAAGTAGAGAAGACTTCCGATCATACCTCGATATTGTGTTTGATCAACCGGTGTACCTGATTCATCAATGTCTATTTTGGTGGTCTGATGCATAGGGGTGGAAATCGCTTTGGAATCACTCATCCCGAATTTAGTCAGTAATTCCCTGCTGTATTTCGTCTGGGATACGAAGGTTCCATTGTCAAGCTGCTTTATTTGCAACCCGAGGAAGTAGTTCAGCTCACCCATTAAGCTCATCTCAAATTCCTTCTGCATAGACTTAGAAAATTCCTCGCAGAGAAGGATATTAGTACTTCCAAATATGATATCATCAACGTAAATCTGGACCAGTATCATGTGATCACCTTCATACTTAATAAACAGCGTGTTATCAATAGTTCCAGTCGAGAATCCTATGTCAATCAGAAACTTACTTAGCCTTTCATACCATGCCCTAGGAGCCTGCTTTAAACCATATAGTGCTTTATTTAATTTAAAGACATGATTTGGAAAATCTTCCCTAGCAAAGCCCGGTGGTTGTTCTACATAAACCTCCTCATTTATAAAACCATTTAAAAATGCACTTTTTACGTCCATTTGAAAAAGTTTAAAACGTTTAAAGCATGCATATGCAAGTAAGACACGTATAGATTCTAATCTAGCTACCGGTGCAAAAGTTTCATCGAAATCAATACCTTCCTCCTGGGAATAACCTTTTGCAACTAACCTCGCTTTGTTTCTTGTGACATTACCGTGTTCGTCGAGTTTGTTGCGGAAGACCCATTTGGTTCCTATGATGGATTTATCGTCTGGTCTTTTTACGAGTGTCCACACTTCGCTCTTTTCGAACTGAGATAACTCATCTTCCATGGCTGAGACCCATGATATATCGTCTAGAGCTTCATGGACTGTCTTTGGTTCCATCATTGAGAGCAGTACATCATGAGATTCCTCCGTATCTTGATTTCGTACAGTTGCTCGAGTTTTGATTCCAGATCTGATATTTCCTATTACTTGATCTGTTGGATGACTGGAAGCATGTTTCCATTTTCTAGGTTGCAGCTCTCCAGCTTCTGGTTCCACTGTTTCAGCATTTTCATCTTTAGGAATATCTTCCTCACTGTCTTTAATATCCTGCAATTCTGCAAAAGGCAAATCTATACCTTCCTCATCAGTAGCATCTGCGTTAGGCATCTCATCAAAAGTAACATGTATGGATTCCTGAACAGTCAGCTTTCTTTTATTGTAAACACGATATGCCTTAGACGTAAGACTGTAGCCAAGGAATATCCCTTCATCAACCTTAGAGTCAAATTTTCCTCTCTTATCTCTATCGTTCAAGATAAAACATTTACATCCGAACACATGAAAGTAACCTATATTTGGAGTTCCACGATGCCAGATTTCATAAGAAGTCTTCTTTAATATCGGCCTAAGGAAAATACGGTTAGACACGTAACAAGCTGTACTAACGGCTTCCGCCCAGAACTGTTTAGGAATATCATACTCATGTAACATAGATCTAGCCATTTCCTGTAATACCCTGTTTTTACGTTCAACAACACCGTTTCTGTTGGGGGGTTATAGGAGCAGAGAAATTATGACTATATCCATACTGATCAGGAATGATGCAAACGACTTACTATCAAATTCCAGACCGTTATCACTTCGTATCCTACATAAGTTCGTTTCTTTTTCATTTTCAAGTCTCTTTACTAGCGATGCAAAGTTATCTAATGCCTCATTCTTGTGTGCAAGGAATATCACCCAAGTATACCTGGAGTAATCATCAACGATGACAAAGGCATATCTTTTACCTCGCAGAGACATCGTCTGAACCGGACCAAAAAGGTCGAGATGCAGCAGTTCCAGAGGTCTGGATGTAGATATCACATTCTTTGCTTTGAAAGATGTCTTAGTCTGCTTGCCCATCTGGCATGCCTTGCATGTTTTGTCCTTGACAAACTTTATGTCAGGAACACCTCGTATCAGTGCATTGCTTGTAATGTGAGATAGTAATTCCATGTTGGCATGTCCTAGGCGTCTGTGCCATAACCAGGTGTCATCCTGTGTAGCTGCTAGACACTTGACATTCTGGTCAGTGATATCATCAAGAGTTATACAATATATATTTCTATCCCTAGATGCACTGAATAGTACCTTATTATTATTTCTAACTACACACTTATCATTTTCAAACGTAACCGTATGACCTTTATCGCATAATTGACTGATGCTAATGAGGTTATATTCTAGATTCTTAACCAACCATACGTCATCTATAGTAGTATGTAACGTGTTACCGACAGTTACAACTCCTATAACCTTAGCTTTTGTGTTGTCAGCGTAGGAGACATATCCTCCATCATATGCTTTCACCGACACAAACTTACTGATATCACCTGTCATATGGTGGGAACACCCACTGTCGAGGTACCACTTGTTCTTCCTACTGGATTTTCTTCCTTGTACCTGCATGAATCAGTTCTTTTCTGAGGTGCCCAATTTTGATTGGGTCCTAAATGGTTAGCAGCAAAGTAATTCCTGTTAACACGTGGTATATCATGTATCACAGGCTGTGATCTCTCAGTCACAGGCTGGCCAGAGTTAGAAACTTCAGGAACTTTCTTAGGTCTCCAGACATATCTAGATTTATCAGCTTTCTTCAAGAAACAGTGGTTAGCATAATGACCAAGACGACCACATGAAAAACATTTAGGTTTCCTAACGTTTTGTGGAGGTGCAGCATGTTCATGTGTTGTGGAATATCCTAATCCTGTTTTCCCGATTTGTGCGGGAATACCAAGTAACATATCAAGATTTTGTTGTCCTTCAAGAAATCTAACATTGGTACGAGATTTTTCTTCTAAGAAATCCTTAAGGGCGGACATGTCTCTAGATATATTCTTTTGCTCCCTAGTTTTCTCGCAATTACACAAGCCTTTTTCTTTCTTAAGAGTCTCTAGCTCGTCTCTCAGGCGCTCATTTTCTAGATCCGTTTGATGCTTCTTTCTAGCTACTTCATCCCGTTGCCTAATTAGACCCTTCACTTGTGAGTTGAGTGACTTAATCCTTCTTTCTGCATTTTGAATTATTTCAAACATCTCTTCTTTTTCATCTACTTCAAAGGCTGAGGAAGTGTTATCATGAGATTCATCTTGCCTAGCATATAATTCATTCAGAAATAATATTTTCTTAATAGTGGATGAATCCGATACCTGATCATCATCCGCGGCCATGTAGGCGAGATCTTCCTCTTCTTCGCTCCCGGCCTCTTCCCAGTTTGTGACCATGGCCTTCTGCTTCTTTATCTTTTTGTCACCATTTTCCATCGGGCAGTTTGAGGCAAAGTGGCCTGGCTTGTTGCACTTGAAGCATTTCTGTACATTGTTTCCGGATGACGATATTCCCTTGTTCCTAGGTTGGAATTTGGAATTTCCCTTGAACTTTCTTCTCATCCGAAATTTATCAAACTTTCTGGTCAGCATGGCGATCTGCTCCATTAGGTCCTCCTCAGATTCTTCTTCGCCTTCAGAGTCGTGTTCTTGTTCGGTATTAAAGGCAATATTTGGTTGATTTCGGGCTGGTGGTTTTTCCTTGATAGAGATCTGAGTCATCTCGTAGGTGGTAAGAGATCCGATCAGTTCTGACACTGAAAGTTCGTCCAAGTCCTTTGCTTCATAGATGGCGTCACTTTGGGATTCCATTCTCTAGGAAGAGATCTCAGGATTTTTCGCACCTTCTCACCGTCTTCTATTTTCTTTCCCAACGAGAACATTTGATTAATGATGTTCATGAATCTGGCATACATGTGGCTTATGGTCTCGTTGTCCTCCATCTTGAACAGCTCGTATTGGTGAGTCAAGAGGGCTATCCTTTCTTGCACAACTCGAGTGGTTCCTTCATGTGTGACTTGAAGCATGTCCCACATATTTTTGGCAGATTCGCATGAGCTCACACGATTGTACTCTTCTCTTGTGAGTGCGCAAGCTATCATGTTCTTAGCTTTGGCATTTAGAGAGATTCCTCGCTTGTCTGCTATATTGTAATCAGGACCTTTCTTTGGAGTTCCATCTTCGTTTTTGGGAATGTAAGGTCCTGTTGCGATGATATCCCACAGGTCGTAGTCTGTAGCGATCAGGAATTCCTTCATGCGATTTTTCCATATGGCGTAGTTTGTCCCGTCGAAGAGTGGTGGCCTGGAATGGGATTGACCCTCTGCAAAAACATCAAAACTCGAAGAAGCCATTAGATCTTTAACTCAGGCTTGTTAGGCCCGTCGTTTGAGTATCCCTCTCTGATACCAAATGAAGATATAAATGTGCCTAAGAGGGGGGGTGAATTAGGCCTATAGAAATTTTTGCTTCTTTTCACAAATACTAAGTGTGGTGACTTAGATATGCCTACTGATGTTTGTGACGAGTATGCCTGATATATCCTAGTAACGCCGGATGTGCGTCAGGTCTGTCTCGCAGCGATAAAGAAATAACTGAAAAGTAAATGCGAGACAAGATTTTTATAGAGGTTATATCCCCAACTGGGGTTTACTCCTCTCCTTGGGATTTGCTTCCCAAGAGTTTAACCAATCACTATAATTCACCGTAGCTGGATACAAAACTGATTGGTTAGCCCAATACACAACTGAAACAAGTCAAACACTAGCTACAACTAGGTTACCACACGCCGAGTTTCGTTCCTCGGAATCTCCTTGATCCCGACAGACACAGCTCGCTACCGAAGGGCCCCCGGACTTGTCCTTCCCTTCACGTGTGCGTAAACGTTGACCTTGCCTCCTTGGTATTGCTCACGTCCGAAGACAACACGTCCGTAGACAGAATATATGGCAGGTTATGATGTAATATCGGATAAATCACTCGATCAGTGATGGATATGCCGGTTAATGCTCAGGTGGGCAGAAAGCTATCACAAGTGGAAGGCTCAGGATCTTAGTATCTTTCTGCTCAATTATCTCTCGTCGCTTATATTCGTAGGTTCGCAAAATCTGAGTAGTTTCGAAAATCTGAAGTGTGGCTCATATATAACCCTCTTCAATCAACACTTCACATGGAAAATCATATCATACAATAATCACCAAATCAAGCATAATTTCCATGCAATTTTCGAGTCAATCATACCATATAAATCATGATTTTTAACAAATCATCACAACGGTCATATAGCACATTAAAGCATGATTATTTTCCATATAAGAGCTTATTTAAGCCTGAATATATTCCACATAAAGACTCAATTTCGTTCTCATACATATTTAATCACTTCGCATATATTTACCATATCAGAACTTTCCATAAGTGATTCCCTGCTATCTGTTTCTGGTATAAATCAATCAAGACTAACTTTCCAAACATAGCACATGAGATAGCATCACATAAGCACGTTTTCCATGTACAGTTCATAGTATTAGATCAATATATTTACCATGTTTAGCACGTAAATCAGATCAGAGCATATTTAATTCGATTTATCATATCATGGCAGAACTTTCCTTATTTCAGAGATCACATCCGTTTTACAGCATATACCATATAATAGCACCTTATCCATAAGGTTAATCAAATCGAATCTTTCCTAATTATAATATTCTAATCAGCATAAGGAAATATATCAATTCAATATATCGCATTTAATTCAGTGCAAAGCAAGCAAGAATCATACATATGATTTTCATCCAGGAATAAACTAGTATCAACGGATATATCACTTTCCTTATATAAACAGCATATTTTCCATATATAGCTCAGTAGGATATCTCATGCATTATTTCCATATATAGCACAGAACGATATATCCTATCTCATTGAATGTCTATAACATGCGATCACCTAGTTCCATCAAATCATCACAGAATCACACGCAATTCAAATATTTAACACTTAATCGATTTATAGCTCACAAACAATGCATGGTTGAATATTATCATGAACTTAGACATTTTATTTGTCCCAAATCGATTTGCTTATTTTATAGACCTAATGTCATTACAATTACATCGTTCATCAAAACTCTCTAACATATACGGACCAAAAAGGTCAACATCTGTCTTCAATATCAACATCGATATTTGCTAGATCGAGTATCAGTTTGTTAAACATATCTACTTGATCGTCGAGAGGCTTATCATCTTGAACTCTAAACGAATACAAAGCTTGCTTAAGATACAACCTGTTTACCAACGTCTTGGTCATCGCTTCAATCTTCGTCCAGATTGCACTGCAGTTTTCTCCATCGAAACTTTCCGCAGCACAGAATCTCCCAGGCTGAGAATCATCACGCTATAAACTCTTTCAATCATTGACTTCTTTTCAGCTTATGGCATGGTTGTAGACATTTCATTTTCCCCTTTGAGTGCCTCATCCAAGCCTTGTTGTACGAGGAATGCTCTCATCTTCAGACGACACAATCCAAACTCATTTGAACCTGTAAATTTCTCCATCTCGAACCTTGCAGACGTCATGTCATGTTTGCGTCACGCTCACCGCACCAATTGTTGGGAATTCGGCTATCTTTTGATTCTTCTCAGATGTAGATTGTATTGAACGTTTGTGTATGTAATTTAACGAACGAATTCAGATCGAAAACTTCAGAAATAAAACAGGAATGACACAACGATATACGTGGTTCGGTTCAATAGAACCTACATCCACGGGGGCCTCAAAAGATAATTTCTTTGTTGCTTTTCGGGTGATTACAGTAGACATGAATGAGATCTACAGATTCGTGCTTACAACTTCTTGAGATGATAGCTTTGTAATAAGGTACACACACTCAAAACTCTTAACTCTAACTGGTGAAGAACAGAACTTTCGTATAGCTTCAGTTTTCTAGCCACGTTCTGTTGTCGGAGAAAGAAACTGCGTTTCATAATCCAACTTACAGAATTGTTGTTGGCAACAACATCTTCTTCACTTGTAAATTAACCAAAGCAGATTTAGCACTTTCTGTCTTACTTACACGCTTTTACCAGCATAGACAAACTTGAGCAGAAGCTTTTCATTTCAGCTGTAGCGTGATGCCTTCACTATCTAGCCTTGCATGTTTATTTGCTTAACCCCCACAACCTGCCAAGGGATAACTGATAAGATCACAACAAGATTAAATCCTGGGCAACCAGACACCTTTCATACGCGGGGAGAGCTTGCCTAGTTGACTCTGTGCTCATTACTCTACATGGCTATTGGGGTCCTTCTTCTACCTAAGTCTATCCTTAATAAGGTAGACAGTATGTGTAGGAGGTTCCTCTGGAATGGGGGTTATAAAGGGAAATATAATGCTTTAGTTAGTTGGGACAGTGTGTACAAACTAAAGGGGATGGAGGTTTGGGACACTGTTTGTGGAATATCGCTCTGGTGGGCAAGCAATTGTGGGATATAGGAAGGAAGGCTAACAAACTTTAGGTTAAATGGATTGATGGTGTTTATTTAAGGGGTCGGGAAGCATGGGATTATAATGTGGTGCACGACAGTAGCTGGCATTGGAAGAAGCTGATCAGAATCAAGTCTCGACTGCTGGAAGGGCTGAGAGGGAATAATAGTTTCATTAGATCTAATGGAGTGCATCATGTTAAATCTGCTTACTCCTGGTTGCTTGGAGACGTTAGAAGATTCCCATACTGTGGATTTATTTGGAATCGCCTCAATGTTCCCAAACATGCATTCATTGTATGGATCATGTTTAGAGGAAGTTACTTACTTGTGATAGATTGATTGCGTGGGGGATCCCGGTTGTATGCTCTACCTATAGATTGCGCCAATGCTATGAGGAATCAATTAATCATATATTCTTTGAATGCTCTTATAGTAGAGAAGTGCTCAGGGGGATTACTGGCTGGCTGCAAGATATTAATGTTCCTGAAGAGTTTGAGCGGTGGTGCTCCTGGGCTATAAGGGCTGCAAAAGGGTTCTCTGGCTGGAAGAAAATCTCAGTTGCTGTGATGGCCGCAGTGGTTTACTTCCTATGGAGGAAAAGGAATAGCAGAGTGCATCGATCTGACCATTCTTCTGCAACCGAGTTAATTCACAGAATCAAGCAGGAGATGACTTGGAGGCTGGAAGTATGCTTATTATCTTCTAGGTCAAAGAAGTACAAGGAGCTAATAACTAGATTTATATGTCACTAAGATGAGGTTGATGTTGCGGTGTCATTCAAGTTAATTTAAACTTGTTCTGTGATGTAATGTGATATTTGGATCTGTTGGTAATGAAGTTTATTTCATACCAAAAAAAGTTATATCCGTTTCCTTGGTTTGAGTTATTTTGAATCGCAATATTTCCTAACTGAAGATATAAATGTGCCTAAGAGGGGGGTGAATTAGGCCTATAGAAATTTTTGCTTCTTTTCACAAATTCTAAGTGTAGTGACTTGGATATGCCTATTGATGCTTGTGACGTGTATGCCTGATATATCCTAGTTCGTCGGACGTGTTTCGGGTCTGTCTCACTGTGATAAAGAAATAATTGAAAAGTAAATGCGAGACAGGATTTTTATAGAGGTTATATCCCCAACTGGGGTTTACTCCTCTCCTTGGGGTTTGCTCCCCAAGAGTTTAACCAATCACTATTAAATGCACCGTAGCTGGATACAAAACTGATTGGTTAGCCCAATACACAACCGAAACAAGTCGAACACTAGCCACTACTAGGTTACCACACGCCGAGTTTCGTTCCGTGGAATCTCCTTGAGCCCGACAGACACAGCTCGCTACCGAAGGGCCCCCGGACTTGTCCTTCCCTTCACGTGTGCGTAAACGTCGACCTTGCCTCCTTGGTATTGCTCACGTCCGAAGACAGAGTGTATGGCAGGAGGTTGGAATATCAAGATGAATCACTCGCTCAGTGATGGATACGTAAGTTAAAGCTCAGTAAGGCAGAAAGCTATCACAAGTGGAAGGCTCAGGAATCTCTCAGTAACTGTTTCTTCTCAAGACGCTTATATTCGTAGGTTCGCAAATTCTTAGTAGCTTCGAAAATCTGAAGTGTGGCTCATATATAACCCTCTTCAATCAACACTTCACATGGAAAATCATATCATACAATAATCACCAAATCAAGCATAGTTTCCATGCAATTTTCGAGTCAATCATACCATATAAATCATGCTTTTTAACAAATCATCACAACGGTCATATAGCACATTAAAGCATGATTATTTTCCATATAAGAGCTTATTTAAGCATATTCCACATAAAGACTCAATTTCGTTCTCATGCATATTTAATCACTTCGCGTATATTTACCATATCAGAACTTTCCATAAGTGATTCCCTGCTATCTGTTTCTGGTATAAATCAATCAAGACTAACTTTCCAAACATAGCACATGAGATAGCATCACATAAGCACGTTTTCCATGTACAGCTCATAGTATTAGATCAATATATTTACCATGTTTAGCACGTAAATCAGATCAGAGCATATTTAATTCGATTTATCATAACATGACAGAACTTTCCTTATTTCAGAGATCACACCCGTTATAGCACATACCATATAAGAGCACCTTATCCATAAGGTTAATCAAATCGAATCTTTCCTAATTATAATATTCTAATCAGCATAAGGAAAGATATCAATTCAATATATCACATTTAATTCAGTGCAATGCAAGCAAGGATCATACATATGATTTTCGTCCAGGAATAAACTAGTATCAACGGATATATCACTTTCCTTATATAAACAGCATATTTTCCATATATAGCTCAGTAGGATATCTCATGCATTATTTCCATATATAGCACAGAACGATATATCCTATCTCATGGAATGTCTATAACGTGCGATCACCTAGTTCCATCAAATCATCACAGAATCACACGCAATTCAAATATTCAACACTTAATCGACTTATAGCTCATAAACAATGCATGGTTGAATATTATCATGAACTTAGACATTTTATTTGTCCCAAATCGAATTGCTTAATTTATAGACCTAATGTCATTACAATTACATCGTTCATCAAAACTCTCTAACATATACGGACCAAAAAATGTCAACATTCTCCCCCTTTTTGATGATGACATGTAATTGATGCAGCACGGAAGCAAGTAAGCATATTCGATAATGCAAGTCCTAGCGCATATGTCTAAGTGTTCCATAATCACAAAGCAGAGCATATGATATTTCCTAATCGCATATGATACATATTTGCTCCCCCTGCCTAAGTGCAGTTATCAATATGACATGCAAAGATATATCATGAATGAATTTGCTCCCGCTGTCTAAGTGCAGATATCTCATGTCATACTTAACGATATATCGTGGATGCAAAATTTTAAGTTACCCGTAAGTGTGCTCCCCCTGCCTAAGTGCGCAATTTCCAAACATGATTCAAGCAGCAGATAATCATCGCAGCAGGCACTTATCACTTATCAAGAAATCTCACAAACATTACTTAGCGCAGATAAGTATCAGAGCATCACTGTAACAGAGCATAAGATCACGCATCGCAGTATAAAGGCATCACAGATATATCAAAAGTGCAGCTATTCCATTCGTGAGTGCACATATTCCATATCACATATGCAGATATTCCATGTAAGGCGTTTAAGCACCAGAGCAAACATATTATTGATGTTCAGATACCAAGCTACATCGGTTTGCTCCCCCTGTCTATATGAGGTTATTCCAAATGTCACAGCATAAATTCAAAATTTCCACTTAGAGCATAGATAGAAATCATATAGGCAAAAGTCAGAATTCACATACCATTATGCTCCCTTTGCATATAGATATATCAAAAGTGCAGCTATTTTTCATGCAAATTCAGTCAGCACACACAAGCACTAAGATATAACGTAGGCGCATAAAAGGAATATCGCACACAAATCATTTCGAATATCAAGGACATTTTTTAGACCCCTTATATAATTAATTACTCAGATTTCTCCCCCTTCAGCATCAAAAAGGGATATACTAAGGCAAAGAACAACCTTATGCTGGAATTCACTATGAATCTTTTCCTAAAATACTAAAGTGACACTTAATGATAAGGACAATAAGATCCGAAAATAGTCGACGGCCGAAAGAATGTCCTAGATTAAGATAACTACGAATTTCTACCTAAAATAGAATGATCTAGAGCAAATAGCATAATTAGGCAGATTTACTAACCTTATTTAGCTCGATGATTCCCAATCGATCACGGATGTCGCAGAATCTTGCCTCAATTAGGGGTTTCGTGAAGATATCAGCAAGCTGATCATTTGTTCCTACGAATTCCACACTGATATTCCCTTTCTGAACATGGTCTCGTATGAAATGATGTTTAACCTCTATATGCTTAGTACGAGAATGATGCACAGGATTCTTAGTAATACTAATGGCACTAGTGCTATCACACAGAATAGGAATTTTGTCATAACTTAACCCGAAATCACTAAGGGTTTGTTTCATCCAAAGAACTTGTTGACAACAATTTCCTAAGGCCATATATTCACTTCGGTTGTGGAGAGGGCGACAGCATTTTGCTTTCTACTAGACCAAGTTACCAAGGAATTCCCAAGTAATTGGCAAGTTCCACTGGTACTTTTCCTATCTTCCCTACAGCCGGCATAGTCGGCGTCGGAATATCCCATTAATGGGAAATCATCCGTATAGGAGTACCACAGACCAAAATTGACAGTACCCTTGATATATCTAAGTATCCGCTTGACTGCGGTCAAGTGAGATTCCCTAGGGTCAGACTGATATCTCGAACACATACCAACAGCAAACATGATATCAGGGCGACTAGCAGTTAAGTAGAGAAGACTTCCGATCATACCTCGATATTGTGTTTGATCAACCGGTGTACCTGATTCATCAATGTCTATTTTGGTGGTCTGATGCATAGGGGTGGAAATCGCTTTGGAATCACTCATCCCGAATTTAGTCAGTAATTCCCTGCTGTATTTCGTCTGGGATACGAAGGTTCCATTGTCAAGCTGCTTTATTTGCAACCCGAGGAAGTAGTTCAGCTCACCCATTAAGCTCATCTCAAATTACTTCTGCATAGACTTAGAAAATTCCTCGCAGAGAAGGATATTAGTACTTCCAAATATGATATCATCAACGTAAATTTGGACCAGTATCATGTGATCACCTTCATACTTAATAAACAGAGTGTTATCAATAGTTCCAGTCGAAAATCCTATGTCAATCAGAAACTTACTTAGCCTTTCATACCATGCCCTAGGAGCCTGCTTTAAGCCATGTAATGCTTTATTTAATTTAAAAACATGATTTGGAAAATCTTCCCTAGCAAAACCCGGAGGTTGTTCTACATAGACTTCCTCATTTATAAAACCATTTAAAAAAGCACTTTTTACGTCCATTTGAAAAAGTTTAAAACGTTTAAAGCATGCATATGCAAGTAAGACACGTATAGATTCTAATCTAGCTACCGGAGCAAAAGTTTCATAGAAATGAATACCTTCCTCCTGGGAATAACCTTTTGCAACTAACCTCGCTTTGTTTCTTGTGACATTACCATGTTCGTCGAGTTTGTTGCGGAAGACCCATTTGGTTCCTATGATGGATTTTTCTTCCGGTCTCTCTACGAGTGTCCACACTTGGCTCTTTTCGAACTGAGATAGCTCATCTTCCATGGCAGAGACCCATGATATATCATCTAGAGCTTCATGGACTGTCTTTGGTTCCATCATTGAGAGCAGTACATCATGAGATTCCTCCGTATCTTGATTTTGTACAGTTGCTCGAGTTTTGATTCCAGATCTGATATTTCCTATCACTTGATCTGTTGGATGACTGGAAGCATGTTTCCATTTTCTGCATTGCTGCTTATCAGCTTCTGGTTCGAGTGTCTCAATATTTTCGTCTTTTGGAATATCTTCCTCACTGTCTTTAGTTTCCTGCAATTCTGCACACGGAAAATCTATACCTTCCTCATCAGTAGCATCTGCTTTAGGTATCTCATCGAAAGTAACATGTATAGATTCCTGGACAGTCTGTTTCCTCTTATTATAAACACGATATGCCTTAGACTGAAGGCTGTAACCAAGGAATATCCCTTCATCGACCTTAGAGTCAAATTTTCCTTTCTTATCTCTATCATTCAAGATAAAAGATTTACATCCAAACACACGAAAATAAACTATATTTGGAGTTCTACCATGCCAAATTTCATAAGATGTTTTCTTTAATATCGGCCTAAGGAACACGCGATTTGACACATAACAGGCTGTGCTAACAGCTTCCGCCCAGAACTGTTTAGGAATATCATACTCATGTAACATAGATCTAGCCATTTCCTGTAGTACCCTATTTTTACGTTCAACTACGCCATTCTGTTGGGGAGTTATAGGGGCAGAGAAGTTATGACTATATCCATACTGATCACAGAATGATGCAAACGACTTACTATCAAATTCCAGCCCGTTATCACTTCGTATCCTACATAAGTTCGTTTCTTTTTCATTTTCAAGTCTCTTTACTAGCGATGCAAAGTTATCTAATGCCTCATTCTTATGTGCAAGGAATATCACCCATGTATACCTGGAGTAATCATCAACAATCACAAAGGCATATCTTTTACCTCGCAGAGACATCGTTTGAACGGGACCAAAAAGGTCGAGATGTAGTAATTCCAGTGGTCTGGATGTGGATATCATATTCTTTGCTTTGAACGATGTCTTTGTCTGCTTGCCCATTTGGCACGCCTTGCATGTTTTGTCCTTGACGAACTTTACGTCGGGAATACCTCGTACCAGTGCATTACTCGTCAGGTGAGACAGTAGTTCCATATTGGCATGTCCTAAGCGTCTGTGCCATAACCAGGTGTTATCCTATGTCACTGCTAAACACTTGACATTCTGGTCAGTAATATCATCCAGAGTAATACAGTAAATATTTCTATCCCTAGACGCACTAAACAATACCTTATTTTCATTTCTAACAACGCACTTATTATTTTCAAAGATTACCGTATGACCCTTATCACATAATTGACTAATGCTAATGAGGTTATGTTCTAGATTCTTAACTAACCATACATCATCTATAGTAGTATGTAAAGTGTTACCAACAGTTCCAACCCCAATAATCTTAGTTTTTGTGTTGTCGGCGTAGGAGACATATCCTCCATCATAGGCTTTCACCGACACAAACTTACTGATATCACCTGTCATATGGTGGGAACACCCACTGTCGAGGTACCACTTGTTATTCTTACTGGATTTTCTTCTTTGTACCTGCATGAATCAGTTCTTTTCTGAGGTGCCCAATTTTGATTGGGTCCTAAACGGTTAGCAGCAAAATAATTCCTATTAACACGTGGTATATCATGTATCACAGGCTGTGATCTCTCAGACACAGGCTGGCAGAGTTAGAGACTTCAGGAACTTTCTTAGGTCTCCAGACATATCTAGATTTATCAGCTTTCTTCAAGAAACAATGGTTAGCATAATGACCAAGACGACCACATGAAAAACATTTAGGTTTCCTAACATTTTGTGGAGGTGCAGCGTATTCATGTGTCGTGGAATATCCTATTCCTGTTTTCCCGATATGTGCAGGAATACTAAGTAACATATCAAGATTTTGTTGTCCTTCAAGAAGTCTAACATCAGTACGAGATTTTTCTTCCAAGAAATCCTTAAGAGCAGACATGTCTCTAGATATATTCTTTTGCTTCCTAAACTTCTCGCAATTACACAAAGCTTTTTCTTTCTTAAGAGTCTCTAGCTCGGCTCTCAGGCGCTCATTTTCTAGATCCGTTTGATGCTTCTCTCTAGCTACTTCATCTCGCTGCCTAATTAGTCCCTTTACTTGTGAGTTGAGTGACTTAATCCTTCTTTCTGCATTTTGAATTATTTCGAACATCTCTTCTTTTTCATCTATTTCAAGGGCTGAGGAAGCGTTATCATGAGATTCATCTTGCCTAGCATATAATTAATTTAGAAATAATATTTTCTTAATAGTGGATGAATCCGATACCTGATCATCATCCGCGGCCATGTAGGCGAGATCTTCCTCCTCTTCGCTACCGGCCTCTTCCCAGTTTGTGACCATGGCCTTCTGCTTCTTTATCTTTTTGTCACCATTTTCCATCGGGCAGTTTGAGGCAAAGTGGCCTGGCTTGTTGCACTTGAAGCATTTTAATACATTGTTGCCGTATGACGATATTCCCTTGTTCCTAGGCTGGAACTTGGAGTTTCCTTTGAATTTTCTTCTTAGCCGAAATTTTTCGAATTTCCTGGTTAGCATGGCGATCTGTTCCAGCAGGTCTTCCTCAGTTTCTTCTTCTTCGCCCTCAGAATCGTTGTCTTGTTAAGTGTTGAAGGCGATGTTTGGTTGATTTCGGACCGATGGTTTTTCCTTGATGGAGATCTGAGTCATCTCGTAGGTGGTCAGAGATTCGATCAGTTCTGACACTGAAAGTTCGTCCAAGTCCTTTGCTTCGTAGATGGCAGTCACTTTGGGATTCCATTCTCTAGGAAGAGATCTCAGGATTTTTCGCACCTTCTCACCATCTTCTATTTTCTTTCCCAAAGAGAACATTTGATTAATGATGTTCATGAATCTGGCATACATGTGGCTTATGGTCTCGTTGTCCTCCATCTTGAACAGCTCGTATTGGTGAGTCAAGAGGGCTATCCTTTCTTGCACAACTCGAGTGGTTCCTTCATGTGTGACTTGAAGCATGTCCCACATATTTTTGGCAGATTCGCATGAGCTCACACGATTGTACTCTTCTCTTGTGAGAGCGCAAGCTATCATGTTCTTTGCTTTGGCATTTAGGGAGATTCCTCGCTTGTCTGCTATATTGTCATCAGGGCCTTTCTTTGGAGTTCCATCTTCGTTTTTGGGAATGTAAGTCCTGTTGCGATGATATCCCACAGGTCGTAGTCTGTAGCGATCAGGAATTCCTTCATGCAATTTTTCCATATGGCGTAGTTTGTCCCGTCGAAGAGTGGTGGCCTGGAATGAGATTGTCCCTCTGCAAAAACATCAAAACTCGAAGAAGCCATTAGATCTTTAACTCAGGCTTGTTAGGCCCGTCGTTTGAGTAACCCTCTCTGATACCAAATGAAGATATAAATGTCCCTAAGAGGGGGGTGAATTAGGCCTATAGAAATTTTTGCTTCTTTTCACAAATTCTAAGTGTAGTGACTTGGATATGCCTATTGATGCTTGTGACGTGTATGCCTGATATATCCTAGTTCGTCGGATGTGTTTCGGGTCTGTCTCACTGTGATAAAGAAATAACTGAAAAGTAAATGCGAGACAGGATTTTTGTAGAGGTTATATCCCCAACTGGGGTTTACTCCTCTCCTTGGGGTTTGCTCCCCAAGAGTTTAACCAATCACTATAATGCACCGTAGCTGGATACAAAACTGATTGGTTAGCCCAATACACAACCGAAACAAGTCGAACACTAGCCACTACTAGGTTACCACACGTCGAGTTTCGTTCCGTGGAATCTCCTTGATCCCGACAGACACAGCTCGCTACCGAAGGGCCCCCGGACTTGTCCTTCCCTTCACGTGTGCGTAAACGTCGACCTTGCCTCCTTGGTATTGCTCACGTCCGAAGACAACACGTCCGAAGACAGAATGTATGGCAGGAGGTTGAAATATCAAGATGAATCACTCGCTCAGTGATGGATACGCAAGTTAAAGCTCAGTAAGGCAGAAAGCTATCACAAGTGAAAGGCTCAGGAATCTCTCAGTAACTGTTTCTTCTCAAGACGCTTATATTCGTAGGTTCGCAAATTCTTAGTAGCTTCGAAAATCTGAAGTGTGGCTCATATATAACCCTCTTCAATCAACACTTCACGTGGAAAATCATATCATACAATAATCACCAAATCAAGCATAGTTTCCATGCAATTTTCGAGTCAATCATACCCTATAAATCATGCTTTTTAACAAATCATCACAACGGTCATATAGCACATTAAAGCATGATTATTTTCCATATAAGAGCTTATTTAAGCATATTCCACATAAAGACTCAATTTCGTTCTCATGCATATTTAATCACTTCGCATATATTTACCATATCAGAACTTTCCATAAGTGATTCCCTGCTATCTGTTTCTGGTATAAATCAATCAAGACTAACTTTCCAAACATAGCACATGAGATAGCATCACATAAGCACGTTTTCCATGTACAGCTCATAGTATTAGATCAATATATTTACCATGTTTAGCACGTAAATCAGATCAGAGCATATTTATTCGATTTATCATAACATGACAGAACTTTCCTTATTTCAGAGATCACACCCGTTATAGCACATACCATATAAGAGCACCTTATCCATAAGGTTAATCAAATCGAATCTTTCCTAATTATAATATTCTAATCAGCATAAGGAAAGATAACAATTCAATATATCGCATTTAATTCAGTGCAAAGCAAGCAAGGATCATACATATGATTTTCGTCCAGGAATAAACTAGTATCAACGGATATATCAGTTTCCTTATATAAACAGCATATTTTCCATATATAGCTCAGTAGGATATCTCATGCATTATTTCCATATATAGCACAGTACGATATATCCTATCTCATGGAAGGTCTATAACGCGCGATCACCAAGTTCCATCAAATCATCACATAATCACACGCAATTCAAATATTCAACACTTAATCGATTTATAGCTCATAAAAAATGCATGGTTGAATATTATCATGAACTTAGACATTTTATTTGTCCCAAATCGAATTGCTTATTTTATAGACCTAATGTCATTACAATTACATCGTTCATCAAAACTCTCAAACATATACGGACCAAAAAAGGTCAACACTAACGAGTATAAAAGATATTACGGAGTGGACTTTCTTCTACAAATGCATCGAATATTTAGTTGAAGACAAATTCGAGCATAGCATATTCCATTAAATATTATAAGTGTATGCACCCTCAATAACGTCCCAATTCAAATAATGGCCATTTTATCCTTCTTATGATGTGAGATGAGATGAGAGAAGATGCCAAACAAAACAACGTTGTCGACTCATATTATTACATTCTTGAAATCTACGTAAGTGGATTTCCCACTTGTGCCAAATTGCCATAATGATAGAGAACATGATAACCTACTAATCTTCCATTTTATATTAGTACTTATCCATAAGAGAAAATTACAAAAAAAAAATGTACATATTCAACTTTCCTTTAGACAATTGCAAGTGAAAAATGCCCGAGAATAAAGTAAAACACATATACAAAATGAAATTTAATCCTTTGCGATGAAGATTAGTATTTTAGAATCAACACACAAAGAGTAAAGCAACGAATATCGATTTGAAGCGGTCTTTATGGTAAACATATTTCACACGATTCGTAATCCATAATATAGTTCCTATTTTCTTAGCTTACTTTATGATATAATGATTAGTAGATAACTACTCAATTTGAAAAATATATATTACCTTACGCTTCAATGCAGGAAAATGATAAGACAAAATACACGTAAACAGCATACGTATATATTACTACATGCCTTCTATATAACACCTGTCCACAACACAAACATACGTGTAAGGAATATCCATTATAAAGAACTCATCAACTACAATATGATATAACCTTTTCTCGTTACAGCTTTCAAGATTTAGTAATTATTGCAGAAATGGTGCTGAAGAACCTCGACGACGGTGGATTGACGAACTTCCTCCGCCACTGCCGCGGCTGCGCCGTCTTGGACGGCGGCCTTGCGACGGAGCTCGAACGTCAAGGCGCCGATCTCAACGACCCTCTGTGGAGCGCAAAGTGCCTCATCAGCTCACCTCATCTGATTCGAAAGGTAAACACACACGCGCGCGCGCGCGCAAGCACATATTTTCTGGCCTGAGATTTAAGGTTGTCGTCGTCCACTTTTAAGGTTATTAATTTTCTCTATCAACAAACAGGTTCACCTCGATTACCTCGACGCTGGAGCAAACATCATCATATCTGCTTCTTACCAGGCGACTTTACAAGGTTTTGAAGCCAAGGGTTTGTCTAAAGAAGAAGGCGAAGCTTTGCTGTCCAAAAGCGTGAAGATAGCTTGCGAGGCTAGAGCATGGTTCGCCGTCGCGGCGAGATATCGGTCGTCGCGGGCGATACGATGCGGGATCGGCTCTCACCGCGCCAGAGATACAGGCTGCTGCGGTTTCGTTTCCGGCGCGGAAGAATTATCGGTGTCTCGGCGATATATCGGGCGATTCAGGGCGTCGCGGGCGAGATAACGGCGGCGCGGGCGAGAAATCGGTGTCGCGGCGAAAAAAAAAATAAAATACATAAAATAGGATAAAAATAGAATAAAACAATAAAAACAATAAACAAAGGTGCAATGCAAGTGGCGAACGTGGTCCATATATGTCTTGTACTTTGACTAAAGAAAATGTCTGATCATTACAAAAGCATTGTTCAGTTATTCTCGGATCTTGTCTATATAAAATATATTATACAATGCCTCTATATATGTTACGCGATAGCGAAGATCCTCCAACTACATGAATATATTATACAATGCCTCTATATATGTTATGCGATAGCGAAGATCAGCTACAAACACAAATACGGAATGCTATGAGGCAAAGTCGCAAAACTGCAGCTTATGAGGAAGATATGCGCAACCGTTATCAGTGGAAGTTCGTATGGTCAACGAAGTCACATTGATTATGGTTCTTCACTTGGTCATTCAGCAAGATACTTTGACAGTGGAAGATCAAGTGATTATTTATCTTCTATTGCAGACAGTGCTGAATATACTGGACACGATTATAGATCTACGAGCAGCACAAGTAGTACAGCCGACTATCGGGGATTCGGATACTATTATCGTGACATATCATTTCGCCAGCCATATCAGTCCACTGATGGGTTATCAAGACCTTATCCCGATTTTTATCCATACAGTGAAGATATCAATGACTTTGTACCACCGCGTCACTCTTCGTGGAACTAAATGCTTGTAAAAACCTTTGTAATATATGTAATATAGTCTTATAATGTATTTTCTACTGTTTCAAATATTTTCTGGTATAATTTGTAGACAAACTTAAATAATTTACAATTTTTTTAACAAAAAATGCGTATCGCCCGCGACCGCGCCGCGATAATGCAACGTATCCGTATCGCTCGTGTCCGCATCGGCGTCCGCATCCGCGACGGCGAACCATGGGCTAGAGAGATTTTCTACAACAGAGAAGCCAAGAGCTCATGGGACGACGACGTTTTGGTCGTCAAACCTCGGCAACAACGTAGGGTTCTCGTCGCTGCTTCGATAGGTAGCTATGGTGCTTACTTAGCAGATGGGTCCGAATATACGTACGTTCTTACACTGAAGTATCTAAAGCATATGTGTTCTATTTGTTTTATGAATTCTTTCTTTCTTTCTTGATTATATGTGCAGTGGGAGATATGGCGATGGAGTGAGCATAAACACGCTCAAAGATTTCCATCGCAGAAGGGTTCAGGTTTTAGCTGAGTCAGGAGCTGATTTGATAGCTTTCGAGACGATACCAAACAAGATGGAAGCCATGGTAATAACTTCGTGAAACACGTAGTACACATGCCTTGCTATCTTTTCTTGATTCTGATGGTTTTCTTTTTATGGGTTTTTTTTTGGAAGGCATTTGCTGAGATATTGGAGGAAGATTCCATACAAATCCCAGCTTGGTTTTCCTTCAGTTGCAAAGATGGTGAAAAAGTGGCCAATGGCGAGTCAATCAAAGACTGCGCCTTTATTGCTGATTCTTGCGAAAAAGTGATCGCAGTTGGGGTCAATTGCACAGCGCCGAGATACATTGAAGGACTCATTAGTTCGATCAAAAAGGTGTGATGAACTCTCTCCATGTTTGTGGAGTGAAGTTTCTTACATCAGTTCTATATATTTGCAGGTGACAAGGAAGCCCATTCTTGTTTATCCCAACAGTGGAGAGAATTATGATGGCAGCAGAAAAGAATGGGTGGTAAGAACATATTATGTATCACAATGACAACGATTTGTATATGTGAAGAGAATCCGATTTTTCTTTTTTCGGGTCTTTTTTTTTTGCAGCAGTCTTGTGGAGAGGGAAGCGTAGATTTCGTGTCGTACGTTGGAAAATGGCGAGACGCCGGCGCTTCTCTGATCGGCGGGTGCTGCAGAACAACACCTTACACCATTAGAGCCATTTGCAAGACTCTTTCAAGCTAATCATCAAAGTGTGCTTGAATATATGATCAAATTGCATGTAATAACTACGGAACTTTGATCACATATATACTTATAATGTTGCAAGGCTGCTCTATGTAAGACTATGAACTTTCTGGTAATACTAACTACTGATAAAGTTCTCATCTTTTTCTGCAATAATCGCCATCAGCAAACCGATTTTTGAAGATCTCAGATGCATAGAACAGATTTTTAGAACATATTCCATCAGATCAAATCTCAAATCACCGACGAAAGCTAAAAATAACCCTATCTCTAATCCTCCCCTTCACAAAAATATACTTCCTCAGAATACCTTCTTTCGAAACCCAGCTTTCTCCAAGACCCTCTGCGATCCCTTATTATCGACGTCGACGAAAGCCTCAAGCCTCTCCAAGTGAGGCCATTCGTCGAACACCTTCGAAGCAACCATCTTCACTGCCTCCGTACAAAACCCTTTGCCCCAGTGATCGAAAGATAGAACGTAGCCCAGCTCGGCTCTGCAATTGCTGGGGCCCCCGTCGTTGGGCGTGACGGAGATCGAGCCGACGGCTCTATCGCCGGCGCAGATTACGCGAAACCAAGGGTGCGGAATGGCGTGGTGCTCGATGAAGTCAAAGGCTTGATCTTACGAGCAGCACAAGTGGTTTTGTAAGTATCCCAAATGCAGTATTGGGTTACTCTGTCGTCGGCCGCCATGCCATGAAGTCGTCGGCGTCGGATTTGTGTATGGGCCGAAGCTTGATTCTTGATTCTTCTTCACCTTCCGCCATTTGTAGTGTTTTCCTTTCTTCTTTTATTTCCTTCTTTTATCAGTGATTAAATTAGAAAATAGATCGGAGTAAATTACAAAATTATATTAGTAGTGCGGTGTGGGGCCGACGTGGTAGAACTCCGGCGGCGGCGACGTTTGCTAAAGCGGTGAAAGTCCGTAATGGGAAAGAAGACAAATAGATTATTTAAAAGATCAATGTACCCTTACTTACTCTGCGTAAGACTATTATACCCTTTTTTAATGGCAATCAACGACAGTTAACGAAAAATTACCGCTTTTCACAGAGGTTTACTGTAGAATCTGAAAGAGCAAAAGTAAATAAAGAAAGAACACTTGCACTTCACGGGCCCTTTGCAAAATCGATCAAGCTTTCCCCCTTTCTCTTCACACCCTTCTTCACAGTAAAATTTGAAGCTCAGAATCTGATGAGGACACTCAAGCTTCCGTATAAGTGTGAAGGCACAAAACTCAAGCACGGCCTTCAAGCTTCTCAACGTTCAACTATCATTTAACATTATTAATTAATGCCTATCTTTATATTTGTTCCAATAATAAGTTGTAAGGGGACTAAGTTTTAATAAAAATTCACTCTATCGACCTCCTTTGTGCAAGCTCACAAGTGGTGATCCTTGGCTATCCGTATCAGAGTGGTACCAGAGCGGATCACGATGAGCAGTGACGATCGTGACGGTGATCAGACCGGGAATAACGGCGACGCGTTGCAACGTTTGGACGTGCTCGGTTTTTGGAAGTGCTCGGACGATTCGACGAACTCGAGGCCTGACGGCCTAACCGGCAGCGAAGAGATCAACGAAGAGACAGAGACCCTTCCGATTCAGATTCTAGCTTCAGCTTAGACGAGGAAGAACGACCCCAGCGAACTAATAACTTCCAACTTAAAGTGGACCTTGACACCTTTGGCGGGTCTCAAGGCATTGAGGACTTTCTGGAGTGGATGGCCGATGTCGAAAAATTCTTCGACTACATGGATACGCCTCAAGACTGGAGGGTGAAGATTGTCGCGTGTAGGCTGAAGGGTGGAGCGTCAGCTTGGTGGGAGAGAGTCCAACGACAACGAAACCGACAGGGCCGGGGAAATATTCGCTCTTGGCATCGTATGAAGCAATTACTGATGAGCGAACTCTTACCTCCAGATTACGAGCAAATGCTATTCCACCAGTACCAAAAATGCCGTCAAAAAGAGAGGAGCGTACAAGAATACACGGCGGAATTCCTGCGACTCGCCAAGCGGAATAATCTCAACGAGTCAGAGGGTCAGACAGTCGCGAGATACTTGGACGGACTTCGAGAAAGCATTCGTGATCGCATTGGGGTCTAAATGATTCGGACAATGACAGAGGCTCGAAATTTAGCCATCAAGGCTGAGATGGCTGACAATACCCGCAGTAGAAGGCACCCTTTTGTACCCCGGGATCCTTCTCAGATTGGCGGGACGTCAAAGGCCCAATCATCTACTGATCGGGACGAGGAGAAGGCAGTTGGGAAACGGCCTGTGCGTCCGATGGGGGAGAAAAAAGAGAATAACCCATATGCTAAACCCACCCCAATTCGCTGCTACCGGTGTAATCAAGTGGGGCATCGTTCAAAGGAGTGTCCCCAGAGGAGGACTGTCACGCCCCGACCCGCGTCCAAGGCGCGACAGCCGCCGCGTTTCTCAATAAACGCAAGGCTCGATATCAACTCATACTTCACGAAATAAGTCACACGACAGAAGTCGTACTTAAAACTCGATGAAATATCTAATGCTATTTCACATTGTACAAAATAATTCAAAACCTCGACAAGCGAAAGAATTTATACACAATATCCACATAAAAGACTCTCTGCCAATGGATTTATCGATGTGAAAGAAAGGTGGAATACCAAGTAGGAATCAGCAGCAGAAGGGACGGACGAGAATGGCAAACCTCCAAGCAAAGACAACAACCTAGAAAGAAATATACAGATATATATATATATATATATGGGGTGAGCAAAGCTCAGTGAGAAAATAATACGGACACACTTTATCCCTCACGGAAGGTGCACCCTTTACTATGAAATCATAACAATTCAAATATATAGATCACTCCATTTACAAAAGAACATTTTCCACCACTCATACGAGACAAAAAAAAGACCACTGACTATCACAAGACGTATCAAATACGTCATCAAATCCACGTAATCACATAAACGACGCGTGGGTGGCCAGCTCCTCCCTCGAACTGAGCTCTGTCCGAGTCCGTCACCGTAGTCTAGACCGTGGACTCAAAACTGACATATCAACAACTATAACATGCATGTCCCACACATACACGGTGACGTTGGCCAAAATCTCCCCAGCGATCACCCTTCAACGATAATCAATATCAAATCAACACATGGCACTGGAAGGGTGCAATCGCTGGGCCTCACTCACCCGGGTGTGCCAAGCCACGGGCTACTTACTCGATTTGCCACTCCGCACTCACCCGAACGTGGCCATTCGGGCTACTTAGAACCTGGTACCAAGTGTATGCAACAAACAAGACCAACCAACAATCCACAAAGCGACCAATCAACTCAATAATATCTTACCATGACGTGCCAACACGTCAGGTATCCCATGATCCTGACCCGATTCACAAACCACACATATGATCAGAACTCGTCAATCACAATAAGACTGCACGATCTATAGCCGACAAGGCCCCCTACTAGTAAGTTCAAGATATAAAATAGTAACACGTCATCACACCACGTGATGCCCCGTGTAACCGTCAACACAATTCAAAGCAGCGTATATATCCCAAAACTCTTCGACCACCACAAACATAAACATCCTATAGCCGACAAGGCTCACTATCGCAAATTCCCACGGTATCACAACAATTCATAAGACGATGACGCGAAATGACGAAATAAAACGACTCGACGAGGTACACACGTCCCGTGAGGGAAGGCGTCCTCGTATTACCCACTCACCGTGTCAAATCCTAGCGTTTCCCAATACCCGAAACTGCCCTCGAGCCCTCGAGTAATGTTCCCTCGCCTAGTAAGATGATAACGAACAACTTTGCCA
The DNA here is from genome assembly GCA_027422505.1 of Craterostigma plantagineum. Taxonomy (NCBI): domain Eukaryota; kingdom Viridiplantae; phylum Streptophyta; class Magnoliopsida; order Lamiales; family Linderniaceae; genus Craterostigma; species Craterostigma plantagineum. Next base: position 459,883 of record JAPQWV010000064.1, on the reverse strand, counting down.
TTAGTAATATGTCCTTCAAGAAATGCTGAAATTTTTCAGATTAATGTCAGCTACTTCAAATAATTACAGAAAACTGCAGGACTGTCCGATTGAGATGGTTTCGGTGGATATGAACAGGTAGGAAGTTAGCTTTCGATAGAAACAAGTTTCGAAGAAATCGGATAAGTATAGGTAGGTCAAAATTCAAGAATACTATCACTGCAACAGCAATTTTTTTTTCCCAAAAATGTAACCAAAATTCCAGCTTTACACTGAAACTTCTAAAATTCATATAAAATCAAGAAATGATCGGATTGAACCGATTTCTGCAGCTGAGAAAAGCTAAGTAACTTAGCTTTCAATAGAAACAGGTTTCGAAATAATCAGAGGGCAATAGATAGGTCGAATTAGCTGAAAACAGAAGCTGCGCAGGAAGGTTTTTTTTTTCAAAAACAGCATTTATCCATCACAGTACTAACTTCAAAAATTGATAGAAAATCGTAGAAAAATCGGATTGACTCGATTCCAGAGGCTATGAACACTTAAGGGAGTTAACTTTCGACAGAGACAAGTTTCGTAAGAATCCGAGATCTGTAGCTAGGTCAAAAACATAGAAAACAGAGGTTGCGCGAACAGAAATTTTCCTGTTTTTGCTGTCAACTTAAAAATTCGTAGAAAATTGAAGAATGATCCGATTTAACCGATTCCAACGGCTGTGAATAGCTAAGAAAGTTGGCTCTCCACAGAAATAAATTTTATCAGGATCTGAAAACCGTAGCTAAGTCAAAGACATAAATTACAGAGGCTGCGCACGGAATAGTTTGTCAAAGAAAAGGAACCCTAGCATGATCTTGATGGAATTGAGAGTGAGATTAGGGAACATCGTACCTTTCTAAACCTTAAATCGAGCAGGGACGGTTGCAAGCTCTAAAGATCAATTACTGGTTGTTCCTTGTTTCTTCTTCTTCTCCGTCTCGTTCACTATCGCCCCTCTTCTCTTTAATTATTTTTTTTTTTCTCTTTACGAATGGCAATTGGATATGTATTAAAACAAAGTACTAGAATGATCAAATGGGCTGGGCTGGGCTGATTTCATTTATTTCAAATTGGACTTTGTGTTTTGATTTTGGGTTAAAATAGAGCAGATGTTATAAGATATCTCCCCCTTCAAAAAGTTTCGTCCACGAAACGTAACCGTACCTAAGGGATTGATTTAATGTAAACAATGACCATGTGTCAATGCCTCCGCTTCCCACGTTTCTTCTGACTTTGTCGCTTGTAAACACTTTCACCATCGGGATGAAGATGCTATTAACCTTCTTCTCTTGCCGATCGAAGATGTGAATTCGTTGGACTTACGCGTAGGTATTATCCTTAAATCAAGTGAAGAATATTTGAGTATACACGAAAGATCAAGCTCGTATTGCCAGAGCATGAATTGAAAAGAACACAATAGATTTGTGATAGCTTCAATAGTATATCCAATCTATACGCGATATGGCAGATCCTGTGATGGTAAACGAAGTGATATACCTAGGACAGAGCTTTCCATGATGCAAATTCGTAACACGCTCTTCTAAGAGGAATCTTTAGGAAAATTACGCTCCTTCGTTGAATTCTAGTTTTCGTCTTCTATTATTTGATGTCGACTTCACCGCAAAAGAAAGGTGTATATCTCTCCGTGCCATCGAGAAGCATCACATAGGGTGAAGAATGAATTTTCCTGAGAATATTTCTACGAAGATCTAGGTCGAACGTTACGCAAACACGATTACGGAAGGTAAGATAAGATCACGTCTTTTCAAATCTTGATGTATCTAGTTGTTTTTCCTTTGCAACAAGTTATCGATGATCATCGTGCAACTTCTTTTCTCTAATCTGCTCGAAAAGGTAGTTCTAACTTCAAATTCATTGAGTAAAGCTTCACATGATTCCTTATGATGGGCGATATACGAAAGCCTATAATTTGTTCCAATAAAGGAAGATCAGAAAATTGGATCGTAGCAAGTGAGGTGGAAGACTCATATTAAGTTCATCGGCTACGGCGTTCACCTAGAAAGTTGAGTTCACGAAGCAAAGTTCACGTTTCAAAATTTTCGCAAAGACAATCTCTTTGAAAAATATCCTGTACAATTCTAAGATGATTAACATGTTGATCGTCAGGTCGAATACGTATATCATCGATAAAGACAATTACCAACTTATCGAAATATGGTAAAAATTCGAGTCGTGCGATTCGTAAAGGCTGGTAGAGCATTTTGAGTCAAAGGGACATAATATAGAATTCCAAATGCACATACGAGTTTCGAAAAGTAGAATTAGGGATATCAGAATTCGCAAATGTTTCGATAACAAATCAAATTTTGAGAATAAACGTTGCTCCTTGGAATCGATCGAACAAATCATCAATCAAAGGAAGAGAATATCTCTTTTGATTACCATCTTATTCCACTGATAGTAGTCGAGATATAGACGAAGTGGCTCAATTTTCTCATGACGAACATCGCATGAGCAATGCACATAATTGTAATAGGCCAAATGAATTCTTAATCTGATAGATCTCCCAGTTGCGCCTTGGACTCGTTAAGTTTGACTGGAGCCATCCAGTATGGAGGTGTCAGTACAGGGGTGAATCTCAGATAGCATATCAATGACAAAGTCGATGCGCATATGGTTGTCTAGGTAGATCTTCGAAAATACGTGAAGGAATAATTTTAGAACGGGAAATGCCGTTTATCTTCATCACATCATGAGAAATGTGTACGGTTGAAGCTTAAGAATGCCTCACATCCTGCTATGAGATTAGAGTATAGAAATGATATCAAGTGATACATATTGGCGTTCTTCAAAAATCAAATCTGGAATCCCGACATACGGAAAGCAAAAAGGCTTAATAAAGAATGGCATGACGATGAAATAAACGATTCCATGCCAAGGATGGCATCGAGATCTATCGACCATAAAGGTATCAAGTCGGCTACTACAACAGAATTCTTAAGGAAAATATGACAACTCTTAAACATCGAGTCTCGATCAATACATTCCTACGCGGGGTATTAATCACTAAGATAAGTAGTAAGGGACAAACAAGATTAGGTGGACTTGTAGCAAGACCATACCGAATCGATAAGAACTTAGATCAATGATAAGATAGATCGAGCGATCCTCAAGGAGAGCTTGGCCTAATGGAACAAATATTGAAGCCAATATGTGAGGTTTCAAAGGCAAAAAAAAAAAAAATGATAAGAACAATGTCGAACTAATGGGGATGATAACAAAATTCTCTACCAAGATTAGCCAACGAATAATCTCAGACGATGTCGCTTTACGCTTCTACATCCGTCGATGCACATCCTAGTCCACACGTTCCATTGCAATTCACACAATATCGTCGATCACCAAGGTATCTAATGTCTCTAGGACTTCAATTCGACCTACCTCCGCTATAATAGCGCATCTCATACCATCGAATGTCGTAGCTCTCACGCTAATGAAGAATTATAAATAACATGTACATCCCTAATATTCAACCCTCCAGATTATGTATCTGGATTGAGAATCAATATTCTAAATAATGGTAATACATCTTTTGCGTTAAGGGACATCCCGAACTCTCGACGACAAACGAACAACACATAAACCTCAAGGTAAAGTAAAAAAAAATCGACCCATCGTATGTGGTGGAACTCCATGTATACGAACGTAATCTTAATACATCTGATATTGCTATGATTTCATTAACTGATCAACTCATATCTGAACTTGTGCTTGCTCGATAGGATCGTAAAACCACAAATAATATGTCATCGATGTATCAAGGGAAAGATCAAGAAACATAGCTCGAAGGACCACGAAAGACGTGTTCCTAGACTCGTCATAAAAAGAATTGGAGGTGCCATAACGACTATGAATGAAAATGATAGAAACTGAATGGATCCATTGGCAATACCAAAGAAAGAAAAGGTAAGGAATGCACACAAGGCTCTGATACCACCAAAACTGTCACGCCCCGACCCGCGTCCAAGGCGCGACAGCCGCCGCGTTTCTCAATAAACGCAAGGCTCGATATCAACTCATACTTCGCGAAATAAGTCACACGACAGAAGTCGTACTTAAAACTCGATGAAATATCTAATGCTATTTCACATTGTACAAAATAATTCAAAACCTCGACAAGCGAAAGAATTTATACACAATATCCACATAAAAGACTCTCTGCCAATGGATTTATCGATGTGAAAGAAAGGTGGAATACCAAGTAGGAATCAGCAGCAGAAGGGACGGACAAGAATGGCAAACCTCCAAGCAAAGACAACAACCTAGAAAGAAATATACAGATATATATATATATATATGGGGTGAGCAAAGCTCAGTGAGAAAATAATACGGACACACTTTATCCCTCACGGAAGGTGCACCCTTTACTATGAAATCATAACAATTCAAATATATAGATCACTCCATTTACAAAAGAACATTTTCCACCACTCATACGAGACAAAAAAAAGACCACTGACTATCACAAGACGTATCAAATACGTCATCAAATCCACGTAATCACATAAACGACGCGTGGGTGGCCAGCTCCTCCCTCGAACTGAGCTCTGTCCGAGTCCGTCACCGTAGTCTAGACCGTGGACTCAAAACTGACATATCAACAACTATAACATGCATGTCCCACACATACACGGTGACGTTGGCCAAAATCTCCCCAGCGATCACCCTTCAACGATAATCAATATCAAATCAACACATGGCACTGGAAGGGTGCAATCGCTGGGCCTCACTCACCCGGGTGTGCCAAGCCACGGGCTACTTACTCGATTTGCCACTCCGCACTCACCCGAACGTGGCCATTCGGGCTACTTAGAACCTGGTACCAAGTGTATGCAACAAACAAGACCAACCAACAATCCACAAAGCGACCAATCAACTCAATAATATCTTACCATGACGTGCCAACACGTCAGGTATCCCATGATCCTGACCCGATTCACAAACCACACATATGACCAGAACTCGTCAATCACAATAAGACTGCACGATCTATAGCCGACAAGGCCCCCTACTAGTAAGTTCAAGATATAAAATAGTAACACGTCATCACACCACGTGATGCCCCGTGTAACCGTCAACACAATTCAAAGCAGCGTATATATCCCAAAACTCTTCGACCACCACAAACATAAACATCCTATAGCCGACAAGGCTCACTATCGCAAATTCCACGGTATCACAACAATTCATAAGACGATGACGCGAAATGACGAAATAAAACGACTCGACGAGGTACACACGTCCCGTGAGGGAAGGCGTCCTCGTATTACCCACTCACCGTGTCAAATCCTAGCGTTTCCCAATACCCGAAACTGCCCTCGAGCCCTCGAGTAATGTTCCCTCGCCTAGTAAGATGATAACGAACAACTTTGCCATTAGTAATATGTCCTTCAAGAAATGCTGAAATTTTTCAGATTAATGTCAGCTACTTCAAATAATTACAGAAAACTGCAGGACTGTCCGATTGAGATGGTTTCGGTGGATATGAACAGGTAGGAAGTTAGCTTTCGATAGAAACAAGTTTCGAAGAAATCGGATAAGTATAGGTAGGTCAAAATTCAAGAATACTATCACTGCAACAGCAATTTTTTTTCCCAAAAATGTAACCAAAATTCCAGCTTTACACTGAAACTTCTAAAATTCATATAAAATCAAGAAATGATCGGATTGAACCGATTTCTGCAGCTGAGAAAAGCTAAGTAACTTAGCTTTCAATAGAAACAGGTTTCGAAATAATCAGAGGGCAATAGATAGGTCGAATTAGCTGAAAACAGAAGCTGCGCAGGAAGGTTTTTTTTTTCAAAAACAGCATTTATCCATCACAGTACTAACTTCAAAAATTGATAGAAAATCGTAGAAAAATCGGATTGACTCGATTCCAGAGGCTATGAACACTTAAGGGAGTTAACTTTCGACAGAGACAAGTTTCGTAAGAATCCGAGATCTGTAGCTAGGTCAAAAACATAGAAAACAGAGGTTGCGCGAACAGAAATTTTCCTGTTTTTGCTGTCAACTTAAAAATTCGTAGAAAATTGAAGAATGATCCGATTTAACCGATTCCAACGGCTGTGAATAGCTAAGAAAGTTGGCTCTCCACAGAAATAAATTTTATCAGGATCTGAAAACCGTAGCTAAGTCAAAGACATAAATTACAGAGGCTGCGCACGGAATAGTTTGTCAAAGAAAAGGAACCCTAGCATGATCTTGATGGAATTGAGAGTGAGATTAGGGAACATCGTACCTTTCTAAACCTTAAATCGAGCAGGGACGGTTGCAAGCTCTAAAGATCAATTACTGGTTGTTCCTTGTTTCTTCTTCTTCTCCGTCTCGTTCACTATCGCCCCTCTTCTCTTTAATTATTTTTTTTTTTCTCTTTACGAATGGCAATTGGATATGTATTAAAACAAAGTACTAGAATGATCAAATGGGCTGGGCTGGGCTGATTTCATTTATTTCAAATTGGACTTTGTGTTTTGATTTTGGGTTAAAATAGAGCAGATGTTATAAGATATCTCCCCCTTCAAAAAGTTTCGTCCACGAAACGTAACCGTACCTAAGGGATTGATTTAATGTAAACAATGACCATGTGTCAATGCCTCCGCTTCCCACGTTTCTTCTGACTTTGTCGCTTGTAAACACTTTCACCATCGGGATGAAGATGCTATTAACCTTCTTCTCTTGCCGATCGAAGATGTGAATTCGTTGGACTTACGCGTAGGTATTATCCTTAAATCAAGTGAAGAATATTTGAGTATACACGAAAGATCAAGCTCGTATTGCCAGAGCATGAATTGAAAAGAACACAATAGATTTGTGATAGCTTCAATAGTATATCCAATCTATACGCGATATGGCAGATCCTGTGATGGTAAACGAAGTGATATACCTAGGACAGAGCTTTCCATGATGCAAATTCGTAACACGCTCTTCTAAGAGGAATCTTTAGGAAAATTACGCTCCTTCGTTGAATTCTAGTTTTCGTCTTCTATTATTTGATGTCGACTTCACCGCAAAAGAAAGGTGTATATCTCTCCGTGCCATCGAGAAGCATCACATAGGGTGAAGAATGAATTTTCCTGAGAATATTTCTACGAAGATCTAGGTCGAACGTTACGCAAACACGATTACGGAAGGTAAGATAAGATCACGTCTTTTCAAATCTTGATGTATCTAGTTGTTTTTCCTTTGCAACAAGTTATCGATGATCATCGTGCAACTTCTTTTCTCTAATCTGCTCGAAAAGGTAGTTCTAACTTCAAATTCATTGAGTAAAGCTTCACATGATTCCTTATGATGGGCGATATACGAAAGCCTATAATTTGTTCCAATAAAGGAAGATCAGAAAATTGGATCGTAGCAAGTGAGGTGGAAGACTCATATTAAGTTCATCGGCTACGGCGTTCACCTAGAAAGTTGAGTTCACGAAGCAAAGTTCACGTTTCAAAATTTTCGCAAAGACAATCTCTTTGAAAAATATCCTGTACAATTCTAAGATGATTAACATGTTGATCGTCAGGTCGAATACGTATATCATCGATAAAGACAATTACCAACTTATCGAAATATGGTAAAAATTCGAGTCGTGGGATTCGTAAAGGCTGGTAGAGCATTTTGAGTCAAAGGGACATAATATAGAATTCCAAATGCACATACGAGTTTCGAAAAGTAGAATTAGGGATATCAGAATTCGCAAATGTTTCGATAACAAATCAAATTTTGAGAATAAACGTTGCTCCTTGGAATCGATCGAACAAATCATCAATCAAAGGAAGAGAATATCTCTTTTGATTACCGTCTTATTCCACTGATAGTAGTCGAGATATAGACGAAGTGGCTCAATTTTCTCATGACGAACATCGCATGAGCAATGCACATAATTGTAATAGGCCAAATGAATTCTTAATCTGATAGATCTCCCAGTTGCGCCTTGGACTCGTTAAGTTTGACTGGAGCCATCCAGTATGGAGGTGTCAGTACAGGGGTGAATCTCAGATAGCATATCAATGACAAAGTCGATGCGCATATGGTTGTCTAGGTAGATCTTCGAAAATACGTGAAGGAATAATTTTAGAACGGGAAATGCCGTTTATCTTCATCACATCATGAGAAATGTGTACGGTTGAAGCTTAAGAATGCCTCACATCCTGCTATGAGATTAGAGTATAGAAATGATATCAAGTGATACATATTGGCGTTCTTCAAAAATCAAATCTGGAATCCCGACATACGGAAAGCAAAAAGGCTTAATAAAGAATGGCATGACGATGAAATAAACGATTCCATGCCAAGGATGGCATCGAGATCTATCGACCATAAAGGTATCAAGTCGGCTACTACAACAGAATTCTTAAGGAAAATATGACAACTCTTAAACATCGAGTCTCGATCAATACATTCCTACGCGGGGTATTAATCACTAAGATAAGTAGTAAGGGACAAACAAGATTAGGTGGACTTGTAGCAAGACCATACCGAATCGATAAGAACTTAGATCAATGATAAGATAGATCGAGCGATCCTCAAGGAGAGCTTGGCCTAATGGAACAAATATTGAAGCCAATATGTGAGGTTTCAAAGGCAAAAAAAAAAAAATGATAAGAACAATGTCGAACTAATGGGGATGATAACAAAATTCTCTACCAAGATTAGCCAACGAATAATCTCAGACGATGTCGCTTTACGCTTCTACATCCGTCGATGCACATCCTAGTCCACACGTTCCATTGCAATTCACACAATATCGTCGATCACCAAGGTATCTAATGTCTCTAGGACTTCAATTCGACCTACCTCCGCTATAATAGCGCATCTCATACCATCGAATGTCGTAGCTCTCACGCTAATGAAGAATTATAAATAACATGTACATCCCTAATATTCAACCCTCCAGATTATGTATCTGGATTGAGAATCAATATTCTAAATAATGGTAATACATCTTTTGCGTTAAGGGACATCCCGAACTCTCGACGACAAACGAACAACACATAAACCTCAAGGTAAAGTAAAAAAAAATCGACCCATCGTATGTGGTGGAACTCCATGTATACGAACGTAATCTTAATACATCTGATATTGCTATGATTTCATTAACTGATCAACTCATATCTGAACTTGTGCTTGCTCGATAGGATCGTAAAACCACAAATAATATGTCATCGATGTATCAAGGGAAAGATCAAGAAACATAGCTCGAAGGACCACGAAAGACGTGTTCCTAGACTCGTCATAAAAAGAATTGGAGGTGCCATAACGACTATGAATGAAAATGATAGAAACTGAATGGATCCATTGGCAATACCAAAGAAAGAAAAGGTAAGGAATGCACACAAGGCTCTGATACCACCAAAACTGTCACGCCCCGACCCGCGTCCAAGGCGCGACAGCCGCCGCGTTTCTCAATAAACGCAAGGCTCGATATCAACTCATACTTCGCGAAATAAGTCACACGACAGAAGTCGTACTTAAAACTCGATGAAATATCTAATGCTATTTCACATTGTACAAAATAATTCAAAACCTCGACAAGCGAAAGAATTTATACACAATATCCACATAAAAGACTCTCTGCCAATGGATTTATCGATGTGAAAGAAAGGTGGAATACCAAGTAGGAATCAGCAGCAGAAGGGACGGACAAGAATGGCAAACCTCCAAGCAAAGACAACAACCTAGAAAGAAATATACAGATATATATATATATATATGGGGTGAGCAAAGCTCAGTGAGAAAATAATACGGACACACTTTATCCCTCACGGAAGGTGCACCCTTTACTATGAAATCATAACAATTCAAATATATAGATCACTCCATTTACAAAAGAACATTTTCCACCACTCATACGAGACAAAAAAAAGACCACTGACTATCACAAGACGTATCAAATACGTCATCAAATCCACGTAATCACATAAACGACGCGTGGGTGGCCAGCTCCTCCCTCGAACTGAGCTCTGTCCGAGTCCGTCACCGTAGTCTAGACCGTGGACTCAAAACTGACATATCAACAACTATAACATGCATGTCCCACACATACACGGTGACGTTGGCCAAAATCTCCCCAGCGATCACCCTTCAACGATAATCAATATCAAATCAACACATGGCACTGGAAGGGTGCAATCGCTGGGCCTCACTCACCCGGGTGTGCCAAGCCACGGGCTACTTACTCGATTTGCCACTCCGCACTCACCCGAACGTGGCCATTCGGGCTACTTAGAACCTGGTACCAAGTGTATGCAACAAACAAGACCAACCAACAATCCACAAAGCGACCAATCAACTCAATAATATCTTACCATGACGTGCCAACACGTCAGGTATCCCATGATCCTGACCCGATTCACAAACCACACATATGACCAGAACTCGTCAATCACAATAAGACTGCACGATCTATAGCCGACAAGGCCCCCTACTAGTAAGTTCAAGATATAAAATAGTAACACGTCATCACACCACGTGATGCCCCGTGTAACCGTCAACACAATTCAAAGCAGCGTATATATCCCAAAACTCTTCGACCACCACAAACATAAACATCCTATAGCCGACAAGGCTCACTATCGCAAATTCCACGGTATCACAACAATTCATAAGACGATGACGCGAAATGACGAAATAAAACGACTCGACGAGGTACACACGTCCCGTGAGGGAAGGCGTCCTCGTATTACCCACTCACCGTGTCAAATCCTAGCGTTTCCCAATACCCGAAACTGCCCTCGAGCCCTCGAGTAATGTTCCCTCGCCTAGTAAGATGATAACGAACAACTTTGCCATTAGTAATATGTCCTTCAAGAAATGCTGAAATTTTTCAGATTAATGTCAGCTACTTCAATAATTACAGAAAACTGCAGGACTGTCCGATTGAGATGGTTTCGGTGGATATGAACAGGTAGGAAGTTAGCTTTCGATAGAAACAAGTTTCGAAGAAATCGGATAAGTATAGGTAGGTCAAAATTCAAGAATACTATCACTGCAACAGCAATTTTTTTTTCCCAAAAATGTAACCAAAATTCCAGCTTTACACTGAAACTTCTAAAATTCATATAAAATCAAGAAATGATCGGATTGAACCGATTTCTGCAGCTGAGAAAAGCTAAGTAACTTAGCTTTCAATAGAAACAGGTTTCGAAATAATCAGAGGGCAATAGATAGGTCGAATTAGCTGAAAACAGAAGCTGCGCAGGAAGGTTTTTTTTTTCAAAAACAGCATTTATCCATCACAGTACTAACTTCAAAAATTGATAGAAAATCGTAGAAAAATCGGATTGACTCAGATTCCAGAGGCTATGAACACTTAAGGGAGTTAACTTTCGACAGAGACAAGTTTCGTAAGAATCCGAGATCTGTAGCTAGGTCAAAAACATAGAAAACAGAGGTTGCGCGAACAGAAATTTTCCTGTTTTTGCTGTCAACTTAAAAATTCGTAGAAAATTGAAGAATGATCCGATTTAACCGATTCCAACGGCTGTGAATAGCTAAGAAAGTTGGCTCTCCACAGAAATAAATTTTATCAGGATCTGAAAACCGTAGCTAAGTCAAAGACATAAATTACAGAGGCTGCGCACGGAATAGTTTGTCAAAGAAAAGGAACCCTAGCATGATCTTGATGGAATTGAGAGTGAGATTAGGGAACATCGTACCTTTCTAAACCTTAAATCGAGCAGGGACGGTTGCAAGCTCTAAAGATCAATTACTGGTTGTTCCTTGTTTCTTCTTCTCCGTCTCGTTCACTATCGCCCCTCTTTTCTCTTTAATTATTTTTTTTTTCTCTTTACGAATGGCAATTGGATATGTATTAAAACAAAGTACTAGAATGATCAAATGGGCTGGGCTGGGCTGATTTCATTTATTTCAAATTGGACTTTGTGTTTTGATTTTGGGTTAAAATAGAGCAGATGTTATAAGGACTGCTGGCCTCATAGGGTAAGAGGTTGTTGAAGAGGTTGCTTGTGACCCTGAGGACACTGACGAGGAAGACGTCGAGGACGAGTCTCAAGAAAATTTGGTCCTTCAAAAACTTCTCCTTACGCGAAAGAGTGATGATACGAGCCAACGCAATGCCATTTTTCGATCACACTGCGTCGTTAATAGTCATCTCTATGATTTAGTTATTGACGGGGGAAGTTGCGAGAATGTCATTGGGGTGAAGGTGGTCAAGAAACTAAAGCTGCCTCGTGAAAAGCTTTCGGCGCCCTATGAATTCCGGTGGATTAAATCTGAAGGTGAAAAGGTACCCGTGACGGAGAGGTGCAAGATTTCATTTTCTATCGGCAAGTTTGAAGACCAAGTGTATTGTGATGTGGTCGATATGGATGTCTGCCATGTTCTGTTGGGAAGGCCGTGGTTGTTCGATGCTGTCGCCTATCACTCGGGCCGGAACAACACGTACGAGGTGACTAGAGGAAACATCAAGTACTTATTGCGACCTAAATCTCATTTCGCTGCGTACCGCAAGGACTCCTTCTTGACTATTTCAAGCTCATTTGAGGAGGAAATGAAGCGAGCAGGGGAGGTCCATCTAATCGTTTTTAAAGAAATCCTCAACGTGACAACTAGCGAAATAGGGAAAGAGATTCCAGAGGCTGTTCGACCACTCTTGAGCGAATTTGCAGCTGTGGCCAACAGCGATTTCACAGAAGGTCTTCCTCATTTGAGAGATATCCAACATCAAATAGACTTTGTCCCGGGTGCAAGCTTGCCAAATCTCGCCCATTACCGCATGAGTCCTAAAGAGCACGCTACTCTCCGAGAAAATGTGGAAGAGCTGCTGCGAAAGGGCCATATTCGGGAGAGCTTAAGCCCATGTGCTGTTCCGGCATTATTAACCCCAAATAAAGATGGGAGTTGGCGTATGTGTATCGATAGTCGGGCGATAAACAGAATCACGGTTGGTTATCGATTCCCAATACCGCGGATGGATGATATGCTCGATATGCTCCGTGGAGCTAGCTGGTTTTCGAAGCTTGATTTATAGAGTGACTATCATCAGATTAGGATTCGGCCGAGCGATGAATGGAAGACGGCGTTCAAAAACAGAGACGGTTTGTTTGAGTGGCTAATGATGCCTTTCGGCTTATCAAATGCCCCTAGCACCTTCATGAGGCTGATGCACCAAGTTCTAAAACCATTTCTTGATAAAACTGTTGTTGTTTACTTCGACGATATTTTGATTTTCAGCAGAACGGAGGACGAGCACTTGGCGCACGTACGAGAGGTCCTACAGGCCCTCCAAAATAACAAGTTGAGCCTTAACCTTAAGAAGTGTGAATTTATGACCCGAAAGTTAATCTTTCTTGGAGTGGTTATCTCAGAATAATGTTTAGAAATGGATGGGAGCAAAGCATCTGCAATTAAGCAATGGCCGACACCTAGAGGTATTGGTGAACTGCGGAGTTTCTACGGGCTTGCGTCTTTCTACCGGCAATTCATAAAAGGTTTGGAGAGATTACAGCCCCTCTCACAGATTGTCTGAAGAAAGGGAGTTTTATTTGGTCAGAAAAGGCTAAAAAATGTTTTCAGGACTTGAAGGACAAGATGCCAACGGCTCCAATCTTGGCTCTGCCCAACTTCGATAAATTATTTGAGGTTCATTGTGATGCCAGTGGGATTGGATTAGGCGCTGTACTTTCTCAAGAAAAAAGACCCATCGCCTTCTTCAGTGAGAAGCTCAGTGAGGGGAGACAAAAATGGAGCACCTACAACAAAGAGTTTTATTCGGTGGTTCGAGCGTTGAAGACTTGGGAGCACTATCTGATTGCGAAGGAGTTCGTCCTATATTCTAACCATGAAGCTCTGAAGTATCTAAACAATCAGACTAGAGTAACCGATGCCATGCACTTGAGGTGGATTCAATACCTGCAGAAATTTCCGTTCAGGTTGCTATACAAACAAGGGAGTCAAAATCAGGTTGCTGATGCCTTTAGTCGACGGGTCACCTTACTCACAACATTGGAAAGCGAGGTCATTGTGTTCGAGTATCTCAAGGACTTATACGAAGACGATGAAGACTACAGCGAAATTTGGAAGCAAGCTCAACATGCTGAAGGCTTTTACATCCTCAATGGCTTTCTCATGAAGGGGAATCAACTTTGCATTCCAAGAACCTCGCTACGGGAACACTTGATCAAAGAAATTCATGCAGCGGATTATCTGGGCACTTTGGGCGTGAGAAACTCTCGCCACTGTTCGAGAAAGGTTCCATTGGCCGCAAACCCGTCGAGACGTTACCCGGTTCGTGGAGAAATGCTTTGTTTGCCAACAGATAAAAGGGGGAACGAAGAACACGGGTCTTTATCTTCCTCTACCTATTCCAGATAATATTTGGAAAGATCTATCGATGGATTTCATTTTGGGGCCGCCGAGAACTCAACGGGGTGCTGACTCAATCTTGGTGGTGGTGGACAGATTCTCCAAGATGGCGCATTTCCTCCCCTGTCGCAAGACCAATGACGCTACTGCAGTAGCTCGACTTTTCTTCAGGGATATTGTGAGGCTCCATGGTGTCCCTCGAACTATCACGTCCGACCGCGACAGCAAGTTTCTCAGCTATTTCTGGAAGACCTTGTGGCTAATGTTCGATTCAGCATTGAGTTACAGCTCTACAGCGCATCCGCAGTCCGACGGGCAGACTGAGGTGGTAAACAGGACATTAGGCAACTTACTTCGCAGCATATGCAGTGATCGTCCTAAGTAGTGGGATCTCGCTGTCGCCCAAGCTGAGTTCGCGTACAACTCTGTAGTACACTCCTCGACTGGAAAGTCCCCGTTCTCTATCTATGCCAGCCCTCCAAAAATGGCGCTCGATATGGTTGAAGTGCTGCGAAACAAATCCGACAATAAGGCGGCACAACGGTTAGCGGATGATGCGGTTACTGTTCAGCAAGAAATTCATCTGAAGTTAACAAAATCAGCTGCCCAATACAAAGCTAAAGCTGATAAACATCGACGAAGTGAAGTTTTTCAAGTCGGGGATTCTGTTATGGTGCATCTTAGGAAAGAAAGAAGGCCGGGGGAACAAGCAGCAAGCTTTTGTCGAGAAAGTATGGGTCGTACCCTGTGTTACGGCGCATAAACGATAATTCTTACGTCATTGGCATTCCTAAGGATTGTGGAATCTCGAGTACATTCAATGTGGCTGATCTTTCGCACTTTCGCGACCCAGGAGTTCCATTATACCCCGACGCGGGAGCACGTCGAGCTTCGGTGGGGGAAACTGATGAGGAAAGTCGAGCTTCCGTATAAGTGTGAAGGCATAAACACTCAAGCACGGCCTTCAAGCTTCTCAACGTTCAACTATCATTTAATATTATTAATTAATGTCTATCTTTATATTTGTTTCAATAATAAGTTGTAACGGGACTAAGTTTTAATAAAAATTCATTCTATCGACCTCCTTTGTGCAAGCTCACAAGTGGTGATCCTTGGCTATCCGTATCAGAATCCATGACAGTTCAGGTGAGATCCCAAACAGTTAAGGCATTTTTTTTAATTTCTGAAGAACCCGTCGTATACATCGCACGGGACCCCAATTTTAGGCCGCAGGGTACCCGTGCTTGCACTGGTAGGGGACACGTGCCTTGAATCTCAGGGATCCGTGTGAAAGCGCAGGGGTCCTCCCCAAGTAACCCGTGCTTTGTCTCGCTAGGAACCCTAGAAAGTATAGCACGGGACCCGCGCGCATAAGCACTGGACCCGTGCATGCTAGCGCTGGAGATCCGAGCTATGCCACGCTAGGAACCCGTGCGTTCCAACGTGGGGACCCTGGCGACATAGTACGGGACCCGTGCTTGCTAGTGCAGAGATCCGTGCTATGCTACATTGGGACCCGTGCATGCCAGCGCGGGGACCCTGGCAGCATAATACGGGACACTTGCTTACTAGCGCAGGGACCCGTGCTTGCAAGCGCAGACCTGTGCTTGCTAGAGCTGTGGACCATGCGTGCTAGTACGGAGCAGGGGTCTCGTACTATATTGCCAGGGTACCCGCTCTGGCACGCATGGGTCCCAGCGTCTACATCGCCCGGATCCCCCGCGCAGCATAGCACGGGTCTCTGCGCTAGCAAGGACGGGTCTCGTACTATGTCGCCAGGGTCCCCAGCTGGCACACACGGGTCCCCAGCGCGGCATAGCACGGGTCTCCAGCACCAGCAAGCACGGGTCCAGTGCTTATGCGCGTTGTGGACCCTGCGTGCAAGCGCAAGAGACCTGCACGTAAGCTCAGGGTCCCCGCGCAACATGCAGGGGACCCGTGCACGTTGGCCTATCTAATAATAAGCAATTTTCCCGCAGCATTCATTCAATCTAATTAATTTCTTATTTTTTGGTTCAATCGAAGAAGCAAATTGCCGGAGGCGACGATGACCGTGATTGCCGGTTACATCTCATGTCACGATACTGCGAAGTGAGCCAGGAGATCGTTGATTGGCTAAACGAGGATGAGCTGGCAATTTTTTCGGAAGGGATCCGTTCGGCAGGCTCATCAACGGTGCCGCCAATTTCAATCTGTCGGCACAGCTGTTGTGGTATCTCATCAAGAGACAGACGCAGCTTCACAATCGTGACGAGCTTTGGATGATCCTTAGGAAGAAACCACTCAGCTTTTCACGGGGCTGAAGTTCTCAGCCGAACCGGCAGTGAACTGAACGGAGGAATTCGTCCGTCGTCATTTCTCGACAAAAACGGCACTGACGATTCGTTTATCATACGTTAAGCAGCGGTTGGAGGAGTTGGCTGCCAATTCCACGGTGCGCGTTGATGACGAGAAATTGAAGTTGGCCAACCTGTACTTTGCGGGGTACGTCTTGCTGCCCCGACTTTTCAAGACGGATACCGCCCTTACTTCTTGGATTGTTTATTTAGTCGAAGACTCGGCGGCCTTCGACCGTTACCCTTGGGGCACCGTGGCTTTCAGAGCGGCACTACGGTCGCTGAAACGAGATTTTGACGATAATAAGGACAGTAAGCTGATCAGTGGATTCGTACATCCACTTCAGGTTAGGGTTTTATATTTGAATGACTTTGTTAGTTTAGGGTTTCGTCTGTTTTCTAAGATTATTTATTTCTTTGTCTTTAGATATTAGCATATGAATGCATATCGGCCATCGCTGACCGATAGGCTGAACTTAGAGAGTGGGAGCATGCGAGGCTGCGTATATGCCGGTGGGTCACGAAACATTGGCCCCGGAAGGAATGTCCGAAGTTGGTGGATGTTGCCAAGACGGCGCGCGGGTCCAATGTACGAGGTCTATTAATGCCGACTGGAGAAGAGACGCAGGCCGACTATTTTCGGTACAACGACTTCGAGGTCGATGAGCCACACGACGATGTGTACGATAGGGTGGCGACCCTACTGATGGACGGGGTGGACGTTAGGTGCAGTCGTCGTGCGGCTGTAGGACATCTTGGCCGGCGGGCGGCAAACGAAGCCAATTACGAGACAGAGTCCGTCCCTCAGCTCTTTATCAGATCTCGGCAAGACGAAGAGATGGGCATGGGCTCTGACTACGTGCCGCTGTCCATTCACGGAGGCAACTTCCATGCGCCGCCGACATCACCGCCACATGCAGGGCCACCGCACGGGTCCGCACGGGTATGGGCCATCGTCGGAGCAGTTCGATGAATGCGCGCCGCGTGGACCGGCGGTAAAAGGAATTTGGCAATCGGTTCGACACGATTAGCAGCGGCTTCGATGCGCTTAACGGTCGGTTTGAACAGCTCGGGAACGACTTTTCGCAATTCTGAGACGACTTTGCGCAATTCCAAGACGATTACGATCGACGCTCCGAAATATATGAGAAGCGGTTCAACTCGATGCAAGGTTTGGGCGAAAGCATCGGAGGCGTGTCTCAGTTGCAAGAGCTTCGGGACGACTGGACGAGTTTATTCGGTCCACGTACACATACCGACGCGCCTTATCACGGTAACTATCTTTACCCCTAATTCAAATTTAATTTACGGCGTAACTTACAATTGAATATGTATCGTAGACGACGAGCCAACTTCGACTGGGTGGACGCAATTTGCGAGGCGGGATCCACCCAGTTCGAGCGCACGGGGATGGCCGGCATATGAGTTTCCATGGAATTATTACGTTCAATCGCAATTGCGATGGTGACGGTGCGCAGAGGAGGCACATTATGAGGTCGACCCATCTACTTTGAGGGGCGTCGACTGGGATCAGTCGATGCCGCCAACTTTGGCGATTGCGGATCAGTCGACGATGGCTGATGAGAGTAAAGGTGTGGCCGAGGCGACCCCGGAGGGGCGGCAGAAGAATCCATCCGAGTGGCTGCAGCCGCCGTTCACTGAGCCTCCGTCGACCGGTCAGATGAATGTGAGGCACTCGACTGTAGACGTCCATATTTCTGAGAAGATCCTGTTGTGGGGGGCCGTAGAGAGCGATATATAGGCCTTGGCTGACGACGACTACATGGGGTTCTTGGTCGAGAGGCATAGACGACCATGGTTTGAGGATCTATACATGCCAACGAGGTGGCTCGATGACATGGTATGC
The DNA here is from genome assembly GCA_027422505.1 of Craterostigma plantagineum. NCBI lineage: Eukaryota > Viridiplantae > Streptophyta > Magnoliopsida > Lamiales > Linderniaceae > Craterostigma > Craterostigma plantagineum. Next base: position 441,325 of record JAPQWV010000064.1, on the reverse strand, counting down.
GACTTGAACTATTAATTTTGCAATCTACTGTAATTGTAAAGCCATTGCTGTTTAGGTTTTTGCATATGAATGCCATGAGAGGGTTCCTGCACATGCAGAAGTCGCATACATTTGGGTCGAAGAATGTTGCGTACATGTCTTACACATTCAAGACATGTATCGAACTCGAAGGCTTCGAAAAATGAAAAGTCGTAAATGAAATGCTTTCGTATTGGGCCCACTACGCGAGAGGACTTCAGGATGGATGGTATGAAGCAGATTGCATCGTCATCCCCGTGCAAACGATAGCACATTGGGTGCTATGCGTCGCTGATTGGAGGCAGAAGACGATGACGATATACGACTCCGACGAGTTTTGCGACAAGGACATGCGCAACCTTTGTAACGACCCTAGCCATCGCTACCATTTCTAGCGTAACTCTAAACGTCTAATGATACTACAACTTAGAAGATACAAAAATACGGTAGAAATTTTTTTTTTCCTTTTTCGTACAGGAACAACGTTTCGTTACATGTCAAAAGAATGCTTCCGGTTCCTAGTTACATTCGGGTTCTATCTACGAGTGTCGTGCACATCTATACAGCAAAAGAAATCTATGCGTCCGGCCTCACAGGTCGTCATCCATACACACACGTCCACCCCCAAAAGACGCTCGGAAGCTTCAAAAGATAGGCCTTGCCAGCTAGGCGATCACGTACCGTGATCGTAAGTACCTACAACACATAACATAAAAGAATGAGCCACCAAGGCTCAGTAAGCAGAAAATATGCATGAATGCACGTGTCCTAACGCCCGGCAATCCACGCCGTCGTGTTTCTAACTCTCACACATGTCCTAACTCGCAACGACAATCCACGTCGATGCTTTCTGGCGCTCATACTCTTTTAGACTCGTACATCATATGAGCACTCGTGAATCGCCGTAATATATATATATATATATATATATATATATCTGCCTCTCGTGAATCAGGCAGTCGGCCTCGTGAATTGCCGTAATATAATTATATACCTGCCTATCGTGAATCAGGCAGTCGGCCTCGTGAATCGCCGTAATATATTTATATACCTGCCTATCGTGAATCAGGCAGTCGGCCTCGTGAATCGCCGTAATATATTTATATACCTGCCTATCGTGAATCAGGCAGTCGGCCTCGTGAATCGCCGTAATATATTTATATACCTGCCTATCGTGAATCAGGCAGTCGGCCTCGTGAATCGCCGTAATATATTTATATACCTGCCTATCGTGAATCAGGCAGTCGGCCTCGTGAATCGCCGTAATATATTTATATACCTGCCTATCGTGAATCAGGCAGTCGGCCTCGTGAATCGCCGTAATATATTTCATTACCTATATAATAATAATATATGTATACGGCCCTTTCGCCAATGGGCATCGCCCTAATATATGTCATTACGTACATAATAGTAATATATATATATATATATATATATACATATGCGATCTCTTCGCCAACGGGCATTGCCCTAATATATTTCATTAGATACATAATAGTAATAATATAATACCTGTACGGCCTCATTCGCCTAAATATATTTCATTATGTGTACAATAATAATAATATATGTATACGGCCTTTTCGCCATCGGGACATCTGCCCTAATCATAATCCATATATTTATATAATAGTTTGACGACGCTAAACGTCGCCCTGGTGGCATAGTGGACAGCCCTTGACTCAACTGAGTCGACAACACATGCCCATATCGGCAATGTATCAATTGCTTTCAAGCGATACACCATATATATGCATACTCGACTCATACAACCCTCCCACATATGATAGTGTATGCACGTGAGTATGAAAATGCAACAAATGCCAGACGATATTACCAAGAGACCGAATATACAATTATTCCACGTAATTCATGTAATCATCGAGGCACTTAGTCACGTAATATCAAGTAAACACAATTCAGGTAAGCCTCGAAGCACCTAGTCATCCAATTAAAAACTTCAGACACATTCACATGAAGACATATCAATTAAATCACGTAAACATGAAATCACCGAAGCATGTAGTCGCATAAAGCAAGTACATTCAAACAAGTTATGTGTCGTAGTTGGATTTCTACTTACCTGTCGTCCAAGCTAATCTAGCGTACTGCCTCGTGAATCTCCTAACGTTCGACCTTTTAAATAAAAAGGGTTAGAATGTTAGTACTTTGCTTTCCTTAGCTAATTCGTCGAAATAATAATTTTCGTCATACTTAGTTATTTAGGCTTGTATAAATTCCCTAGACTTCACATCACTCGATTTGCCTTATTAAATTTCCCAAGACAATTGATTTCTATACTACATTATATTAGAGTTAAGTTTCGACCCTTAATAAATTTCTAAGTTAGAGAATTTAAATTCCTTTCATGAAAGGCTCGGCGAGAGTCGTTTGATTTACTAGGTTTCGCCCGACTAAATTCGTCCAATCGAATTTCTAATTTAAATGAGTTTCGCCCGAAACTCATATAATAGTCAAAATCAAGTCAATCATAAATTAGATAGCAAGCCTCGGCGAAACACATTGTCGCCCGATACATGAATTTGGTCGAAGGTTGTCTTCTCTATAAGGGCTGATTTGATCGAAAGTGAATTCATAAAATGGTCAAAATCGGTTCATTATTTACATATATATACACCACTTTCGCCGAGAAAGGGTTTCGCCCGATACCATGTCTTGAAATTCCCACTTTCGATCGAGCTCCTTGATATTCAATTTTACTTTGCTTTCTTAGACTCGGTCAAAAACCATCTCTATTAGCAAAAGGTTCCAAAAGCAATCATGTCCCAAATATTATATTCACTTTATCTAATACTCATGTGGTGTAGCTATCCTATAATGCTCCCACTACCCAAAAATCAATTTTATATAACGTCCGAACATGCCAACTAATGAAATCTTATCATAATATATTTTGTACTTTATGAAATCATTTCTCTCCTAGTGTTATGTGTATACATATATATATATTTGTTACATATAACTATAATTAGTCGATGACCCCCACGTGAATTGTAATTTAACTTGATTCTGTTAAGGTATACGTTGACTGAATTTTCTTTCACTGCTTTCGCCCGATTGGAGGTGTACAAAAATCCCAAGAATCGCCCGATTGGTCTTCTATTGAACCTTACTTAGTCGTATTTAATAATTAGATGCATGTGTTGGCCGATTCCTAAATAGATTTACATAACACTGCGAAAGTCCCATGCCTAAGTGTAATCGTTCGATTGGCTAGGTTCAAGACTTCAATTCGCTGAGAGTTCTCTAATTAAATCCCACCTAAATTATGCACATGTATCGCCCGAAAGCTTAGGCAACTTCTTCATTCGATCAAAACTTTAAACATTCAACTACTCGTACTCCTACCCAGAAACTCATCAGCTCTAATTCTTCTACTTCGGAGTTGCTAATTCCACCCCAAAGATTATTCTATAACGAAGATATAAATTTCAAAGCCCTTTCACCTGAAATAAACCTTACTCAAAATAAATTGGTTAGCATGAATCTATACTTAAATCTAGGGTTTTGTATGTCTTTCTTACGCCTAGATTCCTAGATTTTCATTAATTCTTTGAATTAAAGTATTTAAACAACTTAAAGTTACGAATTTTACCAAGACCTTAAGCAATATTTTTGCTTACCAAAATTCGAAGTCTTAAGCTGCTATGAATTTCTTAGTCACCCGTCTTCTTTCGGCTTCTCCCCTTCTTTCTTTTGCTTGAACTTATGTTTACGAGAGTTTTCTCTTGTTCTCCTTGTTGGGTTACGATTGTGTGTTTAAGGGTTTTTGTTGTGTTTTAAATCCCTATGTTCATTTTATTATTGCTTTATTTATTCTCTTGATAAGTGTTGAGTATAGACTTAGGGGTATGGTCTTGATGTGACTAATAAACAACTCCCATGCTAAGAAATCGTTGCATGATTGTTGGTCAATCGAAAGTTGACTCTACATGGCTTGTGATTGGTTGAATTGGTTTGCATGTGTCGCCCAATTTTACTCCTTACAACTATTAATCGTTTGATGTCAATTTTACTCGGCGAAAGTCACTACCTACACATGTTTCGCTCGAAACTACATCTAAGCCTTGGGAATCAATCAATTTAATTTATATGTAGTCAATCATTGCATACCAAACAATCGCCCGATACATCTCTCTTGTTCGGCGAAAAGTGAGATACAAATATACATGTATCTATGTCTTGCATCGGCCGAGTCCTCGATTTTAAGTCTAAATATTTTATTATTAAATCATCCAATTTGAACCCTTTCGACAATTTAAATTCTGTTGCATGAGTTTCGATCGATTCTTGCTTTAATCGGTCGAAACTAGTTCCTAACTACACATATAAAATTGTTGGCTATATTTCTCAAATTCCTAAATTCATGCCTTAAATTGTACTTCATAACACACATATGGGGTTATCAACCACATAACATGAAATCACGAAAACATAATTTTATAGGCATAGAAGCATGGAAACATAATATCACACATTAGGCTTGAAGTAATTACATGTCCTAAATAAAATATTTCACCTAAAATCCTTGCTTCTCAACGTAATTAACTCAACGATGTCCCTAATTAATTATTTACACCTTAATTATATTGTAAATCTCGTTATTAAATTTTACGGGTCTTACATCCTCCCCCCCTTAAAAGAATTTCGCCCCCGAAATTCCGTTAGCTGGGATAAGTCGGGGTGGCGATGGGTAGGGAGTTGAGCTAACTTGGTTAGGTGATAAAGATTCACCGTATTGTTCGTAAAGATATTTCCTTACTAGGAAGAAGGACACATCGTGGTCGTGCCTCTTGATCCACTGGTTAAGGATGGAGACCACGATTTTGTAGCAGGACATATAAGTATTTCATCTAATCAATTCGGTTCTAACGTGGCAAGGGAAAACTATGACAAACTTATAACGTATCCCTCTCTACTTGAAAGCTCGCCTAATTCTCGTATCTTATAGTACCAATGATCTTCACGTAGCGATGAGGATTAAAATGTTCGGTCTGGAGTAAAAGGGAGGTAAACGCATTCTTACAAAGGTTTAAATAAGATCTTTCCGATCGTCTTGGATTTAATGAGAGGATTTTCTAATAACATATGTAGGGAGATTGCTCGAGGTAGTCGCCTCGAGGAGCTAAGGGAATAACTAAAACTCGAACTCAAGCAGAGATCGGAATCATTAGCATCCATCACGCTTCCATTGCGCCGCTCTGATATTGGACCTATTGAATCTTAGGTCTCTTCCTAGGAGATTTAAATACGGTTTACTATTTTGAGGGCTTATCGGCTACGATTACCATTCGCATCGAATATCGAACTGGTGTCGATTAGGTTGGCTAGGAATAATCCTGAGCCTCGCACATAAAGAGTGGATGCAAGAATGCACGTTTCCTATATTCACTAGAGGGCAAGTCGAGGTTCGCTAAATGGATAAGGTACCTGCCGCCATATGCGGGTCCTCTTCTGTTTCTTCTGCCGTGAGCATGTTTACCCGAACGGGTGCCGTTTGTGGTTTGGCCTGGTTTGCTCCCTGGCCTCTAGTTGCGTTCTCTGGGCAGGCTATGGAATAATGGCCTGGCTTGCCACATTTAAAGCAGGTGGCGTGTTGGGAAAAACAGACGCCTAAATGGCGCCGTGCACATTTTGGGCATACTGGTATGTTCGGTTGGGGCCTACCCTGATTCTGATTAGGTTGCTGGGGTGGACCGGGGCGATTTTGGAAGTTGGGTTTTCCATTCTTAAAGACGAGCTGTTTCTTTGGGTTGTTTCCGTCCCCTTTAGGTCCTTGCTCAAACTTTCTCTTGCTCTCCTTAGCTCGCAAAATTCTAATCTCGGCTTGTTCGGCCACCAGAGCGCGCTCCGCTACTTGGGCATAGGTAGCCCCTTGGAATCCCACCATGCTAACGTCGCGGTAAAGCTCTGGTTTTAGGCCCTCCATGAAGCGCTCGATTTTCAACGGATCAGTGCTCACCATGTGAGCAGCGAATCGGGAGAGCTGCTCAAATTTCCTAATGTACTCCGCTACCGTCATAGCTCCCTGGCGGAGGTTGATGAACTCGTTCATCCTTTGAGCTCGAACGGAAGCGGTGTAATACTTTCCACGGAAGAGTTCTTTGAAGTGTTCCCAGGTCATTGTTACCGGATCTTCCAGGGTTAGAATCGTGTCCCACCAGTGGCCGGCGCTTCCCCTTAACAGGTATCCCGCGCACAAGGCCTTTTCAGTGTTGGGGGTACGACTATGCTGGAACATGCTTTCTATGGTTCGGAGCCAGTCCTCGGCCGAACTTGGGTCAAGGGCATCCTCAAATGTCGGGGGTTTAAGTTTACGAAACCTTTCCCCGATCATTTCAATCCTTTCGGCCTGAGGCGGTCCGGTACTTGACTGTCCTCCAACGTTTTGCTGCTGGATTAACTGCTGAACTTGAGCTGATTGCTGACGGACTAACTCCGTCAGCTGCAGGATGATCGCATCCCTACTATCTGTAGGGGCTGCCGTTTCCCTATTTGGTTCGGCATCCCTACTTCCCTCGCCTCTAATTCTAACCATCGTATCTCGTTCTATCCTGTCGTTCATAAGGTAATAAAATCATATCATTCAAATATTCACGTAAACGTAATACTTACGAGCAAGGCCGCTTCCGTGCTTTTGGGTGTGTGCGTATGGACAGTCTACAGAACCTGTGACCGAAGCTCTGATACCAACTGTAACGACCCTAGCCATCGCTACCATTTCTAGCGTAACTCTAAACGTCTAATGATACTACAACTTAGAAGATACAAAAATACGGTAGAAATTTTTTTTTTCCTTTTTCGTACAGGAACAACGTTTCGTTACATGTCAAAAGAATGCTTCCGGTTCCTAGTTACATTCGGGTTCTATCTACGAGTGTCGTGCACATCTATACAGCAAAAGAAATCTATGCGTCCGGCCTCACAGGTCGTCATCCATACACACACGTCCACCCCCAAAAGACGCTCGGAAGCTTCAAAAGATAGGCCTTGCCAGCTAGGCGATCACGTACCGTGATCGTAAGTACCTACAACACATAACATAAAAGAATGAGCCACCAAGGCTCAGTAAGCAGAAAATATGCATGAATGCACGTGTCCTAACGCCCGGCAATCCACGCCGTCGTGTTTCTAACTCTCACACATGTCCTAACTCGCAACGACAATCCACGTCGATGCTTTCTGGCGCTCATACTCTTTTAGACTCGTACATCATATGAGCACTCGTGAATCGCCGTAATATATATATATATATATATATATCTGCCTCTCGTGAATCAGGCAGTCGGCCTCGTGAATCGCCGTAATATATTTATATACCTGCCTATCGTGAATCAGGCAGTCGGCCTCGTGAATCGCCGTAATATATTTATATACCTGCCTATCGTGAATCAGGCAGTCGGCCTCGTGAATCGCCGTAATATATTTATATACCTGCCTATCGTGAATCAGGCAGTCGGCCTCGTGAATCGCCGTAATATATTTATATACCTGCCTATCGTGAATCAGGCAGTCGGCCTCGTGAATCGCCGTAATATATTTCATTACCTATATAATAATAATATATGTATACGGCCCTTTCGCCAATGGGCATCGCCCTAATATATGTCATTACGTACATAATAGTAATATATATATATATATATATATATACATATGCGATCTCTTCGCCAACGGGCATTGCCCTAATATATTTCATTAGATACATAATAGTAATAATATAATACCTGTACGGCCTCATTCGCCTAAATATATTTCATTATGTGTACAATAATAATAATATATGTATACGGCCTTTTCGCCATCGGGACATCTGCCCTAATCATAATCCATATATTTTATATAATAGTTTGACGACGCTAAACGTCGCCCTGGTGGCATAGTGGACAGCCCTTGACTCAACTGAGTCGACAACACATGCCCATATCGGCAATGTATCAATTGCTTTCAAGCGATACACCATATATATGCATACTCGACTCATACAACCCTCCCACATATGATAGTGTATGCACGTGAGTATGAAAATGCAACAAATGCCAGACGATATTACCAAGAGATCGAATATACAATTATTCCACGTAATTCATGTAATCATCGAGGCACTTAGTCACGTAATATCAAGTAAACACAATTCAGGTAAGCCTCGAAGCACCTAGTCATCCAATTAAAAACTTCAGACACATTCACATGAAGACATATCAATTAAATCACGTAAACATGAAATCACCGAAGCATGTAGTCGCATAAAGCAAGTACATTCAAACAAGTTATGTGTCGTAGTTGGATTTCTACTTACCTGTCGTCCAAGCTAATCTAGCGTACTGCCTCGTGAATCTCCTAACGTTCGACCTTTTAAATAAAAAGGGTTAGAATGTTAGTACTTTGCTTTCCTTAGCTAATTCGTCGAAATAATAATTTTCGTCATACTTAGTTATTTAGGCTTGTATAAATTCCCTAGACTTCACATCACTCGATTTGCCTTATTAAATTTCCCAAGACAATTGATTTCTATACTACATTATATTAGAGTTAAGTTTCGACCCTTAATAAATTTCTAAGTTAGAGAATTTAAATTCCTTTCATGAAAGGCTCGGCGAGAGTCGTTTGATTTACTAGGTTTCGCCCGACTAAATTCGTCCAATCGAATTTCTAATTTAAATGAGTTTCGCCCGAAACTCATATAATAGTCAAATCAAGTCAATCATAAATTAGATAGCAAGCCTCGGCGAAACACATTGTCGCCCGATACATGAATTTGGTCGAAGGTTGTCTTCTCTATAAGGGCTGATTTGATCGAAAGTGAATTCATAAAATGGTCAAAATCGGTTCATTATTTACATATATATACATCACTTTCGCCGAGAAAGGGTTTCGCCCGATACCATGTCTTGAAATTCCCACTTTCGATCGAGCTCCTTGATATTCAATTTTACTTTGCTTTCTTAGACTCGGTCAAAAACCATCTCTATTAGCAAAAGGTTCCAAAAGCAATCATGTCCCAAATATTATATTCACTTTATCTAATACTCATGTGGTGTAGCTATCCTATAATGCTCCCACTACCCAAAAATCAATTTTATATAACGTCCGAACATGCCAACTAATGAAATCTTATCATAATATATTTTGTACTTTATGAAATCATTTCTCTCCTAGTGTTATGTGTATACATATATATATATTTGTTACATATAACTATAATTAGTCGATGACCCCCACGTGAATTGTAATTTAACTTGATTCTGTTAAGGTATACGTTGACTGAATTTTCTTTCACTGCTTTCGCCCGATTGGAGGTGTACAAAAATCCCAAGAATCGCCCGATTGGTCTTCTATTGAACCTTACTTAGTCGTATTTAATAATTAGATGCATGTGTTGGCCGATTCCTAAATAGATTTACATAACACTGCGAAAGTCCCATGCCTAAGTGTAATCGTTCGATTGGCTAGGTTCAAGACTTCAATTCGCTGAGAGTTCTCTAATTAAATCCCACCTAAATTATGCACATGTATCGCCCGAAAGCTTAGGCAACTTCTTCATTCGATCAAAACTTTAAACATTCAACTACTCGTACTCCTACCCAGAAACTCATCAGCTCTAATTCTTCTACTTCGGAGTTGCTAATTCCACCCCAAAGATTATTCTATAACGAAGATATAAATTTCAAAGCCCTTTCACCTGAAATAAACCTTACTCAAAATAAATTGGTTAGCATGAATCTATACTTAAATCTAGGGTTTTGTATGTCTTTCTTACGCCTAGATTCCTAGATTTTCATTAATTCTTTGAATTAAAGTATTTAAACAACTTAAAGTTACGAATTTTACCAAGACCTTAAGCAATATTTTTGCTTACCAAAATTCGAAGTCTTAAGCTGCTATGAATTTCTTAGTCACCCGTCTTCTTTCGGCTTCTCCCCTTCTTTCTTTTGCTTGAACTTATGTTTACGAGAGTTTTCTCTTGTTCTCCTTGTTGGGTTACGATTGTGTGTTTAAGGGTTTTTGTTGTGTTTTTAAATCCCTATGTTCATTTTATTATTGCTTTATTTATTCTCTTGATAAGTGTTGAGTATAGACTTAGGGGTATGGTCTTGATGTGACTAATAAACAACTCCCATGCTAAGAAATCGTTGCATGATTGTTGGTCAATCGAAAGTTGACTCTACATGGCTTGTGATTGGTTGAATTGGTTTGCATGTGTCGCCCAATTTTACTCCTTACAACTATTAATCGTTTGATGTCAATTTTACTCGGCGAAAGTCACTACCTACACATGTTTCGCTCGAAACTACATCTAAGCCTTGGGAATCAATCAATTTAATTTATATGTAGTCAATCATTGCATACCAAACAATCGCCCGATACATCTCTCTTGTTCGGCGAAAAGTGAGATACAAATATACATGTATCTATGTCTTGCATCGGCCGAGTCCTCGATTTTAAGTCTAAATATTTTATTATTAAATCATCCAATTTGAACCCTTTCGACAATTTAAATTCTGTTGCATGAGTTTCGATCGATTCGTGCTTTAATCGGTCGAAACTAGTTCCTAACTACACATATAAAATTGTTGGCTATATTTCTCAAATTCCTAAATTCATGCCTTAAATTGTACTTCATAACACACATATGGGGTTATCAACCACATAACATGAAATCACGGAAACATAATTTTATAGGCATAGAAGCATGGAAACATAATATCACACATTAGGCTTGAAGTAATTACATGTCCTAAATAAAATATTTCACCTAAAATCCTTGCTTCTCAACGTAATTAACTCAACGATGTCCCTAATTAATTATTTACACCTTAATTATATTGTAAATCTCGTTATTAAATTTTACGGGTCTTACAACCTTAACAAAGCATTGGAGCCACTTCAATTATTAATCCCGGTGATATTGGTCTTCATGGGATGTATCAAGAATCGATTTAAGAAATGGAAAGTTGAGCGCCATCCGGGGTTCGCCAAGCAGCAAGGAAGGTAAGTTTCATTCCTTATTATTTCATTAAATTTTTTTACGACGATTTCTGTATAAGTGTGTAACATTTCAGGGGAGAATGCGGCATACATGTGTTGCGAGCGGCAATGAGCCTCATGTTTCGAGGTGACGACGTCTCCAATCTGACACATCAGCAAATTGTAGATTTTAGGAAATTTCTTACAATTTGTATTTTCCGTAAGGACTTTTCGTCTTGGTTTGGTCCAAAATGATCGTTACGTTTGTGTAAAACAACGTTGGTTACGTTTTTTTTACGTTATGTGTTACAATTTTTTTTATGAAAAACAACGTTGATTACGTTTGTGTATTATTTATCTGAAATTGACATCGTTATGACATGACAAGCAACTTTTAATCACATCAAATCTACTGTTATGACACTGACAATATCACGAATAAAGTAACAGACCAATAATTGACGAATGATTGTTGACTAGTCACCGCACATAAGCATGAGACCAGGCATTTGAGCACGGGTCCCTTGCGTGAAAACTAGGGACCCCTGCGTGGACGCAAGGGTCGCGCATCAGCTAGCGCGGGTCCACAGCCCATGAACCAAACCACGGAACTCATGTGCGGGGGCCATGCACAATTTTAAATATTTTTTCGTTAGTATTAAATTCCTTTTCGTATGATTAAATTATTTTCGTACGATTAGGTTGTTTTTTTTACATTAATGTGACGATTACATTGACATTCGCAGAAAAAGTGAGTACAGATAATAATAATTTACCAATGATTGTTGACTAGTCAATAAAATTCCGTACCGGGCCGGTCTGCTGTGCATGGTCCCAAACTTATGCGCACGGTCCCAAGCAATTATGCATGGGTCCCCGCACATAAGCATGGGTCCCTTGCGTGAGTTCACGGGTCCCTCGCATGGTCGTTGGGGTCTCGCGCATCCAACTCGCACCAGCTTGCGCGAGTCCATTGCTCACGAGCCCCGGACCACAGCACTCATGTGTGGGGACCCTGTTATTATTTTCGTGATTTTACAGTGGAAAACATAATTTCGAACTTTGATTCAGCCTCCATATGAATATAATACGTCATATAATATCATAGCCAACAAAAGTATGGTCTTTTTGCATATATAAGATACGAGTTTTCGATTATTGCATCTTAACCAAGTCATCAACATAAGGCAAGTCGTTGGTATGTAAATTTGCTCAATTATTGTGACATCCAACTAATTCACCAACGTCACATTCAAAATAATAACCAAATAGTGTAATTTTTTTGTATACATTAACGACTTAAGAGTAGATTTTTTGGTCAAGATTATTTTTTTTCCGACAAGTATTTCGTTATGGTTAATTTTTTTTTAAGTTAATATGTACAAAATTATATATGTATTATAATTACTGAAATTCTTTTTAAAACCCGTGCCTTGCTTTTTCACACATCGAAAAGGACATTGATCGACACGTGGTGCGTGAATGAAAGTGCGACAAGTAATAATTAAAACGAATACCTAATTACTAACACCGACGTGCGATAGGCAGTGGACCTATCGTTTGTAGTGCAGTAAAGTGAGTAAACGAGTATCGAACACAAGGAATAAATCAAGTACTAGTAGTGACCTATCGACTCGATATTTAGCCTAAATAAAATACGCAGATTGTTTTATGACTTAACCTAACAGACCGCTCCTAAATCAGCTAGAAATTCAACGAACACGCTTAGAACTGATACGAAGCTTCAGATAATAAAGATGTGCTCGGGATTCGAATCCCGCTAGGTGTGATCGCCCAAGACAATGAAATATCGTGCCAACGTGATTCTTGACTAAATCGCAGTAATTTTCCTACCCACTCGCGAATTTGCTGTCGCCCTAAACGCTCGTGGGGATCTAAAGTTCAGTAATTACTAATAGCGAGGATCGAGTATTTGCTTTCGCCCTATACTCGATTTCTATCTTCTACGAACGGCCTAATCGTTATTTAGCTGTCGCCCTAAACGATTTTCCATACATTCACTTTAACACATAGACATATTAAAGCGAAGAAACAACTTCATAGAACAATAAATAGTTAGAATACGCAAATCACGATAAACATATGTCTTAAGTACGAATAATCCTAGCGTTCATCTAATCCCAAACACATAGGGAATTTAGCTACGCATAATAGACGGGAAAACAACGAAAGAAATAGAGAACAGAGAAAGAAGACTCATGATCTTGAATACTGATGATCTGGGGTGGTAGCGCGGATGAATCTTCGTTCTTCGTTCAATTCGGCATGTTTGCGTCGTTGATCCGTCTCTTGCGCTCCGGGACGCAATTCTGTGTTCTTCAGGGCTCTTTTTCGTCTCTTGAGGGATTATGGTTGATATCTGGTAGGTGTCCCCCTTTTCTGGATCGAAATCGGGCCTTTATAGTGAAATTCGACACTGTCACGGCCTGGGACATGATAGGTCACGGCCGTGACACTGTCGGGGCACAAAATAGAGCTCAATGCCGCGCGTCACGGCCTCGTGCAGAGGTGTCACGGCCGTGACGCTTTTCCAGCTTTGCGACAGTTTCGTATTTCTCTCAGATGAAGGGGTAAACGATGTCCGATTGACCTGAAATTTTAACCATAGATAGAAGACTCGCCAATCTTGATTTTGACCAAAGGGATTCTCAATCCGAGGTCTGGATTGAGAGATATTAATTTTCTAATGCTGCTACTGCTATGGGTCACGGCCTGGTGCAAGAAGAGTTACGGCCGTGACCGTCTTCAGTCTAACTCTCTGCCAAGTGTCACGGCCAGGTGCACTAGGTGTCACGGCCGTGACCTTCACCAGTTTTCATCGTTTTCACGCCGTTTTGCCTCGTTTTCGCTCCTTTTCGCCCGAAACTCGTCCTAAAGCCTTATAATACCAAAAAAAGTAGAAATAGGGTTAATAAGTGCATAAAATGACTACGAAAACTCTATTATGAGCCAATTAAATACTATGATAAACGTACTATAATACGTTTATCAAACCTCCCCACACTTAAGCATTTGCTTGTCCTCAAGTAAATTGGAAGTCAGAGAAGGTACAAATCAAGATAAAGGCATGATCGTTCGCAATTTATCATCAAAGCTAGAAAGCACGAAACAAAATCAAGCGAGCAATCATGGACATCACACTAATGACTTGCACTTGTTGACCCAAACTTCCTTCGCACTGCCAATCGAGACTCATACCTCACATAGATTCGCTCAAAATCACTCAGTGTATAGGCTAACATGTAGTGAATCGCTCAATTCGTGCACTAGTCTCACCCCTACCATAAACTTGCAAGCTAATCGCATCTCTACTTTTTAAAGTGGCAAGCATAAATCTGAGGGTCTTTTCGGGGGAAAGCGGGTCGAATAATCATGAAGTGACAAGTAGCTAGGACATGTAAGCGAAAAGTATCAAAGAACATAGCATGATCAAACTAACAGTCACATGCTCCAACATAGACTCAACGTTCTCGCTCTGAAATCCTAGACTTTTCTGCCCGACCCTCTCAACTCAGTTCCCTTTCATTTTCTGCCCTTTCACCTTAATTACGCTCTAATTTTGTGCACTGCCCTTGTTCCCTAGACATCAAGGTTTGGCTTTTGCCGCAAAGAATACATCGTCACAGCGGATGCTGTGTACCTAGGGATACTTATTACCAAAACATATATCTTGCCAAAGGATTATGGGCAGGCTTATGCAAGGGATCGGGTCATTTTAGAAAATGGTCAAGTAAGGGACGAGTCATTTCATGAATAGCAGAGAAGAACATCAAATCATACACTGAAACAGTAACTCTCAAGTTCGACTTCTGCTCTATTCTAATCAACTTAGGTTCATATAATCACTGGAGGCTTATTCGGGTCAGGGGTATTTCATAACATACGGGGTAAGCAACGAATAGGCTCAGGCTCAAAGTGGCTACTAAGAGGCTTAGTCATGGTAGGGAAAATTTAGCCCTGGACTTAATTCCTAATGCCCTTATCATTTTCACACTAACACACCAAAACAGTTTCAACACGCATTAGACAGGCAAGTTCTAGAGAGATATAGACTAGGCACGTCACACAACCAAGAAAATGAGCATAAGCTCGTTCAGGCTCAAACTCTCACAACGAAACAGGGTTATGTGTACGAGTCTCTCAAGACAGTGCTATATCTATTCAGGCAGACACGATTCAATCAGTCATCCTAATTGCTCACAAAAATTCATAATAATGCAGACCAACTCGAGATTAGCGCAAACAATCATGCCTGATTTAAGTAATTCATGCCTTTCTAACGAAATTCACGACTCACGGACACGTCATAAAAAATTTTTACGTGTATTTTCAACCTAAATTCCCCTCCCCACACTTAAGCCGTACGTTGTCCTCAACGTAAAATTTGAATAAACGAAAGGGAAAAGTAGGTGTAAGAGAACGAAACTTCCCTGACGAAAAATGTTGACGTGGTCATGACTAAACGCGTGATGGTTGTCGTATCGTGACTCGTGATGCCTGACATGACTAAAAGGAAAACTAAACGTAACAGAAAAAAAAATATGAATGATAATAATAATAGACATAATAAAAAGAATACTAGATAGATAAAACCTGGGTTGCCTCCCAAGAAGCGCTTCATTTACCGTCTTTAGCCGGACGTGCTTTCGTTCGCTTAGGGTGGCTGGAAGTCGAGGTACATCATCTCTTTTTTGCTTAAGTTTCCCTCGCCTGCATCCATACCTTGGAGGTGTCGCCTTTCGCCGGGCAGCGGTTTCAACTCTAGCGGTGGTCGCTCCTCGACAGGGCTCTTGTCCTTAACTTCTTCAATGCTCTCGTCGATGGCTATGATGGGTTCGTCGATCTCCTCCCCACACTTATCAATTGCCATAATCGTGTGCCTATCATGCTTGCTGACCTGTGACAGACCTTGCACGGAAAAGAGAAAATCGTGCTCAAATACATCTAAGAAATAACATTTATCATCTTGCTCGTTGCTCTTTTTCATCGAGTCAGCCATATTGAACGTAACTTTTTCACCGTCTACTGTCAAGGTTAATGTTCCATTCCTAACATCTATCATGGTCTCGTCTGTAGCTAAGAATGGTCTACCAAGAATTAATGGAACATTTTCATCCTCGTCCATGTCTAAGATCACAAAATCAGCAGGGATAACGAACTTATCGACCTTAACTAGAACATCCTCGATAACACCTAGAGGGTATTTTAACGATCTATCGGCCAGTTGAATATTCATTCTAGTGGGTCGTGGTTCACCTAATCCTAAGCGCGTAAACATGGAGTACGGCATTAAATTTATACTAGCGCCTAGATCAGCTAAAGCATGCTCAACAACTAAATCACCTATACGACAAGGAATAGTAAAACTCCCTGGATCCTTGAGCTTTTTCGGTATCTTGCTCTGGAGTATCACCGAGCACTCTCCTCGTAGGTATACCGTTGAGACGTGTTCGAGCTTCCGTCGGTTCGTTAGCAAGTCCTTCAGGAACTTAACGAAACTGGGCATCTGCACAATAGCTTCAACAAACGGTAAGTTAATATGTAATTCTTTGCACATACCCATGAATCTATCAATTAGCGCCTCGTCTTTGTCCTTCTTCAACCGTGCTGGATATGGAATCTTCGGCTGGTACGGCATCACTGGTGGCCGCTCGTTCTCCCTCGCTTTTTCTATTTCGGGTGCAGCCTCCTCCTTTTTAGGTTGAACCTTCTCTTTTTCAGGTGCAACTTCCCTCAACCGAGCTGGGTACGGGATCTTTGGTTGATACGGCTTCACGATTGGTCGCGTCTTTCTCTCGTCATCCTTGACCTTCTCGACTCCGTCGCTCTTGCTTTCCTCCACTTCTGGCTCGTCGTGGCCCTCGAAATCGACTTTCTCCTTTAAATTCTGCTTGGCTTGGTGGGAGCTTCTTGTAATCCTCTCCCGCTCCTCAGGGTTACCGCATTGCAATACTCCTTGGGGTTTGTCTCGGTGTAGCTCGGGAGTGATCCTTGATTTCGCCCCGCCATTTGCTTTGCTAATTGCCCCACTTGCTGCTCCAACCTCTTGATAGAGGCGTCTGTATTCTGAGCATGGATGTCATTCACCTCCATGTACTCCTCCATCTTTGTCATCCGACTCTCATGGGCTGCGGTGGTGTTGCTGAAGTTCGTGAGGAGCGTCTTCATCATATCCTTCATCTCCTTCATATCATTGAATCCTCTGGTGGGTGCATTCTGATATTGGCATGGCGCCCCGTTTTGGAACCCAGACTGTCTGGGCTGAAATCCGGGTGGTCCTTGCCCCTGATGATTCTGATTCTCGTACGCCAGATTGGGGTGCGCTCGAGGCTGGTAGCTTCGCTGGCCATCTTGGTAATTCCCCATGTAATCTGCGTGCTCCAGCGTCTGCCCAAGTTGGCATTCAGATGTTTCGTGGGCTGCGCCACAGATCCCACACAGCGGTAGGTACGCTGTCTGCTGCGATGGTGAGATGGTCGTCACGGCGTTCACGGGCTGTGTCTGCCCGAATTTCGGGAGTAGTGCACCAATGACTGTCTGCAACTGAGAATTCGTCACTGCGATTTGTTGTTGTAGCGCCTCAAATTTGGCATTCGTGGCCGTTTCCTCGCTTACCCCGAACACGCCTGGCGTCTTGATCCTCATGTTACCCCTCATGAAACTGTTCCTCGAGTAGTCCTCAATCAGATTCCAAGCGTCGGTCGCATTCAGCTTCACCAGTCCTCCTCCTGCGGCTCCGTCTAGCATATGGACAGTCTGGTCATTGAGCCCCTCGTGAAATCGGTTGATCTGGACTGCCTTCGACATCCCGTGCTGCAGGCACCTCTTCAGTAGCGCCTTATATCGCTCCCACACCTCGTAGAGGTTTTCTGAGTCCTTCTGATGGAATAGGGAGATCTCTGTCTTTAACCTTAGCACCTTCGACAGTGGGAAATAGTGGCCGATAAACGCGGCTCGCAGCTCCTCCCATGTAGTGATTGAGCGAGGTGGCAACATCTCCAGCCAGTCCTTCGCTCTGAACTTCAGGGAGAACGGGAACAACATGAGCTTAATTGCATCACCCGAGACTCCGTTGATCTTTATAGTGTCGGTAACGGTTAGAAAAGCCTTCAGGTGCAAGTAGGGATCGTCATCTGGGTTGCCCTCAAACTGGGCCATCTGGAATATCATCTGAAGCCAAGAATGCTTCAGTTCGAAATTGTTGTTCTCAATCGGCGGGATGACAATCGCCGTCTCAGTACCACCTAGCGCGGCATTCTTGAGGAGATCCTGCAGTGATGGTTCCTCCTCGTGGACAGGGACTCTGTGGTCCGCCATACTTCTGTATCTGGACTAAAAGAAATCAACCCGTAAAAGAAATAACGAAAATAACAATGACTAGAAGCACAAACGCTAATAGTAATAAAGAAAAAAAGGAAAACTTCAAATAAAAATGGCTAAATTACTGAACTACGGTGTTCCTAATATCAATTTATTCCCCGGCAACGGCGCCAAAAACTTGATCGACACGTGGTGCGTGAATGAAAGTGCGACAAGTAATAATTAAAACGAATACCTAATTACTAACACCGACGTGCGATAGGCAGTGGACCTATCGTTTGTAGTGTAGTAAAGTGAGTAAACGAGTATCGAACACAAGGAATAAATCAAGTACTAGTAGTGACCTATCGACTCGATATTTAGCCTAAATAAAATACGCAGATTGTTTTATGACTTAACCTAACAGACCGCTCCTAAATCAGCTAGAAATTCAACGAACACGCTTAGAACTGATACGAAGCTTCAGATAATAAAGATGTGCTCGGGATTCGAATCCCGCTAGGTGTGATCGCCCAAGACAATGAAATATCGTGCCAACGTGATTCTTGACTAAATCGCAGTAATTTTCCTACCCACTCGCGAATTTGCTGTCGCCCTAAACGCTCGTGGAGATCTAAAGTTCAGTAATTACTAATAGCGAGGATCGAGTATTTGCTTTCGCCCTATACTCGATTTCTATCTTCTACGAACGGCCTAATCGTTATTTAGCTGTCGCCCTAAACGATTTTCCATACATTCACTTTAACACATAGACATATTAAAGCGAAGAAACAACTTCATAGAACAATAAATAGTTAGAATACGCAAATCACGATAAACATATGTCTTAAGTACGAATAATCTAGCGTTCATCTAATCCCAAACACATAGGGAATTTAGCTACGCATAATAGACGGGAAAACAACGAAAGAAATAGAGAACAGAGAAAGAAGACTCATGATCTTGAATACTGATGATCTGGGGTGGTAACGCGGATGAATCTTCGTTCTTCGTTCAATTGGGCATGTTTGCGTCGTTGATCCGTCTCTTGCGCTCCGGGACGCAATTCTGTGTTCTTCAGGGCTCTTTTTCGTCTCTTGAGGGATTATGGTTGATATCTAGTAGGTGTCCCCCTTTTCTGGATCGAAATCGGGCCTTTATAGTGAAATTCGAAAGCCGTGATAGGTCACGGCCGTGACACTGTCGGGGCACAAAATAGAGCTCACTGCCGCGCGTCACGGCCTCGTGCAGAGGTGTCACGGCCGTGACGCTTTTCCAGCTTTGCGACAGTTTCGTATTTCTCTCAGATGAAGGGGTAAACGATGTCCGATTGACCTGAAATTTTAACCATAGATAGAAGCCTTGCCAATCTTGATTTTGACCAAAGGGATTCTCAATCCGAGGTCTGGATTGAGAGATATTAATTTTCTAATGCTGCTACTGCTATGGGTCACGACCTGGTGCAAGAAGTGTCACGGCCGTGACCGTCTTCAGTCTAACTCTCTGCCAAGTGTCACGGCCAGGTGCACTAGGTGTCACGGCCGTGACCTTCACCAGTTTTCATCATTTTCGCGCCGTTTTGCCTCGTTTTCGCTCCTTTTCGCCCGAAACTCGTCCTAAAGCCTTATAATACCAAAAAAGTAGAAATAGGGTTAATAAGTGCATAAAATGACTACGAAAACTCTATTATGAGCCAATTAAATACTAGGATAAACGTACTATAATACGTTTATCAGACATCAAATTTGACAAGGCATTATGACACCCGAAATCAAAGCTGACATGTTTCAGACAAATAGTTGACTGACCAATAAATCAACTAGTTAACTTTGTCTAACCAATAGTTGACTACAATTAGGGTTTACAAAATTTCCGCATGGGACCGAACTTATGCGCCAGGGACAAAGCAACTAAGCACGGGTCCCCGCACATGAGCATGGGTCTCGTGCGTGAAAGCAAGGTTCCTTCGCGCATAAGCACGGGTCCCGCACATCCAACGCGCATCAACTAGCGCGGTCCACTGCGCATGAGCCCCGGACCATAGCACTCATGTGCGGGGATCCTGCGATTATTTTCGCGATTTTACACCAGATTAAATAATTTCGAACTTTGATTCAGCGTCATTACGAATAAATTCATCCTTTAATTCGGAAATTATGGTCCACTGTGCATGAGCCCCCAGTCACTAAGACAACGCGAGTTGTTCTTATCTAAATTTGCTCCATTAAAACCCTTATTTTAAAATCCTAACTTCATGTACCTCAAACAATATCATATCATAACTCTTACATTATAAAACCATAATTACGCTAATCTAAACAAACTTTCATTTCATAACAATAATAATTAGGTTCTATTACATTAGAAAATCCTAAATTTAGAGAGGTGCCAGAGAGGTGCACGGACCATGAGCGGCTCCTGGCAGGCTTCTAGGCGAAGGGGTATATGAACGAACCGATCTGACACCCGAATGAGAGGGGATCCTGAGACTGACAATATATGGGCGTGGTAGACTAAGAATCGTATAAGAGAATTGATAGTACTACTCATATCACCAAGGTTGACCTACCTTTTCGGGAGTCATCTATAGAAACTCCAAAGTTAAGCGTGCTTGACTTGGGGCAATCTAGGGATGGGTGACCCCCTGGAAAGTTTGCCCAAGGTGCGTGTGAGCGAGGACGAAGCACGCTGAAAGGTTAAATGGTGATACAATGGGGCCAGATTATCAGTCGGAGTGTGGTGGGCCCACCCCACTGGTCACGGTAGGGACCGATGCTACAGTGATACCCGGTATATTTCTAATATCCCACTCAGGTCTCGTTAGAATGGGTTCCCACTCAGGTCACGTTAGAGTGGAATATCCCATTCAAGTCTCGTTAGAGTGAGTGGCTACTCAGGTCTCGTTAGAGTCGCATATCCCGCTCAGGTCTCGTTAGAGCGGGTAAGCTACTCAGGTCTCGTTAGAGTTGCCCTATACTCAAAATGTCCTATAAATGTCGCAACACGCCCGTCACTCGACCACTCGTACGCTCGGGAGGCTCAACCCCCTCGCACTCACATGATATGCAAGTGTATTGCACATGACATGTACATAAGACATGCAAGATATTTAATACATGTAAAGTACGTAATTCACCATATCACCTAAAAATTCACAAAATCATATATTACATAAAATTCACATAATGTTTACGCGTCGTAGGTGAGTTTCACCTACACACCATGTCACATAAAATTCACATAATGTTTACGTGCCGCAGGTGAGTTTCACCTACCTGTCCTCCTGATGAGATTAGTCACAATATCTGATGAATTCTCTAAGTATCGAACCTCTGATCAATAAAATATTATCACTTCAGTATATTTATTAAATTGCATATATTTCGAAATTCCAAAATCCTAATTATTGAAAACCCTAAGAATCCCAAAAACTCTAAAATAATGAAAACCCTAATTAGTGCTTAATACATTGTACATTTAAATAATACCGATAACCTTGGAATATTATTATAACACCGAAAACTTTCATATACTTTGCCGAAAACATTCTTTAAGCATCGAACATTTATCATACACTAAACAAAATATATCAAACCCCGTTAACTGCCCCTTAACCTATTTCAAATATTGTTCTAATACCGAAATCTAAGCATATAAGCATAACTCACATTATTATTTTCACAAGTCTGCCTAATCTTAACATAAAGTCACGAATACATTAAGCATCCAAGACATCGAAAACTTTAATACTCCAAATCATAACATGTAAAAACATTACATTACCTAGCTATTCTATAATCTAATAAACTAATTCACATAATCACATAAAAGTAATTAAGCTATCGAAAATAAGATAAACACATTAAATATGAAAAATTCCTCGTATACCTTTGCTCGAATATTCAGTCTTTTAATTCACTAATCCTTCCAAGCCTGAGTTCTTAATTTAGCTTCAAGACCCTCTGTTCGACATCTCCTTTAGTTTTGAGGGTTTTCTAAAGTTTATAATGCATTTGATATCTATCCCTTCGTTGTGAAATAAGACAAGGTGATTACGTTACTCTACCTAATAATACATACTAATAATGCCTTAGCTAAGTTTTAACGTGGCTTTACTATCACTTGACCCTAATGCTTATAAGATATTTACTAAAATCATCAATCGTAAAAGATGCCAAGTAGAGTAGGGAGACATTTCATTTTCCTATGTAATTAACTAATGGAATTCGTCCCTTTTCTCTAGGCTTAGCTTATTATAATTGGATTTATATGTGTATCAACATCTTGTGAGTAAAGACAAGCAAGTAACGAGTAGGTTAGGTGATCCTTTTCTTCCTTGATTAACCAAAGATAACTCATCCCTATGCAATATTTTATTAATTTCATTAGTCATTCTTATTCTTTAAAATATATAATTAGTAATAAAATATATTGGTATCCCAATCATTAAGTGTAATGACCTTAAATATTATGGACATTTACCATTTGTTTATGTAAAATCGTCTCCCACACCTAATCTTTTGTGAGCTTTCAATAATAATCTTTATCATTTAGCTATGATTAGCAATATCAATATATATTTATACATGCATGCATGTGGACATTTTTATCCCACGACCACCTTTCATTCTCAAGACCTTTGGGAGTTAATATTACTAAGGTAATGGTATTTGTATAGACATATGGACCACGAAAAGTTTCCTTTATATCCTATCCACATCCCTCAATATATTATTACGTATAACCATCATTCAAACTTTTCTAACCTAACCTATATGTCCCACGAAACTTTGATCTATTATTATTATTATTATTATTATTATTATACATGTGTACTCATATATCACGAAAACTCATCCAAATATCAAATAGAACAAAACTTGATTTAAGTCCACAAGACTTTCTAGCCTACCCAATTATCACGAAAGCTTTGATTACACTTAAAAGCACCTTATTTACTATATATATATATATATATTATATATATATATTTAACAAGAACTTTCTTAAAATATTCTATTTGATTATTTTCATACTTTCTTCTATTAAAATACCGAAATTAATTCAAACCTCTAAAACTATTATTTTCTTTATCAAAACATCTAAGTTGCATAATTATTCCACTAACTACATCGTAACCCCGTATAAAATTTTACGGTTATTACATTACCTCCTACTAAATTTGCCAACATAAGGCAACCTATTTTTCTGTGGTCTCCCACGTTGTTTCTCGCGAGGAGATGGCAGCATTTCAACACTTCTTTCAATGTGTTCAGACATCGGCCATATAGTACCTTCATAAGCTAACTTCCAACTTTCCAAGCTGTAGTAAGGGTCGACTAGTGAACCCACATTGACGTTGGCACAACCATAAGCAGCAATCGCATGTGGGCAAGGAATTCGGTCGATGTCAAGCATCTTACAACTGCATTTACGCAACTCTAGATCGACGACCTCGTTGACGTTGTGCCCATATACATTATATGTTAGACGCCCAACTTCCGATACGTGAAATCTTTGCAACCCAACGAAATTCTCGCGGAAGATCGACTCGACCTTCGGCGTAAACGACGTCGGATTCGCAGCGATAGAAGCTTCGCATGCTCTTCGATGCTTACTGAACCAAGCTGATGTTAATCGATGAATCGAGCCCAACAATCCTATAATTGGAAGTTCTATATCCGCGAGAAGAGCCGCATTTATCGACTCCGATCCATTGGTCGCCATGATGTTATATCTCGATTTGGGACAATATGCCCTCATCCACCGTTCCATTTCAATCCCATCAAGATATCGACGAGCCGACTTGAATGTTGTACCCAGAGCTTTGTGATGTGCATCGCA
Organism: Craterostigma plantagineum; assembly: GCA_027422505.1. NCBI lineage: Eukaryota > Viridiplantae > Streptophyta > Magnoliopsida > Lamiales > Linderniaceae > Craterostigma > Craterostigma plantagineum. The sequence goes on along the minus strand of JAPQWV010000064.1, from coordinate 417,151 downwards.
CTCGGCCTTTGTGATGTGCATCGCACTCGGCCTTGGTGGAGCTCGTACTCGCCATGTGCATCCGTCGCTTGCGCATTTCACTATGTACATGGTTTTATTTCACCGGACCAATTGAACTCGAAACACGCATCAAGGGAGACTTTCGTGATCACGTCCTTGACTTCCTTCTTATCCCAAAATTCCTGACCAACGAACAAACTTGAACCATCCCCAAATCCATACGTGCCATTGTTCGCAAGCCGAGAGTTGTGCTCCGGGACGTCGACATCGTCACTTTCCGAAGCATAATGTTCATCAGGTTGTTCGGCCGGATCTGTTGGGAAACCCCGGGTGACCCGAGGCTTTGCCCCGGACGCAGCGAAATTTAAAAGTTTTTCCCGGGTTCCCCATACGGTTTCCCCAGGATACTCGGTTAAATAAAGAAAACGCATGTATGACACGGATAAAGGAATAGAGATCTTACCATCGTCGCGAAGATCCTTAGTGAAGATATAAATGTGCCTAAGAGGGGGGGGTGAATTAGGCCTATAGAAATTTTTTTCTTCTTTTCACAAATACTAAGTGTGGTGACTTAGATATGCCTACTGATGTTTGTGACGAGTGCCTGATATATCCTAGTAACGTCGGATGTGCGTCGGGTCTGTCTCACAGCGATAAAGAAATAACTGAAAAGTAAATGCGAGACAGGATTTTTATAGAGGTTATATCCCCAACTGGGGTTTACTCCTCTCCTTGGGATTTTCTTCCCAAGAGTTTAACCAATCACTATAATGCACCGTAGCTGGATACAAAACTGATTGGTTAGCCCAATACACAACCGAAGCAAGTCAAACACTAGCTATAACTAGGTTACCACACGCCGAGTTTCGTTCCTCGGAATCTCCTTGATCCCGACAGACACATCTCGCTACCGAAGGGCCCCCGGACTTGTCCTTCCCTTCACGTGTGCGTAAACGTTGACCTTGCCTCCTTTGTATTGCTCACGTCCGAAGACAACACGTCCGAAGACAGAATGTATGGCAGGAGGTTGGAATATCAAGATGAATCACTCTCTCAGTGATGGATATGCAAATTTACGCTCAGGTGGGCAGAAAGCTATCGCAAGTGGAAACTCAGGAATCTCTTAGTATCTTTCTGCTTACTTTTCTCTCGTACGCTTATTTGTCGTAGGTTCGCAAAATCTAAGTACTGTGAGAGTCTGAAGTGCAGCTCATATATAATACTTTTCAAATAGCACTTCTCATGGAAAATCATATCAAACAATAATTACCTAATCAAGCATAGTTTCCATGCAATCATACCATATAAATCATGCTCTTAATAAATCATCACAACGGTCATATAGCATATTTACGCATGATTATATTCCATATAGAAAGGTCAATTTCGTTCTCAAGCATATTCACGCATTTCGCATATAATTACCATATCAGGATTTTCCACAAGAGATTCCCTGCTATCTGTTTCTAGACTAAGTCAATCCAGATTTTCTTTCCAAGTGTAGCACATAAGATAGCATCACATCAGCACGTTTTCTATGTATAATTCATAGTATAATTACCATGTTTAGCACAGAAGTCAGATCCGAGAATACTTAAAACGATTTATCAATCATGGCTCAAACTTTCCTTATTTCAGAGATCACATCCGTTTATAGCATATAACATCTTATCCAGAAAATCAATCAAATCAAATCATGTCTTTCCTAAATATAATATTCCAATCAACATAAGGAAGGATATCAATTTAATATTGCACATTAAATTCAGTGTAAAGCATGCAAAGAATCGCATAAGTGATTAATAAACTAGTATCAACGGATATATCACTTTCCATATATAAACAGCATATTTTCCATATATAGCTCAGTACGATATATCCTATCTCATGGACTGTCTATAACATGCGATCACTTAGTTCCATCAAATCATCACAGAATCACACGCAATTAAAATATTCAACACTTAATCGATTTTATAGCTCACAAACAATGCATGGTTGAATATTATCATGAACTTAGACATTTTATTTGTTCCAAATCGAATTGCTTATTTTATAGACCTAATGTCATTACAATTACATTGTCCATCAAAACTCACTAACATACATAGACCAAAAAGGTCAACATTCTCCCCCTTTTTGATGATGACATGTAATTGACACAGCACGGAAGCATATAAGCATATTCGATCATGCAAGTCCTAGCGCATATGTCTAAGTGTTTCATAATCACAAAGCAGAGCATACGATATTTCCTAATCACATGTGATACATATTTGCTCCCCCTGCCTACGTGCAGTTATCTCTATGACATGCTACGATATATCATGGACTAATTTTGCTCCCCCTGTCTAAGTGCGGATATATCCTATCTTTTCTATGTTATATCCTGAGTATTAAAAATTTAGAGATTACCCGTGAGTGTGCTCCCCCTGCCTAAGTGCGCATTTTCCAAGCATGGTTCAAGTAATCATGTAATCATCTCAGCAGGCACTTAGCATTTAGTAAGAAATTTTATGCAAGTCAAGTAGCACAGTTATGCATCAGAGTGTGAGATCAACAAACGATATATCCTAAGATCAGAGCAAAAGATGTTAAGCACAGGAGATATATCATAATAGCAGCAAAATATTATATTAGGGTTCAACGAGCCTCCCTATACATACTTACCACTAACAAACTTAGACGCTAAACGTCTAAACTTACCTTACTACTACTCCCCCTTCATCATCAAAAAGGCGGGAGGATCAACTAAAAACTGAACAGAACTGGAATATCCTAGTGGCAACTAGGAGCAGAAAGGAACTAGAAGGGCAGCCTACTGGCTTGAAGAGGTCTCGGAATCTGCGGGCTTAGAGAGGGACGTCTTGATGAGCTTTGAGAGCTTGGATAGTTTCAGTGAAAGCTCGGTATACTGCTCTTTGAGCTTGCGGAAGCGCTTCTGATTATCAGCCTTGATATCGGAGATATCTCGGCGCAACACAGAGATTCCTTCCTTCCCTATGCTCAGCTCATCTTCGTAGTCGTCGTCCTCGTCGCTTTTGACCTTCGCTTTTCCTTTCGCAGCCGACCGTTTCTGGGCGCTATCCACTGACCTACTCTCCTTAGCCTTGAACCAACCTTGGCCCTTTGTGTAGTGAATACCCATCCGCTTCAAGGTCACAAGGTCCACAATGTGGACGGCCTTATCTTCCCAGCCAGGTGGCATAATAATGCCCTCGCACTCAAACATATGAGTGAGCAGCATTCCATAGGGCAGCGCCTTGTCCTTGCTCTCAACGGCCTGAATCATGTGCTTCATGACGGTATATCCGAGGTTGAACTTGCGGTTCTGAGATATCATGTACACGGCAAAAGTGCTCATGAAATTCATAGTGGTAGAGTGGCCGCCACTTCCGATTTTGGCACTCCACAAGGTCATGTTCAGCAGCTTATGAAGGAAGAAGAAATCTATGGGAAGTTGATTGAGAGCTTCTCCATCTGAAAAGCGGGGCTTGGTGCGGGTATTCCAGAGTTTCTGAAGGACATCACTGGGGTCGAAACCATCAGCATGGCACCAGTCGTTCATGTCGTAGTGGCAGAAGGGTTCATCAGGAACTGCAAGCATAGCATTCATCTTCTTAGTGGTCCACTCGATCTTGTGTCCGAGAACATAGGAACGGATGGTGATATGTTCTTCAAACTCGTCGTAGTCGAAGTTTGCATAGAACAGTTTGACGACCTCAGGATAGAATGGCGTGTTGAGACTAAGGAATTGCTCCCATCCGTAGTCTTTCAGCCAGGTTATAACAGTTCCAGCAGGCAGATTGTCAAAGGCAACAGCGCGACCACGGGCGATATCTCTTTTGAGGAAGCTTTTGTAGGTGGTGCGGTTACTTTCTTCCAGAAAAAAGGTGTTCAGCAGGGATCTCACTCGTTTTGGACAGATCAAGAGGCGGAATGGTAAAGGACTTTGAACTTGATGGCGGAAATGGAGAGGTTTTTTCAAGTGGTGATGGCTGTTTTTCAGGAGACTTTGGCGGAGGTGATTTCTGGGTTTCAACTGGAGTTGGGGATCGCGGCGGCGATTCCTGGGTAACCTTGGGAACTTCTTCAGGAATTTCAGAGCTTGAGGCAGACTTTTCTGGTTCGGGCGTCTTGGATTTCTTGGTTTTCTTCTTCTTCTTTGTAGTTTTGGAAGGGGTTGAGATCTTTTCAGAGGATTTGGGAGATTTGGCTTTGGAACGGGTTTTGCGAGCAGAAGGCGAGGCTTGTTTTGGTGATTTGGAAGGTGATCCGAGTGGGGTTTCTTCAGTGTCGGAACTGGGCTCCTTGCGTTTACGGCTTGATGATTCAGGGTTGACAACTTTGGAAGTTTTGGCCATTGATGAAGGTTTGAAGATCGAGAGAGTGTTTGGAGAAGATGATTGAATGATGAAGGTTAAGGAACGGTTCTGAATTTTTAAAGAATAGGATCGGTTTATTTTGGGAAGAGATAAGGATGAATTTCGAAATTTGAAATTTGAAATCTCAAATAGATAATGGAAAACTGTCAGGGATATCAGACTGATTTGACGGGATTTCATAATTAAGGAAGGGATGTGACTGGACTGGATAGGAATATATTATAAAGGAAAATGAGTTTCCTAGAATAACTGGACGGCTGAAATAATATCCACGCGTTCCTACCTTAAATAACCTAATCACATTTAAGAACGAATCTAGAAGATCGGATATTCCTAAAATAAACTAGATGGCTGAAGAAATATCTTGGAAGGGATAATTACGAATTTCTTCCTAAAATACGAGAATTTTACTTAAGGAAAAGATCTATAGGATCCACAGAAGTATTCTAAGGGCTGAATATCTTAAGATGGGATAACTATGAATTTCTATCTAAAATAGAATAACCTAGAGTAAATGATAGAATTAGGCAGATTTACTAACCTTATTAAGCTCGAGGATTCCCAATCGATCACGGATGTCGCAGAATCTTTCCTCTATTAGGGGTTTAGTGAAGATATCAGCGAGCTGATCATTTGTTCCTACGAATTCCACACTGATATTCCCCTTCTGAACATGGTCTCGTATGAAATGATGTTTAACCTCAATATGCTTAGTACGAGAATGATGCACGGGATTCTTAGTAATACTAATAGCGCTAGTGCTATCACACATAATGGGAATTTTGTCATAGCCTAACCCAAAGTCACTAAGGGTTTGTTTCATCCAAAGAACTTGTTGACAACAATTTCCTAAGGCCATATATTCAGCTTCGGTTGTGGAGAGGGCGACAGCATTTTGCTTTCTACTAGACCAAGTTACCAGGGAATTTCCAAGTAATTGGCAAGTTCCACTAGTACTTTTCCTATCTTCCCTACAACCGGCATAGTCGGCATCGGAATATCCCATTAATGGGAAGTCATCCGTATAGGAGTACCATAGACCAAAATTGACAGTACCCTTGATATATCTAAGTATCCGCTTGACTGCGGTCAAGTGAGATTCCCTAGGGTCAGACTGATATCTCGAACACATACCAACAGCAAACATGATATCAGGGCGACTAGCAGTTAAGTAAAGAAGGCTTCCGATCATACCTCGATATTGTGTTTGATCAACCGGTGTACCTGATTCATCAATGTCTATTTTGGTGGTCTGATGCATAGGGGTGGAAATCGCTTTGGAATCACTCATCCCGAATTTAGTCAGTAATTCCCTGCTGTATTTCGTCTGAGATACGAAGGTTCCATTGTCAAGCTGCTTTATTTGCAACCCGAGGAAGTAGTTCAGCTCACCCATTAAGCTCATCTCAAATTCCTTCTGCATAGACTTAGAAAATTCCTCGTAGAGAAGGATATTAGTACTTCCAAATATGATATCATCAACGTAAATTTGGACTAGTATCATGTGATCACCTTCATACTTAATAAACAGCGTGTTATCAATAGTTCCAGTTGAGAATCCTATGTCAATCAGAAACTTACTTAGCCTTTCATACCATGCCCTAGGAGCCTGCTTTAAACCATACAATGCTTTATTTAATTTAAAAACATGATTTGGAAAATCTTCCCTAGCAAAGCCCGGTGGTTGTTCTACATAAACCTCCTCATTTATAAAACCATTTAAAAATGCACTTTTTACGTCCATTTGAAAAAGTTTAAAACGTTTAAAGCATGCATATGCAAGTAAGACACGTATAGATTCTAATCTAGCTACCGGTGCAAAAGTTTCATCGAAATCAATACCTTCCTCCTGGGAATAACCTTTTGCAACTAACCTCGCTTTGTTTCTTGTGACATTACCGTGTTCGTCGAGTTTGTTTCGGAAGACCCATTTGGTTCCTATGATGGATTTATCGTCTGGTCTTTTTACGAGTGTCCACACTTCGCTCTTTTCGAACTGAGATAACTCATCTTCCATGGCCGAGACCCAAGATATATCATCTAGAGCTTCATGGACTGTCTTTGGTTCCATCATTGAAAGCAGTACATCATGAGATTCCTCCGTATCTTGATTTCGTACAGTTGCTCGAGTTTTGATTCCAGATCTGATATTTCCTATCACTTGATCTGTTGGATGACTGGACGCATGTTTCCATTTTCTAGGTTGCAGCTCTCCAGCTTCTGGTTCCACTGCTTCAGTATTTTCGTCTTTAGGAATATCTTCCTCACTGTCTTTAATATCCTGCAATTCTGCACAGGGCAAATCTATACCTTCCTCATCAGTAGCATCTGTGTTAGGCATCTCATCAAAAGTAACATGTATGGATTCCTGAACAGTCAGCTTTCTTTTATTATAAACACGATATGCCTTAGACGTAAGACTGTAACCAAGGAATATCCCTTCATCAACCTTAGAGTCAAATTTTCCTCTCTTATCTCTATCGTTCAAGTTAAAACATTTACATCCGAACACATGAAAGTAACCTATATTTGGAGTTCTACCGTGCCAGATTTCATAAGAAGTCCTTTTTAATATCGGCCTAAGGAAGACACGGTTAGATACGTAACATGCTGTACTAACGGCTTCCGCCCAGAACTGTTTAGGAATATCATACTCATGTAACATAGATCTAGCCATTTCCTGTAATACCCTGTTTTTACGTTCAACAACACCGTTCTGTTGGGGGGTTATAGGAGCAAAGAAATTATGACTATATCCATACTGATCACAGAATGATGCAAACGACTTACTATCGAATTCCAGACCGTTATCACTTCGTATCCTACATAAGTTCGTTTCTTTTTCATTTTCAAGTCTCTTTACTAGTGATGCAAAGTTATCTAATGCCTCGCTCTTATGTGCAAGGAATATCACCCAAGTATACCTGGAGTAATCATCAACGATGACAAAGGCATATCTTTTACCTCGCAGAGACATCGTCTGAACCGGACCAAAAAGGTCGAGATGCAGCAGTTGCAGAGGTCTGGATGTAGATATCACATTCTTTGCTTTGAAAGATGTCTTAGTCTGCTTGCCCATCTGGCATGCCTTGCATGTTTTGTCCTTGACAAACTTTATGTCAGGAACACCTCGTATCAGTGCATTGCTTGTAATGTGAGATAGCAATTCCATGTTGGCATGTCCTAGGCGTCTGTGCCATAACCAGGTGTCATCCTGTGTAACTGCTAAACACTTGACATTCTGGTCAGTGATATCATCAAGAGTTATACAATATATATTTCTATCCCTAGATGCACTGAATAGTACCTTATCATTATTTCTAACTACACACTTATCATTTTCAAACGTAACCGTATGACCTTTATCGCATAATTGACTGATGCTAATGAGATTATGTTCTAGATTCTTAACCAACCATACGTCATCTATAGTAGTATGTAACGTGTTACCGACAGTTCCCACTCCTATAACCTTAGCTTTTGTGTTGTCGGCGTAGGAGACATATCCTCCATCATATGCTTTCACCGACACAAACTTACTGATATCACCTGTCATATGGTGGGAACACCCACTGTCGAGGTACCACTTGTTCTTCCTACTGGATTTTCTTCTTTGTACCTGCATGAATCAGTTCTTTTCTGAGGTGCCCAATTTTGATTGGGTCCTAAATGGTTAGCAGCAAAGTAATTCCTATTAACACGTGGCATATCATGTATCACAGGCCGTGATCTCTCAGTCACAGGCTGGCCAGAGTTAGAAACTTCAGGAACTTTCTTAGGTCTCCAGACATATCTGGATTTATCAGCTTTCTTCAAGAAACAGTGATTAGCATAATGACCAAGACGACCACATGAAAAACATTTAGGTTTCCTAACGTTTTGTGGAGGTGCAGCATGTTCATGTGTTGTGGAATATCCTAATCCTGTTTTCCCGATTTGTGCAGGAATACTAAGTAACATATCAAGATTTTGTTGTCCCTCAAGAAATCTAACATTAGTACGAGAGTTTTCTTCTAAGAAATCCTTAAGAGCGGACATGTCCCTAGATATATTCTTTTGCTTCCAAAGTTTCTCGCAATTACACAAGGCCTTTTCTTTCTTAAGAGTCTCTAGCTCGGCTTTCAGGCGCTCATTTTCTAGATCCGTTTGATGCTTCTCTCTAGCTACTTCATCTCGTTGCCTAATTAGACCCTTCACTTGTGAGTTGAGTGACTTAATCCTTCTTTCTGCATTTTGAATTATCTCAAACATCTCTTCTTTTCATCTACTTCCAAGGCTGAGGAAGCGTTATCATGAGATTCATCTTGCCTAGCATATAATTCATTCAGAAATAATATTTTCTTAATAGTAGATGAGTCCGATACCTGATCATCATCCGCGGCCATGTAGGCGAGATCTTCCTCTTCTTCGCTCCCGGCCTCTTCCCAGTTTGTGACCATGGCCTTCTGTTTCTTTATCTTTTTGTCACCATTTTCCATCGGGCAGTTTGAGGCAAAGTGGCCTGGCTTGTTGCACTTGAAGCATTTCTGTACATTGTTTCCGGATGACGATATTCCCTTGTTCCTAGGTTGGAACTTTGAATTTCCCTTGAACTTTCTTCTCATCCGAAATTTGTCAAACTTTCTGGTCAGCATGGCGATCTGCTCCATTAGGTCCTCGTCAGATTCTTCTTCGCCTTCAGAGTCGTGTTCTTGTTCGGTATTAAAGGCAATGTTTGGTTGATTTCGGACTGGTGGTTTTTCTTTGATGGAGATCTGAGTCATCTCGTAGGTGGTCAGAGATCCGATCAGTTCTGACACTGAAAGTTCATCCAAGTCATTTGCTTCATAGATGGCGGTCACTTTGGGATTCCATTCTCTAGGAAGAGATCTCAGGATTTTTCGCACTTTCTCACCATCTTCTATTTTCTTTCCCAACGAGAACATTTGATTAATGATGTTCATGAATCTGGCATACATGTGGCTTATGGTCTCGTTGTCCTCCATCTTGAACAGCTCGTATTGGTGGGTCAAGAGGGCTATCCTTTCTTGCACAACTCGAGTGGTTCCTTCATGTGTGACTTGAAGCATGTCCCACATATTTTTGGCAGATTCGCATGAGCTCACACGATTGTACTCTTCTCTTGTGAGTGCGCAAGCTATCATGTTCTTAGCTTTGGCATTTAGGGAGATTCCCCGCTTGTCTGCTACATTGTAATCAGGGCCTTTCTTTGGAGTTCCATCTTCGTTTTTGGGAATGTAAGGTCCTGTTGCGATGATATCCCACAGGTCGTAGTCTGTAGCGATCAGGAATTCCTTCATGCGATTTTTCTATATGGCGTAGTTTGTTCCGTCGAAGAGTGGTGGCCTGGAATGGGATTGTCCCTCTGCAAAAACATCAAAACTCGAAGAAGCCATTAGATCTTTAACTCAGGCTTGTTAGGCCCGTCGTTTGAGTAACCCTCTCTGATACCAAATGAAGATATAAATGTGCCTAAGAGGGGGGGTGAATTAGGCCTATAGAAATTTTTTTCTTCTTTTCACAAATACTAAGTGTGGTGACTTAGATATGCCTACTGATGTTTGTGACGAGTGCCTGATATATCCTAGTAACGTCGGATGTGCGTCGGGTCTGTCTCACAGCGATAAAGAAATAACTGAAAAGTAAATGCGAGACAGGATTTTTATAGAGGTTATATCCCCAACTGGGGTTTACTCCTCTCCTTGGGATTTTCTTCCCAAGAGTTTAACCAATCACTATAATGCACCGTAGCTGGATACAAAACTGATTGGTTAGCCCAATACACAACCGAAGCAAGTCAAACACTAGCTATAACTAGGTTACCACACGCCGAGTTTCGTTCCTCGGAATCTCCTTGATCCCGACAGACACAGCTCGCTACCGAAGGGCCCCCGGACTTGTCCTTCCCTTCACGTGTGCGTAAACGTTGACCTTGCCTCCTTTGTATTGCTCACGTCCGAAGACAACACGTCCGAAGACAGAATGTATGGCAGGAGGTTGGAATATCAAGATGAATCACTCTCTCAGTGATGGATATGCAAATTTACGCTCAGGTGGGCAGAAAGCTATCGCAAGTGGAAACTCAGGAATCTCTTAGTATCTTTCTGCTTACTTTTCTCTCGTACGCTTATTTGTCGTAGGTTCGCAAAATCTAAGTACTGTGAGAGTCTGAAGTGCAGCTCATATATAATACTTTTCAAATAGCACTTCTCATGGAAAATCATATCAAACAATAATTACCTAATCAAGCATAGTTTCCATGCAATCATACCATATAAATCATGCTCTTAATAAATCATCACAACGGTCATATAGCATATTTACGCATGATTATATTCCATATAGAAAGGTCAATTTCGTTCTCAAGCATATTCACGCATTTCGCATATAATTACCATATCAGGATTTTCCACAAGAGATTCCCTGCTATCTGTTTCTAGACTAAGTCAATCCAGATTTTCTTTCCAAGTGTAGCACATAAGATAGCATCACATCAGCACGTTTTCTATGTATAATTCATAGTATAATTACCATGTTTAGCACAGAAGTCAGATCCGAGAATACTTAAAACGATTTATCAATCATGGCTCAAACTTTCCTTATTTCAGAGATCACATCCGTTTATAGCATATAACATCTTATCCAGAAAATCAATCAAATCAAATCACATCTTTCCTAAATATAATATTCCAATCAACATAAGGAAGGATATCAATTTAATATTGCACATTAAATTCAGTGTAAAGCATGCAAAGAATCGCATAAGTGATTAATAAACTAGTATCAACGGATATATCACTTTCCATATATAAACAGCATATTTTCCATATATAGCTCAGTACGATATATCCTATCTCATGGACTGTCTATAACATGCGATCACTTAGTTCCATCAAATCATCACAGAATCACACGCAATTAAAATATTCAACACTTAATCGATTTTATAGCTCACAAACAATGCATGGTTGAATATTATCATGAACTTAGACATTTTATTTGTTCCAAATCGAATTGCTTATTTTATAGACCTAATGTCATTACAATTACATTGTCCATCAAAACTCACTAACATACATAGACCAAAAAGGTCAACACTTAGCTCCCGTAGCTCACGAACTGTGCCGAAGAGAGTCACGTCGACCCCGTGACGTACGACAAACTTCACCTCCCCAAGGATGGCAAGAGGAAGTAAAGAATGTTTTATGAAGATGTGTTTTAGTGTGTTTGATTTACTAGAAACTCAAACACACTTAGGGTTTTCTCTAAGACAACCTAAGGAGCTCTCACCACTCTCTAAACTCAAGCTTTTAGTGTGAGAATGTATGGAATTATCATATGGACGAAATTAGCTCAAAGCCTAATCATAAAATTCCATTTTCAACCTTGAAAATGATTTTAACATTAATTAAATGAGATCATGTCCTACATGACTCATTTCTTGTTTGATTCCTTTGATTTATGTCATCTAATGACTAGACATTGTCCCACAAGTCTAACAAAAGAACAAGGACAAAAATTGGATTTGATTTGGCTCAAATTTGACCAAAAAACTGTCGGTCACGGCCTGGATCAAGTCTGTCACGGCCGTGACACTGTCTGGGCAGAAAACGAGCTCACTGCCATGTGTCACGGCCACATGCAAAGGTTGTCGCGGCCGTGACTGCCCTGACAGCTTTGCGGCAGTTTCGTATTTCGATGCGATCGAGGGGTAAACGATGTCGGGATTGCCCTGAAATTTTAATCATAGTTTTTTAAAAGACTCACCAATCTTGACTCTGACCAAATGGATTCTCAATCCGAGGTCTAGATTGTGAGATATGAATTTTTTAAGATACTGCAACTTTGCAGACAGGCTTCACGACTGTGACGAGCCTCGCTCATCGTTGTGAACCCTATTTACGCCTCATTCTTCATCACTTTGTTCCGTGAATTTACGTCCATATAAATACAGTTTCTAAAACTTGTATTCAACATTTTTATTAACATCTCTAAGACTGTTAAATCTATTTACATCTCATAATAGTTAGGCACTATCACAGTGATCATTTTTAAGCCCGACTCTCTTGGTTCGTCTCAACCCGGCAAGGGAGGAATCCAAGAATTTGGTAAGCGCCTAGCCAATCCCACGGTACCGAATAGATCCCTTGTTGAGTACGATCTTCGATCTACGAACCGACTATAGATTATCGTCATACGTATAGACCCTTCACAAATGTCCCGATCGAGTGAGAGTCATGGTTATGTCAAACTCACTAGACTCGACTCTATGACTAATTCGTGACTGGCGAAATTACTAAACTGCCCTTACGTCTCACGTAAGTCAGTTTATAGCTTCGGCCGAAGACTTCGTAATTTCCCGTCCCCGAATATGCGTAGGACACATATCTCGGTTACTAACGAGATAGTGAATCCCTCACGATAGTCTAAGCACGGCATTACCCTTTGTCGTCAAGATCGCACGTCGCCGCCGACCCATGTTCGTCCCCGAGCAAGGTGGGCCTAGCAAACTAGTGACAAGTCAAGACCTCAAAGTCAACTCCGTCAAAGACCCTTCGGTCTAAGGTCCACGCACACTACTATAGTCAATCGATCGATCATTGACGCTACCCAGAGTAACGATAAGGCCATGTGATCGTCGATTGCGAGTCGTGTCCAAGTACAAGTTAATCCCCTGATTCAACTTATACCAATGTAACGACCTCCCGCTTCCCAAGCGAATGGTTAGCACAACCATATTAGAGTCGTAACAAATAAGTCATGATCGATACTCAGTCACCCTACCGAGGACTTATTTAATATCAGAGGCTAATAGCTCACCGGTGCCCCTCTCTCATCCCATGAGAATCGGTGACTAAACTCACGATATATGGGATTTATTTATTTACCGTATCACCGGATGCCTAGTAATAGGTAAATAAATAATATGCCTTTTAAAGAATAAATAATAAAGTATAAATTCCCTTAATACGTATTAGAATACATTATTCAAATACATAACAAATAATACATCGATTATTAAATACATGCCCTATTCATTACATCCTCGAATGGCATTCCGAGGGCACATCCCCAACAGGAACATCATCATTCTCATTTTAATTCTCGCACTGTCCGATTTGATCTTCTCGAAAACCCCACATTCAGAAAGATGGTAAGAATGGTAGTTAGATGTGTCGTCCATGTAACACTCTACGGGATTGGATTTCCTCATTTGCGTCGCACCGCTCTATTATATCAACGTTGAAATTTGATTCTTCATTAAGATGAGCTTGTGGTGGTGTGGCACTTACAAATAACGCAACCTCAACGTGGAGCACAGGTCTAGACTGCGGACCACCAAATCCAAGGTACGCACGCATACTGTAGTCATTCTCGATGTAGATGGATAGTGGTAAATCGTAAACTACGCTAGCATATAGCTTAACGTGAGTTTGGTATTGCCGCTACACAATCTCATCCTTCACGTCTTCTAACGTGCATGTTTCCTCGTTGACCAAGATTGATTGCCATCTAGAATAGGAAGAGGACACCACTTCGAGGTATTGTCTTCGCAAATTATCCACTGCCCTCGACTTGGAATACAATGTTAGTGATCGTCATGATTACCGCCTGCAATAGATTAAACTTTAGTAAAATTTATTAGAACTAAAGCCGTACTTGCGAAAACCATAACCGCTTGCGAAACCCTTAACCGCTTGCGAAAACCCCAACGTCTTGCAAAACCCTAACAGCTTGCAAAACCCTAAGAGCCGTGTGTTTGATAATGTGATTTCGAGACATAATTGAAGCCCTAACAGCTTGCAAAACCCTAAGAGCGTTTCGAAAACCCTAACAGCTCTCGAAAACCCTAACATATAGCGCAAGACCCCTGCACTGCATCCGGGACCCACGCACTGATGCGCGGGACCCCTGCTATAGTGCGCAGGTCCCCTGCTCTATTTTGCGGGCGGCACTAATGCAATGGTCCTCAGCGCTAGTGTGCACGGGACCGCGCTCTAGTTCAGGGGACCCAATCTCTAGTGCGCGGGACCCATGCCCTAGTGCGCGGGACCCATGCCCAGTGTGCAGGCCCCGTGATGCGCGGGACCCCAGCACCAGCGTCGGGGCCCCTGAATTGATGCGCGGGCCTCGTGCTCTAGTGCGCGCGGCCCGTACTCCAGTGCGTGCGCCCCCTGCACTGATGCGCGGCAGAGCGTGCTGGGACCGTGTAAAGATGCGCGGGGCCCCTGAAGTTATGTGTGGGCCCCAAATTTAATGCATGTGGCCCTTGTGGGTATATGTGCGGGTTCCATGAAGCATGCCCACGAGTTTCGTCTTTCCAACTGGAAATTCGACGCTCTCATGGCCAAACATCATCTCTTCGACCCAATCACGTAATTTTGATAGGGTTACAATTCATAATTCAGAACGAAACAACTTACTGGAAAGAGTTAAAGCTCGGTATTTCTTTTCAGATTTGTTTCCAGACTTTGAGCTCGACTTAGTGACGAAAATGAGGCTGTTTTTTCTTAGAGACGATGAAGAAGAAAGGATGGATCGGTTTGGGGTGGTTGGTGTAATTATTACGTGCTGCTGTGCGTTTAAATGGGTTTCGTTTCTTTTATATATATACAGATGTCAGTATGTATATTTATTTTTCTTTTATTTTTAATTAATTAACGAGGTTTAAAGAAGATAGTTAAAGGTTAATAAATGAAGGCCATTGACAAAAAAAAAAATCGTCAACGAGGCTATTTTTTAACATTGACTGAGTCAAGGGCTATTTTTTTAAAAGACCCAAGACAAATCCATTCCATCACTACTTTAAGGCTGTTATGTGCGGGCCCCGTGCGTCACTTTATTACTCTATGAAATTAATAAGCTACGAAAAAGGCTTTTTAATAAAGTAAATAAAAAATATAAACCATTAACAAAATAATTATGAAATCAAAACCATTAATAAAATAGAGATTTTCGTACTCTGTGTTTACAAATTAGTAACTCATATAAATTGTATACGAGTTACAAGGCCACGGGGGCCTGTGACCTGACATGGCATTTCAAAATAACTAGAGATATTTCTAGTAACTCGTATAATATTCATACGAGTTACGTTAATGCCCGACCAACTTGCATGTGCATGCAGTGTCAGTCAATAATTCGTGTAACTCGTAATTAATTATTACTAGTTACGTGCGTATTGCAATAATTCGAGTAACTCGTAACTAATTATTACGAGTTACGTGCCTGGTGCAATAATTCATGTAACTCGTAATTATTGTTACGAGTTACGTTTCTATAAATACCCCCTTGTCGATTTTTAACACACAAAAATATGCGTCGAGTCATGTACAAGTCATAGTATATTTCGGTGAAATAATTCAATCATCCTATAGTATCCGTCCTATTGTGTATAGGCGAATTCGTCGCAACGCCAATTTTTCGAGTTTAGATCGTTGTTGTTTGAAATTACGGGTGCTGATAGCAATCGTTGTTCGTTGATTGTCCATGCGAAAAATGAATACTTTCAACATTCCCGCCTCTTTCATCAGCTACTCCAAAACTCCAACGATAACGATTTACAATTTTTCATACATCCAGATTCGGAGAACAATTGTTTTGAGGTTTTTGTTGAAATAATTGAAAATTCAAATTTTGATTTGAACGAAGAGCCTCGTCGGAATTTTGAGGAGCGACGCGAGTTTCCTGCGTTTGAAGTTGGCTCTTCGAGTTATACATGTCCGGATTTTCCCAACATTGTCTCAGTTATGGTAGAGTTCAGCAATGTTTCTATGGAGATGCCAACGCTTGGTGTTCCATTCCATATGCCAGAATTCGTATCAGAACCCGTGCCAGATTTCGTGCCCGAATCTGAGGAAGACGTTGATGTTAGTGATTCGAAAGCGGACGATGAGGATCTACTGTCCGAGTTACACGATGACACGCTCAAATACTAGCAAGTATATTAGGTCTTGCAAGTAGTATAAAACGGACGTAATTCCGAGTATCGATCCACGAAGATAGCTCGATTAATTCTAAAATACAATTTTAACTTAAATAAATAATTCTATATTTTTTTCTTGAATTAAAAACACAAATAAGCAGCTATAAAACGATTACGAATATTAATTGACGACAAACGTGATTAAAGCACATATTTCGGCACGGGTTATTCTACGTCTTCATTCAATCGACTTTATCTAATCAATACGATTTAAGTCAAGGTAAAAATTCCTAACATACTTGCTAGCCGCTCTCGCGTGTATAGCAACCCTATGCAAGAGTGAACCAATCAACTATATCCCTATATGACTGTAGTCACTCCGCACGCATTCAGGTTTATGAATTTCCCCGTGTCTAAGCGCTTTCGACGCTTACAGTCTCGGAAATCTCACGGACGAAACCGAATCCATCTCTGGTCGGTTTTACGTCGTGGTGTTCAACACTTTAATTCTAACAAGTCTAATCACCTCTCGGTCTCATAAACCAATCAACAAAACATGCATATGGCGATCAATCATACGCAGGCATTAAAATCAGCAAAGAACACATAACTTTCACCTACGATTAAATAAAGTACGATAACATTAAATACGAGTTCATAATCCGGCCTAATAAGGCCTTAACTAAAAAACGACTTACGCTAACATATTAACTAGCGACAACAGCGAATGTTTAAACATAAACATAATGAAAACAAAGATAGAATAATTACGCCCCTCACAATATTTTCGTCGAACAGGTGGTGGGCGACTTAGAAGGAGGGTGCTCGTCATCAAGTCTCCCGGTATATGCTTCGTCTGAGCTGCGTGCTTGAATGGAAGTGCGGCTTCAGCTGTGATATGTGAGCTCGGGAGGTGTCGGCTTGGTGATTGTGAGGTGTAAGTCGATCAGTGAGGTCAGGTGGATGCTTCAGCTTCTTACTTCGAGAAACGAAAAATGGATTTTGGATATGTCTCAGCCTTGTAAACGTGTGTGTTTTTCTGTGTAAGTCCCCCTTCCTTCAAATATACGATGGCAGCGATTAAACGCTTTCAACCCATCATTTCGATGAAGAAACATATCCTATCGTAATATCACGCGTATCTTTAATTTCTTCAAGGTCCGTTCTCAGCATCGTCCTTAGATACGTCGCAGCCATAAAATCTATTTTTTCTTCCTTTCTCTGCGCGTTGTGTGCTCGTGGTTATTTTCTTCAAGAATCGATCGTTGTCATCTCTCTCTATCCCTCTTTGTATCTATTTGTATATTGTATCTATATGTATGTTGGGCTTGGGCTGCTCAATGGGCTGAAATTTTGGGCTGAGTTTTATTGTTTTCCTTGGCTTCATGGGCTCACTTAGTTGGGCTGATTTTTTGCCCAAGTTCGTTCCCATTTTTGACCCTTTTTGCTCTGTTACCTGTAAAATATAAAAAGTAACATACGATAGGTTATTTCTTGGCATTTAGACATATAACTGTATAATTACGCAATTTTTCGGGTCTAAAATGTTCGTAAAATCCTAACTTATCAACAACCCCCAAACTAGCTTCGATCGTCCTCCATCATAAAGCAGATAAAAACTAAATCAAGTTATGATTTTGCAACGTCACTAAATGAACTATCCTGTTTATTCTCAGAAAAGAAAGTCTAGATAGTCGTTACCTAATGAGGAATTAGTCAGGCATGAGACATGAAGTAAAAGTTCACGATCATATCACAGCACAAAAACATTTCCAGAATCCTAGGACGTATCACTCAATAATTCTCACAGGGGACGCTCAATTCACTTAAAAATGTTTAACGGGATGTGTATAGAAACGCTCAATGCACAACATAGAAAGATATTATTCTAAGCTTCCAAATATATCACATCATATTCACATAGAAGATATCGTGAACGAATCTAAAGGTCTTTATCAAGGTTGTAATAGGACTCAGGGTAATAAGGGTGTGACATATGGGATAAGTGGGCTAAAATAGTCAAGCATGTTAGTCACTAAATCGCTTCCCCGTTTATACCCTATAGAAACAAATAATACGTCATCAAATAATGGAAACTCGAACTACAAAAAAAACGCACTAAAAACAATTACTAAGAACTCGAGAAAATAATTTTAAAAAGCTACTGTAACCCTCTTGTTTTTTATTATTTTTTTTTGCAAAAATATTTTTTTCGCTTTTTACTTTTTTTCTCTCTCTCTCTTTTTTTTTGCTATTCGTTTTTTTCTTCAAATAAAAAAAAGTAAAATAACGCAACTACAAAAAAACATGCCGTAATCTTCTTTCCTCTAACTTAGTAGACTCAATGCTCTAAAGCGACTAGTAAGCTAACATGCTGCCAATGGTTCAAAGGTAAGGACAAAATAGCGGGATAATGTGGCTAAATATCGTGGCTCCAAATCAAAGAATAAGGCTAATAAGGCTCAAAGGGGCTCACTAATTGATAGATATGTCGGATACGAAGATATTTAGGCAGTGACTTATCCTAAGTGCCTTTATCATTTTCATACACAAAAATCCACAGTAAAATTGACATGCATAACAAAGCAAGTTCGAAAACATTCAGACCATGCATGACATCGTGAAAAACACATCGAGCAAGTATTGTGCTGCTCTAATTTTTTTAGCCCAAACCTTTTTTTTTGGGTTTGTGTCCGATACACACTATTCTTCTGGAGCAATCAATGTAACCAGATAATCATGCTAATATCACAACTCATAACATGCAAGACTTTCACACTCAATTCGGTAAATCTATCACGACAGAAGCAAATTTTAAAAATTTTCAGCACTGACAGGAGATTTCACTAGTGACGTTCAAATTCAAACCTTCATCAGTTCAATCAACTAATAAATCGAAGCGATCGATATCATATAAAATCTAGCACGTATCACCTCACCCCCAAACTAATTATCACATTATCCCAATGTGTAGAGATCTAAAAAGAAAAGAGCGTTTAAGTGACACTGCACTGAATAATGCGTAGATCGATGTGGGGCGAGTTGTGAGAAGACTTCGGTTCCTTCAGGATAGAGCTACTTCTGCGGATGCACCACCCATAAATTGACTATGAGCCTGCGAGGAAACATAACTAGACGACATCGTGATACGAATTTGTGTGAAAATAAATTCAAATTCAAGACACACTTATAAGATGCGATACAATTAATATAGAGTACAATACGAAATAAAAATAAAAATGCATAGATAGCACCTGGTTTGCCTCCCAAGAATCGTTGCTTTTATAGTCATTAGCTCGACTATCAATCAGACTGATCAAGGAGGGTCATTGTCTCGGCTCCCGCAGTTGTTCTGGAGGTCCTTCGGATCATTGGTATTCTCTCCAGGTGACATGGCCCTGGTAGACACAGAATAAAGAGAAGTGCTTGCATTAGTAACATTAGGTTCAACCAGATTAATCGATGTAGTTTCCTCTAATTCCCGATCATCGTACAGCTTGAGGCGTTGAGCATTGACCGTAAATAATTCTTTTCCATCTTTGAGGATTTGTACGGCTTCGGAAGGAAACACTTCCGCCACTTCATAGGGTCCACTCCGCTTACTCTTCAATTTTCATGGTAATAAGCGTAGTCGCGAGTTGAAGAGTAGGACTCAATCATCGATTTTGAACTCTCTTTGTATGATTCTCTTGTCATGCCATTTTTTCGTCCGCTCCTGGTTGAGTTTCGCATTTTCATACGCTTATTGACGAAATTATTTCATCTCATTCAGTTGTAGCAACCTATTTTTACCTGCCTCAGAATACTGAAAATTAAGTTTTTTAACAGCCCAATATGCACGATGTTCTAACTCGACAGGTAAATGACACGCTTTCCCAAATATTAGTCTAAAAGGCGAGGTTCCTATAGGGGTTTTAAAAGCAGTGCGATATGCCCATAATGCGTCATCTAACTTTAAAGACCAATCCTTCCTAGAGGTATTTACTATCTTTTCTAAGATCTGTTTTAATTCCCTATTGGAGACTTCTACCTGTCCATTGGTCTGGGGATGGTATGGGGTAGATACTTTATGCTTGACACCATATTTTGATAATAAATTGGCAAGTCATTTGTTACAAAATGAGTGCCACCATCACTAATTATCGCACGAGGTGTACCAAAATGAGTAAAGATGTGTTATTTCAGAAGCCGAATGACTACACGTGCATCATTAGTCCTGCATACTTCGGCCTCTACCCATTTAGATACATAATCAACTGCAACCAATATGTACTTATTAGAGCATGAAGTAGGAAAAGAGCTCAACTTCTAACATGCAATTCAAAGGCATTTCATGTTTTCTAGAAATATTACCCGTACGTTGACTACGATCACATGAAGCCACAAATGTATGAGCATCTTTAGATAAAGTAGGCCAGAATAAACCTGATTGTAGTACTTTAAATGAAGTTCTCGTCGGACCGTGGTGTCCACCCGTCAAACCAGAATGACAATGAGATACGACAGAGTTTACCTCTTCGACGGGAATACATCGTCGAATTACTTGGTCAGAGCAAATCTTGTACAAAAATGGATCATCCCACGGGTAATGCTTTGCATCAGAAGAAATTTCTTCTTCTTATGAAAAGTCAAGCCCGTTGGAATATCACCTGTAGCAGCATAATTTGCAAAATCCGCATACCAAGGCAACGATGTATTAAGTAAAGCATATAATTGTTCGTCAGGAAAGCATTCATCAATCGGTACATTCAAGCTCATGTGAATTATCTAGCCTAGATAAGTGATCAGCTATCACATTCTCGACACCTTTCTTGTCACGAATTTCAAAGTCATACTCTTGAAGCAGTAAAATCCAACGAATCAACCCAGGCTTAGCATCTTTCTTAGCAAATAAGTGTCGCAATGCAGCATGAGCAGTATATATGATTACTTTATTTAACACAAGATAAGAATGAAATTTGTTGTCTACCGCAAATACTACGGCTAATAGCTCCTTTTCGGTGGTAGCATAATTTCTCTGTGCGTTGTCGAGAGTCTTACTAGCGTCATATACGGCCTGGAATATCTTATCCTTGCGTTGTCCTAAAATAGCACCAACTGCACCATCGCTAGCGTACACATCAGTATAAATGGAAGTGTCCAATCTGGCGCGACTATCACGGGGGCAGTGGTGAGTTTCTCCTTCAAAGTTTGAAAGGCCTGTAGACATTCATCAGTAAAGTTAAAAATGACATTTTAACCAGTAAATTAGACAAAAGCCTAGCTATTTTCAAAAAATCTTTAATGAAGCGCCGATAGAATCCTTCATGGCCTAAAAAGCTCCGAACCGCCTTCATCGACGTGGGTGGTGGTTGTTGATCAATTGCGTCGATTTTCGCTCGATCCACTTAGATTCCTTTGTATGATATCTTATGACCAAGAACTATCCCCTCTTGTACCATAAAGTGACATTTTTTCCAATTTAAGACAAGGTTAATCTCTTCACTTCGTTTCAGAACAAAAGCTAAATTATTGAGGCATGTATCAAATGAAGAACCAAACACAGAAAAATCATCCATGAAAATTTCCATAAATATCTGTACTACATCATGGAAGATAGCTAACATGCATCTCCGAAATGTAGCTGGTGCATTACATAATCCAAATGGCATACGTCTATATGCAAAAGTACCGTAAGGACAAGTAAAAGTAGTATTTTCTTGATCCTCTAGTGCTATCGATACTTGATTATATCCTGAGTAGCCATCTAGAAAGCAATAAAACTCATGTCCAACTAACCTTTCTAACATTGATCAATAGAAGGGAGTGGGAAGTGATCCTTACGAGTTGCGTTATTTAATTCTCTATAGTATATGCACACTCACCAACCCGTAACTGTCCTAGTCGGAATTAACTCATTAGAATCATTTTTAACTACAGTCATGCCTCCCTTTTTAAGAACTACCTGTGTTGGACTTACCCATGCACTGTCGGAGGTAGGATAGATGATACCTGCGTCCAGAAGGTTGATTACCTCCTTTTTCACCACATCTTGCACATTGGGTGTAAACGTCTCTGCGGTTGTACAACTGGTTTTATGCGCCCTCCATCAAAATTTTGTGTACGCAAATGGTTGGACTAACTCCTCTTATGTCTGCCACTTTCCATGCAAACGGTCGTTTATGTTCTCTTAGCACTCGTAAAAGTTTTTCTTTCATAGTATCTTTCATAGAAGAAGAAATAATCACTGGCAAAGTATCAGATGCACCAAGATAAACATATTTTAAATGATTAGGTAAGGGCTTACGATCTAAAGTTGGAGGGTCTTCGATTGAGGGTCGTGGCTGGGGTTCTGATGGTCGATCGAGCGGCTCAATTTTCTGTTTGGCCTTCCTCTTGTGGGGTGAATTTGCGTTTAGACTCTCCATAATAAACGCTAAGTCGCTCGATTCTCGACATCCTCTCCAGTTAGACATGCATCCAACTCATCCTTGTTCCTGAAAACTTTGAAATACTCAAAAGCGCATTTGTCAATAGTATCGATAAAGGAACACGATTATCATCCGTCGGGTGTTTCATCGCTTTGTAGACATCAAATTCTACCTTATCATCCCCTACCTGTAAGATAAGCTTACCATTACCGACATCAATAAGTGCTCTCGCCGTATTTGAAACGGTTTTCCTAGTATCAGTGGCATGTAGGTGTCTTCTTCCATATCCAGCACTACGAAGTCTGCCGGAAAGTAGTGTTCTCGCACCTTAACTAGCACATCTTCTACTATCCCTCGTGGACATGTGATCGATCTGTCCGCTAACTGAAGGATTCTAGATGTGGGTTTCGGCTTGCCAACTCCAAGTTTCCTAAGAAGAGAAAATGGTAATGGATTAATGCTTGCACCCAAGTCACATAAAACATTGGTAAAAGAAAGTGAGCGTATTGAACAAGGGATAGAGAAACTCCCTCTGTCTTTAATCTTTGGTGGTAACTTCCTTTGTAGCACAGTCGAGCATTCTTCATTAAGCGCTCCGATTCGATAATATCTCCTTCATGAACTTTGCGCGGAATCTGCAAAAGTGCTTCACAAAAAGGGATATTAATTTCAAGTTTTCTAAATATGTCAATAAAACTTTCGAAATGTTTATCATGTTTTCCCTTTGGTAGCGCTATGTGAAATGGAGTTCGGATCTTGATAGGAGGCAGTGGTTCGGCCTTCTTTTCCGTTAGTGAGCTGCCCGATACATTCTCCACCTTTTGCTTTCCATCATGGGCATGAATGTTCTCGTCCTTGGTCGCGACTTTGTTCTGATCGGCCTCTTCTGGTCCGATCTCCATTGTCGCCTTCTTCTTTTCCGGAGCTGGCTCGAGCGTCTTTCCATTTCTTAGTTGAATGGCTTTGGCGTACTCTTGATGGTTCTTCTCTGTATCGCTCGGGAGTGTTCCCTGCTTGCGTTCGGACAAAGAGCTCATCAAATAATTCATCGAACTTGCCAAACTTTGTAATGTATTCTCTAGCTTGTCGAGCCTCTCATCCTTCTTGTGATTTTGGTCGTTTCGATAGTGAGTCATCTTCTCGAACGCTAGCTCCCAGTCGGCTTTTTGTTTTGGTGGTGGAGGTGCATTCTGTTGATTCTGAGCTTCTGGAGGCTTTAGGTAGTGGGAATTTCCGTACGACAAATTCGGATGATTCCTCCAGCTCGAATCGTACGTGTTTGAGTATGCATTTCTCGGCCTACTGTGGATGTGGTTTTCTGTTTTGGGATCTTTCCCTTGCATCTCGTCTAACCTCCTATGTATAGCTTCAAATTCAGCCTCTATAGAAATACTTATCTTGTGTACTCCAACCGCTCGTCGGTCTAAGTCTTGTACCGTATATCTCGCCGGGTAGGCTGCAACCCTCTCTATGGTTGCGAGTGCGTCAGTATCTCCTAACTCCATGAAACTTTGCCCACAACCTCCATCAAGGATTCGCTTATTTTGTGTGCCTAATCCTAGAAAGAACGATTGCATTTGTACGATCAATGGGTTGTTGTGATTTGGGCATTGTCTGAGGAGATTCTTGTATCTGTTCCATGCGTCGCTTAGCGTTTCTCCTCCTTGTTTGAACTTCACGAGTTCAGCCCTAATTTCACTCGTTCTCGATAAAGGGTAGTATTTGCCCAAAAAACACTCTACCAATTCATCCCAACTATATATGGATGCATGCGGCAGTGACGAAAACCATTCGGACGCATTCCCTGCTAAAGAAAATGGAAAAAATGTTAGTGCTTCTCGAGAAACACCGGGATATTTAATAGTTTTGCAAATTTGTGAGAATGTGGTAATGTGCGCATTTACGTCCTCGTTCGTCAAGCCGCTGAATGCCGATCACCATCTGTATAGTAACAGGTTTTATCTCGAATTGGTTATTTGGTCCTGGAGGAATGACAATCGGATCATTGTCATCGAAGTGCCCAGGAAGTGCTTGCTTAGCAAATGTAATACCTGAAAAATTTAATACAGGATTATGAAGTAATTAGTAGTCCGATTGTGTGACTTCGAAATTTTATTAGTTCTTTCAAGAAGAAATGGAAATATTAATTATAGAGGTTTTCAAAATTAATTCAAAATATTTAGCTAGGAAATAACTATGACAATAGGAATTAATTAAGATTTATTTAGACATACTATTTTAGATATTAAGGTGAATGTGTAATGGAGTTGTGCAAAGGAATAAAATATGATGGTACATAGTGGACGAAAGTTTTGCTTAGTAAAAGAGGAAAAGGACCTCCAACCACCACATTATTCTATCTATATGTTTGAATCTTGTAGTTGTGCAACGTATATGCCGAAAGCGTAAGTAAAGAAAAATAATAGAAGTGGAAAATATTAGTTATTAAAAACAACGTTAGTGGTTAGATACAATGACATTGAATAGTTACACATGATGCATATCGACTTTTAGTGCTTTGACATTATATATATAGAAGTTTTCATGATGGTAGTGAGACATATATATTTATAATAGTAATAATGGTTACGAGATAAGTGTAAGAATTGAGAATAAGAATATGGACAAAGTTAAGCTTCTCAAATAAAGTTGGAAGTTTCGTTGATGATTTTAACACATACCTAATACATTACAATATTTATAATTATTAGAGAAGGGTGCTTAGAAGATATGAAGAAAATAATATACACTAGGGACGAAATTTACTTACTCCATTGTGTAAGGTTCGGTCACTTAGCTACTTACCAAATCATATAAGTTAGTATATAGATATATATATTTATATTTATATCCACATTATTAAGTGAAAGGAAGCGATCGTGATGAACTAAGAAGAATAGGAGAGCAAGCCAAGAAAGAAAACTGAGTTTTGACAAAGAACAGATTCGGTGAAACCTAGGAAAATTTTATAACAAATCTTCGGACGTGAGGTAGGTGAATTTTTATCTACAACACGTAAATATTTGTGATGTTTAATATGCTTTCGGTATCTCATATGACTTACGTGACCTTATTTGGCTAAGATGAATTGGGTGATAGTAACTTATGTGGTATGTGGGATTTATATGTTGTTTAATTATTATCATGAAATTGAGAGATTATTTATGCTTGGAAACCTGGGAGTTTAAGTTAATTTTATGTACTTATGTATATGTATAAGTGCCGTATGTGAGTTCAGAAGTCTTTCATACTAGAAGTACAGTTGCAACATTTGAGGACTAGAAGTATATTGTATCAAGTTTAATTGATTTGTAGGTATACGTTTAAGTTCTTGAAGTTCTCGGCAAAATAGGGTTTTCAACCTCATTAGTAATTCTTTTAGGCATATAGGTATTTAATGATTGGAAATTCGTGACCTAAGTTTTAATATCATAAAGTTTCTGAGTAAGTGAGCTAAGTCTTAGATGGGAGACACGTACATATAGTGTTTTCGGAAATAGTGAGTTCACGGTTGACTAGATGGAAGTTTTTGGGACTAGCTCTCTATATTCCTAAGTGTTTGTTCTTGGCATGTTATTGTTAGAAAGAAGTGTACGGGATCATTGTAAAAACAAAAAGAGAGCTTGGCATCAAGTTATTTGGTCATTTGAAAGTTTTTATATGAATAACATTAAACATTAAAAGGTTCAATAATGGTATGTTTAGATTAGTGTGATATGTTTGGGCATGTGAATAATATTAGGAGGACTTCGATATTTATATAGTCTTCAACAGTGAGTGATTTAATAATGAGAAGTTTCGGTGTTTTCTAACTTTTCGGCTTAGTGATTTTATAGGTTTGACCAAATATTAGACTGAAGTGACTTTCGAGCAGAACCTTGGTTTGATGTCTTTAAGAAGAGTTGATGTAGGGATTTTGGACGATCATTAATTATATTATTTTTAGGTTGTACTCTTATATTTTGAGCAAGTTGGAATTTTCGGGGCAATTATTTTTAGTGAATTATGAGGAAATATTTTTTAGAATTTTTGGGGAAAATATTTCCATGTGCATTGTGGGATAGAGTTGGAATTTTTAGAGAATTAGAATTTATTTATTTACAATATTGCATTTATTTGCACTGCATTGCATACCATATTGTGCGAGAATTTAGCACCGTAATAAAACGGTGACATTTTACTTTAACTGTGAAAGGGGTAGGCAGAGACTAAATACGTGATTGTTGTGTTGAGGTAAACTTGGGACTAGTATTAGGGTGTGGATCGGGAGACGAGCATGAGTGACTCGTCTACTCGGTTACATGGGAGTGTAATCCGAGGTGCAAACCGTCAGTTATTAGCGAGAGGCGGGCATGAGTGACTCGTCTACTCGGATGCATGGGGGTGCAATCCGAGGTGTAAATCGTTGATGGGAGATGGGCATGAGTGACTCATCTATTAAGATGCATGGGAGTGCTATCTATGGTGTAAACTATTTGACGGGAGACAGGAGTGAGCTACTTGTCTACTTAGATGTATGGTAGTACAATCTGAGGTGTAAACCGTCGGTTGTTTTGCAGAAGACGAGGGTGAGCCACTCGTCTACTTAGATGTATGGTATTACATTCTGAGGTACAAACCGTGTGAATAGAGTCCGGGTATAATATTCTGGTGTATGTTAGTTTGAGTGAAGTTTAGGGATGAGAAAAGAAAGAGTGTGAGTAGGAGTGCTAGGTATTCATGATATGGGATTTAGGGTACAATTGTATTCATGCATTTTATTCACCTATTGGGCGTATCGCTCAGAGTTTCCGTGTTGTAGGTAATGAACTCGACGCTGATGCACGTCGCGACTAAGGCGGGCTGACGGCGGTGCTCCATGGACTTTTGAGGGCGAGGCTGTACATGGATGACGACCTGTGGTTAAATTTTAGTGTGTTTATATATTTTAAGGTGTGAGGCTATAGTCTTCGTAAGGTAAGACGTGTGCATAACATATTCGCATGTAAAATATGATGTTTGTATTGTGTGCGCTTGTATTATATTCGGCTGCAAGAAAAAGTTTTTGTAAAATGGGTTTCTCGCGGCTTTTGTTGCGAAAATCCGCCACTTAATTTAATTAGAATTTAGGGTCATTACATGTGGTATCAGAGCTTAGGATATAGATTCTGTAGACTGTCCATGTACGGCCGCTCAAAAGTCTGGAGGATCAGCCTTGCCTGTAAGTTTTAAAGTTTGATGTGATTGAATGTTTATGATAATGTGTTTACTTATGTGATTTATGGTAGGCAATAAGATGACGAGAGGACGTAGGGATGTGGGTGAGTCCAGTCGTGGGGCCGCGCCCGAGTCCCCCACGAATGAACGGGACTCCACCATTTTGCGACTGACTGAATTAATCCAACGTCAGTCAGAACAGATCAACGAACTTATTAATAGTCGGAGTTCATTTGAGCTTCGCCAGTCTCCACAATCTGAACATGTGGAAATTATAGGAGACAGGTTCCGTAAACTCAATCCCCCGACATTTGAGGATGCAACCGATCCTATGATGGCAGAAGATTGGTTGCGAACCCTGGAAAACATGTTCTTGTACAGCCGCATACCCGAACAAGAGAAAGTTCTATGTGCGGTATTCATGCTGAGAGGGAATGCGGGATTTTGGTGGGACACCATCAAAATTCTCGAAGACCCATCTACTATGACTTGGGAAAGGTTTAAAGAACTTTTCCGGGGAAAATACTTCACAACTCCCGAGCGAATGCTACGAATGAATGAATTCATAAACCTGAAGCAAGGAGGAATGACGATTGCGGAATATATCAGAAAGTTCGAACAGCTGTCGAGATTTGCGACGCACATGGTCGCAACTGACGAGTTAAAAGTGGAGCGCTTTATAGAAGGCCTTAATCCCGAGGTTTATCGTGATGTTAGCATGGTCGGGACACTTGAGATATCTTATGCTCGTATCGCGGAGAGAGCAATTCTAGCTGAACAGGCGGAGGCTAAGATTGTGAAAGCTCAAGAAGAAAAGAGAAGGATGGAAGGCCAGCTAGAAAGGGAAAGTAATAGAAAGCGTCAAGCTCTTGACAAGGGTCCCAACAATCACCAGAACAACCGCCAGGGACAGCAAAACTGGCGCCCGAGGCTAAACCCGGGGATGGCTGATTCCCCAATACAACCTCCAAACCCAATTCCTCAATGCCAACAATGCGGGCGTTATCATAGGGGCATTTGTTATGGCCCAGGGCTCAAACCAAATCCTCAATGCTTCCGATGTGGGCAGATGGGACATTTTGCTCGAGCGTGTCATGCAAATCTGCCACAAAATCCAGTGCCAACAGTTGTACGACCACCACTGGCCCAAGCCCGAGTATTCGCTTTAACTAATGAGGAGGAGGAATCAATCCCAACAATAGTAACAGGTACGTTAAAAATATATAACGTACTCATAACATATTTGATGGTTCTAGAAACTGGGCCACGCATTTAAATGTCGCTTAGATTGCTTGATATAAAGGTTGGAATAAAATCTACTTTAATAGAATGTGGATAGATCAAGGAATAAAAGAAATCGTAACCCCGAGTTACGCCGATTGGCGAATTTCGGGGACGAAATTTTTTAAGGGGGGGAGAATGTAATACCTGAAAAATTTAATACAGGATTATGAAGTAATTAGTAGTCCGATTGTGTGACTTCGAAATTTTATTAGTTCTTTCAAGAAGAAATGGAAATATTAATTATAGAGGTTTTCAAAATTAATTCAAAATATTTAGCTAGGAAATAACTATGACAATAGGAATTAATTAAGATTTATTTAGACATACTATTTTAGATATTAAGGTGAATGTGTAATGGAGTTGTGCAAAGGAATAAAATATGATGGTACATAGTGGACGAAAGTTTTGCTTAGTAAAAGAGGAAAAGGACCTCCAACCACCACATTATTCTATCTATATGTTTGAATCTTGTAGTTGTGCAACGTATATGCCGAAAGCGTAAGTAAAGAAAAATAATAGAAGTGGAAAATATTAGTTATTAAAAACAACGTTAGTGGTTAGATACAATGACATTGAATAGTTACACATGATGCATATCGACTTTTAGTGCTTTGACATTATATATATAGAAGTTTTCATGATGGTAGTGAGACATATATATTTATAATAGTAATAATGGTTACGAGATAAGTGTAAGAATTGAGAATAAGAATATGGACAAAGTTAAGCTTCTCAAATAAAGTTGGAAGTTTCGTTGATGATTTTAACACATACCTAATACATTACAATATTTATAATTATTAGAGAAGGGTGCTTAGAAGATATGAAGAAAATAATATACACTAGGGACGAAATTTACTTACTCCATTGTGTAAGGTTCGGTCACTTAGCTACTTACCAAATCATATAAGTTAGTATATAGATATATATATTTATATTTATATCCACATTATTAAGTGAAAGGAAGCGATCGTGATGAACTAAGAAGAATAGGAGAGCAAGCCAAGAAAGAAAACTGAGTTTTGACAAAGAACAGATTCGGTGAAACCTAGGAAAATTTTATAACAAATCTTCGGACGTGAGGTAGGTGAATTTTTATCTACAACACGTAAATATTTGTGATGTTTAATATGCTTTCGGTATCTCATATGACTTACGTGACCTTATTTGGCTAAGATGAATTGGGTGATAGTAACTTATGTGGTATGTGGGATTTATATGTTGTTTAATTATTATCATGAAATTGAGAGATTATTTATGCTTGGAAACCTGGGAGTTTAAGTTAATTTTATGTACTTATGTATATGTATAAGTGCCGTATGTGAGTTCAGAAGTCTTTCATACTAGAAGTACAGTTGCAACATTTGAGGACTAGAAGTATATTGTATCAAGTTTAATTGATTTGTAGGTATACGTTTAAGTTCTTGAAGTTCTCGGCAAAATAGGGTTTTCAACCTCATTAGTAATTCTTTTAGGCATATAGGTATTTAATGATTGGAAATTCGTGACCTAAGTTTTAATATCATAAAGTTTCTGAGTAAGTGAGCTAAGTCTTAGATGGGAGACACGTACATATAGTGTTTTCGGAAATAGTGAATTCACGGTTGACTAGATGGAAGTTTTTGGGACTAGCTCTCTATATTCCTAAGTGTTTGTTCTTGGCATGTTATTGTTAGAAAGAAGTGTACGGGATCATTGTAAAAACAAAAAGAGAGCTTGGCATCAAGTTATTTGGTCATTTGAAAGTTTTTATATGAATAACATTAAACATTAAAAGGTTCAATAATGGTATGTTTAGATTAGTGTGATATGTTTGGGCATGTGAATAATATTAGGAGGACTTCGATATTTATATAGTCTTCAACAGTGAGTGATTTAATAATGAGAAGTTTCGGTGTTTTCTAACTTTTCGGCTTAGTGATTTTATAGGTTTGACCAAATATTAGACTGAAGTGACTTTCGAGCAGAACCTTGGTTTGATGTCTTTAAGAAGAGTTGATGTAGGGATTTTGGACGATCATTAATTATATTATTTTTAGGTTGTACTCTTATATTTTGAGCAGAGTTGGAATTTTCGGGGCAATTATTTTTAGTGAATTATGAGGAAATATTTTTTAGAATTTTTGGGGAAAATATTTCCATGTGCATTGTGGGATAGAGTTGGAATTTTAGAGAATTAGAATTTATTTATTTACAATATTGCATTTTTTTGCACTGCATTGCATACCATATTGTGCGAGAATTTAGCACCGTAATAAAACGGTGACATTTTACTTTAACTGTGAAAGGGGTAGGCAGAGACTAAATACGTGATTGTTGTGTTGAGGTAAACTTGGGACTAGTATTAGGGTGTGGATCGGGAGACGAGCATGAGTGACTCGTCTACTCGGTTACATGGGAGTGTAATCCGAGGTGCAAACCGTCAGTTATTAGCGAGAGGCGGGCATGAGTGACTCGTCTACTCGGATGCATGGGGGTGCAATCCGAGGTGTAAATCGTTGATGGGAGATGGGCATGAGTGACTCATCTATTAAGATGCATGGGAGTGCTATCTATGGTGTAAACTATTTGACGGGAGACAGGAGTGAGCTACTTGTCTACTTAGATGTATGGTAGTACAATCTGAGGTGTAAACCGTCGGTTGTTTTGCAGAAGACGAGGGTGAGCCACTCGTCTACTTAGATGTATGGTATTACATTCTGAGGTACAAACCGTGTGAATAGAGTCCGGGTATAATATTCTGGTGTATGTTAGTTTGAGTGAAGTTTAGGGATGAGAAAAGAAAGAGTGTGAGTAGGAGTGCTAGGTATTCATGATATGGGATTTAGGGTACAATTGTATTCATGCATTTTATTCACCTATTGGGCGTATCGCTCAGAGTTTCCGTGTTGTAGGTAATGAACTCGACGCTGATGCACGTCGCGACTAAGGCGGGCTGACGGCGGTGCTCCATGGACTTTTGAGGGCGAGGCTGTACATGGATGACGACCTGTGGTTAAATTTTAGTGTGTTTATATATTTTAAGGTGTGAGGCTATAGTCTTCGTAAGGTAAGACGTGTGCATAACATATTCGCATGTAAAATATGATGTTTGTATTGTGTGCGCTTGTATTATATTCGGCTGCAAGAAAAAGTTTTTGTAAAATGGGTTTCTCGCGGCTTTTGTTGCGAAAATCCGCCACTTAATTTAATTAGAATTTAGGGTCATTACAGCAAAGTGGGCCGTAGAGCAACCATATCGTGATTGTGTTGTTCCCCACGATTCTCCTCTCGTTCTTGATTCTCCATCATTTGTCTACGGTTTCGGTTGTTGCGTCGGCACGTAACTTCGATTTCGGCATCGAATAGTAATGCTCCCTTATATGAGCTTCGTGTCATGCACCGAATAATATTTCTGCAGAGGATTTAATCAACGTAAATAAGTATAATAATAATAATAAATATTAAAGTAAAAAATGATGATTATAATATACTAAAAATAATAATATTAACATAGAAAAAATACTTCTACTACGAAAATAATAATAATTAAAATAATAATAATAAATTTTTTTAAAGGATCTAATAATAATAAAATAATAAGAATAGGAATAATGATGATGATAATAATAATAATAATCAAGATAACATATTTTTCTTTATAATTTTTTTAACTCTTTTTTTTAAAAAACTAATAAAAATAATAAAAATAAAATAAACTAAAACTCAGAATATATTTTAAAATTAATACTACAGCTATCCCCGGCAACGGTGCCAAGACCTTGACTCGCTCGAATAGTAGCAAGTATACTAGGTCGTGCAAGTAGTATAACAGGGACGTAAGTCCGGGTATCGATCCACGAAGATAGCTCGAGTAATTCTAAAATACGATTATAACTTATATAAATAATTATATATTTTTTTTCTTGAATTAAATACACAAATAAGCAGCTACAAAAAGATTACGAATATTAATTGACGACAAACGTGATTATAGCACATATTTCGGGACGGGTTATTCTACGTCTTCATGCAATCGACTTTATTTAATCAATACGATTTAAGTCAAGGTACAAATTCCTAACATACGTGCTACCCGCTCTCGCGTGTATAGCAACCCTATGCGAGAGTGAACCAATCAACTATATCCCTATATGACTGTAGTCACTCCGCACGCATTCGGGTTTATAAATTTCCCCGTGTCTAAGCGCTTTCGGCGCTTACAGTCTCGGAAACCTCACGGATGAAGTTTATGAATTTCCCCGTGCCTAAGCGCTTTCGACGCTTACAGTCTCGGAAACCTCACGGACGAAACCGATTCCATCTCTGGTCAGTTTTCGCCGTGGTGTTCAACACTTGAATTCTAACCGGTCTAATCACCTCTCGGTCTCATAAACCAATCAACAAAACAAACATATGGCGATCAATCATACGCAGGCATTATAATCAGCGAAGAACACATAACTTTCACATACGATTAAATAAAGTACGATAACATTAATACGAGTTCATAATCCAGCCTAATAAGGCCTTAACCACAAAACGACTTACACTAACATATTAACTAGCGACAACAGCGAACATTTAAACATAAACATAATGAAAACAAAAGATAGAATACTTACGCCCTCAGTATTTTCGTCGAACAGGTGGTGGGCGACTTAGAAGGAGGGTGCTCGGTCGTCAAGTCTCCCAGTATATGCTTCGTCTGAGCTGTGTGCTTGAAAGGAAGTGCGGCTTCAGCTGTGATATGTGAGCTTGAGAGGTGTCAGCTTGGTGATTGTGAGGTGTAAGTCGATCAGTTAGGTGAGGTGGATGCTTCAGCTTCTTACTTCGAGAAATGAAAATGGGTTTTGGATATGTCTCAGCCTTGTAAACGTGTGTGTGGTTCTGTGTAAGTCCCCCTTCCTTCAAATTGTACGAGAGCTGCTCCTTTATAGACGATGGCAGCGACTAAAAGCCTTCAACCCATCATTTTCGATGAAGAAACTTATCATATCGTAATATCACGGTATCTTTAATTTCTTCAAGGTCAGTTCTCAGCATCGTCCTTAGATACATCGCAGCCATAAATTCTCTTTTTTCTTCCTTTGTCTGCGCGTTGTGTGCTCGTGGTTATTTTCTTCAAGAATCGATCGCTGTCATCTCTCTCTATCCCTCTTTTTATCTATTTGTATATTGTATCGATATGTATGTTGGGCTTGGGCTGCTCAATGGGCTGAAAATTTGGGCTGAGTTTTATTGTTTTCCTTGGCTTCATGGGCTCACTTAGTTGGGCTGATTTTGGCCCAAGTTCGTTCTCGATTTTTGACCATTTTTGCTCTGTTACCTGTAAAATATGAAAAGTAACATACGATAGGATATTTCTTGACATCTATACATATAACTATAGAATTACGCAATTTTTCGGGTCTAAAGTGTTCGTAAAATCCTAACTTATCACCCGATCCCAACGAACCCGACGAGAACAACGACGACGATGCGCCAGATGATACCAACCACTCCACTGAACTCTGCTGCTACAACGTTGTTTCAGTCCGTCCCATTTTTCCAGACGTACGAAATGCCACCTCCTGATGGTGAGGACTACGGTGGTCGGGGAGTTTTACGACAGAGATAACACTATGTTTTGTCGATATATAATTTTTCCAACTAAAAAACAATTACAGCGTGCCGCGATGATTTTTCAATCAGGGTTGCTAGACGTTAGAATTACGTCAACGAGAGCAGCAGTACACGTTCGAGTGTTCAATGTGATCACACGACTGATTGTCCTTGGAGATTGGGGGCATCCTTCAAGCCAAAAAAAGGTTAATGATTTATTACAAATTTGAAGGACCGCACACTTGCTATATGACTGAGCTGGCGAGCACACACCGTAATATCTCTCGAAATTTTATTGCTGATTTGTTGGTTGTAACCGTGAAAATCGATCCGCAATTTCTACCCAAAAATGTCCAGCAACTCGTAAAGATAAATATGGCTACGACATCTCATATATTCAAGCTTGGCATGGCCTGAAAAGAGCTATGAAAAATGTTTACGGTACGTGGAAAGAGTCTGTTACCAAACTCTCAATAGTTATGAAGGCGTTGCAGCATTACAATACAGGACAATCGTGAAGTTGCTCCATCTGGAGACAGGGAGACCTGAACACTTCCAATTCGGGTATGTTTTTTTGACTTTTAAACCGAGCATCGATGGCTTCAAACATTATCGAAAAGTTGTTTGTGTCGATGGTACGCATTTATACTCCAAATATAGACACAAATTATTGATTGCTACGTCGTGGACGCCAACAAAAACGTCTTTTCCCTGGCGTTTGCCATTATCACGGCAGAAAGTACACACTCATGGACTTGGTTCCTTAACCATTTGAACACATGTGTTCTAGAGAATTAATCGATTTGCCTTGGATCGTCACCCAGGTATTTAATCTTAGTAATGTAATTTACTCGTTATTTTTGTAAAAATCAGTTACTTTTAGTGGCGTATATGGTGTGTACAGGTCTTATGGGAGCAGTACAGGTCTTATGGGAGCAGTAGAAGCCACTGAATTCTTTCGTCAACCAAATGGAGTGCATCGCTTCTGTCTTCGTCATGTAAAATCAAACTTCGTCAACAAATTCAAAAAAATCAACAATTGAAGGATCTATGTCATAGAGACGGTGCTGCGCCAACATTGGAGTAATTTCTCATTATGGCTCAGATTGCGGCAATTAATGAACATGCGAAGCCTTGGTTAGAAAAAGTAAACGTCGAATAATGGACGTTCGTACACGACGGCGGTTATCGATGCGGTCATGACGACTAATATTTCATGGCTAAACGGGGAACTAAAAGGTGCTCGAATGCTACCCGCAAGAGCAATCGTCGATTTTACTTTTCACGACCTTAATTTTTTATTTTATTTTTATTGTTATGATTTCTTCTTTTAGTTCTTAAAATTCACAGGTGCGTAGTACAGTAATTTCGTGATCGCTTTCAAGAAGCATCGTCACTAATGGCGAATAATGAAACTGATGGTCACATTACACAACCAAAATGTTTCAAAGTTGGACGGCAGAATCTTGGGATCACGTTGTATACCGTTTTGAAATCCGACAACATACAACATAAGTCATTCCATCAGATCAAATTCAAATCACCGAAGAAAGCTAAAAACAACCATATCTCTAATCCTCCCCTTCACAAAAATATACTTCCTCAGAATACCTTCTTTCGAAAACCCAGCTTTCTCCAAGACCCTCTGCGATCCCTTATTATCAACGTCGACGAAAGCCTCAAGCCTCTCCAAGTGAGGCCATTCGTCGAACACCTTCGAAGCAACCATCTTCACCGCCTCCGTACAAATCCCTTTGCCCCAGTGATCGAAAGATAGAACGTAGCCCAGCTCGGCTCTGCAATTGCTGGGGCCTCCGGCGTTGGGCGTGACGGAGATCGAGCCGACGGCTCTATTACCGGCGCAGATTACGCGGAACCAAGGGTGTGGAATGGCGTGGTGCTCGATGAAGTCAAAGGCTTGATCTTTGGTTTTGTAAGTGTCCCATAAGCAGTATTTGCTCACTCTGTCGTCGGCCGCCCATGCCATGAAGTCGTCGGCGTCGGATTTGTTTATGGACCGAAGCGTAATTCTTGATTCTTCTTCATCTTCCGCCATTTTTTGTGCTTTCGTTTCTTCTTTTATTTCTTTCTTCTTTTATCAGTGATTAAATTAGAAAATAGATCGGAAGAAATTACAAAAGTTTATTAGTAGTGCGGTGTGGGGCCGACGACGTAGAACTCCGGCGACGGCGACGTTTGCTAGAGCGGTGAAAGTCCGTAATGGGAAAGAAGACAAATCCATTTCCTCAACTAATTTAAGGCTGTTATGTGGGCCCCGTGCCTACTCTATGACATCGTCCTTTATTACTCTATGAAAAATTAAAAAGCTACGAAAAACTAATGAAAATATTGGATTCTGCAGCAAATCAAATGGATAATCATGAATCAAGATCCAATCTTTCCGAGCAACACTTCATTCTCTTTTTTTACTGTACACAAATCTTTATTGGTACTACTACTGAGCAAGAAATAAATGAAAAATCGAGATCAAATCAGCTTTCGGAAAGCCCTCATCGGAAAAATGGCTATTTATGGGAAAAGATGAAACCCATGTGGATTCATAAAGCTGATTTCCACGCACATACCCAAAGTTCAACAGTGATCGAATATACGTACATGTAATGTACTCGGCTCTATTTACCATGGGCGACTGTAATAGAAGAAAGTGAACCCATATGAATGAAGTCTCATTTTCTGCAACTCCAATGAGGTAATAGCGTTGCATTGCTCATATTTACTACTCTTTGGCTTTATTATCAATTTCGATTTTTATTATTTTCAGGTACTTTGAGATTATGGGCCTTATCTGCACGCAAGGCACTGAATCTTTATGATTAATAGTGACCCCTTCTCTGCTCCCAAAATAATAATATTAGTGGGGTATGTTGAGCGAGGAAGCAGACAAAAGATAGGTCTGTGAAATTATTGTGATTGAAAAAATATTGAAAAATAATAAAGCTTTTGTGTATATCTTTATTGTTTGCATTGTAATCGATGTGGAGCAGTACTGAGTGATGATGATGATGATGACGACCATTGAGGTGGGTTTTATATGTTCTGACTGAGAGGGTAAAGGGTTTCTCTTTTAACTGAGCTGAGGAGAATACATTTTTTTCAGAAACTTAGGAGAGAAAAAAGTTGAGCTTTCTCTTTCTCTTTCTCTCTCTCTCTTTCTTAATGTGTTGATAAAGACTCTGTTTTAGTTAAAAGATTGAACCTTTCGTTTCTTGGCTTCTTCAGATAATCCCAGGTGTGTATGAGCTCTTTCTGAGTCTCTGGGCTTATTATATGAGGTAAAAATTGAATCTTTTTCTACTTTGTTGTTTCGCAGGAAAAGGAAAAGATCTGCCATGGAAGATAAGAGATCTTCTAACATGAATTACAGACAGCTAACTTACTCATTCTTGAACACGCCTAGGTTGCTCTCAAAGGCTGAGAATGAATCAGTTATGGGTAGTCCAACCTCAATCCTTGATACAAAATCATTCTCAGCTGCTCTAAAGAACCCTTTTTGCTCAGATAAAACTGCTCCCAAGGCCAAGATTTGGGACTCAAAAGGCCTCGTAGACGCTTTAACAGATGAAATCTCTGTCTCAGATTCGTCAAAACCTGATAGGAGAATGGTCCTTTTTGGCTCACAGCTTAAGATTCTTCATGTCCCTTCGCCTATTAACTATAACCACAGCTCCGTTCTTCCATCTCCGCCGAAATCTCCTTGTGATTTTGGGATCAAGACAAGGAATGCTCATCATGTAAGTCCATTCTTGTCTCCTTCTTCCCTGAGGAAATCCATGTTTGGTTCTTCTTCAAACTCCT
The DNA here is from genome assembly GCA_027422505.1 of Craterostigma plantagineum. Classification (NCBI taxonomy): domain Eukaryota; kingdom Viridiplantae; phylum Streptophyta; class Magnoliopsida; order Lamiales; family Linderniaceae; genus Craterostigma; species Craterostigma plantagineum. The sequence continues at coordinate 378,551 of JAPQWV010000064.1, read as the reverse complement.
CCTCTGTTTTCACCGCTGAAATGGAGCTTTCAGAGGATTACACTTGCGTGATCTCTCACGGACCAAACCCCACAACAAAGCACATATTCGACGACTGCATTGTCGAGAGCTTTCCCGGCGCAGTGAGTAAAGAAAATGGCTCCCCTGCCGTCGACGGCGGGGCGGCGATGAGCTACAACCCTTTTTCTGACAGTTTCCTCAGCTTCTGCTACGCTTGCAAGAACCAGCTTGAACGAGGGAAAGACATCTACATGTACAGGTTTTGCAAAACAACACTTTCTATTTACAAAAAGACGCCAACTTTACGCAATGATTCCTTTCAAGAATCGATGGCATCAAACGTGGGCTTTGTTCGTTTGATTCTTTGCAGGGGTGAGAAGGCGTTTTGCAGCAGCGATTGCCGCGAGAAGGAGATGATGTTGGAACACGATGATGCTAACAGTTGCGGTTCTTCGTAGCAATTAGTTTTCAACTCTGTTTTAGTTGGTGGTAATAAATCATGTTTAGATGCTAAACTACTGTAATTAAGGCCTTGGGTTTGTTTCTATTCAAGGAAGCAAATGATGCTATTGGTTATCATCGGTTAATCGTTTCTTCTCAATTCTCATTACTGCATTGCCCACTATGATGATTCTTGAAATAAGACTGGCAAACATGCTAATTATTGCGTAGTATTAACTTACCGTCCCAGATTCTATTCGTGCTATAATTCAGCTAGGAGAGTATTTTATTTTTATTATGAATATTAAGAAATAATATTAAGATGTGGATGTTTTTGTATTGTTATTGAATTATTGATATTTGGAGGTATTGTATTGAATGTTGTAAAAATTAGATGTGTATTAATTGATAGATGATGTGTAGAATTATAATAAATGTTGTAAATTTTAGGTGTAATAGTGAATTTGTAGTAGTATAAATATGTGATTTGGGGTTGTGTAAATTGTAAGAAAAAGTATTAATAAAGAAGTTATTATCTCTCTAGTTATCTCTCTAATACTACTATAATCGTAATTAATAAAATACGTAATCATTAAAATATTTTTATAACACGTTATCAGCACGAGGCTCTAACCAACCGAGGTTCGCCGACTTCATCACTCGAGCACGTGTTCCGACCATTTGAATTTCGCCGACGTCATCACGCCACGGTATAATATAAATATTTTATTTTCATATCTTACAACACAAAAAGCCCGCTAGCTCTCGCGGTAACCCCCACAAACTTGTGGCGTGAGCACCAGATTTCGAATCCTAGCTGGGCCGTTGACTTTTAATATTATGCCATTTTATTTTTTTTTTGACTTTTTACTTTATCACAATAAGGTTAATTTTATTTACGCTTCGAACTATTTTTCTTAACCAATTGTTCATTCTGTGATAGTAAAATGTCGAATCTTCAAAAGCTTGATATTGTTGCTCTGGATATCACGGGCAAGAATTATTTGTCATGGATTTTGGATGCCGATATCCACCTTGAATCGAAAGGCCTTGGAAATACTATACAAGCTGGTAATACGGCATCGAGCCAAGACAAGGCCAAGGCCATGATATTTCTCCGTCACCACCTGCATGAAAGTCTAAAGGTGGAATATCTCACTGTGAAAGATCCACTTGTTTTGTGGACAAATCTAAAAGAAAGGTACGACCATCAGAGGACTGTGATCCTACCAAATGTCCAATATGAATGGACAAACTTACGGTTCCAAGATTATAAATCTGTAAGTGATTATAATTCTGCTATGTTCAGAATTACTTCTCAATTAAGATTGTGTGGACAGGAAGTTACAGAAGCAAGTATGATGGAGAAAACGTTCACCACATTTCATGCAACGAATTTGTTGTTACAACAACAATATCGTGAAAAGGGTTTTAAGAAATATTCAGAATTAATTTCTTGTCTCCTCGTTGCTGAACAAAATAATGAGTTATTATTGAAGAACCATCAGTCACGACCAACGGGCTCTGCTCCCATTCCGGAAGTCAATATGAACACTTATCAAAGTGAACGAGGCAATAGCTTTCGCGGTCGTGGCAGGTATAATAATCGAGGTCGTGGTCGTGGCCGAGGTCATGGCCGTAGCCGACAGCATTATGGTAATTATGATAATTTTCATCAGAAAAGGAAAAATGAAAACAAAGAGGAAATCGGCGAACAATCAAAAAGGCGATTCGATGAACCATGTTCTCGTTGTGGTATGAAAGGTCATTATGCTCGTACTTGTCGTGTGGCAAAACATCTTGTTGAGCTATATCAAAAATCGCTTGAAAAAGGGAAGAAAGTTGAGACAAACTTTGTCCAAGATGAGGGAGGTTCTAATCTCAACCTCGACGATATTCCCCACATGAATCTTGAAGATTTTCTCGTCGATCATAATGAATAAAAGACCTAATATTGTGTATCGTATTATTTTATGAACGTGTGTTGTTTATGTATTATCCTGAATATTATGTACGCATGTGTGCTGTATTATCATGAATTTTATAATTAATAAATAATGTGTTTTATTATTTTCTTGAGGGATGAACACACGTGGAGATATATGTCTTGTGGACAGCGCAACAACTCACACAATACTCACGGATAAGAAATATTTCATCCGATTGATTACTCAAGAAGCAAATGTTAATACTATTTCGGGTATTACAAAATTGATTGAAGGCTCTGGAAGAGCAAATATCTTATTATCCGGAGGAACAAAATTGCATATTGAAAATGCATTATATTCTTCGAAGTCTCATAGAAACTTATTGAGTTTTAAAGACATCCGTAAAAACGGATATCATATTGAGACTTCAAAAGAAGGTGATAATGAATACCTTCAAATCGCAAATGTGATTTTAAATAAAAAATGCGTTATGGAAAAATTGTCCCCATTATCTTCCGGGTTATACTATGCGTATATTAATACGATTGAGTCGAATTTTATAAACAATGATTTATTTGTGGTGTGGCATGACCGGTTAGGCCATCCCGGTTCAACTATGATGCGAAGAATAATTGAGAACTCATGCGGACACAATTTAAAAAATAAGAAGATTATTCAATCCAATGAGTTATCATGTGATGCTTGCTCGAAAGGAAAGTTAATCGCTAGACCATCACCGGTAAAATTGAAGAATGAATCTATTACGTTTTTAGAACGTATTCAAGGCGACATTTGTGGACCAATTCATCCATCATGTGGTCCATTTAGATACTTCATGGTTTTAATTGATGCATCAACTAAATGGTCACATGTATCATTATTATCAACACGCAATGTTGCGTTTGCTAGACTGCTTGCTCAGTTAATTCGACTACGGGCACACTTTCCTGATTATCCAATTAAGAAAATACGTCTTGACAATGCTGGTGAATTCACCTCTAAAGCATTTAATGAATATTGTATGTCTATTGGGATTGATGTTGAACATCCCGTAGCACATGTGCATACTCAAAATGGACTTGCGGAATCATTAATAAAAAGATTACAATTAATAGCAAGACCATTATTAATGAAGTCGAAGCTTCCCTTATCATGTTGGGGATATGCTATTTTGCATGCAGCATAACTTATTCGCATTCGACCCACAAGTTATCATAATGTTTCCCCATTACAAATGGTTTTCGGTCAGGAACCAGATATTTCCCATCTGAGAATTTCTGAATGTGCAGTATATGTCCCAATTGCTCCACCACAACGCACTAAAATGGGACCTCAAAGAAGATTGGGAATATATGTTGGATTTGAATCTAAGTCAATACTAAAATATTTAGAACCATTGACAGGAGATTTATTTACGGCTCGATTTGCTGACTGTCATTTTGATGAATCAAAATTTCCAACATTAGGGGGAGATAAAGAAAATAAACAGCTGGTTAAAGATATTAGTTGGAATGAATTATCATTGGCTCATTTTGATCCTCGTACAAAAGAATGTGAACTTGAAGTTCAAAAGATAATTCATTTACAAAATTTAGCAAATCAATTGCCAGACAGTTTTACTGACCAGAAAAAGGTTACTAAATCGCATATACCAGCTGTTAATGCTCCTGTTAGAATTGATACTTCTATTGATATTTCTAATAATAAAATTGAGCCGAAACCACAGTTAAAACGTGGTAGGCCCTCGGGATCCAAAGACAAGAATCCTCGTAAAAGAAAAGGAGCAAATAAAATAGATGGTCAAATCGAGGACACGTCAACAAGAGATTCTATGGGCATAAATAAATCTGATCAGGTACCTGAAAGTTGTGAAAATATTGAAAATGAAGAGATCTCAATAAATTATGCCCATAATGGAATAAGATGGAACCGAGATGAAGTCAACGTTGACGATGTTTTCTCATTTAATGTAGCGCTACATGAGATTAATGAAAATGAGGATCATGAACCCAAATCTATAAATGAATGTCGACAAAGAAGTGACTGGCCAAAATGGAAAGATGCAATCGAGGCAGAATTAAAATCACTTGAGAAACGAAAAGTATTTGGACCCGTGGTTCGTATACCAGAAAACGTAAAGCCGGTTGGATATAAATGGGTTTTCATTAGAAAGAAAAATGAAAACGGTGAAATTGTGAGATACAAAGCACGGCTTGTTGCACAAGGTTTTTCACAAAGACCTGGCATTGATTACGAAGAGACTTATTCTCCTGTGGTGGATGCAACAACTTTTCGTTATCTAATTAGTCTGGCAGTACGTGAAAGGCTCGATATGCATCTTATGGATGTTGTCACTGCGTACTTGTATGGATCACTCGATAGTGACATATACATGAAACTCCCTGAGGGATTTCGTTTGCCTGAAAATTCAGGATCTCGGAATGAGTACTCAATAAAGCTGAATAAATCGCTCTACGGATTAAAACAATCAGGGCGCATGTGGTATAATCGTTTAAGTGATTATTTACTAAAAGAGGGGTATAAAAATGATCAAACATGCCCTTGTATCTTCATGAGAAGAAGTGGAAATGAATTTGTCATCATTGCTGTTTATGTTGATGATTTAAATATTATTGGAACTCATCAAGAGTTAACTAAAGCTATTACATGTTTGAAACGAGAATTCGAAATGAAAGATCTCGGAAGAACGAAATTTTGTCTCGGACTACAAATTGAATATTTAAGCAATGGCATATTTGTCCATCAAGAGACGTATACAAAGAAGATCTTGAAAAGATTTTATATGGACAAAGCACATCCATTAACTACCCCAATGATAGTACGATCTCTTGATGTGAATAAAGATCCGTTCAGACCATGCGATGATAATGAAGAAATACTTGGTGCTGAAGTTCCATATCTTAGTGCTATTGGAGCATTAATGTATCTTACAAGTCATACTAGACCAGATATAGCATTTGCAGTAAATTTATTGGCAAGATATAGTTCTTCACCAACTAGACGACATTGGAATGGGATCAAACAAATATTCCGTTATCTTCAAGGAACTACAGATGCGGGATTATTTTATTCGAATGATTCACAATCAAGTTTAGTTGGATATGCAGATGCGGGATTTCTATCTGATCCGCATAATGGACGATCGCAAACAGGCTACTTATTTACACATGGAGGTACAGCTATTTCATGGCGATCGGTTAAACAAACCTTAATTGCTACTTCTTCAAATCATGCTGAAATATTAGCGATTCACGAGGCTAGTCGAGAATGTGTTTGGTTAAGATCTATTATTCAACACATTCAAGACACTTGTGGACTATCTATTGAGAAATTACCTTCTACAACATTATTTGAAGATAATACAGCATGTATAGCTCAATTAAAAGAAGGTTACATCAAAGGTGATAGAACAAAACACATATCACCAAAATTTTTCTTTACGCATGAACTTCAGAAAAATGGTGATATTGATGTACAACAAGTTCGATCAAGTGAAAATCTTGCTGACCTATTTACTAAGGCACTTCCTCCAAGAATTTTTGAAAATTTGGTATATTCAATTGGAGTCCGAAAACTTAGAGATCTTAAAGGATATTCTCATCAGGGGGAGTAAATACGCGTTGCACTCTTTTTTCCTTCACTATGGTTTTTCCCACTGGGTTTTCCTAGTAAGGTTTTTAATGAGGCAACAACTAAAAAGCGTATCTAAAGAATGATGTACTCTTTTTCCTTCATTAGGTTTTTATCCCACTGGGTTTTTCCTAATAAGGTTTAACGAGGCATATTCTTTGAAAACATCCAAGGGGGAGTATTATGAATATTAAGAAATAATATTAAGATGTGGATGTTTTTGTATTGTTATTGAATTATTGATATTTGGAGGTATTGTATTGAATGTTGTAAAAATTAGATGTGTATTAATTGATAGATGATGTGTAGAATTATAATAAATGTTGTAAATTTTAGGTGTAATAGTGAATTTGTAGTAGTATAAATATGTGATTTGGGGTTGTGTAAATTGTAAGAAAAAGTATTAATAAAGAAGTTATTATCTCTCTAGTTATCTCTCTAATACTACTATAATCGTAATTAATAAAATACGTAATCATTAAAATATTTTTATAACAATTTTATTATATTTTATTTTTTGGGGATCTGCAGTGTGGCAATAATAGAAGCTTTCTTGACAATTACTACACCTTTCAACAGTGACCTTAAATTTGGACATGATACTCAATAAGGAGACCAGATAACAGTGTAGGGGACCCTATGGCTCGTGAGCTATTATGGGTGGCTCGTGAAATTTTCGACCACTAAAGAAAATGCCAAACAACAAATAAAGATTTTAACTGATGTGATGAAAGTGGAAACTTAGGACCATTTTTGTTTCGAAGGCTGTAAAAGAAAATAAATAAATATTTGGCCTTTGGGTTTCAATTTATTTTACTTCACTTGGAGTTGGAGAGTTGTCGACTCTTTTCTCTCGTATATTTTCAGTTTCTATTCATTATATTTTTATAACAATACAAAAAATACATAAACAATTAGGGCTCAATGGGCTCTATATGAACTGACCTTCTATGGGCCATGAGATGAATGAAATAATCAGAGTTCAATTTTCCTTGAGAACTATGGAGCTATTCCGTGAGGGAAATAAATAGCTGTGGTGCGAATTTCTTTTATCAGTGATAGAATTTTGTTCATAAAATATTGAAATTCTGATTCGCTCGATGCTGAATTTGTGACGAAAATGGCCGGCCGTTAGTCGTTCGTTCATCTGCTTTTAGAAGATGTCCGTATCAATTTCAGTTCAGTCTCTCCGGCGCGAATCTGACGCCGAACCTCTGTTAGATTCCAGATATCGTAAGTTGGGTTTCTAGGGTTAGGATAATTTGTTGTAAGTAGCGGTTAAAAATCTAATCTTTCTTTTTTAGGTAATTAGAGTTGCTTCAATGCTGGTAAATTCAGCTAGTTCTGTCTTAAAATCATGAATCCTTATCCTTATATGTTATTACCTATTTCTCCTGGGAAAATATGTGCCCAAACATGGAGATATTGCTGAGTTGATGCTCGTTTTGTGCCCGAATAATCTTCAGGAAAAGGGGATCTGTTCGAAGATGATAGTTCCGCGTCAACAAAAACATCCGTGCGAAAGAAAAGATATTCCATCACCTCATTAAGATGCTTTGGAGTGGATTTGACTCCAGATAACATCGCCGTTGCAATGGTTTACTTTGTTCAGGGCGTTTTAGGCCTGTCGAAGCTTGCCGTTTATTTCTTCATGAAAGATGATCTGCGTTTAGACCCAGCTGAGGTGATCATAATTGGATCCGTACTTGCTTAGTAAATTTGATCTTACATAGTGAATTTTTGTTTTCTTGGACTTACATGTCATTTGTGTTTTGACTAGACAGCTATCATATCGGGCTTCTCAGCACTGCCTTGGCTTGTTAAACCCCTATACGGATTCATCAGGTTTGTAAAGCTCATCTTATTACACAAATTTGTTGCCCTCGTTGGGTTTGGGTTCTAAATTGCACTTGGGTGATCTATAACAGCGATTATGTCCCTCTATTTGGGTATCGAAGGAGGTCGTATTTGGTTCTTTCGGGACTTTTAGGAGCTCTCTCTTGGGCATTGATGGCTACATTCGTTCGCAGCAAATACGATGTTGCCTTCTGTATTCTCCTTGGATCGCTTTCTGTAGCATTTTCAGATGTGGTAAGCAATAATAACTTCATAATTTAAGGTTCATGGCTGCAAATTATCATTGCTTGTAAGTGCTGAAATTCGTTTCATCTGTTCGTATATTTTCGATCGATCGCTTATTGAGATTAAAGCATTTCATAGGTTGTTGATTCTATGGTGGTAGAAAGGGCTCGAGGTGAATCACAAAGCATGTCAGGTTCGCTCCAATCTCTTTGTTGGGGCTCATCGGCTTTAGGGGGAATAGTAAGTTCCTATTTCAGTGGCTCCTTAGTGGGTGCTTATGGTGTAAGGTATGTATATGCCATAGTTAGTATACACTCATTTACATAAATGTACGTATTTTCTCGAATTCACATGAAATGCGTGCACTTTTCCAGGTTTGTCTTTGGCTTGACAGCCATGCTTCCGCTAATAACATCTGCTGTTGCAATTCTCGTGAAAGAAGAACGAGTAAATAGCACTCAAAGGGGACAAAACGTCGCAGTGGAAAATAATACCTTTTTAGGAAACTCGAGGAATAGTTTACTGCAGTTAATAGATGCCGTGAAGGAACCCAACGTGCTTTTTCCTACCATATTCATCTTCCTCTGGCAATCAACCCCACGCTCCGAGCCAGCCATGTTTTACTTCATGTAAGTCGATTTCCCTTCTTGCCAAGAAATAACCTATCATGAATAGATTTACATATGAAGATCTGTGATGATTATTAATTGCTCACAGCACGAACAAACTCGGGTTTACCCCAGAATTTCTGGGGCGTGTGAAGCTTGTGACCTCCATTGCATCACTTGCTGGCGTGGGAATCTACAATGGTTTCTTGAAAACCGTCCCCTTGAGAAAGATATTTCTCTTCACCACTGTCATCGGTTCGTTTCTCGGTATGACCCAGGTAGGCATGTATATAATCACGCCCCTCTTTCAAACTCGATCGAATTTTAACGTGCAATTTTCCCTTCGTTTTCCACGTTTAGGTATTGCTTGTAACTGGGATCAACCGTAAGCTCAGTATAAGCGATGAGTGGTTTTCTATGGGCGACCAGTTGATACTAACCATGCTTGGACAGGTTATGTTATATTTGTGTTAAATTACTTTTCAGTCCTGTAATTTAGGGGATTGCATTATTTGGACGAAGAATTTATGGGTCGACATTATACAAACGATAACATTCAAAATTAAGCAATTTAGGGACATTATACGTAGGAACTCTAGATTATGTCCCATGTTTGCTAATTTTTAAAGTTATTGTCTGTATGGTGTATAATAAGCCTAAATTTTCTTGAACCCCATATTATACGCTGGAACTCTAGAATTTTGGACAGAGTATTGGATTGGTTTCTGGCGTATGATGTCCTTAAATTGCTTAAGTAGAATGTTAACGTTGTCCATATAATTAAGACTGTCATATTACAACGCTATTTAAGTTCCATCTTACTCCCACGTGATCGATACTGATGTTCTTGTTTTTTTTTCTTCATGGGGTTAAAAGGCTTCGTTCATGCCCGTTCTTGTATTAGCTGCAAAAATATGCCCGAGGGAATGGAGGCTACGTTTTTCGCAACGCTTATGTCGATATCGAACGGCGGGAGTGTACTAGGTGGTCTAATGGGGGCGGGATTGACTCAGATCTTCGGCGTGAAGAAAGATAGCTTCGATAATTTGACTTTGCTCATAGTTCTTTGCAATCTCAGTGCATTGTTGCCTTTGCCACTTTTAGTTCTACTTCCTAAGGATATTTCTGATAAGGATTGTTCTAAAGAAGAAGGCATTAGTGATGTTGAAATGAAATCAAATTGAGAGGTGATGCCTTACAAATTTAGATTATATTGTACGAAGTGTTGTAATAGGTTGGGGAAATTGATCGCATTTTAGGTTCGTTCTAGGGCAAATGCGACGACGGCGAGACGGTCGTGTATAAGTTTACGATTTTACTGTGTAAAAATAGCGGAAGTTTCCGAGTTTTCCCTTTTAACTAATGACATGGTTATGTTTCTATTTTATTATTGCTCAACACTATCTTTTAATCAATTTGGTGTGTCAATTGTAATTACAACTAGTTTTTTGCCTGTACATTAGGGTTGCAAACGAATCGAATCGAGCCGAATACCGCAATATTCTATTCGTATTCGGATGACAATCGAATACGAATACGAATACTCGAATATTTAATCGAATCATAAAATCGATTCTTATTCGAATTCGAATATATTCTCGAATATTCGAATCGAATACCGAATATCTGTATTCAAAGTCATCTTTCGTTTTTTATTTAATAAAATATAAACAATATTATATTTAAATATATATTGAATTATAATAAATTATATTTAAACATATATTGAATATTATTTTTAAATATTTTGGTGAGTTATCATATATTATATGTGAATATATATTAATTATACTATATTTTATGTTATATTATTCGAATCGAATAATTCGATTAATTTTCGATTCGAATATTGTGATTTCATATTCGTATTCGTATATTTCGCGAATCAAAGAAAATATTCTTATTCGGATTCGTATTCTAAATGTTCGAATTCGAATATTAAAATTTCGAATCGAATCGCGAATCGAACCAAAAAAGTTCGATTCGTTTGCAACCCTACTGTACATTGCACAGTCATAATTATCTATAATTATTTTAAGTCGATTATACAACTTAAATAACCATTTTTAGTTACCTAATTAAAGAATCAATTTTTTTTAAAAAAAATGGGTTGATTAGTTTTTATAGAAAGTGGGGTGTGGGGTGGTTTTATCAACCTCTTAAGAATAATTATTTTTAAAACATTTAATGGGCATGACTCTGTGTCAACACTACAAGAAAACTACATTTAAATGTATATATAGGATATGATTTTATCCTTCATACTTTAAGTTTATTATATTTATATCATCAAACATTTTCTTATATATATATTATGTTAGATATATAGTATATGCATCGAATGTGCTTAAATACTACTGCATATTATGCTGTTGAAATGGTATGAGTAACTAAAATTTAGGTCCTCTAATTTTCGTGAAATTTACTGTCGGGCCCCAAACTTGTTCCTGTCCAAAACTAATCTATGTTTTATGGTAAATAGTTCATTCCACGTTTGTAGTCCAATAAAGAAAACAAAATTATAACAAAGACTATTTATTACAACTTGTGTAAATAAATAAGACTAGTATTGGATGAAAATGAATTTTGTGCAATCTGCAATATATGGAAGAAGTATATAAAAACTGCTAATAATATAAATTATTGACAGGATATCTAGATCATCAAAATGCCCATCTACGGCACATATAATCATACAGAAATCGCTAACCAATATTAGAAAAAATCAAGAACTCGTAAGAAAATCAATAAATATTTCCCAAAACATTCAATACTCGGAAAAGATGAATATAATTACAGCATGATCTTATTCTGGAAAATGACAGCATTGAATCTATAAGTAATCAACTTATTTTTTTTTTTTTTCTTTTGGTAACCGGGTAAAGCCGATGGTAAACCCCGGGGCCGACCCACTACCTGCTAAACAGGTCGACCAGGTCAATCGCACATGTCTGGGCCCATGTGGGCAGGCTTAGGGAAATGTCACAGGGATGAGATTCGAACCCAGGACCTCTCCCAACATGACCCTAAGCACCTCCCCCTCAGCCAGTAGGACTGAGGGCTCCCCCTCAGCCAGTAATCAACTTATTTCTACAAATGATACCAACCACCCTATATAAATACCCCGTTTCCATTCAACATCCTTCACCATCAAACACTTACAAAATTATAAAATTATTTTGCTTTATTACCACCGAAAAAGATGTCTAGGGTTTTGTTTGTCTTAGGGTTCTTGGCTCTCACCATGGCTTCCGCCATTTTAGCTCGGGATATCAAAAACGACGTTTTCGATGGCGAAGAGCTAATTTGGTCATCTGTGGATGATGATGACTTGTCGTCCGTCGAAAAGCACCATGCTCCATCTCCTCACCACCACCACCGCCGGCGCCACCATGCTCCTCCGCCCCACCACGGCGGTGAAGAGGCTGAGATTTTCGACGATGAGGAGGTGAATTGGTTGTCGTCGGTGGATGGTGACTTGTCAACCACTAACAAGCACCACCACCACCACCACCACCATGCGCCGGCGCCTCACGGCGGCCACCACCACCACCACCATGGTCGCCATGCTCATCCTCCTAAGCAGCACCACCACCGCAGTCCCCCTAGTGCTCCTGCGCCGGAGAGTTTTTAAGATATATTATATATTTATTATAAGAGTAATATATTGTAGTAAGGGAATTCAAGAGTCTTGTATCACACATTAATGATTAATAAATGTTATGCACTTTATATTGCGTATTTATTTTCATATGGTTGCCTTCATATTGGTGCGATACAAAAGTTTAATAATTAAAAATATCGAATAGACGTGATTCATTAACAACATTTTCCAACTACGATATGATTCCATAATACGTAAAAAATAAAATACAGTACAATGTATAACATATATATCTACAATGTTTCGACGATGAGGATTACAATAATTGTGATACTCTTACGATAGACAAGGGTGAAATGTCCGGCGATGACGATGATATGTTCGATATCTCAATGAAACAAAACACCACCACAGCAGTGTTGAGGAGATTAAGTTGAATCAGAAAATATGACATATATATAGTCAGCATTCAATTGTTAGTATTTTTTCTTAAAAAAGTGGTTTATTACTATTAATGATGTTCATTGCAAGATAATGACAAGGTGCGATTGATGTAATAAACATTTCGAGGGGTACCAAGTGATATATCAAGGTATCATATAAAAGGAGGGTATATATGGTGTTTGTCATTTAATCTTATTATACCCTTGATTTCGCAAAAAAGCATATGTCGAGTTTATTTCTATCCCAATTATTTTAATAATATAAATATAGGGTAAATTCCTTATCAGTACCTTTTAAAAACTTTCTCTTAAATACCCCTAAAATTATTTATTTCTGATCAGTACCCATCTGTGAAAAGTTTCCTGTTTAATACCCCAAATGCCTAAAATGATGATAATAACCCTTCTTCAATGATTTAAAAAACTTCCTGATTATTATATCACATGTTGTCAAAATCGTAGCACCACAACAAGTATTTATACTCAATGTTAAAAATATAATTCTACCAATAAAAATTGATATATACCAATTGTTCTCTTAATTATACAAAGTCAAATTTAAGATTATTATACCAATTGTTATCAGTATTATACCAACGAATGGTGTTATTATTATTTTATATATGAATTAAGATATGCACATTATACCACGAAAGAGTAAAATTATACCAACAAAAAGAAATATAATACCAACAAAGTCATTTATTATATTAGTAACTTTCCAGTCCAGATTGAGATTATACCAACTTTTTCTTGTTATTCTTCTCGAAGAAAAATACCACGAAAGATAAAAAGTAAACCAACAGAGGGAAATATTATACCAACAAAGTCATTTATTATATTATTTTCCCTCCAATTTCTAAATGCTATACCAATAAAGGCCGACATTATACCAACAGTTTCAGTTATTCTACTCGAATTACTATACCACGAAAGACAAATATTATACCAACAAAAGGAACTATTATACCAACAAAGTCATTTATTATATTATTATTTCCATCTATATTCTAACCGTTATACCAATAAATGCGGACATCATCCCAACTATTTTGGTTATACTCAGCAAAAGGTAGTTATTATACCAAGAAAAGGAAATATTGTACCAACAAACTCATTTCTTATAATTCTATATTTCCATCCAATCTCTAGTTATACCAATAAAGGCCGATATTTTACCAAGTGTTATAGTTCTTGTACTCGAATTACAGTATACCACGGAAGAAAAATATTATACCAATAAACGGAAATATTTTACCAACAAAGGAAGGAATTATACCAACCGTTTAAGCTATATACTCGAACTAAAGTATACCACGGAAGACATATATTACACCAAATCAAGGAAATATTTTACCAACAAAAGCCCACATTATACTAACTGCCTTAGTTATACACTGGAACTACAGTATACCACGGAAGACATATCTTATACCAGTAAAAGGAAATTTTATACCAGGAAAGGCCGAAATTACAAGTTTTAATTTAGTCGAACTTCGGTGTATTAGGAGAGACGTATACTATACCAATAAAGGGAAATATCATACCAACAAAAGCCAACATTATACCAACTGTTTTAGTTAAATTCCCGAACTACATTATACGACGGAAGACATATATTATACCTGTAAAATAAAATATTATACTAATAAATGCCGAAATTATACCATATTTTTAGCTCGAACTTCATACCACGAAACATAATACCAATAAAAGGAAATAGTTTACCAACAAAGGCCATAATTATACCAGCTCTTTTAATTTTACTCGAACGAATTTACCAACAAAGGACTTATTTAAAACGATTCAACCTTGATTGACCCATATCACATTAAAATGAAAGAAATCAAAATTATACCAAGAACCCACGATTTTAGGTGTCGACAATCGACTTTCTCATTGGAGCACGAATGATATTCGATTGGCTGGGGTTTATTTCGTCCATTAGGTATTATGATTGCTTTTGGTTTAATCTGTTGTTGATTTCGGTTAATCTGTTGACGATTTGGTGTATTATTTGGGCACAGATCAATTACGAAATGCCTAGGAAGAACAAAGAGCCGACGACATCCATCGAGAAAGTTGTGGCTACTAGACGTACACGCTGTCATGTGGGCTGTTTTAGAGATCATATGGACAAGCTGCTGAAGACAGCCAGTGAAGAACACAATTGGGCTGTAAGAAGGGGTGTTAGGCAGGTTTAGTGGGGATTTTTCACAGTTTAGGTTTGGAATGGATCATGTCATTCCATTTCGGAAAGAAGCTTTTTCTATGTTTCTTGGGTTGAAAAGTGAAGGACAACATCTCGTAGATAATATATAGTGCAGTAAGGGTATGACTATCCTTCGACGTTGTTCCGGAAAGGAAGACATACACACTTAGTAGGTCGGACATACAAAGTGCGTTAGGAAGAATTGTGTAGGTTCAGGACTGGTAGTTGATGATTTCGTTCGTCTGTACATATTATATGTATTTAGTTATATTTTATTTCCGACAATGACGTAAAACTTGTTGTCGTACCCCCCCCCCCCCATATGTGGACAATTTGAGGGAGATTGGAGTTTTATCATGGGGTACCTCAGTGCATCAGTTTTTGTTGAAGTCCCTCCTATCAAAGAAAACGTACGTGGAAGGATGTACGTATGGTTTGTTGGTAAATTATTGGTGTTGCTTTTATTTTTATTGAAGAAATGTAGTTTTGAATATAAAGTTGTTGATAATTATGTTGATTTATCATCAATGTTGCAGATTTGGGTATTCGAACATTGTCCCTCGCTTGGGAAGAATTACCCATAAAATTTAATATAGGGCTACGATGTAGTTAGTGGAATAATTATGCAACTTAGAAGTTTTGATAAAGAAAATAATAGTTTTAGAGGTTTGCATTAATTTCGATATTTTAATAGAAGGAAGAATGAAAATAATCAAATAGAATATTTTAAGAAATTTCTTGTTAAATATATATATATATATATATATATATATATATATATAGTAAATAAGGTGCTTTTACAAAGCTTTCGTGATAGTTGGGTAGGCTAGAAAGTCTTGTGGACTTAAACCAAAGTTTTGTGCTATTTGATATTTGGATGAGTCTTAGTGATATATTACACATGTATATAATAACAATAATAGATCAAAGTTTCGTGGGACATATAGGTTAGGTTAGAAAAGTTTGAATGATGGTTATATGTAATAATATATTGAGGGATGTGGATAGGATATAAAGGAAACTTTTCGTGGCCCATATATGTCTATACAAATACCATTACCTTAGTAATATTAACTCCCAAAGGTCTTGAGAATGAAAGGTGGTCGTGGGATAAAAATGTCCACATGCATGTATAAATATATATTGATATTGCTAATCATAGCTAAATGATAAAGATTATCATTGAAAACTAACAAAAGATTAGGTGTGGGAGGCGATTTTTGTTAGATCCTACGATTAACAACTCTATGATCCTAGGCATGAATTCTAAGTAATTCGATGATAATGATTGACATTAAGATTCGATCGAAAAACTCAAATGAAGAACAAGAGAGAGAATTCGAGTAGAGTGAGAAAGTTACTATTGTTTCTCTCTCTAGGAATTGAATTGCAAGCCTTTCGGATCAATTTCCAAAACTTTTTTTTTGAAATATTTGGTCTGTGACTAGCTCCTTTCCTTGTAGTGTCGACGTCTCACTCCTTAATTTTGTTTGAAGGAATCTGAAACGCTTAGAGAAAAACGTCAAGAATATTTGGAGTTAATGCACGATTTTTATATTTGCTCCCCCTCAAATAATGCGCAAGAATTGACTAAACATGCAAGCATATGAAATCAATTCAAGTCACGAGCATATAACGCACAAATTTACCTAGTAAGCACATATACATGGTCCCCAAAAACATGTACTGAAGATATTGCGTGAGGGTAAGAGCAATGAAAAATTTATCGCATTTAAACAATTCAGTACCAATGCAATCTAAAATTACATTTAGAATGTGTGATAACAAAAGAAATTCGCATTTATTCAATTCAACGCATATGAAACATAATATTTCATGTCAGAATGTGCGAAATTTTTCCTTTTTTTTATGTATATTACTATTATTATAGTATGGGGTCAGATTATTTTGCTTCGATCAATCGTCACACCTAAACTTTTACGAGACATTAGAAAGAAGAAAATGCCGTCAAGTCATGTCGTCAAACTAAACTTCCAAGTTCATAGACTGGTCCATTTCGACAACTCTCACTAGGTTCGCTCTTGCACTCAATTATTTCTAACTTGGGATTTTTATATTTATATCACCCAAGTCAACACAAGCAATTTTAAGTCAATTTACCTGTGATCGAGGCATTTTTAATCATTTCACCTAAGCGAGAGACCGTCGATTGGAATCAAAGGGTTGTAATGGTTTTAGTTTGGCTAGGACTTAGAAGGGAAGGAATTTAGAGGAAAGTGAGCTTATTTCTTCGTCATCTTCCATTTCTACGTCCGTCTCCTTTTTTTCGGCGTCTTTCTTCTTTTCAATCTTTTCTCCCTCTTTTTCTTTTAAGAATTATCCCTTTTTATTCTATGCTCAAGCTGAAGCTCCGCTTCTCCACGAGGCTATAGGAGATTATCGTAGGCGAAGTTCTTCTTGTTGGTTCTCGTGCCAATACCGTGCTCCTCTTCTCTTAATCCCTAGAGAGGTTTCAGAGATTATCTTTTTGGAGAAGTTCACGGTTATGAAATTCGTATCCAAGGCTGTGCTCCTCTTCTCGTTTCCCGATATAAGACCGGATTATCGTTGGAGAAGTTCACTTCGTGGTGCTCCTCTTTCCAGCCGTTCTGACGAGGGTACGAGATTATCATTGGAGAAGTTCACAGCAGGATCCATGCCACATTCTAAGAGATAGTCGGAAGGCAGGTTCCTTTGGTCTGATTTTTGCGCGTTGAGCAATACCTTCTTTTGTCATCATCCTCTTTTCTTCTTTTTTTTTTTATTTTCTCCCCCTCCTTTTCTCGTTTGAACAACCATCCGAAGAGTATAGAATACGGTTGAAGGCTGGGAATGGGATTCAAAGGAAGAAAAGAACATTGGAGAAGGCTCAAAGTGGATGACTAAGGGCTAATGTGAGGGAATAAAACTTTATAAGGCCGAGTGAGGAATAACCTAAGCGCCCTTATCATTTTCCGAACGATCTAAAGGTGAGTATGAAGCCAAGTATCACTAGTTAAGACACGTAATTGATGTGTGACTTACTCGAGAAATAGATCCAAAGAAATAAAAAAAACAAGGATTGAATCCTCTCATATGCATAGTGGCTTTGTGTCTAGTGGAGCATCCTAATGACCTTTAGACACAAGAATGCGACTTAGACTGACAAAACTAAGCAATTAAATCGATCGCATGTCGGGGTAAAATTCTAAGTGACTTTAGATCAAAGCATCCTAAAGGATTTCGTCATCCCCCTATATTATAGGTATATGTATAGTATTTTATTATATATTTTTTTATTTATTATATTCACGCAAGATCAAACATTAAGCAAAGAAAACACATAGCATAGAACATTTAGTAGCACAGAAGATCAGGTAAAGCACATATTACGGAAGATTCAACATGCCTAATTTTCCGACAAGGAATTGAAATCGTTTTTCATCCAATGCCTTGGTGAAAATGTCAGCTAGTTGGTACTCCGTGTTCACGAAATACATATCTATGGTGCCTTTTTCTACATGATCTTTGATAAAGTGATATCTAATGTCTATGTGTTTTGTGCGTGAGTGATGAACAGGATTGCAAGTAATAGCGATGGCACTTTGACTATCAATATATATGGGTATATTATTTAAATTGTACCATAGTCGCGAAGCTGAGTCCGCATCCACGGCATCTGGGAGCAACAACTGGCGGCAACCACGTATTCCGCTTCGGCCGTCAAAGTTGACACACAGTTCTGCTTTTTGGATGACCAGCAGACCAGCTTTTCGCCTAGAAATTGAACGCCACCGGACGTGCTTTTCCTGTCCATTCGGCAACCTGCATAATCAGCGTCATTATAGCCGATTAATTTGAAATTCGTACCCTTTGGATACCATAGTCCAAGGGTAGAAGTGCCTTTAAGGTAACGCAGGATCCTTTTAACCGCGAGCATATGGGATTCTTTGGGATCGGCTTGAAAATGGGCACATAAGTAGGTGGCAAACATGATATCCGGCCGGCTCGAGGTGAGGTAGTGAAGAGATCCAATGATGCTGCGATACAGTGTGACGTCGACCGACCTGCCAGAGGGATCGGCATCCAGCTTGCAGCTTGGTGACATAGGAGTGCTGAGAGGCTTGCTCTGATCTTGATGGAATTTCTTCAGAATATCCTTGATGTATTTTGTCTGACTGATGAAAATCCCATCTTCGAGTTGCCTGACTAGTAGTCCTAAGAAGAACTGCATCTCTCCCATGTGACTCATCTCGAACTTTCTTTTCATTAGATCTCCAAACTTCATGCAGAGCCGTGGATTAGTTGATCCGAAGATGATGTCATCGACGTATACTTGAACGACCATCAGATCTTTGTCTTGCCATTTGATGAAGAGGGTTGTGTCTATCGTTCCTCGTATGAATCCAGACTTCACAAGGAATTTACTCAGGGCATCGTACCAAGCACGTGGGGCTTGTTTAGTCCATAGAGAGCTTTGCCAATCGATAGACGTGATCGGGATGTTCTTGATCAACGAAGCCTTCCGGCTGAGCGACGTAGACTTCTTCTTTTAACACGCCGTTGAGAAATGCGATTTTAACATCCATCTGATAGACTTTGAAGTCTTTGTGAGCCGCATAAGCCAGGAGAAGACGGATAGCTTCGATTCGGGCAACAGGAGCATATGTCTCGTCGTAGTCGATGCCTTCCTATTGATTGTATCCTTTAAAACTAGCCTTGCTTTGTTTCAGATCACTTCACCATCTTCATTCTTCTTGTTTTTGAATAACCATTTAGTTCCGACAATTGTTTTCCCATGCGGACGGGGTACTAAGGTCCACACTTGAAGACGTTCGAATTGATGAATTTCATCATGCATCGCTATTACCCAATCCGGGTCTTGAAGTGCGTTTGCTACCTTGGTAGGCTCATTTACTTAAGAAGCAACTGAAGAGACTGTGTTGACGACGTATTCTCACTCCATCCGAAGGATCGCCAATTATCTGTTCAACCGGGTGACCTCTAGTCACTTGCGCTCATGAGGCAAGGCTGAAGTCGATGCATCAGCCATCTGTGGGTCTAGATTTCCTGTAGTCTCTGATTGATCAATTGCTTGAGGAAGCTCCAATTCTGCACTTGGAACGATCGTCTCTGATGATTCTTCCTCAATAACCACTGTAGGTTCTTCATTATTCTGTGGCAATTCTGAATCGGGTGAAGTAGGGACGTGAGAAGCACTTGGTACGTCGGTCTCGTCGGGTGGAGAATCCACTATAGGTGTAGCAGTGTGTGACCGATATACTGGCTCGAAGAGAGAGTCCAAATCGTCTAATGCAAGTCTCATTGCTTCTTCTGACGTTGAATTCGGAGTTGTTGCCATCTTCTGTTGGTTTTGTGCCACAACACCAGTGAAAACAGGTTCTGAACTATATATTCAGAAGCTATCTGGTTAGGTACGGGTCCTGAACTGAGGTGTGTAGGAGCCATCGGGTTAGGCACGGGTCCTGGACTGAAGTGACCAGAAGCCATATCCGCCACTTTGTGGAAAGTGACATTGTAGCTTTCTTTGATTGTGTGGTTGGACTTGATGTATACTCGGTACGCTTTCGAGGTTGAAGAATACCCGACGAAAGTGGCTTCGAATGCTTTAGGGTCGAACTTAGCACGTTGCTCTCGGTCGTTCGCCACAGCACTTGCACCCGAAAACTTTAAAGAATGAGATGTTGGGTACTCGTTTGTTGATAATTTCGTACGGAGTCTTGTCAAAGTGCTTATGAACCACCGTCCTGTTTTGAGTGAAACAGGCGGTATTTACTGCTTCCGCCCAGAGAAAATGTGGAAGACCATAGTGGATGAGCATTGTACGCGCGGCTTCCACTAGAGTTCTGTTCTTTCATTCGACTACCCCATTCTGTTGAGGAGTCTTGGTGGCTGAAAATTGTTGACTTATTCCAAGTTTCTGATAAAATTCACTGAGACATTTGTTCTTGAACTCAGTGCCGTTGTCTGTTCGAATGACTTGGATAGTCTGCTGCAGCAAATTTTGAGTAGAGTTCACGAAATTGACGATCAAGTCCACTGTCTCATCTTTTGTTCGGAGGAACCTTGTCCATGCGTATCGAGAGTAGTCATCGACTATGACCAGCAGATACTTGCGTCCATTTCTACTCTGTTTCTTCATCGGGCCACAGAGGTCCATATGTAGCAGTTCCAGAGGACGTGAAGTAGAGGCCACTTGTTTGAAATGATGAGATGCTCGCTTCATTTTTCCTAATTGGCACGCCGAACATTGATGCTCTTTTTGTAAAGTTATAGTTGGAAGACCATGAACCAACTTTTTCGTTGAGAGATGTTGAAGAGCTTTGATGTTGAGATGGACATGCGTTGATGCCATAAGTTGTTCCTCTGAATTACAGCCTGAGAGATGAGGCAAACAGCTGTCGAGGGCCGCACGGATGTCAGGTTTATCGTGTATAGATTTGATTTCCGAAGTCCTTGAAGGAGTTCTGTGTCCTGACTATCCAAAATTCTGCACCGGTCAGCATGAAAGACCACCTGGATACCTTTGTCACAGAACTGGCCTATGCTGAACAAGTTATGGCAGAGGCCTTCGACGTGTGTGACATCTTTTATAGTCAGATTCTCCAGAATGATAACCCCAAGTCCGAGAATCGCGGCTGAATCGTTGTTTCCAAACCTGACTTTTCCTTTCAGTCGTTCTTGATAGTTGCTCAACAGCTCTTGATTTCCCGTCATGTGTGTGGAGCAACCAGAATCGAGGTACCACACATGATGGATCTGCAAAAACAAGTTAGAGAGCTTTAGGTACCCATTTAAGCATGGGTCCTCTCAGATTAGCAGATTTAATTTTAGGTTCAGATATGATTCCTAAATTATTACTTGAGGGAGTTCTAATAACCCATACCACTTTCGCAGAAGTGGTTTTGGGTGTTGCCTCTTTAGGTGACTTGGCCTTTTTGGCTTTTGTCGTCCTAGGCGGAGATTTAGGAACCCATTTGGGTTGAACCTTGCAGGGAAGGTTAATTTCAGCACGTACAAATTCTTTGGTAGGCTTGACTGAGGAAAATATATTTTCTTTTGATAATCTCCTAATGTGCTTGGGGGACTCAATCTTTACGGGATACCTTAGGTGAGTGCAGGCATGTACGGCGCCATAAGCTTTCTTTATGGCTGGATCTTGTTTCCTACGAGTCTTCCTAGTGGCATTTGTTTCAGAATGATTATTTTTAATTTGTGAGGTAGAGCCTATTTCGTTGTTGGTGCTTCTAAAGGTGATGGGCTGAAGAGTACACGTAGAAGCAATTACTCTAAGCGAAGAAATGGCTCTTTTATTTCTACGAGTGTCATTTATTCGTACAGAGGGAGTAACATTCTTAGGCATACTCAAATCTACTTGCTCCTTCTTAAGACTATTCGCCTACGATTCTAGTGCTTGCCCTACGCTCCCTGTAGACGTAGGTAAAGTCACTTTAGTCTTAGCACTTTTAACAGAATTATTAATACACTTTTGATGTTTTGAAGGTGATTTTTCGATTTTCACACTTTTCATAATAGCATGAGAGGTAGTTTGGGAGGATGCAGAAGCTTTGAGATTTTCCATCTCTTTTAAGAACGTTTTCTTTTCAGCTTCGAAATTCTCTCTTTCTTTATCTAGTTTTGCTTGAGATTCCTCTATCTGTTTGATTATAAGAGGTTTGTAGAGGGATTTTTTATAATGAACGTCTTTGGCTTCCTCGAGGACTGTTTGAGGGTCAGGAAGTTGAAATAGGTTAGAGACAGGTGTTAATGACGGTTTCATATTTCCGTCTCTTTCATTTAGCGCAGTGTAGTCAAAGGGGATCTCAGGCCCATGTGAGGATTTTCTCATAGAGGAATAAAACGTATTTTGGTACGTCGATTCAACAAATTCTCTAAGAGATTACTCCTAAACCCATGTGCTTAATATCATATATTTCTTTCTTCCGTAGAACACATGGGTTAGTGAAACCTATGCCTTCTATAGGATTATAGAACTCTATATCCTTGGGCTTGTTCAAAAATATCGTCTGTTCGGATTGTCCCCTACGCTTAACTATATCATCTAATTTCTTAATTTTAGCATATAGTTTCTTGCGTTCCTCACCTAGGAGAGCAAAATTATTTTCTACCGTCAGTTTGGCGGCTTGGCAGGCACCTAGTTCTTTACTAAGCTCACTAACCTTAGCATTTGATATTTCTAATTGAGCTTCTAAGTTAGTGATCTTAGTGGTGGCTTCAGTTACCCTACAATTTAAGGTGGCTTTCTCGTTGAGATTCCTAACCAAGCAATTTGCTAGCCTATCTTCTAGTTCCTTAATCTTTTCGCTATGCTGTCCTAATTGAAGTTGACTAGTCTCTCTAGAATGTAGGCTCTTAGTAAGTTCTTCTATTTTAGCACTAGAGCTCTTAAGTTCTGATTTGAGACTATTTATCATTTCCTGAGACTTAGAAAGTTTATCCTCTACTTCCTTAATACTTTTCTGCCCACGTTTCATGATATTGTTTTTGATATGAATCTAACATGGTCAATAATGTGGAATGTAGGTCTACCTCTTGTGAAGAGGTGGATTCGTTTTCGTCGTCCGTATGATTGGCAGTTTCAGCATCCGATTCATGGTCGAGACGGGCCATGAGGGCTAAATTCTCTTCTTCAGAACTCGACGTGTACTCGAGCCATTGGTCTTGTTCGACCCTGAGAGCTACTCCAGCTTCCTTCTGTTTAGTCAATTGGAGCTTCCTGGAGTAGTAGTTGGCATCTCTCTTCTTCGGAAGTGTGCACTCTCTGGCAAAGTGACCTGGCTTGCCACAGTTGAAGCATTTGTTAGCCTCTTTTGGGTTCTTGACTTCGGAGCTCACTGGTGCACGTTCTTTGTTTTTAGAGCTTGTAGTCCGAAGTCTGTTGGCTGAGGTTGAAGACTTCTTCTTGAAGTACTTCTTACTCATCATTTTTCCTATTAGAGCCAACTGCTTTCCTAGAGCTTTCATGTCTGGCTCAACGTCGGAGTCCGACTCTTCTCCGACTCTGAAGGAGAAGGAGGCCTAACGATCTTTTCTTTTCTTGATTTTGAGCTCCTCTTCTCCGAGACTAAGGCAACAGTGTCTTCGATCTGTTTGCCCTTCTGCTCCTTTTGAATCTCGCTTATATCATCCTCATGTTGTGCGGGATTGTCAAACATGGCATGGATATCCAACTAATCTAGATCTTTATTCTGTCGAAATTGAGTGGATATTTTCTTCCATTCCGCGGGCAGAGAAGAGAGAGGCCCAAATTTCAAGGGCCCACGAGGAAAAGAGAAAGGCGGAGAGCCAGCTAGAATGGGAGGCTAAGAAGCGCCAGAATTTTGATAAGGGGCCCAACAACTATCAGAACATCCGCCAAGGGCAGCAAAACTGGCGACCGAGGCCAAACCAGGAAGCGACTAATTTCCCAATTCGACCTCCAAATGTCAATCCTCAGTGCCAGAAATGCAGACGATACCATGCGGGTGTTTGTTGTAATACCCGGGTCCCGTGCGTAAGTTGGCCAATAAATTTGCATGCATATTATTTGTCTATATGATTTCATATTTAGTATTTATTTAATTTTGTGACTACATGATATCTAACATTATTGGTTAGTTAGATGAGAAGCTTGAGAAATTCTGAAAAGAGAATTTTGAAATAATATAAGTTCGAAACTTAGGGTTTCTTTTTGGATGAATTTCCAAATTTTATGATGTGGTAGTGAGTTTCGAAATATAAGTTGAAGGAAGTTGAAACCTTAGGAAGTTGGTGTATTTAGAGATTTAGGTGGAGAATTTCGAAACTATGGGAAAATTTCGAAATTAGGATGTAGTTTCGAAATTCATAGTGTAGATCAAGAATATCGAAACAAATTAATAATAGAAGTTCAAACTAGTTGTTAAGAGGATTTTCTAAATTTAAGTGATGGATCTCGAAATGTTATGGAAGAAGTTCGAAGTTGATGTTGAGATTTCTAAGATAGATCTCAAGATTTTATTAATAAAGTATAACTAATGCAAAGCATAAAATATTAACATGTGGCTTGTGATAGTATTAGGTAAACGTTATAATTCTTTAGAAATTAATACATAATAAGTATGAGAAGAAAAATCCAAATTTTTAAAAGCTAAAGACAAAGTACAAAACCATTTAAGATTAAAGAAATAACAATAATTGAGGGTTTAAGATATGAATGTAGAGGAGAACATTTCATTATCATTTTACAAAGATTTAAGTGGAGTGAGAGGAGAGGAAAACTTGGAACGAAGTTAACGACTAAGGTATGGAATTTATATTAAGATCTGTACGTTTTTAGTTAGGGTTTGGCATATATTAATGTTATTAAGCATGGAAATCACATAAACTTACATTTTTAGGGTTTTTGATTTTTAAAAGGATGAACATCATTTAGAGTTATATGATATTTAAAGTGTTCTTGATAGACAAGATTTTGATCGAAAGTTTATGAGGGTTTAGAAGTAAATTGAGTTTGTGATTTCGAAAGATTAGGGTTGGTTAGTTTCGAAATTTAAATAGTGTTTTTATCAAGTTTTCGAAGGATTGTTAGTATTTCAGAATTTCGAAATGAAGTTCGAAAATTTTGAGAAATTCGAAATGAGGTATATGAAATAGGGACTCGAGGATTTCGAAATGCTAATGTGAAGTAGTTTTGAAGTGTTATGAATCTCGAAAGAAATCTCGAGGAGGATTTCGAAATGCTCATAAGATATAGTTTCGAAGTTTGTTTATGAATTGTGGAAGAGAATCTCGAAGTGAATGTCGAAGTATTTATGTGAGGTGTCTCGAAATTTTTAGGGAACTCAGGCTTAGTTCGAAATTTTGTTTCGCAATCTTTAAAAATCTCGACATGAGATATCGAGATAAGTTTTTAAGAATATTGAAACAAGATCTCGACATGGTTGTAAAGATGTTTCAAATTTTATGAATATTGAAAGAGTATTCGAGGAAGATGTCGAAGTGTTTAGATGAGATAGTGTCGAGATTTATATAAATGTCGAAGAGGAACTCGAGATTCATATTTAGATTATCAACTTCATGTCGAGATCTATGTCGAGTTGTATATCGAGATTTTATTTCATTCAAATTCCGAAGTTTTATAATATACTATGTCGAGTTTGAAGTATTATGCAACTCAAGATTTTTTTTGTAAATTTCAAAGTGGTATTTTTAATTTAAGTCAAATTTGGAATTTTAGGGTTTCGAAATTTATAAGTCGAAAATAGGGTTTTCAAATTAAGCCAATTTCATGAAATTATAACTAAATTAACGAACTCTAATTTTATATGTTTCTATAATTAGGGTTCGAAGGTTAGCGATTTAACCGTACGATAAGCTAAGGATACCAGGTAAGTGGGAATTTCACCTACAACACATAAATTGTTTGATGTGTGTTATGTTACGTGACTAATTGTTTCGATGAATACGTGGTATGTGATTTATCTGTTACACGCGATTGCTTGGAATTTATTGTTTGTTGCATTTTTTTTTATGCAGATCATGTGCACGCACGAATCATATTGGGTATTTTGAGGAATGAGCGTGCATTGTACTACTCGAGTTGAAAGCGAGTTATATTTAATGTAGATCAATGAGAAATATAGCTACTTCTACAAAGGCACCATGACGGGGGTAAAACCGTCGAATATATTTACCTAAATTATTTAGGTAATGGGAAGGCACATAGTATAACTATAGTGCCAGGAAAGTGATGTGATAGAGGGGCGACCTGGTGAATGATAAGATTGGAGATAAACCCTAGTTTTATCCTAGCCAGAGTGGGCCGACTATCGTATTTTTATCCGTATAGGATTTGAGCTCATGATATGATGGTGCGGTTAGTAAGTAGCTATGGGCCCTGATAAAAATGAGAAATGAATGAGTATGATGTGAGGATAAGAGTATTAGAAAGCATTGGCGCGGATGCCTTTGCTATTTTGGCACGTGCATACATGCATATTTCCACTTACTGAGCTTTATAGCTCATCCCATGTTTTTATGTGTTGTAGACACAGCGAATACGGTATGTGAACGCTTAGATAGCGAGGCTGGTCCTTCTGGAACTTTCGGTGACTTTTGAGGGTGGTGTGTACATGGATGCGACCTGTGCGGCGGGTATTTTGTTTAATTATATTGTGTTATTGTAAAATACGTTGGTATTGTATGTAAGACTTGGACAATGTTTGCATTGTAAAATTGTAGTGTGCGGTTTATTAAGTAAAAAAAATTTATTATCAGTATTTCGTATGTAATATATTGTATATTTTCTTTAGTCACGTAAATTAGTGAAAGAAAATAGTAGTAGATGGCGGGGCGTCACAGGTTGGTATCAGAGCCAGGTTGCAGTTTCTGTAGACTGTCCATGTACACACACTCAAAAGCGCGGAAGACAGCTTTGCTTGTAAGTTTTGATATTATGAATTTCTTGCATGGCATGATTTATTGACCTTAGGGACTGTTAGGGTAAGAGAGACGATATGGTTAGAACTAGAGGAGAAGGCAGCGGAGTAAACAATCAAGATGAGGAAATGCAACCCCGACTGACAATCGTGACTCGGCTATCCTTCAGCTCACCGAGTTAGTGCGTCAGCAGTCTCAGCAGATTCAGGAATTGATCCAACAGCGAAACTCTGAGGGTACAAGGACCGATGGAATTTCTCAAGCTGATAGGGTTGAAGCAGTGGGTGAAAGATTTCGTAAACTGAATCCACTGACTTTTGAGGATGCTATTGATCCAACATCTGCTGAAGATTGGCTCAGAACATTAGAGAGTATGTTTCAATATAGCAGAATTCCTGAGAATGAGAAAGTTCTGTGTGCTGCATTTCTACTGCGAGGAAATGCAGGGCATTGGTGGGACACTATTTTGGCGATCGAGGATCCAATCAACATGAGTTGGGAACGTTTTAAGGAACTGTTTCGAAATAAATACTATACTGCACATGTGCGAGCCCAACGCATGAATGAGTTTATCAACCTCAAACAAGGGGCGATGACTGTGGCGGAATACATCAGGAAATTTGAACAACTGTCAAGGTTCGCAACACATATGGTGAGCACTGATGCTCTGAAGGTTGAACGATTCCTTGAGGGTCTAAAGCCGGAGTTGTATCGTGACGTTAATATGGCCGGATTACAAGGAGCTTCATATGCTCAAGTAGCGGAGAGGGCGATGGTGGCAGAACAAGCTGAGACACGAATTATTCGTGCTCAGGAGGCAAAGCGAAAGTTTGTGCAAGGAGCAAAGTGGAGTGGGGGTAATCAGAAACGACAGTTCTTTTCAAAAGGTGGGAAGCCAAATTTCAGAATAGGCCTGGACCACCTCAGCAACAAAACTCTAATCAATGGAGACCTCCAACCCCAATGCCAGTTTGCCCAAGATGTGGACGACATCATTCGGGTATCTGTTTTTCACATAATGCTATCTTTTCAAATGCGGAAAGACGGGGCATTACGCAAGATCATGTTCAGAGAAGACACCAGGAAATCAAGCTATGGCTCAAGCGAAACCACCAACTGTGCCAGCACGTGTGTATACATTGACTGCAGAGGAAGCAAAAGCTAATCCATCCGTGGTGGCAGGTATTCTACTTTCACAAACTTCCGACATGCATTTTAGTAGATTCAGGAGCCACGCATTCATTTGCATCCACTAATACGTGACGAGACTCGGGATTACACCTACCCTGTCTGATTGTGAATATAATGTGACCATTCCACACGGAGTTGCGATGCGAACCAATCTGGTTTTACGTAATCTCCGGTGTTAATTAACGGAAGAGAATTGTCCGTGACTTAATAGTCATTTCGATGAACGACTACGAAGTGATCCTTGGAATGGACTGGCTATCAAAGTACGGAGCTGTTATTGACTGCAATGGCAAGACAGTTACAGTTAAAACAGAAGAGAATGAGCCTTTCATTTTCGTGGGAACAATCAAAGAAAGAAATGTTTCTAGAATTTCAGCGACAAAAGCACAACGTTTGATCAACGCGGGATGCGAAGCTTATCTAGTCTTCGCAGTAAAATCAAAGGAACGTTCATCTTCGAGATTAGAGGATGTATCAGTGGTTCGAGATTTTTTCGATGTGTTTCCTGAAGATTTACCAGGATTACCACCAGATCGAGAAATTGAATTTATAATTGACTTAATACCAGGGTCTGCTCCAATCTCTAAAACTCCCTATCGGTTAGCGCCAACTGAGTTGAAAGAGCTAAGAGAACAGTTGGACGATTTGTTACAGAAGGGATTTATCCAACCCAGTTTTTCTCCTTGGGGAGCTCCAGTTCTATTTGTACGAAAGAAGGATGGATCGATGCGATTATGTATCGATTACAGAGAGCTGAACAAAATAACAATCAAGAATAAATATCCATTACCCAGAATTGATGATTTATTTGATCAACTACAAGGCGCAACGGTGTTTTCAAAGATAGATTTACGATCGGGGTATCATTGAAGGTTCGAGAAGAAGACATTCCGAAGACGGCGTTCAGTACCCGATATGGACATTACGAATTTTTAGTTATGCCTTTCGGGGTGACTAATGCACATGCAACATTTATGGACTTAATGAATCGGGTGTTCAAGCAATATTTGGACAAGTTTGTCATTGTGTTCATTGATGACATTCTAATTTACTCGAAAACGAAGGAAGAACACAAACAACAATTGAAGACTGTTATTGAAATATTATGAGAAAATAAATTATATGCCAAGTTCAAGAAATGTGAGTTCTGGTTGAGTCAAGTCGCATTTCTAGGGCACATTGTTTCTGGAGAAGGAATTTCTGTAGATCCTAGCAAAATTGAAGCTATCAACAATTGGTCTCAACCAACCAATGTCACAGAAGTACGAGTTTTCTTGGTCTAGCGGGATATTACCGGAAGTTTATCGAATATTTTTCGAAGATAGCTTCAACATTGACGAAGCTAACAAGAAAGAATGTTTCATTCCATTGGAGCGAGGAGTGCGAGCAAAGTTTTCAAGAATTAAAGAAGAGACTCACTTCAGCTCCAGTTCTTACAATACCATCTGGGACTGGAGGATTTTCAGTCTATAGTGACGCATCAAGGAATGGTTTGGGATGTGTACTAATGCAACATGGAAATGTGATAGCTTATACCTCTCGGCAATTGAAGGAGTATGAAAAGAATTATCCGACTCATGACTTGGAGCTAGCTGCTGTGGTTTTTGCTTTAAAAATTTGGAGGCATTACTTATATGGGGAACGATGCGAAATTTTCACGGACCACAAGAGTCTGAAGTATTTCTTCACTCAGAAGGAATTAAATATGAGGCAAAGACGGTGGTTAGAACTTATTAAAGACTACGACTGTGTAATTAGTTATCACCCAGGAAAAGCAAATGTAGTGGCTGGTGCATTAAGCCGAAAAGCTGTAAGTGCAGAGTTACAACTATTGGAGGTGGAGGTAGTGCAGTTGGGAGAAATTGAAGCAAAGTTGGCAGCTTTGACTTTGCAACCTACATTATTGGAACAAATCAAGAGAATACAAGAAAATGACGAGTTATATCTAAAGATCAAAGACGTATAGGTGGAGCAAACTTCAATTGATTTCAAGATACAAGAAGACGAAAGTCTATATTACAGAGATCGTTTATATGTACCTGATGATGCGGAGATTCGAAGAATAGTAATCACGGAAGCACATGCGACGGCATATTCAGTACATCCAGGAGCTACAAAACTGTATCGAGATCTTCGAATAAATTATTGGTGGCCGGGAATGAAAAGAGACGTTGCGACGTTTGTAAGTCAATGTCTGACATGCCAACAAATAAAGACGGAACATCAACGACCGGCAGGTACATTACAACCTTTGCCAATACCTGAGTGGAAGTGGGATCACGTTACAATGGACTTCGTGGTCGGTTAGCCAAAAACTGTGAAAGGTTACGATGCTATTTGGGTAATCGTGGATCGATTGACTAAGTCTGCTCATTTTCTACCCATAAGTTCGATGTTTTCCCTGGAGCGATACGCAGAAATATATATTCAAGAAATTGTTCGACTCCACGGGATTCCATTATCAATTAATCTCGGATCGAGATTCGCGGTTCTTATCAAATTTTTGGAAGGGTCTGCAGAAAGCTATGGGAACTAAGTTGTCTTTCAGTACGGCTTATCATCCTCAAACTGATGGGCAGTCAGAACGAACTATTCAAACTTTGGAAGATATGTTACGAGCATGTGTTTTGGATTTCAAAGGAAACTGGAGCAAATATTTGCCGTTGATCGAGTTTTCTTACAATAATAGTTATCATGCAACTATTGGGATGGCACCCTATGAAGCCTTATATGGGCGCAAATGTCGATCTCCCATACATTGGGATGAAGTTGGTGAATGTAATACCCGTAAAATTTAATACGGGTTCGATGTAATTAATTAGGTAATTTTATGAATTTAATTTGGGAAAAGAAATTTCAGTTTTGGAACAAAATTTTGTATCACAATTTAGTCAAAGAATACCCAAAAATAATTAAAGGACTTCTATTATTTGGGTTAAGTTTTACATGTAACCAAGACCCAACAAGTTAATGGGCCACAATTAACACCGAAATAAGGCCCAACAATATTAAAGTATGATAGATATTGATAACGTTACTTAAGCATAGGGTAAAAATTCTACCAAGGTTGTCAAATCATACACAACTTTCGAAATGTTCATATATATCATGAACATACGTGAAGCAACTCTCACTAATAAAGAAGAATTTCGAGCAGAGGGTGTTCGAGTACAATGGGAGCTCAATAAACATAGGTGGTCAAGTCGAAATGCATAGTTTTCAACATGAGGTATGCGCAAAGCTTCTTATGAGTTTAGTGTACTTGGACTATTTTAATAATTATTTGTACTGTTGCCGTCTTGAGTAGATAATGAATATAGGAAGTTTCGAAGATTATAATGATTAGGAAAACCCTAGAATATTGACTTATGTTCATGAGTCCTTACGTAATAACGTATAGACCCTAATGAGTTTTGAAACACGTAGTATTCTTGAGAATCCATTGTTATTAGATAGTACCATTTTCTGATAACTTAGATTTCGAAGGTAATGTGCTTAAGGATAGTATTTTAAGTTAGAATCCATGTCATGAAAGTTATATATATAAGATACGAATTTTAATGATTTTTGGAATATGGGTGTGTCCATGATAATTCGATTTAAAGGTGTACCGTTTTCTGGACTTAGTATAATTTTGAAGGTGATCATAGTGATAAGAATTTTGATAATTTTTAGGGTTTTCAGTAATTAGGATTTGAGAATTTCGAAACTGATGTGAGTTAGCAATTATACTGATATAATAATGTTTGTATGCTCAGAGGATCGAATCATTAGGAGTTCACCGGAATTCTTGACTAATTTACATCAAGAGGACAAGTAGGTGAAATCCACCTACGACACGTAAACGTTTATGTGAATTATTATGTACTTTGATGACTATATGTTTGTGTGAATTCAGTGAATTATATGAATGTGCGAATATGTGTTTACGTGATTTATAATTGTTGCACGTCATGCGTACATTATTTATATCGTACATGCATGTCACATCATATGTACGTTATTTGCACTGCACGTGCATATCACGTCAGGGGAAGGTCGAGCACCGTATAAAACGGTGATGTTTTATTATGTCGATGAGCGGGGTGTCGATGTGAGGGAAGTTGAGATGTGAGATGAGTTGGGCGGGAGACGGGCGTGAGCGACTCGTCTACTCAATATCTGAGGTGCAAACCGTTGAGGCAGAAAACCGTTAAGGCGGGAGATGGGGGTGAGCCACTCATCTACTCAGATATTGAGGTGCAAACCGTCCTAGGTCATAGTTGAGTGAGATGGGAGACGGGCGTGAGCGACTCGTCTACTCAGGTGCGTGAGCGACATCTGAGGTGCAAACCATCTTAGAGTGTAGACGGTGGGAGACGGGCGTGAGCGACTCGTCTACTCAGGGCCGGAGGTGCAAAACCGTTGAGGCGGGAGACGGGGGTGAGCCACTCGTCTACTTTGGTACTAAGGTGCAAAACCGTCGGGGATTAGCGGGAGACGGGGGTGAGCCACTCGTCTACTCGGGTGCGTGAGCGACACCTGAGGTGCAAACCGAAATCCTCTAGGTCTAGACGTGAGTGGAGACGTGATGAGTGGTGATAGAAAGGGGAGAGTCGAGTGTGTATGTCGTGAGGTGTATGGGATGGGATCGAGGGCACGTTGCATACATGCATATTTCACCTACTGGGCATGGGCTCAGGTTTACGTGTTGTAGGTACTGGTACCGAGCCCGATGCTTGTGCGCGTCGAGGCTAAGGCGGGCTGACGGCGGTGCTCCATTGACTTTTGAGGGCGAGGCTGTACATGGATGCGACCTGTGGAGCGACATTAGGGTTCAGATATTTTGGGGCTACGGCCCGTGTATAGGAATGACGATGTAGACGATATTCGTCGTAATATATTTTATTTTAGGAGAAGTTTTTAATTTGACGGGTCTTCCGTGACTTACGTTGCGAAAATCCGCTATTAATAGTAATTAGAAAGTGAGGGTCGCTACAGTGAACGTGCGATGTTAGGACCCGACATGGTTCAAGAGATGACCGAGGCAATAGCAAAGATACGAGAAAGAATGCAAACAGCTCAAAATCGACAAAAGAGTTATGCAGATCAAAGACGTAGACCGTTAGAATTTGAAGTTGATGACTGGGTGTTTCTGAAAGTATCTCCGATGAAAGGCGCAAAACGGTTTGGGCGAAAGGGTAAGTTGAGCCCAAGATACATTGGACCTTTTAGAATAATTCAAAGAGTCGGCGAAGTAGCTTATCAACTGGAATTACCAGTCTCATTGGGACAAGTTCACGATGTTTTTCATGTGTCGACATTGCGAAAATATGTCGCAGATCCAAATCACGTTTTGAGAAATGGATTTCTGTATCAACAACTCAAACCAGATTTGAGTTATGAAGAGAAACCAGTGGAAATTCTGATGTATGAAGTGAAGAGACTTCGAAATAAAGAGATTCCGTTAGTGAAAGTACTGTAGCAGAATCAGTCAACCTCAACATGGGAACGTGAAGATGATATGAAAAGTCGCTACCCAGAACTGTTTCAACTAACCTGATTTCGGGGGCGAAATCCTCTTTAAGGGGGGAGAATGGAATACCCGGGTCCCGTGCGTAAGTTGACCAATAAATTTGCATGCATATTATGTGTCTATATGATTTCATATTTAGTATTTATTTAATTTTGTGACTACATGATATCTAACATTATTGGTTAGTTAGATGTGAAGCTTGAGAAATTCTGAAAAGAGAATTTTGAAATAATATAAGTTCAAAACTTAGGGTTTCTTTTTGGATGAATTTCCAAATTTTATGATGTGGTAGTGAGTTTCGAAATATAAGTTGAAGGAAGCTGAAACCTTAGGAAGTTGGTGTATTTAGTAAACTAACATGATAACAATGGTTCGAAAAGAAGGATAAAATAACGGGATAACGTGGCTAAATATTGTGGCTCCAAATAAAAAAATAAGGCTAATAAGGCTCAAGCGGGCTCACTAATTGATAGATACGTCGGGTACGCAGATATTTAGGCTTAGGCCAGTGACTTATCCTAAGTGCATTTATCATTTTCGTACACAAAAATCCATAGTTATATTGACATGTATAACAAAGCAAGTTTGAAAATATTCAGACCATGCGGGACACTCATGAAAAACACATCGAGCAAGTATTGTGTTACTCTATTTTTTTTTTTTGCTCAAAACTCACAATATTTTCTGGGTTTTTGTCTTATGATACACAGTATTCTCCTGGCGCAGTCAGTGTAACCAGATAATCATGCTAATATCACAACACATAACGTGCAAGACTTTCACACTCAATTCGGTAAATCTTATCACGACAGAAGTAAATTTTAAAAAATTTTCATCACCGACAGGAGATTTCACTAGTGACGTTCAAATCAAAACCTTCATCAGTTCATACCATTCAGAAATTGAGGCATCGATACTAAATATGTAAGCATATAAAATCTAGAGTTTAAGTGACACTGCCTTGAATAATGCGTCGATCGATGTAGAGTGTGACATGAAAGGAATTGATCGCTTCACAGCAAACGAGCCACCTAGGTGAACATACTACCCCCAAACTAGTTGCGAGCCTGCAAGAGAACAAAACCAACGGCAACAGTGATACGAAATTAGGATGACAAAAATATAATAAGACAAACTTAAAATTATGAGATAATAATGCATATATAGTGCTTGGGTTGCCTCCCAAGAAGCGCTTGTTTAACGTCATTAGCTCGACGCCTTGACTTTCTAAGGTGTGTTGAGCATTATTGTAGTCTTCTCTTGATCAAATCCACCATTGATGTACGGCTTCAACTGCTGCCCATTGACTTTGAATGTTCCTTTTTCTGGGTCATTGATCTCTACCGCACCATAAGGAAATACTTTAGTCACCGTAAATGGTCCTGACCACCTTGACTTTAGCTTGCCTGGAAACAAATTCTTTTCTCCTAATATATCTATCGTGCCAAGCCTTCATTCGTTCTTTATAGATTTTTGCATTTTCGTAAGTCTCATTGCGGAATTCATCCATATGGTTTAGTTGTAGAAGACGTTTCTTGCTTGCGGCTTGCATATCCATGTTTAATTGCTTCATCGCCCAATACGCTTTATGTTCTAGTTCCACCGGAAGATGACATGATTTACCATAAACCAATCTGTATGGTGACATTCCAATAGGAGTCTTAACGCTGTTCGATATGCCCACAGTGCATCCTCGATCTTCTTGGCCCAGTCTTTTCGAGAGATACAGTTTTTTTCCAGAATTTGCTTAATCTCTTGATACTTCTGCTTGTCCATTGGTCTGAGGGTGGTAAGCTAGTGCTGTGCGATGTTTAACACCATAATGCGAAAGAAGGGCATCGAATTGCTCGTTACAGAAGTGAGTTCCTCCATCTCTCAAGATTGCTCAGGGAGTTCCAAACCTAGTGAAAATATTATTCTTTAGAAAGTTGAGGACTGTCTTACCATCGGTCTTTTGTGCAGCTATTGCTTCTACCCATTTAGACACGTAATCTACAGCTAGCAGGATATATTCATTACCGTATGACGATGGAAATGGTCCCATGAAGCCAATGCCCCATACATCAAATCACTCAACCTCCAACATAGTATTGAGTGGCATCTCATCTCTTCTTGAAATATTACATGTCCTTTGACAACGATCACAAGCCGATACGAAAGCATGAGCATCTTTGAATAAAGTCGGCCAATAAAAACCCGATTGTAAAACTTTAGCAGCAGTACGATGCCCTCCAAAATGGCCTCCGCACTCAAGAGCATGGCAATGTCGTAAAATATCGTGCGCTTCTTCTCCTGAGACACATCTTCGTATAATATGATCGGCACAATGCTTATATAGATAAGGATCTTCCCAATAATAATGTTTTATATCGGCAAAGAATTTCTTCTTCCCTTGATAATTAAGCTCGGTTGGTATTATTTTCGCTGCAAGATAGTTGACAAAATCCGCATACCACGGAGCTTGCGATATAGCTAAGAGTCGTTCGTCTGGAAAGTTATCATCTATAGTTTGTTTCTTCAATTCATTTTCTTCTGGCAACTCCAAACGAGAGAGATTATCTGCTACTAAATTCTCTGTTCCCTTTTTATCTTTAATCTCGACATCAAACTTTTGAAGCAAATAGAACCCATCGAATCAGTCGTGGTTTTGCATCCTTCTTTTCCATGAGATACTTGATGGCCGAGTGGTCAGTGTGCACGATTACCTTGTTCCCGATTAAGTATGATCTGAACTTTTCGAAGGCGAAGACAATAGCAAGTAACTCTTTCTCAGTAGTGGCATAATTGAGCTGAGCATCGTTGAGAGTCCGCCTCGCATAGTAAATGGTATGAAATATCTTGCCCTTACGTTGTCCAAGAACTGCTCCAACTGCATAATCACTTGCGTCACACATCAACTCGAATGGCATGTCCCAATTCGGAGCAATCACGACCGGTGCCGACACTAGTTTCTCTTTTATAGTAGAGAACGCCTCCTCACATGCTTCATCAAAGATAAAGGTCGCTCGTTGAATTAAGAGGCTCGATAATGGCTTTGATATCTTGGAGAAATCCTTAATGAATCGTCGATAAAACCCAGCATGCCCCAAGAAACTCCTAATTTCCTTGGTAGATGAAGGTGGTGGAAGCTTTTCTATTGTCTCAATCTTTGCCCGATCAACTTCAATTCCTTTGCGAGAAACCTTGTGACCTAAGACAATACCTTCTAGAACCATAAAATGGCATTTCTCCCAGTTTAAAACAAGGTTAGTTTCTTCACAACGTTTCAATACCAAAACAAGAATAATAGTAGTAGTAAAAACAACAACAACAATAATAATAATAATAATAATAATAATAATAATAATAATAATAATAATAAGTTCAAAGTAAGACTAGAATTATTAGGTATTGATATTAGTAAAAATCACAGTCCCCGGCAACGGCGCCAAAAACTTGTGGCGAAAAATTCGTAAACACGCAAGTGTGCGTATCGTTCTAACAAGTAATAGTGCACGTAAGTACGGATATCGAACCCAAACGACTGTGTTACTAAGTACCGAAATTATATTAATTCTAGTTTTATCTGAATAACAGCAAGTTGGTAGTTGATCAAACGATAAAAGAAAATACGCAGATAAATATCAAACACGATTAAAAGGCAGATAATCAAACAGGCACTAAAACGCAACGGGAAGATTTAATTCAAAGATAAATCTGGGGACTTCGACTTCACCGATAACAATCATGCTAATGATTTCGATTCTCAAAGGAATACTTAATCTTATGTTGACGATGGATTTTTCCTATGTATTTATCGATCTATCTCTAGCATCGATAATCTATTCTAACATGCGAATCATACATCCCTGTCAAGATTTCTACACGTAGAACGCGTTAAACTCAGAAAATCATAAATCATCGCACTAGTCACGTAACTATCTCTAGCTTACGAATGTTCTAATGGTATCATAATCAACGGACACGTCCAGATAACCACCTCTCAGTCTCATATCCAAACACCTATTCATACGAAAGTTGATCAGAAATTCGTAAGCATTAACAACAGATTATGATACTCAACATAGCGTTAAGGTCTTAATATCATGCGAGCTAAAAACCAATAACAATCATGTGTGGCTACATCGTAACCCCAGATAACGAAACTAGAACATATTATAATTCAACAAAAGCATCAAAATAAATATGTTCATAATAAAAGATAAACGGAGACGGGAAAACGTATCGAATATGTAGTCGGGTCGTGTTTTGCTCGCCCCGTCTCTCGGTGACCTTCGTTTGCCCTCTGTCTGTCTCCAAGGTTCTAGGCTGCTCCTCTCATGTTCTCTGCCCCGGTCCAACGTTGTTGCTCTTGTGTTGGAACTCCTGCTTAATGGGACATATGGTCGGTGTTTCGTTGAGCCTTTTCGTCGAACAAGTGGTATGCGTTTGAGGTTGGTGCAGCTGTGATGTAGCTAAAAGCTCAGTAACGTGTGAGATGAGAGGTTGATGCTTCAGTTGTGAGCTTGAGGTTAATGAGGTATGCGTGGGTTTCTTTGACAGGTAGGTGTTTCGTTGACGACTGATCCTTCAGTGGTTTACGTGGGAGCTTCGCCTGTGCAAAACTCCGTGGAAGAAACTTGTGTGCTTGGGATTACTACCGTGAGAGCTGAGGCCTGAGGGTGAGAACTTCAGCTGCTACATTTGGGTTGGTGCGAGATCTGTTAAAAAATGAAGAAGTTCCTCCCATATATGCTCTCTGCTGCTTTTATTTTTCTCCCGTAAGACACTTCCCATATTTTCCTCCACTTCTTTTCTTCTTTTCCATAAAGTATGTTCCATGTTTCATGCTTGTATGTCTTCTGTAGTTTTTTTTTCTTCCTTGCTCACCAACTCGTGAAGCATCCTCCACTTATAATAGATAGACAAAAGGCATAGTTGGTCAATATTTGGCAGCTTCATTGTATTTTTCATTCTTTCAGCGTGAGCAAGGCAGACGAAAAGAAAAGATGTTTTCTCATTTATCATCAAAGCCGAACTTTTTATCTTCTTGCCTGAAAAACAATAATAAACTTAGACCCCACTTGCATATTGGCTAAGCTAATATAATTCTATGTGTTCTTTATCATTATTATTATTTTTAATAGTATTATTTTTTTCAGGTTTTCTTTTCATGTCTGAATCTTCCGTTTTTGGCCATTTTTGGTCCAATATCTACGAGACAAGAATTATCGATGTAAACGTAGGATATTCATAGATATTCGGATCAATAACAATGCAAAACCCGCTTTTACGGGGTATAAATACTATGTAAAATCATAACTTATCACTTAGTGCTACATCGAAGGACGCAAACGACGGGTTGTTCACCATAGCATATACAGTTGTTTATAATGAGAATGATGACAATTGGGAATGGTTTTGCAGAAAACTACACGAGGTTTTTAGCTATCATGGGAACAATGATTTCACACGGTTTACATTCTTCTCAGACCTTCATAACGGTCTCTAAAACGGTGTGCTGCTCGTTTTCCCTGAAAGTAATCATGCTTACTGTCTGCGGCACTTAATTGACAATTTTAAGACATATGTCGTGATTAAGCACTCGCATAAAGAAACATAGAAGTGGAAGTCAGTGTTCAAAGCTGCTGCATATACCCTGACGCGACAAGTCACAAATGTCAATCAAATTTTGGAGAAATTCAAGGCGCGCGGTGCCATATTCATTCATAACTCCAAACCCGATCATTGGGCCAACTCACTCTTCCCAGGCATGCGTTGGGGTGTTATGAACAATAATGTTACTGAGTCGTGGAATCATTGGGTAAAATCTGCCAGATTCTTGCCCGGGCTCGGGCTGGTGGATGAAATACGCATAAATATTATGGTGACGATGAGCACAAGAAGGGAAGAGGCAGTTAAAATGACCAGCTA
This sequence comes from Craterostigma plantagineum, assembly GCA_027422505.1. Taxonomy (NCBI): domain Eukaryota; kingdom Viridiplantae; phylum Streptophyta; class Magnoliopsida; order Lamiales; family Linderniaceae; genus Craterostigma; species Craterostigma plantagineum. Next base: position 338,543 of record JAPQWV010000064.1, on the reverse strand, counting down.
TATGTGTGAATCAAGTGAAGAAGCTCAGTAAGAAGATGAACGGGTCGCGGAGGTTACGTGTTGAGCAGTCATGCGGACGCATCTTCGAAGTGGCTGATGTAGGAGTACATATGCTGTGGACTTGAGCGGACGGACATGCTCTTGCAGATGGTACCAAATTGAGGGTATTCCTTGTAAGCATGTATGTGCATGCGTCAACACGTTACAACTATCGCCCTACGAGTTTTGCGATGCATTATACGATGTTGAAAAATATAAAGAGGCGTGCATGCAGGTCTTGTATCCAATTCCTACACACGAAATGGATAAAGATCCAGTAAGTGAGACTATCAATGCCCCGGATGTTCGCCATCCGCTGGGTCGTAGAAGGACAAAAAGAATTCCATCACAGATTGATGTAGGGCAGTAAAGTGTGGCCGATGTTCAAGTCTAGAACACAAGCGTAGATCCTGCAAAGACCCCATGTGAAGGTAAACGTAGGCCTCCCACAAATTTGGCACACGTGGGGTTATATTTTGCTGATTGTTTTGCTGATTGTTTTTGGATCTTCTGCACATATTTTGGCATACTGTGGGTATATTTTGCTGATTGTTTTGGAATTTCATGTGGTTATTTTGATGTATTGCTTAGTGCAAAGTAAAACTTTGATGGTATGATATCTAAGCATGTTGGTATATCAATCATCAGAAGTTCTTTTATTTGTTGGTATAATAAACATGTTAGTTGGTGTAATACTATTGCTAAGTATTGGTACGATACTCGAAATAGTTTGTACAACTGAGCTCTTTGTTGGTATAAAACTGTAAAAAAATCGACAGTATTATTTGGTATAACGTGTGCATCTGTTAGTATAATCGAATCGTCTACTGGTAGATATGAGCGAATATTTAATTGGTACAATTAAGCTCATTGTTGGTATCAAACTGTAAAAAAAGCTACGACATTTTTGGGTATAATATGCGCAACTGTTAGTATAATCAAATCATTTATTGGTAAATTTATGGGCAAATTAGAACTGGTGGTATAATAAACATGTCGGTGGTATAATTGTGTTGCTGAAATATTGGTACGATACTCGAAATAGTTGGTACAATTAAGCTCTTTGTTGGTATAAATTATAAACTAATCATTCAATATTTCTTGGTATAATGTGCGAAACTGTAAGTATAATCGGATCGTTTACTGGTAAGTTATGGGAAATTAGAACTGGTGGTATAATAAACATATCAGATGGTATAATTGTGTTGCTGAAATATTGGTACGATACTTGAAATAGGTGGTACAATTAACCTCTTTGTTGGTATAAAATTATAAATTAATCATTCAAATTTCTTGGTATAATGTGCGAAACTGTTAGTACAATCGGATCGTTTACTAGTAAAGTTATGGGCAAATTTGAATTGGTGGTACAATAAACATGTCGGTTGGTATTCGATCACTGAAATATTGGTACGGTACTCGAAATAGTTGGTGCAATTAAGATCTTTGTTGGTATATTGAACAATTTTTTAGGTACAATTTTTTGAGAATTTTTGTTGGCGAAATTTCGGTTTTGATGTATAATTTTCGTCTTTGCTGGTATAATGTGGAAAGATCAGTTCGCATAAAATTTTTTATATATATTATTTCTTAGTATAATTTTAAGAGCTACTGGTATAATACTCTTAGATTTAACTGGTATAATTATGTCCGCTTTTGGTATAATAAATATGTCTACTAGTAGAATCATGTATTTCTCTAGTGGTACGATAACACCTTTTGTTGGTATTCGCGTCTGCTGGTACAATAATATGAAAACTTAACTAGATAAAATAATGTCCACTTTTGGTATAATAAATATGTCTACTAGTAGAATCATGTATATCGTTACTCGTATTATAACACCATTGGTTTGTATAATAATAGCTTCTGATGGTACAATAATATGAAATTTAGCTAGGTATAATAATGTATGATGTTGGTATAATAATTATGTCTACTAGTAGAATCATATATTTCTTCAGTGGTATGATAACATCCTTGTTGGTATAATATTCGCGTCTGATGGTACAATAGTATGAAATTTTAACTACGTATAATAATGTCCGCTTGGTACAATAAATATGTCTACTACTAGAATCATGTATTTCTGTACTGATATAATAACATCTTTTGTGGGTATAATAATCGCATATGACGGTACAATAAGAGGAAAATTTAACTAGGTATAATAATGTCCGCTGTTGGTATAATAAATATGTCTACTAGTAGAATCATGTATTTCTTTAGTGGTATGAGAAAAACTTTGGTTGGTATAATAATAATCGCGTCTGATCGTACAATAATATGAAAATTGTTTTTTCAATTTTAAAGAAAGGTTATTTTCGTCATTTCAAGGTTTGGGGTGTTAAATAAGAAACTTTTTACAGATGGGTACCGATCAGAAATAAATAATTTCAGGGGTATGTAAGAGGAAGTTTAATATTTAAAAGGTACTGATAAGGAATTTACCCAAAAATATAAAGAAGTGTTAAAGCAACAAAACCAAATTATCAACAATATAAAATTAGTAATTGCTTGAGGTTTAAGTTATTGCACAATTAAAAACAAGCGATGTTCACCTGAAATGCATATCTAGGGCACATGTTGATACAAATCGACAACTCATATTATAAAATCAAGAACGAGAAGGCAAATTAAATAAACATCGTCAAAACAATCAATAAACAGAATAATGAATATAATAACAGATCGATCTTATTCTACTTAATTAATTAATTTCTACATATGATATATTATCAGTCACCCCATATATATACCCCATCCCAATAACAACTTTCTCCACCATCAAACACTTGCAAAATATTGTACTAGTACATTATTATCATCATCAAAAGATGTCTAGGGTTTTGTTTGTCTTAGGGTTTTTGGCCCTCACCATGGTGTCTACATCACTAGCTCGGGATATCGAAGAAGAAAACCTCGATGCAGTTTTCGACGGTGAAGATACGGTTTGGTCCCTCGACAAGCGCCATGCACCATCTCCCCGCCACCACCGCCACCACCACCGCCGCCGCCACCACCACGCTCCTCCGCCCCACCACGGCGGCAAAGAGGCTGAGATTTTCGACGACGAGGAGGTTATTTGGTCGTCGTCAATGGGCGGTGACTTGTCAACTACTAACAAGCACCACCACCACCATGCGCCGGCGCCTCACGGCGGCCACCACCACCACCACCATGGTCTCCATGCTCATCCTCCTAAGCAAAACCACCACCGTAGTCCCCCTAGTGCTCCGGCGCCGGAGAGCACTTAAGCTGTGTTATTTCTATATTATAAGATTATTATAGTGTAACAAAAGGGGTATTCGATGATTAATAAAATATTTGATTTTCGTTTCCGATGAGTATTTATTTCTATATGTTGCTTGCCTTTAGATAAATGCGCTACAAAAATTTAATGATAAAATTTCAACAATAAAGAATTGTGTAGACCTGAAATTTAATTAAAAACAATTTCCAACTACAATATGATATTATTTTCCATATAATACTATAATATAAATAAGAATGTTCTCTCTCACGACCGAACTTCGTGAAGTTAGCCTCTATACGTGTGCATTAATATAATTTTTAAGGAAAAAGTTTTATTTATATTTTAGTTTACCGAAGTGGAGAGGAGAAATATTAATTTAACTAAAAATAGATAACAAAAATGTTATAATGGTAACTATCCTATACTATTAAAATTGACATACCACGGCAATTGCTACGAGGCCATTATTAGCCTATAAAATTGACATACCACGGCAATTGCCACAAGATTTAACCATATATATGTAGAGAAGTTAGCCTCCATTACTATACATATATATCATGTATTATTGAGAAAATTAAATATAAATTCATTATATGATCCATAAAACTTAAAATAATAATAAATATAAAAGTTTATTTAATGTGGATATCGTCCTATAATAAATAATATCATTATAGGTAGTCAACCCCCCCCCCCCCCCCCCCCCCCCCCCCCCCCCCCCGACTACTTAATAGAGTATCTAGGTTCAAACTCATGTAATTATTACCAGTTAATTCACCTATCCAATAGCAATTAAGCTAACACTCCTCCGTTAACCTGAAACAAAACATGAGCAAACTCACACAAGCCATATTTTCCAACATTATAATAACGTATAAGATTAATTATTACAAGTTGAACATTTCTAGCAAGTTTCGATCCTTTTATAAACCCTTAGTCCATCCACTTATTACAAAACAAACAAACCATGTCTCGTCTGAGTTCTATGTTGTTGCTTCTTGCCCTTTTTTCCTTAACCCTCTCACCCTCTCTCATCCAATGTTTCGACGATGAAGATGGTCCAAATGAAATCTCTTCGATCGACGATAATGATGGTGAAATAATCCCCGACGACTACGAAGATGATATGTTTGACCTAGAGTCAATGAAACACCACCACCACCACCGCCGGCGCCACCACCACCACCGTCACCACCACCACCACCGCCGCCACCACCACCATCATAATGCTCAGGCGCCGCACCACCCCAAGAACCACCGTGCTCCTCCGCCAATTGGCTGTTGATGAATGATGACTAGTTGTTTAAGGATTTTGATATTTTTGTTGATTTTGGGTCAGTCTGGGACCATTAAGATCTTAGTGTGGGCCTAATGGGCTTTTGGAGGTTTAATAGTTCATCTTTGTAAACTCTTGTTAAACATTTAATAAATAGTAATAAAAATATAAACACGAGGGACACGTGCATGCATGTCCGAACAAGATAGGACCGATCAAGAGAATAACAGTAGTGACGTGATTATTAATATTTGATGTAGTATTTATTTGATTAAACTCTCACGACTTATTTAAAACTAATGGCTTAAAGTGGGATTTTTGTTAAAAATATTGGTGGAGACTACGCTTAGTTTACAAAGCGTGTTGGCTGACGTATAGACATGAATTATTGTAATCTTGAATTCTTGCATCGTAATTAATGACAAATTTTCAATTGTTAATTAGAATTTAGTCTCATAATGGGCCTCCGATAGGCCCAATGATTTATTAATTAATAAAAAATTGTAACGAAAACGTACAATAATTTACTCTATAGTATACAGAAACGACTACTGAATATTGATTTACTAAATTAAAAATGAACGGTGACAGTGAAATGAGCTGCGACGGCGATGCTCCGACTATCATGGTGACGAATGACGACGGAATAGATGCGGCTGGATTACGAGCTCTTGTCGGCGTTCTCGTGGCAGCTAATCGATTCAAAGTCTTCGTTTGCGCTCCCGATTCGTGCGTATGCAATCAATTGTTTTAGCTAAAATTGTGATATGTCTTATGCGTGTGTGTGGGGGGATATGAATCTACTGTTCTCGTGCTGAATTTCAGCTCGAGCTGTCGTTTTTATCGATCTCTTATTTGGTGGACCGATTGTGTAGCTCATGTTCCATAGTGCATGCTTATCTGAATTCTGATCGAATAGTGTTGTTCATATGGCTGCTATCTCAGTGAACAGTCTGCTGTTAGTCATAGCATTACTTGGCGAAATCCTGTATCTGTCAAGCCTGTTGAGATCAGTGGAGCCATAGCTTTTGCAGTTTCTGGTCAGATGCAGTTCAACAATTTTCTTTCGAGATGAATGGGAATTTCAAGTGAAGTTAGATCGTAATCATAATATCTTATACATTCTTTTTCCAGGAACTCCCGCTGACTGTACATCGTTGGGTATTTCGAAAGCGCTCTTCCCCTCAGTACCTGATCTGGTACTTCTTCCTATCTCTGCGGAAGATAGTTTAAATTTGTTTCATTTTTAAGTTCGTGACATGTTTTATTTTCTACTCCGTATCTTGACATTTGCATATTGTTTCATGCTATCTGCATTGTTAGGATCGGTTAACGCGTTTAGAGGGAGGGTGAATAAACGCTTGGGACTTTTTCGATTATTTAACTGGTTTATGCGTTGATTGGTATTCAATCAGTGACCGGTCAGTATAAGTGCGGAAATTGTTACTGAACGACCAAGTAACCGATATGAAATGAGGTGTGTGTGTGAAGAACCGAGTTGTTTATGGAAGTTCGGAGTTAACTACTCTTACGTCTCCCCTTCTTCCTTAAGAGGAAGGTTCACTAGATCTTCAGTTATACAATGTGCAGTACAACCTACCAAGCCAAACACAGCTTGATCTAATGAATCACCTAGGCAGTCGTATGTAACAATCATACTACTTCAACAGCTTTTTACAGTCCGTTGGAATAAAGAGCATAAACTACGAACAGTTATATGTCTTTTGACTTCACTTTTGATTTCTCTCTTTGAGATGTTTGAAGATTGTTGATAATAACTTAGAATGCGTGAAGTGTCTGTCTTCAGTTTGTATTCCTCCTTTTATAGCTGAGGTTTGAATTAGAAGCCGTTGTGAGATAAACTCTTCACTCTGGATAGTGCATTAATTGACTTTCCCAAAATGGGTCTGTCCGGTCTTTACATTACTCATATGAAATTAAGGATTTTGTCATTCTACTCAGAACTGATGCTATGCATTTTGATGTTTTGCAGGTTATCAGTGGGATTAACATGGGTAGCAACTGCGGATATCACATGTTAGTTGCAAATTCTTTTTCTTTTTTGTATCTGGAACCTACTTGTGTCAATATTTTTGTTTGTATTCTTCTCTTGCTTTACTATTTTTCTACTTGTTTTTGTTTCATTTCAATCGCATCTAGCAATGAATCATAAATGATTGTTTTTTTTTATCTTTGTGAGCAAATGTATTTTCTAACTAGTTTCTTGATTGACGCAGTGTATATTCAGGGACTGTAGCAGGGGCTCGTGAAGCTTTTTTTCATGGAGTACCTTCCATTTCTATGTCTTATCAATGGTATGCTATGACCATCTTACTATACTTAGTTTCACAACAGTAGTTCTGCTGTGATCTTTAAAACATAATATAAAGAGTCATTATAACCATCTCTCGTTATTTCTTGATGGTGATTTTTCAAAGTTAATACTTGATTATGAAAATTCAGGGCCGGCGCTCGCAGTACTATCAATGATTTCACACTGGCAGCAGAAGCTTGCTTGCCCATCATTAATGCTGTTTTAGCTGAAATCAAGAATAAAACCTACCCAGTGAATTGTTTTCTCAATGTAGACATTCCTGCAGATGTGTTAAATCACAAGGTGTGTCTCAGTTTGCTATATGTACTTTCTTGTTGATTATAAAAATGCTGTGTGACGATGCAACTTAATGGATGCCTTTTTCCATATGTTTGAATAGTGATGGTAACGGGTTTTCTTATCAGGGCTATAAGCTTACTGAACAGGGAAAAAGTATCGTGAAAATGGGTTGGAATCAAGTTACTTCTCATTCTGAAGGAGGGCAGATGTTATCAACAATGACCATGGATACAGACTCAACATCTGTTTCTGAATCAGATGCTTCGACTACAAAGCACGAACAGCTTAAGTTCAAGAGAGAAGTATGACAGCTTCGCTTTTTCTGCTGCCGAAATTATTTAAAATTGGCCTCACTTAATTTAAAATATTTTCAAACGTACTTGTTTGGACTTTGCTTTATTATATTAATAGCCCTGCCCTTCAGGTTAAGTGGTCGCAGGTGGAAGATGGTGATACCGACTACAATTCCCTCCAAGAAGGATTCGTATGTCCTTTAAACCATTGTAAATTGTGTGAATTGATGCACGACTTTGTTAAATTTCTCATTCTATAAATTACATAATTATCTGTTGCAGATAACTGTCACTCCTCTTGGTGCCTTGTCTCCTGCTGATGTTGAGAGCCAGGCATACTTGAAGCAGTGGCTACCAAATGTGATGCTATGCTCCGCTTCATCTGCCCTTTGTAAGCTTTCTCCTCTTTTGCAAAAATCCCATTTTAGCTTTTGCTCGAATCAGGATTAATTAATAATCCCCCACGTTTTTATATAGTAATTATTAATCATCAAATTTAGTCAGTCATGTTTGGCCACAATTGAGTTTCTTGGTTTTCTTCGGTTATATCATTTTCCTCATCTTATTTTCTGGTAGCTCACACATTATTGTTTAGTGTTGGTCTAAACCTGAAGTTTTCTTGCACGATGCTATTCCAGGATATCAATGCTGGCAGCCAATTTATGAGATCAATTTTTATTTTGCATTCTATCATCATTCTGTTCTCCAGACATGAAATCAACCTCTAGTAGGTACACATGATGCTGTAATAATATTACTTCTGAACCATTTTTGTATCACCCCCAAATCATCTATAAGACAATGGACAGCCCCCGTCCATTGAGTATAACACAAAACGTGCAATAACTTATGATGCCATGATATATATATGAAGCTACTCAGAGCAAAAAGAAAAGCACAAAAAAACCCGAAGCAGTTAAAAACCTTTTTACCATGTCTGTAGTGTTGTTATGTACATTGATCAGCTGAGAGAATTCTCATTTCATCGGCTGTGGTAAATGTGGCGGATGGGATTCGACTAATATTGACCAGAGGACGTGCACGTCTTCGTATGGGCACGACTTGACATCCTCGTACAGTATGTATATCCCTCTCCCTGTTAGTAGTTAATTAATTTCATACACAAACATCAAATAAGATTGATGCACATCGCACAGTAGGCAATGTCCAAAGGACATGCAAGAATATCAGTGTTATAGATTTGAATGTATACGTACTCTTCTTCTGGGCAGAGTTTACTCTAATCCACAGTTTCTTCAATGGAGAGATGAGCGATTGAAACCAGCCCATAGAGAGAGAGAGAGAGAGAGAGAGAGAGAGAGAGAGAGAGAGAGAGAGAGAGAGAGAGAGAGAGGGTGGTTCTCGTTTTAGGTGAAACATTATATTTATATAATGCATGAGAGAGAGAGAGAGAGGGAGAGACTGGGTGGTGGGGTGCATTCATTGCTTAGACAAGGGTGAATTTCATTACAATAAAGAGCTTTCGACGTTCCCTTGTAAACCAATATTAATTACGAACCATAGGTGAAATGTCTGTTTCAAACCATGTTTTTCCCGTGTAGTCGAAGGAGGGGAAGCCCAGTGTGGTCTTGACCTCTCTAAATAGGGCTGTTCTTTTCAGTTGTTAAGAAACTTCCATTGAGGTTCACCTTTTCTTTTTCTCTCTTACTACCTCTTTCCCTTCTTTCTGAAGCTACGTCATTTTTGTTATGGGGCTTTCTTTGGGTCAATACGTGTAATCTTGGAAGACGACGTTCCTCTTGGGAAGTATATAGAGTAGTATGTTTGAAGTTAACGATTCCTTTCTTTGTGTGTGTGTGTGCGCGCGCATTTTTAATACGTCTACACTTAGATAGACTACTAAAGTAAAGTTATGACATAAGTGCTTTGTGGTCCATCAAAGCATTTATATATATACAACAAACTAGTGCATAATATAATCTAGTTTGTATATATAGATTATATTATGCACTGCACTCGTGTATAATATACAAAGTTTGTATATTTACAAACTAGTGCATAATATAATCTAAAGATTTCCTCCGAAAAAAAATATAATCTAATGATACATATAATAGTCGACTAAACAAGTGGTAGTTGCATTGCAGTTGCGATAAAGAAATAAATCTTTATCAAATGCTGCGCTCCTTGAAGCTTTATTTGGGGCCTCATATAACACCGTTGACCAATGGTATATACAAAGGTATGCATCTTATTTTATTCATATAACTCAAATTGCAGTATCGTAATATGTCAATATTCAACGCTTATCGCGCTTTTCATCCTCGTACGTACGTACACAGCCGTCTTAACAAACCCTTAAACTATATATAGAGCCAAAGCCACATTATTCATTAGCAAATGAACCAAATATCATCAACGATTCATTCAATTAATTAACCACTCGACAATTCTTCCTAACTTGTCCATCGCCACCGAGCAAAACTCCAATCCCGCCCATCTTCACCATCGACTTCCCAAACTGATCGAAAAAGTCTTTCTCTGTCTGAAGCTGAGTCACCATATTCGCTATTCGCAGCGTCGGCGTTCGTAAGAAGCGAAGCATCAGACTGAAAGAGCCCTTGGTTTCCCTTCACCACGCCGTAATAGTGAGAGTTGAAAGTAGCAAAGTCGTCGCGGTCCATGCCCACGAACGTGGACGGGTCGGGTGGGTTGGGGCAGCGGGTCCTCAGAAGATCCGCGTAGGATGGGTCGAGAGACGGGTCGGCTTCTCCTTTGCCCGTGAAGTTGAACAGTCGCCTCGAAAAGGTTCCACAGTGGGCCACTCCTATGGTGTGCGCGCCTGTCATATGCTCGGCGTACGTATATTAGGGTTTTCGTCGAATATTACGGTCTCCCGACAATGCTATGATATCGCATAGAATGCTCAACATACAAATACTTGGTTTTGATGAATAATAGGGTTTCTTGATAACGCTATCACGTCAAATGCTCAACATACATATCTTAGGGTTTGAATGAATATTAGGGTTTCTTGATAACACTATGATATCACATCAAATTATCAACATACATATATATTAGGGTTTCTTGACAACGGTGTATATGATACGATATCGCATTGAATGCTCAACATACATGTATTAGGGTTTTGTCGAATATTAGGGTTCTTGACAACGCTGATGTGATAATATGATTATCGCATCGAATAGGGCGTATTATATCACCTGACAATGCGACGAGATCGTTGAGATCGAGGCCTTTGTTGGAGAATAGGTTGATGAGAGTGGTGAAGTTCGAAAATGGGGAAGGCATGTTGGCGGAGGCTTCGGATGCAAGAGAGACAGTTCCGTCTTTTCGGCCTGTAAGAACTTGCCACAAGGGCTTCTTGAACTATTGTAATATATGCCCAGAAAAAAAAAAGCAAGTTGAGTGAAAAAGAAGGGTTATCATGAATACGACTCTCACAAGTTAATTTAACAGAAACTGTTGGAAATATAATGTATACAATTAAAAAAACGATACCCTTCAAGCTTAAACTTATAGGTAAAGTGATCATTCAGCAGAAACTCACAGGGAAAGAGACAGCATCTCGAGCAGCCAAAGCTAAGATATCAGCGCACGAAACTATTCCTGGACATTCTTCCTCGAGTTTGGTCTTAATTTGATCGATTATTTCGAAACCAGCTAAAGAAAGGTTAGGCCTTGCATTTTTCTCGGAGGTGCCACTTCCAACGGGGTCTAGAAGAACCGAACCCTCACATCCCTTTGCAATAAAATATGACGCATACATATACAAGTTATAATATCAAAATGAGACCAATATGATATTCGCATGTTCTTAAAACTTAAGAGTTGGTCGTTCGTACCCTAACGAAGCAATCGTGGTAATGGAGGCGGAGGAGCTTTGCACCCAAAGTTGGGTCCTTACTTACTACATCATTAATGATGTCTTTTGTAATATGCTCGGCTTTAGGACAACCATGGCTAGCATAATATTGTGGCCTCAGTTCGTTTCCAAGGGGATCTGATCCATCTGGGCAGAAAAGAAGTATATATATTTATTACATGTTTAAGCCTAGATATAGATTAGCTTTATCTGGGACAAGTTTCCAAGATTAGTCCATCGAAATACCAAAGAACATTATAATAGGTGGCATGCATGGAGATACTTTTATTACAGTATCAGGAGAACAGAAAACCCTACTTATTTGATCGTCGAGGGGCCTCGTAGCAGATGAGGCAACGATCACGGACGTTATCAGAAAAATACGAATCGTCATGCTTAATGCCTTTGCTGCCGTTTCAGATGTGAATAAAACTTTGCGAAACCAATTTGAGTTTGAAAGCTTTTTATTTGTTTAGAAGGCTATGCGATGTGATTTGAATTCTTGTAATAATAAGCTCCTATTTATAAAAGGCGAGGAAGAGCTAAAGCCTAAAATAACTATATGAAGACTTCACCAGTAATACCTATGTAAATAGATTCCCATGGGACGTACGTGGCTTGTGGATATGGTCAGGTTTTAACGTCTTCCTAATTATGATTATAATTAAAATATTATAGCAATTAGGTCGTACCTTAGCATGTTACGAGGATAAAAGAAGAGTTGACTGACTTCTCCATGTCAACGGCAACTATCTTAATCTTTAGACGTTTGAATAAGTCAAAACATACGACAATAACGGCGCGCATATATGATAGATGGAGGTTCGAGCTTTTAATTAATTATTGGTGAGAGTTACATTGTTCACCATCTTGTCGTCGTCTTTACGTGCAAAAGATATATATACTTCGAACTGTATAAGGATTTATTATCTCAGATGTGCATTTTATTTGTTATGCAAGATACAATATAACTTGCGAAGAACCAAAGCGACAGCGTCTCCCTTGATAGCTTATTACCGGTCTTTTAAAAAAATGGCCCTTGACTCAGTCAATATTAAAAAAATAGCCTTGTTGACGTTTTTTTTTTGTCAATGGCCTTCATTTTAATTAACTGTTAACCATCTTCTTTAAACCCTCGTTAATTAACTAGAAATAAAAGAAAAAGAAAATAAATATACATACATAATCTGTATATATATAAAAGGAACGAAACTCCATTTAAATGGGTGTAAATGCGTAATAATTACTATACCAACCCAGATCGATCCATCCTTTCTTCTTCATCGTTTCTAAAGAAAAACACAGCCTCATTTTCGTCACTAAGTCGAACTCGAAGTCTGCGAAACAAGTCTGGAAGGAAAAACCCAGCTCTAACTCTTTACAGTAAGTTTTTTCTTTTTGAATTACGAATTTTTACTCTCCAAATTACGTGATTTTGTCATTTACGTGATGTTTGGCCACGAGAATTTTGAATTTCTAGTCGGAAAGACGAAACTCGTGGTCATGCTTCATGGAACCCGCACATATATCCACAAGGGCCCCATGCATTAGATCTGGGGCCCCGCGCATGTTTACACGGTCCCCGCACGCTGGGGCAGGGGCCACGCGCACTGGAGCACGGGTCCGCGCGCGCTAGAGCACGGGACCCAGGCATCAGTTCACGGGCCCCAGGCGCTGGCGCTGGGGTCCCGCACATCAGTGCAGTGCGCGCGCGCGCAATGGAGCACGGGTCCGCGCGCGCTAGAGCACGGGACCCGGGCATCAGTTCACGGGTCCCAGGCGCTGGCGCTGGGGTCCCGCATGCAGTGCGCGCGCCAATGGAGCACGGGTCCGCGCGCGCTAGAGCACGGGACCCGGGCATCAGTTCAGGGTCCCCGCTCGCTGGTGCCTGGGTTCCGTGCATCAGTGCAGGGGGCGCGCGCACTGGAGCAGGGGTCCCGCGCATCAGTGCATGGGCCGTCCTAAGGCATGGGTCCCGCGCACTAAGTCGTGGTCTCGCGCTCTAGAGCTTGGGTCCCATGCAGGGGTCCGTGCTTATATGTTAGGGTTTTCGATAGCTGTTAGGGTTTCGAAAGCTGTTAGGGGTTTGGAAGCTGTTAGGGCTTTAATTATGCCTAGAAATCACGTTAGCAAACACAACTATGGTTTTTGCAAACTATTGTTTTCGCGTTTTTGCAAACTATTGTTTTTGCAAACTAGGGTTTCGCAAACTAGGGTTTTGCAAACTACGGTTCTAATAAATTTTACTTCTATTGCAGGGGGTAATCATGACGATCACTAACATTGTGTTCCAAGTCGAGGGTCAGTGGATAATTGGCGAGGACAATACCTCGAAGTGGTGTCCTCTTCCTACTCATAGATGGCAATCAATCTTGGTCGATGAGGAAACATGCACGTTAGATGACGTGAAGGATGAAATTGTGAAGGTTTGTCGCTATGCAGCGAGAATTCTAAACTCACGTTAAGCTACATGCCTAGCGTAGTTTACGATTTTCCACGACCCATCTACATCGAGAATGACTACGGTATACGTGCATACCTTGGTTTTGGTGGTCCACAGTCTAGACCCGTGCTCCATGTTGAGGCTGCATCCTTTGTCAGTGTCACACCACCACAAGCTCATCTTAATGATGAATCGAATTTCAATGTGGGTCTAATAGAGCAGTGCGACGCAAATGAGGAAATCCATCCCGTGGAAGGTTACATGGGCGACACATCTAACTACCACTGTTCTGAATACGAGGGTTTTCAAGAAGATCAAACCGGACCGTGGGAGAATCAAAATGAGAATGAAGATGATACGTTCGAACAACCCGAGGAACAGTATGCTTCGGAAAGTGATAATGACGATGTCACAATGGCGGAGCATAACTCTCCACATGCTGACGACGGCACGTATGGATTCGGGGATGGTTCAAGCCTGTTTGTTGGTCAGGAATTTCGGGACAAGAAGGAAGTCAAGGACGTGATTACTAAAGTCGCCCTTGATGCGTGTTTCGAGTTCAAATTGGTCCGGTCAAATAAAACCATGTACGTAGCGAAATGCGCAACCAAAGGATGCACATGGCGAGTACGAGCTGCACAGAACAAGGACTCCCCTTTTTTCTCAATCAGAACTTACTGCGGCAAGCACACCTGCGGGGTTTCTCATCGTCGCCGTAGACATCGGCAAGGAAGTTCGTCAGTTGTCTCACAAGTTCTGCTGGAACATTTCACCGGTCCTAAAGACATTCCACCACCCAAGGCAATCATGTCGATGATGCAGAACAAGGGAGTAGATGTCTCGTACTACAAGGCTTGGAAAGGGAAGCAACTAGCGTCGGACGAATTAGTTGGTAACAGGGACGATTGTTACGGTTTACTCCTGGCCTACATGGATGCGTTGAGGCAAGCAAACGTTGACAGCATCACGGATTGGGAGATGGACGAAGAAAGGAGGTTCAAATATATGTTCTTAGCATACGGCGCATGCGTTAGGGGATTTGCATACATGAGGAAAGTCGTATCTATCGATGCAACTTTTTTGAAGGGAAAATATAAAGGAGTTTTGCTCATTGCTACGGCGCAAGATGGTGATTACCATCAATACCCGCTCGCATGGGGTCTTGCTGACTCGGAGGGAACCGAATCTTGGACGTGGTTTCTCACTAGATTGAGTCGTTTTGTACCGGATAGTAACGAACTCGTCATTATTTCTGATCGAAACCCCGGTATAAAGAATGCTGTCCCTGCTGTGTTTCCGAATTCATTTCATGGTTTTTGCGCATGGCACATTCAGCAAAATGTGAAGACGAAAACGGCGAACAAGGGTGCTTGCCCCATTTTCTGGCGGGTAGCGAATGCCTACACCAAGGCCGAGTGCGATGCACATTACAAAGCTCTAGGTACAACATTCAAGTCGGCGGGTCGATATCTTGCCGAGATTGACATGGAACGGTGGACGAGGGCATATTGTCCCAAGTCGAGATATAACATCATGACGACCAATGGATCGGAGTCGATAAATGCGGCTCTACGCGCGGATAGAGAACTTCCAATTATAGGATTGTTGGGCTCAATTCACCGATTAACATCATCTTGGTTCAGTAAGCATCGAAGAGCATGCGAAGCTTCTATCGCTGCGAATTCAATGTCGTTTACGCCGAAGGTCGAGTCGATCCTCCGCGAGAATTTCATTGGGTCGCAAAGATTTCACGTATCAGAAGTTGGGCGTCTAACGTATAATGTATACGGGCACAACTTGAACGAGGTTGTCGATCTAGAGTTGCGTACGTGCACCTGTAAGATGCTGGACATCGACCGAATTCCTTGCCCACACGCTATTGCTGCTTGTGGTTATGCCAACGTCGATGTGGGTTCACTAGTCGATCCTTACTACAGCTTGGGATGTTGGAAGTTAGCTTACGAAGGTACTATATGGCCGGTGTCTGAACACATTGAAAGAAGTGTTGAAATGCTGCCACCTCCTCGCGAGCGTCAACGTGGAAGACCACAGAAAAATAGGTTGCCTTCTGTTGGCGAATTTAGTAGGAGGTAAAACCTCTAAATTTAGGGTTTTGTAATGTAATAGAACCTAGTTATTATTGTTATGAAACGAAAGTTTGTTTATATTAGCGTAATTTATGGTTTTATAATGTAATTATGGTTAGTGAATGGAGGCATGCGCGTTGGATGTGCGGGGCCCGTGCTTATGCGCGAAGGTCCCTTGCTTTCACGCACGGAACCCATGCTTATGTGCTGGGACCCGTGCTTATTTGCATGGTCCCTGCGCATAATTTCGATCCCGTGCGGAAATTTTGCAAACCCTAATTGAAGTCAATTATTGGTCTGCAGACAGAGTTATTATTTAAATATTTATTGGTCAGTCAACTATTTGTCTGAAACATGTCAGCTTTGAGTGCAGGTGTCATAATGTCTTGTCTTGTCATGTCTGATGTCCTTTTCGATGTGTGAAAAGAAAAAGCAAGGCACGGGTTTAAAAGAATTTCAGTAATTATATACATATATATTTTGTACATCTTTACAAAAAAATTAACCATAACGAAATTGCTGTCGAAAAAAAAAATAATCTTGACCATAAGATTACTCTTATGTCGTTAATGTACAGAAAAAAAAATTACATTATTTGGTTATTGTTTTCAATGTGAAGTTGGTGAACTGGGTGGATGTCACAATAATTGAGCAAATTTACATAGCAACAACTTGCCTTATGTTGGTGACTTGTTTAGGATGTAACAATCGAAAACTCGTATCTTATATATGCAAAAATGTCTAACTTTTGTTGGCTATGATATTATATGACGTATTATATTCGTATGGAGGCTGAATCGAACTTCGAAATTATTTAATATGGTGTAAAATCACGAAAATAATCGCAGGGTCCCCGCACATGAGTGCTGTGGTCCGGGGCTCATGCGCAGTGGACCCGCGCAAGCTAATGCGCGATGGATGCGCGGGACCCCAGCGATCACGCGAGGGACCCGTGAACTCACGCACGGGATCCTTGCTTATGTGCGCGGACCCATGCTTAATTGCTTGGGACCGTGCGCATAAGTTTGGGACCATGCGCAGCAGACCGGACCCGTGCGCATTTTTATTGACTAGTCAACAATCATTGGTAAATTATTATTGTCTGTACTGACGTACTCACTTTTTCTGCGCATGTCAGTGTAATCAATGCCTTGTCAGTGTAACCTTCATACGAAAAAAGAAATTAAATACTAATGATAAAATATTAAAATTGTGCATGGTCCCCAAACTTATGTGCTGTGGTTCGGGCCCATGTGCAGTGGACCCGCGCTAGATGATGCGCGGGACCCTTGCTCGATGACTACTGCAGGGGACCCTAGTTTAAAAGCAAGGGACCCGTGCTCAAACGCAAGGGTCCCATGCTTATGTGAGTTGACTAGTCAACAATCATTCGTCAATTAGTGGTCTGTTACTTTTTTCGTTATATTGTCAGTGTCATAACAGTCGATTTGATGTGATTAGAAATAAAATCTTTATAATTGCTTGTCATGTCATCATTAATGCTTATTCAGATGAATTTACACAAATTTACATAGCAACAACGTGCGAGGGTTTTCATAAAAATTATTTAAATAAACCATACAGGCCACTTGAATAAAATAAAAATTACATTAAACTATTTTGGACCAAACCAAGAACCCCAGTCCTTACGGAAAATACAAATTGTAAGAAATTTCCTAAAATTTACAATATCCTTCTGTGTCAGATTGGAGACGTCGTCACCTCGAAACATGAGGCTCATTGCCGCTCGCAACACATGTACGCCGCATTCTCCACTGAAACGTTACACACTTATACAGAAATCATCGTAAAATTTAATGAAATAATAATGAATGAAACTTACCTTCCTTGCTGTTTGGCGAACCTCGGATGACGCTCAACTTTCCATTTCTTAAACCATGTCTTGATACATCCCATGAAGACCAATATCGTCGGGATCATTAATTGAAGTGGCAGCAATGCTTTGTTAAGGTTGCGCATGTCCTTGTCGCAAGACTCGTCGGAGTCGTATATCGTCATCGTCTTCTGCCTCCAATCAGTGACGCATAGCACCCAATGTGCTATCGTTTGCACGGGGAAGACGATGCAATCCGCGTTCATCCATGAGATCGACGGCCATCCATCCTGAAGTCCTCTCGCGTAATGGGACCATAACGAAAGCATCCCATTTATGACTTTTCCGTTGTCGAAGCCGTCGAGTTCGATACATGTCTTGAATGCGTAAGACATGTACGCAACATTCTTCGACGCAAATGAATGGGTCTGCTGCATGTCCAGGAACCCTCTCATTGCTTCGTTCATATGCTGAAAAACCAAAACAACTTGGGCTTTACAATTATCGTTCATTGCAAAATTAATAGTTCAAGTCGCATACCATGTCATCGAGCCACTTCGTTGGCGTGTATAGATCCTCAAACCATTCACGTCTATGCCTGTCGACCGAGCACTCCTTGTACTCGTTGTCAGTCAAGGCCCGTATTTCGCTCTCTATGGCCCCCCACACGAGGATCTTCTTAGAAATATGGACGTCTACGGCCGATAGACTCGCTTTCATCTGACCGGTCGACGGAGGCTCAGTGAACGGCGACTGCAGCCACTTGGACGGATTCTTCTGCCGCCCTTCCGGGGTCACGTCGTCCACACCTTTACCCCTATCAGCCACCGTCGACTGATCCGCAACCGTCGACTGATCCGCAAATGCCGAATATTGCAGCATCGACTGATCCCAGTCGAGGCCCCTCCAAGTAGATGGGTCGACCTCATAAAATATCTGGCTCTGCGCGCCGTATTCATCGTCCAATTGCTGCGATGGATCCCGCCTCGCAAATTGCGCCCATGGATACTCATTTGCCGGCCATCCCCATCCGCTCGAACTGGGTGGATCCTGCCCCGCAAATTGCGTCCACCCAGTCGAAGTCGCCTCGTCGTCTACGATACATATTAAATTGTAAGTTACGGCGTGTATTAAATTTGAATTAGGGGTAAAGATAGTTACCGCAACGAGGCGCGTCGGTATGTGTACGTGGACCGAATAAATTCTTCCAATCACCCCGAAGCTCTTGCAACTGATCCGCAACGCCGCCGATGCTTTCGCCCAGACCTTGCATCGACTTGAACCGCTCCTCATAGAAGTCGGAGCGTCGATCGTAATCGTCTCGGAATTGCGAAAACTCGTTCTCGAGATGCTCGAACCGACCGCTAAGTGCGTCGAAGCCGCTGCTAAACGTGTCGAGCCGATTGCCAAATTCATCGAATCGCCGGTCCACGTGGCGTGCAAATTCGTCATACTGGTCCGACGATGGCCCATACCCGTGCGATGGCCCATACCCGTGCGATGGCCCTGGCATTGGCGGCGACCTCGGCGGCGTATGGAAGTTGCCTCCATGCATGGACGGCGGCTCGTAGTCAGAGCGCATGCCCCTCTCTTCGTCTTGCCGTGATCTGATAGAGAGCTGAGGGACGGACTCTGCTTCGTAATTGGGTTCGTTTGCCGCCCGTCGGCCAAGATGTCCTACAACCGCACGACGACTGCACCTAACTTCCACCCCGTCCATCAGTAGGCTCGCCACCCTATCGTACACGTCGTCGTGTGGCGCGGCCACCTCGAAGTCGCTGTAGCGAAAATAATGGGCCCGCGTCTCTTCTCCAATCGGCACTAGTAGACCTCGTACATCGGACCCGCGCACAGTCTCGGCAACATCCACCAACTTCGGACATCCCTTCCGGGGCCAATTCCTCGTGACCCACCGGCATATACGCGGCCCCGCCCACTCTCTAAGTTCAGCATATTTATCAGCGATGGCCGGTATGCACTCATATGCTAATATCTGAAGACAAAGAAATGGATATTAGCAAACAGACGAAACCCTAAACTCACAAAGTCATTCAAATATAAAACCCTAACCTGAAGTGGATGTACGAATCCACTGATCAGCTTACTTTCCTTATTAGCGTCAAAATCTTGTTTCAGCGACCGTAGTGCCGCTTTGAAAGCCACGGTCCCCCAAGGATAACGCTCGAAGGCCTCTGAGTCTTCGACTAAGTAAACGATCCAAGACGGAAGGGTGGTATCCTTCTTGGAAGGTCGGGGCAGCAAGACGTACCCCGCAAAGTACAGGTTGGCCAACTTCAATTTCTCGTCATTGACGCGCACCGTGGAGTTCGCAGCCAACTCCTCCAACCGCTGCTTAACGTGCGACAATTTAAGCGTTAGCGCCGTTTTCCTCGGGAAATGACGACGGACGAATTCATCCGTTTGGTTCACCGCCGGTTCGGCTGCGAACTTCAGCCCCGTGATTAAGCAATACTCCGTTTTTGAAAAACGGAGCGGTTTCTTCCCGATGATCATCCAAAGCTCGTCACGATTGTGAAGCTGCGTCTGGCACTTGATGAGATACCACAACAGCTGCGCCGACAAATTGAAATTGGCGGCAGCGTTGACGAGCCTGCCGAACGGACTCCCTTCCGTAAAAACTGCCAGCTCATCCTCGTTTAGCCAACCAACGATCTCCTCGCTCACTTCGCAGTATCGTGACGTGATATGTAACCGGTAATCTTTCTCATTGTCGCCTCCGGCAATTTGCTTCTTCAATTGAACCTACAAATCAATAAAAAATTAATTACAAATGCTGCGGGAAAATTGCTTAGGGTGAGATAGGCCGCCGCGCACGGTCCCCTGCCATGCTGCGCGGAGACCTTGCTATGTCGCGCTGGGGACCCGTGCGTGCCAGCGCGGGGACCCTGCGACATAGCACGGGGCCCGTGCTTGTTAGCGCGGGGACCCGTGCTCATGTGCGCTGGAGGTCCAATCTATGCCGCGCTGGGCCCCAGCGCGGCGCACATGAGCACGGGTCCCCGCGCTAGCAAGCACGGGCCCCGTGCTATGTCGCAGGGTCCCCGCGCTGGCACGCACGGGTCCCCAGCGCTGGCACGCACTTAACCTCCAGCGCACATGAGCACGGGTCCCCGCGTTAGCAAGCACGGGCCCCGTGCTATGTCGCAGGGTCCCCGCGCTGGCACGCACGGGTCCCCAGTGCGGCATAGCAAGGTCTCCCGCGCTAGCCAGCACGAGTCCCAGCGAGACAAACCGCGGGTTAATTGGGGAGGACCCCTGCGCTTTCACCCGGATCCCTGAGATTCAAGACACGGGACCCTGCCTGAGCAAGCACGGGTCCCCTGCGGCCTAAATTTAGGGTCCCGTGCGATTGTATAGGACGGGGTCTTCGAAAAATAAAAAAATTACCTTCACTGTTTGGGGTCTCGCCTGAACTGCCATGGATTTTGAGCTTCAAATTCGGCTGTGAAGAAGAAGAAAAGGGAGAAAGCTTGATCGATTTTGCAAAGGGCCCGTGAAGTGAAAGGGTTCTTTCTTATTTACTTTTGCTTTTTCAGATTCTACAGTAAACCTCTGTCAAAAGCTGTAATTTTCGTTAACTGTCGTTGATTGCCATTAAAAAAGGGTATAAAAGTCTTTTACGCAGAGTAAGTAAGGGTACATTGGTCTTTTATCATTTAGGAGGCTATTTTTTTAACGTTGACGATGTCAAAGGCCATTTTTTTAAATAATCCGCTTATTACGTTTTTGGGCCGTCTCTTGACCTTTTCAAAGAGCACATTTTGCAGCAATATAAGTCATTAATTTTATTTTAATTGCATCCGTAAGAAACTCAGCTACTTCAACCTCGTACGATGCACGTAACCTTGGGCTTACAGTGGTTCCTTTAATTTGCTAGCTATTCGTATAGCGAAGTAAAGACGACTGTTTATCATACAACTATTTTAAACTATGATACCCTAGCTCAGAGTTAAGGCGTACGTTTTTATAAGTGTACCAAGGATTATTCAAGAATGATGTCTTCATTACAAAACGTCTTCATGTGAAATATTTTGTTAGAAAACATTGGCTTCAGATAACTTTTGCGAACCATGCATTACGTGTTGCATACAAATGCAAACTACATATTCTGCTACTTTTACCATTAAAATTGAACCTGCACTGATTAAGTTGAAAAAGGATGATAAAATTATTGTTAGAAAATTTATATTATAGTTGATTTTATAAATTTTATGTGAATGAGGAATTGGGCTTCAAAATTAAATATTATTGGGCTTCGAAGTGGCCCAATAACGGCCCGACTTCTAGAAGGCCCAACTTCTAGAAGGCCCATGTAGTGGCTACCCACTACTCAAGTTCATGGCTCAAGAGTGATGGAATGATTAAAAACCACTCCTCAAGTTAATGGCTTTGATTAAATGTTGGAGTTGGTTAAAACCACTCAAACATTATGTCATCTTATTAAAAAAAAAATAAATTATTTCTTTAATAAATTTTGGGTTCTATAAATAGGTGATTAAGCATAAGAATTAAACACAAGAAATAGAAAGAAAAGAAAATACAAATATCTCTCAAAATTGGTTCTGCTATATCGCTCTTGTTCCGTTCGCTGTCGGTGTCGTTTTTGTGCTAAACGAACGCCGTGATTTCGAAGTATCCTGGGAACAGACGCTCGTCAAAACCTCTAGCACATACGTGAGGGAGCGAATCTGTTTTAAGGAAATTGTGTTCGCACAATCTTCGAATATATATTTTTTTTCTTTTCCCGGCCAACAATCTTAAAGCAGATCGACGATCCCGCAAAGATGTCAGACTACGTGGACTTCCTCAACAATCAAGAATCTACGGGAAACGATGAAAACATTGACGTTCTCCCTAATACTTTTATCCCCACTGTCATACCTGTGGTTACGAAGCCAAACGTACCGGTCAACCACCTGGAGAAGCCAGAGAAATTTACGAGGACAGCCTCGACGTTCAAAAGATGGCAACAGAAGATGCTCTTATACCTCACCACGCTGAACCTAGCAACATACCTAAAAGAGGTCGAGCCTAAGGTGAACGACGGCGAGACGAACGCTGAGGTCGTGATCGCTGTTGATGCATGGAAACACTCTGATTTCCTATGTCGTAATTATATTCTGAATGCCCTAAGCGATACTCTGTACAACGTGTATGGTGCGGTCGCTACGGCTAAGGAATTGTGGGAATCGTTAGACCGAAAATATAAAACTGAGGATGTCGGCACAAAGAAATTTGTTGTCGGACGGTTCCTTGATTATAAGATGGTCGATTCCAAGACTGTTATCAGTCAAGTGCAAGAGATCCAATTGATTTTGCACGAGATCCATGCAGAACGAATGGTTCTGAGCGAATCTTTCCAAGTCGCTACTATCATTGAGAAGCTGACGTCGGGTTGGAAGGACTTCAAAAACTATCTCAAGCATAAGCGCAAGGAGATGTCTTTAGATGATCTGATTGTTAGACTTCGAATCGAAGAAGACAACAAAAGATCGGAAAAGAGAGTATCGAGCTCATCTGAACCGAAAGTAAACGTTGGAGCATAGCTCTAAAAAGGGCAAAGGTGCGGTTAAACCCAAAGCGAAACTTGGGGCGACCGGAGACGTCGCTAAGCCGAACTATAAGTTCAAGGGAAAGTGCTTCAATTGTGGCAAACTAGGCCACAAGTCGTCGGACTGTCGACTTCCAAAGAAGCACCACGAGGCCAATATGGTGAAAGACATCACCAAAGAAGTTGAGGACTTGAGCCTCGTCGCGGTGGTTTCGGAGGTAAACATGATTGGGTCGAATCCACAAGAATGGTGGATCGATACCGGTGCTACACGTCATGTGTGCACGAACCATAGACTCTTCTCTACCTGTGAGCCGGTTGAAGGAGAAAAGATCTACATGGGCAACTCGGCTGCTGCTACCGTCGAGGGAAAAGGAAGCGTGCTGCTCAAAATGACTTCCGGGAAAATATTGACGCTGAAAGATGTGTTATACGTTCCGGAGATACGAAAAAAATTGATTTCGGGATTCTTGTTGAACAAGCATGGTTTTCGTATTGTTATTGAATCCGACAAAGTGATATTGTCTAAGTCGGGTGTGTTTGTTGGTAAAGGCTACGCCTGTGATGGTTGTTCAAGCTCAATGTAATGACTATTGTAAATGAGAATGAAAAACGTTCCTCCGTTTACTTGCTTGAATCTTCCAATTTGTGGAACGGTAGATTAGGTCACGTTAATTTTGAATCGATACGTCGATTAATTAACATGGACCATATTCCAACATTCGAAATTAATTCGAAATATAAATGCAAAATTTGCGTTGAAGCAAAAATGACGAGATCGTCTTTCCCTTCAGTAGCAAGAAGTACCGAACCGCTGAATTGATTCATAGCGATTTATGTGATTTGAAATACGTTCAAACACGTGGTGGCAATAAATATTTATAACATTTATTGACGATTGCACCAAATATTGCTATGTTTATTTGCTTAAGAGCAAAGACGAAGCATTAGAGAAATTCGTTCTCTACAAAACCGAAGTTGAAACGCAACTCGGCAAGAAAATTAAAAGATTGAGAAGTGATCGAGGTAGAGAATACGAAGCGCCAATTGGGAGCTTCTGTGTGGAACATGGTATCGTCCATGAATTGACCGCCCCGTATTCACCTCAATCAAACGGAGTGGCCGAACGAAAGAATCGCACATTAAAAGAGATGATGAATGCGATGTTACTGAGTTCAGGTCTACCGCCTAATATGTGGGGCGAAGCTATCTTATCGAGTAATTACCTATTAAATAGGATACCTCGAAAGAAAATGAATAAAACTCCATATGAGTTATGGAAAGGAAAGACGCCTTCGTACCAACATTTGCGAATGTGGGGGTGTTTGGCGAAGGTAGCTGTACCTGCGCCTAAAGCAGTAAAAATTGGTCCTAAAACGGTGGACTGTATTTTCATAGGATATGCACTCAATAGTACAGCATATCGGTTTCTTGTCTATGATTCGAAAATCTCGGATATACACAAGAACACGGTAATGGAATCGAGGAATGCATGTTTCTTTGAAAATATATTTCCTTGTACATCCGATGATGGATCAGGTACATCTAAACGAGATGATATAGAAACCGAGATTCCTAATACGGTTCAAGAGATTGAACCGAGACGAAGCAAGCGTGCCCGAATAGAGAATTCTTTTGGTGATGATTTCGTTACATATTTGATTGAAAAGGAACCACTGACTTATGACGAAGCAGTGAGCTCCGTGGACGGGCCTTTATGGAAAGAAGCCATAAAGAGCGAGATTGATTCTATTTTGAAGAATCATACTTGGGAGTTAGTTGATCTCCCAATGGGATGTAAACCTTTAGGATCAAAATGGATTTTTAAAAGGAAAATGAGACCAGACGGGTCTGTAGAAAAGTATAAGGCCAGACTTGTTATCAAAGGATACAAGCAACGCGAAGGCTTAGATTATTTTGACACATATTCTCTTGTGACGAGAATAAATTCGATAAGGATGATACTTGCTATCGCGTCCTTAAGAAATTTGGAAGTACATCAAATGGATGTCAAAACAGCTTTCTTAAACGGTGAATTAGACGATGAAATCTATATGGAGCAACCCGAGGGTTTTCGTGCTCCGGGAACCGAGAAGAAAGTCTGTAGATTGATCAAATCTTTGTATGGTTTGAAACAAGCCCCTAAGAAGTGGCACGAAAAGTTTGATCATGCAATGATCAACTACGGCTTAAAATCAATAAGAGCGAAAAATGCGTTTACTCAAAGGAAACAGGCGATGACTACGTCATTTTATGTCTGTATGTAGACGGCATACTCATTGTTGGTAGTAACGACAAAATGGTCAAGTCTACCAAGGATATGTTAAATTCAAATTTGACATGAAAGATATGAGACTTGCGGACGTGATTTTAGGAATTAAAATCAAACGAACGAGTAGCGGTCTTGTTTTGAGTCAAGCTCATTACGTAGACAAAATTCTCGACAAATTCTGCAAGGGTGATTCTGGTGTTGCTAGAACACCTTTAGATCGAAGCGTTCATTTGTCGAAAAATCGGAGCGAGGCTATTTCTCAAGTAGAATACTCCTGGATTATCGGAAGTTTGATGTATCTAATGAGCTGTACTAGGCCAGATATTGCTTATGCTATAAGCAAACTGAGTTCGTACACGAGCAATCCGAGTGCGGATCATTGGACCGCTATAATACGGGTTTTGAGATACTTACGGTATACTCGAGACTATGGATTACATTATGGTCGATATCCGGCTGTGTTAGAAGGCTACACATATGCGAACTGGATATCTGACATGAAGGACTCTAAGAGCACAAGCGGCTACTCGCTGGAGCGGCTGTGTCGTGGAAATCGTCGAAACAAACGGTTATAGCGAGATCCACTATGGAATCCGAGTTCTTTGCCTTGGATAAATGTGGAGAAGAAGCTGAATGGCTACGTCATTTCTTGGAGGATATTCCTAAGTGGGAAAAACCTGTGCCGCCTATATGCATACACTGCGATAGCCAATCGGCTATTGGACGAGCACAGAGTACTATGTATAATGGTAAGTCGAGACACATACGTCGTCGACATAATACCGTTAGGCAACTGCTCTCAACTGGAGTTATCTCGATTGATTATGTGAAATCGACGGATAACATTGCGGATCCGCTAACCAAAGGGTTAAATAGAGATGCAGTTGAAAGGTTGACGAAAGGAATGGGCTTAAAGCCTTAAAGTATAGAAGTGCTAAGAAGGAAAACCCTACCTATGTGACTGGAGATCCCAAGATCTAGGTTCAAAGGGACAACCTAACTTAGGACTTGGTATCACTGTGGGGGATAACCCTGCTCATTCCTGTCAAGAAACAGTGATGACGGAAAAGGCTAGCATTATGATGCTTTAATGACTATCATAGAGTATTGATAGAAAATACTCGCGACGTGAAAAGTCACCTATGTTAGGGAGAAGTGGGGCCGCTTCAAAGGAGAACTGAAGGCTTAGTTCTTTAGAAACCCTCGCAGAATCAGGACGTGTCCATGGCCGTACTGGACAAAACCATGAGAACGGAACAAGAGAAAAATGGTCTCTGTGTATTGTACGTGGATTCGTTTACACGAAAAGCGGGACAGTTCAAAGACATCGTGTTCTACTGAACTGTGGTAAACTAAGCGTGCATACAAGGAGGAAGTTCAAATGGTAAAACATACTATCCTCTATGCAGAGTATCATTAGATTAGCAGATACGTTAACCAAACAATTCTCATTCATGTGGGGGATTGTTAGAAAATTTATATTATAGTTGATTTTATAACTTTTATGTGAATGAGGAATTGGGCTTCAAAATTAAATATTATTGGGCTTCGAAGTGGCCCAATAACGGCTCGACTTCTAGAAGGCCCAACTTCTAGAAGGCCCATGTAGTGGCTAACCACTACTCAAGTCCATGGCTCAAATTGAGTGATGGAATGGTTAAAAACCACTCCTCAAGTTAATGGCTTTGATTAAATGTTGGAGTTGGTTAAAACCACTCAAACATTATGTCATCTTATTAAAAAAAATAAATTATTTCTTTAATAAATTTTGGGTTCTATAAATAGGTGATTAAGCATAAGAATTAAACACAAGAAATAGAAAGAAAAGAAAATACAAATATCTCTCAAAATTGGTTCTGCTATATCGCTCTTGTTCCGTTCGCTGTCGGTGTCGTTTTTGTGCTAAACGAACGCCGTGATTTCGAAGTATCCTGGGAAACAGACGCTCGTCAAAACCTCTAGCACATACGTGAGGGAGCGAATCTGTTTTAAGGAAATTGTGTTCGCACAATCTTCGAATATATATTTTTTTTCTTTTCCCGGCCAACAATTATATACTATATATCTTAAAATTTCCAACATTTCCACATAGCATTGAAAATAAGGTACAATGTAGACAAACGCCCTTGTTTGATTAGGCGGAAAGGTTTTAACAGTGAATCAAAAGGAACCTACGATATAAGAAGCAGCAGTATTACACGCTCAGATGTGCTTCTGCTGAACTTGATCGATGCTTCATCAACTTAGATTGGTACTTATTAATCCCCCGAGCTATGTGGGCAAAATGTGGATAAAGAAAAAAAAACTTCCGATGGCTCACCGCTCACATTTAATTATTTTCCTGGAGAAGCAAACCAAGATCGATCTTTCTGCTGCTTATTGGGAGACGATGTTTTCCCCACTCCTGCTAAGCGCATTATCTCTGAACCAAGCAATCATCAAACGTCACTTACATAAGACCAATCAAGACCATCAGACGTTGTATACTGCTGACTTACCTCTACTTCTTTCAAGTTCTTGGGCAAGTTCTTCTTTCCATTTCTTCTGTATCTCCGAGAACCTACAAATACAGAAAACGAGCAAGTCGTTTTGATACTGTATCAGAAATATAAAGCATAATGTATTCACCCGAAGAAAAAAGAGAATGGACTCTACAATACCTTGGAGTAACTGATTCTCTAGAATCAAGAAGAATTTCTCTAACATCCTGAGAAGTAAAGTTAGCGTCACCAATATTCGATACTCGTCTTGAGCATGTTCCAGGACTAGGGCTGTGCTCAGCATCGATGGCAGTAGAAAACCTTCTACTAAAGCCCTTGCTGGGCGATTTGCTTTTCGGTGGTAAGTTGCAATTGCTTGCAACATTTTCCTTGTCAGGACTAGGAGAAACTGCAGTGGTTAATGAATTGTAGAATTCATAAAGGGGTGTTTGAAGCTTCTTCAGTTCTAAGGCCTGCGTGAACATCAACATAGCTAACTCAAATTAGGATCAGCTTACTTTTTCGCATAAAATAATATATAAGGGAGGATATAATTTTATCATAAGTGGAAGGCTAATCAGCATGATTCTGCAACTCATTAAGAAAGCTGTCATTGTTATATTACTATCCAATATGTATGCATCTCGCATTTATTGGACTAACAACGGAAAATAATAGTTCCAGAATCCAGAGCATACCTTTTCCTCAAGAAATGCCCTAATCTTTGACTCAGTGAGTTCATCATCATCCTCAGATCCTAATTGCGCTGTAGGAAATATAGCAAAGTCACCACCACCCACCTCTGCGCGATTTATAGATCTTCCAGGCTCGACCATTTGACTTTGGAAAATATCTGCTCCACTTCTAGGTATATCCGGGCTTTCATCAAACTTACACGAGGACATAGGATTGAAACTCTGCACGAAACCAACATACGAAGATTCTAAGACATGATAGTTGCCTGTATAGGATTCAAATGAGATGGTTGATGCTTAACCAACCTTAATGCCTGCAACTAGCTCAAGATCATCGTCAATACGGCACATATCATCATCGTCAAAGTTCCCAGGCCTCCATGAGGATTCATAACCCAAGATCTGTTCGGGATGATTGGTCGAAAAAATGACACCACTCAAATCACCACCTTCCTTGAGACCATTGCATGAACTCCAGGCACCTACGTTCATTCTGCAAGATGTTTAATGTCTCAAGTTCAGATACAAATGAATTTAAATGTTCCATAACACATATTTCGGATGGTCTTACGAGTACTTGGTATCAGAGGCTCCTGTTGGAGTGCACTTTCCAGATCTCTCCAGCTGATTCAGATATTTTCTTTACACAGTAAGTTGCACGCTACAGATCTAATGCAGAATAATAAACACGGAAACATTCGCTAACCATAGGAGAACGTAGAACTGGGGATTTCTGACATGCTCGAGTTACAAATGGGTGCTGAGGAAAGAAAGACAAAATATTTAGGGAGAAAAAAACAGGTTCCATAAACAAGTTTCATTAAATCTAAAATCGCCTATACGAATAGACACAAAAAGGTTCTACCTCGAGCAATTCCGATGCAGAAGGCCTGAGGTCAGGCTCCCTGCATAGAAATATGAGATTGACTAAGATCACTCATGCAACGGAAAACGCAAGCATGCGCAGATCATATAAATATATTTCTGTACAAAATGATGCTACTATCAAGACAATTAAAAATTGAAAAGTGGGAATAAGAGTAGAAAAATTATATACGTGCTAAACCATACTTAAAGCATTTAAGCAGGAAGTCTTTTGCCTCAGCGGAAAGATGGTCTGGTAACGGTGGATGAGCTTTGGTTGTTCCCACGTGAAACATTGCAGCAGTAACCTAAGAAAAATCCAAGAGCTATAAACCCCAGCACCGGAATTCAGCTTCAATCCATATACTTTGCAGTTAGTTATATTTATAATGCGACACACCTCCTGATATTGTTGGCTCCAAGGAGCCTTTCCTGTAGCCATTTCAATAACCGTGCATCCTACACTCCATATATCAGCAGAACTATAGATTGCAAAAAAAGGTATACATAAAACTAAGACTGAGTTGAATGCAGAAGTTACTTAAACTAGATAGATCATTTGAATTCCTAAACATCAGGTTGAAAAAGGAGTTTATCAGCCATAACAAAAGCACTGCTTTAACATCACGCACTAGCTATGTCCGCTCTGAACAATAACCTCAGGAGCCATCCAGTACGGAGTACCCTTCATTGATTTTGCACCAGTTATGGTGGCCTGCAGCAACATTCAGTTTTTTGTTATAGAGACATGTCTGTGACTGAGAATTAGAAAATATTTCAATAGAAAAAAACACAGAGAGTGTGTGGAAAAAATACCAAGGCTTCAACTTTCTTGGATGCTCCAAAATCAGCAAGTTTTATGCAGCCATTATTGTCAACAAGGATATTTGCTCCCTAGGAAGTGTCCAAATTATTGCAAATGGAATAATACGGGAAGTTCTTCATCGTTCACAATAATATGGAAACAAGGCAGATAATATACCTTGATGTCCCGGTGCATAATTTGATTTTTGTGAAGGTACTCCAGTCCCAACAACAACTGTTTAGTGTACATTCTAATTACCTGTGGTTCAAAGTCAAGTAAAAGGTTAGAGAAGTCATCTCCATAGTCAACTGTCATAGTGCATGTCAGCTAGAAAAAAGATATAATATGCACAGTGCAAACTTTACTTACAGATTCTGGAAAACAGCCAAAATTTCCCAAGAGAGATGCAATGGATCCACCTGGCACAAATTCAAGCAATATATTCAAAGAATCCTCTTCCCTAACAGTTCCCAAGTATCTCTGCCAATTAAACAAAAGATACTATTAGCAAAGGCCAGACAACACTGACTGATCTCCAGAAGTACACAAAGTTACTCTTTGTTACCACAATGTTTGGATGGGATAAGTTCTTAAGTAAGTTCACTTCTTTCTCAAGCTCCTGAATATAGTCCTGATAAAACAAATAAGACATAATCAATTCCATCTCCCAACTTGCAGACTTGGAGAAGCCAATGGAAACAGAAAGATCCACAATAAGATTTTTCAAAAGCACAGCTATTTTCGCCAAGAAATAGAGATATAACTACATACTGTTTCCAATTTCATGTGTAAGACATCTGATTCGTAAACCAGAATCACTAATAAAAAAAAATTAGAACGTAAGTCGGCTACAATGCATAACTAGCTGATAAACATTATAATACATCAAACCGATCATCCCACAAATAAAACACTAAGTTAAAAAAAAATACTCTATAGTTCAAAACCTTGTGTAAGCAACCAAAGCCATCCGAAAATCAAACATCAATTTATTACCTGTGTTTTCTTCGATGAAGCATTCTTCGTGATTGCAACCTTCAATTTCACAGCACATTAATTAGAAATCACAGCAGTAACTAGCAATATAATAATGCAACAACAAAATCCTCAAACAGAACATAACCTCTTTGACCGCTAGCAACTGCCCTGAATCGCAGTCCATACCCATATAAACTCTACCAAACGCACCGCATCCAATCAATTCCCCCTTTTTCCATCGAATCCTCGACGGAAGCGGCGCCACTTCTTCCCTCACCTTTAACGACGCCGGCAACCTCGGATCTTCCTCTGTCTTATCCTCCATCGGAGGTAACGTCAAAGAGGTTAAAGGAGTCCTGGAGAAGATCCCAATTCGTGAGTTTCTGATACTCGATCCTATTTTCTCCACAAAGCCGCTCAAATCGTCGCTCGTTGGCTTGAACACCAGCGAACGGCGTACGGAACCGATGAAGTCTTGCACCGGCATGTGACAGTGTGTGTGTGTTACGGTGATTCGTACTGATGATTGTCGATCGTTGTCCCAATAGTAGAATGAGAGAAGTGGGAAAAAAGGAGTGAGTTTGAAAAAACAGGGGAAAGATGACTCTGGCGTAATCGCATTTTGAGGTCAATATGTTTTGTTATTTAGATTTTCACCCCAATTAATTCGAAAAGTGGCTAAGGTAGCCGTTATGTGCAAATCATTATTTTATTATTTAGTTATTGAGCTTCAGGCCCAAAAAGTTTTAACGTAACAACCCAAAGCCCAAAATGAGAGCTGAGCTAAGCTAAGCATGTGATATTTTTTTTCCGCAAACGCGATCGAATTATCTACTATAACAATCATTTGCTCGTCGCCGTTCGATTTCGCCGGCGACCTATGCTAGTAAGCAGTGCGACTCCTCGGCATCTGTTTATCTCACATGGAGTCGTTAGTGGAGGCAACATCAGGCGCGGTAGGTGCACTTGTCAGCACCACAGTATTGTATCCTCTAGACACGTGCAAAACCAAGTACCAAGCTGAGAATCGAGCTCACCGACACCAAAGATACAGGTATTTTTGCCTTCTGATTTCGCTGTTTTATTCGTTTGTTTTCTATTTTGGTTTCGAATTTAACTTTACTTGAAATTCGAAGCTTGATAGTTCTACAAAAGTTGTTTGTAGAACCATTTACATTTGTGGTTCTTTCATCTGCGTGGTGTGGAGTTGAGATATCTGTGATCGTGAAGAATGTTATCTTCAGTTTAACAGGCGATGAAATTCCAATCTTTGTTTTCGAATATTCATTGCGAAAGGGAAATTGCGGTATTAGTGTGATTCTATCTATGATTCATGTCAAGCGATTTGATGACTTGCAGGAATATTTCGGATGTTCTCTGGGAAGCGATTTACAAACGCCAAGTACTATCACTGTACCAGGGCTTGGGGACGAAGAACTTGCAGTCTTTCATTTCTCAGTTTGCTTACTTCTATGGATATAGTTTTTTCAAGAGACTGTACTTAAAGAGGAGCAAATCCAAGTCTATTGGAACCACAGCGAACTTGGTAATCGCTGCAGCTGCGGGCGCATGCACAACCATAGTGACGCAGGCAAGTAAAAGTTGCAATAGGGCAATGTATTTAATTCAAGATGATTTTTCCCCATGTTGTTGGATTTTGATTTTACGTGGTATAAAATTCCTTTTTATGTCTCCTGCTATGAACATATGGTTTGTTCTTACAGCCTCTTGACACAGCATCTTCGAGAATGCAAATAAGTGACTTTGGAAAATCGAAGGGGTTGTTGGAATCTCTCAGAGAGTGTACTTGGAGCGATATGTTTGATACCGTAGGAATCTCTCTTCTCCTCACTACAAATCCATCAATACAGGTAAATACTTCTTCCAAGTTGCTCCCACTGATTCTAGATCAGAGATTCTCTGTATTTGGAAATAGATCTCTCAACAGATTACGTGTTGGGATTCATTCAGTACACAGTATTCGATCAGCTGAAACATAGGATCCTAAAAGAGAAGTTAAGGGTAGACGGAGACAGCGTACAATCATCGTCAGAGGCTCTTTCTGCATTTTCTGCTTTCGTGTTGGGCGCAGTCTCAAAATGTGTCGCGACATGCCTGACATATCCTGCAATAAGGTGAAATATCTACCTAACTCGTAAGTAACGACGAAAGATCGTTTAAACTCTTCACTACTATGATTTACCCGACGTAATGGAACAGGTGTAAAGTGATGATTCAGTCTGCGAAAACTCGCAAAACAGTGACTGGGACAATGCATTCCATTTGGGAGAAGGAAGGCATACAAGGTTTCTTCAAAGGGCTGCAAGCGCAAATCTTAAAAACTGTCCTAAGCTCAGCTTGCTACTGATGATTAAGGAGAAAATCACCAAGAACACATGGGTCCTAATGGTAGCATTGAGGAGGCTCATCTTCATTAGCAGAGGCAAGATAAAGAATTCTTGAACAGACACACAAGGTATGCATGTAATGTGCCTTATAGTAATTTGTCAGGTGTTAGAAACTTGTACGTGCTTTAGAATAAAAGCCTCACTATAAACATGCGAATTGCGATGGATCCAAACTTCATTATTGTTGTTGCACAACTTAAGAAAAAAAGAAGTCCAAAAAAAAAAGCAAGCAAATTAAATCCCCTGATAATACAAAGCAAACCAAGAAGAGAATGTCCTCCGTTTATTTACATGGACCTAACTTTATTACATTGCTGGTGTCCCACTTGGCTTTCATTTTGTGGCTGCTATCATGCTCTGCCCTTCAACCTGACAAAGACAACAAATAAAAATCTCAGTTATTCCATATAAAAATGGTTCGAATTCTCTAAATTGACATCAATCAAGCATGATAACAACCTCGTGATTATTTCATTATAAAAAAACTCAAATATCTTACCATGAATTTGGCTCCCCATATCTCTTCCTCTTGAGCCGGGACGGCCGTGATCTTGTTCTTCGGATTCTCATAGCTTTGAATCTCACCAACAGCAGTCGAAAAGAAGCACCCTAAAACACATTTTAAGATATAAATTTACGCAATTCACTCCTTACTTAGCTACTCATATCGGTGTAATAAAAATAACCTTGCGGGAAAGAAGCGAGCGATTTTCCACAAGCACCCTTGAGCAAATCAGCGTCGTCGGCAAACGCCACTTGGCCATCAGCAGTTATTCCCCAGTAGAGAGGAACCTTAGCATATTGATCCTACGTACATCGTTCCCAGTCGGTAATAGAAAGCTACTTAAAAAGCCCAAATAAAAATTAGCAATTTGCAGTAAGTTCACTCACGGTGGCCACGAACAGAGTCGAAGTGGACCTATCGAACACTATAAAGGCAAAGTTCCCTTCCAAGTGCCCCACGACACGGCTCGGAGGATAAGGCGCTCTATCGCGGAGAGCCTTGTAAGCTTCTATCACCAAAACGACTTCGTTCGCCGATTTTCCAAGACCGTACTGTTGTTTGAGGCTTCCAAGGTTATCCAAAGCTCCTTCGAAAAGACAGAATATGTCGTCCTTCACCGCAAATGATCTGCGCAAACGTTAACTCATCTTGTCTCTGCTTTGCCATGTTTCTATAAGGGATAAACTAAAGAATACACGAAAGCGATGGACGCCTTCCACAAGTGGTGGAGCTATCTTTTCAGTTCATGTCTCAACAACCTTATCTTCTTACACGTTCCAAAAGTTGACTAAAAAAGTTTTATCTACTTCGCTAAAGAGAGTCAAGCAACGCCATCAAGAAACTTGCAACAACATTAGGTGAATTATCTTAGATTCAATCTGAGCCAAGTATCTAATATTGGGAAGAAAAGACGAAACGACCATAGCAGTCAAAGAACGATGGCATCAATCAACAAGGTTCCTACTTTTGTTCTTGAGGATCAAGACTAGAATTCTATGGTGATGTTGATGCCATAAATCGAAAGCATGGTTATTTTTTAAAATTTTTTCGGAGTTTTACTTGTTCTTTTGTCAATAAATGCCTCTAGAATCGGCTAGACCCAACAACAAGGCTAAGAATCTTTGGATGTTTCTGATACGTGGCACCCATGCAATAAATCAAGGCCCAGATTTATACATGACATGGACAACAATACCCTTCACTGAAACTGCATACAATAATCCCTAAACAAGTGGAGCACACGGACAAAAAAGATCTACGATCGATTAAAATCTGAAATCATACGAGAATATTAGAAAAATTATAGCGATAATAATTAAGTACGTTCCACAGATAACATGGTATTACAGCAAAATACGATGTGATTAATAATAGCTTTGCGTTGTGTGTCGAATTAAATTATTTTAATTTTTACCTGGGTTGCAACGCAGACTGGTTATGGTGAGTGTACGCCAGCTGAACGTCGTCGCCTATGCGCACGCGCACCGCCGACGAGTTGGAATCGACGAACCTCGACAGAAGCTTCTCCGCCGTGACCTTAGGCGACGGCGTTCTGCTTCCGGCGGCGACCAGCTCGTCCGGCGGAGAAACAATCGAGCTGCTGAACACTCCCAACATGTTTCTTCGATCTACAAAGCGTTATTGACACAATCGCAGGAAATGGAAATGGAAATGGAGAGAGGAAACTGAAAGGACGAGGTGATAGAATTTATAGAAAGGGATGCGTAGGGGTTAATTTGTAATTTCCTCATCATCGATGGTTTTTTATGGAAAATAAAAAATTATGAAGTGGGACCCAAATATGGGCGATAATTCTTAGTGATAAGCTGACGTGTCGCGCGGCGTTGAAATGTAAGAGGAGAGAGAGAGTTATCCGGTGTAGCAAGGAGCACTCTAGACTTGGCAAGGATCACTAATATACTGCCACGTAGGTCAACATTATCTATTTCTCAATATATATAATGACTTATTACAAGTTGGTGATATTGAATTCCCACATAATAGGCATCAATAATGGTGTGAAATTGATTGTCACATTCATCCTTACCTTTTTCATCTCATTTATCCTTATTTATCTATTGCTATTTTGTTTCCTACTAATAATGTTACGATCTTCTTCAATTTCATTTGCTGTGATATCTTTTTCTCTTACGTGCTCCAACGCAAGAATTATATAATTGGTCGAGTAAAAAGATTATAATAAGTCAATATCGTTACCAAAGACACAAAGTTAATCTGTTCACTTGAAAAGGGACAAGATGCTCAATCACATTTCGTTCCCGATATTTTAGGTGCTTATTAAAAATTAACATTGAAGTCTTTAATTTTTTTCTTAAAGCTCCAATTAATATAGAGGAAAAGGAGACATCTTACTAGAATATTGGCTTTTACATCTAGTCCATTACCAAGATACAAGAACCATTGTACAACGTATGAAATATGTTACAGGCTATACATTGTCTTCTTTGCGCACCTTTGAGATCACTTGATTGAGAAAGATAATTTGAAAAGAATAATTTCTCAAGCTCATAAATCATTGGGTGCAACTAAGAAGATCTATCTAGGGATTGAACGTTCTTTTGGAGGACTATACTATATCTAGATACATGCATATTCCAAGAGATTCGATTCTTCTAACAAGTCAGAAACTACATATAGTAAATTAGCCGTTTTTATGATCAGAGAAAAGAGAACTTACAATCAACTAATTCTGGCGATGATCGTCTTCTATTGAGGCGCATCGACCCGAATAATAAGTGGCTGTCGAAGGTTCGAAGCAGTGCTGGGGTGGTCAGAGGTAGTAATGATATCTACATCATCTTCCTCGTTTTCTGCTAATGCTTTCTCCAAAGCTGACTTTGCAACACTCATGACACAATATATTAGCACCACTGCAAGAAAATGATCAAAATCACTTCCATAAACATACACATATGATGGGAAGTTAGTAACTAAACACTTGGGGGCTGAAATTCTTACCAGAGATTGCAAGGCCCGAGAAAATAAATGCCTGAGTCAATCAAAAGGATGCAAAGGAAGAAAACGTCAAATTAACCGAAAAGATGGTAGTAACTGAACGATGATTTGGAACGGGATTTCTAACCCAGCGTGTTTTGGAGAATTCGCCCCATCCATGCGATATGTCTGAAAGGTCCTTCAAAGTTGTCCCAACGTAGACCAATGCAAAGGTTATTGGCTGCACAAAGGACACAAACTTTCGCTTTAATTGGTCAGATTAATGACACTTAATCCTCTGTGTGTGTGTGTGTAAGAGAGGGAGGGAGGGAGGGAGAGAGAGGAGAGAGAGAGAGAGAGAGAGAGAGAGAGAGAGAGAGAGAGAGAGAGAGAGAGAGAGAGAGGGAGAGAGAGAAGAAACTAACCATCATACCCAACCATGAAGCAAGCATATATTGAGCTAAAGGCACTGGAGTTACTGATAAGAGGTAATTCAACATGTTAAATGGAAGTAATGGAACAAGACGCAGCAGCAACACGATCTGTTTGCCATGTAAGAAAGATATCGATCAGAAAATTTTTGTAAAGTAACCAAATAATCTGACCACACTTATCAACAAGAAGCACGGCTGCCAAGAATGAGAAAGTGAGAAAAATAAAAAAGTTAGGATGACATTTTATACAGACCTTAAATCCCGACCTACGACTAGCGATTGCTACCGCACGGAACTTTGGGTAGTCCTTAAGCCTGGACATGACAAACGACCTTCCTATCTGTTCGTTCAAATAGCAAAATATAAAGTGACTGAATTTTTACGCCCATATTTCGATAAGAAGATTTAATAAATGATGCGATGGAAGAAACCTACCGTACGACCAAGAAGAAATGCAGCTCCAGCACCTATCGTTGCACCTATCGAATCAGCAATGAAGCCCACGGGCAAGCCAAAGAGATAACCACCGCCCAGCTGAAGGAGATGATGGGGTACTCATTAGGTTTGAGCTAAACAACATA
This sequence comes from Craterostigma plantagineum, assembly GCA_027422505.1. Lineage (NCBI taxonomy): Eukaryota > Viridiplantae > Streptophyta > Magnoliopsida > Lamiales > Linderniaceae > Craterostigma > Craterostigma plantagineum. The sequence goes on along the minus strand of JAPQWV010000064.1, from coordinate 300,299 downwards.
TGTCCAAGATGAAGTTTGGAAGTACTTATAGCTTCGATATAAAGAAAATTAATTTCACAAAACTTGTAACCAAGTACTTGGAACTGACAACGAAAATTCCAACTTTATGGAGGTACGAGAACGAACTATAACCGTAAGAATTGAGGCAGGAACCGCCAACACGGTTAGAAGAATATATGCAAGAGCTCCTGCAAATTCATGGAGAGTTATGCCGTAGATTATCATTTGAACTCATTTGCCATTGGAATAACACGGAGCAACGAATAAATCCCCTAACTTTTGAACATGAAAATGCACTTACAGTACTAGAGGGCCCCATGGACCAAGATCTTGCTCAATCCATATCAAGAAATCCTTCAGCATCTGAAGAAAGAAACTTCTAAATTAAGAAAAGCTAAGCACATCAGATAGGTTACAGCATTTCAGTACTTTGCTGAAGACGTAACAGAATTTCATGTGTTACATCATAAAATTGATGTCCTGAAACAAAGCAACGTTTATCACGGTTTAGAGACAGTTCTCATGTGCTCATAAGCAAGAGAAAACAACAACTAATTGAACAAAACATTAACAAATTCAAGACACTCCACAAAGATCACAGATACGCCAATATCAGAAACCCAGCCTGCGATTTATAAACAACTAAAAAGCAACCCTTATAACCATGCCAAGGAACAAAAATATTAACAGATATTTTCCAAGACACTCAGGTGGAAAAGCCCACAGTCAACTCACAACTCACAAGCCAAGATACGATCTAAACAAAAGAAGCTCATACCTTTTCCATAGGGAGGGCGAAACAAGCAACTACAATAACCGCAATCAGCGGTACAAGCAACAAAATCTTCGCAAGAGACGCCCAACTGAATTTAAAAGCCATGGCTATCGATCGCGGTGACAAAACTAAGATCTTCCTCCGCCAAAGCCTGCACACCTCTTCTTCTTGATCCTCTGAAAAGCTTGCTTCGACGCCAAGCGAGGCCTCAAATTCAGTCCACCTAAATTTGCCAGATTGAACTGAAACGAAACACGCAATTTCTACAACCTGCCAAATGAGAAAACCTTCTCGAGAATTTGGAAATCCTCAAAACATCAGCCCCATCCGATCGACCGAGAAACTTTAAACGCACGCAGTGGTGCTAAATGCTAACCCGGGAAAAATGTCGCAAAATCCAATCGGAAAAACGTCTCAATTTTAAGGCCTTATCCTTTTCCTTGAAGCTAACAGTAAACTCAAAGCAACGAGGTAAAGGTACAACAATCTTTCACCATTCAACTAAAGAAAAAAAAAAACCCTCTCAAGAATGGCGTAAAGATTGTTGCTTCACCATGAGGAATCGAAGTGCGCGCGTTTGATACGTGGAATGGAGTAGGATTTCCCAAAAAATTGTCTTCATTCAAGGCCCACGCTTTCGTCGCTGTTATATCTTTCCCACAATGATCATATGATTGTTGTGTTCCATTCCAGTCTAGCTATCGATAGCACAAAACTACGTCGTATTACGTTTGATAGCATAATGGGCTTAACTGAGTCGGAAGAAACCCATTTATGAGACCCATTAAGTGTCTCCTTGCAATAAAAGGCCCAATAAGGTAAACCGCGAATCTGTACTGTGATGAAGTGCGAGCTGAAGAATAGGGCATAATGGGTTATTTTAAAAAATAAGATTACTTTTGGTTTCTTTTTAAAAAAAGGGAACTTGACCGAGTCAATTAAAAAAAGAGGAACATGTTTCCTTAATTAACTTAACCCCTAATTAATACCTAAATAAAAAAAAAAGAAATATATATATAAAATAAAAAAAGAAAACGCACCAACCTCATTGATTAATGCACCCACGAGCACCAAAACGAGATCTTGAAGGAAAAACGAGCTGAAGCATCCGCCGAAATCGAAACACCCAAGCTCCAAGAAACCCAATTTCGTTCTTGAACGCATATACAGTAAGTTCCGTTCATTTTAACGCCGGTTACAAGTATATATTATCGGGCATTGTAATTTCCGTTCATGTTAATGACATTTACATTTCGAGCATCGGGTATTAGATTTTCGAAGGTTTGGGTAGTTATGGGTAGCATTTTAACCTTAGATCTGTGCGAATTTGCAGAAAATTTTCGTTTTCCGATTATTCGAGTCTGCTATTCGAGTTTATTTGACTCGAAAAGTCACTCGGATAAGTTGTTTTGGCAACATACAATTCGGACATCAAACTCGAATAAACTCGGAAACTTTACTCGATTAATTTTACACTTACATATTATACGATATTATAATACTCGGATATGTTATGCGAGTTAAACGTAAACTCGAATGACTTACTCGAATAAATTTTTTCCGAATTTTCTATTTACTCGAATAACTCGTTTGCAATAAAAGTTGATTTATTCCATTTATTTCTTCGATAACAACTTATCGAGTCTCTTCAAAATCTTATTACTCGAAGACTCTATTCGAGTTGTTTTACTACTCGAATAGTTTACTCGAATAACTCTTTTGCAATAAAAGTTGATTTATTCCATTTATTTCTTCGATAATAACTTATCGAGTGTCTTCAAAATCTTAATACTCGAAGACTCTATTCGAGTTGTTTTACTACTCGAATTGTTACTCGATTAATTTCTATTTTTCGAATATTGTAATTATTCGAATAATGCATATTGCAATTAAATTTTATTAACAATGATTTGTTTCATATGCAGGTTATGCCGACCAGCATCATGATTGATTACGATGGAGAATGGATAATTGGGAATGATAATAAATGGACATGGGTTCCAAGGATGGGAACAAATATGAAGCCCATTGGGTTCGATGTCGATTGTTATTTGCTAGACGATCTGCGGAACGAAATATACGAGACTATTGGCGTAAGCGGAAGGCCGGAGTTAAAGCTAAGTTATCAGCCATCTATGAGAGGTATGGAAGGGTGTGCTCCGTTGTATATAAAGAATGATCGAGAGTTGAAGGGTTATATATACTTAGGGGGTCCAATGGATAGACCGATTCTCCGTGTGGAGATTGGACTCCCTACGACCCTCCACCGTCAAACTCTCGCGGATGATGAAGTTGGTCCCGTTCCAATTGAGGTTCGTAGCGATGTAGGTGGTTACATCGATGATTATTTTGACCGTATCATCGACTTTGGCGGATGCGAAGATGTGAATTATGGGGGTGAAGGTCACAATGAGGCGAACGACCGTGATGAGAATGTTGCATCACGGCAGAACGTGCACGTCAATTTTGATGGCGTAGACGGAGAAAATGCGGACGGGAATGATGAGGAGGAGGAGGAAGAGGAAAATGCAACTATTCCTAGCGATCGATATTCTTTTACCGACGGTTCCACCATGAAGGTCGGTGATGAATTCGAGGATAAGAAGGCCGTCAAGAATAGGATCCAAAGAGTTGCTATAGAGGCATGCTTCGAGGTCAAGATTATAAAATCTTCCCGATCGTACTATGGCGTGAGATGCAAAGAGGATGGATGTACTTGGAGGATATGGACGGCGAAGATTAAGGATACATCCGTATTCTCGATTCGTACGTATTGCAACACACATACGTGCGACCTTGCAAATCGGAACGCAAGACTCGCTCAAGCATCGTCAACCTCCGTGAGTGATATGCTGCTTGAATCTTTTCAGGGTTCAACAAGTACATCGGCCCCTCAACTCATTCAAACAATGATGAGAAATCGTGGGATTGAAGTTTCGTACTTCAAAGCATGGAAAGGAGGCATTTTAGCACAAAATGCAATGAAGGGTGACCCCGATGAGAGTTACAAGCTGTTGCCGTCGTACCTGTCGACGTTGAGAAGAGTGAATCCGGAAACCATAGCAAGTGTATATCTGGACGACGAGCGGAGATTTAAGCACGCATTCCTATCCCTTGGTGCTTGTATTGCGGGATACCGTCACATGAGGAAGGTTGTTTGCATAGACGGTACTTGGTTGAAAGGAAAGTATGGGGTACGTTGCTCATTGCATCAGCGGAGGATGGCGACCGCCATCAGTTTCCTTTAGCTTGGGGCATAATCGACAATAACGAGTGCATAGAAGCTTGGTCGTGGTTCTTGAACGAGCTCTTGCAAGTCGTGCCCAACGAGGACGATCTTGTCATCGTATCCGACAGATCTCCTTCTATCAAAGCCGCCGTTGCAGCCGTCTACGGTCGTGCGCACCACGGTCATTGTATTTGACACCTGTCACAAAATATGAAAAGCAGGTGTAAGAAGCAGGGTGCGACCGAGACGTTCATACACATTGCTAAAATATACAAGCAATGCGACTTTGATTCACAATATGGTGATTTTGAGAATAGGTTTCCCACCGCATACGCGTATTTGCAACAGACTGATACTAAGGAACGATGGAGTCGAGCCTATTCTCCGACGTCTCGCTATAACATCATGACTACGAACGGGGTGGAATCGATTAATGCAAGACTCCGCGAAGAAAGAAAGCTACCGATCATTGCGCTTCTGGAATCGATACAGAGGCTGACGGCGGATTGGTTTGCTAGATACAGACAGCAATCTGGACAAGCAACCACGCGGTTTACCCCGACGGTGGAAATGAAGCTCCGTGAGAGGTATGAGCTAAGTCAAGGGTATGAAGTACATGAAATCGCTCCGCATGAGTACGATGTCCGATCTCCGGGGGGTCGTGCCATTGTTAACTTGCGGTCGAAGACTTGTACGTGCCGCCAATTCGACATCGACAGGATTCCTTGTCCACATGCAATCGCGGCGAGTCTACGAGCGAACGTGAGTTTCTACCCGTTGTGTTCGGAATATTATTCTGTCCTAACGTGGCAGTCTGCTTATCACGGACGAGTTTCGCCGGTTCCGGATCAAGCCGAGTGGGATACCTCGGATCAATTGGTGTTGCCGCCTCCGTTCGTAGCAAGGCGTGGTCGGAGAAAAGAAAGGAGGTTTCCGTCCGTCGGTGAGTTTGGTCGTAGACATTAAGTAAATCTTGATGTATGAGTTTGTATGAGTTTGATGTTTGAGGTTGTATGAGTTTGATGTATGAGGTTTTATGAGATTGATGGATTATTGTGAGTTTGGCTTGATTGTAGCTTTTTTCACTGTTATTCGAGTAAAATGCACAACTCGAATATTATTAGAATAGGTCACTCGAATAACGTAACAATAAAAAGTCGAAAACGAAAACCTGAACTTATTCGTGTAACCGAATAACTCGAATAATTTACAAAAAAACCGAACCGTACTCGAATAATATCTTGTAATTCGAGTGTTCTTTTCAGAATTTTTGAATTTTAATTATCTCGATACGTAGATGTATAAATATCAATATTTCGATGTTTTAGGGGGTTCATGATGTTAATAAGTCGCTTTATGAAGATTAACAATGTTTAATAAAAGTCGTTGCATGACATACAATGAAATACATTGGTAGATAGGACTTTAGTATATACATTCCCATCAACAATATATATAACATGTATCGAAATATCAACTTGATTTTCTTTTTTTTCAAGAATCTCTATAATATCTTATTACTTAGAAACAAAATGTTATTTAACATGAAATGATATTTAACATGAAATGTTAAACATTTCATGCTCATGATATAAAAACAATATTTTCGATTTTTAAATTATTCGAGTTATGTATTATACTCGAATATGCTCGAATACGAAACTCGATAAAAGTAGCATTATTCGAACAAGCTCTTCCACTCGAATAACAGTGAAGTTCGACAGAAACAACTAATCCAGTGAAGTTTATTCGAGTGCTATATGATACTCGGATTGAGCTCGAGTAGCTTACCCGTTTAATTCCCATTATTCGAACAAGATCTTTGACTCGGATAACAGTGAAGTCCGATAAAATCAACTGATCCAGTGAAGCTTATTCGAGTGCTATGAGGTACTCGAATTAACCTCGATTAGCTTACTCGAATAATTACAATTATTCGAACAAGCTCTTTCACTCGAATTACAGTGAAATTTGGAAAAAACAACACTGAACCTTGAACACTCTGAACAACCTCAACAGCAACTCAACCAACCATAACACAGAACAATTCCAAATCAAAAAATCTATACAAATATATATAAAACGGTTCATACAATATCCCAATTGTTAAAATAAATACATATAGTCAAAAACTTTCTAAACAACGAAACTTTAGAATCGTCCAAAGCGTAGAGATCATCTCTGTTACCGATCAACAGAGACATCGCGGCCCTAAGCATGTACATACCGCACTCTCCGCTGTTCGAGAAATATAACAATTTCAGGTTTAAGAAAATAAGAAAGTGAGAAAATAAGAAAATTACCTGAGACGTTGTTGAGGGAAATTGGGGCACCGCACCCAAGCAAACTTCTCCACGGACGCTTGCTCCACACCTACGTGTTGAAGCATCAGCGGTATCACTTCGGCCAAAGGATCGAGGAACAGCTTCATTGCCCTCAAGTCCAAATCGCTGCTGCGATCGGAATCCAAAACGAGGATGTTCCTCTCCTTGAACCGAGCGACGAGGAGCACCCAATGCGAGTTAAATGCCAATGGGATGACGGCCACATCCGCTTGGCTCCAGTGAAGTGACGGCTTGGCGCCGTATATCGCATTGATCTCTCCCGTGGCGAATAGGTCGAACGAGGGCACGTTCCACGGTCGCGGTTTGGCGGACTCCATCCTGACTGCATGTGCGAAGTTGGCGTTCACGTACGCGATTCGCTCCGCATGCACGCAGTTTTCTTGCATCGCCGTGAACCCGCTGAATGCCTCGTTGACGTGCTGCAATAATAGCATATAATATTATTAAACGAAATCATTAGAACATATTTAGCAATAAACACACATACCTCATCCGAAAGCCACACTTTCGGAGTGGATAGGTCGGCAAAGAATTTCTTGTCGTACGCTTGGAGGATTCCTTGCCGTTCCTCCTTTGCGCCCATTCTTGCCACCTCGGCCGCGACGGCATCCCAATTCTTCACCCTCTCGCCGATGAAAATATCTATGTCCGCGCGGCGTTGTATTGCAACGCGAGGGGTCGAATCGGGCGTCGGCGTATACGGACTCGAAAGCAACCTCGACTTCTTCTTCGCACGTTCCGTCCGTGGCCGCCTCTCCTCCGCTTCTGCCGCCTTCTTTGCCTTCGACGCCGCGCCGGCCCTCTCCGCCGCCGCCTCCGCCGCGGCCCTCTCCGCCGCCGCCTGCTCCGCCGCCGCCTTCTCCGCCGCGGCCCTCTCCGCCGCCGCCTGCTCCGCCGCCAACTTATCCGCCGCGGCCCTCTCCGCCGCCGCCCTATCCGCCGCGGCCCTCTCCGCCGCCGCCTCCGCCGCGGCCCTCTCCGCCGCCGCCGCCGCGGCCCTCTCCGCCGCTGCCGCCGCCTCCGCCGCGGCCCTCTCCGCCGCCGCGGCCGCGGCCTCCATCTCGGCCGCCATCTCCGCCGTCGGCGAATGAGGAGGCGAAGGAGGCGGTTTGTCCTGATCGTAGCTTCTCGTAATATCCCGCACCGTTCTCGGCGTCAGGCTCTCAAGGGCTACAAAATTAGAGTATTACGTTAGATTTACGTAATATCAATATAATCTTATAAAATAAACATTAAGTAAGACATACCTTGGACCACGATCGAGCGCAGCTCCCTAATCTCCGTCCGCAAATCCCGTACATCGCCTTCCAACCTGTCCATTCTTCTATCGAAATGGGCGATGATTGAGCCGGAAGGAGGAGGAGACGGCCTCGGAGGAGAAGACCTCGGAGGAGATGGCCTCGGAGGAGACGGCCGAGGAGGAGACGGAGCAAGCCGATGATCGGTGCAGTAGACCGGCAGCCCATTTAGAAGATGCTCCACTATCCTCTGGGCCACGGCATCATTCCGGCTGCCACAAAATCCGGCGACCGTGCGGAAGTGCCTTGAATCGGCTTCAGCATCGGTCGGTGTAAGGCAACACCGCACGTCCTGTGTATTTGTACAATTTAGAAAACGCAATCTAAATAAATCCATATTATAAATAAATAAATATACTTACATCCATCGCCACGGCACCGAATGCACGCTCGACCGCTTGCCATCCCGGAGCAGAGCTCTTGCCGTAAAATGTCGTCTTCCAATGGCACATACGGGGTAGCGGGAGCCCTTCGCCGGCTCTTCTCACAGTGAATTCTTGCCCGACGGTCGGCCAGCACTCGTATGCCAGAACCTGATAAAAGAGAGTAGAAGTAAGTTAAAATAAATATAATATGTCTTAAATAATAATACAAAACTAATTTAATTACCTGAAGCGGCATTACGAAGCCGCTGATATCGAAGGTAGTTTGGGTTCTTCCATTCGATGCCATCTCCATCGCCCTCCCCAAGAGGTCTTTGTTCAGACCATAAATGACCTCCTCGAACGATATCCTTCCCCAAGGATATTCGTTGAAGCGGTCGAAGTCCTCCACCAGACGGAGCCACTCCTCCTTGACCTTCAAGTCCTTCTTTACCCTCCGCTCCCCTAGCACCCCGACGGCAAAATAAAGGGCCGCCATCTTCAATTTCTCGGGATGAACGCCCGAGGCTCCACCGGCGTCACGGATCATTTCCGTGACTTTCTTATCCATATCGTGGAAATATATAACGTCCTTGCCTGCGAGCCATAAAACAAACGTTAGTTTTTGAAATCGAAGTAAAAAAACGAATCAAAAAGATAAAAAAAATAGAATTAATACCAGGCCAATGCCTCGTCGCAAACTCGTTCGAGGACGGTATCTCCGGCTCGTTAGCGCCGCAGTCGAGGCCCGTGAGTAGGCAATACTCGACCAATGAAAATCGTAATGGTCGCCCACGAACGACCATCCAGAACTCCTTCGAGTCCGGCATGTACTCCACCTGCCGGCTCATCAAATACCACATGATCATGTTCGAGTTGTAGTGGTTTCGGGCCACCTTTATCAGGTTCCCGAACTGAGTCCGTCTAACCATCTCCTCCATTTCCTCCTCGTTCAAAAGCGTACGGATGCGTTCGCATACCGGCATGTACTGCGCGTTCAGAGTGAGGGTGGCATGGTAGAAATTGTCCGCCGGCAACTTCGTCGGAAGATAGATCTGAAAACGCAAAAAAAAAGCAAAATAAGCAAAATTCACTGTTATTCGAGTAAATTATTCGAGTAAAACATCACCCGAATAAGTAAAGCAACTATTCGAACCCTAATTACTCGAATAGTTACTCGAAAAGGCGATGAAAACGATTTTTACCAAAATCCGACCGATTGCGACGTTTACGCAACGATTTAACATCAAAATCGATCGATTTAACGCTAATAACAAAACATCTAACCAAGAAATTCGTTCAATCAATTCGATTTAACAAAAACCCAAAATGCGACCAAAAACTCACCGTGGCTCTACCGCCGTCGATTTGCTCATCCACCCGGTTACGAACAGGCGCGGAAGGCTCCGATGATCTCGTTTTTTTTTTCCCATTGATGATTATGCTTGGGCTTGTGTACGATTTTTCGAGTGATTTGGTTTCGAAGAGAGAGCGCGAGGGATTTAAGGTTTTCGAGTGATTTGTGTCTAATTTTCTTTACGAGCTTTTTAAAACACTGATTATTCGGGTACTTTATTCGAGTTTTTTATTCGAGTTTTGACTCGAAAAGAACACTCGATAAGATACTCGAATAATATATCTTACTCGTTTAAATTTTCTGCACATTATTCGAGTCACCTTATCTCTTCGATTTATTATTCGAGTAAGTCATTCGGGTCATGCGTTTACTCGAATAATTTTTCGCTTTTAATAAGTCAAAAATGCATTTATTCGAGTCTGTATTCGAGTGATATGTCACTCGAATAAAACTCGAATAACTTTTCACTGTTAAAAAAACGGATTAGCCTCCTTAACCAGTTTTTTAGTAAGGGTATTTCAGTCATTTGAGAACCCGTTCCTCTTTTTTTAAAACGAAATAGAATCGTTCCTATTTTTTAAAATTATCCCGAAGAATAAGCACCAGGAAATCCAAATGTCCCTCCTTTGCTCGATCTGTAAATCCCCAAATTTTTGCCCTAATCTTCAAAGAAAACATGGAAGGCAAGCTCCAATTTCGTCGATAAATTGTTCGTTCAAGGCACATGATGTCGGAATCTCAAGAACGTTGCTTCCTTCTCGAGCAAACTGTGTCGATTTCCCAGTTCTTAACGTCAAATGTAACCAGCACTCGAGCTCGCCAGGATATTCAGGGGAGGAGATTCCGTCAAGTTTCATCGTATTTGTCAGAGGTACACATATGCCAAGTTCCCTTTTCACGTCTCCGCTGATTCTATGTTTTGCAGCTCAGAAATGATTCTAATTATTCTCCGTGTCTTGATTGTTTTACCCATCTTTGAATTTTGTGACCAAGACATAAGTGTGGCCTGAGCTTGCTTGTAATAACTGCAATGAAAGGTTATGTTTAGCTCACAGATTGAGTTGATGTGTTATTGCATTACTGTTGTTAGGACTGGCATTGTCAACCTCAGTAGGAGGATTAAAAACAGCATTTTCACGATTTGGAGAAGTCAGTCGAGGTGTTACTTTAGCCTTTAACCATTGAACAACCTCTGCAAATTGTTCGAAGAAAGTTATCTGATGTTGATCCCTTTTGCCAGTAAAAGTAATAAGCGACAAGGAAACCAAACAGTCACTGGGATTTGCATATGTCTGGTTTACAAAAGAAGAGCATGCAGAAGCTGCTGTGGAAGAGATGAATGGAAAGGTTATATATTTTATAGGACTTGATTCCTCGGAGCGTCATTATTATTACATCACCTTGGAACTGACTTTGGGATCTTATATACGTTTCATATCCAGTTTTTCGAAGGCAGATTTATAGCCGTGGACATTGCTAGGGATGGATCGTGCAAACTTCGTGCAAAGTCCAGCATATACAAGTTCTAGAAAAACATTGATGTAAAGGGGTGAGGTGAATTCTGTGTTAGAGATCGACTTATGTATTCAAAAACGATCATTACAACATAGTATATATGTCGTTGCGATAGTCAATGGCTAATTGTGTAAAGCTTGCTTGCTCTGCTATGTGTACATGCCACTTAATTGCCATACCTTCTCATCTGTATTTAAAGGCTTTAACCAAATCAATCAGACAACCATAATCAACCTTGTACAAAATCGAATAATCCTCGACCAAAAGGCGGGTCGACCCGTTTTATGTAACCGTTTTGATGGTCCCATAAACAAGTAACGATCTCATATAAGGTGAACTTAAGTTATGCTTCATCATCCGCAAAACGATGTTTGTACATAGAACAACATACTTACACCACAAACAAATCTGCTCAAAACTTTTTTCTTTCACTTGCTTGTTTTGTTCATCTCCAAAGCCTTAAGCTACTACATCTATGGATTAATATGCACATTCCAAACCACAAATGAAAAAGGAAAAAAAAAAAAAGAAAGAAGGGAGTTCTCCAGAACCGAAGAATTCGCTCAATAATCACGAATCCTAATTACTCCCGACTTCAACTCCATGCTTATGAGAATGATAGAACACCTCCAAATGATGTAAAGGCGCGTTCTTTGTTCTTGAATGTATCTTGAACACTTCTTCCATGGCTGAAACTTCTCATCTGCTTCATCAACTAATCCCATGTTATCAAATTAGATGCTTCCTCTCACGAGGATCAATAACTGATTCAAGAAGAAGGGAAAAGGAAGACTTGGGACTCAAAATGTTCAACTATATGGTAAATAAAAAGCTTAAATTAAGGATGGTTTAGGAATATGCTGGCGTTCTATATATAAACAAAAAGGATATGTGGTCGCTAGTAATAGGGTGATTCTGTGCCAACTTAGAAAAGGTCCCACTGTGTGTGTGTCCATATATTATATATCTATCTATATATGTATATTCATATTTTCTGATTATTTGAAATGGTCCCATAATTTCGAAAATAAGGTAAATATATTTGCCTCGTCAACAATTGTCCCCTAGCCAGGCTCCCTGGAAAATGACTAATCTAAAACATGTATATATTGCTTGCTGTAAGAAAATATTTATTATTCCCATCTGTTTGTCTCATTCTCGAGCCTGTAACAAAACCCTGATTTTATGGAAGAGTCTTTGGAAGTTAGTGTCTGAATATATTGCATGTAAATTGTAATGAATGTATAGCTTTCACCCGAGCAGCAGATTTTTTTTCTCTAACGAAGACTATTATCTAATAAGATAAGTGTGCTTGACTTGAACTGAGACCACATGAATACTTGAATGAAATCCAAAGGTTGTAGGGACATTTTGTACCCTAACGGTACAAAAACATCACGTGCGATAACTCTTATCTTTTTTACAACACTTCTGCATCTGTTAAATCTGTCTGCTACTGATCACACTTGCCAACCTTATAATAATTAGGACCTTTAGTTAAATAAATTATTTTCTTTAAAAGGTACTGAAATGAAACCCCCACCCCAGTTAATTGTCTTTTCTTGGACACAGTTTCTCTCTTTGCCTCGACTTTATATGAAGAGAAACACATGAATATATTATATAGTATTAAGCCATGAACAGTTAAAAATGCAGAATATGCTTCTTATCTCGAGTTAAAAGAATCCAAGAGAGTTTACGTGGACCTAAGGCAATTAGAGTTTTAAATCCAGCTATAATTGCATCACATAGTTCAGATAATTAATATATAAGATAATCCCATTCCACACATTTCAGTGTCGTTGAAAAGTTATGCATTATCCGGTTAATTAATATAGTTATTTATGGCTGTCATTCGATCAAATTTTCGGCTTTCTACATGTCTTTACACATAAATATTCATTTGCATAAAAACTTGCAATTCAGTACCCAATATTTTTTTATATGTAGGTACCTATTAGAATATTTTTTGCACATAGGTACCCGATCCGCCGCATGGTACCGGTACGCCATATAACACATTTAGGCACCATATAACAACGTATTGCGGTACGTAATACAATTAAAAATGGTGCATCATATAACACATTAAGGTACCATATAGAAAACGTATAGGGTACCGTATAAACGCGTGATTGGATACGATACACAGAAAAAGTTACGCCAAGACTGAAAAACATGGTACAAACTGTAAAACGGGTATTTATGTGTAAAAATTTCTGAAATAAGTACTAATTTGTAAATTTTTTATTCAAAGTGGATATTTTTCTATAGATTCAACTTATATGAATTAATCAATGACATTTTGTGGGGTGGGTTGGGGATGTTACTTTCAAGTAGCAGTTTTCTACTACAAGGAAAGGTTAAGCAAGTAGTAGTGGTACAGCAACAATAATTAAGGAAATGGGCTTGTCTGAAAATTCAACATGGTGACTAACTGAAACTATTATTCTCTCGTATTACCTATATTCGCGTTTGAAGATACCATAGTTCGTGACAGGTCACTAAATATAACGAGCAATAACTGTAACAGTGCCTTGAGAGAAGCAAAATATATGAAATCCATAGATAGATATCAACTTAAGTTACAGACAGAGATCAACAAGATGAATTGCAGGGGTACAAATATACTGTAAAATCAAACAATGATCTGCTGCGAGCTGAGTCCTCGTGTCTTCGTTGACGTCGCTTATTACACAATACGAATATCAGAATTCAGAAATATTACATCATCCGTCGTCCATAGATCCCAGTTATGTACTATGACTACACGTAAAAGAATCAGCTGATCGACTTCATTCATCATTATGCACGTCATAGGAACAACAATGTCTAAACATGTTAACACAAAGCTTTCACTTACAACATTAGTACCATTGGCTTCCCGGCCCACTTTGAGCAGCAGCGCCTATCTTTCTTCCAACGTATATCTCGGGTTTCGGGCGCAAGTTATTGGGAATTTGGGCCCCAGCATCTTCTCCATGTTCGTTGCTCTTATTATACTTTCGCGAGTTATTAGAAGAGCTTGGAACTACGTATTGAGCAGGCGAAATGCCATGGTTTCTAATCTTCCTTTGCTCGATTGTTTCTGCAGTTGGCGCTCCACCATTGTTAACGTAGCGCAGCATTGAACTAATGACCTTCCCTGGCCTAGCAGCAGCTGCACCTTATTTCAACAAATCAGTTGCTAAGAAATCAAGAATCCAATGCATGTAATAACTTCGAAATTTTGAGTTCTTATTTGCTTGTGTAACAACCTTGGATGCTACTATGAGGTGCAGGGACGGGAAACCTCGCCGAGGGGTCAGCTACAGAGCGGTCTAAGGGTGGCTTCTGAGCTTCGTTTATCGAACACTTGGAGAGTTCATTGGCTACCTCGATGGGGGTAGGGTTAGAATTGCTATCAGAGTATAATACACATGCACTGCATTTCGGTAAGGCATAGTTGTCAGAAATACGCAAAAATGATGAGGAAGAGTAGAAATTATACGGGCGAACGTTTTTCTTACCGAGGCAAAGACGATGAATGTTGCCTCTCGGGTGGGGCAGAAGAGCCCTTACCGTAATGCTCTTCGAGATTTGCGAACTGCTTCTTGAACTTGTCGACAGCGCTGGTAAGAAAACGATTTGAGCGTTTCCATGCCTAGTTTGTCACATGAGTAATAAAATTCGGAGGTAATAAGATAGAACGTACCTAGGATACATGAAGCTTGTGGGCTCAGCTCCTTCTAGATATTCTTTCAACATCTTGGGATGGTATTCGAGAATCTCTCGATAGATCAACTCTCTAACATCTTCCTTTGTGATCCTTCGCCTTTCGAATTCGAATTCCATCTTAGTCACTGGTTGTGCTGAAGGTTCTCTCTCAACTCTAGCCAAATTTCTGAAGTATGGATCTGCAAGAGCCTGAAATTTCGGAAATTCGTCAGACAGAAATAGTTAACTTCAATACACTAACACACACGGAGAGAGAGAGAGAACCTCTTCTGCTGAGGGTCTATCTTTAGGATCGAAGGCGAGCATCTTTTCTAGCAAGCAAAGGGCAAGAGGATCAGCATTTGGGAACTTATGGGGGAAAAGGCACTGCTTTCTTCCTCCGCATGCTGCTCAAGTATCTTCGAGCCTTTTCGTTTCTTATCTGCTCATATGCAAAAAATTTTATAAAAAAAAAAAGAAAAAAGTTTAGAAGAACCTTAAAAAAAGACAATGAATCAGGAAAACAACGATGAAAGCACAGACCCTGGCAATGGTTTCAGGCGGTGGAGTCCCCAGCAAATCAGTCATGAGATCTAACTGGTGAACGACGTTTTTTCCAGGGAACAATGGTTTTCCTGTCAAAAGCTCCGCGAATATGCACCCAATGCTCCATATATCGATGGCAGGCGTGTACTATAGAGACACATGAAAGTATATTTTATATGATCACATCTATCATCAGATTTTAGGTAAATTTAAATAGTAAAAGACCCGCCCGTTTACCTTGGAGAAAAACGAGCCACATAGTTCGGGAGCTCTGTACCATCTTGTGGCCACGTAATCCTAAATCAAACGGTCGTCATTACATTACAACTGCTTTTATAAAGAAAGGATAGTCTACATATGAATCAGCAAAAGTTGCTAGTGAAATATGTGGTAATAAGCATACTGTCCAAAAAATAGCTGTAGGCGTATCATTGAATGCAACCCTCGCCAGACCAAAATCGCATATCTTTAGTTTGCAATCTGCGTTCGCCAATATGTTTTTGGGCTTCAAGTCTCGGTGAAACACGTTAGCTGCATGCATCAAAAGAGCCTCCTTTCATCAAAAGAAAGCAAGGTAAGAATGAAGTATGTGTAATAACAGAAGATCAACTCACCTGTGTGTATGTATTTCAAGCCTCGAAGAAGCTGATAGAGAAAGAATTGGTAATGCTCGGGAGTAAGGTCGTCGTTTGCTTTAATGACCTGATGAAGATCAGATTCCATAAGCTCGAAAACGACGTAAATGTCCTTGAATTCCCTTCTAGAAGGTGGGAGAAGAATGTGCTTTATTTCGACAATGTCTGGATGTCTTAAGAGCCTGAGAAGCTTGATCTCACGAAGGATTCGTGTGGCGTCAGAAACGTGTTCGAAGATATCGTTTATTTTCTTAATCGCCACTTTTTCGCCAAGATGAGTGTCATAAGCAGAGCAGACAACACCGTAGCTACCTTTCCCAATAACTTCTTCGATTCTGTATCTGCTTCCTTCCCCATACTCTGTGAAGAAATCCACGTCTGCTGATGTCTGAAAATAGATTGCAGAATTATCGCATGAAATTGATCGTGGATGGAATAAGGGAATAACATAGAAACGAGAACTCAAAACTACACTCTAAAGGCTCAAGAACTAAGATCATCAGCTAAGACGTGTCTTTAAACACTAAATCTATAGCAGAAGTGACCATTGGAAGTCAAAAAAGGTGTTTATTACAGAAAGATAACACATCAGAAGCAGTTGTAAGAGACAAACAAAAAGCAAAGACAAAAGGGGTATAGCAGATCATTCAAGCCAGATGGTAACTGAAATCCAAGAAAATTACAAACTGATATATTTTCACGCGAAACAACGCAATCAACGCGGGGCCAAGTTCAACGAACTTCAGGCACAACCAACGCCGACCAAACTGAGGTTGAGATATCAGACAACAGTACAAATCCCATACATAGACGAACAAGCTTGAATAGTCGGATGCTAAAGTATGACCACTTTAGCTGAAAAAAGAGGTTTATTACCTTTTTCCTCGGATCAGCTTGCATCTTCTTTACCTCAAACAAATCGACACTATTAATTAGGTCAGAAAGAGTATTATAGCTTGACAATCTCCACAATTAATGCGAGATCGCGTTGGATCAGAATATAAAGCAAAAGAGTTCGAATCACAGAGAATCGATGAACTTAAAAAGAAGACCCAGATGGTAAATACATAATAATAAAATAAAGTAAGACAATGGTTGCTCAAGAAACTGTGTTCAGACAAAACTCGCTGATAAAAATTGAATCTTTAATGGGTTTATGGACTTCGAAGAGACTCTCAAGATGCAGAAGTTTGTGTGACGAAAGATCTATCAGCTGGGAACCGTGTGTTCAGCAAAGTAGCCGGCGATTATTTCTAATGCGGCAAAATATTTGTTACGGATAAATATATTATCACGCAAACTTGAGGGGTCAGAAATGGAACTGAGCAAAAAGTTGAGGTTCAGAGAGAGAAATACAGGTCCATATGCATAGAGAGAGAGACAGAGAGACAGAGAGTTTCTCAAGAATATATGCTTATATCAAGAAACGAAAAGGGCTTCATACAAAATTTGCGTCACATATTAAAACTTGAGAAAAACTAGTTAAGCGTTGTAATAAGGGTAAATCAGATAGATTCATTTACTTCATTACAGAAATTATTCTTACTATATACAAGCGCCATAGTAATCCTTGTCCAAAGTCGCACTCGCAACAAATGTTCGAGATATCACGAGCCAACCCTCGCAAACTTGGATAATTCCATTTTCAAGAATCAAGAAAGTAAAACTTAGGAATGATCGATGTAACACGCAAACTAATTTAATATTTATCAATGAAATAATTATGTGGGAACATTTATATATCGGTATAGTATTCAATATCACAGCTAAGATACCCATGTGCACACATCACATGCCATTGCTAAATGACATAAAATATACACACACAACTACGGTCTTAATTTTTATTGTGATTAAGAGTAACTCAAGTTAATAATCCCTTTTTTATATAAAATAAATTTTCACATGAAGAATTAAGTGTTATGCGAAGCTCTCATCGTCATGGCCCGTGAAAGTGAGCTAGAAAGGCTTAAAGCTGGGACATAAATCAAAATTGCTCGAGTGGCTTCGAAGATAGGTTTTACTACAACCACATAACATATAAATGATAAATAGGGGATTTTACATAAAAATAGCCATTAATATAAAAATTAGCAAGTCAGTACAATGTTAGTATTTTTTTTTATATGCAGATACCCGTCAGAATAAATTTTTTGCGCATTGATACCTGCCCGCCGCAAGGTACATCATATCACACATTTAGGTACCATATAGAAATGTATTGTGGTATGTAATACACCTAGAAAATGATACCATCATATAGTCAGCCGCAAGGTACCGTATGGTACGTATATAGGTACCATATAAATGCATGACGTGGTACGCAATATACATATAAAAAGGTACGTTAAGAACGGGAAAATGGTACGCACGGTCGAACGGGTACTGTTAGGATCGGTTAACGCGTTTAGATGGGGGTGAATAAACGGTTGGGACTTTTTCGATTATTTAACTGGTTTGTGCGTTGACTAGTATTCAATCAGTGACCGGTCAGTATAGGAAGATGATACTGAACGATCAAGTAACCGATGTGAAATGAAGTGTGTGTGTAAAGAACAGAGTTGTTTATGGAAGTTCGGAGTTAACTCTCCTACGTCTCCCCTTCTTCCTCAAGAGGAAGGTTCACTAGATCTTCAGTTATACAACGACTAGTACAACCAACCAAGCCAAGCACAGCTTAATCTAGTGAATCACTTAGGCAGTCGTATCAAACAATCCACCTACTTCAACAGCTTTTTACAGTCCCTTGGAATAAAGAGCATAAACTACGAGCAGTTATATGTCTCTAGACTTCACTTTAGATTTCTCTCTTCGAAGTGTTTGAAAGTCGTTGATAGCTTAGGATGCGTGTAGTAAATGTGTTCAGCTTGTATTCCACCTTTTATAGTTGAGGTTGAATTTGAATCCGTTGTGGGATAAACTCTTCACTCTGAGCAGTGCATAATTGACTTTTCCAAAATGTGTCTGTCCGGTCTTTGCTGCTGTTTATCCTGCCAATTTTGCTTCATTCCTTATTTGCGCTAGTTGACCTCTGCTTCCTCCTTGGCTGGCAGCCTTGCATAGAATGTCTGTCTGAATATTTCTTTTTGTCTTAATACATTCTTATCTGTATATCTAGCCTGTCAAAGCTTGGTCAAACTTGTTTCTCCTCAGTTTACTTTTGTCCTGTAGTTATAGTGATCCGTATGCGATCAGGTTCAATCCGGTCTTTGATGTTGAATCCGTTCCGAAGTGTAGACCGATAATTTGGATCTTTCGGTTTCATATATTAAGTTATTGTTATGTCAACACCAAAACTATTAATCCGAATATTTAAATTCGTATTACTAGCAGGTACTTATATAAAAAAATTTCTGACATGGGTACTAACTTGCAAATTTTTTTTACAATTGGATATTTTTCTATAGATTCACCATATTACAATTATCAAAATTTGTCAAGTTACATATATATATATATATATTATATATTATATATATACATATATAGAAATGTTATGGTGCTCACCTTGCGTGAGCACCATCCGTGGGCACCAACCACATCAACGCGCCAAATCAGCATACAATGAGATTTTTTATTGATCTATAACATACACATGGGAGGAAAAGCTGAATGGGCCTCTGAAAAAGCGGTTTGAGATTCTACTACTATACAAACAAACAGCCCAAAGCCTTTAAAATGAACCCAACATGCATATCCATTAATAATAGCAGCTTTCGTGCAATAAAGTAACTATTATTTTCTACTACTATGTATTTGGCTTTCATGCAAAATCCTACAGCTGCAGAATCTCAGATACGAATAGCATGAGGGAAGATGGAGGGTTCGAGGCGATAAAGAAAGCAATCCGTAACCTTTCTCTTCCGCACAAAGGCACATCGGCGCCCACGGAGAAGGAAATGAAAGGGAGGAGGCTCATGGGGAATCTCGAAATTGCTAGCATCGACACCTTGCTTGCTCGCTCTGCTTACACGATAGGGAAGAATAAAGAAAGAGAAATTTGTGTTTTGCTTTGTGATTGGTACTATCTATTTTGTTTCTAATAAGAGTTGTGAAAAATATAAAGATGTAATTGGTTATAATTGTTAGTATAGGGACTGAATTGTAATTTTATTTGTTTTGTGATAGATAGTCTCTGTATTAAGCTAGTAGTACAAATAGGATGAAACTCTCTGTATCAAGTATCGAAACATCTGTAAATGACCAATTATTCATTAATGGAGGAATTGTTATTTTCTTAATATGGTATCAGAGCTAGCGTTCTTTATACACAACACAGACTATTTAATATGAGAGAACGGTCCAGCATCCATCACTCATCTTCTTCGCCATGGCCGATTCATCGAAGGACGACGATTCAGACAAAAATCAGAATGAAGAATCTGTTGGGGTTGAGAGGTAATTTTTCGGGCCAGTGAAAGGTTGACTTTGGATTCGCGACATTTTATCTGGACTATATAAAGCCGAAATAACACCAATAAAGAACACAAGATTTTTACGTGGTTCGGCCAATACCGCCTACCTCCATGGAGAGCACCAGCTTTACTATATTTAGAATATCATACCGTACAAATTAACACTCGTGTTTAAACCCAAACTCGAGACCCCTTACCCACCTGGGTAATTTATTTGTACCTACTCCCAACTACCCCAGTAAAACTACACCAACTCTCACCCTTATCGACCCTGATAAGTTTCTCTCTCACTATTTCTCGCTCACTAAACTTCTCACTTTATTTGGGATGATAATAACGGAAGAATCCTCAGCCTATTTATAGATAGATGTCTTCAGCTCTTCTGGACCGCTCGAAACCGATGGCCAGGAATCCACCACGCCGCTCAGTTCTTCTGGAGCGTTTGAAACCGGTGGCCAGAAAGATGCCGCGTTGCCCTTTAATACGAACCGTTCATTTACTATATATAAAATAATATTATAATAAAATATTATAATATTATTATTTTTATTTTTTTCTTTGGTTGGTGGGATGGCTGGACCCCAACAGAATCAAGAAAAGAAATAATGGTGAAAATCGACTTTCACCATCCTCTCTATATCCATCCCTCAGATACACCAAACCTAGATCTTGTTACTGGAGTATTAAGAGGATCAGAGAACTACAAGGTTTGGAGTAGTGAAATTACGGTCGTACTTGAGGCAAGAATAAATTGGGGTTCATTGATGTCTCTTGCAAAATTTTGCTTGAAGACTCTCACCAAGCACAACAATGGCGCAGATGTGATGCGCTTGTTAGATCTTGGATTCATAGATCCTTATCTAGAGACCTGATTCAAGGCGTTGTCTACTGCGATTCGGCCTACCTTGTGTGGAACAACCTAAGAGAACGATTTGATAAGATCAATGGTGCGAGGCTGTATGCCTTATACAAAGAGATAAACACCATCACACAAGGATCCAATAATGTCAGTGAGTATTACTCAAAGCTTAAACAACTGTGGGACGAATATGATAGTCTCACGCCATCGCCAGCAATGATTGTGGGGTCAGTTGAATATGATGCAATTTTTAATGGGATTAAATGAATGCTATGGCATTGTGAGGTTGCAAATACTCATGATGTCGCCCCTGCCAACTCACAGCCAAGTGTTTGCCATAGTCGCAAATGAAGAATCTCAAAGCAATTAGCATTCATGGACAAGGCTTAGAAAACACCATTGCGCTAATGACTTCAATGGCACAAAATGGAGCGCAATTTCATGTTGATTTCTATGATTTTTGCAAGATCATTGGCCACACGAAAGAAAGAAGTTCAATGGCTATCCGACGAGCTTTAATAGAGGGTAGAAGCGGCTCAATGGGAAGAAGAGGAGGTGCTCGAGCTAATTGTCAACGGCAAGGCAGATTCTATGCCAACTCTAGTGCAATCAACCAACATGGAACAAGATTACAGAGTCTTCGGAAAATGGGAGTTGTTCCTCAAATTACATCTGAGCAGTATCAACAGATCCCGAACTTGCTTGGAGGAGTAATTGTGCAACCTGAAGTTGGAACCACCATTGCGGCGACCAGCCATGCAGGTAAAATGGAAGGTAATTCATATCCTGATATTAGTAATTTAAAGTTGAATGACTGGATAATAGATTCAGGAGCAAATAAACACATGACATTCAATAGGAAGATATATGATGAACTAGATAATATGCCAAAATCATCTGTGACTGTGAAGCTTCCAAATGGTATGATGAATGATGTTGCTGGAAAGGGAATCATTTCTGTGACAAATGGCCTTAAACTTTCTGATGTACTTTACATTCCTGAATTTGACCATAACCTTCTTTCTGTTTCAAGTCTAACAAAGGAATCTAATGTTTATGTCACATTCTATCCGCATTTTTGCTTAATCCAGAGACGTGGACTGGGATAATAAAGGGGATTGGTAGAGTTAGAAATGGATTGTATTACCTTGATCCTATATCGTGCGCTAATGGTCATATATCGTGTATTGAGAATAATATGATTTCACATTCAGCCTGTAGTTTAGCAAATGCGAATAAGGTTGCATTAAGGCACCAAAGATTTGGACACATGTCATTTGATAGGTTAAATTTGTTGCCTGAATTGAAGTTGAATGCATCAGTTAATGAACAATATTGTCCTATATGCCCACTTGCAAGCATGCTAGAAATCCTTTTCCCATTAGAACAAGTGTGACTAATACTATAATGGAACTCATTCACATTTAGGCTTGGAACACATTCTATCCGCATTTTTGCTTAATTCAGAGATGTGGACTGGGATAATAAAGGGGATTGGTAGAGTTAGAAATGGATATTATTACCTTGATCCTATAGGACATAGTCCGTCCGCTAATGGTCATATATCGTGTATTGAGAATAATATGATTTCACATTCAGCCTGTAGTTTAGCAAATGCGAATAAGGTTGCATTATGGCACCAAAGATTTGGACACATGTCATTTGATAGGTTAAATTTGTTGCTTGAATTGAAGTTGAATGCATCAGTTAATTAACAATATTGTCCTATATGCCCACTTGCAAGCATGCTAGAAATCCTTTTCCCATCAGAACAAGTGTGGCTAATACTATAATGGAACTCATTCACATTTAGGCTTGGCAATGGGGCGGGACGGGGACGGGGGCTAATCCCCATCCCAACCCAACACTTATCGCGGAATCCCCGTCCCCATCCCCGCTAGCAAACGGGGAAAATTTTCTCCCCTTTCCCATCCCCGCGGGAATTTTTGGGGTTTCTTTCCCCACGTGGGTTTCTTGGATATAGATAATTAAAGTACTAACAAGAAGGAAATGCATTTGAGTAAATCACAACATATATAATATTGAAATTTAGCCTCAATAATAAGTTTGCTCATGTTAAATCTCTGTTACAGTAAACTTCAAGTTGCTTGTGTTGCACTGTTGCTTTTGCTTAAAGGGTTAAGAAGTTCAACGATCGATCACCCCGTCCTAAGTTTCGCTCTCTGACGGCTAGGTTTTGGAAAATTTTAATTAGGGTAGTTTAGATATAAATAGAGCTGTCAACGGTGGCGGGCCATCAAAACTGAAGCCCAGCCCGCCCCGCCAGCGGGCCGCGGGCCTGGTGGGCCAGGCCCACCCGCCATGAATTTTTTTTTAATTTTTTTATTACAACTTTTTTATTTAATTAAGAATAATTTATATAATTATGATATTTAAATACACATTAATTATATATTAATTAATAAATGCATCATTAATTATTTATTATAATATTTAAATATACATTAATTATGTATTAATTAATAATTGCATCATTAATTATAAATAAAATCATTAATTAATTCCTTTATTTAAATAAATATATATTTAATTAATAAAATAAATTAGTTAAAAATATGGCGGGCAGGCCCGCGGGCCAGCCAGCCCGCCTATCCCGCGGCCCGCGCGAAGGCGGGCCTTAAAAATCCCAGTCCAGTCCGCCCCATAGGCAGGAGGGGCGGGTCGGCCCGCGGGCTGCGGGCTATTTTCACCGTTCTAGATATAAATAAGGGTAATTTAGTTAGCGGATCCCCACGGGGAACGGGGCGGAGATCCCCGCAAGGCAAGGAGCATGGTCCCCGTCCCCGCCCCATCCCCGCCAACGGGGAGAAAAATTTCCCCGTCGTCCCCCCAGGGGATAGAAAGCGGGGAATCCCCGTCCCTTTCGGGGCGGATCCCCGCGGGGAGCGGAGAATCCTCGCCCCATTGCCAAGCCTATTCACATTGATGTTTGGGGTCCATGAAGCAACCTATAATAATGAAAAATACTTCATTACTATTGTTGATGATGACTTCTCTAGGCCAAGTTGGGCTTTTCTTATTAAAGCCAAATCTGAAGTATATAGTGCCATTAATAGATTTTTATTGTATATAGAGACTCAAATTTGGTACAAAAGTTAACAAAATTAGGACAGATAATGCACTAGAATTCTTGATGAGGAGTGTAGAAGCCTATTTGAATCTATGGGAATTATCCATCAAAGCTCATCCCCTTACGCTCCCCAACAAAATGGGATAGTTGAAAGAAAGCATATGCACATATTAAATGTGGCTAGAGCATTGAAATGTGTTCCAATAAAGTATTGAGGGGAATGTGTTAAACCGGCTATATATTTAATTAATAGAACTCCAACTCCTTTATTAAAAGGTAAAACTCGTTCTTCTGTTCTTTATGTGAAGGATCCTGATTTTTTGCATTTGAAAGTATTCAGATGTCTATGTTTTGCAAAGAAACATACCCAAGGTGATAAATTTAGTGAGAGATCAAGGCCGTGTGTGTTTATGGGATATGCACCCAATCAAAAGGCATATAGATTACTTGATATTAAAGATAAAAATTTTATTGTCTCTAGAGATGTTATATCTTTTGAAAATTTATTTCCGTTTGCATCAAGTGATAACACTGGGAAGAATAACAGTAAATTTCCATCATATGATAATGATATTACAGTCTCTCACCAATCATTTTCTGAGAATAATCAGATTGGTGAACGCAATAGTGATAATGTCGCTCGTGATCAGCATGAGTTCACTGGTGATCAGAATGAGCTTACTAATGATGTGGTCACTAATATCGATAATATGGAACAACAGAATGTGACCTTAAGAAGGTCAGAGAGATCCACAAGGGCTCCATACTGGTCAAAAGATTACATATCACCATTTATGCATGATGCTAACAATATTTGTTCAATTAGATATCCAATTTCAGATTACCTTAGCTATGAGGGAATCCAGCCTCATTACAGAACAGCTTTGGCTTCACTAGCTGGAGAAACCATCCCAAATAGCTATGCTGAAGCAATAAAATTTGAAGAGTGGATGAAGGCCATGGATTCTGAAATTCATGCTCTAGAACAAAATAAGACATGGCAGATTGTTGAGCTTCCCAAAGGTAAACAACCTATAGGTTGTAGGTGGGTATACACTATCAAATATAATCCTGATGGTTCAATAGAACGGTATAAGGCGATGTTAGTAGCAAAAGGATATACACAAGTAGAAGGAATAGATTATACGGACACATTTTCTCTCATGGCTAAACATGTAACTGTGACATGAGTTATATCTTTAGCATCTATATATAATTGGCCAATTTGGCAAATGGATGTTACTAACGCCTTCTTACAGGGAGATCTAAACGACGAAGTTTACATGATTATGCCGCAAGGTTTTTATGAAACTACGCATGAAATGGAGAATAAGGTATGTAAATTGAACAAATCTTTATATGGCTTAAAACAAGCCTCAAGACAATGAAACAATAAGTTCACATTGGCTATCAATGACTTTGGTTTTAAGCAATCAAAAAATGATTACTCTTTGTTTGTTAAAACAAGGGGGAGTCATATTGTGATATTATTAGTATACGTAGATGATATACTTATTACATGTAATAATTGAGCATGATGACTGAGATTTAGGTTTATTTGAACAATACATTTGCTCTGAAGTATTTAGGGGAGCTTAGATACTTTCTAGGCGTAGAGGCAGCAAGGTCTAGAATTGCTTGCTGAAACTGAATGCTAGGGAGTAAACCTCCAATGGATCAAAATGTGAAATTAGCCGATTCTAATAAAAATTCTGACCCACCAGCAGAAAATGTGAATGAGTATCAAAAGGTGGTTGGAAAATTAATATATCTTGCTTAACTCGGTCAGATATTACATATACATTTCAAATTCTTTCTCACTATATGCATGATCCTAGGAAATCACATGTGGCTGCTATGTATAGATGTTAAGATATTTAAAATATAATCCTGGTTTAGGAATTATTTAGAGATCTGACAGTAATATAAGCCTAAAAGCTTATTGTGATGCGGATTGGGCATCTTGCCCAATATCGAGAAGATCATTAGCAGGTTATGCGGTGTTTCTTGGAGATTCATTGATCTCGTGGAAGACAAAGAAACAAAGCACGGTCTCACGAAGCTCCGCCGAGGCTGAATATAGGGCTTTGGCTGTTGTAACGACAGAAATTATATTGCTTCTAAGTTTCATAAAAGACATTGGCATTAAGCACTCAGATTCTGTACCTGTTTACAGTGACAACAAGTCTGCCATGCAAATCGCAGCAAACCCCGTATTTCACGAGCGGACGAAGCATATCGAAGTCGATTGCCATTTTATAAGAGACAAGGTGCAAGAGAAAGTTATTCATACGGCTTATATACCAGCTCATGAGCAGCGAGCTGACCTTTTAACAAAAGCTTTGGGAAGGTCTCAAGTTTGAATATTTGTTATCCAAGTTTGGTGTTTATGACTTGTATTAACACTATACTTGAGGGAGAGTGAAAAATATAAAGATGTAATTGGTTATAATAGTTAGTATAGGGGCTGAATTGTAATTTTATTTGTTTTGTGATATATAGTCTCTGTATTAAGCTAGTAGTACAACTAAGATGTATCAAGTATCGAAACATCTGTAAATGATCAATTATTCGTTAATGGAGGAATTATTATTTTCTTAATAGAGTTGTGATGTGCTTCATGAATCCGTAATAATTAAACCATGTCGTTTATGCAAAGCTACTAACATTTGAGAGATTGAACACTCACCTGTTGAAAGAAATGGCACATGACTTCCAAATTGTTCTTGCTTCTCGATAGATGATGGGATCAAACAGCTGAGTAATATGGTGGGTTCTAGCTAGTACAGAGTAAAGAAATTCTCATTACAGGTTTATTATAACCTATATAATAATAAGTCGAGCGAATTTCACGAGTCTTGATTATGCTGAAAAAATGAATCTTTTCGTGGCGACAACACAGTACAGTACACTGTGACACTCCATAGTTAATTATTCATCTACATATAATACTACTAACAATATCTGCCAATTCAATTCAAAGCATCCTCTCCCTCCTCAACCTCAAGCTTCGCCTTGAGCTGCTGCTAGCCTCGCAATAGGCACCCTGTAAGAAAATGGAAGGGCAATACATAAAAAAGATATAGACTTGGTCTGAGGTGTAGTGTAAGAATTTGTCATCAAGATTAATATTTATATGAACGAATGAATGGTAGATTAGAAACAGTACCTGAATGGTGAGCAGGAGACATAGTCGAGCCCAGCTTCTGCGAAGAAGGCAACAGAGGATGGATCTCCACCATGTTCTCCACAAATCCCCACCTACGTTTGATTTATTACATCATATGATTCATGTGCTTTTAAGTGGCAGAGAAGAAGCAAAATAGGCATATGATGATAAAGAAGATGATGATGAATGAGAAGTATCTATCAACCTTGAGGCTTGGCCTAGCAGCGCGGCCTTTCTCAGTGGCCATCTTAACGAGTTGGCCGACACCTTTCTGGTCAAGTACCTAATGAAAGAAAGACATGGTTTTTTCGGTTCGTTTAAGGTTGATCGAACTTAAATAAATTCTGAGAAATTTTTGGACTAAGAAAAGTACCTCGAACGGATCGTGTTGGAGTATGCCCTTGGACAAGTATATGGGAAGAAACTTTCCTACGTCGTCTCTGCTGTAGCCAAACGTCATCTGCGTAAGGTCGTTTGTCCCGAAAGAGAAGAACTCTGCCTCCTCAGCAATCTTATTCACATAGCAGATTAATTAGAAAATATTTTTGGTAGATTAGTACGAGGATTCATTCACAATTCATGATAAGTACCTCGTCAGCGATCAAAGCAGCTCTCGGAATCTCTATCATGGTCCCCACCTTATAGCTCACCGAAGAGCTCATCTCCGAAAACACCTTCGTTGCAACACCATGGATTAAACTCACCTGATCACTCAGTTCCTGCAATAAACAACACCATTTAGTCTGATCTCTCTTTCTATTGCCTGAAACTAAATAAAGAGAATGTGCTTTTTGTTTCTTTCTTGCCTGAGGTGTTCCTATGAGAGGAACCATGATCTCTGGGAGGACTTTTACGCCTTGATTTGTCAGAGAGATAGCTGCCTGAAATATCGCACGAGCCTGCATTTCAGTTAGTTCGGGATACGAAATCCCGAGCCTGCATCCTCGAAACCCGAGCATGGGATTCACTTCAGATAAGTTTTCGATCCTCGAGTAAATATCGTCCCTTTTCATGCCCGTGTCAGCGGATAGTTCCCCGACGATCTGATCCAAATCGCCTTCGGGGAGGAACTCGTGAAGTGGAGGATCCAAGAGCCTGATCGTAACTGGCAAACCTGATGAAGACATACATGCATACATACATGTAATGTAATGAATGATCAGTTGAAAGTAGCTCTTCTTAATTGAAAGAAGCATTGCTGCAATGTTCTTCTCACTCACCGTCCATGGCTCGAAAGATTCCCTCGAAATCTGCTCGCTGGTAAGGCAATAGCAAGTCTAGAGCTTCTTTCCTCTGCTCGACCGTGACTGCCATTATCATCTTCCTAACCGCCTTGATCCTCTTATCAGATGCAAAGAACTAACACAGACACAAATCAACAACATAGCAACAATCAGACAACGGAGAAATATATATGTGCGAGTACATAATACATACCATGTGCTCAGTCCTGCATAAGCCAATCCCTTCAGCTCCATTTTCCCTGGCGGTGAGGGCGTCGTCGGGCGTGTCAGCGTTCGCCATAACCTAATTAAATCGACATGGGGGGAATGAATTTCGATTGTATTGTTTTATATATAGAAGTGATCATCAAAGCATAGATCGTAGCAGCAAATAACCTTAAGCTTCCTAATGCCATCAGCCCACGACATGACTGTCTCGAGATCTCCAGTCAAAGCGGGCGGCGAAAGCGGTTGCTTTCCCAGTATGACTTCGCCCGTCGACCCATTGAGCGAAATCCAATCTCCTTCTCTTACTACTCTATCTCCGACAAAGACAACCTTTTCAGAATCGTTCACTCGTATGTCTGAACAGCCCGAAATGCAGCACTTTCCCCATCCACGAGCCACCACTGCAGCGTGGGAAGTCATCCCGCCTCGGGAGGTCAGTATCCCAGCTGCTGCGTGCATTCCTCCTACGTCTTCTGGGCTCGTCTCGGTTCGTACCTTCGCGAAAATCAACAAACTAACCGTTCGTTCGATATATGCCGAGATTGTTCTGAAAGAAAGAAAGAAAGAAAGGAGTACCAAAATGGCGCTCTTTCCTTCGGACTGCCACGATTCGGCGTCTTCTGCGTTGAAGACGACTTGCCCGACGGCTGCGCCGGGAGATGCAGGCAAGCCCTTTGCTATTACATGGTCTTTGTAAGAAGAAGGATCCTCGAACTACATGCATGGGGAGGCGACAATACATATGTATAATGAATTCTGACAACAACATATTGTTAATGTTTGTAAGTTACATAAGGGGTATGAAAGAAGCACCTGTGGATGAAGAAGCTGACCGAGGTGCTGTGGCTCGACGATCTTGACAGCGGTGCGTTTATCGATGAGCCCCTCGTTGACCATATCCACGGCGATCTTGACAGCGCCTCTACCAGTCCTCTTGCCAGTCCTACACTGCAACATCCAAAGCCTATTTTCTTGCACCGTGAACTCGATATCCTGCAAGAAAAATCATCAAGTTTTATCTTTCGAATTAATGATTATCATTACTAGTTAACTACGTACCATCATGTCCTTGTAGTGTCGCTCGAGTATTTGGCAGTTTTCGACGAGCTCCCTGTAAGCTTGAGGCATGGACCTGTTCATAGCATCGATGTCCTCGGGCGTCCTGATCCCAGCAACGACGTCTTCTCCCTGAGCATTTACCAAGAACTCGCCGTAGAGCTTGTTCTCCCCTGTACTAGGATTCCTGGTGAACAGAACCCCAGTTCCCGACGTGGACCCCATGTTGCCGAAAACCATTGTCTGAATATTCACCGCGGTTCCCCTCAGACCAGTTATCTGATTGATGCTTCGGTACTTAATCGCCCTTGGGCTGTCCCATGAGTCGAAAACTGCTTTTATAGCCAGTTCCAGCTGCTTTTTGGGATCTAGACATAATAAACATATTATTTTGATCAGTCGTTTCTGCGTATCAAATAATATATAGTTTAGGTACCTGAAGGGAACTTTTTGCCCTTGGCTTCGACGTAGACTTGCTTGTATTCCTGGACAAGTTGTTTCAGATCAGAAGCTGTTAGGTCAGTGTCGAGGCTAATCCCTTTCGCAAGCTTCATCTCCTCCAATTTCTCCTCGAACAAGGAATGTGGAATGCCCATAACCTTGCAAGAAACCAATGAATATATATTTCATATTTACATGAAACATCTATCCATCTATCTATATCACATGATCAGTATATATACAGTAGAAGTAGAGAACATACGACATTTCCGAACATGTCCAAGAACCGCCTGTAAGAGTCGTAAGCAAAACGTTCTCCACTCTTAACAGCCAAACCAGCCACCACTTGGTCGTTGATCCCAAGGTTTAGCACAGTGTCCATCATCCCAGGCATCGAAATCTATACAAATATAAAATGTTCTTTCTGATTAATTTGTGTCAATATGAGAATATGTGTATATATTGGTGGGGGGCTATGAATTCTCACGGCGGCGCCAGATCGAACGGATAAGAGAAGGGGTTTTGAGGGGTCGCCGAGAGAAGATCCCATGTCCTTTTCGATGGCATGCAAAGCTTGTAAGATTTCTTCCCATAATCCTTGTGGGAGTTGATTTTTGCCTCGCTGGTATTCTTGGCATGCCTCCGTCGAGATAGTCAGCCCAGGTGGGACCGATAGACCGATGCTCGCCATCTCAGCAAGATTTGCACCTTTTCCACCCAACTACAAGCAAACAGAAATCATCCCAGAATATAAAAAATATAACTTCATGCTATATGTTATACTTTTTCATTATTAAAAAAAGAAAAAAAAAAGGGTGACCAGACAATAGGGTTTTACTTACCAAGGATTTCATACCCTTGTTCCCTTCGCTCCTTCCTTTCCCGAAAGAAAATACCCTCTTCACATGTACAACAAAAGAGAGAAAAAATTGATGATCGAACACTATATCAGCAGAAATATAAATAGAACTAATGAGAAACATCAGAAAAACCTGCTGCATGGTGATGGTGTTGCGCGTAGGCATTTTGAGACCAGTTTACTTTCAACTTTTGATCAAGCAATATAAAAACTGTGTTAGTGAGAAAGTCGCCTTCTACTATATAAATTTGTTTGTCTATATATACACATTGGATAAGATTATCCTAATTCAGACATATGTTGATCTACTCCTAAGACCAAGCTGTTATATAGCAAACTTCCTTGAGACTGGCTCTAGTAAGAAAAATATATTATCGGCTAATCTTATTTACACAAACGATTTACAAATACTATGTTTTAAAAGTTGTAATTAATTTTTATAGTTTATTCTCACATATAAATTTCTTACAAGTAATAGAGAAACCTTAACGTAAATAATATTACCACTTTTTTTCAACCACTAATCATCATATATATAATCACATAATCACATATATATATGTAAAAGTTGGATATGGGATAGCAATGTAGGCTTCTATCTTGATTCATTTACAAAAATTGTCACCCCCTATGGCCATCTCTATGTACCACGTCATCATTATGTGAGGGTGTTTATGGTACTATAAAAATTGTAAAGAAAATAACCATTTTAGGTCTACTGTTGAATGAAATTACCAAATGCCATCTTACGAAAAAAAGAAACATCACAAATCAAGTTTTATCTTTTGGCTTTTCCTATTCACCTTTTGTTTTTTTCCTATTCACGTTGCAAACAAGTAATGAACGAATCAAAAGGAAGAAAGGAACCCAACGGTGCCAGTCGCAAGCCGATCGTCACCGCGCCGCCTCCGTCGTCGGCGAATGTGGCTCCGCCTCCTCCTTCGAACATCTGCTGTTTGGTTTAGAGAGGGCAAACGTAAACCCACCTCCCCCTACGAAGCTCGGAGATTCAATCACCGGTCAAAATGTTGACGACGGGTCAATGGGTTTAGATTCGATTCAAAAGCATATTCAGGATCTATAGAGGCTCACGCTTGAAGACGATTACAGTAGGAAAAGCGACGACAATCTCAACCTCGCCGGCGGCACAGAGGATTACAACAAGCCACCGCCAGACAAATTCATCGCTGGGAGATCGAATTCGATAATGGGGACATGGTCTTCCTCAAGCTCCGCCCTTACAGACAACACTCACTAGTTAGCCGTTCCAATCAGAAACTATCGTTGCGTTTATATGGTCCTATTCCTATTGTGGAGAGAGTTGGTCCGACGGCGTATAAGCTACAGCTTCCAGACAGTTCGCGACGCCACCCAATGTTTCAGGTTTCCTAGCTGAAGCGAGCTACCGGCAACCAACCCACCGAACTTTGTCTTCCACCTCACATGACTATTTCATTGACACCCGACATACAGCCCGAGCAAATATTGGACTCCCTCTGGACCATCATCAACGAAAGCGTAGTCCGAAAACTCCTCATTAAATGGTGCGACCACCCAACCGAAGAGACAAGATGGCTCACAGAACCGGAGCTACGACGTTCCTATCCAAATTTCTGCCTTGAGGACAAGGCTGTTTTTCAAGAGGGTGGTATTGTTAGATGTTACACAAGACGACACGCTAAGGAGCATAGCGACCGCAGGACGATGGGCCGGGGCAGGAGATGCAAGACGATGGGCCGGGCCGAGAAATGCAAGAGGATGATTTGGGCCAAAACATGGATGCAATGGAAGGATTGACCAAATCAAGGAGAGGATCCGTTGGCTTGATCCTAGCCACCTATCAGTATTGAAGTTAAATCCTTAATAGCAGCTCCTAATAAAGTTTGCTGATATTTAGTTTATTTCCTTTGGTAGTTATTTGGAGGAGTTTAAGTATGTGTGTTCTTTGGACTATATGGGTATGTGAGTAATGAGGTGAATAAGGTGGTGAGAGCGTCCTCTCATGGCTATTGCTGCTTAAATAAATATTATCCATCAGTTCTTTCATTTCCCTTTTACATCGTTTGTCGTATTTCCTCTACAAAGTGGTCTTAACTCTAACAAATTGGTCCGACCTGCCGCGACATGACGCGTTCAACCGATCAACGATTCGAGGGGTTAGAGAAGACCGTGGAGTCACTAAGCACTTCCCATACCCAACTTGCAACGCAGATGGAGGAGATCCTAGCATTATTGAAGGCCCAAACCCCACCAAACCATATACCGACGGTGGAGACGAACACATCAGATCCACCCCAGACGACGTAGGCGACTCTCTACCGAAGATGGTCCAACGTCGCGTGGAACACCCAGCGTTCAACGACAGATCCCCATGGATGGATAGCACAAGCCGATCATTATTTTGTTCTCAATCGAACTCCGACATCTCAATGGATCTCATGTGCCATGATATGCATGGAGGAAACCGTTAAACCTTGGGTTCGATGGTTACTCAAAACACATCCCAACATCTCGTGGGAGGTTTTTACACGGAAGTTAATCGACAAGTTCGACAACCAGCACGTGGGCCGGCCGGTACAGCGTCTCGCTAGCGTTCAACAATCTGGCCCGATTGATGATTATTTTCACGAGTTCATACGCATGGTGTCTAATCTGCCCGATATTCCGGTCTATCAACATTTGGATTTCTTCTTGATTGGCATGCATATAACATTGAGGGATGAAGTCTCCGTCTTAAGCCCGTATTCGGTGGAAATGCTTTTGAAATCGCTCGGGGCATCGAGCGTAAACTCATGCGACAACAGAATGGAGACTATACCACTATGATCAATAGAGCGTCATCATACCAACAGCCCACACGAACCACGACACTCTCGCGTTACTCTCACAATCCGCCCACGCCGACCCGAGAAACGCGTTCTACCGATCGATATGTTCCGCCACACATTCGGTCAAATACGACACCACATACTTCTATGCCTCACCAAAGGCCACTACAACGTCTTTCAGATCGCGAACTACAGGACCTACACGAGAAGGGCCTTTGTTTTTGCTGTCGTCAATCGTTTGTGAAGGGCCAATATGTCTGCCACGGAAGGAATTTCGGATGCTCGTAGGCGGCGAGGATGAACTGCCATCTGAAACAGAGCTTACCAAAAAGGAGGAGTTTGATACCACCAACATAGCCGAGGAGGAATACGTCCGCCGCGGGATATTTGACGATGTTGACATTGCCAATATTTGCACTAGGCGGCATCTCGGGACCACGAACACTCAAGTTATTCGGGATCATCAATCAAGTTAAGCTTATAACTATGATTGACAGCGGGCAAGTCACAACTTTATCTCTACTTATCTGGTAGAGCGCTTAAAGTTGTTGATGACAGGAGATTCGAATTTCCAAGTGCGACTAGGAAACGGTAACGTCGAGCCGACGTTAGGGGTATGTCGTGGGGTGCAACTACAGCTGGGTACTTGCGCAATCAAATGCGATCTATTCGTTTTTGAACTAGACGGCGTCGACGTGATCCTCGGAGTAGATTGGCTTCGAACATTGGGGGACATCAAACTCAACCTGGTAAAGTCGCAATAAAATTTGAGCATGAGGGTCTTTCTCACTGTTTATCAGGCAAGGCGAATTTAACATGTGCACCGATTACTACACCTCCCGATGACACGCTATCGTCTAAACATCTGGCTGATCTCGAGACCATCAGTAGGGTATTCTGGAAGATTTTCGACTCACGATCATTTCTTCCGCCGGCTCGATCGGGGATAGTGCGTCCAAGCTCAAGCCTTTTCTCTAGTCCGATCCTCTTAGTCCGCAAGAAAGATGGGAGTTGGCGTTTTTGTGCCGATTATCATGAGCTTAACCGGAGTAGGGCACAACAAAAGATGACCAAGGCGACATATGCACAACGTTGGGAGATCGAATTCGCTAATAGGGACATGGTCTTCCTCAAGCTCCGCCCTTACAGACACCACTCACTAGTTAGCCATTCCAATCAGAAACTATCGTCGCATTTTTATGGTCCTTTTCTATTGTGGAGAGAGTTGGTCCGACGGCGTATAAGCTACAGCTTCCAGACAGTTCGCGACGCCACCCAATGTTTCAGGTTTCCAAGCTGAAGCGAGCTACCGGCAACCAACCCATCGAACTTTCTCTTCCACCTCAGATGTCAATTTCATTGCCAACCGACATACAGCCCGAGCAAATATTGGACTCCCTCTGGACCATCATCAACGAAACCGCAGTAGGAAAACTCCTCATTAAATGGCGCGACCACCCAACCGAAGAGACAAGATGGCTCACAGAACCGGAGCGACGACGTTCGTACCCCAATTCCGCCTAGAGGACAAGAAAGTTTTTCAAGAGGGTGGTATTGTTAGATGTTACACAAGACGACCCGCTAAGGAGCATAGCAAGCAGGACGATGGGCCGGGGCGGGAGATGCAAGACGATGGGCCGGGCCGAAAAATGCAAGAGGATGATTTGGGTCAAGACATGGATGCAATGGAAGGGTTGAATCAAGGAGAGGACCCGTTGGCTTGATCCTAGCCACCTATTAGTATTGAAGTTAAATCCTTAATAGCAGCTCCTAATAGTTTGCTGATATTTAGTTTATTTCCTTTCGTAGTTATTTGGAGGAGTTTAAGTATGTGTGTTCTTTGGACTATATGGGTATGTGAGTAATGAGGTGAATAAGGTGGTGAGAGCGTCCTCTCATGGCTATTGCAGCTTAAATAAACATTATCCATCAGTTCTTTCATTTCCCTTTTACATCGTTTGTCGTATTTCCTCTACAAAGTGGTCTTAACTCTAACAAATTGGTCCGACCTGCCGCGACATGACGCGTTCAACCGATCAACGATTCGAGGGGTTAGAGAACCGAGGAGTCACTAAGCACTTCCCATACCCAACTTGCAACGCAGATGGAGGAGATCCTAGCATTATTGAAGGCCCAAACCCCACCAAATCATATACCGACGGTGGAGACGAACACATCAGATCGACCCCAAAAATTCGACGTAGGCCTCTCTACCGAAGATGGTCCAACGTCGCGTGAAATTCCCAGCGTTCAACGGCACAGATCCCTATGGATGGCTAGCACATGCCGATCATTATTTTGTTCACAATCGAACTCCGACATCTCAATGGATCTCATGTGCCATGATATGCATGGAGGAAACCGTTAAACCTTGGGTTCGATGGTTACTCAAAACACATCCCAACATCTCGTGGGAGGTTTTTACACGGAAGTTAATCGACACGTTCGACAACCAGCACGTGGGTCGCCCGGTACAGCGTCTCGCTAGCGTTCAACAATCTGGCCCGATTGACGATTATTTTCACGAGTTCATACGCATGGTGTCTAATCTGCCCGATATTCCGGTCTACCAACATTTGGATTTCTTCTTGATGGGCATGCATATAACATTGAGGGATGAAGTTTCCGTCTTAAGCCCGTATTCGGTGGAAAATGCTTTTGAAATCGCTCGGGGCATCGAGCGCAAACTCATGCGACAACAGAATGGAGGCTATACCACTATGATCAATAGAGCGTCATCTTACCAACAGCCCACACGAACCACGACATTCTCGCGTTACTCTCACAATCCGCCCACGCCGACCCGAGAAACGCGTTCTACCGATCGATATGTTCCGCCACACATTCGGTCAAATACGACACCACATACTTCTATGCCTCACCAAAGGCCATTATAACAGGGTACCATGCGCCTCTTTCACGGCAGGTCAATCCACCGCCGCAGGTTCCGTAAGGCTACTACGCACTTCAAAGAATACCATCGGATCTTGGTTTACAGCTCGAAAATTGAGCTCTGATGAACCATTTCTCTTATTTTTTGTTTTGGTAAGTTTTCTGCTGCGTATTTCTTGGTTTACAGCAGCGAAAATCGACCTCTGATGAACCATTTTTCCTATTTTTTGTTTCGGTGAGTTTTGTGCTGCGTATATTACATTCATGAGATGATTCTCTGTGAAAATAGTAGCAGGTGTGATCGCCTAGGCTTCTGATCAGGAGAGAATTACAGAAACAATGTTATTTTGAGATTGAAATTACAAAACTAGTTGACTTTTTAAACTTATTACAAAACTAATCAACTTTTTTATTTCTACCTATTTTTATTTTCATTTTAACAACTAAAATACTTGAAATTACAAATTTTAACTATTCTTATATTCACATAGCACAACACTTGTTAATAATCAAAATTTTACCCCAATTATTTTCAATAAAATATATTTAAATATAGGAAAAATTGGTGATAATAATCCATCCTTTTGGGGATCTTCTTATATTAAACCCAACTTTTGATTATCTTCCATTAAAACAACCAATTGGGGTTATTTTCCTACAATGCACCTATGCGTCAAATTACCCGTTGGATCGGTAATTATAATTTAAATAATGGTAAAATAATATAAATAATATCAAAATATAGATTAAATAGTATTAAAATAATATAAAATTTAGAAAATTAATATATTTATATAAAAATATTCAAATTTAAATAATGGTAAAATAATATAAATAATATCAAAATATAGATTAAATAATATTAAAATAATATAAAAAATTTAGAAAATTAATATATTTATATAATTCAAATTTATATATTACATTAAAAATATTGTTTCTTTTTTAAATATGGGGCGGAGAATCTCCCGCCCGACGGTGGTCCCCGCGGACGGGGACGGGGATTAGATCCCCGCCCCCGCCCGGACCCATTACCGTCCCTAGCCACAACTAAGTAATCAACAAAAGCAATTGCCAACAACAAAATTTAACTAGTACGCCAAAAAATAGTTCTTTCACAATACGATAATAATGTGCTTAGATAGGCCAAAATCAGTTGTCAACAAAAATAAATTAAGAAAACATCGCATTAAGATGATACAATCGAAGTTGAAGGCTGAGTTGAGCTTGGGAAGCCATCAGTTTGTTGAGAGATCTTTTGTTGCCCTCCTTCTATACTTGGAACCTGCAAGGAACAAAAATATGCAAATAATCAGCAATGATATAACATTGAGAAAACCAGTTTGTTGTTTTATCGA
Organism: Craterostigma plantagineum; assembly: GCA_027422505.1. Taxonomy (NCBI): domain Eukaryota; kingdom Viridiplantae; phylum Streptophyta; class Magnoliopsida; order Lamiales; family Linderniaceae; genus Craterostigma; species Craterostigma plantagineum. The sequence goes on along the minus strand of JAPQWV010000064.1, from coordinate 262,122 downwards.
AAGAAGAAAAAAATAAATCTGCAAAGCTTGTCGTTACATTTCCAGTCTTCTTTCCTCTACAACTGCCACCATCACTAGCACTGCCCATAGTAACACCATTCATATTGCCACCACCCCTTCTTCCACCACCTCTACTCCCTCTTCCTGCTCGCAAAGTCTTCCCTCCCCTCCCAACTGCAGTGGGTTGAGCAGATAGGTCATGATGGGAGGGACCAACAGCTCTAGTAGGGACACTTTCTCCATGTTTCCTTGGTCTTCCCCTACCTCTCTTAGTTGGTTCATTTCTTTCTTCAACAACTTTATCTTTGTCATTTGGAGACCATGTTTGGTTAACTTTCCAGGTCTCTTTGGGTGCTCATTGGCATCTCTACCTACAGCAGATAACAACATGCCACCCAAGAATGTCTTAATAAAACATCCATCAAGACATAATACCTTCCTGCAACCTTCCACCCAACCATCTCTCAAACCGTCAAAGCAAACAAATAGCCTTTGAAATACGGGTGGTGATGTATTTGGTACTGTTACTAAACTGAAGTAGCTGTTTGGACTTGACTGTTTAAGAGCTTCAATATAACTCATCACCTTGCTGTAGTGTTGCTTCATTGACCCATGCAATTTCCTATGAGCATAATACTTGATCTCATAAGCAAAGTCTCTTGAAATAAGAACTTTGTAAGCTCTCCTCACAGTCTCCGATATCTCAGCCGCTGGGATGTGAGGCCTAGATTTAAATATTTCAAGTAATTGATCAGCACACCATGGAGCCTTCAACTGCCTATTAGCTTTCATATTTCTATGGCCGGTATGTTGGTGATCAACTGACTTCACAATATAAGATGCACTTCTACTGTCCCAACTGGCATACATTCGAAATGAACACCCTTCAACACACCTAACGCCTATTCTTTGTCCTCTTTTCTTGTAGCTTATATTGATGTAAACATTCCTACCTTGAGCAATAGCATACCTAGTAACGGCCTCTCTGAACGCAGAACTATTTGGTAACTTTATACCAACTGTCCACCTAAGTTTTGAGTAATCTGTGTGGTCATCTATTACGGGAACATCAATGCGATCCTCGTACTCATTCAACATAAAGTCATTTGGAACACAAGTAACCTATTTTCTGTCCTCTGAGATTGCAACACTCCCACGGCTGCTTCCCTTTGAATTGGTTGAGAAACTTCTTTCACTTGGTCGTTCCAATTGCTAAGCCTTTGCCTTGCTAATATGAACTCTTCATCTTCTGTGTCCCCGTCAGAGCAAACAGTTTCTTCAATCAATTGAGCTACCTCTTCTTCATGAATATCAATTCCATTACCTCGATATGTCTCCCCTCCTTCATTTTCTTCAAAATCAACTTCACCTTCCTCCACATCATCGCAGTTATCCACGCTATATCATCTTCATCTTCATCATCAAATTCACCCACCCTACACTGACCCCAATAAGGCCGTCTGAATGTGTTATCGTTTTGGAGAGGAGATTGCTGCATATTGGCAGGGGGATGAGAAGTGAACAGTTGTGTGGGTTTCATTTCAGAAATGATAATTAGGGCTGGCTGCTGTTTTGGGTTCATTTGGCGAGGTTTTATTATTTTTATCAATCCCAAATGCTTACAGGTTGAATCGGTACTCAGTAGTATGGGTACAATATAGGAAGATAACCCAATTGGTTGTTTTAATGGGAGATAATCAAAAGTTGGGTTTAATATGAGAAGATCCACAAAAGGATGGATTATTAACACCAATTTTTCCTTAAATATATTACTTAAAAGGAATGCCTTGTTGCATAGAAACACAATAGAATTCTTCTTCTACAACTATAATAAGCAAAAATATTGATAAATTAAACCAATAAATTAAACCACTATATTCGTCGAGCCTTCCATTAAAATCATAATTTTGCTAGTCGAATATATTACCAATGAACTGCAACATGTGTGAATGTCTGATAATTAAATTGAATCACACAACCACATCATGAATCGATCAATCAAAGAGTGGACCCGCCTAATAAGCGTGTGATGAGCTATGAAACCAAAATAAATTTACAATCTTTGATGAAGGAAATCGGACAACTACCGTAGTATCTTTTCTTAGTGCCTTAGAAAGAAAAGTGGTATTTCTTCTTACTGTGATCTCTTTCTATTAGCCATCTTCAAACGTGGGAGTCTATGTTTGGTCAATATTTCTTTTGATTATTTCTTTAATAATATATTTTTAATATATTTGAGTTAAAATAATTTGGGGTAAAATTTTAATTATTAACAAGTGTTGTTTTATTTGAATATAACAATAGTTAAGATTTGTAATTTCAACTATTTTTGTGGTTAAAATGAAAATAAAAATAATTATAAATAAAAAAGTTGATTAGTTTTGTAATAGGTTTAAAAACTCAACTAGTTTTGTAATTCCAATCTCAAAATAACACTGTTTCTGTAATTCTCTATTCTGATCAGTTGTACCGTTTTCGTCCTCCAATTTTCTGTCGGGCATTCCATTAAAAGCGCGGCGACGGCAGCGGTCGTCGATTTTCTCACTTGGCTCTGATTTGAACAAGTTGATCTTCGATCGAACGAAAAGGGTTTCTTCCTCTGAGGTACCTCTGACGTCACCCACCTGAAATCGACAAAATCGTGCGATTACTGGTCCTTCTCCGCCCGGGAGCAGTTCTTGGCCGAGCTGAGAAGAATCTTGCACCGCTACAGAGGCGGCTGGGAAGGTGTGACTTGCTGCTTATGAATAGAGAATCGAGATTGGCGATGAGAATCGAAAGGTCTTGCTTCGATCTTTAATCTTATTTGTCCTTGAATAATTATTTTTTGTGGTTTATACATCTGTAGATGAAGCTTATGATTTGATGTGCAATTGATTAGATCTAAATGTGCAATCACCCAGCTGGACTCATTTCAAGCTCCATGGAATCTCCCAGCTGGCCCTAAAACAAGTATGTTATTTTCTCTATGCTTTGTTTTATTTTTTGGTGTGTGAAATCGGTTGAAGGGTCTATCATTCAGTAGTCCTCTTAATAAATGTATTCGATGTGACTTAGTTGAATGGAGTTCCTCAGAATAGGCGGCACAGTTGCATGTTCGTAACTACCCTTGACCTGATATGGGACACAATCTTTTCGCTTGATTTTACAGAGTAGCGAAGGAAAGGTTAGTCAAGCTACGAAACCTCGGAAACATTCGCCTGATTGGAGAACTTCTGAAGAAGAAGATGGTCCCAGAGAAGGTCGTCCATCATATTGTTCAAGTTTCTTGTTTTCTACTCTTTTTATTTCTTTAATACGTTCTTATCGTTTACTGTAATAGTCTGTGGACATGGGCTTTTGTTTTTATCTGTAGGAACTTCTTGGGCAAGATCTTAATAGCTGCCCGCCCGCGGAAAACGTTGAGGCCATTTGTCAGTTCTTCAACACCATTGGAAAGCAGCTCGACGAGAGCCAAAAGTCGAAACGTATCAACGATTTGTCTTTTTGGTCGTTTGAGGATTTGTCAAAACACCCTCAGTTGGCCGCACGGCTGAAGTTGGATTCCCAGGCGCGAAGAGGTAAAGGACATAGTAGGCGAAATTTTCTCCTCTTTTCATTTCTTTAATACGTTCTTATCGTTTACTGTAATAGTCTGTGGACATGGGCTATTTTTATCTGTAGGAGCTTCTTGGGCAAGATCTTGATAGCTGCCCTGCCCGCCCGAGGAAAACGTTGAGGTCATTCGTCAGTTCTTCAACACCATTGGAAAGCAGCTCGACGAGAGCCAAAAGTCGAAGCTTATCAACGATTTGTATTTTGGTCGTTTGAGGATTTTTCGAAACACCCTCAGTTGGCCGCGCGGCTGAAGGGTTCCCAGGCGCGAAGAGGTAAAAGCCATAGTAGGCGAAAACAATATCAGAGACCTGGGACCTGCCTCTCCCCCCTGACCTACAGCAAGGAAGCATTTTCCCTCTCTCTCTCTCTCTCTCTCTCTCTCTCTCTCTCTCTCTCTCTCTCTCTCTCTTCTTTTCTCGAGTTCGTCTCTTCAGCCGTTTTCTACCGATTGGAAGAAATGTTTATTTTTTTTTCCTGAGAGTTCTCATCCTCTTTGTTTAATTGTTGGTGTTTGTGTAGTTATCAGATGCGAGTTTTCAATTTCTTCGTTTTGAGGGTTTTTCTCTTTCAGCTGACTCTTGGCTAATAGTTTCACCTTGCACGTCGTCTCCATCAGGTGGTTATTATATAATTTCTTCCTTTACTTTCTAATCAGCAAATTGAAGGTCTTATATAACCTCCAGAAGATACTTTAAGGTCGTAAATGATTTTGTAGGCGATTCGAGCATTAAGTCTGATGATGTTCATATGAGAAGCTGAAGATACAGATGGAACTTCAACAAAAAGAGAATAAAGCGAATGTTGATAGATCAAAAGAAGAAGGAAGTCGAGCTCGAAGAAATAAGAATCGCGAAAAGGATCAGAAAGACGTCGATTTTAAGGTACAGAGTAGCGAATCAATACGAAAGTGTATTCAATGATACAGAAAAAAGTGCCTATTCAATGAGTTGATAGGTTGAAGACAAGGATGAAGCAGAGCAAGAACAAGTCATTCTTCTACGAATCAGAATGAGTTCTCATCAGGTTAGAATCATTTGGTGCTTACCATTGTATCGAAAGTGATGAAATTTCAATATGTTTCTTTATCATCTAATTTCTTCCTTTGCTTTTCTAATCAGCAAATTGAAGGTCTTTATAACCTCCAAAATACACTTAAAAATCGTAAATGATTTTGTAGGCGATTCGAGCATTAAGTCTGATGATGTTCATATGAGAAGCTGAAGATAGAGATGGAAACTTCAGCAAAAGGAGGATAAAGCGAATCTTGATATATCAAAAGCAGAAGAAAAGTTGAGCTCGAAGAATCGTGAAAATGTCAGAATTCATGGTGCTATATGCCCTTTAGTTATTGTGTTTCTGGTGAGTGCTGTTGTTCATTGATGAATTGTTGAGTGAATGAGAGCCACTCTTCTTCTCTTGCAGATGGTGAAGCCCAGACATGTACAAGCTGCAAGTATACCTTGGATGCTGGAAATGTTTCAGACTTAATTATTTAACCGTTCATTGTCCTTTAAGTTTATGCGTTGTGCTCTTTGTTATGTGTTTTACTTTATGTGGGATGAACGGGTTTGAGTCATTTTAGCTCCTTGATTTCCTTTTTTTGGTTGATTTTGTGTATCCTATTCTTTAGTGGTTTCAGATTTATCTCTATCCATGAAACAAAGATGGTTTCATTATTTTTTAATATGTTTAACCATCTAAGTAAATCTATTAGCGTTTCATTGTCTTGCGTAACTCTTTCCCTTTCTGCTTGAACCAGGAGTGGGATGTTTTAATGATATCAAATTTTGCGATGGAGCAACAGCTGCATAATTCTAGGCAAGAAAGCCTTTATTATCATGTCTTTTAAAGATTTGCTTCGCATGGCTTTTATGGCTCAATCTTTCGCCTTCCACCACTCGGTGTCGCTCAGCATCATTGTATAGCATCTAAGATGCAAAAGCTAATGATTTCAGAATTATACGTAAAAATCATTGCTGTTTGTTCTTACGGTGTAGGCTGGACACCTTCGTTTCTGCTGAAGCGCTACGTCCTAAGTGGGATTCGTGATGGTCCTCATGAACCTTTTATCGCAGATTCTGTTGACTGTTGTTTCGCAGGTAAAACTCTCTTTCTTACAACATCGATTGAATGTAAATTGTCCCATTTCATAAGCATTAGAATAACATCGCTGGGCTCTTTCGAAGATTGAGGCCCTTTCAAAGGATGACTTGGCTCGAGATTGAGCTTAACAGTTGATTCAGCCTCAGTTGGACCTCTCCTCCTTTCAGATTCCTTAATTATTATGATGGATGTAAGTTTACAGTTAAACTCTTTATATTTCCTTAGAGACGTGTGGGATCTTAAATGTCTCCGTCGATCATGGTGTTTAGACTATGGTGCAGTAAAAATCTTATTTTTTTTCGGTCAAAAAGACGGAGCGATCGAAAGATATCCCAATACCAGACAAGCACATCTCAAGTCGGGCGGTGACTTTCCTTTCCTCTCAAGGCCAGACGAAGTAAACCTTCACCTTCAGGTTTCTGATATGCTCACATAGTTTCGTCATTTTGATCTTCTTTTCACGATATTCTACATAAAAAAAAGGCCTTAACAATTTCACGGCCTTAACAATTTCACAGCTTCACCTGAGAAGAGTTGGCGTTGAAGCTAGAGAAGACTTGGTCGGTCCACAAAATCGCTAAAGAAGATGCTGGCGAGAGTTCAAACGAACAAAACAACAGTGAAAGGGATACCAAGAATGAGTCTTTAGACGATCAAGGTGAAAGCATAGACCTTAACGATGAAAGCGAACATCATCCTCTGCTTCCGAGAAAGTTCTAGAACAGGTGATTTTGCAGGCAATGATCGAAGGGTGTCGGCGAACTCTATACTTTTTGTATATGTATATGTTCCATGATTTGATACTTGATGTTTGCTATGGAAGTTACTGATATTATTTATGCAGGTGGTATTTAAATACAGTTTCAGCTACCACTCTGTATATCACTTGTGAATGTTTTTTATTGATTCAACTATTTTGTGACTTCCTCGATTGATTTACAGAAGTTATGGTTTGTCTTTCTTTGTTGTAGGATGAATGTAGTATATATATAATTCTGTAGTATCCACTACTAATGAAGATTATTGTTACACGTATAAAGAAACATTGCACAAATGAAGACTTACATGACTCATAAATGTATTTGCACCACTAACAACTGAGGAAGACATATTATTTGTACTGCTAATAAAAACAATTTGTAATGTATGATACAATACTAGAATTTTTGTAGTATCCACTACTAATGAAGATTATTGTTACACAGTATAAAAAAAAACACTGGGTATATAGTACAAATGAAGACTTACATGAGTTGTAAATGTATTTGCACTACTGACAACAACTGAGGAAGACATTATTTGTACTGCTACTAAAAATCATTTGTAATGTATGATACTGATGCGGACCGCGTAAAACGACCTTTTGAAACGACGACGAAGACTGTTGTTCTTCCCTCGTAACTTCCTTGGCGCGAATTTCTGGCTCCCTGGCAATTATCCTTGTCGAGCCTAACACCAAAACTCAGAAAAAACGTCAAAAGGGGGCCGGAGTGGGTGCCGGCGTATCCCCTCCGATGCTTAAGTCAGAAAATGGGTGAAAAAACGGATGTATTGGCTCGTAAATCAGTTTTCGACCGTATAGTGTGCGTACCTGAGAAATGAGCTAACTGCTGCTATTTATACCAACCTTAACTTGCTTCGCCATGACCTAGTCTTCCACCCAGGCCCACGTTTATTGCGAACCTCACGAATGGAACGTGGTCCGCTCCACGATCCCACGTTCTCCTCTCCTCATCTTCCCTCTATCTTCTCTCGTGACCTTGTCTCCATTTGGCGGTAGCACCCCATCGGGTTGTTCCTCCTGCTCGGTCTCTTGACCTACTCACAGAGTCTCGGCCACCCGACCAGGTTCCATTTCCTCGTTCTTTCCCTCCTCGGGCAACTCATCTTCGAGCACCTTCTCTTCCCTGACCTTCTCGGGCACCTCGTCCCGACCCGACTTCCTAGCCTTTCTTCTTAGCCCTCTTTCAGACTCGACCGCCTCGAGCAGGCTACTTTCCATCTCGAGCCACTTCCACCTCCTCGGGGTGTCTCTTCGCGCCCCACTCGCGGGTTATTTTACCGTTAATGTTATTTTACCGTTAGCTAGAAATCCCTAGGGTAACAATAGTCCCTCCCTAAAATAGTCCAAAAAGAGTGTAACGAGTATTTGGACGTTAGCTATCGGTAAAATAATTGGTCCCGGAGTTGAATCCCCCCCGATTAATCTTGTCGGGTGTTTTAGTGCTCGGGCATTCTACCTCCCTTCCTCTTTTGATCTTCCCTCCTCAAGCCACGTCACAATTCTATTTGGGCGGGAACTTTGCCGCCCCATCATATCACGACCAGATCATTTTCGCCACGTGGCTCTCATCCAACGGCCTGACGTCTCTTCTTTCTTTTTCTTGTTTTTCGTGCCTTTCCCCCTTCCTTTAGGGTTTCCTTTCTTCATCCTTCTCATTTCATCTTTTCCACCTAAAAGAAGCTGCGCACCAGCTTTTCGTCCCCAAATCGTCAAATCGGCGTTTCGCTTGCATCTTCTTGGTCGTCTTCTTCGTCGCCATCTGGTAAGTTATCCTTCTCTCTCCTTTCATTTCGCCATTTCTGTTCATCTTCGCTCTGATTTTCACCTCCGACTCGCGTAACTGTCGTCTTGAGATTCCTTTTTCTCCGCCATTTTCCTCTGTGTTCGCTCCTTCAGCTATTTTAGGGTTTTGGTTTTAGGATTTTGCCCTTTGCCATGAGCGGCCCTACGACTTCGTTTTCAACCCTAGACCAGCCAGAATCCCCATCTTCTTCTTCGTCGTCCCTTTTCATTTCGTTTTTCGCCGCCATGGAAGCTCTGAATAACTATCCTGACTTGGACATTTTTCGACCCCCTCAGCGTATAGGATACCCGAGTGAGGAAGCCTATCTTCGGGATCTGTCCGACTGGTCTTCTCAAATGGAAGAATTTCGCGAGGAAGTCAAGCTCCCTTGGCATGAAGTGAACGTCTCCTCTCTTCGGGCGTCCCACATCCCATTGATCGTTGATCGGGCTGGATTAGGACCCGATTTCGAGGTCCGGATTCCTGGGCCTCGAGATGTCATCAGCGGTCCTCCCGAGGGCTTTCATACATATTTCTTGGACCAGCTGGATATGGGACTTCGTCTTCCTCTGGCCCCCTTCATAGACGACCTCTGCAATCATTTTCAAATCTCCCCGAGTCAACTAACCCCTAACTCTTACAGCCTCTTGCTTTCCCTAGCTATTCTAATTAAATACTTTCAAATCCCTTTATCTCTCCCTCTTCTTCTATCCTTTCTGAAGGTAAACCAGAAAGAAACTGGTAAATTCTTTTTCTCGTCTACAGCCCCTAGAGAGTTTCTCCTCGGGAACCCTTCCTCCCACAAGGGATGGATGAGAAAATTTTTCTATGTCCGATCTCCTGAGGGAAGTCCCGAGAATGAAACTATTGATACGTGGCCTAAGGCCATATCCGTATCTATTCCCCTTCCAGCTGCCTCCAGCTCGGAAGTCGAAAGGTTCACGGAGATCCTCGGGGAGCGGAGTTTCAGTGCTCCCGAGCTTATCAAGGATGATCTTCTCTGCCATTTTGGCTATTGTTCCGAGGGTCTAGTGGTAGATGACCTAGGTATATTTTCTCGATTCCTCTATCTTTCCTTATTTACACTTCTGACAGGGTTTTCTACCTTTTCTTACCAGATTCGCGCATGGATCTCGCCGATTTACTTAAGATTTCCCGCGAGATGAAAGAGGGCGGTTCTTCTCAGGCTCCTCCTCCTGCCTCTGTTACTAGAGCTCTCAACAAGGGCAAGGGTAAGGTTTCGGCCTCATCATCGGGGTCCCCAAAGGCAGCCCCGAAAAGGAAAGCACCCGCGGCCCCGAGCAGCTCCGCCGCAAAGAAAGCTAAATCCAGCGCTCGAGCAAGCGCGGGCACCACCGAGGACTCCCCTTCTTCTTCGGGCCATGTCGAGCAGCCCGACTACTTCCACCGGCCCCGCGGGACTCAATGCGTGGAATTTCTCCGGGGCTTCCGGAATGAGGCCAATCAGTCTCACCTCTCGGGCATGAATCCTCGGGAGTTCTTCTCCCTCTTTGCCCAACATATGGGTCAGGTATCAATTTCTTCCTTTTCGTTCTCCTCTCAAGCCCCGTCATCCCCCTTCAAACTTCCTTATTTCCTTTCTTTTCTTTGTCTTTCACCTCTCAGAGCTTTGCTTGTGGTGCTGAGGCCCTGGAGAGAATGCTCTTCATGCACGAAGACTGCATTACGCTTACCAATTCTGAGAAGAAGTTGAGGGAGGAACTGGCTCGGGTCAAGGAGGAGGCCAAGTCGAGGGAGGACGAGCTGAAGAAACAGCTGAAAAGCGCTCGCGCTGAGTCGGAGAAGGCGGTAAAAGCCCTTTCGAAGGAGACTGGGGCTCGGGAGGAGGCAGAGCGGAATTTCCGCGATCTGGAAGAGGCCCTCGAGCGAGATTATCTTCCTCGGGAGACTTACGGGAGGCAAGTCGTTACGTACTTTAAGTACGGCTTCTGGGGCTGTCTCCGTCAATTCCGGAAGGCTGGCTTTGTCCGTTACAAATTCAAGCTGGACTTCCTGAACGCTGATCGGGCCCTTGCCGAATGTCCCCTTGATGGCTACAAGCCAGAATCAGCTGCACAGGCGGGTTCTGAAGATGCCGTTCTCGAGGAGGCCGCGGCCACGCCCTCGAGTGGAGAAGAGGGAGGAGACTCCCCCGCCCCGGCTCAAGGCCCCGAGGAAGCCGAGAAGCAGCCTGACGAGCAGCCAGAGGAGCCATGCGATGTGCAGCCCGACGAGACTCTCAGAGTCCCCGAGCCCGTCCCTGACACTATAGAGCCTGGTCCCGAGGAGGAGGTTCCTGGCCGAGGAGAGGAGCAACCGATGTCCCAGGTCGAGTCGGTGACAGTTGGGACAGCGAAGACGGCGGCGGAGTTGAATCAGGCCGGATCGGCCGCTCCGCCTTAAGAAATTTCCGATTGTGTAGATGAACTTATTTCTTTTTGTGTCTTTAGATGAACTTATTTCTTTTTGTGTCTTTAGATGAACTTATTTCTTTTTGTGTCTTTTGTTTATGAACGATATGTCTTTCCTCTTTTGTTCCTACTCTTTCCTTTTTAGACTCTATTATATTAGTCTATCTGTAATTCTTCTACCTCGTGTTCGTTCATGATATCTTTGGCTGATATTTTCTCAAACTTACGATATACCGTCAACGGTGATCAAGGGTCTTCCTCCGTAAGCAGAGATTCCCTTCTCATCCCGCTCTGTTGTATTTTCCCGATGATCGCCAAGCTATGCTTCCCGAGTACGATCTTCATATGTTCTTTCATTTTCTCGAGCGCCGTTTCAACCGTTACACGGCTCTTTTGATCCTGGGATTTCGTATTCCCTTATTCAAACTTCGAATTCCCCTCAAGACTCGATCTTTATAACAGCCCTATCTTCGCGGATCCATCCCTTTATAAAGTCGGTATTTGTTCACTCAGTTCTACTTTGCTTTTCAAGTTTTACTGAGCTTACTTCCTTCAGGTTATTTCATCCACCCAACTTGGGTCTTTACTTTCCTTTTTCCTTCTTAGCCCATGATATATTCGCTTTTCCTTCTCCTTCGAACCTCGTGTATTTTGGCCCAGATTATCGATGAATCACAGAATGGAGCCTTCTCAATTTGGGGGAAACTTCCGCTCAGATCCCCCCCACGCCCTCTTTGGGATCTGTGGGAGGAGGCGACAGGTTTTGCTTCGAACCTGAATGGGGAGTTTCCAGATAGGGAAGGCCAGGTCTTCACACCTCCCTTCCCGCGGGGAGCAGCTTCCTTGGGGCGGCTCCGCCCAACCCCTCGTTTCCTTCTGGAGGCTGATGGTACTTCCTCCCGTTTTTTCATGGAGAATTTCCTGGAGCCCGATGAGAAGCGGCGTTTGGCGAGATTCCCTGACTCCAGCTTCTGGGGCCGGTGGGCTTTAAGTGAGAGTCAGGTCGGTCACGTCAACCTTCACCTTTTGACTCGCCACTTTATTTATGCTTTCCTGACCCTCTCCATTAGTCTTATTCGCTTTCTTGTGAGGTACTTCGACGTTATACTCAGCAAGCCGCTCTGCTTCGATATTATGAGGATGCTTGTGCCCGGTTGACCACTTTCCTCGGCGAAAAGGATCGACAAATCACCGAGCTAAAGGAGTCATTGGGCGGTATCGGTGCTGAGGACCAAGGTATTCTTCATAGGTCTCGAGGGAGAAACAATCGGGCTCGATCACCTAACCAAGTGCGGTGTAACTTCCCTCCATACTCGGGCGGGACGTCGGTGTTAAGACGTAGGAGGGCTCTTCGAGATAGGGAGATTTTCTCTTCCTCGGGGGTTCGTCATCACGGTGCACCCTACGCTCGGGAGGCCAGGCGATAGATCTTTTATCCCCCATAGGCTATTTTTCCTGTCATCTTGTCGTTTTGTTATTTAGTTTTACCCGTTACAGGGTTTTTAGTTTTTCGTGGACTTTGAATTCACTTTTGGTGTTCTACCCTTATTGTTAGAATGTCGTTGGAGTTTTACTGTGATTCTTACCTGGCATTTTCCCTCACCTTTACAACTGATCGAGCCCCTCTTGAGGACTTTTCCATCTTTTTTGTTTGGGGATTTCACTCATCTGCTCGGATAACCGTGCCCCGTCCGGGGACTTTTCTTTGTTCTCATCCGGCGAATTTATTCACTCCTTCGGGCGATCGTGCCTCATCCGAGGACTTTTCTTCATTTTCGTTCGGCGATTTTATTCACCCTTTCGGGCAATCGTGCCTCATCCGAGGACTTTTCTTCGTTCTCATCCGGCGATTTTATTCACCCTTTCGGGCGATCGTGCCTCATCCGAGGACTTTTCTTCGTTCTCATCCGGCGATTTTATTCACCCTTTCGGGCGATCGTGCCTCATCCGAGGACTTCTCTTCGTTCTCATCCGGCGATTCACCCTTTCGGGCGATCTTGCCTCATCCGAGGACTTTTCTTCGTTTCCATCCGGCGGTTTTATTCGCCCTTTCGGGCGATCGTGCCTCATCCGAGGACTTTTCTTCATTTTATTTGGAGATTTTCTTCACCCTTTCGGGCGATCGTGCCTCATCCGAGGACTTTTCTTCGTTCTCATCCGGCGATTTTGTTCACCCTTTCGGGCGATCGTGCCTCATCCGAGGACTTTTCTTCGTTCCCATCCGGCGGTTTTATTCACCCTTTCGGGCGATCGTGCCTCATCCGAGGACTTTTCTTCATTTTCGTTTGGAGATTTTCTTCACCCTTTCGGGCGATCGTACCTCATCCGAGGACTTTTCTTCATTTTCGTTTGGAGATTTTCTTCACCCTCATGGGTGATCGGGCCTCATCCGAGGACTTTTCTTCGTTCCCATCCGGCGGTTTTATTCACCCTTTCGGGCGATCGTACCTCATCCGAGGACTTCTCTTCATTTTCGTTTGGAGATTTTCTTCACCCTTTCGGGCGATCGTGCCTTATCCGAGGACTTTTCTTCGTTCTCATCCGGCGATTATATTCACCCTTTCGGCCGATCGTGCCTCATCCGAGGACTTTTCTTCGTTTTCGTTTGGAGATTTTCTTCACCCTTTCGGGCGATCGTGCCTCATCCGAGGACTTTTCTTCGTTCTCATCCGGCGATTTTGTTCACCCTTTCGGGCGATCGTGCCTCATCCGAGGACTTTTCTTCGTTCCCATCCGGCGGTTTTATTCACCCTTTCGGGCGATCGTGCCTCATCCGAGGACTTTTCTTCATTTTCGTTTGGAGATTTTCTTCACCCTTTCGGGCGATCGTGCCTCATCCGAGGACTTTTCTTCATTTTCGTTTGGAGATTTTCTTCGCCCTCATGGGTGATCGGGCCTCATCCGAGGACTTTTCTTCGTTCCCATCCGGCGGTTTTATTCACCCTTTCGGGCGATCATACCTCATCCAAGGAATTTTCTTCATTTTCGTTTGGAGATTTTCTTCACCCTTTCGGGCGATCGTGCCTTATCCGAGGACTTTTCTTCGTTCTCATCCGGCAATTTTATTCACCCTTTCGGGCGATCGTGCCTCATCCGAGGACTTTTCTTCGTTTTCGTTCGGCGATGTTTCGGACATGACTAACTTTATTCAAGATATGCGAATGTTCGGAAATAAAGGCAGATAACTCGTACGACATAGACTCCCTAACTAAGAAAGTAGACAAAGCATAAATATGATAGCTGAATATGGTGCGATCCCGAGGACATCTCACGGGTAATATTTCTTCAAATGCCGAGCGTTATGTGGCCTTTCCAGCCTCTTCCCGTCCAAGCCTTCCAGATAATAAGCGGCTTCTCCTGCTTTCTTGATCACTTTATACGGTCCCTCGTATTTGGGATCCAGCTTTCCTCGCTCCCATTTGTGTTGTATTTCCTTCATAACGAGCTCCCCTTCCTCAAACCTTTTCAAGCATACCCTTCCGATTATAGGCTCGGGTGATCTTCCTTTGATAGGCTGCCATCCTGAGCGCCGCTTTCTGTCTTCCTTCCTCGATCAAATCCAGCTCGTCGGCTCGGAGCTGGTCATTTTCTTTAGAATATCCTATAACTCGAGCGCTTTCTTGTCCAATTTCCACGGGTAAGACGGCCTCACTTCCATATACCAGACTGAACGGGGTTTCCTTCGTCCCTGCTCGAGGAGTGGTCCTATAGGACCAGAGCACACTGGGTAGCTCGTTGAACCAAGCTCTCTTCAGTCCATCTAACCGGACCTTCAATGCCTGAACGATCGTTCGATTCGTCACCTCGACTTGACCATTACTCTGAGGGTAAGCAACAGAAGTAAATACTTGCTCGATTCCATATCCCTCGCACCATTCTTTTAGCTTGCGTCCGCTGAACTGCCTCCCATTATCGCTAATCAATCTCCTCGGGACCCCGAATCGGCACAAGATATTCTTCCACAAGAAGGCGATCACAGCAGCCTCGGTAATCCGTGCCAAGGCCTCTGCCTCCACCCACTTGGAAAAATAGTCAATTGCGACCAGGAGGAACTTCTTCTGTGAGGCGTTACCCTCGAACGGCCCGACTATATCCAAACCCCATTGACCGAAGGGGCATGCAGACATCACCGCTTTCATCATTTTCGCGGGTGCCCTTTGCAAGTTTGCATGTTTCTGACATCTAAGGCAACTTCGTACCACCCCGATCGAGTCTGTCCTCATTGTAGGCCAAAAGAAACCAGCCAGCATCGCTTTCCTTGCCAAGGCTCTTCCTCCAATGTGACTTCCGCAACTTCCCTCATGAATATCCACCATGACCTCCTCGGCCTCTTCTTTCGATAAGCATCTCAGCAAAGGGCCCGAATAAGACCTTTTGTACAAGATTCCATCTATGAGGGTAAAACGAGCCGCCCTTCTTTGCGTTACCCTAGCCTGGATCCTGTCCTCGGGTAAGACCTGTTTCTCGAGATAACGATAGATATTGTATCGCCAGTCTTCGGGTTCTAGTTCTCTCCTTTCCTCGATCTGGTGGATCTGGGGCGCCTTTTCCACCTTAACCCCTTCCTCGGGCATGCTCAACGTGCTGGCCCACTTGGCGATTCTATCTGCCTTTTCGTTTTCCCTCCTATTAATGAGCTCCACCTTAACCTCCTCGAATTTTTCCTTTAACTTTTGAAAAGACTTCGCATATTCTGCTAGCCTTTCTTCCTTAATAGCAAAGTTCCCCTCGATTTGCTGTACCACCAGCTGTGAGTCAGAGTATAAAGTTACTCGGGCCAATCCCATCCTGATCGCCGTCCTCATCCCAAGCAAGAGAGCTTCATATTCGACTTCGTTATTGGAGGCTCGAAAGTCCAGCCTCACCCCTAAGCTAGTCTCCTCGCCCCAAGGTAAAACGATTATCACCCCGACACCATTTCCAAACTGGCAAGAGGAGCCATCCACGTAGATTTTCCACATCTCGACCGGTCCTTCTTCTGTCATCTCGACAATGAAATCGGCCAGGCTTGGGCTTTGATGGCCGCCCGGGGTCGAAACTGGATGTCGTATTCCCCTAGCTCGGTTACCCATTTAATCGACCTTCCCGAGATATCTGGTCGGGTCACGATCACCCCCAACGAACTGTTGGTGGGTACTACGATCGGGTGTGATAGGAAGTAAGGTCTCAACCTCCTGGCTGTGATCACCAAGGCTAATAGCAATTTTTCCTGGGAAGTGTATCGAACTTCCGCACCCTTCAGGAGATGACTGACAAAGTAGACCGGCTTTTGCACCTTTTCCTCTTCCCGGACCATAACGGAGCTGACCGCCCGAGGAGTGGCCGAGAGATAAACGAGGAGTTCTTCCCCGGGAGTTGGCTTGTTCAATATTGGTAACTCCTTCAAATATTCCTTCAATTCTTGAAAAGCTTTCTCACACTCGGGCGTCCACTCAAAATTCTTGACCTTTCTCAATACTTTGAAGAATGGCATACTCCTTTCTGCTGACCTGGAGATGAATCGGGATAGGGCCGTGATCCTCCCTGTCAGCCTCTGGACCTCATTGAGATTTTTCGGGGAGGCCATGTCGGCGATGGCCTTCACTTTGTCGGGGTTGGCCTCGATACCAGATCGGGTGACCATGTACCCTAAGAATTTTCCCGAGCGTACCCCGAATGCGCATTTAGCGGGGTTTAGCTTCAAGCCATACCTCCGGGCCGTAGAAAAAGTTTCGCGGAGGTCTCCCGAGAAGCTATCCCCTGTTTTAGATTTGATCAGGATATCATCTACATAAACTTCCACGTTTCGTCCGATCTGTGCCTCAAAAACCCGATCCATTAGCCTCTGATAAGTGGCTCCTGCGTTCTTCAGCCCGAATGGCATAACCACGTAGCAAAAGGTTCCTTCTGAGGTGATGAAGCTGACCTTAGGTTGATCTTCTTCGGCCAACCCGATCTGGTGATAGCCCTGGAAAGCGTCTAGGAAGCATAAGAGCTCATGCCCGGCTGTGGAGTCTACCAACTGGTCAATGCGTGGCAAGGGGTAGCAATCCTTCGGGCATGATTTGTTCAGATCTCGGAAGTCGACGCACATACGCCATTTCCCCGCCGACTTAGGGACCAAGACCACATTTGATAAACAGGTCGGGAATTGTATTTCTCGAATGTATCCCGCTTTCAAGAGGTCTCCCACTTGTTCCTTAACTATCGCGTCTTTTTGTGCTCCGAGATGTCTCTTTTTCTGGAAGACTGGCCTGACCTCGTGGGAGATGTTTAGTCGGTGCTGCATTATATTCCTTGGTATCACGGTGAGTTCATTCGTCGACCAGGCAAACACATCTTCGTTCTCCTTCAACTGCTTGATGAGGTCGGCCTTTAGCTCAGGGGATAAGTCCCGAGCAATCTTGACCGTTCCTGATGGGAGTCTGATCACGGCTTCCTCCGTTTCGCCCTCAGTTCCCACTTCTTGAAGAGTGTGTATGGCGCAGAGAGCTTCTCGGCGTCTGGGGTGGCCCTCTCGGCGGCTTTTCAATGACTTCAACTCAATCCTCACTTCTTCCACATAGCATTTACGCGCCATCTTCCGATCCCCGAGTACCTCTCCTACTCGGTCCCCCACGGGAAACTTCATTTTTTGATGTAGAGCCGAGGCGATTGCTGCAAAGGAGCTGAGCGCCGGGCGTCCCAATTTAACATTGTAAGAGGAAGACATGTCGACGATCAGGAAAGGGGCTATTCGGGTTTTCTTCAATTTCCCCGATCCCAGAGTCAAGGGTAGTTGAATCAACCCTACCTCTTCGATGGCATGCCCTGTGAATCCGAATAACGCCGTCTCCACAGGGTACATACGATATTCTCCTAATTCCATCTGGTCCATGGTTTCTTTGAAAATGATGTTCACAGAGCTCCCATTGTCGACGAAGACTCTGCCCACATCATGATTTGCTATCTCCGCCCGAACGACCAGGGCATCCTCATGTGTGTCGTCTCCTCCATGAAAGTCCTCGGGCCCAAAGGAAATGATGGGTCCTGGTCGTCTTGATACTGATGTCACTCCTAGGCTCTCGAGCTTCCTTACCCCTGCCTTCCTGGCTCTGTTCGAGTCCCCAACTGCGGGTCCTCCAGATATCATATTAATTCGGCGTGGAGGCACATACGGCTCCACGGGCGCCCGATTACGCTCTGGTGTTGTTCGATCGTTTCCTCGCTCTTGGTTGGGTTTGTCCCCTCTCCGGTACTCCTCTCGTCTTCGCTCGGGAGATCGATCGGACCTGTTTTGCGGTCTATGGCTGGCGTAATAGTGGTTTCTCCTGGATCCTTGTTCGAAGTCCTTCCTGAAATACTTTCGCGGGGCGTCCGCCTCACCGCCTACCACTAGCTCCGCTCGGACTTCCAGATTCGCCGCCACGATCCTTTCAAGCTCGTCATTCAGGTGAAAGCAGGCCTCCGTCGTGTGGCCATACTCTCGATGGAATTCGCAATATGACTTTGAGACGGGATTTCTGGGTCCTTCTTTACTTCTAGTCGGTCTCTTGATATAGTATCTTCCTTCACAAATCTCCAGCGCTCAGGCTTTACTCACCTTCCATTGAATATTGTTCGGTCGGGACCTTCTCTAGGCTTCCACTCGAGGACTCTCTTCCTTGGGGCGCGTTGGCTCTCGTGCGATCTCCACCGTCCCGATCGCTCTTTTCTTATCTCCTTTTTTGAAATTGTGCGCCTCTTCTACCCTCACATATTTTTCCACTCTGATTATCAGGTCTTCCACTGTGGTCGGGTACTTCTTCACCAATGACCGATAGAGGTCTCCTTCCTTTAGCCCATTGTGGAAAGCCCCGATCAGCAAATCAGAGGTGGCGGTCGAGACTTCCATCATGGTCCGGTTGAATCGCTTCAAGTAATCTCGCAGACTCTCTTGGTCTCCCTGCTTCATATTCAGTAGGTTTACGGCCGAGAAAGGTCTCCTTCGGCTACTGGAAAATTGTCTTAAGAAAGCCCGAGTGAAGTCTGCGAAACTATGAATTTCCCCCGCGGGTAACATAGTGAACCACTGCTGGGCTCCTTTCGCGAGGGTCGTGGCGAAGACCCGGCATTTGATCGAGTCCCCCAACTGATAGAGCGCCGCGTTCCCATCGAAACTGGCCAGGTGGTCCTCGGGGGGTCCAGATCCGTCGTAGCGGTTCATGTCCGGGAATCTAAAGTTGTTCGGTAAGGGAGCGCGAAGGACCTCCTCCGAGAAGGGAGAGCCTCGTTGGATCGGGAGGGGCATTTGCGGATTGGCTAGTTCCTTCAACCTCTGGATTTCTTCCTTCATCCGTTCCCATTCCACGATCTGTCTTTCCTCCAATGCTCTCTTCTTCTCGGCCCGCAGGGTGTTGATTTCCGCCCTCAATGTTTTTTCCTCTGTCTCCTTTTCTTGCTCCTTGGCCCGAGCGTGCTCTTCCCCCACGTCGCAACCGTTCCGCTTCCTCTTCCTCAGTCTCCTGTCGCGGTGGTGATTCCACGCGAGTTCTCCGCGTTCGCTCTGCCCTTAACATTTCTACCTCTGCTCTCAATTTCCCCAGTTCGGTTTGATCATCCTTGTGTGTCTCTTCTTGATTCTCCTCCGTCCAGTCAGTCACCAGCACTTCTTCCATCGGTGGCGGTTGAATGTCGTTTGCGGTGTCCATCATATTACTAATATATCGTCCCACAGACGGCGCCAATGATGCGGACCGCGTAAAACGACCTTTTGAAACGACGACGAAGACTGTTGTTCTTCCCTCGTAACTTCCTTGGCGCGAATTTCTGGCTCCCTGGCAATTATCGTTGTCGAGCCTAACACCAAAACTCAGAAAAAACGTCAAAAGGGGGCCGGAGTGGGTGCCGGCGTATCCCCTCCGATGCTTAAGTCAGAAAATGGGTGAAAAACGGGTGTATTGGCTCGTAAATCAGTTTTCGACCGTATAGTGTGCGTACCTGAGAAATGAGCTAACTGCTGCTATTTATACCAACCTTAACTTGCTTCGCCATGACCTAGTCTTCCACCCAGGCCCACGTTTATTGCGAACCTCACGAATGGAACGTGGTCCGCTCCACGATCCCACGTTCTCCTCTCCTCATCTTCCCTCTATCTTCTCTCGTGACCTTGTCTCCATTTGGCGGTAGCACCCCATCGGGTTGTTCCTCCTGCTCGGTCTCTTGACCTACTCACAGAGTCTCGGCCACCCGACCAGGTTCCATTTCCTCGTTCTTTCCCTCCTCGGGCAACTCATCTTCGAGCACCTTCTCTTCCCTGACCTTCTCGGGCACCTCGTCCCGACCCGACTTCCTAGCCTTTCTTCTTAGCCCTCTTTCAGACTCGACCGCCTCGAGCAGGCTACTTTCCATCTCGAGCCACTTCCACCTCCTCGGGGTGTCTCTTCGCGCCCCACTCGCGGGTTATTTTACCGTTAATGTTATTTTACCGTTAGCTAGAAATCCCTAGGGTAACAGATACAATATTAGATGCCTGACTCTTATAAATGTCTCATTAAGCGACCGGTAGGTATTACAAACATTATTTTGCAATCTTATACGGAGGAAAGTTGTCATGCTGCATAACACAAGACTGAACTATTATTAGGCCGCAGATCGAATAACAATAACCGCTACTGTATCATGCAATATTATAATAATATATGAGTATATACAAATAATGAAGATTATTGTTACATGTATAAAAAAACAGTTTACTGTACTAATGACGATTAGATGATTTCTAAATTTTGTACTACTGACAAACCCAACGGTTGCATTAGTGCAGTCTTAGGATCCCTGGTATTTTTAATGACCTGGTTGAATAATGATCGTCTTTCTGAAACTCCCAATTTTTTAGGCGTTCTTGACAACGGAGATGTTTATCACATGATACTGTTGCTAGGACAGATTATTTTTTCATGTATAAAAAAATCGGAATACTGTAATAGTAATAAAGATTTATTTGTCGTACGCTATAACTGAATAAAGCTTATTGAAACATTTTTTGGCGGGTGCAAGTAGTAGGTATTTCAATATTTATTTGTTTACAGCTGCTCACCTTTTGGTGGGTGCAAGTAGTATGCATTTGTTAGCTTATATGTGTTTACCTGTTCAACGTATATGATGTGCTTTGCGTTGGGCCATCAAGTTGAACGCATGTTTCAATTGATGTTACTTTGACTGAATGAGTTGATCTTTTATATATCTCTTACGCATTCGCCTTGAAGTAGTGCACGTGACGAGGGCGACGGAGATCAAATGTTTGGTCCATCTTTCATTAAATACCCTACTTAATTTGTTGTTCAGCTAAATGAAACTTTAGATAGAACTAACCTGCTGCGTTCTTGAATCACTGTGTAGTTCCAGCGAGAGTTTGGTACCTTCAGTAGCTATTGCTGGCCTTGCGTAAACCACAAGCAAGTAAAGAATGAGTTTCTCCACGGGCGCCAAGTTCCATCTAAGACGTCGGAATTCGAACTACTAGGCAACGATTTGAGCCGAAGACGTTTCCACTGCGTAGGGCTGCTTGTAGTATATTCAGTCACAAGACGATGCTCATGAGGCACATCGCAGGATATAGGACAATTTAGTTCCGATAAAATCATGCATGTTATGTTGAATGGGCAAATGACAAATAACTTTCCCATTTGATTATCCTCGGACGAATGGCGAGAGAAAATGTAACCAACCACTTCAACATTTTTTTGTTCTCATTTGGTTAGCATATATTAACTTTGGTCTTGGATTAGCGGGTTTTTAATATGTAAATGCTCATTTGGTTGACTAAAAACAATTATAAATGATTCATAAATGAACTTACGCATATACATATAATTGAGATTAAATTTTTTTACATTGTTCCACGCATAAATGAAAATTGTTTGCTTATTAGGTAAGACAAGCGTTAATTATAAACGATATAATAACATTGAAATATATCAGTATACACTACTGGTGAAAGACTTGCACGATTCTTACAAACTTATTGAGCGACTTCGATTCATTAGAAACATCAATTTTCACAGTACTGATCAAGTATTTTCTACGATTGCAATTTAGGTTGACTTTCTCAAGTTTCTAATGTTGCACTACCGATCATCATAGCATGTTGCCAGTTTATTCGTTCCATCAAAACTCTTATTGAAAGAATGAACCAATATTGGATATTGCAAGACGGTTTATTGAAAACATAATCAATATTAACATATGAAATTAATCAATATACCAAATACATTAGCTTTTGTACGACTTTTTTTTGTTCATTTTTCAATTCTGATAGTCGTATTACATTTTCAAGTAATTTGCTAAATTTGGAACATCATAACTATATGTAAAAATAAAGTGACATATAACAATAATTCATAAGTTTTTTTATCTGTTTAATTATAACAAAGATCAAAGTTTATAAACTATTACATTAAATACTGATAAAATGACATAACAATTAGGGATGTCAATGGGACTGGGACGGGTCTAGACTGGAACCCGCCAAAACCCAGCTGGGCTCGGGGCAGGTCCGAATTTTGCCAACCCGGGCCGAAACCCGCACCGATACCCGACCCTTATAATTTTTTTATATAAATATTATACGGCATTAATTCAATTATAACCACAAAATATGCGATTATTTTTCTATCATATGCCTATAATGTATTTTAATATATTGAAGATTATTGCTCTTGGTTGGATTCAAGCGGTTACAGTGGCTTTGAAGACTATAGTCATATCATAATCCACGTGGACTAAGCATGGTCAAAGGGAGAAAAGATATCATATTCAAATTTGGAAATAATTCTCATGCAAATCATAACGGGAGTATAGCCTATTAGTGATGGAAGTCGGTTCTTGAAGCCAAACTTCAAAAAGGCAACGAAAAATACTAGGAAGGGACGAGCTTTTCTTGCTGACCAAGCTAGACGATATTATTGGGAGCCGAGCTTCAAGGATAGAAAGTCAAATATATTGAAGATTCGAATAGGGAATTACTATTCACCGCCCCCTTTTTACTTGTTACCGCGTCTTTTTATCGTCCTTTAGGGGGCGGTGACTAGGAAAAAGGGGGCAGTGAATAGTAATCCAGATTCGAATATTATAAAATATGTGACTTAGTTGCTTAAGTCGGCATATATTTCTATTTGGTGGGGCGTAGCGAAACAGGGGAGTAGAGCAGAGAACGACGGCTGAGAATAATAAACGAAGTATACCTGCGACCGTAAATAAAAGAGCTGTGACAAAAGACGATCGACGCTTGCGAGGCATCCCTTTCGTGATAGGCAAAGCTTTCTATTATTTCTCTATTATGTCTACATTGAATATTTTGCGTTTCTATTTTATTAATATGCTAGCTTAAGTTTTCTTGTGATTGAGGCCGTATTAGGCCGGATTATGAATTCGTAGTAATGCTATTCGTATTTTATTTAATCGTATGAATTTAGTTACGTGTTCTATATTTGAGTTTAATGCTTGCATATGCTTTATCACCATGCGTATGATTTTTGATTGGTTTATGAAACTGAAAAAGTGATTAGACCGATTAGAATAATAAATATAGGACAACACGACGTAAAACCGACCAGAGATGGAATTCGGTTTCGTACGTGTGGCTTTCGAGACCTTAGGCGCCGAAAGCGTCTAAACTCGAGAAAATTCATAAAGCGGAAGGCATGTGAAGTGATTCCAGTCTTATAGGAATATAGAGATTGATCATTATCGCATAGGGTCACTAGTTATGTGAATAACGGATAGCGTATATTAGCAATATCTACATTAACTAGTTTATATTGATTAAATAAATATTGATTGCATGAATACGTAGGATTAATCCGTGCTGATTATGTGCTTTGATCACGTTCGTCGTCAATTGATCTTTATCTCATCTATTTTATTTGCGTCTATTTTATTATTAACGCTTTTATCTCGTTTAATTAAATCATCAAAACTATTAAAAAAATTCTCTTAGTCTAAATTAGAATTAGGTTTAATATCTTAGAATTAATCAAGCTGTCTTCGTGGATCGATACTCGGACTTCGTCCGTTTTACTACTTGAACGACCTAGTACACTTGCTAGTATTGAGCGTGTCAAGTTTTTGGCGCCGTTGCCGGGGATAGCTATATTATTAATTTTAGGATTTATTCTGAGTTTTAGTTTAGACATTTTATTCATCGATTATTATTATTATTATTTATTTTTGCCAATTCGCTTACGCTTTTTCATCTTTTGCAGATAATTCCTATTAGTGCATGACACGAAGCTCGAGGAACGTACCATTGCTATTGGATGCAGAAATTGAAGCAACCTGTCGGCGAAGCAATCAAAATCGTAGACTGAGAATGGACAATCAAGAACACGATGAAGAACAGATGGTTCCTCCACGGCCCACTTTACTAAGTCGAGCGCTTCCGATAATTTTCGATGACAATGACCCGATTGCCATCCCGCCGGGACCAAATAATCATTTCGAGATTAAACTCGTTACTAACAGATGGTGACGGGTTCAACACAGTTTCATGGGCTTACTAACGAGGACGCAAATTCACATATTTTGAAATTCACTCAAATTTGCAGAACTATTATCCTGGCGTCTCTACAGAAGTGATAAAGCTGACATTTTTTCCCTTTTCTTTGACAGGTAAAGCCTCTGAATGGTTCTCATCATTGCCACATGCATCTATCACTAGTTGGGAGCAACTAGTGGAGTGCTTTCTGGGCAAATATTACCCACTGTCAAGGACCAGCGAAATTAGAAGCCTACTCGTGAACTTTAAACAAGAAGGTGGCGAATCTATGAGCGATGCATGGAGCAGATACAAGAGCATTCAGAGACAATGCCCGAACCACAGCATACCCCTGAGCGTTCAGATGCAGTCATTCTTTTTAGGGCTGAGCGCACCAAATAAAAGAATCGTCGATGGCGGGTGCACACAAAATTTTATGGAGTTAGGCGACGAGGAAGCACTCCAAGCCATCGAGCGAATCGCAGCCTACCCAACAAGATATACCGAGCATGATCTGGACCGACGGACTGCTGGAGTACATAAAATAAGTAGCTCGTTTGATGGCGCAGTTCGAAGCCATACACAAAAGGTTAGACCTGATACAATCCACGAACCCTGAGACGGTGAATCACATCCACAATAGGGAAGGAATGCCTACTCCAACACTTACGACCCAAGCTGGCGAGGCCATCCTAACTTGTCGTATGGCAACTCGCACTACTTGAAGCCTCCAGAAGCTCAAAATCAACACATTGAGCCACCAACAAAACAGAAGCCTGATTAGGAGATAACCCTAGAAAAAATGGCGACGGTTCAAGGCGATCAAAACTGCAAGACGGAGGAGAGACTTCAGGGTCTAGAAGGGAGAGTTCATGAAGGCATCCAAAATATAGGGGCTGCAATAAAGGACTTAACAATTCAAATGGGACAGCTCTCAAATACAGTGTCAGAGCGCAAACCAGGCACACTCCCAAGCGACACCGAAAAGAACCCCCGAGAGTATGCAAGGCCATTAAGTTGAGCAGTGGGAAGACGCTGGAATCAACTCAGGAGGCCGAGGAAGTGGAGGAAGCAAATGAGACAGAAAATGACGATGAAAGCAGGTCACAACCACAGACGCAACTCATCATGACCATAGGAAGGACCAGCGGGGCGAAGAAGTTGAAATCGAGCTGGATTCTCTCGCGGTGGAAAAGAAGGTCGACCCACTCCCACCAGTCAAGATTCGACCTCCATATCCCGCGGCATTACGAAGGGGAAAACCGGATAAGAACTTCGAGCGCTTTATTAATATTTTTAGGAATTTAGAAATTAACATTCCTTTTTGTGAAGCTCTTTTGCAGATTCCGAAGTACACCAAAATTTTCAAGGAGTTGCTATCAAACCGGAACAAGCTAGAGCAATATGGCATGCTAGCCCTTAACGAAGAATGCTCTGCGGTGTTACAAAGGAAGCTACCACCAAAGTTCCAAGATAGGGGGAGTTTTTCTATTCCTTGTTCTATAGGCTCATTATCATTTACTAATGTTCTTTGTGATTTAGGAGCGAGTATTAACTTGTTAATTTTCACTTCTGAAAAAACTAGGGATAGGTGAGCCGAAGCCTACATCGACGGTCCTCCAACTAGCGAATGACGTATTAGTGAATGTTGGAGAGCACTACTTCTCAGCCGATTTTGTGGTGCTAGACATGGAAGAGGACACCGACATGCCCCTTATTTTAGGAAGACCATTTCTAAATACGGCAAGAGCCCTTATTGATGTTGGTAATGGCAAGGTCATCCTACAGGTTGGGGATGAGAAAGTTATATTTGATGTTTATGAAGCAATTCAACACCCTCCAGATGATGATTCTTGTTCCTTTATTGATACTATTGACGCATCTGCTCTGGAGTATTTTAAAATATTCAGGAATAAGGAAAAATTGGAAGCATGCCTAGTCGCAGACGAGTCCGAGGAAATGACCAATACCGTAGCAAGCTTAGAAGTGAACCCACCTCATCGGAGGTCGGCTAAGCCCAAAGTAGAGCGTCTCGATCGATCATCAGCCACACAACCTCGACCATCAATCGAGGACCCTCCGATTCTAGAACTTATACCCTTGCCTAGTCATCTTAAATATGTTTACCTTGGTGCACCTTTACCCGTGATTATTTCCTCCACTTTGACAGATTTGATGGAGGAAAAGCTAGTGAGGGCGCTAAGAGAACACAAACAAGCATCGCATGGAAGGTTGCTGACATCAAAGGAGTAAGCCCGACCGTCTGGATGCACAAGATTTTTATGGAAGATTCTTGCAAGCTGGTCGCACAACCACAAACACGTCTAAACCCAGCGATGCAAGAAGTGGTGAAAAAGGAGGTCATTAAGCTTCTGGACGCAGGTATTAGCTACCCTATCTCTGATAGCGAATGGGTTAGTCCGACCCAAGTTGTTCCTAAAAAGGGAGGTATGACCGTTATAAAGAATGCCTCTAATGAGTTGATTCCCACGAGGACTGTTATGGGGTGGCGTGTATGCATAGATTATAGGAAATTGAATTATGCCACCCGTAAGGATCATTTCCCACTCCCCTTTATTGATCAAATGTTAGAAAGACTAGCTGGACATGAGTTTTACTGCTTTATAGATGGTTACTCAGGTTATAATCAGATTTCTATAGCGCCCGAGGATCAGGAAAAGACGACTTTTAATTGTCCTTATGGCACTTTTGCATATAGACGCATGCCATTTGGATTATGTAATTCACCAGCTACTTTTCAGAGATGCATGCTCGCTATTTTTCATGACATAGTTGGGAAATTTATGGAAATATTTATGGATGATTTTTCTGTATTTGGGTCTACGTTTGATACATGCCTTGAGAATTTAGCATCTGTTGTATCACGATGTGAAGAGACTAACCTTGTCTTAAATGGGAAGAAGTGTCATTTTATGGTACATGAAGGTATAGTTCTCGGACACAAGGTATCACACAAAGGAATTGAGGCGGATTGAGCCCAGGTTGTCGCGATTGAGCAGTTGCCACCACCCACGTTAGTGAAGGGGGTTCAAAGCTTCTTGGGACACGCAGGATTCTACCGACGCTTCATAAAGGATTTTTCAAAAATAGCTAAAGCCATTATCTAATTTACTTGTTAAAGATGCGATTTTTAACTTCACTGATGATTGTCTGCAGGCTTTTCGAACTTTAAAGGAGAAACTCACCACAGCCCCAGTGATGGTCGCACCTGACTAGACACTCCCATTTATACTGATGTGCGACGCTAGCGATGGTGCTGTAGGTGCGGTTCTAGGACAACGCAAGGATAAGGTATTCCAGGTCATTTACTACGCTAGTAAAACTCTGGACGATGCACAGAGGAATCATGCTACTACTGAGAAAGAGTTACTAGCCGTGGTATTTGCAGTAGATAAATTTCATATGGTGCACTTAGATACTTATTTGCTAAGAAAGATGCTAAGCCTAGGTTGATTCGTTGATTTTACTACTTCAGGAGTATGACTTAGAGATTCGTGATAAAAAAGGTGTTAAAAATGTGATAGCTGATCACTTATCGAGATTAGATAATTCGCACGAACAGGATAAGGAGCTACCTATTGACGAATGTTTTCCTGATGAACAATTATATGCTTTAATCGATACATCATTGCCTTGGTTTGCGGGCTTTGCAAATTATGCTGCTACATGTGAGATTCCCACAGGCTTGAGTTTTCATCAAAAGAAGAAATTTCTCTTTGATGCGAAACACTACATGTGGGATGATCCATTCCTATATAAAATTTGCTCCGATCAGGTAATCCGACGATGTATTCCCGTCGATGAGGTAAGTTCTGTTTTATTTTATTGTCATTCTGGTTTGACGGGGGGACCACAGACCAACAAAAACAGCATTTAAGATACTTCAATCAGGTTTATTCTGGCCCACTCTTTTTAAGGATGCCCTTGCATATGTAGCTTCGTGCGATCGTTGTCAGCGTACTGGTACTATATCTAGGAGACATGAGATGCCTTTAAATACCATGTTAGAAGTAGAGTTATTTGATATTTGGGGTATTGATTTTATGGGACCGTTCCCCACCCCATGCTCTAATAAGTATATTCTCGTTGCGGTCGATTATGTATCTAAGTGGGTAGAAGCTGAAGCATGTCGGACTAATGATGCACGAGTTGTCATTCGTTTTCTTAAGAAGCATGTATTTAGTCGTTTTGGTACACCACGGGCAATAGTGATGGGGTACTCATTTTTGCAATAAATTATTTGATAATTTGCTATCTAAGGATGGTGTTAAGCATTCCGCTGTTCTAGGAACGAGGCCTCGGGGACCCTGTTGGGATCCCAACATGAATCCCGCTATTCTACCACCGCGGGGCGGGGACGGGAGAATATATTTTCCCGTGGATATCCTCGCCACGTTCCCCGCCCCGTCCCCAATAATTAAAATAATATTTGTTATATTCAATTAATATTATTGTAAGATAAATATATTAAAATATACTTTGAATAATATTAAAATAATATAAATATGATTAAAATATAGTTTAAACAATATAAATAGTATAAATAATATTAAAATATAGTTTAAATAATATTAAAATAATATAAATTGAATATTTTTTAAAATAGTGACAGGGCGGGGAATCCCCGCGGGGACGGGGATTAGATCCCCGCCCCTGCTCCGCCCCTTTGACAACCCTATTCATGACGCATGGATTTAAAATATTTCTTTAAACAAGTAAATGCGTCGTAAAAATTATTGCCGATAAAGCCTATCTCAAAAGTTGCGGAAGCAGACTCCATAATTGTTTTTAAATTTGGTTTTAATCTGGTTTGGATTTTTGATAATTGACGGGCTTTGTAAATTTGAAAAAGTTTTTCGCTTTTGAAAATGTGGTGTGTCATAAATTTTCTTGAAGTTTAAAGAAACTTAGGTACAGAAAAATTTGGTGTGAATGAAAATTTTGAATTGATGTCGAAAGAAAATATTACCAAAAACATTTTTCTATAATATGGCAGGTAAAAATTATGAAATAAAATTGGCTTTTAAAATTCCAGCGCCGAAAAGTTTGGTTTGTGAAATTTCGAAAATTTAGGTACCAAAAATTTTGGTTTGTACCGATTAGGTGATGTCGAAAACTTCATGACTTTACCAAACAATTCTAGAATGTGCCAAAAATATTATGTTTTGAGTTCAAAAAAATTAATTGTCGGTGTCTGGTTGCGAAAATTTAATTTTATTAGTGTTAGTACAAACAGTAGATTGTCATAGTTTGCGAATGAATGCGAATGAATTTTGGGACTGCGAAATAAATTTTGTAGTTTGCGAGAAAAATCTGTTGAAGTGCTCGGGTGCGAAAATAAAAATTTTCGAGCGTTACGTGCAAACTAGTTGGACTACGAAATTAGATTTTCGGTCTACATGAGTGCGAAAAATTTGAGTTTTCGCATTATTGAGTGCGGAAATTGATTTCAAAAAGTAACTTCAAATAGTTGCTTGCAAAAATTGCTACGAACTTCCCAAAAAAAAAAACTTTCAAAAATTGCCTACTACAGTAATATGCGAAAATTGCCTGCTGCAATAACTTGCGAGAATTGCCAGCTATTTTGGAAAGGCTACAGTACTTTCCTACAGTAACTTACCAAAATTACTAAAATAACGTTTAAAAATTGTGGATCAAAAACACTTATGTCGTCAATCATAAACACTCAATCAACATAAAAAACACTAAAAACATTTCAAAATTTTTGAGAAGTTTTTGAAGAACACGAAGAAAATCGAAAACTTATTTCGAAGATTTTTTCTCAAATCTGAGCGCTTGTGGCTCTGATACCAATTGTAGGATACGAAAACACCTAAACGATCAGCAATGAGGGGATCAAAAAGGTTTTGCGTGTAAAATACCTTGAGTGCATGCTAGTGCACCTTTTTTTCTTGAGGGTACTTTAGCAGCGCAATGTTCAACGTATATTATATTAATTCACATTACTTAAAGTGTATAAGGTTTGGGTATTTATACCTAGGGTGGGATCGGGTCGGATTTTTTTCGGTATAGGGTTTTTCGGGTCGGGTACCTGACATGTGCGGGTTTCAATTTTGATACCTGACCCCGACCTGACAAAAATCGGCTACCCGACAAACGGGCACCCGAAACCCGATTTTCCGGTTCGGGTCGGGTTCGGGTGAATTTTTTTTTTTTTTTAATTCGTTGGTTGTATTATTTAAAAAAAAACTTAAATTAAGTTCAACACTAACACCCAAAAAATAATTTCCAATCGCCGTAAACAATAAAATGAATTTAACACTATCTAATAAATAAATTCAGCACGTTAATAAATAAATTAACACCACCAAAAATAAAATATTCACACATTAGAAATCAAATTCAAAAACATCAACGACAAAATTCAACTCATACCATCACCATCACAATAAAATATAAAATATGGGATGTAGGATGTGGGCTGGTGTGTGGGTTGTTCGTTATGGGCTGTTTTTTTTTTTTCATTTATTGCGGGTACCCGATCTGGTAATTGGGGTAGCGTTTTGCTACACGAAACCCGACCCGAACTAAGTTCGGGTATCGGGTTTAAACTCGATACCCGATTCAAACACGAGTTTTCAGCCCATTCGGGGAAAACCCGATTGGGTCGTGTCGGGTACCCGAAACTCGAGCCCGAATGCCCACCCCTATTTATACCTTTAACAAGGTATAAACATTTGGGTACGGGTTTTTATCGGCCGGTTCTGTTCTGTTTTTCGGTTTTCAGTTTTACATATGCTTAATCCGATATCCGAACCGTTTTAATTTGGTTCTGTTCGGTTTTTTACGACACCGTTCGGTGTTTTCGGTTCGGTTTCCTGTTAAATACTTCTTATTTTATTTCAAGATTACTTTTTTAATTTTTTTTCCCAAAATTAAATACATTTTAATTTTTATTCCAAGATTAAATAATTTTTTTCCATATTAGTTTATGAGTTGAAAATACATAAATGTTTATTGTTCTTGAGGAGATTAAAATAGGGAAACACTTTATGCTGCAAAAGTGATTTTGTCGGAATGAAAATTTAGTGAGTTTGATGTTGGACGAAAATATAATAAATTAAGTTATTATTATTATTTTAAATAAA
Organism: Craterostigma plantagineum; assembly: GCA_027422505.1. Classification (NCBI taxonomy): domain Eukaryota; kingdom Viridiplantae; phylum Streptophyta; class Magnoliopsida; order Lamiales; family Linderniaceae; genus Craterostigma; species Craterostigma plantagineum. The sequence continues at coordinate 230,840 of JAPQWV010000064.1, read as the reverse complement.
GTGTTATTATTTCGGCCTCAAGAATAACTATAAATGGGCCCTATAAACATACTATAATTCTTATCCTTGGCCCATGTAGTAATAAAATAATATAGATAATATATTTCGGTTATTTTTTTCTGGAAACCGAAAACCGAACTGGAAAACCGAAATTTACTAAACCTTAAACCAAAATCGACCGAAAAACCGAATTAACCGAACCGAAAAACCGAAATCTCGGTTCCGCCCGTTTTTTCGGTTTTATCCGAAATTTGAACACCTATACACTTGGGCCTCTAATTGGCCCATTACAACCACTAGAATACTAGAAACTATAAACTCGAATCTAGTTAACTTAATATAAAATACAAGACTTAGACTTAAATTATTTTAAACATTGGTTTGTGTTTGATTCCCACAAATTTCATTGGAATCATATTTTATAATTAGTCTTTTGATCCCCAAGTTCAAAGAAGTTCATATCTGGAACTCATTTTATAATTCATTGTTGATATCTCTAGACAATTTACTAGCCCCCAATTTATAAAATATGTATTTAACATATTATTTGATTGACCAAGACAATATATTTTTATTATTATTATTACTAGGAATTGAAATATCAAGGGCTGTTATTTTCACCAAATGTTAATTTCTTTCCCTCAAAATGTGCGCGGGAGCTGTTTTATTCTTGTCACGAGATGTAATCTACGAGCTATTTTTTTTCAAATACCTCGGTTTGGGCCACGTTGAGGTTCAACCATCAATATCTAAGCTTTTTTCTATTCCTGAAATTTATTTTCCTGAATAAAAACCGGAAAAAATCGGTATAAGAGCATCTCCAACGGCCAACAGGGCGTATGCCAACAATAGCGTTGGAGTTCCTCCAACGGAACTGCAAACGCCACCCCAAACCCAGAGGAGTGACCAGTGTCCCGCTAACGTGAAGCGGGGCACTGTTGACCCGCTATCTTGTTTTTTTTTTAAGTTTCTTTTATTATGTAATTGCAGTTTAATTTGGGGTTTCAATATTTGGATTTTTCATTTGGAATCTGATTTTACAGGGACGACGACGAAGGAATAGTGCGTTCCCATGAAGAAGACGATGAATAGCGCAAAGAGAGAGAATATCTTTTTTTTTTTTTTTGTCGACGAGAGAAAGTATTTTATTTTTTATTTCTATTTTCTTATACTTTATTCTATAATTTTTGTTTGTATTTAGTTTTTTCAACATTTATCTTTATTTTATCATGTGTTTTCGAAATAGTTCTTTTAGAAACTTCTCCGCCGTCTAATACTCTTTAATATCGAAAGAATAATAATAATAGTTAGATAAATCATATTATCATTTTTATTGTAATATCTCCATTTATATAGTATTAATATGTTAAAAATTAAATTATGGATTACGAAAATATATAATTTTTTTCAATAATTTATCAGAAATTTATTTAATTATATAGCAAATTAATATTATAATTTATTGAATAAATTTTTGTGAAAAATAACTAAAATAATGATAATATTAGTTTAGAGATAAATTTTATTTTATGGCCCTGTTTAGTTTGTTAGATTAGACCAGATAGAGCCCATTTTATCATGTCTAATCTTGTTCAGTTTTTAAATTCCCAGTAAGATATAGCCCGTGATAAATGTTAGGCCCGTTGTTATAAACTATAAAATCGGTTCGATTGGGTTTGTACCGCTTGTATGCCTCTACACAGATATAATATAGTGATAAAAGTGTCACATATATCAAATTATCTATTCTATTATATAAAGGATCTGGGTAGTACCGTCAATTTGGCCCGTGGCCCGCATGTGCCAACCCCGGCCAAAATGGCGGGCCGGGCTGCAATTTTTTAGGCCTGCCAAGGAGCGGGCCTGAAGGGGCCAGCCTGCGCGTTAATGATTAATTAATTAGACAATAATTAATTACATATATGTTAATAAATATATAATTAATTTTTGGTTCCTGTTAATGATTCATAAATTAGATCATAATTAACTACATATATATTAATAAACATATAATTATATGTTGGTTATCCATAATTTATTAATAAATACCTTAATTAACTAAAAAGTATATAAATTAAAGTATAAAATTAAAAATAGAATAATTAAAAAAAATTCTAAGCAGGCGGGCCTGGCGGGGCTGGCTGGGTTCCATTGGTTTAGCCCACTACGTGTCGGGTCAGCCCGCTCCGCCCCGCCAAATGACAGGCTTTGGCGGGGGACGGGCCAGCCCGCCCCGGCCTGGCCTATTGACAGTACTAGATCTGGGGTGGATATAAACTGCCACATTTGGTATGTCACTTATTTGCAATTTAGTCCTCTCTTAGTTAATTAATTACTTTATAAATTTTATATTTTTATATTTTTTTTATTTATTATACTTATATCCTTAAATATTATATTTTAAATAGTTAAAAATTGTATTTTATATATTACACATTAGAAATAATGATCTCAAAATTTAAAGTAACATAACGATAATTATATTCTAAGCACACGCATAGAGTGTGTGAAAACGTACGAGTTGTAATAAGCGTGTTATACATAGTACTGTCAAAACGGGCCGGCAGGGCAGGCCGACCGGTAGCCCGCCACAGGCGGGGCGGGGGCGGGCAAGCCCGCCTACTGGCGGGCCTGTAAAATGAAGGCCCGCCCGCCTGCAGGCGTGTAGCGGGCCTGACGGGCTTAGCCCGCCAGTTCTTTTAAAAAAAAAAGAAAAAAGAAAAAATTAAATAAAATTCGAAAAAATATAACAATGAAGATTTCAAACTGAAAAATATATGTCATTAGTAATCTATTATATAATACAATTATATTTTTTTATTTGGGTGGGCCTACCCGCGGCCCGCCCCTGCCCCGCCAAAGCCCGCGGCTCACGGGGGCTTGCCCGAGGCCTAAATTTTAGAGCCCGTCCCGCGGGCTCAGGCCCGTTTTGACAGTACTAGTTATGGCTGTGTTTAGTTTATCGGACAAGAAAATGAGCTATAATTTTTCCTTGAGATAATAATCTAGGTTATTCTTATGTATATATTCATTTGCCATTTGATTGGATTGGTATCTTGTTTGCTGGCCTTTTAATTAAAATAGTGCTATTTGAAGCCATATTCATTAAAATATGGGTAACGGGACAGAAATTATTAAAATCGAGGGAAATGCGTCCATTAGCCGCGACGACGCAGCCATTAGACGCGGCGGCTGACGTGGCACGGGTATCCCTCGCGAAAATACAGGTGGGCCCGGCTGGGCCCGCGCGTGGCCCGCGTCGCTGTTATTGGACGTGACGACGCGTTTAATAAACGCGACGTTTGACCTAGACAGCAGTAACGGCCACTAAACCCACCACTAAACCCACTAACGACCCACTAACGACGGCCCACTACGATAATGGGTCATCGCGTAGACGACGGCCCACGAAATTATTGTTCGGCCGTGCCAAGCGCCGGCCGAAGTTTTGGTTCGGTCGGGACTTTTTTCAAACTATTTCGATCCGTGTTCGCTAATTCATCTACGTACGAATGAAATCATAAGGGCAAAAACGTCTTTTTTCAGCCCTTTGGGGGGCGGTGACTAGGAAAAAGGGGGCGGTGAATAGCAATCCAGTAAAATAAACTATCTATTCTATTTATTAATGCTCAGCACCTTTTAAAAACTGTCAATTTTTTTTTTTTTTTTTATCTAATTTGGTGTATCAATTAGACTCAAAATTTGAGCCAATTTGTTAAACCATCTCCAACCGAAAAACGCGTTATCAAACTCAAACTCATTCTCAAACTCAAAATGCAGTAATTATTCTCCAACCGTTAAACTCATTCTCATACACAAAAGACTACTTTTATAATATTCACTTCCACGCCAATTTTTAAAATTTCAATAATAGCCACATATTTTATAACTTTACAAATTTGACTACAAATATTATTTCAAATTTAATAGAGAAAAACTAATAAAATTAAAACAAAATATATTTTACACATATATAAAGAGCTAGTGGACAAAAGCTTTGAGCCACACCACATGACTTAAAACACTCACGACTGCTCCACAGCTAACGAAAGGTCAAAAAAATGATTACATTTAAGTGGGCCAACATTGTAATATAGAAACTGAAATGCGTTCACTGAATATTAAAACGCAAACATGCGTTTTTTGACCAGCGAAATTGGTAGAAACGCATTATGGGTATGCATATGGGTGTCCATTGGAGTAAATTTGGATTTTGTGTGGAAAAGGAGTGTCCATTGGAGATGCTCTTACCTGTCAATCTATCTATACTATTTAATAAGTGTGAGGCCCTTACAAAAACTGTAGCCTGTCAATTTCATTTCTATCAACCAACCAAATTTTTGTACCTATTTTTTCTACATTCTGAAAATAATAGGGGCAATTGGGGTTCAGGCCCCTAGGTATGTTTTCTTTTTTGTTCAGGCCCCTGTCAGACGAAATTAGTTTTTAGGGATCTGTTTTTGAATTTTACTTAGAGTAAAAGTTGTCTGACGAAAATACCCTTATAAAAGGGTAATGGGAAGTGATATCCAGCGGCATTGTTGTGTTATCAAATTGCAATATATCGTTATCGCATCACAAGAGTATTACCACGCACAAATGTGTTACTGTATATCTAATAAGTGGTATTAACACAATAACTGTTGTTTTTAAAGCGTATGCCATTAACATGCTTGCTTGATAACACTTCATACTTTCGGCGTATCACTTCCTTGTTTCTAGGCAACACTTCATGATTTCCGAGTAACACTCCATGCTTTTCGGGTAACACTTCCTTGTTTATGCTATTAACATACGCGATTAACATGCTGGGTAACTGTGGCGACCCTGACTTTCTAATCATACTTAGGGGCGGATTTTCGCAACGCAAGTCGCGGAAGACCCGTTTAACAAAAACTTTTTCCTACGATATGATATGTACGACAAAACGTAACCTACATCGTCGTAAATATACAAAGGCCGAAGCCCCAAAATATATATATCATATCAAACATCCTAACATCGCTCCACAGGTCGTCATCCATGTACAGCCTTGCCCTCAAAAGACCCTGGAGTACCGCCATCAGCCCGCCTTAGTCGTAACGTTTCTCAACGACCGACTCTATCGTACCTACAACACATAAAACGTGGAATGAGCTTATAAAGCTCAGTAAGTGGAAACCATGCAATGTACGTGTCCTAAAACGCAAAGGCATCCGCGCCAATGCTTCCTAATCGTGTCATGTAATTCGTGTCTTGAAATTCATGTCTTGTACTCATGTCATGAAATTCGTGTCTTGTCTTGCCTTGTAGTTCATGTCTTGTCTTATCTTTAGTTCGTGTCTTGTCTTATAGGGCCCATGGCTTATCTTGCTATGCACCATCATGGAGCTCAAACCCGTTAAGGGTAAATAAATAAATAAATATGTAAGTGGCAATACCCACTCATGGGAGGCTAACCCTAGGGCGCCTTTTCTGAATGTGGTTTCATACGCCACACGGACGATACTTCCACTGAGAGGCTAACCCTAAGGCGCCTTTTCAATCCCAATGTAGTTTATCGATCCCACGGACGCTCATACTGGTAGACTCACTTTGAGGTTGCTGACACCAATTATACCCTTGGTGCTGTTTGTTTCCTCAGAGTGCATCTTCCAGGTCGCAACTTTCCGCCACATGCATGCCCTTGCCTTGAGACATGTCATGTCATGCCTTGAAATCGGTGACATAAAATCACCATGGTAGCATAGAAGAGCCATTAAATGCAGCTTTTATCGTGTTTAAGCAATCATACGTGACTTATGCTCGTGTCTTTTAATTTCGTGTATGCACGTGATAATGCGTACGTGAATAATGTCGAAGTGCTTGTCATGCCACTTCATGTAATAATTAATTCACGTAAATAAATAAATCACATAAGAATTCACGTAAAGTCATAGAAGCATATAATTATGTCATTCAAGCACGTAACCAGATAATTCATACACATATAATTTATGTGTTGTAGTTGGGATCTCCACTTACCTGGTATCCTTAGTTATTAGCTTATCACGAAGTCGCTAATCTTCAAAACCTAAATATAGGAACATATAAAATTAGGGTTTGTTAGTCTAATTATTATTTTACGAAATTGGCTTAATTTAAAAACCCTAGTTTTGATTTCTACAAATTTCGAAATCCTAAAATTTAGAACTCAACTTAAACTGAGAAATATTACTTCAGATATAGATCTCAATATTTATCTTGGGATAGATGTCGAGCTTAGTTATGGAAATAAATTTCGAGATGTTCGTTGGTCCAATTGTAGCAAAATATCGATATTATAACAAGATAGATGTCGCAATTATGTATCAATATTATGACATGGGTTTCGACACTAAAATGATGTAAGACCTCGAGATAGATGTCGAAGTTATAAGCTAAGTATGTCGATATCTCAGTAAGATGTCGAGATTACTCAACACACAATTTTGACGTGGCTTTAACGTAAATTTCAACCTATTATAAACAAGGATTTCGACATAATAATCTCGATATAACATGAAAGGGATTTCGACATTACATTATAAAGAAATCTCGAGCTATTGCTTTTAAAATAAATCTCGAGCTTAATCTCGAGATTTAAAAGAATAAACAATTTCGACATTTAAATCAAACGTGAACCTTCGATAATTCAATTCTGAACATTTCGATATGGATATGAATGTCGAAGTAACATATATAAATGTCGAGCTTCTATACAAAATCTCGAAGTGGTTTTCAACATGGTTTCGAGATTCATCATCTGGGAACTCCTATCATCGATTGAAATTTCTTCAAGCTACCTTCTTCTTCAAAGTGTATTCTTATATTAGTATAACTTATAATAAAAACCCTAGAATCAGTAACCTACTTAAATTCAAATCTTCCTTAGGAATTGTAACATAACAGTATACCGTAATTCGATCATTAAGCTCTCTGTTACCCTTCAATTCCTAAAAATGGAAACGTAGAATTAATCTACTAACCAATAGAGAGGGATATACCTTTTCTAATGATATTCTTGTTAGTGGTCTTCTCTGCCTTTGATCGAGCCGTCTCCCTCCCTTAAGGTTTTCTCTTTTGGCGAATCTTTACTGTTAAAAGTCCTTTAATCTACTAAGGTTTGATCTATAAAATAGTTTTTGATAAGTTTCAAGGGTTAGCCAATAATATACTTGATAAGACCCCAAGTACGTGGCCTTGCTTTCCTTTTAAGTAATTAGTATTTATCACATTGTTTCGACATCCTTAATTGATCTTGAGTTTTACATCTTTCGACATTTATTGATTTGAGCTTCACTGATTTCGATATCTTAGGACTTCGAGTATTTCTTCTCTTGTTAAGTCATCGAGTCATACACCGATATTATACCCTAGTCTCCGATACTAAATTATTGAGATATCTAAATCTCTTAAGTAACAACTTTAGTGTTATAATTCTTTCCTCAAACTTACGTACACCCTAATTTCATAATAAACTTTTCCAGCTTAATAATTTCTGGAAGCAGTTAACATAAGAGTAAAAACGTGATATTAATACTTACTATACTAAATCAAGTCTTCTAGGCTAGCATGTCATGTACTAAAAACCCTAAATTCAATAATTAACCTAAATTGAAAATCTACTTTCTAATTCATACATGTCATGTTAACGTATAGCATGAAATCAGTTAAGCACATAAAAGTCACAAAACATGTCTCATGCAGTCACGTAAGTCATATAATATGTATGCATATTTATTGGCCAACACTAGTTCATGTTGCGTATAAGTGTTTGCCAAAATTTTCTAAGTCTTAATAATCATTATTCAACTCATCTGTTTCTAATTAAATATCTTCCATTTATAATTATATCGTAACTCCCGTAATTAAATTTTACGGGTATTACATCCTCCCCTCCTTGAAAGAATTTCGCCCTCGAAATTCCGTCAGCTGGAATAATTCAGGGAAACGATTGATAGGGAATTGTCTTTGCTTGTTTGGTGATAAAGAACCACATACTTTCCCTTAAGAAAATCCTTACGGAGGAAATGATAAGGTATCTTCTTGAGAATTGAACGTGATTTCGATCTGAAGAAAAGGAGTGGAAATTATTGTTAACCTTTTTCATCTTAATCGACGAACTTAGGTTGAAAGTCGTTTCCTCTTGGTGGTAAAAGATCAGTAGGAAATTTTGGAATAATTTCCAAAACATATAAGATTCTCATACTGACCTTTTCTTATCTAGGAACTCATCATAGTCAAATAATCCTAATTCTCGACTTCGTATTACTTGCATTTAATAACTTCGATTGTCCTAGGGTCATAATCGAATAACAAGTACGGAAATTATAGGCGACAAGATCATTATAAATCAAGGGATTTCAGGGAAGCGATATCCTTGTCTTGATTTATTTTATCCTTGTCGTTTTTCCGACATACAAGGTTCCAGCGAAAACTTCTATAAACTCCTAAGGTGCTATTGTAGGATCATCCCTATCTTGAATCTTATCAGCTTAGGAAAGAAAATCTTATAATTAATCCATAATCTACTCTTCCTCCTTTGAGAAATCTGCTACTCCTTATTCTTAGACGTCTGGAAATAAATGTTTCATGTGGTGTCGGGAGTTCAAGAAAGAAAACATTCCATTGAAGTAGAATGAAGGGAAGCAGATATAAAAATTAATGTAAGGTCTCTCTTGTCGTCTTGGATGCTGACAACTACTTACTGATAGAATGCGTATAACGCTCATCTAAGTTGTTCGGACCTATATCGCCTTAAGGTAGGGCTAACGAGAACGGTTATAATTCTGATTCAGACCAGAATTTAGAAATCATAAGTATCTACCACGCTTCCGCTGCGCCACCCTGATATGGAGCATGTATAATTTGCAGAAGGGGTTGAAAAATTGGGGGATCAGGTATATTCTGGTATAATAGGATTTAGGCTTATTGGGCTGAAAGAAATGAAATGTAGCTTCACCATTATATTCCATAAGGGAGAATATTCAAAGAAAGGAAATATAACTTTGATCGTGAATCGATCAGAAAATATTTTTGTAATACTATCGAAACATACCTTGGCGTCTTTGGGAGCTATTGGCATTATTTCAGCTAAGACTAAGGAAATTTCTCTGCTTAACCATTTATGCGAAAAGATTCACAACTTGTCCTATTAGAGATTCTACTTTAGCTGATCCTGCCCGCAAGACGGGTATTTCTTTTCTTAAAAAAAATTGAAGCTTACGATCTTTCCTAGGGAAATCAGATACGGCCTCATATTTGAAAGCCTATCTGTCAAGATCATAGTTCAGATCAATATTTAATTTGTTATCTTAACCAATAATGGAGTATTTTCCAACACTTAATTATTCCATATTGGATCTCTTATAGCAGACTAATATATCACTGCATTCTAAAGGTTAGAAGGCATTTTCCACCTTCGGTATGTAATATTGATAACACATTTAAATGTGTGGTTCAATTTCCTAAAATTAACCATCAGAGCATAGGTACATTATAAACTATTAACGTACCTGTTATTTTCGTAGGAGGAATTTCTGTTTCCTCTAGGTTTAGGTTGAACATCCGTGGAGGAACTGGCGAGGGCTGCGTCAAGGTTTGATCTGGTTCTACTGATACGTGCATTTGACATATTTTAGCATAATGTCCTTGCTTCCCACATTTAAAACAGTTGGCATTCTGCGAAAAGCAAATGCCTCTGTGCTTTCGTCCACACTGTTGACATCGAGGTATAGGGTTCAAAACATGAGCATGAAAAGGAGCATCCATTGGGTTTGACCTTGATGGGCAAAGTTGGGACCCTTGATGAGTTATCTGGACATTGTGAGGGTTCTTAAAATATAAGGGCTTTTTAGTAGTTTCCGGATCTGGCCTATTTTCCATCTTTCGCTTTCCTTTCTGGTTTTGGAAAATCCGAGTTTCTTCCCCAATAGGGTTAGCAATATTTGCAGGTAAGAATCTACGGGGTTCGGATGATCTTTGTTCATTGATAAGCTTATAGACCAGGTCCTTGAGTTCACTCACTTGATCTTTAAGTTCACTAATCTGACCCGATTGCCATTGGATCAGTTCAGTAAGATGTGAGAGTGCTGAGTCTCGTTCGTTCATAGGGGACTTAGGTGTAACCCCACGACTCGACTCACCAGTAAATTCTCTATATCCGCTAGTCATTCTACAATTAGTCAAACAAATAGGCATGTCATCGTAAGCACATAATCATATTGAACATATAACTTACAGGCAAGGCTGATCCTCCAGACTTTTGAGCGGCTGTACATGGACAGTCTACGGAACCTATAACCTAAGCTCTGATACCACCTGTGGCGACCCTGACTTTCTAATCATACTTAGGGGCGGATTTTCGCAACGCAAGTCGCGGAAGACCCGTTTAACAAAAACTTTTTCCTACGATATGATATGTTACGACAAAACGTAACCTACATCGTCGTAAATATACAAAGGTCGAAGCCCCAAAATATATATATCATATCAAACATCCTAACATCACTCCACAGGTCGTCATCCATGTACAGCCTTGCCCTCAAAAGACCCTGGAGTACCGCCTTCAGCCCGCCTTAGTCGTAACGTTTCTCAACGTCCGACTCTATCGTACCTACAACACATAAAACGTGGAATGAGCTTATAAAGCTCAGTAAGTGGTGATATGGGGCTATCCCAATCAAAGAATTTATATGCGGGGTTTAGAAGATTTATATAGCCGGAGAATGAATTATCACAAAGTTGGAGGGCGTGCGTAAGGTGCTTGTGTGTAAGGGATGTGAAAGGGACGTGTCTAGAAGGTATTGGGACGTGTGGGGACCTGATTGGGACCTGGGACGTGTCTGGGATGTGTTTGGTACGTTGGGGGACGTGATGGGACCTGTTTGGAAAGTGGGACGTGTATGGGACGTTGGGGGACCTGTTTGGGACGTGTTGGGACCTCGGGGATGTGTTGGGGACGTCATGGATATTTTGAGGTCTGTATTGGTCCGCGGACGGTGCGGACCTTAATTGTGCTTCGTGGAGCATAATAAAGACGTAAAAACGAGAGACATGAGATTACGTGGTTCGGATTCTTTAGAATCCTACGTCCACGGGGCGCATTCAACACTTTCTTTATCACTATCAGAAGTTACACACTCAGATCACTCACTTTCGCTCATATATGCTAAAGATCAAGTGGAAAATAAATACTACAGTGAAAAGGGGAGAGTTCTAAGTGTTTTTCGTGTGTTGAATGGTTATTCTCGCAAAAATGATGAAGTCCTCCTTTTATAGGAGCTCTCAACGGCCAGTTGGCTTATTTCCAGGAGATGGGACGTGTTCAGTCATTTCAGGGACATCAGACTGGGACTTGACGTTCTGGGACAACGTGAGGTGCAGTGTAGCTGTCTGTCAGAGGTAGCTCCTGCAGCAGTCATAGCCCTTGTGCTGTCCCATCAGTCACGTCCTCCTGCAGTCCTTTCTCCTGTATCGTATCAAAGAAGCTTCGTTCCTCCCAATGAGCTACCAGCTAGCATCGGAGGTCCCTGCAGGTCCTTTCTTCTACTCTTTTTTATTTTTTATTAAATGTTAAATATTTCCTTAACAGGCCTAGTGGGCCTTTTCTCATTTTTTCGGCCCATCTTCTTTTTGTCCGTATCAACCACTCCCCTACTCTAATTTGTCTTTTGGGACAAAAGTGAATTAGAGTAAAATAGTAGGATGGGCCTTACCTCCTTATCAGGGACCTACCGTAACTTCCTGAATGGACACGTCTTGTGAGTAGTTGGGGGTTCAATCAGTGTCTTGGGTTCTGACGCAAGTATGACGTCCTCATGGTATGCTTTGATGACAAATGTGGAGAAGGAAACCATCTCCCAAGCTCCTTTAACTCCCCAAGCCAGCGTACCCTCTGTAGCTCCCTTCAGGTCCCTGTGGCCAAGGTCGTTTGCTAGGAGATTCCTCCTTCTGTAGGGGAAGGATGTTCCTGCGGTTCCTTCTCCTGTTTAGGGGAGCTCAAGAAGCTCCCATCGTCACAGCCCCTTGTTTCTCAGTGAGTGAGCTCCTTGCTTCTGTGGACCATCTGAACAGACATGAATAGATGAGCCTGCTAAGCTGTTGGGTGCTCCCGGATGATCAAAGGGCCATTTCCCAGGGATCTGCGGAGGCGACCGAGGAGCAATTGTCGTATCATCCTCTTAATGCATTCTCTTGTTTGTCTTCTCTGACGTTCTTTTTGTAAGTTTTACTTCTTCTCAGGTGGTGGGCCACGTAGCTTCCGGACCATCCACCAAGTCGCCGATCCAGGATCTGGAGATAGCTAACCAGACAGAGTTAGTGGAGCAGCACGAGAGGAAACTGCGGAGCTCCCTGAAGAAAGAAAAATAAAAGTGCCGCGCTTGTGAAACAGCGCGAGGGGGAGCTCCGTAATGTCGAAGTGGCGAAGTCCCCTTTATATAGGAGCTCCTAGCAGCTGGCCTGGCTTACATCCCAGAATTCTCGGAGATGGGATGTAGTCCGTCACGTCAGGGACATCAAGCAGTTTGGAGGGACCGAGCTCTGCGCTGTCAGGGATAGCCGGCGGCGACAACAACTTCTCCTTCCATTGCATGGTCGATAGCTCCTTGGAGTTCTCCCGATGCTTGTTTTGCGTGAGTGAGGTTCCTCGTCAGAGATCTTTCAATTGACCGGAGCTTGACTGATCAACGACGATGAAGTCGGAGCTACTTGGGACCTATAGGGACCTCAGCGGACAAGTCCCGGTGGACCAGTTGAGTCGAGGCAACTTGACACATTGGGACGTGCATGGCACGGACCCGGCACGGACTTGGAAGGAACCTGGAGCGGACCTGAAAAGGACTTGGCACAGACCTGGACACTCTAAATGTTAGGTTATTACCTATTTCCTCGGAAAAAGTTGACTTTATGCCACCCGGAGGTCATGTAGATCGGATCCGAAGTAGTGGCGACACAAAGTTGGTGTGGGACACGGGACGTGCGCGGCATTGAGGGAGCTGATGTCAAAGCCTTCTACTTTCGTGATTTCTTCGAAGAAGATCCTTGAGCTCCCGAGACTCATAACTTCTGGATTCCTTCTCTTTAACCTCTGCCTTTCTTGTTTTCGGACATCATAGGACCAGCAACGTTTTACGGGGGCTTAACTCCCCTAGGTTCACCTGTCTCTATCGGTGGGGTTTTCTCTGTGCTATGTACGCTTCATATGTTGTATCTGTCGTCTTTGGGATCTGGAAGGGACCTTGCAGGGACCTGATGACGGAGCTCCTCTTCAAGCCTTGCATTTTGAAGGAGGTCCCCAAGTCCTACTGCATGTTCCTCCTACTTGTATAGACCTCTCCTTTTTCATCATGGTCATAGCCGGTAAAAATACTATGTTATTTTTTCCTTTCGGGACATAATGGTATGGGGAGCTTAACTCCCCATGTTCGCATGTTTCCCCGGAGTTCCCTTTTCTCCTGTATTTTATGTTTTTGCATCCTTTCGGGACCTGATGGATGTTCCTGGGAACATCATTATCGTGGCATGGTTATAGCGCCAGCTCGCTTAGATGCATGGTTATAGCGCCAGCTCGCTTAGTAATTCGTAAGCCAAGTACGAATTCACGCCTGGGTTGCAATGACCGTCGTCATTGTCCTCAGGTGTCATTTGCGCTAGGCTCTCTATGTCCTTAGCGATTTCAGTATTTGTGTAGACATTTAGGTCTCTAAAATATGGGGATCCCCTCATTGATTTACCCTGGTTATAGCGCCAGCTTCGCTTTGGTACCATTCACGTCGCAGGCTTACTGAGAGCCTTTGATGTCCTGTACACCGCAGCCCGTCAGCGGCGGCATCTTGTACACCCTTATGGGCATCATTCACATCGCAGATAGATTATCTTTGACGTCCTGTACACCGCAGGTCCGTCGACCTTTGGCATCAAATCACACCGCAGATATATTATCTTTGGCGTCCTGTACACCGCAGGTCCGTCGACCTTTGGCATCGATTATATTATACGGTGCACCGTTTATTGTATAATAAAATATTTTATTCCGACAAGGCGGTATTTCCTTAGGGACATCATTAATTTACCCTGGTTATAGCGCCAGCTTCGCTTAGATGCGTGGTTATAGCGCCCGCTCGCTTAAATTGCGTGGTTATAGCGCCCGCTCGCTTACATGCGTGGTTATAGCGCCCGCTCGCTTACATGCGTGGTTATAGCGCCCGCTCGCTTAAATTGCGTGGTTATAGCGCCCGCTCGCTTAAATGCGTGGATATAGCGCCAGCTCGCTTAGTGCGTGGTTATAGCGCCAACTCGCTTTTCGGGCTCTTTGTTGGAGGCCTGGGAATTTGAAGTAATGGAGCTCCTTTCTCCTCGGTAATGCGGAGGTCCCTGGCTCCAGATCTCCTTAGGTCCGGACCTTCGACTGAATAAGTGTACCATCTCGGGCTCTATTGGAAGCTGGAATTCTCATGTCCTGGAGCTCCTACTATGATAGAGATGCGAGCCTTAAATGGAGTGGCACATGTCTAGAGGAGGCAGGGGTTATCTGCATTCAGTCTGCATAGATCCCCCGGTCTTCCTCCCGACTGCCTTCAGACCTTAGTCGAGGCTATGGCCAATGAACGTCCTCGGACATCCCATTAGGGTGGGCCCTTCGATTCATCCTTCAAATGATCGTAGTTGTTAGTAGGATGCATATATTTAGTATGGTAATGATAAATGAAAATGAGGTTTAGAGGGTCTCGGAGTTTCGGCTAAGAGCCTTCTTATCGTGGGATGTCTCCTGGCTAATGTCAGGATTTCCACCATGTTGTTGCGTCACGGTGGAAGTTCCGTAGGACCCTAAGGAGGTCACGGCCAAAGGACTTCCTCAGATGCTCTGCTATGATGGGTCCTTCGATTTCACCCTTCAAATGATAGCAGTTGTTAGCATGATGTATGCACTTATTAAGGTATTGACGAAGAGCCTTTATCAATGCGGGATGCCTTCCGCGGATTTTCATATGCCCTCAGGGAACTGGGCAGTTATCTCCTATTGATCTTCAAGCGTCGGCACAGAGCTGCCTTCTAGGTCCACGGACCTTCGTGTGCTGGCGAGGAGCTTGGCTTGTATCTCCCGCGGATATTCGGATGTCAGCATGGAGATTCCTTCTAAGTTCCGCGTGCTAGCGAGGAGCTAGAAAGGTCTCATATTTAGAGCTCCGGGTCTTTTTACCAGCGCGGAGCTGGATTTTTTAAGCCTTCTGCCAGTGCGGAACTGGACTTTGAGGTTCTTCTGACTTTCGTACGCCATTGATGGGCTGGGCCTCTAACTCCTTCAAATGACAATAGTTGTTAGTATGGTCGTCATTTTATCATAGTATATAAGTGAAAACGAAATTTAGAGGGTCCTGGAATTCCGGCTAAGGTCCTCCTCATCACAGGAGGTCCCTCGAGCTGATGTCAATTTCTTTTGGATTTGCATAGTGGTGCGAATCTTCTTGGGGTTCTTGGCGTAGATCCCCAGGGTTCCCTGTGGTGAGGTCGTGGCGTTGGCTTCCTTCGTCCATGGTTTTTTACATCTCTATCCTTCTTTGCATGACGACTTGCTTCTCATCCTGGGACCGCACAGTATATGGATTCGGGGAGCTTGACTCCCCATGTTGCTTGTTTCATCGGCGTTTCGGACGTAACCTGTTTGAGGTCCGCAAGTCGGTCTCGCAGCTCCCTTCCTTTTTTTGCCAAGAGCTGTTTTCCCCCCTTTTTTTTCGACCGTGGCTCAGCTCCCTTCTTCTGGAGCTTCCATCCCCCTTCGCTTTTTCGGGTGGATCACTAGCGGGACTCGTGGAGGTCCGCCTGGATGTTCTGAGATCCCTTGAAGACTTATCTGTACCCTCTTGCTCGTCTTCATCATCTCTTGGCCTGTATTTTAGGTCCTGACCGTTTCTCAACACGTTTGGCAGTTTCTGGAGGTCCTCCTCCGCGGTTCACTTCTGACTTCGACTATCTTTTGGGTGTATCGTTTCGTCCCATAAAGAAAAGAAAGAAGAACGGTTAAGCACAACTTCGCACAATATAGGCAAAATCACTCACGCCTTCAACTCTGAATTTTCCCACAGACGGCGCCATTTGATATGGGGCTATCCCAATCAAAGAATTTATATGCGGGGTTTAGAAGATTTATATAGCCGGAGAATGAATTATCACAAAGTTGGAGGGCGTGCGTAAGGTGCTTGTGTGTAAGGGATGTGAAAGGGACGTGTCTAGAAGGTATTGGGACGTGTGGGGACCTGATTGGGACCTGGGACGTGTCTGGGATGTGTTTGGTACGTTGGGGGACGTGATGGGACCTGTTTGGAAAGTGGGACGTGTATGGGACGTTGGGGGACCTGTTTGGGACGTGTTGGGACCTCGGGGATGTGTTGGGGACGTCATGGATATTTTGAGGTCTGTATTGGTCCGCGGACGGTGCGGACCTTAATTGTGCTTCGTGGAGCATAATAAAGACGTAAAAACGAGAGACATGAGATTACGTGGTTCGGATTCTTTAGAATCCTACGTCCACGGGGCGCATTCAACACTTTCTTTATCACTATCAGAAGTTACACACTCAGATCACTCACTTTCGCTCATATATGCTAAAGATCAAGTGGAAAATAAATACTACAGTGAAAAGGGGAGAGTTCTAAGTGTTTTTCGTGTGTTGAATGGTTATTCTCGCAAAAATGATGAAGTCCTCCTTTTATAGGAGCTCTCAACGGCCAGTTGGCTTATTTCCAGGAGATGGGACGTGTTCAGTCATTTCAGGGACATCAGACTGGGACTTGACGTTCTGGGACAACGTGAGGTGCAGTGTAGCTGTCTGTCAGAGGTAGCTCCTGCAGCAGTCATAGCCCTTGTGCTGTCCCATCAGTCACGTCCTCCTGCAGTCCTTTCTCCTGTATCGTATCAAAGAAGCTTCGTTCCTCCCAATGAGCTACCAGCTAGCATCGGAGGTCCCTGCAGGTCCTTTCTTCTACTCTTTTTTATTTTTTATTAAATGTTAATATTTCCTTAACAGGCCTAGTGGGCCTTTTCTCATTTTTTCGGCCCATCTTCTTTTTGTCCGTATCAAGTGGAAACCATGTAATGTACGTGTCCTAAAACGCAAAGGCATCCGCACCAATGCTTCCTAATCGTGTCATGTAATTCGTGTCTTGAAATTCATGTCTTGTACTCATGTCATGAAATTCGTGTCTTGTCTTGCCTTGTAGTTCATGTCTTGTCTTATCTTTAGTTCGTGTCTTGTCTTATAGGGCCCATGGCTTATCTTGCTATGCACCATCATGGAGCTCAAACCCGTTAAGGGTAAATAAATAAATAAATATGTAAGTGGCAATACCCACTCATGGGAGGCTAACCCTAGGGCGCCTTTTCTGAATGTGGTTTCATACGCCACACGGACGATACTTCCACTGAGAGGCTAACCCTAAGGCGCCTTTTCAATCCCAATGTAGTTTATCGATCCCACGGACGCTCACACTGGTAGACTCACTTTGAGGTTGCTGACACCAATTATACCCTTGGTGCTGTTTGTTTCCTCAGAGTGCATCTTCCAGGTCGCAACTTTCCGCCACATGCATACACTTGCCTTGAGACATGTCATGTCATGCCTTGAAATCGGTGACATAAAATCATCATGGTAGCATAGAAGAGCCATTAAATGCAGCTTTTATCGTGTTTAAGCAATCATACGTGACTTATGCTCGTGTGTTTTAATTTCGTGTATGCACGTGATAATGCGTACGTGAATAATGTCGAAGTGCTTGTCATGCCACTTCATGTAATAATTAATTCACGTAAATAAATAAATCACATAAGAATTCACGTAAAGTCATAGAAGCATATAATGATGTCATTCAAGCACGTAACCAGATAATTCATACACATATAATTTATGTGTTGTAGTTGGGATCTCCACTTACCTGGTATCCTTAGTTATTAGCTTATCACGAAGTCGCTAATCTTCAAAACCTAAATATAGGAACATATAAAATTAGGGTTTGTTAGTCTAATTATTATTTTACGAAATTGGCTTAATTTGAAAACCCTAGTTTTGATTTCTATAAATTTCGAAATCCTAAAATTTAGAACTCAACTTAAACTGAGAAATATTACTTCAGATATAGATCTCGATATTTATCTTGGGATAGATGTCGAGCTTAGTTATGGAAATAAATTTCGAGATGTTCGTTGGTCCAATTGTAGCAAAATATCGATATTATAACAAGATAGATGTCGCAATTATGTATCAATATTATGACATGGGTTTCGACACTAAAATGATGTAAGACCTCGAGATAGATGTCGAAGTTATAAGCTAAGTATGTCGATATCTCAGTAAGATGTCGAGATTACTCAACACACAATTTTGACGTGGCTTTAACGTAAATTTCAACCTATTATAAACAAGGATTTCGACATAATAATCTCGATATAACATGAAAGGATTTCGACATTACATTATAAAGAAATCTCGAGCTATTGCTTTTAAAATAAATCTCGAGCTTAATCTAGAGATTTAAAAGAATAAACAATTTCGACATTTAAATCAAACGTGAACCTTCGATAATTCAATTCTGAACATTTCGATATGGATATGAATGTCGAAGTAACATATATAAATGTCGAGCTTCTATACAAAATCTCGAAGTGGTTTTCAACATGGTTTCGAGATTCATCATCTGGGAACTCCTATCATCGATTGAAATTTCTTCAAGCTACCTTCTTCTTCAAAGTGTATTCTTATATTAGTATAACTTATAATAAAAACCCTAGAATCAGTAACCTACTTAAATTCAAATCTTCCTTAGGAATTGTAACATAAAAGTATACCGTAATTCGATCATTAAGCTCTCTGTTACCCTTCAATTCCTAAAAATGGACCCATGTAGAATTAATCTACTAACTAATAGAGAGGGATATACCTTTTCTAATGATATTCTTGTTAGTGGTCTTCTCTGCCTTTGATCGAGCCGTCTCCCTCCCTTAAGGTTTTCTCTTTTGGCGAATCTTTACTGTTAAAAGTCCTTTAATCTACTAAGGTTTGATCTATAAAATAGTTTTTGATAAGTTTCAAGGGTTAGCCAATAATATACTTGATAAGACCCCAAGTACGTGGCCTTGCTTTCCTTTTAAGTAATTAGTATTTATCACATTGTTTCAACATCCTTAATTGATCTTGAGTTTTACATCTTTCGACATTTATTGATTTGAGCTTCACTGATTTCGATATCTTAGGACTTCGAGTATTTCTTCTCTTGTTAAGTCATCGAGTCATACACCGATATTATACCCTAGTCTCCGATACTAAATTATTGAGATATCTAAATCTCTTAAGTAACAACTTTAGTGTTATAATTCTTTCCTCAAACTTACGTAAACCCTAATTACATAATAAACTTTTCCAGCTTAATAATTTCTGGAAGCAGTTAACATAAGAGTAAAAACGTGATATTAATACTTACTATATTAAATCAAGTCTTCTAGGCTAGCATGTCATGTACTAAATACCCTAAATTCAATAATTAACCTAAATTGAAAATCTACTTTCTAATTCATACATGTCATGTTAACGTATAGCATGAAATCAGTTAAGCACATAAAAGTCCCAAAACATGTCTCATGCAGTCACGTAAGTCATATAATATGTATGCATATTTATTGGCCAACACTAGTTCATGTTGCGTATAAGTGTTTGCCAAAATTTTCTAAGTCTTAATAATCATTATTCAACTCATCTGTTTCTAATTAAATATCTTCCATTTCTAATTATATCGTAAATCCCGTAATTAAATTTTACGGGTATTACAGTAACAGTTCATGCTTTCCGGATAACACTTCCTTGTTTCTGGCTAACACTTCCTTGTAATCATTTTTTTGTAAGATAACGCAGTTAACCCAGGAAGTGTTATGCAGAATTCATGAAGTGTCACTCTATAGCTAATAAGTGGTATCAACAGAACAAAATTAGTTTTGAAGCATGTGCGATTAACACGCTTGCTCGGTACACTTCATTGATTTTTCGGTACCACTTCATGCTTTTTTGGTAGCACTTCCTTATTTTTAGATAACATTTTCCTGTAATTCATGAAGTTTTACCACTTCATCCTTTTCTGGTAACACTTTCTTATTTGTGGATAACACTTTCCTGTAATTCATGAAGTGTTACCACTTCATGTTTTTGTCATACCACTTCCTTATTTCTGGATAACACTACCTGTAATCCACGAAGTGTTACCCAGAATGCACAAAGTGGTACCCGTCGAGTGTTTGGAAGAGCTGATGGCAAACATGTTTAATTTCCGCAACAGGAATGGGCAAATGAGTCGTTTTGCTCAAAATTGGTCCTTAACTTGAAGTCAAAACTAGAAATAGGCCCCTATCTCTATTGTAAACCTTATTGGGTCCTAAACCCTAACGAAAATATGCAAATTGGGCCTGACATTTAGTTAACTCAAATAAATACGATTGAAACCCACGTCCATCTCTAACACTCATAAAAATGACGTCTCTCTTCATCACTCACACGTATAATTCATACGGGAATCAACACTTAAATACCTAATAGAAAACTAAAAAGCCACTTCACCCTTGTCAGATTTGTTTTTAAGCTAGGTACCCATCTGAATTATTCAACAGTTAGAAACAAAGCGAATAATACCTAAAAGAGTAGGGAATTTTATACCTCCGGCAACAAATTTATCGAATGAACGAACTTCAATTCCTTCTTTGTTGGGTATATTGGGACGACAGAGGCAATTGCAGCTAATTCAGCCTCCGCAGCGATTACGTCATTCGGAAACCTACTTTCATCCCAATTGAACATACGGGGAAACATATACATATCCCGCTTTTGCGCCAACGAGGGCACGTGCTCATACACCCAAATTTGAAAGTCATTGAATTCATCAATAAACACATAATAAAAAGGGTAAACTCATAACGTACTGGAGAGTATTACCATTAACCCAATAGTGCACCCGTTCATCATTAGGGTGGATGAGTCGATCCGCATCGGACTCGCAACCATTTGCTTTATCTCGCGACCAAAAACTCGTGCACCGCCCTTCCCCATGCGTACTCGTCCATCATGTCGACGTCGTTGACGTACATTCACGAACGACTGGTTTTTCGAATTACCTATCGGGAATAATACACAGTTAAACAAGAAAAGAACGAACAACCTAACGAACTCATTCGTGTTCTCCCTCCCAAACTTTCCTACAAACTCATTCAACAACTCTAAGATTTTTTTACGGGGTACGTTGACATTTTTCTTACCGATAAGCCGTTCAACAATTTTCGATTTCATTTTCGAATTTAGGTCAACGGGATGTCCTACGTTATGCAAGGCCATTAGTACACTAAATTCCTGTGGGTGGTATTCTCCCCCAACCTAAACGTGTTCGCCTCTACACTATAACGCGTTATCAATGCCATGATTCGAGCAAACGAATGCGACATCTTAGGCATATCTAAAAAAATGAAACGGAGACCTTCTTATAGCTTCTTTTTTATCAGGGGTCATGCTACCCTTCAAATTGCTCATGGTAGATCGAAAGAGCGCAGAATGGCACCTGGAAGACAGCTCAAATCTGTTACGCGGAGGCATTTCTGCAAAAAAAAAAAAGCAAAACTGTTAACAAGCAGTACCATTTTATTCACACAAGGGGTACCAATTTTGCCCAAACAGAGGGTACCAAATGCAGTGATAATGTAGTACTAAAACAAATTGACCTCATTCAAAAAAACCTGTTAACAAGCAGTACTATTGTATTCACACAAGGGGTACCAATTTGCCCAAACAGAGGGTACCAAATGCAGTGATAATGTAGTACCAAAACAAATTGACCCCATTCAAAAAAACCACTGTTAACAAGCAGTACCATTTTATTCACATAAGGGGTACTATTATGCTCATACAGAGAGTACCAAATGCAGTGATATTGTAGTACCAAAACAAATTGACCCCATTCGGAAAAACCACTGTTAACAAGCATTACCATTTTATTCACACAAGGGGTACCAATTTGCTCAAGCGGAGAGTACCAAATGCAGTGATATTGTAGTACCAAAACAAATTGACCCCATTCGGAAAAACCACTGTTAACAAGCATTACCATTTTATTCACACAAGGGGTACCAATTTGCGCAAACAGAGAGTACCAAATGCAGTGATAATGTAGTACCAAAACAAATTGACCCCATTCGAAAAAACAAAATCGACCCATTCGAGAAAACCAAAATCGACCCATTCCAAAAACCCAAATCGACAACAGTCAATCTACCAATCTGAACACGCACAAAAAACCCTAATCGAACAACAAATCAATGTCATTCCAAAAACACGCTGCCATTGTTACGAACACTAACCAATTGCTTAGACACAACGAATAACGGCAATAAAACTAGATACAAGCCTATTGATAACGAAAATAACGCGACGACGAACGAGTGGACAGACGACGGAAATACTGCGAATGACTTACCTATCGATTTCAGACGGGCAATACCACGACGAACGAGTGGACATACGACGTTGAATCTGAAGCAAAAGAAACACGGTCGATTTCTGGAATTAAATCGCGCGATTTGGAACAAGGGTTGTGCGATTTTTTTTATGAAGGAACGAACGTGAAATAAGAAAACCAGGTATAAGATGTGAAAAAGCAGTTTTAGTAGGGTAAATCCATCAGTTAGGTACCTATCAGTAAAAAAAATTCAACTCGGTACCTAGTTTAAAAATCCATCTGACAAGGGACTGATCTGTTTTATATTTATTGATGTAGGTATTTAAGTGTTGAATCCCCTAATTCATAAACCGTGTTTCTAATTTATTTGTCTCCTTATTTATTACGGGGTCAATTTGATAAATATGATTATTTTGGGGTCATTTTAAACAAATAGGAACAATACTTGGTCAATTGAAAAAGAGGAACATGTTTTAATTAATTAACTAAACCTAATTAATACCTAAATAAATAAAAATATATATATAATAAATACATACACCAACGACCAAACACCATAAACGCAACCAACCACCATAAACGAGATCGAGACATCCAACCGAGCAAAAACGAGCCGAAGCATCCACCGAAATCGAAACACCCAAGCTCCAAGAATCCCATTTCGTTCTTCAACGCATATACAGTAAGTAATGGGGCAAAATTCATGTATCGCATTTTACATTATCGGGCATTGCAAGTTTCGTTCATGTTAACGACATTTTACATTTCGAGCATCGGGTATTAGATTTTCGCAGCATTGGGTAGTTATGGGTATTTTCACGGTAGATCTGTGCGAATTTGAAGGAACATTTCGTTTTTCGTTTATTCGAATATATTATTCGAATTTTTTTTGGTTCGAAAATATAATTCGAATAATTTCTTTTCGCAGCTATCAATTCGGACACGTTATTCGAATACTTCGAAAAGGTTACTCGAATAATATTATTCGGTATTAAATTTTATACGAATAAATTATTCGTCTCTTAGTTCGTAAAAGACGTTTGGCTACTCGAACTTTATTCGAATAATTTAGAACTCGAATAATATTTTTCAAGTATTTAGTGTAATTCGAATAGTTGTTCAGTTTTTTATTTTTTCAACTGATTGTTTGAATTTTTGTATTTATTTTATTCGAACATTTTATTCGATTTTTTCTCATATTCGAATAGCTTACCCGAATAAATTTAAGTTTTCGAATATTAGATTTGTAATTAAAGTTTATTTATATGATTTATTTATTTATATGCATGTTACGCCGACCAGCATCATGATTGATTACGATGGAGAATAGATAATTGGGGATGATAATAAATATAGTTGGGTTCCAAGGATGGGAACAAATATAAAGCCCATTGGGTTCGATGTTGATTATTGTTTGCTGGAGGATCTGCGAAACGAAATATATGAGTCTACTAACTTAAGCGGGGGGTGGGGGGGAGTTAAAGTTTTGTTATCAACTATATATGAGAGTTATGGAAGGTTGTGCTCCATTGTATATAAAGAATGATAGAGAGTTGAAGGGTTATATTTACTTAGGGGGTCCAATGGATAGACCGATTCTCCGTGTGGAAATTGGACTCCCTACAATCCTTGCCCGTCAAGCTCTTGCGGATGTTGAAGTTGGTCCTGTTCCAATTGAGGTTCGTAGCGGTGGAGGTGGTTACAACGATGATTATTTTGATCGTATTATCGACTTTGGCGGAGACGAAGATGTGAATTATGGGGGTGAAGGTCACAATGAGGCGAACGTTCACGTCAACTCTGATGAGAATGTTGTTACACGGCAGAACGTGCACATCAATTTGATGGCGTAAACGAAGAAGACGCAGACAGGGATGATGAGGAGGAGGAAAATGTAATTATTCCTAGTGATCGGTATTCTTTTACCGATGGTTCCACCATCAAAGTCGGTGATGAATTTGAGGATAAGAGGGCTGTCAAGAAAAGGATCCAAAGAGTTGCTATAGATGCATGCTTCGAGGTCAAGATTATAAAATCTTCTCGATCGTACTACGACGTGAGATGCAAAGAGGTGGGATGTACTTGGAGGATATGAACGGCAAGGATTAAGGATACAACCGTATTCTCGGTTCGTACATATTGCAACACACATACGTGCGACCTTGCAAATCGCAACGCAAGACTCACTCAAGCATCATCAACCTCCGTGAGTGATATGCTTCTTGAATCTTTTCAGGGTTCTACAAGTACACCGACCCCTAAACTAATTCAAACAATGATGAGAAATCGTGGGATCTAAGTTTCATACTTCAAAGCGTGGAAAGGTGGCATTTTAGCACAAAATGCAATGAAGGGTGACCCCGATGAGAGTTACAAGTTGGTTCTGTCATACCTGTCGACGTTGAGAAGGTTGAATCCGGGAACCATAGTGAGTCTATATCTAGACGATGAACGGAGATTTAAACACGTATTCCTATCCCTCGGTGCTTGTATTGCGGGATACCGTCATATGAGGAATGTTGTTTGCATCGATGGTACTTGGGTAAAAGGAAAGTATAACGGTACGTTACTCATTGCATCAGCAGAGGATGGCGACAAACATCAGTTCCTTTAGCTTGGGGCATAATTGACGATAATGAAATTTATATCGTGTTTTATACCTCGTAAAAGCGTAATATCGGTTGTTATGTATTTGAATTTTCCTCGAATATCATATGTATATGTTTATAGTTTTGACAGATATTGAGGAAAAGAACTACAACCGTGAATATTCGGGGTTGAATTATTGAGGAATCGTCGAACCAAATATCGGCCAAAAAACAACTGGGCCGAAGAATAAATTCAGCCCATCAGTTCCAAGCCCAATAAAAGCCCAAGCCTATCTATGTTATAATAGATTAGCATACATACAACACACTCACACGTCAATGGAGAAAGAAGAAAAACACAGAAGACCCACATACATACACGCGCACACAAAACTTGAAAGATGGGAAAAGAGCTCATGGCTCAAGGAAGAAAAGGATGCACCCAATCTCGCGCCGTTCTTGAGCAGGAAAGTGAAGATTTTCTGTTCCCCTCCATCATCTATAAATAAAGGATCTAAACCTGAAGAGAGAGAGGAGGTGGGGAGGAGAGGACAACGTGAAGAGCAGAGCTTGGGGGGTGGAGGCTCAACGTGCAAGGATTGGAGGTGACGAAGCCATATACACGTACAACGCGGCGGGGCTGATCCTTGGGCTGTGAGCGGGTGTGAGCAATAGCTACGAGCCGGGTGCACGGGGACTGACGAAGGGCTGATCCGACCGGGCTCACGAGCAAGGTAACAAGCTAAGTTTCAGTTACGATTGGGCTGCGACGGGCTGCCGGCGTAGGAGGAGCAGTGAACGGGCAGTGCAAAGGACTCGTAAGGAAAGGAGAAGTTGAGACGCCCACCACCCGTTCGACGAAATTCCTCAACGAAGGATTAACCGCAGAGGCGAATTTCAGGGAAGAAATATGTTTTCCTCTTTGTTAATTACGCTCCTCGTGGTGTTAATACTCCATATGAGTAGCTAAATCCCGTAGTATTTGAGATTAGATGAACCCTAGCGAGATCGTACGTATGTTGAACGTATCATTAATATGCTTTTTATTATGACTCGGTTACGATTTATGCTATTATTTTGATTATGTCTATGTGGTCGAAATAATTGTTGGGAAATCGAACGCTACGCTCGAGAGAGGGGCGAACGATTAGACCACTCGTAAACGAGCGGAATAAACTCATCGCTAGAGATAGATTAGTTGTTTACGATTCTTATGTGATAAGGCGCAGTTTCGTCAGTCGTATAAATTCGTACGCATGCTCTAGGAATCCTCACGGTATAATAATTAGCTAAAATATATAACTTGTTTGTCGTTCGATTGAGCTAGGGGATTCGAAGTCTCAAATACGTTTTCTTCACAAAGTCGTCGCGTTTATTATTATTATTAGCTTTTATTTAAGTGTTTACTGTGTTTTCTATTTTCCAAAACAAAAACATCGAATTTTCTACTAGGATATTTAAACGACGTTTCCTAGAGTATATAGTTCCTTTGGGTTCGATACTCGAATACCTGCCAATTCTATACTATTTTCGATGGTACACTTGCCTGTTGAGCGTAGGATAGTTCGTCGATATTCGTTTTATTTTTATTACTCGATCCGCTCGATCAAGTTTTTGGCGCCGTTGCCGGGGAACTATTGATATTTTGAGAACTTTAGTTTATTATTCTAGCTATTATTATTATTATTATTATTTTTATTAGTATTATTATTGTTATTATTCTTATTGTGTGTCAGTTATTATTATTATTATTATTATTATTATTATTATTATTATTTACGAGTATTTTTATTATTACTATTATTATTTTTACTATTTATTGTTATTATTATTGTATTATTATTGTGTGTCACTTATCATTGTTATTAGTATTATTTACGAGTATTTTTTTTCTCTCTTATTCTAGGTAAATCGGAGGCAAAGTAATCGCCAGAAATGTATGACGTCACTGACATAACCGCGCTCAATGCTAAGTTCGACGTCCTACAACAACAAATTACAGCAAACGGCCTTCAGATGCATACCTTAATGAATGCAGCCTTACTGCATCTTACAACAAAGTTAGCCGTTAACACTGTACAGTTGCAGCATGCCCCGATGATCCCTACTGCTTTCGTACCTCCTCATACATACCATGCATATATCCCTCTATGCACTACTTGCGGGGGAAGCCATGACGCAATTCAATGTCCGTCCACTACTGCGATGGAGCAGGTGGACTATTTAGGATACTACCAAGGTCCGAGAAATTCTGCCCCCCAAGTTCATCCGAACATGGCCTTTGAAAATCAGCAACGAGCTCCTCTAGAATTTCATAATCAAAGAGTGCATGGGTTCCAAGGCGGAAATTATGAGAATGCTCCCGATTGTCGGATGGATAAGCTTGAAGACATGTTTGCCAAGTTGATGGAAAAGCTCGATTATCGCTTGGATAGTCAAGAAGCCCGACTACAAAATACCGAGTCCTCATTGAGAGAATTAGAGAAACAAGTCGGACAAATAGCTGAGACTCTTCAACAACGCCCTCCCACATCATTAGCTAGCATGATGGAGAAAAATCCGAAGGAGAACTACCGCACCGTTTTAAGCGAGGAGGAGATCTATCAACCATTCGTGAGGCCATACCAACCAAAAGTTCCTTCTCCGGCAGCTTTAACACGAGCAATACCAAAAGGTCAATTCGGAGAATACATGTCCAAGATAAGCGCCATGAAGGAAGCTGCAAGGAGGAATGCCATCGAGGGCCAAAAAGAGATACACAAAGAAGAGCAAGCAAAGGAAGTGGCGGAGAAGGTCGAAACGGAAGAAGTTCGTGTAGAGGATGAGCAACTCAGCAAGCAGGAAAAAATTGCGACCAAGCTTCCCGTCAAGGCGTATGAACGGGAGATCCCATACCCAACTAGCCGAAAGAAGGATATGGTTGGCGGCAAGTTCAGTACGTCGCAAGTCACTGAGAAGAATGACATGGTTGTTAAGGGAAGTAAGGAGCATGATAAGGAAAGGCGTTCGTTTGACGTACCGCCGATTTTGGAGCTTAAGCGACAACGCAACCACCTGGCGCATGTTTTTCTATACAAAATAGCGGGTGATCGTATCCTGATACAGTATTTTTGGAACACCGTGAAGACTTATCCAAAATTGTCTAGCTAAAAGACAATAAAAAAAGCGCTACTTGGGAGGCACCCCAAGGCTATCCTATGTTTTTCTTTTATTTCTATGCGCATTTTTAGTTTTTATATTTTGTTTTTCGATGATCGCAGGGAATTCAAAATCTCAAGTGTGGGGATGAGCCGTACAAAGCATGCACATCGGACTATTCAGGGAAGTTCGCTTATCTATATGTTTCCTCTTCATTGTGTTACATGATTGTTACGTTGAGGACAACGTAGATCTTAAGTGTGGGACGGGAATTTCTGCAAAATTGCGGCGAACATGTTATATATGGGCATTGTGCATGTCTTGATTTTTGGTAAAAAAAAAATTCGAAAATTGGCTTGAATTTTTTTTCGAAAATCATGTTTCTTATCGATCAAAGGATGATTGCATGATAGAAATTGTGTGAGTAATTAGGATACATATGCGTAGTCTACGTCTTTCTTACATGATTAACTTGGCGAATACCTGATAGATTCGTACACATAACCCTATTTTTGTGAGATTTTTGAGCCTACGAGCTTTTTGCTCATTTCTTTGGTTGTGTGAATCGTGCCTAATTTATTTCTCTTCAGAACTTGCTTGTGTATTGCGTGTTGATACTACTTAAAGTGAGATTGTGTGAATATGAGGAAGGCATTAGGAATTCAGTCCATAGCCAAAGTAACCAAACACGACTGATCACCGTAGTTATCCACTTTGAGCCTGAGCTTTTTATTTGTGAAAACCGGATTATAAATTGTCGACCCTGATTAAGCCTTCAGACATAAACCCATTGAGCGATAGTAGGAGTGGAGGTTGAATGCCGAACTCAAGAACCGCAACCCGTGCTAAATTTCTGAGCTGAGCGTCGAAAAAAAAATTAAAAAAAGAAAAAGAAAAAAAAAAAGAGAGCAAGAAAAAAAAAATTAGTCGGCTAAGAACTCTTCCTCCGATAATCTTTCACTCTCAAAAGCATATTACCTATTTTCTTGATTGAGAGGTTGAAAGAAGAAGGGCTTAGTAAAAAAAAAAACGACGAAAGAATGAAATGAAAAAGGGGCGAATCATGGGTGCGTTCGAGATGATGGCATGAGTTCGACACGACTACAGCTTATATCCTTTTTATGCTTATTCTCTATATATCTCACATATCTTAGCCATATTATAACCCGGTAAAGACCTTTTGATTCACGCTTGATCATTGAAAGTGGTAGATTTACGAATCACTTGCAAGCTTATGGTAGAGATTAGATTAGTGCATGACCTGAGCGATATCACTGACATCTTAACCTATACACTTAGTGATCTGAGTGAATCTCTGTGAGGTGCGGATTTTGATAGGTATCGCTAAAGAAAATCGTGTAGTTAGTCGGTGATTTCAAATATGCTTTCCAATTTTACTTGCATTTTCTCCTACGTGTTTTCGTTCTTGATTGATGCGTTGCATGATTTTATCCTTTTTATATGCCGTTTCATTTCTTTGCTTGAGGGCAAGCAAACGCTTAAGTATGGGGAGATTTGATAAATGAAATTTATATCGTGTTTTATACCTCGTAAAAGCGTAATATCGGTTGTTATGTATTTGAATTTTCCTCGAATATCATATGTATATGTTTATATTTAATTTTTGACAGATATTGAGGAAAAGAACTACAACCGTGAATATTCGGGGTTGAATTATTGAGGAATCGTCGAACCAAATATCGGCCAAAAAACAACTGGGCCGAAGAATAAATTCAGCCCATCAGTTCCAATAGATTAGCATACATACAACACACTCACACGTCAATGGAGAAAGAAGAAAAACACAGAAGACCCACATACATACACGCGCACACAAAACTTGAAAGATGGGAAAAGAGCTCATGGCTCAAGGAAGAAAAGGATGCACCCAATCTCGCGCCGTTCTTGAGCAGGAAAGTGAAGATTTTCTGTTCCCCTCCATCATCTATAAATAAAGGATCTAAACCTGAAGAGAGAGAGGAGGTGGGGAGGAGAGGACAACGTGAAGAGCAGAGCTTGGGGGTGGAGGCTCAACGTGCAAGGATTGGAGGTGACGAAGCCATATACACGTACAACGCGGCGGGGCTGATCCTTGGGCTGTGAGCGGGTGTGAGCAATAGCTACGAGCCGGGTGCACGGGGACTGACGAAGGGCTGATCCGACCGGGCTCACGAGCAAGGTAACAAGCTAAGTTTCAGTTACGATTGGGCTGCGACGGGCTGCCGGCGTAGGAGGAGCAGTGAACGGGCAGTGCAAAGGACTCGTAAGGAAAGGAGAAGTTGAGACGCCCACCACCCGTTCGACGAAATTCCTCAACGAAGGATTAACCGCAGAGGCGAATTTCAGGGAAGAAATATGTTTTCCTCTTTGTTAATTACGCTCCTCGTGGTGTTAATACTCCATATGAGTAGCTAAATCCCGTAGTATTTGAGATTAGATGAACCCTAGCGAGATCGTACGTATGTTGAACGTATCATTAATATGCTTTTTATTATGACTCGGTTACGATTTATGCTATTATTTTGATTATGTCTATGTGGTCGAAATAATTGTTGGGAAATCGAACGCTACGCTAAAGAGATTGGCGAACGATTAGACCACTCGTAAACGAGCGGAATAAACTCATCGCTAGAGATAGGTTGAACTACCCTGTCGGATTAGAGTCAAATCTAATAGTGGGATTCGTCGTGTTTTAATGCGATCTGTGGTTGACTAGTTAGGGAAGCTTGCCCAGCTATTTAATTCATAGATTAGTTGTTTACGATTCTTATGTGATAAGGCGCAGTTTCGTCAGTCGTATAAATTCGTACGCATGCTCTAGGAATCCTCACGGTATAATAATTAGCTAAAATATATAACTTGTTTGTCGTTCGATTGAGCTAGGGGATTCGAAGTCTCAAATACGTTTTCTTCACAAAGTCGTCGCGTTTATTATTATTATTAGCTTTTATTTAAGTGTTTACTGTGTTTTCTATTTTCCAAAACAAAAACATCGAATTTTCTACTAGGATATTTAAACGATGTTTTCTAGAGTATATAGTTCCTTTGGGTTCGATACTCGAATACCTGCCAATTCTATACTATTTTCGATGGTACACTTGCCTGTTGAGCGTAGGATAGTTCGTCGATATTCGTTTTATTTTTATTACTCGATCCGCTCGATCATGGAGTCAATAGAAGCTTGGACGTGGTTTTTTAACGAGCTCTTGGAAGTCGTACCCAATGAGGATGATCTTGTTATCGTATCCGATAGAGCTCCTTCAATCAAAGCCGCCGTTGCAAATGTCTACAGTCATGCACACCACAGTCATTGTATTTGGCATCTATCGCAAAATATGCAAGGCCGATGAAAGAAGCAGGGTGCGACTGAGACATTCATACGGATTGCTAAATTATACAAGCAATGCGACTTTGATTCACAATATAAGGATTTTAAGAAAATATTTCCCGCCGCATATGCGTATTTGGAAGCAAATGCTGTGAAGGAACGATGGAGTCGAGCTTATTCTCCGACATCTCACTATAACATCATGACTACGAACGGAATCGATCAATGCAAGACTCCGTGAAAAAAGAAAGCTCCCGATCATTGCGCTTCTGGAATCGATACAGATGATGACGGCTGATTAGTTTGCTAGATACAGACATCAGTCTACTCAAGCAACCACACAATTTACCCCAACGGTGGAAAAGTCAATCCGTGAAAAGTATACGCAAGTCAAGGTATGAAGTTAGCGAAATCGCTCAGCAATAGTATGATGTCCGATCTTCAAGGAGTCGTGCCGTCGTTAACTTGCAATCGAAGACATGTACGTGCTGCCACTTCGACATCGATAGGATTCCTTGTTCGCATGCAATCGCAGCGAGTCTACGAGCGCACACGTCTTTCTACCCGTTGTGTTCGGCTTATTATTCTGTCCTAACATGGCAGTTTGCTTATCATGGACGAGTTTCGCCGGTTCCGGATCAAGCCGAATGGGATACCGTGGGTCAATTGGTGCTGCCACCTCGGTTCGTAGCAAGGCGTGGTCGGAGAAAAGAAATAAGGTTTTCGTCCGTCGGTGAGTTTGGTGGTAGACGTTAATTATATTTTAATATGTTGTTATGGATATTTTGAGATTGTGTCGTTGGAAAATATTCATATTTGGCTTCATAGTTGCTTTATTATTCACTGATTTCTAGTAAAATTTGAAACTCGAATAAGAAACTCGAAAAAATAATGTTAAATAGTCGGAAAAAGCAAAGCTGAACATATTCGAGTAACATCCGAAACTCGATAGACTCGCGGCAAAACTCGAGTTAATATCAATTTTGATGTTTTAGGGCCTTGATGATGTTAATAAGTCGCTTGATGAAGATTAACAAATGTTTGAAAAAAATCGTTCCATGACATATAATGGAATACGTTGGTAGATAATACTTTAGTATAGAATACTTATCAATGTTTTCTTCATATAAAAGAACAATTTGGTAAGGATAATTTTTTTTTATTTGATATTATTTACTTTCATGAATCTGCAAAAACTTATATTACTTAGATAAGAAACACATTTAACATTTCATGATTACAATAATAAGAAAATTTTGGTTTTTTTTAATTTATTCGAATTAAGTGTTAGCTCGAATAAAATGGAATAGAGTTTCGAATAAAGTGTAGTAATTCGACAATAGATATGATACAATTATATGAATAATGTAGGGTACTCGAATAGCGTCGAATACGTTATTCGAATAATTAACTGTTATTCAAATAGTTAACTTTACTCGAATAACAGAGAACGATGGAAAAAAAACTTACATGTGAAACTGAACTAACCAGAAACCAAACTGAACAACCAAAAAATCCATACAAATTCTAAAGAATCCATTCAAATATCTATCTAAAACAGTTCAACCATTCCAAAACATTCCAAAAACAGTTCAAACATCCCAATTCTTAAACCAAATACTAACAACAAAAAACAATCTAAACAAGCGAATGTTTTCGTCGTTCAGTTTGGAGAGATCATCTCTTTTACCGAACATCATCGACATAGCCGCTCGGAGCACGTATACACCACACTCCCCGCTGTCCGAAAAAATAGAACAATTTCAAACTTTAGACAATGAACTTCGCAAAGTAAAAAAATAAGACAAATGAAAATTACCTGATCTTCCCCTGAGGGAACGTGCCGCACCGTGCATAGTAAATTTAGCAAGATTGTCATTTACACGTAGGTGTTGAAGCATCAGCGGTATCAACTCACAGAGGGATTCGACGTATGGCTTTATGAACCTCATGTGCGCGTCACTTCCCCGGTCGCAGTCCAAAATCTGAATGGTTCTCTCCTTGAACCGAGCGACCAGAAGCACCCAATGACTATTATACCCCAATGGTATGATGGCAACCTCCGCTTGGCTCCAATGGAGTGACGACATATCCCACGGGCGAGGTTTGTTGGACTCTAACATAACCAATTGTGCAAAATTGGTACTCATGAAGGCCACTCTCTCCATAGGAAGCCCAAAGCGGTCTTGCATCGCCATAAAACCGTGGAATACCTCGCTGACGTGCTGCAATAATAGCATAATATGTTATTAAGCGAAATAATTAATTAAGTAGAACATATTGAGCAAAAAGAACATACCGCTTCCGAGAGCAAGCTCTTTGAGCAGACAGGTCTTTGAAGAATTTCTTGTCATAAGACTGTAGGATGCCTGCCCGTTCATCAATTGGGCTCATTTTTTCCAACTCCACCCTTACCGCCTCCCAATTTTTCACCCTCGAATGAGATGCTCTAAGTTGTTGAGGCGAGGTTTTGTACCAGGAGGGATCGACTCCGGCAACTGCATATACGGACTCGTCAGGACCTTTGCCTTCTTCTTTTCGCGATCAGGCTGATCCCGTTTTGTAACGGGCACGGCGGTTCGGGTTCTTACCCGTTTGTACAGTTTCGGCCCGGCCACGTTCTCCGTCGTGGTCGAAGCGGCATCGTTCTCCGTCCCCGTCGTCTCGGCCACGATCCTCGTCCCCGTCGCCTCGGCCACATTCCCCGTCCCCGTCGGCCCGGCCACGATCCCCGTCATCTCGGCCACATTCCCTATCGTCTCGGCCACGTTCTCCGTCGGCCCGGCCACGTTCCTCGTCAGCCCGGCCTCGTTCCCCGTCCTCCCGGTCTCGGCCACCTGGTGGCCCACATTCCACGTCGCATTCCCCAACTCCCCCTCGGTCCTCCCCGTCTCCGGTACATTCGTCGTGGGTTCGTTCGGCATCCTCCTGAACATTGGCGTGTCGAACTGCGGCGAAGGAGGAGGCATGTCCGGACCTTGCAATCCCGTACCATTGTCGGCCTCAGGGTCTCAAGGACTACAAAATGGGAGTATTACGTAATATCAATATAATTTTATAAAATAAACATTAAGTAAGGCATACCCTCGAGCACGATCGAACGCTCCGTCCGCATATCCCTAACCTCGGCTTTCAGCCTGTCCATTCTTCTATCGATATGGGCGACTATTGAGCTAGAAGAAGCACGAGGAGGAGAGACCTGCGGAGGAGAAGACCGCGGAGGAGGAGATGGAGCAAGCCGATGGTCACTGCAGTAGACCGCGGTCCCATTTCCTTTCTTTGCTTATTTTTTTGGTTTAAAAAAGCGCGCTCCGGGCTCGCTTAAAGCGAGAAGCACGCTCCAGGTTGGTCATACCGCTTCGACTAGACAAAAGCGTTGCCTATCCGTGAAGCGAGTAAAAAGCGATGAAGCGCTCGCTTTTCTCGCCTTCGCTTAATCGGCCTAAAGCTCGCTTTTAAGATACCATTGACTATTGACCGGTTTGACTAGGGTTTAGTTTATTTAATATTTTTTTTTCAGTTCATTTCTTCCAACCCAACTCGTTCGTCATCACGTCACTCCTCTCCCAAGCCTCCCAAACCCAACTCCGCCCCTCTCCAACCTCTCCGGTCGCCGATCCGCCGCCGTTGCCCTGCTGCCACCTCTCCCTGGTTCCTTGTTTTTTTTTCTCTTCAATTGGCATGGGCAAAGTTTAATTTGGTGAATGATTGAATTTTATGGAGTCAAATGGCATGGGCATGGTTCAATTGATGAGTAAGGCTTAATTTGATTCCAATTTCTTCCAGACTCCTTTGGATGACGAAGAGGATGATGACTTTAGATTTTAGCCTATTGTCTAGTAATTATGTTAAAACTTGAGTTTATGTTTGTGACGATGAATTTGTGAACTTGTTGCTTTTGAACTTTGAATGATGTTGATCTTTACTATCTTTGCTAGCATTTTGTGCTATTTATTTATTGACATATTCTATGTTATATATATAATATTGAAAATTGTTATTTCAGCAATAAATATCACATAAATAAAATTTACAATTAATTTATTAAAAAATTTCTTGCTATCCGAAAAGCGACTTTTTCGCTCCTCGCTTCACGCTTAAGCTTTGGAGGCCTTTTCGCTTCGCCTCGCTTTTCGCCTTATTAAACCAATTTCTTGCTATCCGAAAAGCGACGCTTTTGTCCAATTTATACCGCCCTTATAATTTTCTAGTTCAACATTGGAGAGATAGTGTATATAATTTAGTCAAGTCAAGTCATTACTGTACGAAAATTATTTGCAACTATTTATTATTGTCTGGAATTGTTCGTATTTGTTCATCTTATTAATTGTATATGAACCCACCTATGATTTAACATGTTCAGGTAGTCTCTGGAAGTGACCCAGTGAACATTCGTGCTAAACTGAGATCTGCTCTTCCAAATGCGTCAGAAAAGCAGCTTGTAAGAAGCTTCAGACCTACTAACTTCCTAATGATTATATCTCTCCTGTGTGTATTGCCCTTGAAGTAGTGGAAATGGATATGGCTTCTTTTCTCCTTTTTTTCCCATAATATTTCTCGTTATTTCCGTTTGTTCGTTAATTGTCATCACTGTCATTACCGTTGACAATCATGAGACATTTTCTTGACGTTTTTGACCATTTTTTTATAATGTCCTCTGTTGTCAAAAACAGTACGACGAGGTTATGCTCCATACGTCATTTGCTAGGTTATGTCCTAATATTTCGTTTGATATAATTATAATTCAATTCCAACTGAATTTCGTTTATCGATGATGCGTTTATAAGTATAGTTTTGCATTTATCGATTCCTCTGTCTGTGTTGCTTATTATGCTTCTCTTGAGTAGGAGGGAAATAAGATATCAGAGCTCCAAATATATCACGAGCTTGTGGACAAACTTAACAAAAAGATTCGTGGGATGAAGGTAATCATCAGTCATTCTTTCGCAGTCGTTCTGTTAGTTTGCCTTTTTTCGATCAATCAATCGCCATTTTGTATTCCATCTTTTCTTTCCTTACGTATCGCTTTAGGCGAGGGTCTCAGAACTGTGGTATGTGGAGGAGTATGATCTGCTAGTGCTCGCTCTCGATGGAAGAATGAAGATTAGGAACTTCACACTCAGTTGTTCAACACCCTGATATATATTCTGCTCCTTTATGCTATATATGGTCACATTTCATAAAACCTTCTTCTACCATTATTTGTTCTTTTATCAGCTTTCTATGCTGCAGTTGATACTACTTAAAAAGCTTATTGTAATATTAAGACCGTGACGAAGAATCCATTCGACCATACATAAGCAATAAATCACCGGGTCGTGCAAATAGTTCAGGAAAATCTCACCATGCATGCCCATAACTATTACACACCTCCGTTATTCTCTTGCAATAATATCATCGTCAAACATATAACTAATTTCCAAGACTCCAACGAGGGGCTTTTCTACGGTCGTTGGTTCTTGGAGAAGAAACGTAGGACAATGTAGAAGAGAACTCTATACAGAGCAGTCCATCCTAGCATGTAATAAACCTTGTGCCACTTTAAGTTCTCACCCGTCCCAACTCCGAACGATTCCAATATCACATCGCCAGGCAAGCCATCAAAGGAGACGTTCCTCCTATTGTACTCATTCATCAGCAACCCCTCGTAAGGATAAGTCATGGTCGAAGCGTAGTACATCCACTTCCAATACTTGGGCATCCCATGGCTATCCACGAAGTACCCGCAAAAGAGGAAGAAAAGGGCCGTAAAAGCTATGACCGCGGCGTATCCCAATATGTAGTTGGGCACCACCGAGCTAACAAAGACGACGAACGAGTTGGTCGACAGAAGGGACATGAAGAGCACCAGCAAGAAGTAGGCGTAAGGCCCGTCGAGCTTCAACGGGAACCAAACTATTATAGCATAAACCGACGCCTGCAGTGCCAGGAAAGGGAGGTACGTAATAAGCCCCGCGATTGTATATGACGAGGCTCGATAGGCGTTGTGCGACGTCTCCCTAATGAAGATGAGCCTTTCTTGAATGAAGGCGGGCACTGCATCGTTGGAGGAGAAGAAGAAGAGGCACACGGTGAATATGAAGAAGCTGACTCGGTTGGTTATGCCCTGGTTGGTGTCATCCTTTGGGTGGAAAAACATCGTGGCCATCATAAATCCCATCACCGTCAGGACGAAGAGGCGGGAGAGGAAGAGCTCGGGCGTACGCCTTATGTTGGTGAAGTTTCTCCTCATCAGCATCCACGTCTCGGGGAGGAACGAGTTGGCGAACTTGGGGCCGAGGTGTTGTTGGGCCGATACTGCTCGGTAGGGTAGTATGCTGCTGTGGGTTATGTAGTCGTCCTCGTTCACCGTGTAGTCGCTGCTGTGCGGGGTCGGCGTGCCTTGTAGGATGTCGCTCGAGTACGTGTAGTATCCCGTCGACGGGCTGTTGGGCACATTTTTTTTTTGCAATTTTTAGACTCATTCATAAGTACGAAAAAAACAAGGATCAATTACTTTTTTTAGTCATATAATTAAGAGGAGGTGACATTCTATGGGCAACGGATCCAGGGGATGACCTTAACTTTCAAAATTAAGAAATTTATGGACTTCCAAATTTATATGGTTCCGGCGTATAATTTAGGTCCTGACGAATTTTGAGGGTGGCATTACACATACAATAACTTTCACATTTAAGCAATTTTGGGTCAAAATCTAGGATTCCACCGTATAATGTCTCTAAATTGCTTAATTTTGGAAGTTGGTGTTCGTATAGTAACACCATCTAAACTCCATGTACCTATAATGCCACTCGTCCAAATTACATGACTGGAAAAGTATTTAACTAGAAAAACAAATACTGATCGAAGCGATTTATACCTTCGTCCAGCCATGGCTCTCTGACCGGTATAGTTCTTAGTCGGCGTGAAGGTCATCATGGCCTGACTGGTGCTCCACGACCTCGACGAATTGTTCCATGGGCTCCTCACGCTGTTGTCGAACCCCCCGTCCCTTAAATCCCGAAGGTGGAGCCTCTTGCCAACCCTCTCGGTCCTCCGATATTTCATCATCGGAGGAGCCGTCGAAGAGTCCACGCTCGACTCATGCATCGTCATCTCCTCACCGAGCAGCGGCGGCTTCACGCCGCTCAGCGCAAACTCCGCCAAGACTTCGACTCCGTGCACGGACCGATCGTACTCTTGAACCACGTCGATGAAGTACTCGATGGAATTCTCGCCCTTTGGTACCTTGCGGTTCAATCGGTCCAAGTGGAGGGCCACGTCCTTAGGCGGGCCCTGATACATGAGCTGACCACGGGCAAGGATGATGAGGTGGTCGAGGAGGAGCTGGATTCGAGAGGATGGTTGGTGGATGGTTAGGATCACGGTGCTTCCGCTCCTCGCTATGTCGTGGACCTTCTCGATCACGCTGTGTGCGCTCGTCGAGTCGAGCCCCGACGTGGGCTCGTCGAGGAATAGGAGCGATGGCCCGTGGATTATGTCCACGCCAATCGAGACCCTACGACGCTCCCCGCCCGAGACTCCCCTCGTCCCTTCATCGCCTATGTATGTGTTCCTCGACGACTGCATCATGTGAGA
Organism: Craterostigma plantagineum; assembly: GCA_027422505.1. NCBI lineage: Eukaryota > Viridiplantae > Streptophyta > Magnoliopsida > Lamiales > Linderniaceae > Craterostigma > Craterostigma plantagineum. Next base: position 191,730 of record JAPQWV010000064.1, on the reverse strand, counting down.
TGATAAAGATAAATAAATAAATATCTAATATATATCGGTTGGTTTCACAAAATATAATAGGTAGTTTGTGCTGTTACTCCCTACTGAGGCTGTAAATTCGAGTTGGTTCATTTTCTATGCTCGAGCTCATCCAGTTGTTTCGTTACGAGCTTGAACTCAATTCGCTAACGGAGCTCGAGCTCGTTCCATGTAATAAAAAGGGAAAAAGAATAGCTCACGAGCCGCTCGTGAGCTTTCTTTGACAACCCTTGCGAGAGCTCGACTCGAACTTAAGAATCAAGACGTCATAGGTATGGCAAACGAATGCCTAGTAAAGACCCATTTAATTCTCCACGGGTGTCCGAGTCAGATCATCCTATACTACGACCCATTTTTCCAAATCAGATATTGAGCCGGATCTATAATTAGTTAACCGAGTCTAGTGTCTGAGTGGGTCTATTTAGGGATGGCAATGGGGCGGATCTGGAGCCCCATTGCCATCGTGAGGTATATCCATTGCCACCCCTAACGAGCTAAGCTTCAGTCAGGCCGACTAATCTGATATACAACCGAGCTCGAACAAACACTAACGGAATGGATACTTCTTAAAAAAAACTTTAATTGCCCAAACATCTTACAGACAGGCCGAGCTGTTCGATTAGCTTCTCGACGCGCTCTCTCTTCTCCGACCTCGATATCGAGCCCAACCTAAAGTCCGCGGCAAACATGAGCGTCTCGTAAACGGTGAGCATAGGGAACAAACGATCGTCTTGCATTATATAAGCGGAGGTCCTCTTTATCAAGCTCGGGCTCACGTCGTTCCCGTCCAAGGAGATGTGTCCCATGAGGCTCCCGCTGGCTATGCGTCCCGCCAAACCGTCCAAGAATGTGGACTTTCCGGCGCCGCTCGGCCCCATTACGGCGGTTACGCATCCCTTGGCCGCATAGCCTGTTATGTCGTGGAGCAAATCGACCTCTTGCTTGGCCCATTTGCCATCGGCATCCTTCACCTTCTTTATTACGGTGTACGTAAGGTTCGAGAAGTGTAGGCCACCGCTGATGTCGATCGGCTTCCCTACGTCGATCACCATGTGGGGACGGTGGTGGTGAGTGTCTCCGATTCCCATTAAAAATTTCTTTTCTCTTCTTTTTTTAATGTGTAAATGTTGGGTGGTCTCCCAAGAAATAGTTGTGGTGGAGTTGGGAGGGTAATAAAGTGAAGCAAAGGCTGTGTTTTTTTTGGTGGGGTTTATTCCAAAGTTGTTCGACATTGTGTAGTCCGTTTGCTTGAATCGTTTTCTTTGGAGGGCTCATCGTTTGCCGGCCTTTTGTTTAGGAGTTTATTCTAGTTGTTTGTCTTGACCGGACGAATTTCTGGGATTAGTTTAAGGAAAGCTTTGATGAGATAGTGACTCTTCTTAACAAGATTAATCACGCCAAGAAAAGCGTTGCTTTTAACGATCCGAGTGCGTGGACATTGTGGGAAAAAAAATTTGTAGTTACAAACACGTCCCAATGAACACGATTTGTAAGAAATAAAATCAATCAGACACTGTTTGATTGGGGGCAGTAAAGGGGAGTAGTACTATCTGCACCTCTATGCGTGCTTAAAATATAATTATTTTAATTTAGTTTCGAAATTTATAATTTATGTTTAATAGATGAAATATGATTTTTATATATATAAAAGGAAAATAATGATTAGTTGTATAAGTATAATAACTAAAAATTGAGGGGTTAAATGTGATAATTATTTAATTAATGAAATTAGAAATAGAGAGGTTAAATTGTAAATATTTTACAGACCAAATTAGCAGTTAATAGCCACCCACCACCCTTACTATAATAGTATACATTCGAAGGGTAAGAATTAATTAAAGTAGTTTGACAGTTTTAAATTTTTTTTCGTAGTTTAAATTTTATTTTCAATAGTTTGACTTTAATTAAAGGTATGATTCAATTACTACGCCTTAATAACAAGTTTAGTATATAGTTGAAATTTTAATACAACGGACTTTTCATTACTACAACAGGCAAGTGAATCCTGGCCGAAGGGCGCCCGTGACTTAATTTACAATTTTTTTAATTATCTCATCGGTTCGGTAGGGATGATGAATTTAGTTTGTTACCCTTGGAACGACCCACCATAACTAACTTAACCACCCGGTGTAAGGAACGACCCCTGCCTTCAGCATGGGCTCGGGCCCCTTAGAACGACTTCATTAACAAGGCCCCGAGCCCATCAAAGGATAATACATAGCGGAACGCCCCGAAGTAGCCTCAGAATTCCTCAAATGTAGTACCCTCGGATAGTTTCCCCGAGGAGACACATGCCCGAGGCACCCCGAATCGCGCTCCAAAGGAAGGGAACGCGGTCCCTCGAGAGAATAGCCCGATGCTGAGAACAGATGCCTTTCTCGGGGAGCATGGCCTCGCACCACGGAATTGCCACGATCCTATCACGCTGCCATTGGCAAAACGTGGTAAAGGAAGCCACTGAGGGCCAAACGAGTTAGAAGGACGAGTGATCAGGGGAAAATGGAAAAACAAAAGCAAGCCCGTGTCGTGGGCAAAAACCGCCGAAGTCAGGTACGTTATAAATATTGTGAGACGGCCATGAGGTACGCAGCTACCTATAGCGTTACTCTGCTACTTTTACTACTCACTTAAGCACTTTTCATCATTTTTCATCACTTTTGCATCATTTATCTACTATTTTACACCTTCAATATGGACACCACCCTCTTGACCTAGGTAATAGGGCAAACGACCCCCCACCCTAACTCTGTTTCAAGCTTTCAGACACGATTAACGGCGAAGTTAAGGCGGGAAGAAGCTATTCAGCCCATTTTCGCGGTAGGTCATTTTTCGACGGCATCATAGAGAATATTAGCTTTGACTGATGTACTTAGATTATGATGTCATGATAGATGAATTTAAATAGTATTAAGTTTAATTAATTCAATTATAATTTTACCCGTATTTTGAATGTTATATGTTATAAATAAAAGGGTAAATTTGTAATAAGTGGCGGTAATATGGTAATACGATGGCATTTTGCCTTGATATATTTAATATCTAAGCGTAACTCGTAAGTAATATATTAATACTACTTTTTAACACTATTACTACTATACTAGTTTCAGACCCGTGCGTTGCATGAGTTATTTTCAAGAGATATTTAGTTTATTAGATCTATTGTTATCGGGAAGACTTGAGATCCGCGATCGAGCCATCTATTTTATAGTGGATCCGAGACTCGCTTTTTATAGTGGACCCGAGACCCGCCTCAGAAAAAAAAAACCGCCCGGCATTGATAATTTTTTTCTGTGTTAATATAGATTATGTTTTCAATAACCTCCTTGCAATATCCAATGTTGGTTCATTCTTTCAAGAAGAGTATTGATGGAAAGAATAAGCTCGCAACATGCTATGACGATCGGCAGTGCAACATTAGAAACTTGAGAAAGTCAACCTAAATCGCAGTCATAGAAATTACTTGATCAGTACTTAATCGTGTAAGTCTTCATCAATATGTATACTGATATATTTCCAATGTTATTCTTTCATTTACTATTAATGCTTGTCTTACCTAATAAGTGGTCGCGTCGAAAACGGCCAAAAATAAATTAATCACCTTATTCACTAAACATTAGTATAGCGACAGTAGGGATCGTCTCCACAGGGAAAATGGTTGATTTATTTCTAGTTCGGAATTCGATTTATAATAATAATATTAATAATAATACTTAGATAATAATAATATTTATAATAATAAGTGATAATAATTATAGTACTAATAATAATAATAATAATAATAATAATAATAATAATTAGTAGTAATAATAACAATACTAATAGTAACAATAATAGTAATAATTATACTATAATATTAATAATAATAATATTGATAATAATAATAATAATAATATTAATGGGGTTTTTTTGTTGGTTTTGGGCGCAATAGCAAACGAGAAAATACCGAAACTAACGACGATAAAATAATGATCGCTAAACATTTTAATCAACACGAAATTAAAATTAATAAATGCTAATGATATATGAAAATAACAGAAATAATGCTTACGATAGATATTGTACAATTCATCTCTGTGAGATTTGGGATGTAGACTAATGTAAAGGTATTCTGATGATGATTGTAATATAAAGGAACAATCAATAAATCATTAACAAAAGGAATAAAAAAACCGAATGATTACCAACATCACCAAGCGTATGGAGACAATGAGAAAGCTGAAGGGATAAACCTTGCTACACTGAACTCACAGATCGATCTCTCAAACTTCATCTCTGCTCTATATTATTATCATCTATCCTCTCATATGCTCTTAATATAAAATAGAAATACAAGGATAGAAGTACTAATCTCCTCAGCCCTTTTCGTGTCTCTCTGTGATGCTCTCTATAAAGTAAAGATAAAGCAGGAAATGAAAGCAGAAAATGAAAACAACAGTGCCCAAAACACTACAACCCTCTCGATGATCTATGTCTATCGAGTGGAGAGTTTGTATTGTGAAGACTAAGTGTAAATAAAAGTGTTCTTCTATATTCCATTGATCAATCAATTACAGAGTATATATATAAGAGGGAAAATACAACTCGACATTTGACCGTTATAACCAACTAAGAAACGCTATACGACTTATAGGAACGATTTACTTCATAAACCACTTATAGAATCGTCACTAGCAGAGACGATATATGGAGAACTAAATTAAACTTGGCGGGCTTCTTCATCAGTCCTCAGCTGAGTCTTGAATATCTTCTGATATTTGCACTACTGATCTAATACCCTCCCCACAATGTGGACGGAATATGTTTATTACGGACACTTTGGAGAGCAAGAACAACAGCTGAGGTCCTGACAATGGCTTAGTAAACATATCTGCCAGCTGAAGGTTAGAACTAACTGGTAGAAGTTTAAGGTTACCCAATTGAATGTGGTGCCTGATAAAATGAGTCTCGATCTCGATATGTTTTGTCCTTTCATGAAACTTCGGATTTAAGGCCAATTGGATAGCTGAACGATTATCACAGTAGATGATGGGAGTGGGCAGCTTGTTATATCCAAAATCAGATAAAAGCTGTCTGAGCCAAAGTATCTCTGTGGCGAGTGATCCAATTGCCCGATACTCAGCTTCTGTTGATGATCGTGAGACAGTGGATTGTTTCTTAACCTTCCATGATATTAGTGAATGGCCTAGGAAGGTACAGAACCCGGTAACTGATCTTCTAGTGTCTGAACACGTGGCCAGTCCGAGTCAGAAAAACCTTTGATGTGAATTGGAGAGTCATATGACATCAGTAACCCCTGTCCTGGGATCCCTTGAGATACCGAAGGAGATGGCGAAGTGCTACAAGGTGAGATGTCCTTGGATCTGAGACAAATTGACTTAGCTTATTGACTGCAAAACATATATCTGGGCGAGTAAATGTTAGATACAACAGCTTGCCAACAATCTGTCTGTACTGAGATGCATTGTCGAGTTTTGCTCCATCTGCCTCTGTAAGATGCTTGCTGGGAATTAGTGGGGTTGAAACTGGTTTTGAGGCTAGATACCCAGTGTCTTCAAGCAGCTTGAGGGTGTAGAGGCGCTGAGAAACAGAGACTCCTTGCTCTACATTGGCAATTTCCAAACCTAGGAAAAACCTTAAACAACCAAGATCTTTTAGTTTGAATTTCTGTTGCAAGAATGCTTTTACCTCATTTATATCATTGATGGACGGTCCTATAACAACAATGTCATCTACATAAACCAATAGTGCTATAAAATGACCACCTGATCCTTTGACAAATAGAGTATGATCTGAACTTGTTTGAACGAAACCAAAATCTATCATGGCATCAGAAAATTTAGCATTCCATTGACGAGATGCTTGTTTTAGGCCATAAATAGACTTATGTAAAAGGCAAACCTGTTGACCATCAGAGGGAATGGAAGTGACCTTATAGCCCGGTGGTAAATCCATGAATACCTCTTCATAAAGATCACCATTCAAAAAGGCATTGTTTATATCTAGTTGGAAGAGATGCCACCTTTGTGATGCAGCTAGTGATAACAAGACCTTGACAGTGGTGGGCTTAGCAACAGGTGAAAATGTGTCAATATAGTCAATCCCCTCTCGTTGCTTATACCCCTTTGCTACTAATCTTGCCTTGAACCGTTCTATTTGACCTGCATCATTGTATTTAATCTTATATACCCACCTACAACCAATGGATTTCTTACCACTAGGTAAAGTTGTCACAGTCCAGGTTTGATTTTCCTCCATGGCAGTGAGTTCATCCTTCATGGCCTGAATCCATTCTGGTATATGCCTTGCCTCATGATAGAATCGAGGCTCCTGAATCACTGAAGTGCTGAGAACAAGATTTTTATAAGAATCAGATAAGTTGTTGTATGTAAAAGAATTTGATAAAGGATGCAATGTGGATTCCATATCAGAAACTGTGTTGCAGTGAAAATCTTGAAGATAGGAAGGGGCTTTGCTCTGTCTGAGTGATCTTCTAAGTGTTGGACTGGATGAAACTGGGTCTGATATGTTCAGGTCAAGGTTTGATTCACTGATAACAGGAAAATCTGAGACTGCATCTTTTCTTGTTTCCAGTCCAGGGGCCAAATCTGTGGTACTCCCTTCATGTGAGTCCAAATGATTATTCTCAGAACTAGTGGTGTCTTTGGTGATCTGTGATGATGAGGAGTCAGGAGGTGCAGACAGTCCATTTGCATCTGTGTCTGAAGCAGTCTTAGGCAGAACAATGTTATCAAAAGGATCCACATTCTCATAATTATCAGTGTTGTGATGAAGAGGAAAGGTGTCTTCATCAAATATTACATCCCTGGAAATGATAATTTCATTGGTCTGAAGGTCAAGTACCTTGTATCCCTTCATACCTGTAGGATATCCTAAAAACACACATTTCCTAGCTCTAGGTGAAAACTTATCCCTGTTAACATTGATAGTAGAGGTATAACAGAGGCATCCAAATGTACGTAGGAGATTATAATTCATGGTTTTGGAAAACATCAGTTCATATGGGGACTTATTATGCAGAACAGGGGAAGGAAGCCTGTTGATGAGGAATGTGGCAGTTAGTATACATTCAGACCAAAAGGATTTAGATAAACCTGACTGAAACCGAAGAGCTCGTGCCACATTTAATAGATGTTGATGCTTCCTCTCGACCACAGAGTTTTGTTGTGGTGTGTATGCACAGCTGAACTGATGCAATATCCCTTTAGATTGCAGCAAATGTGTTAGCTGAAGTTCCTTCGCATTATCAGAACGAATGACCTTGATTCTTGTTTTAAACTGTGTCTCCACAAGCTTGTAAAAATAGTCCATAATGGCTGGAACTTCAGATTTGTATTTCATTAGAAACACCCAAGTGAATCTACTATGATCATCTACTATTGTTAGAAAGAACCTATGACCATCAATTGAAGGGGTATGAAACGGCCCCCACACATCACAATGAATTAAATCAAAGCATGAAGAAGCAAAGTTGTTATCAGAATTAAAAGGGAGTTTTCTCTGTTTGGCCATTTGGCAGATATTACACATATGATCAGGTTTTGAGTCTTTACAGCCCAGAACAGTTCTCATGCTATCTAGGACTTTGTAAGAAGGATGTCCAAGCCTATGATGCCATGTATCTACTGAGACTTTATTAAGAAAAACATGTAAGGGACTGGAACTAGAAAAATCAGCAGTGGTCTCTCTTTTCAGAACATAAAGTCCTCCTTGAATGCTACCCTTGCCAATCACAGTTTGCAATTTGATATCCTGTATCAAGAATTGATCAGCTGAGAAGGTAATTTCAATGTTGTTATTAGCTGTTATACTAGATACTGACAGCAGATTAAAATTAAACTCAGGGACATATAAAACATTATCAAGTATTAAGTCCCTGCTGATCTTGATATTACCTGCCTTGTGGGATTGCATGGATGTCTGATTTGGCAAGAAAATGTTAGTACATGGGATCTCATATAATGTCAAGTATAAGGAAAGATCATGACATATGTGGCGTGATGCACCAGAATCAACTAGCCATAGAATATCCCTGTTGTGATCAGGAATATTAAAGGTGCAACAAAAACCTGGTTTTTGGCCTTCAGAGCAGGTGACCATATCTGACTGTGAAGTGGCTGGAATTGGTTGGTTTAAAAGGTGCTTCAGGTGCTGAATCTGATGAGAATTAAGCTGATGCAGAAGATCATTTGCAGATGGAGGATCAGTGCCCGTGCTACCCTGAGCTGCTGATGGTATGACTGATGACTCAGTTGAGATCTGATTTGCTCGAGCAATGAACCTACTTCTTGGCTTAAACCTGGTGGATAACCATGAAGCTTGTAGCAGGTTTCCACTGTGTGCCCAACCTTATTGCAGTAAACACATAAAGGTCTGTTGCTATCTTTCTTCTGCCCAGTTACTGCCCCTTTTGAGTGATCTTGAAATTGATGGGCTGAATTCTTGTTAACTAGCATGGCCATTGGTCTCATCACCTCTGCTGTTGAACTTGCGACATGCCTTTGTTTTTCTTCTTGCACAACCAGCGAAAAGACTTTATTGATGCCAGGCAGAGGATCCATCATTAAAAATTTTACTTCTGACTTGGTTGTAGGAATCATTTAGCCCATCAAAAATGCCAAGACGTACTCTTGATCAGTGAATTCCTTCGTTCTGCACCTTGTTTGAGCAGCTTTACATGTGCATCCTACACAACAACACGGGGGTCGAAAGTTATTCATTTCTTCCCACAGAGCCTTGAGATTGGTGAAATAGACAGCAACTGAGGACTGATTCTGCTTCAGGTTTGTCAGATCCTTCTTGATCTGAAAGATGCGTGGACCATTTGATTCTTGGAACCGTTGCCTCAGATCATCCCAGATATCTTTTGCCGAATCTAAATAAAGAACACTGGCAGAGATTTCCTTTGAGACAGAATTGAGTATCCATGAGATGATGATGTCATTGTTTCGCTTCCAAGCCAGATACTTGCGATCTTCTGTTCCAGGGTTGGCAATTGTCCCATCTATGAAACCTAGCTTGCTTTTGACTGACAGGGCAATGGTCATCGATCTTGCCCATGAAGAATAATTGTCTCCATTGAGAGGTTGATGCACAAGTACCAATCCTGTGTTATCAGAGTGATGGAGATAGAAGGGATTTAATTGCTCATCGTTGAAAGAATCCTGCGTGTTGAGTGTGACGCTGACTTCTTGTTCTTGTCTGGTGATGCATCAGCCATGGAAGTGGATCAAAAGAGCTCTTTAGAATCGATACAAGAATGATGTATCAAGAGTGTGTTTCTTGAGGTTTCTTGATCTGTTGAAAAGCTAAAGAGGAAGTGTTTTGTGCTGATTTTGATCAGAGTTTTAAGCAGGGTTAATCTGCTCTGATACCATATCGAGTGGAGAGTTTGTATTGTGAAGACTAAGTGTAAATAAAAGTGTTCTTCTATATTCCATTGATCAATCAATTACAGAGTATATATATAAGAGGGAAAATACAACTCGACATTTGACCGTTATAACCAAGAAACGCTATACGACTTATAGGAACGATTTACTTCATAAACCACTTATAGAATCGTCACTAGCAGAGACGATATATGGAGAACTAAATTAAACTTGGCGGGCTTCTTCATCAGTCCTCAGCTGAGTCTTGAATATCTTCTGATATTTGCACTACTGATCTAATATCTCGCTCAAACTCTCGACCACACTCAAGCAGGTAAAGGTAACAACACTAAAATACAACAGACCTATTTTCCTCTCGCTCAAACTATCTGCTACGCTATAAAATAAAAATATGAAGATGAAGTACTGATTTCTTGATGATTTAGTTCTATTTATAGAACCACTTGAAGTATAATGGACAATTTTCTCAGATTTGCGCGTGCTTGGGCAGCCCCTTGAGCTTTGCGCTCCGATCTTCAGCCGTTTGATGATGTGAGATGTTTGCTTATCTTCTAATTGCAGCCGCCAAGAGTGTTTTGTTAGTCTTCGATCGTGGTTCCTTGCTTGGCCTTTTCCTTGTTGATTTTATCCTTAGTTAAATGGTTGGCTTTATCTTCAACGTAAGTGTCCTTGCAACCAATAATTGAGCACCCCACTTTCTCCTTTTGACTATGAATGATTTGTGTGTTTGAGTGGCTTCTCCTGTTGGTTTCAGCAGCCGTGTCTTCTGATGAGTCATCTTACTGGGTATTTGATTGGGGCATTGAAGTTTATTTGGGCCTTTTAGGTTTCGCTGTTGGACTGACGGATCCACATTTCCTGTTCTATTTTGCTTATTTTGCTTCGGTACCTGTAAGGTATGTAATTGAAACGTATTAGTAGAATATCCGTTATAAATTGTACAAATATCGACCAAAAACACACTTTTACGGGGTATAAAATATTGTAAATTGTTATGTATCAATAAGCAAACAATTTTCATTTATGCGTGGAACAATGTAAAAACATTTAATCTCAATTATTTGTATATGCGTAAGTTCATTTATAAATCATTCATAATTTTTTAGTCACCAAGTTAGCATTTACATATGCAAATATTTATCTCTTTCAGTAGTGGTTTGATATTTTTGGTGAATTGAGTTCGTTCAAATACTTGTTCAGGAATGTTTCAGTCATATAACATAAAAACAAAACAAAAGTAGAAGTTTACTAATCCCCATTCTGAGGAGGTCAATGCCAACACTGAAAAAACACAGAAGCTTTTAGATACTTCCTAAATTCATCAACCTGCAATGGTAAGATCCTATCGATTTTGTCATGACGAACAAATAATGTAAGTCCATTTCGCAGAACGTGTACTCCACTGCCATCTACGCTTTAAGAAACCATGTACAAAAATTGGAAAATATTATGTAAAATATTTCAATTGTCAGAGTATCTGATATTGTGTATTAACAATTATGTTAAATATTTATTTTGCTTTTTTATAATGGTCTTGCAATATCCAAACATAGTTTGGTTCAAACTTACAATAAGAATATTTACGGAAAGAATAAGATGTCAATTTGATGGTCAGACTGCAATTATAGTTACTTGAGCAAATCAATATAAATTCTAGTAGTAGAAAATACAAAATCAATTATACAACTAATTGGCCAAAAATAATATACTGTGGGAGGGTTTTTTTTTAACTGTTACTTCTCATTTTCATTCTTAAAATTTGTAATCACGGTTGAAAATTATACGATCAATATTAATGTGTTATATGAAATAAAGTTCGTGTGATTAACTAATTTATACAACTTTTGTAATGATATCTTTTTTATTAATCGTGTCATCGTTTATATTTTTGTGTGACATGTTTGAATATTTGTCAGTGGTGCAAATATAATGTTCTAATGTATTGCAGTGGGCGAACATTTTGTAAGAGTCGTTTAAGTCTTCATCGGTAGTGTATTCTCATAGATTTCCAATGTTATTCTATGCATTCATAAGACAAACTGTTTCGCGCAAAGTAAATAAATCTATCAATATGTTCTTAAATTTGGTTCAATATAATGTTTTCGATGAGATGTTACAATTACATGTCAAACCTTAAAAACATATCTGAATGGATGTATGAAATCTCCTAAAATACAGTGTCAAACATTTGTTTACTTCCTCTCCGTCTACAGTTTCCCTATCTTCATCCAATAAATTATTAGATAAGCATGCATTATGTTCACTTACAGCCGTAACATTTTGCATATGAATGCACGACTGCTGTATACTGTTATAATACACTTTTACGACGTTCTTACATGGTCCAGATCCATTTGAAATTATGCACGACCTCTTGTTTGTTAAGTTACACGACTGCTTCAATAATAATCGTGCAAAAAACAGGACAAACCCTTAAATTACACGACTTCTTCAATAACAGTTGTGCAAAAACATGACAAACCCCTGAATAAATGTTAATCATGGATTATGAAATTAGAAACATAATTATGTAGAACTTCAAACAAAGAAATCAGAATAAATGTTCCAATACATACTCTTTACACTCACAAGAAATTGGATGACTGTATGAAAACTATTGCACGACTGTTATTGAAACAATCATGTAATTTAGGAAACAAGAGTAAGAACGATGCAATTGTGTATTATAACAGTATACATCCGTAGTGCGTTATGTTCTTATTACATACCGTTAGTTAAGCAATCTCTCACCAATTGTTGTAGACTTCAAACTCTTTACACCCGCAAGAAACTGCACGACTATACGAAAACTATTTCACGACTATTATTGAAACAGTTATGGAACGACGCAATAGAGCATCATAACAGTATACAACAGTAGTGCATTATGTTCTTATTACATACCTTTAGTTAAGCAATCTCTCACCTAATTGTTGTAGACTTCATGGTAAACAATGTTGACTATTGCATCATCTTCAAGTTCATCTTCTTTCTTCATCCCACGTTCTATCTGAGTCCAATACCAAAATGCTTTCATTAGCCAGGTTTTGTCACACAGATCAATCTTTTATTGTGTAATATAAAACCATTGCAGGACTATCCATAGCTTTTCATAAAAATAATAATAAAAATCAGATTCTACAGTCACTCAGCCGTGTAGTCTTAAAAGTCTTACAATGTCTAAGTAGTGCAGTTGATAAATGTGCATCGTATGTTTTACAATGTTTTAAGTATATGTTGTGCGGTCATAAAGTAATACAATGTTTAAGTAGTGTAGTCTCATAGCCGGGGTGTAGTCTTGTAGCCATGCATCGTACAGTCTTACAATATTTTAGTAGTGCAGCTTCACAGTCTTATAGTCTTGCAATCATACAAACTTACATATCCTTCTTTCGGTAACACAGACGTGGCACTGTCTTAAACCTTCACACTATATATTCTAAGATATTTTGTAATATGATCGCAATACACTGTAGTTGTTAGCCTATGAACGATTAATTATGTTGCATTTTCTTATAGGACTCAATATCAAAGCAAATTTTTTTAATCTTCAATAAAATAAAATATCTAGAAAGTCAATGACAAGCTTATATTATTGGTTCGAAAATCTACGACCAATTGTTGCAGAATACGCTTACTTCTTGTATTGGTTTGAGCATATAATACGCTCATACTTCTGAGTATTAATACAACGTTATGCCAGTTTTTAATACCTGTAGTTTGTGGCTACTGCTAGATTTATCATCGAGTGTCACGATGCCCTGCAGCACGAACACAAACCTGGCTTTGCAAAACACATGACAGAAGGCGTAATATGATTCTGGAAAAGAAGGTAATTTCTTTAATGTATGTGAAATAGATTTGATTTTTTTAGTATTTTTGCGATATCAGCGTCAATGACATTTGCGCCTCCACCGGCTACCATTGTCCAAACGCGTCCTTTAGGGTTGAACACCGTAAACTTCATAGATGCGCTCCCTGAAAAAAGGATGTAATAAGATGATTATACGGGAAAGTTTTCTCATGAGTTTGAGGATTCGAAAAAGTACCTTTTCGTCTAGGGAATGGATGAAACTCTCAGTAGGCCTCATAACTCTTCTGAAAGGCAAATGGAATTCGATGCTTCCCCATCTGCAACATTAAACAATAAGAAATCATCACTTCTACGGACCTAGATCACCCTCTATTCAAGAATTTTTTTGGCCCAAGCAGATGATGATCATGGATCTGGCTTTCACGATGAAGGATGAAAAAAATACCGATTCTCTTTACGGTTGATTCAAGATAAAACTTTTGTATCTCCTTATGACTGATTTGACGTGTTTAGTTTTTCTTTCAATATACACCAAGTACGTGGCTCAAGTCAAGGAATGAATTGATGATGCCATCCATGTAATTCCACTGACACGTAGACCTAAAATTGGTATTATCTATCTAAAATTTGAAGTGTCATATAGAAATTGGCTGTAGGGGTATTCAATATAATATAATATACCGGCCAGTCACTACTAATTTGAGGTTGGAATAATCATTCGTGCATTTGAGGTTGGGATAATCAGCCGTGCGATTGCATTAAATAATGTATATGAATCTATACTATAGTAATTCAACCCCCGCTCGTACTACATAAACATTATTGACAGCAACAGTCTTATGATTCGTCATTTTTGTGGTTGAGTAATATATGTTCATGGTATCCAGATAGTTTGTGGGTCATTGTCTAATATTCGATGTATGAGACTAAAGAAAGAGTACTGGGTATATTTTTTTCCCAAATAATGCACGGGTTATTTTTTGTCAAATATAAGTACAATTTTCATATTAATATTTTACTAGCCAGTTACTGTGTAATATAAAATTAGTGTAGGATTATGCTTAGCTTTTCATGAAACAATAATAAAAAACATATCCTGTTGTCTCATAGTCGTGCAACTTACAGTCTTTCAATGTCTAAGTAGTGCAGTCTTATAATTGTCATCGTACAGTCTTACAATGTTTTAGTATTGTGCAGTCTTACAGTCTTACAATGTTTAAGTAGTGCAGTCTCATAGCCGAGTTCAGCCTCATTGACGTGCATCGTACAGTCTTAGTTTCTTACAATCATACAAACTTATCCTTTCGGTCGCATACACAGTCTTAAATGCACTATATATTCTTAGATATTTTGTAATGTCTACATTGCGATTTTTAGCCTATCAACTACTACCTCCGTCCCACTTATTTTTTCCCATCTTTCTATTTCGTGCTTCCCACATAATTCTTCTCATTTCTATTTTTGGTAAAAAATTATCCCACTAATTAAACTAATTACACCATTAATATTAAAAAAGGTCTTCTTGATTTGCGTGTCTACTAATAACGTTTCTCTCTCTATACCTCAAAAGGTGTACTATAATATTAAAATAATGTGATTTCTTAATCTCCGTGCCCGCTAATCTTTGAGAAGAAATAGCCGGGACGGAGGAAGTATTAATTATGTTACATTTTTTAAGGGGACGCATTACGCAATGTCCAGAGCAACTTTTTAAATCTTCCATAAAATAATAAAATATCTAGACATGCCATGACATATTTATATAGTTCGAAGAACTAAGACCAGTTGTTGAAGAACATTGATACAATGAGGAATTTCTTGAAACTCCTAAATCTTCTCGGGCAAATATCGTGCACATCGTCGTCTGCAAACATCAATGAAATAGTCGTATGTATACATCACATTCGCTACTGATTGTACAGATAAAAGAAATGAAAAACTATTTTACGAAATAGTAAGTGTAAAAAATAAATACATTAAGGATTTTGTAATACCTTCTCGCGTGATGGGGGAACTCATGGTCTCTATATATAGTGAAGTTAATTATCTGAGTCTGTCATGCCCAAATCTCGAAGAACATATAATATCGTAAGATGTGTTTTTGAAACGCCTTTGCAAAGAATCTCATCCCGATCAACCAGAGGTTCACAACGATCACCGAACAATACGTTAAGATGTTTATGTCAAAAAGAACACAATTGATATGGGGATTTATATATATATATATATATATATATATGAGTAATGTTATCGTGCTCACCTTGCGTGAGCACCTTGCGTGAGCACCTTCGTGAGTACCAACCACATCAACGCGCCAAATCAGCATACAATGGGATTTTTTATTGATCTACAACCTACACATAGGATTAGTGAACCCGTCGGGGGTTGATTTGGCATGTTGACGTGGCACAAAAAAATGTAACACAACAGGTGCCCACGGATGGTGCTCACGCAAGGTGAGACCATAACATTTCTATAAATATATATATATATATATATATAACACATAATTACATATATATATACACACATTGTTTGAGGAAGTCATATTCCACAATTTTTTTTTGCGTTGCATGGGTTATTTTCAAGTGATTTTTAGTTTATTAGATCTATTGTTGTCGGAAAGACCCGAGATCTGCGATCAGGCCATCTATTTATAGTTGACCCGAGACCCGTCCATTTATTTTATAGTGGACCCGAGACCCGCCTCAGAAAAAAAACTGCCCCGCATTTATAAATTTTTTCTATATAGTTATTATTTATTAAATATATGTTTCTATATAGTTATATAAAAATATATAATCTTTACATAAAAAAATTATAAGGGGCGGGTCTTGGTGCGGGTTTAGGGCAGGGGTTGGCAAAACCCAGACCCGACCTGGACCCAGCCGGGTTTTGGCGGGTTCGAGTGTAGACCCATCCCAGTTCCATTGCCATCTCTAATTGTTATGTCATTTTATCAGTATTTAATGTAATAATTTATATGTCTACGTTTGACACGCTCGAATACTAGCAAGTGTACTAGGTCGTGCAAGTAGTATAAAACGGACGTAAATCCGAGTATCGATCCACGAGGATAGCTCGATTAGTTCTAAAATACGATTCTAACTTATATAAATAATTATATATATATATATATATTTAAATTAAAAACACAAATAAGCAGCTATAAAAAAATTACGATTATCAAATTATAACAAACGTGATTAAAGCACATATTTCGGCACAGATTAATCCTACGTCTTCATGCGATCGATTCTATTAACCAATATAAATCTAGTTAAAGTAAAAATTCCTTAGGTACGCGCTACCCGTTACTCACGTATCTAGCAACCCTATTCGAAAGTGAACCAATCAACTATATTTCTATATGACTGTAGTTACTCCGCACGTATTCGGCTCTATGAATTTCCCCGAGTTTAGACGCTTTCGGCGCCTAAGGTCTCGAAAACCACACGGACGAAACCGAATTCCATCTCTGGTCGGTTTTACGTCGTGGTATTCCTTGTTTATTGTTCTAACCGGTTTAATTACTTACTCAGTCTCATAAACCAATCAAGACTCATGCATATGATGATCAGGCACATGCAAGCATTTAACGCAAACAAGAAATACGTAACTCAACTAATATGATTGAATAAAATATGAACACCAATATTACGAATTCATAATCCGGCCTACTACGGCCTTAATCACATAAAGACTTAAATGCGCATATTAATTAACGACAACAACGAAGGTTCAAATAAACACATAATTTAAACAGTAAAGGGAAAAGATAGAAATACGCCCCTCACAGTAATTTCTTCGAACAGGTCGTGGGCGACTGAGAAGATGATGCTTGGTGTTGAGTTGATGGCACCCTATGGTGGAGAGAAACCTTCCTTTGTGCGTGAAATATGCGTCCTAGCACACAACTGTCCGAATCTTGCACCCAATTTCGACTTCACTTCAGCCCTCACTAATAGCCCATAGCCGTAGTGGGCTGTATGCTCACCTATGGCAGCTCAATCTCTCGGCCTCAGACGTAGAAGCTTCTCCCCACCTCACAAGCACACACCTAACACTAGATATTAAAGCTTTCAACCTCTCTGTCTCTCTCTTGCGCTGATTTTGTTCAAAGTGCGCCTCCTCTCTCTTTCTTTGTAAAACGTATTTATAGGCATGAGGAGAAATACGAGACCGAATATCCCCAATTTCCTCAAGCTGGTTTTTCTTCGTTGTCTGCTCTTAGTGCTCGACAAAAACATATCAAAGCCATCTTCTTTTCTTCCTTTGCGGTTTCTGTCTTGGTCAAACTCTTCAATTATGGTGTTCGATCGGTCCCTCTCTCCCTCTTTGTATCTATTGTTGGGCTGCTTAATGGGCTCAAATATTTGGGCTATGTTTTTGTTTTTCTTGGCTTCATGGGCTCGCACAGTTTGGGCTAATTTTTAGCCCAAGTTCATTCCCGATTTTTGGCCCTTCTAGCTATGTTACCTATAAATATGAAAAGTAACATTCGATAAGATATTTCTGGACATTTACACATATATAACTATGAAATTGCATAATTTTTCGGGTCTAAAATGTTCGTAAAATCCTAACTTATCAACAACCCCCAAACTAGCATCGATCGTCCTCGATCATAAAAGCGGATAAAAAACTAAATCAGTTTGGATTTTATGACGTCACTAAATGTATTCTCATGTTTATTCTCAGGAGCAAAAGCACAATCGGTCGAAATCGTCATCAACTAATGAATGATCCAGCTAAACATGAGACATGAAATGATAGTTCGCATTCATATCATAGCACAAAAGTTTCAGATCGTAACACGTATCAAGTGACAACTCTCACATGGATCACTCAATTCGCTCGAAGTGTTTAATGTGACCTGTATAAAAGCGCTCAACGCACAACATAGAAAGATATTATTCTAAGCTTGCAAATATATCACTTCATATTCACATAGTAGATATCATGAACGAATCAAAAGGTCTTTATCAAGGTTGTAATGGGGCTCGGGGTAATAAAGGTGTGATATATGGGATGAGTGAGGTAATATGATCAAGCATATTAGTTACTAAATCGCTTTCCCCGTCTATACTCTATAGCACAAAGTACGACTCAAACAATGGAAACTCATACTACTATAAAACGCACTAAAAATTATTACTAAGATAATTCTGAAAATCTATTGTAACGCTCTTTTTTTTTTGGCAAATAAATGTTTTTTTCTAATATATTTTTCTCTCTCTTTTTTTCGATACTTCTTTTTTTTTTTCTTTTCTTTTTTTTCTTTTTTTAATAAAATATACTACCACAACCAGATAAAACATGCGATAATAATCTTTTCTCTAATTTAATAGACTCAATACTCTAAAGTGATTAATAAACTAACATGCTGACAATGGTTCGAGGATGAAGGATAAAATAACGGGATAATGTAGCTAAATATTGTGGCTCCAAATCAATAAATAAGGCTAATAAGGCTCAAAGGGCTCACTAATTGATAGATATGTTGGGTACGGAGATATTTAGGCCAGTGACGTATCCTAAGTGCCTTTATCATTTTCGTACACGAAAATCCACAGTGATATTGACATGCATAACAAAGCAAGTTCGAAAATATTCAGACCATGCACGACACTCATGAAAACATATCGAGCAAGTATTGTGTTGCTCTATTCTTTTTTTGGCTCAAAACTCACAATATTTTCTGGGTTTGTGTATCATGATACGTACTATTTTTCTGAAGCAATCAATGTGGTCGGATAATCATGCTAATATCAAAACATGTAACATGCAGAACTTTCACACACAATTCGTCAAATCTTATCTCGATGCCATAACATTTTTTTTAAAAATTTTCATCATCGACAAGAGATTTCACAAGTGACGTTCAAATCATAACCTTGATCAGTTAAACCAATTAATAAATCGAAGAGATCGATATCATATAAAATCTAGCATGTGTCACCCCACCCCCAAACAAATATTCACATTGTCCTCAATGTGTAGAAAATTTAAAGTCAAAAAGAGAGTTTAAGTGACACTGCCCTGAATAATGCGTTGATCGATGCGAAGCGAGTCGTGAGAAGACTTCAGTTCCTTCAAAGATCGAGCTACCTCGGCGAACAAACCACCCCCAAACTGACTATGAACCTGCGAGGAAACAACTAGACGACACCGTGATACGATTTTTTTGGAAATAAATCTAAAGCAAACATACTTAATAAATTACGATGCAATAAATATAAGACTCCAATACGAAATAAAATAGTAATGCATAGACAATACTTGGGTTGCCTCCCAAGAAGCACTGTTTTTATAGTCGTTAGCTCGACTCATGTTCGTATGGACGGCCCACGATCCCGCGTGTTCAGCTGCAGTACTGAACATTTTAATTTAAGCTTTTTGGAGAGGAGTTTAATCTCGGAATGATATAGCTTCCTGTGGTTGCAGTCTTTAAACTCTCTCCATAGGTCGACTTCCGCATCCCAACTAATGTCAAAATCGACGATCACCAACATCTTAGCAAATTCCTCTGTGACTGTGCTCTTTGAGTGATCTGTTGATTTCATAAAATCTCGTAAAATTGGATCGAAAGTTTCTTGCTCTTCCTTGTTGTGCTGGAGGTCTTTCAGTTTGCTGGTATTCTCTCGAGATAATATTTCCCCCAAAGACGTAGAATACTTTGCCAGTACAGTTTCTCGTGGACATGTAATCGTATCTACTATTTGGAGAATCGTCGAGGTAGGCTTCGGCTCACCGAGTCCCAATTTCCTAAGAAATGAAAGAGGTGTCGCGTCAATGCTAACACTTATATAACATAAATTAGAGAATAAAGGAACCCCAATAGAACGTGGAATATAAAAACTCCCCTGAGTATCAAGCTTCGGTGGCTTCTTCTGTATCCATGTTGAACATTCTTCGGTGAGAATTATCATCATTTGTTCGTCAATTTTGCTGCTCCTCGATAACAAATCATCTGATGCTGTTGGAAAAGGTGGTCGAATCCAAACTGGTGGAGGACTCGGCTTTGGTGGAATGAAATTAGCCTCTGCGGGTTGATCGACTTTTTTAGGTTCGATCTCATCGTCAACTTCATTTGGTTCCAACACTGGTTCTAGCGTCTTTCCATAAACCAACTGAATGGCTTCTTCTGGATCTGTCTCTGTGTGGTTCGAGAGCGCTTCATGCTTGCATTCAGATTCTTCAATTATTAACTTCTCCACTTGGGCCATTAAACTCCGCATTGATGCTTTTAATTGTTGAGAACTTTCGTTAAAAGCAGCATCGAAATTTCGGTGTCGCTCTTCAGCTCTATGGTTCTGTTCGGCCTGTCTCTTGAGCGCTTTATCCGTCTGTTCTACCGCCTTTTCGAGCGCTATCTCCCAGGCGGCTTTCTCCTTTTCAGGTGGAGCAAACTGCTCATTATAAAATTCTCGTGGCTCCTCGCGGTATGGACCCTCATAGAATTCGTTTGAATTCCAACTGTGATGAACACGACGCGTGGCCTGTAAGCGCTGAAATTTTATCTCGTCTATCCTCCGATGAATCGCCTCAAATTTTGCGGCAATAATGTCATTAACCTCATTTTCTCCATACATAGGTAGTTCTGCCGCTGAAGAATAATAGAAATGATTGTACATGGCTTATAAAAATAATAACGATAATAATAATGATAACGATGATAATTATAATCAAGATAAAATATATATTCGTTTATATAATATTATTTGTTTTAACTCTTTTTTTTCTAGAAAATACTAATAAAAATAATAGGCATAAAATAGTTTAAACTAAAACTCGGAATATATTTTAAAATTAATATTACCGCTATCCCCGGCAACGGCGCCAAAAACTTGACACGCTCGAATACTAGCAAGTGTACTAGGTCGTGCAAGTAGTATAAAACGGACGTAAATTCGAGTATCGATCCACGAGGATAGCTCGATTAATTCTAAAATACGATTCTAACTTATATAAATAATTATATATATATATATATATTTAAATTAAAACACAAATAAGCAGCTATAAAAAATTACGATTATCAAATTATAACAAACATGATTAAAGCACATATTTCGGCACAGATTAATCCTACGTCTTCATGCGATCGATTCTATTAACCAATATAAATCTAGTTAAAGTAAAAATTCCTTAGGTACGCGCTACCCGTTACTCACGTATCTAGCAACCCTATTCGAAAGTGAACCAATCAACTATATTTCTATATGACTGTAGTTACTCCGCACGCATTCGGCTCTATGAATTTCCCCGAGTTTAGACGCTTTCGGCGCCTAAGGTCTCGAAAACCACACGGACGAAACCGAATTCCATCTCTGGTCGGTTTTACGTCGTGGTATTCCTTGTTTATTGTTCTAACCGGTTTAATTACTTACTCAGTCTCATAAACCAATCAAGACTCATGCATATGATGATCAGGCACATGCAAACATTTAACGCAAACAAGAAATACGTAACTCAACTAATATGATTGAATAAAATATGAACACCAATACTACGAATTCATAATCCGGCCTACTACGGCCTTAATCACATAAAGACTTAAATGCGCATATTAATTAACGACAACAACGAAGGTTCAAATAAACACATAATTTAAACAGTAAAGGAAAAAGATAGAAATACGCCCCTCACGGTAATTTCTTCGAACAGGTCGTGGGCGACTGAGAAGATGATGCTTGGTGTTGAGTTGATGGCACCCTATGGTGGAGAGAAACCTTCCTTTGTGCGTGAAATATGCGTCCTAGCACACAACTGTCCGAATCTTGCACCCAATTTCGACTTCACTTCAGCCCTCACTAATAGCCCATAGCCGTAGTGGGCTGTATGCTCACCTATGGCAGCTCAATCTCTCGGCCTCAGACGTAGAAGCTTCTCCCCACCTCACAAGCACACACCTAACACTAGATATTAAAGCTTTCAACCTCTCTGTCTCTCTCTTGCGCTGATTTTGTTCAAAGTGCGCCTCCTCTCTCTTTCTTTGTAAAACGTATTTATAGGCATGAGGAGAAATACGAGACCGAATATCCCCAATTTCCTCAAGCTGGTTTTTCTTCGTTGTCTGCTCTTAGTGCTCGACAAAAACATATCAAAGCCGTCTTCTTTTCTTCCTTTGCGGTTTCTGTCTTGGTCAAACTCTTCAATTATGGTGTTCGATCGGTCCCTCTCTCCCTCTTTGTATCTATTGTTGGGCTGCTTAATGGGCTCAAATATTTGGGCTATGTTTTTGTTTTTCTTGGCTTCATGGGCTCGCACAGTTTGGGCTAATTTTTAGCCCAAGTTCATTCCCGATTTTTGGCCCTTTTAGCTATGTTACCTATAAATATGAAAAGTAACATTCGATAGGATATTTCTGGACATTTAGACATATATAACTATGGAATTGCATAATTTTTCGGGTCTAAAATGTTCGTAAAATCCTAAC
This sequence comes from Craterostigma plantagineum, assembly GCA_027422505.1. Classification (NCBI taxonomy): domain Eukaryota; kingdom Viridiplantae; phylum Streptophyta; class Magnoliopsida; order Lamiales; family Linderniaceae; genus Craterostigma; species Craterostigma plantagineum. Next base: position 169,046 of record JAPQWV010000064.1, on the reverse strand, counting down.
TTATCAACGTTCATTTATGAATCATTCATAATTTTTTCAGTCACCAAGTTAGCATTTACATACTAAATATTTAAATCTATGTCAGTAGTGCAAAGTTTGATATTTGTTTTTGGCGAATCGAGGTCGTTCAAACACTTGTTCAGGAATGTTTCAGTCATATAGCATTAAAAGAAAACGAAAGTAGAAGTTTATTAATCCCCATTTTGAGGAGGTCCATGCCAATACGGAAAAAACACATAAACTTTTAGATACTTCCTAAACCATCAACCTTCGATGGTAAGATCCTGTGGATTTTGTCATGACGAACAAATAATGCAAATCCATTTTGCAGACTGTGTACTCCACTGCCGTCTCCACTTTAAGAAACCATGTACAAAAATTGGACGATGTTATGTAAAATATTTCACTTGTCATAGTATTTGATATTATGTATTAACAATTATGCTAAATATTTATTATGTTTTTTATAATGGTCTTGCAATATCCAAACGCAGTTTGGTTCAATCTTAAGATAAAAATAATTATGAAAAGAATAAGCTGCCAATGTTTTGATGGTCAGTAGTGCAATTATAATTACTTCAGCAAATCAATATAAATTCTAGTAGTAGAAAATACTTAACTATTATACAACTAAAAAAAATAATATATTGTGGGACGGTTTTTTCTATAACTATTACTTCTCATTTTTCATTCTTAAAATTTCTAATCACAATTGAAACTTATATGGTCAATATTAATGTGTTATATGAAATAAAGTTCGTGTGATAATACTCATACACATATTTACTCAGCGACTGTCGTTCAGTAAAAACATTTAATTTGTAGCACATATGAATGTTGGCGTTCTTCACAATACACTACTAAAATATTAATACAGCGCCCTTCAAATCAAAATGATTTCTAATGTATAATGCAATATTTTTTATATTGTTGCACGTATAAAATATTTGACATTCTTTACAATAGACAATTAAAATATTATTATGGCGCAGGTCAATTAAAAACAATTTCTCATGTGTCATGCAGTATTATAATTATTTGTATTGCAATAATGAATTTCACCTCATGACTTATATAAATTTATTTAGCGACTTCCATTCAATAGAAACATTTAATTTGCACTATTGATACGGACATCTGAATGTTAGCATTCTTAACAATACACGAGTGAAATATTATTATGGCCAGATCAAGTAAAAATAATTTAATGTATAATGCAATATATTTTTCTATTGTTACACGAATAAAAAATTATATTTGATATTCTTTACAATACACGATTGCGCACGTCAAATCAAAATGATTTCTAATGTATAATGCAAATAACATGTATTACGTGATATAATTATTAAATTATAATAGCAATGCATTACACCTTATGAATCTTATAAATTTATATAGCGACTGCCATTCATTATAAACATTTAACTTGCACTACTGATACGAAAATCTGAGTGTTGGCATTCTTCACAATACACGACAGAAATATTATTATGGTCAGACCAGATCAAGTAAAAATACTTTGTAATTTATAATGCAATATTTTTTATATTGTTACACGTAAAAAATATACTTGACATTCTTTCACGACTGAAATATTATTATTGCGCGGGTCAATTAAAAATAATTCTAATGCATCATGCAATATTATAATATTTATATTGTAATCATGCATTGCACCTTATGACTATTAAAAATTTATTTAGCGGATTCCGTTCATTAGAATCATTTAATTTGCACTACGGATACGAAAATCTGAATGTTGGCATTCTTCACAGTACACGACTGAAATATTATCGCACAACGTCAAATAAAATGCAATAATTTTTATTTTGTTATACGTATAAAATATATATTTCATATTCTTTACAATACACTACTAAATATTATTTTGGGCCAGATCAAAGTAAAAATAATTTCTAATATATGTTGGTAATCTTCAAAATACACGACTGAAATATTATTATGGTGCACGTTAAATAGAAATGATTTTTAATGTATAATGCAATATTGTTTATATTGTTACACGTATAAAAAATATATTTGACATTCTTTACACTACACGACTGAAATATTATAATGGCCCATGTCAAGTAAAAATAATCTCTAATATATCGTGCAATATTATAATTATTTCTACGTTACACATAAAAATATGTATATTTGACGTTATTTACAATACACGACCTTCATTTGTAGTGTATACCCATATATTTTGTGTAACAATAAAATAATTAAAATACATTAGAAATTATTGAAGTCATACAAGAAATTTGTACGAGGCGTCTAAGTTTTCGTTAGTAGTTGTCAGTACTTCGAATTAAACATTCTAATGAATAGAAGTCGTTCAATAAGAACCCATTATTCTATAACTTTCTGTGCGTTGTCTCTCTCATTTTATAATATATATATATATATATGATATCTTCAATTATCAATGAAGAAGGATATGTTAGGGCATCGGGCATGCCATGATGAAAGAATAAATGTCATGATGAAAGAAAAAACAGAAAAGTGTTCAATAAGAATTTTTTATTTCCAATTGTCACTTGACTGTCCCCCAATGCCATACCATTTTTGTGCCATAGGTTTATTGATGGTTAAAAGCGCACTCTACAAGTCTTATTGTAAATGTTTGCAGCCTCCAAACAATCACAAGTCAAGCAATCACGCAAGTTCGCATTCTTTCGAAATTTCCCGCCATTAGTCAAAGCTCACAGTCGCGCAAGTTCGCAGTATTATACATGTGTAGTCGTACAACGTTTTCTAATAGTATTTGTAAATTATGTTCCTAAAAAGGTATATTCAATGAGTGCTTTTTGATTTATATCTTATTTTGTCTTGTCTCAATTTCATTTACTATTTAGATTTTGTTTTTACTTTTTGATAATTGATGTTAAACGATTATATCATTTTTTATGCCATAGGTTTGATTGAAAGCGGCCTTGCATTTTTCCAAGAGTCGTGTATTTTGAAGAATGTCAACAACTACATGTTCGTATGAAAATGTTTAAATTTTCTCAGTAGTGCAAGATTAGATGTTTCTAATGAATCGAAGTCGCTCAAATTTTGGTAAGAGTCGTGTAAGTCTTCATCAGTAGTGTATACTCATATATTTTCGGTGTTATTCCATCGTTTATTAGTAATGTTTATCTTACGTATTAAGCAATTTATATGTGTAAATGTAAACAATTTTTAGTTTAAATTATAAGTGTCTTTGTAATGTTCACTTATGCATCATTTCTTACTTTTTTTTATCACCAAATTAGGAATTGTTTAATTCTCCGTCAGTAGTGCAAACTTCGTTTTTTTTACAGTTACAGTATAATGCGACTCTTGAGTTGTGTATTCATTTGGACCTTATAAGATGTGGTCAAAAGCTAAACGAATATATTGCTATTATATTTAACACCTGAAGTTCCTAACGTCAGAAGACTTTTTTTTTTTTTTTGAAAAAGACCTTAAAATAAGATCAGAGCATGTCAGAGTACATGATATCAGCTAGAGCCTGTGTAGGTGGGGTTCGACCTTCAGCGTTAGATCCTAACACCTTGGCCAAATAGTGAGCAGCCTCATTACCCGTACGATGAACAAAAGAGAAAGATATCGATGAAAAACAAGCAATAAGTGACATGCAATCAAGGAGGATAGGAGCTGCCGGAGAGGTCATGGCGGTATTCTTGTTTAACTCATCGATAATCGTCTTGCAGTCTCCTTCGAAAATTACTCGGTCCCAACCATGTTGTAGCGCAAATTGCATAGCTCGTAAGCTCGCAAGTGCCTCAATGGATTGTGCTTCGAACTTGCCATTGTAAAAGTTCGAACACCATCCTACACAAGATCCCAAGTGGTCCCGCGCGATGATTCCGATCGAAGCCCCAGTTCGAGATGCATGTATTGCGCCGTCAAAGTTTAATTTAATAATATTCGCAGGTGGAGAAATCCAGCCCTGCTTACCCGTTGAAAATGTCTGAAATTGATCGATTTGTGCTGAATGAAAAGCCTGTAGCACATCCAAAGCTCTTGCAACGATCTCCTCTGGTAGAGCTATTTGGTGCCTCATGACCCATTTATTCCTTGAGTCCCATAAAGCCCATAATAATGCTAAGAACTTTGTGTACTCTTCAGCATCTAGACCTTCATGAGCGTTCCGGATCCATGACTCCGAGTCTCCAGTCCAAAATCTTCGAGCATCCAGTGAGGATCCTGAGATTTTCCAAGCTTCCTTCGTAATTGGACAACCCAAAAAACACATGGAAACTATCTTCATTAGAACAGCCACATCTCTGGCATAATGGGTTCAACAAGCATCCACGTTTAATGAGGTTTATTGATGTTGGTAAGGCCTCACGACAGAGACGCCAAATAAACGTTCGAACCCGCGGAATGACTCGAGCTTTCCATATGAAGTCCCATGATTTTCCAAGGCTCGAACTTGCAGAAGCTAGAGATTCCAAGGACTTCGCCAACGCATATGCGGACTTCACAGAATATTTTCCATCCTTCGAGTAATGCCATATCAGTTTGTCCGGACGCAACGACGAGCTAAGAGGGATTCCTAGGATTAATTCCGCGTCAACAGGAGCGAATATCGATGAGATGAGACTTTCATTCCATGGCCCTCTTGGGTGGGTACGTAGGTCTGCAACTCTAGAGACTAATTGCGACGGCTGATATGAAGAGACTGGTTTAAAGGATGTAGGCCGAGGAAGCCACGGATCAAACCATATACTGACATCCGCACCGGAGTGAACTTGCCACCGAACGCCAGAAAGGAGCAGAGGGCGAGCCGAGAGGATGCCTCGCCAGGTTGAGGAAGCATTGTGACCAAGATTAGCATTCATAAAAGACTCATTTGGGAAATATCGAGCCTTTAAAGTCCGACATAGCAAGCTATCTGGTTGCGTGATAAACGTATTTTCTTACGTTTATATATGTTACATTTAAGTCGTTTGCATGATAAGTGAAGCCGTTTGGATTATTTTTTGTGCTATAACATGGTTTCACAACAAAATCAAACGTTTTACGGCAGTTTTGCGACAGTTTCGTATTTCTCAATGATCACGGGGTAAACGATGTCCGATGGACCTGAAATTTTAACCATAGATAGAGGACTCGTTAATCTTGAATCTGACCGAACGGATTTTCAATCCGAGGTCTAGAATGGGAGATATGAATTTTTGAATGTGCTGCTGTTTTGCAGAAAATTAGTCACGGCCGTGAAGCCCTTGTAGGAGGCCGTGAAGCGCACCAGAGAGCCATTTTCTTGCCCGATTGTGTCACGGCCGTGAACATGAACCAACCAGGCCGTGAAGGACACTTCATGGCCGTGAAAGGAGGTGCTAGAGGCCGTGAATGCCGGCAGAAAGCCTATTTTTAAGCCCAAACTTTGGTCACGGCCGTGAACGGAAGCTACGAAGCCGTGAACGCGGGCAGAGACCTCTTCTTTTCAGATCCTATGATTTCACGGCCGTGAAGGCTTATTAATGAGGCTGTGAACGTTGATGTGTCAGTGTTAAAAGTCAAGCACGCAACAAAAGACGACCTTAGCTCATTGGAACCAACTTAGAAGAAAAAGATCACGCTTGAGACACAATAGACAAAGCACATTTCATACTTTAATGCAAGAAACAAGGGATCGTGTTTTTGGGGCTGAATATGTGGCTTGGAGGCTAAAGATGTTCCAAAACTTCCTCTCCTTGGAACTTACGTTGAAAAGAAAGAGCAAAATGAGATGATGAAAAATCTCTATATAAAGAGCGAAAGTGATGAGAAAAGGAGAAGAGAAACGCGAGGCAAAAAGGTACGCCATTAAGTTCACATACTTACAAACACGTTGCCTCAATAAAACCCAAGAACACCTCCCATACACATATTTAGTTTGCTCACAACGTGCTCGATAGAAGTACTCAGTGAAGGACGAGATTAACTTCGAAGCCGAATTCAGGGAAGCATTTATGATATCTTCGGTGTTAATTACGTGTTTTGTTGTGATCATTATGAGCAGCTAAAAATTGTGTATTTGAGATGAGATGAACCCTAGTGCGATCGATCGTATGTTTACGTGTATTTGATGTTATGTTGTCGTTATGACTCGTTTATGAAGCATATGATTTTAATTATGTCTATGTGATTGAAAATGTCTAGTTAGCTTGGCCATGTCTATGTGTTTAAGATAACAAAGTTGGGAAATCGTACGCTACGCTCGAGAGAGGGGCGAACGATTAGACCACTCGTAAACGAGCGGAATAAACTCATCGCTAGAGATAGGTTGAACTACCCCGCTGGATTAGAGTCAAATCTAATAGCGGGATTCACTGTGATTTTAATGCGATCATCGGTTAAGTAGTTAGGGAAGCTTGCCCGGCTACTTAAAGCGTTGATTAGTTGTTTGCGAGTCTCGTATGATAAGGCGCAGTTTCGTCAGTCGTATGAATTCGTACACATGTTGTAGGAATCTCCACGGTCTAATGACAGCGTTGCTTACGTGTACTTGATATATGTTTTGGTCGAGCTAGGGGGATTCGAAGTCTCAAATACGTTTGTTTCCATCAGGTTTTTTTTTTCTTCGTACCATTTTACTCAGTTGTTACTATCATTTATCGTTTCAACAACCCAAAAATATTTACTAGGATATTTAGACGATGGTTTTCTAAAAGTACATAGTTCCCTAGGGATTCGACACTCGAATACTTGCTACGTCTATGCTATTTCGATAGGTACACTTGCCTGTTGAGCGTAGGATAGTTCGTTAGTGTTCGTTTTATTTTATTACTCGATCCGCTCGATCAAGTTTTTGGCGCCGTTGCCGGGGAACTATTGATATTAGAGAAACCGTAGTTTATTATTCTAGCTATTTATTATTTAGTATCAAAATCTTCGTTAATCATATTTCTTTTGGTCTAGGTTCGTGTACGTTGGTGCATGACCCGAAGGAACCCTACACTACCAATAGTGGAAGGAGATCCGGAGATCGAAAGGACTTTTCGACGCAACGTGCGAGAAAACGCAAGGCAAGCCGAAATGGCGACTCAAAATAACAATGAAATGCCATTAGCAGTGCAAGAACCACCAATGAGAGAACTTTGGAGAAACAATGCCGTAGGAACGATTAGTTCGGCGATAGTACTTCCTCAGGTACCGAATAATTTTGAGCTCAAACATCATTGGCTCCAAATGCTGCAGGCGACAGCTCAATACGACGGACTCTCCGAGGAAGACGCTTATCGCCATATCCGAGACTTCTTATCCGTCGCCGACGCAATACGGGTACAAGGCGTAAGCCCGGAAGCCATTCGACTCTACCTATTCCCATTTTCTCTACGCGGCACTGCCAAGGAGTGGTTCAACCTACTTCCCGAACGATCTATTACTACGTGGGACCAGATGCATGCCACCTTCATCAATCATTTCTTTCCACCTTCGAAGGCGCTCAAACTAAAAATGGACCTCACGGCGTTCAAGCAAAAAGAGGGCGAGAACTTGTACGACGTATGGACCAGATTCAAAGCGCTCTTGAACCGATTCCCTCAACACGGGATGACGAAAAGTGAGCAAATTCAGCGGTTCCACGAATCGTTGAACGACCATACCGTACAATTATTGGATGGAGCATGCAACGGAGGCCTATGTAATCTCAGCGCTACGGAGGGCTGGAATCTTATTGAGGACTATAGTGCAAATAGTTTTCGACGAGGGAGTTCAAGCAATCGAGGTAAACCTCCGGGGATGTACGACGTCGACAACACCACTGCAATAAATGCCAAGTTCGACGCCCTACAACAACAAATGTCAGCGACTAATCTTCAAATGCAGACCTTGATGAACGCGCTCATGCCTAAGCTAGCAACGAAGCCGTCCGTTAATGCTGTCCAATTACAACCTGCCCCGATGACCCCCGTAGCTGATGCGCCTTCTCATTCATATCCGACGTATATTCCGCCATGCGCTACATGCGGAGGAAGCCACGACACAACTCACTGTCCCGCTGCTTTTACAACTGAGCAAGTCGATTACATGGGAAATTACCAAGGTCAGCGAAACTTCATTCCAAATCGAGTTCATCCGAACCTGACCTATGGGAATCAACAACAAGCTCCACCGGGATTTCAAAATCAAAGGTCACATGGATACCACGGTGGAAATTCCGAAGTTGCCCCTGAAGGTCGCGGTAATAAGCTAGAGGGGATGCTCGAGAAGCTAATGGGAAAGCTCGACTCTCGCTTGGACAATCAAGAGGCACGGTTGCAAAACACCGAATCTTCCCTACGGGCCTTGGAGAAACAAGTTGGGCAGATTGCAGAATCAATCCAACAACGTCCTCTCGGTTCGTTGCCAAGCTACACCGAGACCAATCCAAAGGACCACCACGTAAAGGCGGTAACGCTTCGTAATGGAAGAGAGCTTGAGGAGGTGCAGAAATTAAAGAAGAAGAATGTTGAGCCCGTGAAAGCAAACATCGAGGCCGACAAAGAAGAGGAGACCGTACCTAAGCCACCTGTCAAGGCGTATCAACCAAAAATTCCATACCCAGCGAGACTAAAAAGGGACATTGTTGACGACCAGTTTGGTAAATTTCTCGCAATTTTTAAACAATTACATATTAATTTACCTCTTGTCGAAGCTCTTGCACAGATGCCCCGCTGGGCAAAGTTTTTAAAGGATCTTATCACAAACAAACGCAAGCTCGAAGACGTGTCCACAGTCGAACTACGAGGGGAGTGCTCCGCGATCCTACAAAGCAAAATCCCGAAAAAATTAAAAGACCCAGGGAGTTTCACTATACCTTGTTTAATAGGGAATCTTGTTGTACATAAGGCATTGGCTGACTTAGGTGCTAGTATAAATTTAATGCCTTATTCGATGTTCAAGAAACTCGGCTTAGGAGAACCCAAACCTACTAGGATGAGTATACAATTAGCGGATAGATCTGTTAAATATCCTAGGGGTATTATCGAGGATGTTCTTGTTAAAGTCGATAAATTTATCATTCCTGCAGATTTCGTAATTCTCGACATGGAGGAAGATGAAAATATTCCTCTAATCTTAGGAAGACCCTTCCTCGCTACAGGAGGAACTATGGTCGATGTTCGTAATGGAACATTGACATTAACTATAGATAGTGAGAAAGTAACATTTGATATGGCCGAGTCCATGAATAACGCCGAGAAGTTAGATGATAAGTGCTTTTATATCGATGCATGGAATGAATTTTTGTCATTGCAGGGACTTTCGCAGCCCGATTTATTCAGCTCAAAGCAAGAAATAGAGGAAAACGAGGAACTCCATAAGGAAGAGCCAAACGATGACCTACCCCTCGTCGTTGCCCAAGCAGATGTAGATGAGAATGTCAATGAGGAACCAACGATCGAGGTGCAAAAAAGCAGCGAAGAAAATCGTGAGAAGATCTCGGTCGAGGAACCACCAACGCTCGAGCTCAAGCAATTGCCCGATCACTTGGAATACGCTTTCCTCGAGGAAGGTGCAAAGCTTCCCGTAATCATCGCGTCAAATCTGGAGAAGAAACAGAAACTCATGCTCTTAGATACACTACGGGAGCACAAGAGGGCACTTGCATGGAAGATATCAGACATCCGAGGAATTAGTCCGACCTTCTGCATGCATAAAATTCTAATGGAGGACGACTTCAAACCGGTGATACAACACCAGAGGCGTCTGAACCCCAACATGAAGGAGGTAGTTAAGGGCGAGGTAATTAAACTGCTCGACGCGGGAGTGATTTACCCAATTTCGGACAGTGCATGGGTGAGCCCAGTTCAGGTAGTACCGAAAAAAGGAGGAATGACAGTTGTGCCCAACGAGAAAAATGAACTCATTCCGACGAGGACTGTCACGGGATGGCGCGTTTGCATTGACTACCGCAAATTAAATGACGCGACGCGAAAAGACCATTTTCCTCTTCCTTTTATTGATCAAATGCTTGAACGGTTGTTTGGTCATGAATTTTATTGTTTTCTCGATGGACTTTCAGGTTACTTGCAGATTCCCATTGCACCCGAGGATCAAGAGAAGACGACGTTCACGTGCCCGTTTGGTACATTCGCCTACCGACGGATGCCTTTTGGACTTTGCAATGCTCCGGCCACCTTCCAACGTTGCATGATGGCTATCTTCGATAAACTAATAGGTGACGGAATGGAGGTATTCATGGATGATTTTTCGATTTTGGTGACTCGTTCGAGGTATGCTTATTTAATTTAAAGAAAGTACTTCAGCGATGTGAGGAAACAAACCTTGTGCTAAATTGGGAGAAATGTCATTTTATGGTAAGAGAGGGTATTGTTTTAGGTCATAAGATATCGTCGAGAGGTATCGAGGTAGATAGAGCTAAAATAGAACCATAGAACGATTACCTCCACCTTCGTCTGTAAAGGCAATTAGAAGTTTTCTAGGACATGCGGGTTTTTATCGTAGATTTATCAAGGATTTTTCTAAAATTGCTAGGCCTTTAACTCGTTTGCTTGAGAAAGACGTGCCTTATGAATTTACACCCGAATGCATGAATGCTTTTACTATACTTAAGGATAAGCTAATTAATGCCCCTGTTATGGTAGCTCCCGATTGGAGCCTACCGTTCGAACTAATGTGCGATGCGAGTGATTTTGCAGTAGGTGCAGTTTTAGGGCAGCGACGGGAAAAACATTTTCAGCCGATACACTATGCGAGCAAAACTCTAAACCAGGCCCAGGCGAATTACACTACCACAGAGAAGGAGTTGCTCGCAGTCGTGTTCGCCGTCGACAAATTCCGTCCATATCTCGTTCTCTCAAAAGTCATCATCTACACGGACCATTCGGCCCTCAAACACCTCTTCGCGAAACCAGATGCAAAACCGAGGCTTATCCGATGGATTCTGTTACTCCAAGAGTTCGACGTGGAATTTCGTGACCAAAAAGGTACCGAGAATTGTGCAGCCGATCACTTGTCAAGACTTGAAGGCGCAGCCCACGAGGTTACCAATGACGAAGTCATCCGAGACCAATTTCCCGATGAGCATCTATATGCTATACGTGAGGTATTCGATGAAACCCCGTGGTACGCTGATTTTGCTAATTATCTTGTCGCTAGGATCATGCCAAAGGGATACACAAGTCATCAGAGGAGGAAATTCTTCTCAGACTTGAAGTATTATTTTTGGGATGATCCGTATTTGTTTAGGGTTTGCGCGGACAAGATAATCCGGCGATGCGTGTCTTTTCCCGAGACGGTTAAAATCTTGAGCCATTGTCATTCGGGGCCATGTGGAGGACATTACGGAGGTAATCGAACTGCACAAAAGGTACTCGAATGTGGTTTTTATTGGCCTACGATTTTTAAAGATGCTAAAAAATACGTAGAGGAATGTGACAGGTGCCAACGGACAGGTAATATTTCTAAGCGAAATGAAATGCCTCAGAATTTTATTCTTGTGTGTGAAATATTTGACGTATGGGGCATTGATTTTATGGGTCCGTTTCCTACGTCTTTCAAGAATCGATATATCCTAGTTGCGGTTGATTATGTTTCAAAATGGGTAGAAGCACAAGCTCTACCTACGAATGATGCTAGGGTAGTCGTTAAATTTTTGAAAACTTTATTTTCGCGATTTGGCTCACCTCGCTGCATTATTAGCGATAAAGGTACGCATTTCTGTAACACTCATTTTGCAAGGACGCTCGAAAAATACGGCGTGAAACATAGTGTTACCACAGCGTACCATCCTCAAGCGAGCGGCCAAGCAGAAGTCGTAAACAGGGAGCTAAAGCGTATACTCGAAAAAACCGTGGAGCACCATAGGCGAGATTGGCCAAACAAACTGAACGATGCTTTATGGGCGTACCGGACAGCCTACAAAACGCCTATCGGATCCACGCCATATAGACTTGTTTACGGGAAATCTTGTCATTTACCCGTCGAGCTAGAACACAAAGCATATTGGGCTCTAAAGAAACTTAACTTTGATTTGAATCTTGCAGGTGAAAAGCGAATGTTGCAGGTCAACGAGCTCGACGAGTGGAGACAAATGGCTTACGAGAATACACGCATCTACAAGGAGCGTACGAAGCAATATCATGATCGGAAGATCATGAAGCGGGAATTCCAAGAAGGCGACCAGGTCTTGCTGTATAATTCGCGGCTGCGATTATTCCCGGGCAAGCTAAAGTCGAGGTGGTCGGGTCCATTCACGGTGACCCGAGTGTTTTCCTACGGGACGGTCGAGATCACACACCCAGAAAAAGGGACCTTCAAGGTGAACGGGCAGCGTCTCAAGCATTACTTTGGCGGTGACATCGAAGCGCTTGGAAAGGAAACGATTCACCTCCTCAACACCATACAACGCTAAAATCCTCCGAACTATGTCTAGCTAAAAGACATTAAAGAAAGCGCTACTTGGGAGGCACCCCAAGCCTATCCTATGTTTTTCCTTTACTTTCCTATGCATATTAGTTTTTATGATTCTGGTTTTCGATGATCGCAGGGAACTCAAAATCTCAAGTGTGGGGAGGAGTCGTACAAAGCATGCACACCGGACTATTCAGGGAAGTTTGCTTATCTATTTATTTATTTTTTTCCTCTTCCTTGCGTTACATAATTGTTACGTTGAGGACAACGTAAATCTTAAGTGTGGGGAGGGGAATTTCTGCGAAATTGATGCAAACATCTTATATGTGCATGACTTGATTTTTGGTATATATTTTTTTCGAAAATTGGCATAAACTTTTTCAAAAATCATGTTTCTTTCAATCAAAGGGTGATTTCATGTTAGAAATCTTGTGAGTAATTAGGATACATATGCGAGTTGACTTCTTTCTTACATAGATGAACTTGGCGATACCTGATAGATTCGTACGCATAACCTTATGTTTGTGAGATTTTTGAGCCTACGAGCTTTTCGCTCATTTCTTTGGTTGTGTGAATCATGCTTAATTTATTTCTCTTCAGAACTTGCTTGTGTATTGCGTTTTGAACTACTTGACGTGTGATTGCGTGAAAATGAGGAAGGCATTAGGAATTCAGTCCACAGCCAAAGTATCCAACCACGCCTGACCCCCGTAGTTAGCCACTTTGAGCCTGAGCCTTTTATGTGTAAAAAAACCGGATTATAAATTGCCGACCCTGATTAAGCCTTCAGACATAAACCCATTGGAGCGATAATAGAAGTGGAGGTTGAATGCCGTACTTAAAAAGCGCAACCCGTACTTAATTTCCGAGCTTTTGCCTGAAAAAAAAAAGAGAAAAAAAAAAAAAAAAAAAGAGAGAAAAAAATGTTATATGACTAAGAACCCTTCCTCCGATAATCTTTCACTCTCGAAACCATTTTACCTATTTCCTAGATCGAGAGTCGAAAGAAGAAGGGCTTGGTGAAAAAAAAAAAAAAAAAAAAAAAACAAGAACGACGGATTTGGCGCATTCGAGATGATGGCATGATTCCGACACGACTACAGCTCATATCCTTTTTACGCCTATTCCTTGCATATCTTACATATCTTAACCATATTATGACCCGGTAAAGACCTTCCGATTCACGCTTGAACATTGAAAGTGGTAGATTTATGAATCATTTGCAAGCTTATGGTAGGGATTAGATTAGTGCATGACCCGAGAGATATCACCGACATCTTAACCTATACACTTAGTGATTTGAGTGAATCTTTGTGAGGTACGGATCTTGATAGGTATTTCTAAGGAAGTCGTGTGGTTAGTTGTTGATTTTGAATATGCTTTCCGACTTTACTTGCATTATCTCCTACGTGATTTCATTCTTAATTGATACGTTGCATGATTTTATACTTTTATATGCCATTTGCATTTATTTGCTTGAGGACAAGCAAACGTTTAAGTGTGGGGAAATTTGATAAACGTATTTTCTTACGTTTATATATGTTACATTTAAGTCGTTTGCATGATAAGTGAAGCCGTTTGGATTATTTTTTGTGCTATAACATGGTTTCACAACAAAATCAAACGTTTTACGGCAGTTTTGCGACAGTTTCGTATTTCTCAATGATCACGGGGTAAACGATGTCCGATGGACCTGAAATTTTAACCATAGATAGAGGACTCGTTAATCTTGAATCTGACCGAACGGATTTTCAATCCGAGGTCTAGAATGGGAGATATGAATTTTTGAATGTGCTGCTGTTTTGCAGAAAATTAGTCACGGCCGTGAAGCCCTTGTAGGAGGCCGTGAAGCGCACCAGAGAGCCATTTTCTTGCCCGATTGTGTCACGGCCGTGAACATGAACCAACCAGGCCGTGAAGGACACTTCATGGCCGTGAAAGGAGGTGCTAGAGGCCGTGAATGCCGGCAGAAAGCCTATTTTTAAGCCCAAACTTTGGTCACGGCCGTGAACGGAAGCTACGAAGCCGTGAACGCGGGCAGAGACCTCTTCTTTTCAGATCCTATGATTTCACGGCCGTGAAGGCTTATTAATGAGGCTGTGAACGTTGATGTGTCAGTGTTAAAAGTCAAGCACGCAACAAAAGACGACCTTAGCTCATTGGAACCAACTTAGAAGAAAAAGATCACGCTTGAGACACAATAGACAAAGCACATTTCATACTTTAATGCAAGAAACAAGGGATCGTGTTTTTGGGGCTGAATATGTGGCTTGGAGGCTAAAGATGTTCCAAAACTTCCTCTCCTTGGAACTTACGTTGAAAAGAAAGAGCAAAATGAGATGATGAAAAATCTCTATATAAAGAGCGAAAGTGATGAGAAAAGGAGAAGAGAAACGCGAGGCAAAAAGGTACGCCATTAAGTTCACATACTTACAAACACGTTGCCTCAATAAAACCCAAGAACACCTCCCATACACATATTTAGTTTGCTCACAACGTGCTCGATAGAAGTACTCAGTGAAGGACGAGATTAACTTCGAAGCCGAATTCAGGGAAGCATTTATGATATCTTCGGTGTTAATTACGTGTTTTGTTGTGATCATTATGAGCAGCTAAAAATTGTGTATTTGAGATGAGATGAACCCTAGTGCGATCGATCGTATGTTTACGTGTATTTGATGTTATGTTGTCGTTATGACTCGTTTATGAAGCATATGATTTTAATTATGTCTATGTGATTGAAAATGTCTAGTTAGCTTGGCCATGTCTATGTGTTTAAGATAACAAAGTTGGGAAATCGTACGCTACGCTCGAGAGAGGGGCGAACGATTAGACCACTCGTAAACGAGCGGAATAAACTCATCGCTAGAGATAGGTTGAACTACCCCGCTGGATTAGAGTCAAATCTAATAGCGGGATTCACTGTGATTTTAATGCGATCATCGGTTAAGTAGTTAGGGAAGCTTGCCCGGCTACTTAAAGCGTTGATTAGTTGTTTGCGAGTCTCGTATGATAAGGCGCAGTTTCGTCAGTCGTATGAATTCGTACACATGTTGTAGGAATCTCCACGGTCTAATGACAGCGTTGCTTACGTGTACTTGATATATGTTTTGGTCGAGCTAGGGGGATTCGAAGTCTCAAATACGTTTGTTTCCATCAGGTTTTTTTTTTCTTCGTACCATTTTACTCAGTTGTTACTATCATTTATCGTTTCAACAACCCAAAAATATTTACTAGGATATTTAGACGATGGTTTTCTAAAAGTACATAGTTCCCTAGGGATTCGACACTCGAATACTTGCTACGTCTATGCTATTTCGATAGGTACACTTGCCTGTTGAGCGTAGGATAGTTCGTTAGTGTTCGTTTTATTTTATTACTCGATCCGCTCGATCATTGCGTTAAGATTCTCCAAGCTTGTTTAGCTAATAAAGCCATATTGAAAAGCCTTATGTCACGGAACCCCATTCCTCCTTCCGTTTTATGCGCAGTAAGCTTGTGCCATGCAACCCAGTGAAGTTTATACTTATCGGATGAGCTCCACCAGTAGCGGGACATGCGCCTATGAATATCGTCGATAATCTGAGACGGTAGA
Source organism: Craterostigma plantagineum (assembly GCA_027422505.1). NCBI lineage: Eukaryota > Viridiplantae > Streptophyta > Magnoliopsida > Lamiales > Linderniaceae > Craterostigma > Craterostigma plantagineum. The sequence continues at coordinate 153,109 of JAPQWV010000064.1, read as the reverse complement.
AGAAAGCAACTCATCGCATACGCCGGTATTGCTTGAATGACCGACTTTATCAACACCTCCCGCCCTGCTTGTGATAATAATTTCGTCGACCAACCCTTGACTTTGTCCCAGATTCGATCCGTGATATATGAAAACACCTCTTTTTTGTTCCGCCCCAACACCGATGGGAGACCCAAATATAGGTTGTGTTTTGCTGAGCTCGAGACGCCAAGGGCATGACAACATTGATCACGAACGTTTGCTGCCACGTTAGGGGAGAATGATATGGATGATTTCTCAAAATTTACCTTTTGTCCTGAACCATTTTCATAGTCGATGAGAATCTCGTTAAGTTTCTCCATCGCAGGTGTCGTTGCTTGGCAGAAGATCAGTGTGTCGTCGGCAAAAAGTAAATGAGATATCACAGGAGCGCGGCGACAAATGGACAAGCCACGTAAGCTTGTGGTACGTTCGGCTTCCTGCAAGAGACTACAAAACGACTCCGTGCAAAAGAGGAAAAGGTAAGGAGATAAAGGATCTCCTTGTCGGAGACCTCGTGAAGGTGTAATGTGACCAAATGATTTACCATTAAGTATAAAATTGTAAGTAACTGAAGAGATGCAACGTGAGATAAGGGACACAAAAGAATCGTGAAAACCGAGCTTACGCATTACCATTGTGAGGAAAGACCATTCGACACGATCAAACGCTTTACTCATGTCCAGTTTGAGAGAGCAAGCTCCCTCTCTACCCCGTCGTTTCTGTTTCAAGGCATGGTTATGCTCGAAAGCTAAGAGGACATTATCTGTGATTAGACGATTGGGGATGAATGACGATTGAGTTTTTGAAATAATCGAATCCATTATGAGCTTCAGCCTGTTAGCAATGCATTTAGATATGATACGGTAAAGAACATTGCAAAGGCTTATTGGTCTAAAGTGGGCTAAAGTCTCCGGGTCTCTTTTTTTGGGGATAAGGACTATACTAGTATGGTGCAAGGGTGGAGAAGAGTAACCTTGGTTAAGAAAGGCAAGTGCAAACTTAGTAACATCAGAGCCAATAATGTCCCAATATTTTTGATAAAATATGGGGGGAAGACCATCAGGACCCGGAGATTTGAGAGGGAACATACCAGAAATTGCCTGTTTGACCTCAGTCTCAGTGTACTGACGCATGAGAAAGTCGTTCATACCATTCGTGACTCGAGACGGGACTGCTCGCGCCGCCTTTTCCATATCTGCAAGGGACGGTCGGCTAGAAAGAAACAGCTCTGAGAAGAACGAAGAGACTGCCGCCTCAATTTCCACTGGTTTATCGCACCACACACCATCATTATTTTTTAAACGCGATATGCGGTTATGGGCTCTCCTAGCCGAGGCACGCTGATGAAAAAAACGAGTGTTCTTGTCGCCTTCTTTAAGCCATTCTATCTTACTCCGTTGTTTCCAATGGATTTCCTCTTGGCTCAGGATATTATTCAACCTAACTCGAAGAGACTCCTGCTTTTGGCGACGTTCTCTCGTAATTGGAAGGCGAGATAAATTCTTGAGGGAGACAGTCAGTTCATCTTTTTCCTTCCTTTTGTCCGCAGATTTAGCCTTCCCCCATGCATATAGATTTTGTTGACATCTCCCAATCTTACCCCATAGATTGGTACAATCTGGGCGTTCAGCAACATTCCAGCTCTGTTTAATTATATCGATGCAACCTTCTTCCTTGGTCCATTTTGCCTCGAAAAGGAACCGTATCTTTGATCTCCAATCTGCTGGGACTAATGGAAGCAATTTAACGAGTACTGCACTATGATCGGAACACGAAGTTGGTAAATGGAGAACGCTATGATTTGGAAAGGTGGTAGACCATCCTATGGTAGCGCAAGCACGATCAAGGCGTTCGTATATAGTTTGCGGGTGTAGAGTTTTGTCGTTCCATGTGTACTCATCGCCAGAAAAACCCAAATCATGTAGCCTGCAGTCGTCGAGCGCACTCCGAAATTCATCGATCTGTCGTATCGGTCTACACCTTCCACCCTTTTTCTCTTCTTGAGATAGAATTTCGTTAAAGTCTCCCAAGCACAGCCACCGTGGCATATCCAGCTCGCTCAGTCGTCGTAGCAGTTTCCAACTATTATGGCGTTGATTCGTCACAGGGTCACCATAGAAGCCTGTAATTCTCCACGATGATAGGGGATTCTGATAGTCTATCATAGCATCGATATGAAACCTTGAAAACGAAAGAAGTGATAAGCTGACTGATTTTTTCCATAAAAGTCCAAGTCCTCCTTTTCTACCCTCAGCGTCAACACATATACCATTCATATTTAAGAGGCTTTTAACGGTCTCGAACCTCCTATTTTTGCACTTTGTTTCGATAAGAAATAAGACATCCACCTGGAACTGTCGGATTATATATCCGACTTCATGAACTGTCGAGGCACTCCCCAGGCCCCGACAGTTCCAACTTAGGCAATTCATAATGATCGGCGGGACTGACTAGCAGTTCCCGCCGAGTCGTCAGAAAGGTCCATCGAATCAACAAGCGTGTAAGCTGTTCTCTTTGTGTTAGGAAGTCCCGTTGTGTTATCCACCTCAAGTCTACGCTTCTTCAGATTTCCAGTAGGCTCGCTAGTGTCTGGGGGTAGGGTGCGACTTATTGTGGGTGTTCGCTGAGACTGTCTCAATTTTGATTTCACTGCTCGGAGCGACTTTGAGCGATGACAGTCCAGTTTCATCTTGTGAGGGGAGCAGAAGGTTTTAGTTAAGGCGGGGGGGTGGGTGACGTGGGGTTCTTCTTTTGGTTGTACAAGTTTAGGGGGGACAACATGAGGGGTATTAGAGGAAGTTGCATGGTAAAAGGTAGAGAGGGCTGATTTGGATTGAAGAGAGCTTAACAAGGGTTCGGTAAGTGTAAGGTCTATTATTGGGCTATGAGTGGATGGATTTTTGGGCTTAGGAGATTGATTGGTAAGGTTGGGTTCTCTGATGCATGACTAAGGTTATTTTTGGAAAGGGCGGATTTTGAGGGGTTGACGGAAGTTGCATGGTAAAACGTCAGAAGACTTGAATGTCAACTATATGTTCTTAGAATTTCTCAATACAAATATAATATTGCGATTATATTGCTTTCTCTGTCATCATTCAGGTGTTAGTAGCAATAGTGCAAATTAAATGTTTCTAATGACTAGCAGTTGCTCGATAAGAAATTTATAAGTCAAAAGGTATGTAAGGCATTATTTTTCACCATCCATGCGTTCATTATAAATTAAGCATTACCTAGAACACCTTCAACAAAAGAGGTCACAAAGATCATAATTATTACAACTGTTCATAAAACAGGTCATTACAAATACGCTATCAGAAATTCTAGGAAGGCACCAATGCAAGCATTCGTTTACTCACCGGCGCTTTTATACTATACCTCGAAATATGACATTCGTCCTACAATTCAGTCTACGCCACAATAATATTCATTCGTTTATTGTGAAGACTGTCAACATCTAGATGTTCGTAACAAATGTTATATCTTTGTACGTAGTGCAAACTAGGTGTATCTAATGCACGGAAGTCGCCCAATAAGTTTGTAAGATATGTCTAAGTCTTGCTTAGTAGTTTTCAGTAGTGCAAGTAAAATGTTTCTGATGAATGGAAAGCGCTCACTACATTTATAAGTCATCTAAGTCTTCATTAGTAGAGTATACTATGTTTTTTTATAAGTCCAAATCATTAGTAGTGTATACTCATATATTGCATGATACATTAGAAATTATTTTTTAGTTGATCTGAGCCATAATAATATTTCTGTCGTGTATTGTATATAATGTCAATATAATTTTTATACGTGTAAAAATAAAAAAAATTGCATTATACATTACAAATTATTTTTATTTGACATGCGCTATAATAATATCTCAATCGTGCATTGTGAAGAATGCCAACATTCAGATGTTCGTATTCAGTAGTGAAATTAAGTGAAGTCTTCCATAGTAGTTGCCAACAATGCAAATAAAATGTATGATGAGAAATCGCACGACCCAAGCCTTACAAGATGTTTGAACCTAAAGTTTTAGGACAAACCCTTTGATTACACGACTGCTTCACTAATAGTCGTGCAAAAATAAGACTCACAAAGATCATGATTTAATGATACCAACACAAGTTGACATATAATACAATATTATTTTATATTGTTACACGTATAAAGAAAATATATTTGACATTCTTTATAATACACGACTGAAATATTATTATGACCCAGATCAAGTAAAGAATAATTTTTAATATATGTTGGCATTCTTCACATAGCACGACTGAAATATTATTATGGCGCACGTAAAATAAAAATGATTTATAATGTATAATGCAATATTTTTGATATTGTTACACATAGAAAAAATATATTTGACATTCTTTACAATACATGACTGAAATATTATTATGGCGCACGTCAAGTAAAAATAATTTGTAATGTATAATGCACTATTTTTATATTGTTACACGTATAAATAACATATTTGACATTCTATACAATACACGACTGAAATATTATTATGGCACAGATCAAGTAAAAATAATTTCTAACGTATGTTGCCATTCTTCACAATACGCGACTGAAGTATTATTATGGCACACGTTAAATCAAAATGATTTCTAATGTATAATGCAATTTATACACGTCTAAAAATATAGTTGACATTCTTTACAATACATGACTGGAATATTATTACGATGCATGTCAATTAAAAATAATTCTCATGATCATGCAAAATTATGATTATTTATAATGTAATAATGCATTAAACCTTATTACTCTTATAAATATATTTAGCGACTTGCATTCATTAGAAACATTTAATTTGCACTACTGATACGAACATCTGAATGTTGGCATTCTTCACAATACACGACTTATTATTATGGCCAGACCAGATCAGGTAAAAATAATTTGTAATTTATAATGCAATATTTTTTATATTGTTACACGTATAAAAAATATATTGGACATGCTTTACAATACACGACTGAAATATATTGTGGCTCAGATCAAGTAAATATAATTATTAACTGAGGCTCACGTTCTTCATAATACACGATAATTATTATTATGGCGCACGTCAATTCAAAATAATGCTACAGTATAATGCAATAATTTTTATATTGTTACACATCTAAAAAAATATTTGACATTCTTTACACGACTGAATTATTATTACGCATGTCAATTAAAAATATTTTCTCATGTATCATGCAAAATTATGATTATTTATATTGTATAATGCATTACACCTTATGACTCTTATAAATTTATTTAGCGACTATTCATTAGAAACATTTAATTTGCACTACTGATACGAACATCTGAATGTTGGCATTCTTCACAATACACGACTAAAATATTATTATGGAACACCAAATAAAAATTATTCGTAATGTATAATGCGATAGTTTTTATATTGTTGCACGTATAAATATATTTGGTAATATTTTTTTTATTTGGTACATAGAAATTATTGAAGTCGCACAAGAAATTTGTAAGAGGCAGCTAAGTCTTCATAAGTAGTTCAAATTAAATGTGTCTAACGAATAGAAGTCGTTCAATGATCAGCCTTCCGTGCAAATCTGTTTAAAATGCCCTTCAATGGAATTAGAAAAACGCAGGGGGAACCAACCTTAAGTAATATATGAGAAATTATTTTCTGTAGAGGAGCATTATTTCACATCGGGCAACCATAGTAGGTTGAGCTTATTAGAAGATTCTGCCGACGAATTCTAACAGCATGCAGGCGCTTACAGTCATGCCCACGTCATCAGCGACTGATGAAATAACCTTATTCAGTTGATTTGTAAATACTGACGTAATATGGGTAATATTACGGGTTTTCTCAAATTACCTGTGGGGACACCTCATTTTTATAATAATGCAATAAATGTTTATGAACTTTCACATAGCTCAGTCTTGCAATAGTTGGTTGCATAACGTTTATATGAATGTCCACTATCAGAAGATATAACTGTACAGTATATGATCATGTACGTAATAAATGCACAGTAATTGAAAATAAAAAGTGTCAGACTCTTATAACTCTTTTCATAATAACTAGGGCGAATGACATTTTTAGTCCCCTATGTTTGGGGCATGGGCGTTTCTGGTCCCCCATATTCCGAGGTGACACTTTTAGTCCTCAATGTTATCGATTTTGGACGGTTTTGGTCCCTTGATTTATTTAATCGCTAATTTAGACGAAATTTAACACGTGAGAGCCTATGATATCCTTTTACTCGACGTAAAACCTCATAGCGCATCTTCTTCTTCGACTTAAACGCACGTGAGCATCATTACATATCACATTTAACTCATTTTCAAGGTTGTCGATCATTTCCTAAAAGTGATGTATAATGATGTTCATGTGCGTTTAAGTCGAAGAAGAAGATGTGTTATGAGGTTTTACGTCGAGTAAAAGGAGATCACTTGTTTTCACGTGTTAAATTTCGTCTAAATTAACGATTAAATTAACCGAGGGACCAAAACTGTCCAAAATCGGTAACATTGGGGACTAAAAGTGTCACCTCGGAACATGGGGGGACCAGAAACGCCCATGCCCCAAACATCGGGGACTAAAAATGTCGATCTCCCTAATAACTATTTAATGGTTTAGGGTTTAGGGCCGACTGTATCTCTTCAACATTAAGACATTATAGACATATTATACCACAAAACCTTTAACACCATATAATATAATATCTTACCATACTTTTTATTGAATATTGTGTATGACTGCATTTGTTGAGTATAAGTCTTGCAGTACTTATATATCATGTTTTATATTACTCTGTTTTGCATCTCGGCTTCGTTGTTCTTCAATGGGTCGAAGTATGAGGAAGAGATCTCAAGTCCAGTCTAACCCACCTTCAAGCTAAGGAATCGAGATTGGTATGAATTTTTTTAACATCAATATTGCAAGACTGCTCCATTGATTGACTAATATTCTATATAATAAAAAGTTGAAGTTGTTGCTAACAACAATGTTATAAGACTGCTTCACGGGTTGACATTATATTAGGTTATGACAATCGCTCGAGAGTCAAATTTCTCTGCCTTAAACTGGTCAAATCTAAAGTTGTTGAACATTGGTCTCGCACTCGGTTATGAGACTACACTACTTAAACATTGTACGACTGTAAGACTGCACAACTACTACTTAAACATTGTAAAACATACGATGCACATTTATCAACTGTACTACTTAGACATTGTAAGACTGTAAGACCATACGGCTAAGAGGCTGTAGAATATGATTTTTATTATTATTTTATAAAAAGCTATGGATAGTCCTGCAATGATTTTATGTTACACAACAAAAGGATTGATCTGTGTGACAAAACCGGGCTAATGAAAGTATTTCGGTATTGGACTCAAATAGAACGTGGGATGAAGAACGAAGATGAACTTGAAGATGATGTAATAGTCAACATTGTTTACCATGAAGTCTACAATAATTAGGCGAGAGACGCTTAACTAAAGGTATGTAATAAGAACATAATACTAATGTTGTATACTGTTATAATGCACTACTGCGTCATTCCACGACTGTTTCAATAAAAGTCGTGCATAGCTTTCGTACAGTCGTGCAGTTTCTTGCTGATGTAAAGAGTATGAAGTCTACAACAATTAGGTGAGAGATTGCTTAACTAACGGTATGTAATGAGAACATAATGCACTACTGATGTATACTATTATAATGCACCACTACATCGTTCTTACTCCTGTTTCCTAAATTACATGAATGTTTCAATAGCAGTCGTGCAATAGTGTTCGTACAGTCGTCCAGTTTCTTGCGGGTGTAAAGAGTATATATTGGAACATTTATTCTGATTTCTTTGTTTGAAGTTCTACATAATTATGTTTCTAATTTCATAATCATGATTAACATGTCCTGGTTTTGCACAACTGTTATTGAAGCAGTCGTGTAATTTAAGAGTTTGTCCTATTTCTGCACGACTGTTATTGAAGCAGTCGTGTAATTTCACAAACAAGACGTCGTGCATAATTTCAAAGGGATCTCAACCATGTAAGAACGTCAGTGCATTATAACAGTATACAACAGTCGTGCATTCGTATGCAAAACGTTACGGCTGTAAGTGAACATAATGCATGCTTACCTAATAGTTTATTGGATGAAGATAGGGAAACTTTAGACGGAAAGTAAGTAAAAACATGTTTGACACTGACTTTAGGAGGTTTCATACATCCATTCAGATATGTTTTTACAGGTTTGACATGTAATTGTAACATCTCATCGGAACCATTATACTGAACCAAATTTAAGAACATATTGATAGATTTATTTACTTTGAGCGAAAACTGTTAGTCCTATGAATGCATAGAACAACATTGGAAATCTATGGAAATACATGACACGCTCGAATACTAGCAAGTATACTAGGTCGTGCAAGTAGTATAAAATGGACGTGAGTCCAAGTATCGATTCACGAGGACAGCTTGATTAGTTTTAAGATATTAATCAGAAATTTAATTTAGATTGGAGCAATTTTTAAATATATATTTTTATATATATTTATATATATTTTTAGATTTGTTTTAAGACGATTTCAAGAAAAGCGCAAATAAAGATAACGGTTTTTATCAATTAACTACAAGCATGGTTAAAGCACATATTTGGCACAGATTAATCATATGTATGCATGCAATCGTATATATTTAACCAATATGAATCAATTTAAGGTAGAAATTCCTAGCGTACGTGCTACCCATTATTCACGTAACTAGCAACCCTATGCGAAAGTGAACCAATCAACTATATTCCTATATGACTGTAGTTACCCTGCACGCATTTGGCTTTATGAATTTCCCCGAGCTTAACTCTTTCGGCGCCTAAGATCTCGGAAACCACACGGACGAAACAGAATTCTATCGTTGTCGGTTTTACGCCGTGGTGCACTATATTTATTGTTCTAACCAGTCTAATCACTTTTTCAGTATCATAAACCAATCAAGAATCAAGCATATGTTGATCAGGCATACGCAAGCATTAAACTCAAATATAGAACACGTAACTTAACTCATACGATTTAAACAAAATACGAGTAACATTAATACGAAATCATAATCCGGCCTTATATGGCCTTAACCACAAATTAACTTAAACACACATATTAATAAACGAAAAACATAAAAAGATAGAGGTGAACATTCCTGTTTTAGCGTAAGACGACGTACGAACGTTGACTATCACGACGAACGGATCACGCCTAGTTCCGTCGGGATCTCCATTGCGTGAGAGAGCTTTTCGGCTGGGCTGCAAGCTGATACGTGGCTTGGGGGCTGCCTTAGATCATAGAGCTGCTTGGTGTGAGCTGCCAACTTTTGCACAAACTGAAGATGGGATGCGTAAGAGGAAATTAACGAGGGCTCCTCCCCTTCCTTTAATGCATTAGGATTAGCTTTATACATGCATCCTTGGCCCCTCCTTTCTTGTTGCATGTGTGAGATTGGTTATATTAATTATTTGTCCGACAAGTGGCCTTCCTTTATTCCTTGTTTTGCTCCTTACTTTGATATTGTATCCTTGAGTAGGGCACGCTTGGACAACCTTCAAATGTGTTGACTAGTGCATGTCTTTTTGTCCCTAGAATGATGGTGCAAGCTTGATAAACTTTAGCCACCTGATTGGCCAAATCAAAGGAACTTGTCGTGGCATCAATTTCTTCTTATATGGTCCCATAATTTGCTCCCATCATTTGCTTGAATCTGATTATCACATGATCAACATAGTTTTGTTGCCTAAACGTTGCTAACCGGGTGTAACCGGTTTTGTGCTACGCCATTCGATTCTTCTCGATTTTGGCTCATTTCGCTTAGAAACCTGTCAAATATGAAATATAAAAATAACTCTACAATCCGACAGAAATTGCATAGGTAACGACCGATAACACATGTTTGCGAGGCATAAAATAACGCAAAATCATAACTTATCAACAACCCCCAACTAGCTTCGATCGTCCTCGATCATAAAAGCGGATAAAAACTAAATCATGGTAGGATTTTGCAACGTCACTAAATGAATTATCCTGTTTATTCTCAGAAACAAAAGTCGAGATAGTCATCACCTAATGAGTGATTAGCCAAACACGAGACATGCCGTAATACTTCACGATCATATCATAGCACAAAAACATTTCCAGATTCCTACATGTATCACTCAACAACTCTTTCAAGGGTCGCTCAGGTCACTCAAAATATTTAATGGGATCAGTATAAAAAAACGCTCAATGCACAACATAGAAAGATATTATTCTAAACTTGCAAATATATCACATCATATTCACAAAGTGAATCTCATGCACGAATCAAAAGGTCTTTATCAAGGTTGTAATGGGGCTCGTGGTAATAAGGATGTGTCATATAGGATAAGTGGGCTAAAAGAGTCAAACATGTTAGTCACTAAATCGCTTTCCTCTTCTATTCTCTCGACCAACAGATTACGGCATCAATTAATGGAAAGTCGCACTACTAAAAGAAACTACTCGAGCTTACAAACTAGAACTGAGAACTCGAGTATAAAGATCATCAATAAATTTTTCCTTAGATCTTTCACGACTAACAAAAATAATAATAACAATATATTTTTTTCTTCTTTTTTATTCTTTTTTTCCTTTTGTTTTTCTCTTTTTTTTTTCTTTTTTTTTTGTTTTTTTTATCAAATGAAACAAAATACTGCAAATAATGTGCTCACTCAGTCTACATGCTATGTCGTAATAGTCTTTCTTTCAATAAAAGAGTCAAACCCTAAAGCGATTAGTAAGCTAACATGTTGATAATGGTTTGAAAAGACGGCTAAAATAAAAGGATATGTGGCTAATTATCGTGGCCCCAAATAAAAGAATAAGGCTAATAAGGCTCAACGGGGCTCACTAATTGATAAATATGCCGGGTACGCAGATATTTTTGGCCAGTGACTTATCCTAAGTGCCTTTATCATTTTCGTACACAAAAATCCACAAAGTAATATTGACATGCATAACAAAGCAAGTTCGAAATTAATCAGACCATGCGTGACACTCATGAAAAACACATCGAGCAAGTATTGTGCTGGTCTATTTTTTTTTATTTTTTATTTTTTTAGCTCAAAACTCACAATATCTTCTGGTTTTGTGCCTTATGATACACACTATTCTCTTGGAGCAGTCAATGTAACTAGATAATCATGATAATATCACAACACATAACATGCAAGACTTCACACTCAATTCGGTAATTCTTATCTCTACACCAGAAAAATTTAAAGAAAATTTTCATCATCGACAGGGGATTTCACTAGTGACGTTCAAATCAAAACCTCCATCAGTTTATACCATTCAGAAAAATCAATACTAAAAAAAAAATCTAGCATGTGTCACCCCACCCCCAAACTAATTATCACATTGTCCCCAATCTGTATAAATTAAAGCACATAAAGAGTTTAAGTGACACTGCCCTGAATAATACTTCAATCGATGTAGTGCGGGACGTGAAGACGACTTGGTTGGTCCACCGGAGACGAGCTAACTCTGCGAATTGTGGCGACCCTCACTTTCTAATCATATTTAGTGGCGGATTTCGCAACGTAAGTCGCGGGAGACCCGTCTAACAAAAACTTTTCCTAAAATATGATATATAGTAGCCTACATCGTCTTAATTATACAAAGGCCGAAGCCCCAAAATATATTCCTATCAAAACATATCCTAACATCGCTCCACAGGTCGTCATCCATGTACAGCTTTGCCCTCAAAAGACCCAGGAGTACCGCCGTCAGCCCGCCTTAGTCGTGACGTTTCTCAATGTCCGACTCTATCGTACCTACAACACATAAAACGTGGAATGAGCTTATAAAGCTCAGTAAGTGGAAACCATGCAATGCACGTGTCCTAAAATGCAAAGGCATCAGCGCCAATGCTTCCTAATCGTATCATGTAGTTCGTGTCTTGAAATTCATGTCTTGTATTCATGTCATGAAATTCGTGTCTTGTCTTATATTGTAGTTCGTGTCTTGTCTTGTAGTTCGTGTCTTGTCTTGTAGGGCCCTTGGCTTATCTTGCTATGCACCATCATGGAGCTCAAACCCACTAGGGGCAAATATATATAAATATGGACGATACTTCCACTGAGAGGCTAACCCTAAGGCGCCTTTCCAATCCCAATGTAGTTTATCGAGCCCACGGACGCTCACACTGGTAGACTCACTCTGAGGTTGCTGACACCAATTATACCCTTGGTGCCGTTTGTTTCCTCAGGGTGCATCTCCCAGGTCGCAACTTTCCGCCACATGCATGCCCTTGCCTTGAGACATGTCATGTCATGCCTTGAAATTGGTGACATAAAATCACCATGGTAGCATAGAAGAGTCATTAAATGCAAACGTTTATCGTGTTTAAGCAATCATACGCTACTTATGCTCGTGTCTTATAACTTTGTGTATATACGTGATAATGCGTACGTGAATGATGCCGAAGTGCTTGTCATGCCACTTCATGTAATAATTAATCACGTAAATAAATGAATCATATAAGGGTTCACGTAAAGTCATAGAAGCATATACTCATGTCATTCAAGTACGTAACCATGTAATTCATGCATAAATAGTTTATGTGTTGTAGTTGGGATCTCCACTTACCTGGTGTCCTTAGCTATTTAACTTATCGTACGGTACATCGCTAACCTTCAAACCCTAAGTATAGAAACATATTAAATTAGGGTTTGTTAGTCTATTTACAGTTTCACGAAAATGGCTTAGTTTGAAAACCCTAGTTTTCGACTCCTATAACTTTCGAAACCCTAATATTCCAAATTTTGACTTAAATTAAAAGAATCATTTTGAAACTTACAAGAATCTTGAATTGCATAGTAACTTAAATCTCGACATAGTATGTACTAAATAGATCCCGACATGATGCTCGGACTTAACGGTGGAATTTCGAGGTCTTTCTTAAGAATAGATCTCGATATGCCTGTCGAGATTATAAATAAGAGGTCGATATGTATTTATAATAAGATGTCGAGATGTATATTTCAATATTACACATAAGGATCTCGACATATATACAATTTTGATATTAGATATAAATTTCGACAATATATATATATATATATAAGAATTTCGAGATTGATTGATCAAGGTTCTCGATATAGTTTTTAAGGTAAATCTCGAGCTTGATCTCGAGATCTTTTACCAAGTTTCGAAGTCATTTTAATAACTGAATCTCGACAAAGACCTTAAGATGAATGTCGAGCTTTTACGCTAAATGTCGAAATGTGGGTCGATATTATAAACGAAATGTCGAGATGTATGTTTCGACATATTACACAAAAATATCGATATAGTATATAAAATAGATTTCGACATGAATTTTAACATGAATCTCGATATAAATCTCGGGATGGATGTCGAGCTTGATTATTAAAATTTATTAAACATAAATCTCGAGCTTTTAACTCGAGTTTGATCAAATAGTATCCCACATTTCGAAATTAATTCCAAAGATTTCGACATAATTCTCGAGTTCGATTTCGTTTCGGTTTCGACATTCTTAAATGTTCATGAAAATTTCGAAATCATTCCTACAAGATTAACAGGGTTCACAATCTATCAAACTGGAAATCGTATCGCTCGAAATCTAAACCTCCGATCAAAATATATTTCTTCAAGAACAATTTAAAGGTCGTAAGAACTTAATTTCAAAGCCCTTAAAATTTAGACTTCATTTAATCCCCGAAAGCAATACATCCTAATTTCAACCCTAAGCACTCAAAACTTGTAATTATACGTATAGATCTTAAAATTAGTCATGAAGATAGAGCGTAACCTCCCGAATTTAAGTTCTCAACTTCGTTTGTCATAATTGAAACCCTAACTAATTCGTATAAGCAATGTACGGTAATAAAGCATATAAACTTACTTAGCATAATAGATTTAGGTGTTATAGATCATACCTTTCTTACTTTCAAATTTCAGATGATCCTAAGTTCCTAAACTTCGCCGATTCTTGTTGATGGAGTTTCCTTCCCTCCTCCTTAGTTGCTTCCCCTCTTTGTGTTTCGTAATAACTGGGGGCTTATGAAATGATTTGTATGTTTATCCTTATCCTGGGCAACGTAAATTGAAGATAAGCTAGTGATGTCATTTTCCCTATTGGCTTAAGTAACTTTATTATTAATGTCTATCTATAATAACTTAGACTTTAATCACGTACTACACATGGACCCACTATCATAAGTTTGTTTATCATTATTTTATTACACATAGCCCAACATTTAAGTCTTTATATTATTATTTTTGGATGCTCTTTGACTAAGTTTTGATATTAATTTGAAATTATAAAAATCCGTATTTCCGTTCTAAGACTGAATTTAATTTATACTAGTCTTAATTTAATCACTCTAACTCATACTATATTATAATCAGTCGATTGTTGCTTTTCTCGGTGATTTCAATATTTCCATGTATAGGAATCGACCGAATCCTAGCTTTAAATTGATCCAAACTTTCTTTGTATTATTCCTCGGGTTCACCGAGACATCCTTAGGGTTTCAACTAGTTGTCTAACATTTCCTCTTAAGTCCTAATATTATTACATAAGTCATATTTCATATAAAGCACATATAACATTTAGCACGTAGTCATATAGGTATTTGTAATTTCGTAAAACATGTACTAGGCAACCACTTAAGTCATATAATTCACGTAACATGTATGCAAGTTTATTGATTAAAGATTGATTTCACATAGCTTAACCGAGTTTAACTATTTTACCCGAAGTAGAAAACAATTTATGTATTGATTTTCTTGTAGTCTTAACTTCTTTATTTAATTTGCCTGGAAAAACCTCTAATTAGGACGTCATGCCATTAGTTATATCCTAAATCCAGTAATTAGATTTTACGGGTATTACATCCTCCCTCCCTTAAAAAGAATTTCGCCCCCGAAATTCCGCCAGCTGGAATAATTCAGGGTAACGATTGATAGGAAATTATCTTGGCTTGGTTTGGTGATAAATAACCACCTACTTTCCCTTAAAGGAAATCCTTACGGAGGAAATGATAAGAAGGTATCTTCTTGAAAATTAAACGTGATTTCGATCTGAAGAAAAGGAGTGGAGGTTATTGTTAACCTTTCTCGTCTTAATCGAAAAACTTAGGTTGAACGTAATTTCCTCTTGGTGGTAAAAGACCAGTAGGAAATTTTGGGAATAATTTCCAAAACATGTAAGATTCTCATACTGACATTTTCTTATCTAAGAACTCATCCTAGTACAATAATACTCCGTATTACTTGCATTCAAAAACTTCGATTGTCCTAGGATCACAATCGAATATACATACGGAAAGTCATAAGCGACAAGATTATTATAAATCCAGAGATTTAACAAAATGGTATCCCTGTCTTGATTTATCTTACCCTTGTCGTTTTTCCGTCATGGAAGGTTTCATCGAAGATTTCTATAAACTCCTAATGTGCTAATTGTAGGGTCTATCCTTGTCTTGAATCTTAACAACTCAGGAAGGAAAATCCTACAACTAATCCATAATCTACTCTCCCCGCTTAAAAGATCTACCTAACCTCCATTTCTAGAAGTTTGGAAATAAATGTGTTTCATATGATACTGACAGGGGTTTGAAAAAAAAAATATTCTATTGAAGGAACATGAAGGAACACAAGTTTACAAAAGTTAGGGTAGGGTCTCTCTTGTCGTCTTGGATTCTGACAATTACTTTCTGATAGGGCATGTACAAGAATTTGTTTAAGTCGATCGGATCCGTATTGCCTTGAGGTTGAACTAAGAAGTAGGAAGAATAGTTGTAATTTAAGTTCAGACAACGGCTGGGAAAACATGAGCATCCACCACGCTTCTGTTGCGCCACTCTGATATTGAACACATGCTTACAAGATGAATGTGGCTTAATCATTATATTCCAGAAAGAAAGAATATTCAAAGGAGAAGGAATATTGCTTCGATCGTGAATCAATCAGAAAATAATCTTGAAATATTATCGGAACATACATTAGCATGATAGCTACTGGCATTATTATGGCTAAGACTAAAGAAATTTCTCCGTCTAACCACTTATGCTCGAAAAGATTCGCAACTTGTCCTAAGAAGTTACGGAGGCTTTGACTTAGATGTTTGGAGATTCTACTTTAGCTGATCTTGCCCGCAAGACGGGTATTATTATTTTTTTTTATTTTTTTCTTCTCAGAAGATTGAAGCTTACGATCTTTCCTAGAGAAATCAAATACGGCTTCATATTTTGAAAGCCTATCTGTCAAGATTATAGTTCAGATCAATATTTAATCTGCTATCTTAACCAATAATGGATTATTTTCCAACACTTAATTATTTCGTATTGGATCTCCATTTAGCAGATTAATATATCACTGCATTCTAAAGGTAAAAGGCATTTCCACCTTTGGTACGTAATATTGACAACACATTTAAATGTGTGGCTCAATTTCCTAAAATTAACAGTCGGAGCATAGGTACATTATAAATTATTAACGTACCCGTTATTTCCGTAGGAGGAATTTCTGTTTCCTCTAGGTTTAGGTTGAACATCCGTGGAGGAACTGGCGAGGGCTGCGTCAAGGTTTGATCTGTTTCTACTGATATATGCATTTGACATATTTTAGCATAATGTCCTTGC
Organism: Craterostigma plantagineum; assembly: GCA_027422505.1. NCBI lineage: Eukaryota > Viridiplantae > Streptophyta > Magnoliopsida > Lamiales > Linderniaceae > Craterostigma > Craterostigma plantagineum. The sequence continues at coordinate 136,437 of JAPQWV010000064.1, read as the reverse complement.
CTCCCACATTTAAAACAGTTGGCATTCTGCGAAAAGCAAATGCCTCTGTGCTTTCGTCCACACTGTTGACATCGAGGTATAGGGTTCGAAACATGAGCATGAAAAGGAACATCCATTGGGTTTGGCCTTGATTGACAGAGTTGGGACCCTTGATGAGTTATCTGGACATTGTGGGGATTCTTAAAATATAAGGGCTTTTTAGTAGTTTCCGGTTCTCGCCTATTCTCCATCTTTCGCTTTCCTTTCTGGTTTTGGAAAATCCGAGTTTCTTCCCTAATAGGGTTAGCAATAATTGCAGGTGAGAATCTACGGGGTTCGGATGATCTTGGTTCATTGATAAGCTTATAGACCAAGTCCTTGAGTTCACCAACTTGATCTTTAAGTTCACTTATCTGACCCGATTGCCATTGGATCAGTTCAGTAAGATATGAGAGTGCTGAGTCTCGTTCGTTCATAGGGGACTTAGGTGTAACCCCACGACTTGACTCACCAGTAAATTCTCTATATCCGCTAGTCATTCTACAATCAGTCAAACAAATAGGCATGTCATTGTAAGCACGTAATCATATTAAACGTATAACTTACAGGCAAGGCTGATCCTCCAGACTTTTGAGCGGCCGTACATGGACAGTCTACAGAACCTATATCCTAAGCTCTGATACCACCTGTGGCGACCCTCACTTTCTAATCATATTTAGTGGCGGATTTCGCAACGTAAGTCGCGGGAGACCCGTCTAACAAAAACTTTTCCTAAAATATGATATATAGTAGCCTACATCGTCTTAATTATACAAAGGCCGAAGCCCCAAAATATATTCCTATCAAAACATATCCTAACATCGCTCCACAGGTCGTCATCCATGTACAGCTTTGCCCTCAAAAGACCCAGGAGTACCGCCGTCAGCCCGCCTTAGTCGTGACGTTTCTCAATGTCCGACTCTATCGTACCTACAACACATAAAACGTGGAATGAGTTTATAAAGCTCAGTAAGTGGAAACCATGCAATGCATGTGTCCTAAAATGCAAAGGCATCAGCGCCAATGCTTCCTAATCGTATCATGTAGTTCGTCTTGAAATTCATGTCTTGTATTCATGTCATGAAATTCGTGTCTTGTCTTATATTGTAGTTCGTGTCTTGTCTTGTAGTTCGTGTCTTGTCTTGTAGGGCCCTTGGCTTATCTTGCTATGCACCATCATGGAGCTCAAACCCACTAGGGGCAAATATATATAAATATGGACGATACTTCTACTGAGAGGCTAACCCTAAGGCGCCTTTCCAATCCCAATGTAGTTTATCGATCCCACGGACGCTCACACTGGTAGACTCACTCTGAGGTTGCTGACACCAATTATACCCTTGGTGCCGTTTGTTTCCTCAGGGTGCATCTCCCAGGTCGCAACTTTCCGCCACATGCATGCCCTTGCCTTGAGACATGTCATGCCATGCCTTGAAATCGGTGACATAAAATCACCATGGTAGCATAGAAGAGCCATTAAATGCAAACGTTTATCGTGTTTAAGCAATCATACGCTACTTATGCTCGTGTCTTATAACTTTGTGTATAAACGTGATAATGCGTACGTGAATGATGCCGAAGTGCTTGTCATGCCACTTCATGTAATAATTAATCACGTAAATAAATGAATCATATAAGGGTTCACGTAAAGTCATAGAAGCATATACTCATGTCATTCAAGTACGTAACCATGTAATTCATGCATAAATAGTTTATGTGTTGTAGTTGGGATCTCCACTTACCTGGTGTCCTTAGCTATTTAACTTATCGTACGGTACGTCGCTAACCTTCAAACCCTAAGTATAGAAACATATTAAATTAGGGTTTATTAGTCTATTTACAGTTTCACGAAAATGGCTTAGTTTGAAAACCCTAGTTTTCGACGCCTATAACTTTTGAAACCCTAATATTCCAAATTTTGACTTAAATTAAAAGTATCATTTTGAAACTTACAAGAATCTTGAATTGCATAGTAACTTAAATCTCGACATAGTATGTACTAAATAGATCCCGACATGATGCTCGGACTTAACGGTGGAATTTCGAGGTCTTTCTTAAGAATAGATCTCGATATGCCTGTCGAGATTATAAATAAGAGGTCGATATGTATTTATAATAAGATGTTGAGATGTATATTTCAATATTACACATAAGGATCTCGACATATATACAATTTTGATATTAGATATAAATTTCGACAATATATATATATATATAAGAATTTCGAGATTGATTGATCAAGGTTCTCGATATAGTTTTTAAGGTAAATCTCGAGCTTGATCTCAAGATCTTTTACCAAGTTTCGAAGTCATTTAAATAACTGAATCTCGACAAAGACCTTAAGATGAATGTCGAGCTTTTACGCTAAATGTCGAAATGTGGGTCGATATTATAAACGAAATGTCGAGATGTATGTTTCGACATTTTACACAAAAATATCGATATAGTATATAAAATAGATTTCGACATGAACTTTAACATGAATCTCGATATAAATCTCGGGATGGATGTCGAGCTTGATTATTAAAATTTATTAAACATAAATCTCGAGCTTTTAACTCGAGTTTGATCAAATAGTATCCCTCATTTCGAAATTAATTCCAAAGATTTCGACATAATTCTCGAGTTCGATTTCGTTTCGGTTTCGACATTCTTAAATGTTCATGAAAATTTCGAAATCATTCCTACAAGATTAACAGGGTTCACAATCTATCAAACTGGAAATCGTATCGCTCGAATCTAAACCTTCGATCAAAATATATTTCTTCAAGAACAATTTAAAGGTCGTAAGAACTTAATTTCAAAGCCCTTAAAATTTAGACTTCATTTAATCCCCGAAAGCAATACATCCTAATTTCAACCCTAATCTATAATAACTTAGACTTTAATCACGTACTACACATGACCCACTATCATAAGTTTGTTTATCATTATTTTATTACACATAGCCCAACATTTAAGTCTTTGTATTATTATTTTTGGATGCTCTTTGACTAAGTTTTGATATTAATTTGAAATTATAAAAATCCATATTTTCGTTCTAAGACTGAATTTAATTTATACTAGTCTTAATTTAATCACTCTAACTCATACTATATTATAATCAGTCGATTGTTGCTTTTCTCGGTGATTTCAATATTTCCATGTATAGGAATCGACCGAATCCTAGCTTTAGATCCAAACTTTCTTTGTATTATTCCTCGGGTTCACCGAGACATCCTTAGGGTTTCAACTAGTTGTCTAACATTTCCTCTTAAGAACTAATATTATTACATAAGTCATATTTCATATAAAGCACATATAACATTTAGCACGTAGTCATATAGGTATTTGTAATTTCGTAAAACATGTACCAGGCAACCACTTAAGTCATATAATTCACGTAACATGTATGCAAGTTTATTGATTAAAGATTGATTTCACATAGCTTAACCGAATTTAACTATTTTACCCGAAGTAGAAAACAATTTATGTATTGATTTTCTTGTAGTCCTAACTTCTTTATTTAATTTGCCTGGAAAAACCTCTAATTAGGACGTCATGCCATTAGTTATATCCTAAATCCAGTAATTAGATTTTACGGGTATTACACGAATAGACTTCCCCAAACTGATTATGAGCCTGCGAGAAAACATAACTGGACGACACCGTGATAACAAGCACTAGAAAGTGGATATAAATAATACATAACAAAAAACGATTAAAAAATACGAAACATTAATGCATGGATAGTACTTGGGTTGCCTCACAAGAAGCGCTGTTTTTATAGTCGTTAGCTCGACTCTCAAACCGATTAAGGTAGATCGGTGTTTGGACTTGCTTCTATGTGTTGGGAGTCCTTCGGCTCGCTGGTATTTTCTCCAGACGAGGTATCCTTAAAAGGCACAAAACAACTCAAAGAAGTAGTGTTAGTGATAACGGGTTCCACGAGATATACCGGGGTTGTTTCTCCAAAGTCCCGATTGTCGTATAATTTCAGGCGTTGTCCATTGACCGTTTGCGAGTCATTTTCGTTAATTCGGATCTTTACGGCTCCTGATGGAAACACTTTCTCTACTAAATAGGGTCCACACCACTTACTCTTTTGTTTTCCTGGAAATAATTGCAAACGTGAGTGAAATAGCTGAACTCGATCTCCTACTTTGAACTCCCTTTGTACAATTCGCTTATCATGCCATTTCTTCGTTCGCTCTTTGTACAGTTTTGCGTTCTCGTATGCATTTTGACGAGATTCTTCCATCTCATTCAGCTGGAGTAACCTGTTTTTACCTGCCTCGATAAAGTCAAAATTTAGTTTCTTAACAGCCCAGTATGCACGATGTTCTAGCTCAACAGCTAAATGACACGCTTTGCCGTAAACTAATTTAAAAGGTGAAGTTCCTATCGGTGTTTTAAATGTAGTGCGATATGCCCATTATGCATCGTCTAACTTTAAAGACCAATATTTTCTAGAGGTATTCACCGCTTTTTCTAAAATTTGTTTGAGCTCCCTATTAGAAACTTCTACCTGTGTCCACTGGTCTGAGGGTGATACGGGGTTGACACTTTATGTTTGACACCATACTTGGACAATAAATTAGCAAACAACTTATTGCAAAAGTGAGTACCCCCATCACTAATTATTGCACGTGGTGTTCCAAAGCGAGTAAATATATTTTTCTTAAGAAAGCGAATAACAACGCGTGCATCATTAGTCCTACATGCTTCAGCCTCGACCCACTTAGACACGTAATCTACTGCAACGAGAATATATTTATTAGAGCATGAAGTAGGAGACGGTCCCATAAAGTCAATACCCCAAACATCAAATAGCTCAACTTCTAACATGATATTCAAAGGCATCTCATGTTTTCTAGAAATTGCACCAGTACGTTGACAACGATCACAAGAAGTCACATAAGCATGAGCATCTTTGAATAAAGTGGGCCAGAATAAACCTGATTGAAGCACTTTAAATGCAGTTCTAGTTGGCCCGTGATGTCCACCCGTTAAACCGGAATGGCAATGAGTTAGGACAGAATTTACCTCTTCGGCGGGAATGCATCGTCGGATTACCTGATCTGAGCAGATTTTGAACAAGAATGGATCGTCCCATAGGTAATGCTTTGCATCAGAAAGAAATTTCTTCTTCTGATGAAAAGTCAAGCCTGTCGGAATATCACCTGTAGCAGCATAATTCGCAAAATCTGCATACCAAGGTAAAGACGTATCGAGTAATGCATACAATTGTTCATCAGGAAAACACTCGTCAATTGGTATTTCATGATCCCGCTTATGTGAAGTGTCTAACCTAGATAGATGATCAGCTATCACATTTTCGACACATTTCTTATCACGTATCTCTAAATCAAATTCTTGAAGTAGTAAAATCCAACGAATCAACCTAGGTTTAGCTTCTTTCTTAGCGAATAAGTGTCTAAGTGCAGCATGATCAGTGTACACGATTAACTTATCCAACACAAGGTAAGAATGAAATTTATCAACAGCAAATACCACAGCTAATAATTCCTTCTCGGTAGTAGCATAGTTTCTTTGTGCATCGTCTACGGTTTTGCTGGCGTAGTAGATGGTCTGAAATATCTTATCCTTGCGTTGTCCCAAAACAGCGCCAACTGCACCATCGCTTGCGTCGCACATCAATATAAATGGTAAAGTCCAATCCGGTGCGACAATTACGGGGGCGGTGGTGAGTTTCTCCTTTAATGTTTGAAAAGCCTGCAAGCACTCATCAGTAAAATTAAAAACAACATCTTTAACAAGCAAATTAGATAAAGGCTTAGCTATTTTTGAGAAGTCCTTAATGAAACGTCGATAAAATCCTGCATGTCCCAAGAAACTTCGAATTGCTTTTACCGAAGTGGGTGGTGGTAACTGCTCGATTGCATCTATCTTGGCCCGATCTACCTCGATTCCCTTGTGTGATACCTTATGTCCGAGAAATATTCCTTCTTGTACCGTGAAATGACATTTTTCCCAATTCAATACAAGGTTAGTCTCTTCACATCGTTTAAGCACAAAAGCTAGGTTATCAAGGCATACGTCAAAAGAGGAACCAAATACAGAAAAATCATCCATGAAAATTTCCATGAACTTCTCTAAAACATCATGAAAGATAGCTAGCATGCATCTCTGAAAAGTAGCTGGGGCATTACATAATCCAAATGGCATACGTCTATAAGCAAAAATACCATAAGGACAAGTAAAAGTAGTTTTTTCTTGATCCTCGGGCGCTACAGAAATTTGATTATAACCTGAATAACCATCTAAGAAGCAATAAAATTCATGTCCAGCTAGCCTTTCTAACATTTGATCAATAAAAGGAAGAGGGAAATGATCTTTACGGGTGGCATCATTTAATTTCCTATAGTCTATGCAAACACGCCACCCCGTAACAGTCCTAGTTGGAATCAATTCATTTGAAGCATTCTTAATAACGGTCATACCACCTTTTTTAGGAACAACTTGTGTTGGACTAACCCATGCACTATCAGAAATAGGATAAATAATACATGCGTCCAAAAGCTTAATTACCTCTTTTTTCACCACTTCTTGCATAGTTGGATTCAGACGCCTTTGTGGTTGTACGACTGGTTTATATGAATCCTCCATTAATATCTTGTGCATGCAGATTGTCGGGCTTATTCCTTTTATATCGGCCACCTTCCATGCGAACGCTCGCTTATGCTCTCTTAGCACTCTTAAAAGTTTTTCTTCCATGAGACCTGTTAGTGAGGAAGAAATAATCACTGGTAAAGTATCAGCGGTGCCAAGAAAAACATACTTAAGATGATCTGGTAAGGGTTTTAAATTTAAATTCGGAGGTTCTTCGATTGATGGTCGTGGTTGTTGTCTTAAAGGTCGATTGAGTGGCTCAATTCTCGAACCGTCTTTCGGTGAGGAGTATTCGCGTCTAGGCTTGCCATGACATAGTCCATATCTTCTCGATTATTCACAGATTCTCCGGTTAGACATGCTTCTAACTCATCCTTGTTCCTGAAAACTTTAAAATACTCAAAAGCATATGATTCAATACTATCAATAAAGGAACATGAATGATCATCCGTAGGGTGTTTCATTGCCTTGTAAACATCAAACTCTACCTTCTCGTCCCCTACTTGTAGAATAAGTTTACCATTACCGACGTCGATTAAAGCTCTTGCCGTGTTTAAAAATGGTCTCCCAAGTATCAATGGCATATTTGTATCTTCTTCCATGTCTAATACTACAAAATCAGCCGGGAAGTAGTGTTCTCCCACCTTTACTAGCACATCCTCTACGATTCCTCGTGGGTATGTGATGGACCTATCCGCTAGCTGTAGTATCGTGGATGTAGGCTTCGGCTCGCCAACAACTAGCTTTTTAAGAAGAGAAAAAGGTAACAAGTTAATGCTTGCACCTAAATCGCATAAAACATTAGTAAATGAAAGCGAGCCTATCGAGCAAGGGATAGAGAAACTCCCCCTATCTTTGATTTTTGGTGGCAGCTTCCTTTGTAGTACGGCCGAACATTCTTCATTGAGGGCTATCGTACAATGTTCTTCTAACTTGTTCCGATTCGATAATAGCTCCTTCATGAACTTTGCGTACTTCGGAGTCTGGAAAAGGGCTTCAACAAAAGGAATATTTATCTCAAGTTTCTTAAAGATATTTATAAAACGCTCAAATTGCTTATCAGGTTTCCCTTTTCGTAGTGCGGCTGGAAATTGAGGTCGAATCTTTATCGGTGGTAGCGGCTCGGCCTTCTTTTCTTGAGACGAATTGATTTCGGTCTGGTCAGTGACATCATTGTCAGTGATTGTGGATGAGTTCTTATCGTCATCTGTTTGGATTTCTTCGTCCGCCTTCTTAGCCTCTGGAATTGACTCGAGTGTCTTCCCATTCCTTAGCTTGATGGCTTTTGCATACTCTCTAGGATTATTCTCAGTGTTGCTCGGGAGTGTGCCTTGTTTGCGTTCAGACACCGTATTTGCAAGTTGTCCTACTGTTTTCACTAGATTCTGTATTGATGCATTTATATCCTAGAAATTTGTGTCAACTTTAGCTTCCAACTTCTGAAATCGATCATCTGTACGACGACTCAAGTCGGCATGCAAATTGGTTTGCGATGCTTGTAGTTCAGCTACTTTCTCTAATGCTTCCTCCCAAGTTGCTTTTTGTTTCGACGGGATGGCATCATGTTGCCCTTGATGTTTTTGAAATGGTACCTGTTCTTGATGATTTTGGGAATTTGATGGCTTTAAGTAATTTGAGTTACCATAAGATAGATTTGGATGATCTCTCCAGCTAGGATTGTATGTGTTAGAGTATGTGTTCCTTGATCTGTTTTGGATGTGATGAACTGTCTCGGGCTCTCTTCCTTTCATTGCGTCCAACATTCGGTAAATGGCCTCTACTTGTGCCTCCATGGATCCACTTAGCTCATGCACACCAGCATTACGTCGATCCAATTCTTGCTCCGTGTATCTAGCGGGGTAGGCTGCAATCCGCTCTATGGCTTGGAGTGCGTCCTGGTCGGCTAACTCCATAAAATTACGTGCGCACCCTCCATCGACGATCCGCTTATATTGTGTACTAAGCCCCAGAAAGAACGATTGCATTTGAACGCTCAAGGGTATGCTGTGGTTTGGGCATTGTCTTAGGAGACTCTTGTATCTAGCCCAAGCATCGCTTAGAGTTTCGCCACCCTCTTGCTTAAAGTTGACGAGTTGGCTTCGAATCTCGCTAGTCCTTGACAATGGGTAGTACTTACCCAGAAAACATTCCGTCAATTCTTCCCAACTAGTAATAGAAGCGTGTGGCAAGGATGAAAACCATTCTGAAGCCTTTCCTGTCAAAGAATGGAAAAAACGTTAGTCGTATAACTTCTTTGGAAATGCCAGGGTACTTAATAGTTTTGCAGATCTGAGAAAATTTCAAAAGATGTGAATTCGCATCCTCATTTGTCAGCCCGTGGAATTGTACTGCGCCGGTCACCATTTGTATCGTAACCGGTTTTATCTCGAACTGGTTGTGTGGTCCTTCGGGAATGAGGATTGGGTCGTTATCATCAAAGTAGCCTGGGAGTGCTCTACTTAGCAAACCAGGTCGTTGAGCAACTATCTCGCGATCGTGTTGCTCGTGATGTTCTTGGTCTTGATCCTCCATCTTCCGTCTATGATTTCGGTTGTTGCGTCGGCACGTCGCTTCTATTTCCGCGTCAAATAGCAGTGGTTCCTTATTTGAGCTTCGTGTCATGCACCGAATAATATTTCTGCAAAGGTTATAAAATCAACGTAAAAAAATGCTGTAAAAAATAATAATAATAATTATAAAGTAGTGATGACTTAAGAAAAATAATAATAATAGTAACAAATACTAAAGTAAAAAAATATATCTAAATGATGATTATAATAATAGTGATGCTAATAATATACTAAAAATTGTAATATTTATATAGAAAAAAAATAATACTTCTACTACAAAATAATAATAGTGCTTAAACAAAAAATAAAATAATGATATTATAATGAAAATAATATTAATAACGCTTCTACTACGAGAGAAAAAATAAAAACAATAATAATACGAATAAAGATTTATAAATATTATAATAAATTAAACTCGGAATAAACTTAATTACCGCTGTGCCCGGCAACAGCGCAAAAAACTTGACACGCTCGAATACTCGCAAGTGTACTAGGTCGTGCAAGTAGTATAAAATGGACGTGAGTCCAACTATCGATTCACGAGGACAGCTTGATTAGTTTTAAGATATTAATCCGAAATTTAATTTAGATTGGAGCGATTTTTAAATATATATTTTTATATATATTTATATATATTTTTAGATTTGTTTTAAGACGATTTCAAGAAAAGCGCAAATAAAGATAACGGTTTTTATCAACTAACTACAAGTGTGGTTAAAGCACATATTTGGCACAGATTAATCCTACGTATGCATGCAATCGTATATATTTAACCAATATGAATCTATTTAAAGTAGAAATTCCTAGCGTACGTGCTACCCGTTATTCACGTAACTAGCAACCCTATGCGAAAGTGAACCAATCAACTATATTCCTATATGACTGTGGTTACCCCGCACGCATTTGGCTTTATGAATTTTCCCGAGCTTAAACGCTTTCGGCGCCTAAGATCTCGGAAACCACACGGACGAAACCGAATTCCATCGCTGTCGGTTTTACGCCGTGGTGCACTATATTTATTGTTCTAACCAGTCTAATCACTTTTTCAGTATCATAAACCAATCAAGAATCAAGCATATGTTGATCAGGCATACGCAAGCATTAAACTCAAATATAGAACACGTAACTTAACTCATACGATTTAAACAAAATACGAGTAACATTAATACGAAATCATAATCCGGCCTTATATGGCCTTAACCACAAAATAACTTAAACACACATATTAATAAACGAAAAACATAAAAAGATAGAGGTGAACATTCCTGTTTTAGCGTAAGACGATGTACGAACGTTGACTATCACGACGAACGGATCACGCCTAGTTCCGTCGGGATCTCCATTGCGTGAGAGAGCTTTTCGGCTGGGCTGCAGGCTGATACGTGGCTTGGGGGCTGCCTTAGATCATAGAGCTGCTTGGTGTGAGCTGCCAACTTTTGCACAAACTGAAGATGGGATGCGTAAGAGGAAATTAAGAGAGCTCCTCCCCTTCCTTTAATGCATTAGGATTAGCTTTATACATGCATCCTTGGCCCCTCCTTTCTTGTTGCATGTTTGAGATTGGTTATATTAATTATTTGTCCGACAAGTAGCCTTCCTTTATTCCTTGTTTTGCTCCTTACTTTGATATTGTATCCTTGAGTAGGGCACGCTTGGACAACCTTCAAATGTGTTGACTAGTGCATGTCTTTTTGTCCCTAGAATGATGGTGCAAGCTTGATAAACTTTAGCCACCTGATTGGCCAAATCAAAGGAACTTGTCGTGGCATCAATTTCTTCTTATATGGTCCCATAATTTGCTCCCATCATTTGCTTGAATCTGATTATCACATGATCAACATAGTTTTGTTGCCTAAACGTTGCTAACCGGGTGTAACCGGTTTTGTGCTACGCCATTCGATTCTTCTCGATTTTGGCTCATTTCGCTTAGAAACCTGTCAAATATGAAATATAAAAATAACTCTACAATATCCGACAGAAATTGCATAGGTAACGACTGATAACACATGTTTGCGAGGCATAAAATAACGCAAAATCATAACTTATCAATACACTATCGGTCAAGACTTAAACGACCCTTACAATCGCCACTGCAATACATTGGAATATTATATTCGCACCACTGACAAATATTCAAACATGTCACACAAAAATGTAAACGATGACACGATTACTAAAAAAGCTAACATCATAAAAGTTGTACGAATACTTGTGCAAATTTCAGACAATTGTTTACATGTTTCATACTAACATAAGCATTTAAAAATGGATAATATAACTTACAAATTAATATTATTTGTTTAGTAATAAGGGTGACATTTTTCCTATGATTGAGTTCATGCAGGACTTCTTATGGGATATGTTTCCAACATCATTTCTGTAATTTTGTGATGGTTAGACTATTCTCATTTTTTCTAAGTTTGAGTCGATGCAAGAACATAGACTATTGCTGAGGTTGAGCAATTGGAATATTTTAATAATGTACAATTGAACGGCTGCTCTATACTTATGATTGCATGACTGCAAAACCCCACGACAAGGAACCTCATGATATGTAAGAATGTTGGACTGTATGCACCAATTTTGGAAACGTAATACTGCAATGCTGCTTTTTAAACACTGCAAGTAGAAAGGAACTCAAAAGAAAATTTTCCATGTTAGCGGGGAGAGAAATGCAATCGTAGGTAATAATATTATTATTATAATTCATATATCAAAACAATTCTACAAGAAAGAATGTCAACGACGAACAGAGACATAGCGTAGGCAAAAAAATACCATTCAGGAGTTCTCCCATCAGGCTATTGTTTCCGAGGGTTCGTACCTTGACTAACCTTTCCAGACTTGAGATGGCTTGTGAGATACTTGAGATGATGGCTGATGACCTGAATATATGGCCCACGGAAGTTTTCAGCAAGCTATTGATGGATGAAGAGAGTGACTCCATTTTTTGTCTGAATCATTATCCACCGTCGGATGAGTTTCGAGGAAGGGATACAATTGGTGAGAAGAGATCCATTGCTCTTGCAATGATAAACTCTTTCTATAGGAAGTCTGACGGAGCTGAATAGTCATTGTGAGTGAATTATTCGAATGCTGATAATTATGCAAAAGGACGTAACATTAATGTAGAACTACCTGTATATAAAGCTTCTTGCAGGCACATTCTGAAGGTTTCTTAGGAGGCAATGACCCATCGCATCCAATATCTACATGGACCATAAAACGGAATGTGTTATTGTTCAAGTGATACATTTAAGTTTCCTAGAAACAGTAGTAAAAAAAGTTCTAGAAGTTAAACTAAGATAGACTCTAGACTTGCCCAACCGCCGGTTAACCGTAACCGGCGGTTGGTAACCGGCGGTTGGCGGTTCGCGGACTAACCGCTTTCTAACCGGCCGGGGGCGGTTGCCGGTTAGCCGCCTCCGGTTGACGGTTAGACCAACCGCCGGTTACGGTTAACCGGCGGTTACAACCGCCGTTATTTTTTTTTTTTTAAGATATTTTAATTCTTAGTGTTTGTGTAAAGTTTGATATATTATTTGGTCAAATTGAATTATGTATCGAAAACTAGTATTATATAATTTGCAAGACAATTACAAAAAAATTACATTTTACATTTTACAAAGAACTTGTATTGTATTACAAAATTTTAATTAATCAATTACAATAGAATACATAAATGTAAATTAAATCAGTCTTCTTTTCGGACTTCGTCCGAGAAAGGCTTCAACAGGTCCATTCTTCTCCTCCGCCTCCGTCCGTTGCGCGGCATGCGAGCTTGCTCCCGGCGACGGCTCAAACCCGGGGGGCGACTGCTCGAATCCGGGGGCGTACGGGTACGCATCCTCGTTGAGGTCGTCGCCGAGCACGCCGGCGAGATCCAACAACTCGTTCGGGTCGTACTATTGGTAGTCATCTTGCGACGAACTACCAACGACTTGCTTCCCTTTGCTGGCACCCGAATGACGAGAACCACGACGGCCGCGACCACGATCCATCTAAAAAACTCTACCAAAAAATATGGTTAGATAAAAAAATGAAAAACGACAACAAAAGATACCAAGACAAGAGGAGAGGCGAGGCGGCGCGGCACTCGGACTCGGCGGTGTCGGGTGGCGGCGCGGGTCGCGGCTGTGGCCGGTGGCGGAGCGGCGGTGGGGGTGGACGGCGGCGACGGTGGCGCAGCTGTGGCCGGCGGCGGTGGGGGGCGCGGTGGTGGTGGTGGCGTGGCGGCGGTGGTGGTGGTGGCGTGGCGGCGGCGGTGGTGGTGGACTGGTGGTGCGGTGGTGGTTGCGCGGCGGAGGTGGGTGGGGGCGCGGCGCGGCGGTGGCGCGGCGGTGGTGGTGGGGCGGCGGTGGTGATGGCGGTGCTGGCAGTGGTGGTGGCGCGGCGGTGATGGTGGGGCGGCGGTGGTTGGGGCGCGTCAAGTGATGGCGGTGCCGGTGTGGCTGTGCTCGGCGGCGCGGCGGACGGCGGTTGTGGCGCGGCGGTGGGAGGGGCCGGGGCGTGGTGGTGGGACTGTGGCGCGTGGTGGCGGGAGGTTGGTGCGCGGTGGAGGGCAATAGTGGTGGCCGGTGGCGGACTGAGGACGAGAGTGAGAGATAGAGAGCGAGAGAGATAGAGAGCGAGAGAGATTGAGACTGAGAGAGACTGAGACAGAGAGAGAGAGTGAGAGCTAGAGTGTAGAAGAGAGTGTGGTGGTGGTGTGGTGGGGTGGGAGAGTGGGGTTTTAGTAGAAAAAAGGCACTTTGGAGCCGTTGTAACCGGCGGTTGGCCCGGTTAACCGCCGGTTACAACGGCTCTTTCCCTTTTTTTTTTATTTTTTTATTTTTTTTTAATATTTCAAATGGCGGTACTTACAAAATTTGAAATTTTGAATTTTTTTTTAAAAACCTAACCGCCGGTTAACCGTGTAACCGGCGGTTTTCAACCGGTGGTTGGCGGTTGGTCGAAATGACCAACCGCCCCGTAACCGGCGGTTCCGTAACCGGCGGTTTGAGGTTCTAACCACCGGTTACGGTTGAATTTGGGCATGTCTAATAGACTCTATGGAGATGGAACACAAAAGTCTAGGGAAACAAAAAATTCTATCTTTGCTCTCCAAATTCAAAAAGCACCACCTCTAGCATGTAAAATTTAGAAGATAGAGATGTCATTACTTTGACGTTCCTTCAAAAGCAGTTTCTGATTGAGTTCTTCAACGCCATCCAAAATCGTCCTTCTTCTCATGCAACTTCTCATTCATCTTATCTATCTTCTTCTGAACGGCTACATCACTTCCCATATGCTTCATCAACTCGATCTTGCCTTTAAGCTCTTCAATCTCCATCTCAATCTTTCACGGCTTAAGACTGATCAGCTTCGATGGCACCTAGAGTCTCCAATGGAAGCTACCGTCCCTGTTCAGCCATTAATCACAACAAAAGTTACCATCGTCCCCGAAGTTTCACCTGTCATCAAAATTTTTGGCCAAGAATCAGACTTTCGAATGCCTTGAGTTCACCTTTAGAACAACATGCTCAGAACAAACATGCCTCGCTGTTGAAATTCTATGTCAGTTTTCACTAACCCAACAACCAATGCCCTAGGTAGAGCTTGAGGCCGTTCTTCTCTGGAGAGTGTTTGAGGGATAGCAGTCAGTACGTTGTTGAGCAAAAGTTATTTGGCAAATATAGCAGCTGATATGCCATTGTGACCATAAAAAATCTGCCATTAATCAAAGAAAAATCAGCAAGAAAAACTAAACAGTAGTATTCTTTAAACTACAAACCATATTCACCCATTCAATTCACGACCAATCAATGTACCAAGCGCCAAGCGGAATAGGATGCTGATTCTGCTTCATCTCTTTCTCTCTGCCTTATTTGTTTTTGCAGGTACAGAGCTTTCCTCAACCTCGCCGATCGAAAGAGAAGAGTTCCCTCTGATCGCTTCTTTCGAGTCCCAAATTGTCTGAATTTGATTCTATGGTTTATTGACTGTTTTCTCGTCTTAATTTCGCCGTTGTAGTACCTATCGTCCCATTTCAGCGCCACTGATGATGATTCAGTAATATTTTACCAGTCAAAAGCAGATGCATGTGATAACATACTACTTCTTTTCACAGATAAGCTTCGCAAGAATCAGTAGGTTGTCTTTATTCGGGTTATAAACTGAAACCAATAAATGGAGGCATAAAAACAACCCAGAAAAATAATGGAAAAATCTGTCAGAAAGATTAGATTTTTTACCCAGGTTGTGAGGAAGAAAGAGACCAAAAAATTGCATAGCTCCACTGAAGGCTTCTAACAGCAAGAGCAAGTTGCTTCCTCAGATTCTGAGAAGCTTCCCTAGCAGATTCAACGTCTTCTGCTGGACTTAATGGAGTATCTGTGTTGCATCGGCTTAGGAAGCTGTTGAACCTCATGCAAGTGCCCTTTTCGCCGAAGCCTTTGTCCACGATCCCTATCTCTCCCCCCAGTAAGCGTACCTAAGCCTTTCTAACAGCAAGAGCAAGTTGCTTCCTCAGATTTTGAGAAGCTTCGATTTCCATTGCAGAGGCCATTTCTTGAACTCACTACACTATCTCGTCGAAGTTATCGTGGATTCTGAGCATGTGCCAGCACAGAAGAGAGAAACAAGACATACCGTGGAAGGCGATTCAAGGTATGCCCAGTTCTCCGGCAAGATTTCCGATCCATGTAAAGCACGTGTCGGCGATGAGGCAGCTTGGGAACGGTCCGAGTTCTTGCAGCAGCCGTCGGAGGCGTTCTTGGAAGAAAGGGGCGGCCTTTAAGAACTTCATGGTGTCTTTAGAGCTTCGGACCATGTCTATGCTTTCGATACCCTCAGAAAGTCCAGCCTCAGCGGAGGGAAAGTCGATCTGGGCTAGCCAATGTTCCTGAACCTGAGGCACATCACTGTAGTACGCTGATCTCTTCATCCCGAAGTTCCTTAAGAAGCATAAAACCACAAAGAATCAACGAATAGTTGTACTTGCAATAAGTGACTCAAGGAGTTCCAAAAGCAGCATTTATGAACTGGGAAAAAGTATCAACTATAACACAATCAAATATCCCGCACTTCATAAGATAAGGGACTCGAATCCGAGCTATCCACGCCTATCAATTGACAGAAATAGCTGACATGCTGAATCGAGAGCAATAAGAATATCTCGATTTCCCCAAGATCGAACAGAACTTGACAGAAAAATCACCTAATATCAGCCCACCAAGAAAAAAGTAAAAAACTTTCAAACAATTAACACGCATAAAAATAAGTGGCAATTGAACAGCAGTCACAAACCCTAGCAGCCAAATGTTCACCGGATAAAAAAGCTAAGCGAAAGAAGGAAAAGACGATGCAATAAAACTACATAAGACCACATCTACCAATTTCACATCTCATTACATGTCGAATAGAAATATTTAGAGAAACGAAAAAAAAAAAAGAAGACTTACTACTTGTGTTCAATCAGATTCTATGCCACTTGATTGCAGAGCTTCAAGGCCCAGATCTCAAAATATCTGATGAGCAGAATCGGGCTTACTGTGGCTGCAAAGAGCCCAGATGCAATAAGCACACATTTGGTGACCACAGTTTTGCACCTCAATGGTACACGACTGTTCAAATCATATGCTGCATAGCTCATCATCACCAGCCTGTTACAGCAGCAAATGGGATAAAGTTAGGATTTTTACTGTTTAATCTTGCTCAAACATGGCGTTCAATGAATATTCGAATAAGAGATGTGCTCAATAGGATATGTTTGTACCTCAGACTCATCAGTCATCATCAAGAACACCCACAGTATTTGCGATCATCAATGGTGAATGGGGATATGATGAGGGCTCTGTTAAGATATCCTTCTCTCTCTGTCGATTTGCTTCGATCAGCGCTTTCTCCAACAGCGATTTTGCCTCGGGATTGAGCTTGGTGATGAACTTCAGAGGCGAAGGCCAAGTTAAAGGCTCTGGCGCCAATGTGTTAAATTTTTGATAGCACTAAATAATAGACTTGTAATGGCTTTATTTTTGTGTGTTTGGTTTGATACAAATCTAAGCCTTAAATACAAAGCTCAATAGACTAAGTGAGGTAAGTAGCCGTTGCTCTTCATCCTTGATTTTGGCCAATGATGATATTGATGCATTGATAGTTGATTCTTGCCATCTTGAGCAACTTGATTGATTCGATTTCCTTCAATAGATGGAGCATAATCTTCAACACTCCCCCTCAAGTTGGGTTCGTAGATGTCGATAGAGGCCAACTTGTCCAATATATTCTGGAAGTTTTGATTGTCAACCGCCTTCGTGAAAATGTCTGCTAGTTGGTCTTGACTTCTAACATATGGGGTCTCGATCAATTTTGTTTGTAGTTTTTCTCGAATGAAGTGACAGTCAACTTCAATGTGCTTGGTTCTTTCATGGAACACCGGATTGGATGCAATATGTCTTGCTGCCTGATTGTCACAAAAGAGCTGCATTGGGTGGTCTTGGTTGATGTTCATGTCTTTCAGCAGCTGTTGGATCCATATAAGTTCACTAGTAGTGGACGCCATAGCTCGATATTCTGCCTCAGCACTCGATCGAGCTACCACACGTTGTTTTTTGCTTTTCCATGTGACAAGGTTTCCTCCAACGAACGTGCAATAACCCGTGGTCGATCTCCTATCGAAACTCCCTGCCCAATCAGCATCTGAGTATCCAACTATGTTGGTTGTTCCTGTTCGTCTCATCCAGATTCCACGGCCGGGTGTTCCTTTAAGATACCTCAAGATTCGATCTATTGCTTCGAAGTGAGTAGTCCTGGGTGTCTGCATAAACTGACTAATACAACTAACAGCAAAAGTGATGTCAGGGCGAGTAACTGTCAGATATATGAGTTTGCCAACTAATCGTTGGAATTGACAAATATTTTCCCAAGGTTTTCCGTCTTCACAGTTAAGTTTTTTGTTTACCTCCATTGGAGTTTTTGAGGGTTTCGCTCCAAGTTTTCCAGTTTCTTTGAGTAAGTCTAGAGTATATTTTCTTTGGCAAAGGAATAAGCCTTTCTCAGAATGGGCTATTTCAATTCCAAGAAAATATTTGAGAGTTCCTAAATCTTTTATTTCAAACTTCGCTTTTAAGACATTTTTAACGTTGTTTATTTCATGATTGTCGTTTCCAGTTATGATTATATCATCTACATATATTAATATTATGGTAATAGTTTTATCTCTTCTTCTTATAAACATGGATGCATCGGCTGAGCTTTTAACGAATCCATTTATTAGTAGTGCGCTGCTTAGCTTGGCATACCAAGCTCTTGGCGATTGTTTTAGACCATAAATTGATTTACTTAGTTTGCATGCAAGTTGTTTTTTGTGTTCTAGTTTATGACCGGGTGGAAGAGTCATATATATTTCCTCCTCCAAGTCTCCTTGAAGGAAGGCATTTTTTACGTCCATTTGTGATAGATCCCATCCATGGTTTACAGCAACAGATAGGAGGATTCTTACTGTATTCATTTTTGCAACAGGGGCAAATGTTTCGTGATAGTCGATTCCCTGTGTTTGTGTATAGCCTTTGGCAACTAGTCTTGATTTGTAGCGTTCAATGGTTCCATTACTATTATATTTGATCTTATAGACCCATTTGCAACCGACGGGTTTTTTGCCTTTTGGTAGTGTTACAATCTTCCATGTTTGATTTCTTTCAAGGGCATTTAATTCTTCGTCCATTGATTTACGCCACTTAGGTGATTTAATAGCTTCCTGAAGGTTTGTAGGTTCGATTTCTTTTGTTAGATTTGTTAAGAAGGTTCGGTGCTTTGGTGTAATTTTGTGATATGAGATATAATTTTCGATTGGGTATTGTACTTGATTGAGTACATAATCTCTCAATTGTTCAGGTGGTTTGATGATCCGTGTGGATCTTCTCAAAGGTTGATTGTTTATAGTTTGCATTTGAGGTTCGACATTATCTCCCCCTCTTGTTGATTCTATGGTCTCATTAGTTTCTTCTTCTATTGATGGGATTTCTTCTATAAATGGTTGAGGGAGCGGGACTTCTGTATTCTCGTAATTTTCAGGTTTTTTATCAGAGTAAAAGGGTTTATTTTCCATGAATATTACATTTCTCGAAATATAGAGTTTTTGGTGTTCGGGATCATAGCATTTATATCCCTTTTTCTGAGAAGAGTATCCAATGAATATAGTTTTAATTGAGTTTGGTTCTAGTTTATCTTGTCTTCTTACATGTACGAAGCATGTACATCCAAATACTCGTAGATGTTCTAAGTTGAGTTTTCTTTTTAATAATATCTCGAGTGGACTTTTGTTTCTCAGTTGAACACTTGGAAGTCTATTGATTAGATATGTAGCAGTGAGTACTGCATCTGACCAATATTCCTTCGGTACGTTATTTTGAAATAGTAGGGCACGAGTGACTTCTAGAAGATGTCTATTCTTTCTTTCAGACACCCCGTTTTGTTCTGGAGTGTTAATACATGTTGTTTGGTGTATAATTCCTTTTTCTTTAAAGAGTTTTGAAAAATTTTGGTTGACGTATTCTGTACCATTATCTGATCGGAATATTTTAACTTTTGCGTTATATTGATTGTTAATTAGGTTTGAAAAATCTTGAAATTTTGCGAAAACTTCTGATTTGTTCCTTAACAAATAAACCCATGTAATGCGGGAAAAATCATCTATAAAAGTTACAAAGTATCGAAATCCTTCAAACGAATCTACTGGGGCGGGTCCCCAAACATCAGAATGAATTAAATCAAAAATATTTTCAGCTTTATTAGTAGAAAGCATAAAAGGAAGTCTTGTTTGTTTTGAAAGCTTGCAAACATCACAATTATTTGAATTTATAAAACATTTAGGAAATAATTTGGATAATGTTCTGTCGGAAGGATGCCCGAATCTTTGATGAAGGATATTTATTGAATCTATAGAACATTGTGCGGTATATATGGATTTATTGGGAATTTCGACTAGATATAACCCATTTTCCAGTCTCCCTTCACCAATTATCATTCCTGTGTACCGATCTTGAAAAGATACATTTTCCGATGAAAAAATAACATTGCAATTTAAATCTTTAGTGATTTTCTCGACGGATAATAAATTTGACGTAAGATTTGGGAGATATAATACATTTGAGATTTTTCTTGAAAATATTTTGGAGGTTCCAATTTTTTCTACTGGAATTTTGTCTCCGTTTGCTACGGTGACATATTGGGAAAATTTTGGATTAAATGAATTAAATATATTATTTGGGTTGGAAGTCATATGATCTGTTGCTCCCGAATCTACTATCCAAAAATTTTTAAAACAATTATCGCTACTACTCATGCCAGTATAATTTTTAAAATTAGAAATAGGATCCATACCTGAGTTGTGTTTACCTGTTTTATCTAATAGAGTTGAAAGTTGATTTATGAGATGCCTAATTTGAGAAGGATCTGCTCCAGTCCAATAAGCACTTGGCCCATCCGGTTTCACCTCAGGTCCAGGTCCAAGCCCATAGCTTTTTGTTTGCGATGTACCATCGTGCCTTCGCTGAATTCTGGGCAGTAAGTTGTCAACCACCAAGTTCTTCACACGGCCATAGTCAACTTCACCTCCTTGTGATCTAAGTCCATCACCAAGCTTATTTCGATATGGCTCTCTGATGGTGCGCTGACGTGAACTGGCGGATAGGATTGAGAACTCATCAGGCGTTAATCTTTTGGGCTCGTAGGGAAAAAATGAGAAATCCTTCAGCGGTAGGGTATGAGATTTCTTCTTCTTGGTTTTCGTGGCGACGGCGGCCGACAGCGATGAGAAATCGTCCCTCTCGATGCCGTTATCGCGGTTATTGGAATTGTTGTCCGATTTGCGTTCTTGGACAAATTTTTCTTTTCCCTCAGCGTCCAGAGGCCCCGCGCCAGGTTTACCCCAAGACCAAGAGCCCACCGTTTCCGCCATCTTTGGGTGTTGTGGGCGGCAGTGATTGGTCGGATTGACTACAGGATAGATGTATGAGGTGATACCGTTCGGTGTCGGATCTGTTTGCTTTAGGGCCACTCTTGATCTGCCTTTTTCGCTGGGTTTGGTCGGATCGATCATTTTTGTGTGAAGAGCGCTTCTTGTTGATGCTTCAAGCACTCGATGAGTTTTCATAAGGTTAATAAACCTTGCTCTGATACCATGTTAAATTTTTGATAGCACTAAATAATAGACTTGTAATGGCTTTATTTTTGTGTGTTTGGTTTGATACAAATCTAAGCCTTAAATACAAAGCTCAATAGACTAAGTGAGGTAAGTAGCCGTTGCTCTTCATCCTTGATTTTGGCCAATGATGATATTGATGCATTGATAGTTGATTCTTGCCATCTTGAGCAACTTGATTGATTCGATTTCCTTCAATAGATGGAGCATAATCTTCAACACAATGGATTTAAGGAAGCAGCCCAGACATCGTGTTTGTGCTTCACAGTTCACAACAACCATGTAAGGAATTCTCCTGCAAAAGACTCACTGTGTAAGAGAAAAAACAATAACAGTAGTTCCAATTCTGTTTGAAACAACAACTAATTTTCCAGTTTAAGTTTTTAAATCAGATCATCAATGCTTACCTAGCGGAGTCTCAGCGCCCCAAGCAAGCAATTCGCGTACACAGCCCAATGAACCTCCGCGAGCAGCTAGGTGAAGAGGTGTGCTGCCTGGATAACTGCAATGGCGAAAGATCGTTTTTATACACGAAATAGAGAAAGAATAGAATCCCCACTGCTTAAGAGTATGTGAACAGAATTTGCATGCCTTAGGCGAGCAGCCAAATGCAGGGGCGTTGCACCACTTCCATCTCTTATATTCACGAATCTTGAAAATCCCCTGAGATTTAATTGAAGTAAAGCTTTCATCGACCATGGTTAATGCTCATAAAAGGATCAAACGCAAGAAAAGAAAAATAGAATGGTCACCATGATTGAGCAAGCTGTGTTGAGTTAGCATCGGAAAGAATCAACCTAAGGCAATCTGTGTGGCCATAGTAAGCTGCATAGTGCAAGCAAGTCCTTCCATCGATGTATCAAACTAATGAAAGATCCTGTCTCCGTTGGCGGATGTGATTATGGTAACTTCTGTCGATATGAAATGAAAGGCCAGTCGGCTAACTGAGGACTGTTCATTTGCCTAAAAATTATCTCGATTGCTATTCACCGCCCCCTCCCTAAAGGGCTGGAAAAAGACGTTTTTGCCCTTATGATATTTAAATTAATTTAAAAAGAAAAAACTAACTAAATATATAATTTCGGTACGAAATACTGAAACTACATACATAAATAAATTCGAACGATCGATCGATACGGAAAAAAAAAATTTGATTTAACATTTTCGGACCGATCGATCCATATTTCGATAATTTTAATCGTCGCGAAACAAACAATAAATTGAATGCATTTATTGCTTTTTATTATGTATATCACATGAGATAACGATTTTTTATGACTTGGTGGATTACATAATTAATAAATATAAAATAAGTTAAAAAAAAAAAGAAAAAAGAGTAACTCGTAACTTGGGATTACGAGTTACTTCAAATGCCATGTCAGCCCAACGCGGACAAGTAGCTCGTATTCTAGTAATACGAGTTAGTAACTCGTAACTTGGGATTACGAAAATGGCTGTTTTATTAATGGTTTTTATTAGTTGTTTATTTTGTTAATATATATATATATATATATATATTTATAATTTTTACTACTTTTATAATACCATAAAAACCCTCACATATTATGACGTGGCACATAGGATTGCTTAAAGGGGACTGGCAACTTTCGTAAATAAATCCTCATATTAGCCCATATTGAAAGTTCATATCCAACTTTTATATATATATATATATATATATATATATATATAATTATTATGTGAAAGAAAATATTAAATTTTTTATTTGAGTGGGTAGTTATATAGTAAACATGGGATATGGGTAGTTTGAATATTTTTTATATTATTTTAAAATTTACAAATAATTATTATCGTGGACAGGTGGCAGCATTAAAGGGCACCTACATTTCTATTCTAATATAAGATATATATATATTATATATATATATATATATATGATATGATTACAACGTAACTATCGTTAAAAAAATATAGTAAATAAATATATGTACAGTTGCTCAAAATTGAAATGGGTAGACAAGGATCATATATTAACCCAAGATTTTACGTGGCTCGTATCGATCTATGTGTCAGACACGATTGATCTTTGATAATCTCTCAACCGTTGTTTATACAAAAGCTCACTCTTCTTACTGTTGTCTCTTGCTCTATATTAGTACCAAGAAAGAACACAGAGAGCTTTTAACATACTTCTATCAATTTACAAGATCAAGAAGAAAACATAACAATAATGATAATCAGCTTCAGCTCTAACTTCACTTTGTTTCTTGTATACAGTTCAGCTATTTTAACATTAGAAATGGAAAAAGAACGAGGTTCTATTAGAATGGCATGTCAATCCTTTACACTTCGAAGATATAACATCTACACCAAAGAAATATACCGTCTGTCAAAAGCAGAGACCTATGCTCATCGACCTATTGTAAGAATTAAGAAAAGAAACATATGAATAATTTGTCTAGTTTTGAACAATATATGAATGTATCTATGTGTGTGGATCCAACATATATTAACATTCTCAACAAGCCATGCCGACGCGACAATGAAGCGCTCCAGCCTCTGCGGTTAGTTTCCCCACCAAAGACGAAGGTTTTGCGACTAAACTCGATGACGCCTTTGCGAAAACTTCTTCTATTCCAATAAGGCCAGACGGCGTGAAGTAGGCGCCGTTCAACATAGCGTCTCCCACCGATCTCCAATTCCATTGCTTCCACATGCTATCGTTTGGACCCACCATTCTCTTAGTAACCTCTTTGGCGAAGGAATTGTTCGGCGCCAGAAACCTATTGCCTTGGCTATTGATTGTGGGATTCGCACTCCCACCGATGGCGTACATGTTCCACGACGTGTAGTCGTTGTTTACCACGTGGAAATGCCCGTGCCTGCACCTGTTATGAGTATAGAAGAATTTATTTAGAGTTGATGATATATCTAGAAAAATTGCATAAAATCATGAAATCTTGAATGCAAAACTCGTATTCTGCCCAAAAGTTCGTGTATGTAATAAATAGCCATCAACCCTGTTGTTGGAAATATAATGTCTAAATTAAAGTGTGGTATTAGCTTAAATTTACGTGAAGTAGTCATTCAGCGTGGTATCAGAGCGCATGGCTAGTGGCCATGTGCATGAATAAATTAGAAGTACAAGCTTAAGGCTGGATAAGAAAGAAACCAGTCTAACCTTATGAGGCATGTTGTAAGTTCATTATATAAAATTAAATTATGATAAATTAGCTTCAATATTAAGCTTTTTGGTGAACCGGTCATTCAACACCTATAGTTGATTATAAAAAAAAAATTGGATTTTCTATATACCTTGGCATCCTCTGGGTTAAATTTTGGCCGAAACGATTGTAAGCGACGGTGACCTGCATGACCTTATCCCGAACATATGTATCGTTATGCCCCAACAACATCACCTCGTCATGGTGGCTGAAGTGATTGTTCGAAATGGTAATTGCCGTCGAGCCCATTATTGCGTCAATCAGCCCGTCGGAACACTTCTAGAGGGAATTGCGATCGATCCAAATATCTCGGGCCCCGAAGATTGAAATCCCATCCCCGTCCGCCATCGTCCTCCACCCGTATTGCTCGGGCGAGCTCCTCACCAACGCATTCCCCGTCCTCTTGCAATCATGTATGTTTATCCCGTGGATTATCACGTTGCTCACGTACTGAAGGGTAATGCACGCCCCGTTGGCGATGTGTACGTCGGCCCCACGCCCATCTATGGTCTTGAAGCTGTTCACGATGAGCTCTTGCTTCAATGTTATGACCATGTCTCTCTCGAAGACGATCCACATGGGTCGGTCTTGGATCGCCCCGTATCGTAGGGTTCCGGGTCGCGGGTTCATTGGGTCCTCGTCGGTGGGGTCCGTCACGGTGTAGTAATTCCCGTCCCTTCCGCCCGTGGCATTGCGCCCGAACCCGACTGCACAGTTGGCGAGGAGCTTGCGGTTGTCGGCCCAGCTGGGGTCGCAACGCCAACAGTCATCTATGGGGTTTCCCGTCTTTTCACACGATGGGAACTTTTTTAGGGTTTTTCGACCTGCAGTTGACCTGCATGCACAGTGGGGGAGCCATGTTAGAGCCAGTGGGGTTTTTTCTTTTATCAATTAAAAAATAATAGTAGTACCTAATTTATTTAATATAAGTAAAAAGGACCACTCACTCAAATGATGTCTTAAAGTTGACTTTGGACCTGACAAAATGAATTTTTGTATTTATATTTGGACCACATTTCGCCGTGCATGCATGTGTACGTGTATTGTTTTTGTGGCATTCACTCGCGGGAATAAATTGGTAAGACAAAATAGTCTCCATGTAATTTTCGTAAGTTGTAAAGCGAATAATAAACAATTATTTGAGCTCAAAAACGCATAATCGCATTTGAAAGTACCTATGTCGATTCAACTCGAGTGCATCTGCATGAACTAGCAACAGATTAAGGCATATGGAAAGAGCTGTGATGATAATAATACTCGGAGAAGACGCCATTGATGTGTGTTTATTTATTTGGTTACTGTGATTGAAAAAGAGGGAGAGGTTTGTTATGCTGAATAGCAAACGATGTGTTTGTGATGATTAGGTGTTGGAGCAAAGGGATTATGGTTATGTCCTATTTATAAGTCATGAAATGTAGTGCTCGAGTCCTAAATATGTAACAAATAAATATGGTAATTGCTCCATATTTTGCCTAACTTAAGATGGACTTGGGACTTGGATTTGTTACAGTTAGGTTTTCGACATGAAAGAATCCACTAAAAATTTAGATTTTATTTTATGTACAACGACGCCGATTTTTATCTCATGGTTTCCCATTTCTCCCACTGCAAAAGATTCGTTCAATATTATTTTTTGTTTAAAATTAGTCTCCTAAAAGTTAACTTACCATTACAAATCAAATCATGAAAACGATATCTTAAAATGTGCGGTATAGTTGGTCTTTATTGCACATAAAGAAAAGCGTAAAAAACTAGATAATAAAACGAATTCTGTCATTTTCGATTTCTTTTCAAACAACTCAGGTATATTCAATTTGTGACAAACGGTTGTGCGACTGTGCCAAACGTGTGGTTTCAATGGTCAACATTGGCGAAAACTAAAATATTTGACTTAATATATAGACACGTAGTTGTTGTAGATTTTTTGGTCCAAATGATTATGAGACTTTTATTTATTCAAAGTAATTATGTATTATGAGTGGTACGATTTAGAAAACTCGATATGTATGATTTATGATGTTTAAGTATGTAAAAATTATTCGATTAATTGCTTAAATGTGATTAAATTGTTAAGATAATCGAATTTGTGTGATCTTGTGCTAACTGGAATATTGCTGGGACCACTTGGTTATGAACGTTTTCGTATGAGTGGAATCTCACTGTGTGCTATATATGGAAAATATACTATGTTGAGTGATATATTGAGTGATATGTGAATTGCCTGCGAGATTGAGTTATTTTAGGAAAGAATATTGCTGTGATCACCCCACCCGGATATGAATGACTATGATATATATGAAAAGAATATTCTGATTAAGTGCTTACATGTTATTGATTTATTTTAGGCAAGAATATCGCTGTGATCACCCGGATATGAATGACTATGCTATATATATGGAAAAGATATCTAATTAAGTGCTTACATGTGATTGATTTATTTTAGGAAAGAATATCATGATATATCCGTTTGAGTGCTATCTTATTTGACTCTTAAATCAGTGAATCGATGATCTACCTTTCCTTATGCGACTTGGGATTTATATTTTGGAAAGTGATTATTTGGAAAGTGATTAATTGATTGTGGTTATATGTGGTAATATGCTGATTGAGTCTATATATGGAATGTGCTGATAAACCGATGAGAATACCGTGGAATGAAAGTAAATCTGTGGTATTTATGGTAAATGATCATGTTTGACCGTTGAGCTAAATTGGTTTATTCTTGGCATGATTCTTTAAGTTAATGCACGTGATTATTGAGCTTTCTCTTGCAAATTATGTGCTTAACTTTCCTTGTGAAGTGTAGAAGCTATTCTTGCGTCTATAAAGAAGATATCACGTTGAACCGAACGAAACGAACACACAAGCCATCGAATTCCTTAGACTGTTTTGAGCTTTAATTTGCGAATAATTCATAGTTTGTGTTGCGCTTACATTTGCGAATCTGTGCCCATGAGCGATCTTTAGCAACACCCCACCCTAAAACCTTTGTTTTCGGACGTGTTGTGTCTTCGGACGTGTGGAACGGACAAAGGAGCACGAGTGGAGTCTTTCGCATGCGGAGGGACGGATTTGTTGGATTCGATGGCCCTTCGGTACTGTGTCCATCCGGGAATTGGTTTCCTGGGTAAACGATGTGGAACGAAACATGGGGTGCGACAGCCTAGAACGAGGTCTAGTATCCATAGTGCTTCAGTTGTGTAAGGGTCGATCATTCTGTAATCATAACCGGTAATACTCAGTGACTGATTGGAACTTTTGGGGAGATCACACCCCAAGGATAGGATTAAACCGCAGTTGGGGATATACAATGTATAAAAATCCCGTCTCACTTTACTTTCAGTTATTAACTTTTCCGTGAGACAAACCCGGAATGCCTGCAAGTAACTAGGTAATATCGTGAAACGCTTTCTGAAAATAACGTGATATTTTGTGAAACAGGGTTATGGAGATAACGTTGATACTCTTACTACTTTTCGGGAAATAAAACACTCTGCAAATATCTTCTTAAAGAAAAGTATTTTTCAAATAAGACAGGCCAATAATTTTTTATAGCCTAATTCACCCCCCTCTTAGGCATATTTACGCTTCATTTGGTTTCAGAGCGGGTTACTCAACGAAAGGCCTACCACGTCTCAGTTAAGATCTAATGGCTTTTTCGAGTGTTGATGTATTTGCAAAGGGTCAATCCCACTCTAGGCCGCCTCTCTTTGATGGAATGAACTACGCAGTGTGGAAGAATCGTATGATTGAATTTCTAATCGCTGTCGACTACGATTATTGGGAGACAATCATCAATGGACCATATACGGCTAATAAAACCGATGGAACCCCAAAGGACGCTAAAAATTACACTGCTGATGACAAAAAGGGAATCACGCGGAACGTAAAGGCGAAAAACATGTTCGCATGTGCGCTCACACGGGAAGAATACATTTGGGTTAGTTCTTGCTCATCGACAAAGGTTAATGGGATATGCTCCAAGTTACTCATGAAGGAACTCAACGAGTTATGCAAGAAACACTGGCTCTGCTCACTCATCAGTACGAACTGTTCTCAATGGAATTTGACGAGAATATAAGCCAGATGTATGCCAGATTCATGGGAATCATCAACCAAATGTTCTCACTCGGAAAGAAGGTTCTGACAGTAAACAAGTCAGAAAGATATTGAGATTACTACCACGAGAATGGAATGCCAAGGTTACTGCCATCTACGAAGCAAAGGATTTGGAAGCACTGAGCATCTCCGAACTGATTGGATCTCTTATTTCTTACGAGATGATTCAAACGTCAATGAATGAGAAGTCGCAGAACAAAAATCTGAATCTATTTCATTCAAAACCAACCACGAAGAATCTGACTCTGACGACGAAGAAGAAGGATTGATGAACGACATAGCCATGCTTACAAAGAGATTTGAAAGGTTTCAACAGAAGAAGAAATTCAAGGGGAACTTCAACAGATTCCAGAACAAAAATAAGGGAATCTCCACATCTGAAAAGAAAGTTCAGAAATGTTTCTGATGCAACAAACCAGGCCATTATGCACATGAATGCCCAGCAATCAACAATGAGAAACCAAGGAAGCTGAAGGCCATGATGATGGAATCAAATGCCTCGGAAATGGAACAAAGTGAGGACGGGGATCACGCTTACATGGCTGACGAGGATCGGGTATCTCGCTCTTCCTCCATTGAGAAAATTCATATCCTAAACAGTCTATATAACAATGATTGTGAAAGTGACTCATCTATTTTTGATATAGAAGAAAGTGAGGAACAATTGTGTGAATTACTTCAAAATGCAGAGAGAAAGATTAAGTCGCTAAAATCCTTAAATAGGGAACTGATAAGACAACGAGATGATTTAGCTAAGGCAAAACATGAGGCTGGTTGAGATATCACGTTTGAAGGAAGAATTAGTTACTACTGAGAAAGAGAAAGTTTCATGTGTCTGTGAGAAATTAGAAAGGAAAAACAGTGACTTATCTAGAGATATCGTAGAACTCAGGAATTCCTTAGATGGAGAAAAGCGGAAAGTTGATAGACTCCTTGAGGGTAAGAAAAACCTATATATGTTGTTAAGTACTCCTAGGAACATTGGTAGGTCAGGGATAGGTTATTTCACTGAAGAAAAGCATGCTAAACGTTGTGCCTAAGCTTAAAAGTTTCTGTTGTTGTGAAAATGGTCATTATGCATACAACTGTCCTTTAAAGAAAATTGATAAAGCTAAGTATGTTTGGAGACCTAAGAAGTCACCTATAAATGCCACTGGTGTATCTGATTGTAACAGAAGATCACCGTCTACGCAAAATGATATCTCGTATGTTAACAGAAGTTATTTCCCCGCTAACGTGTTAGGACCCAACAGAAATTGGGTACCTCAGAAGAGTACTTCTTTCTACAAGTACGAAGGAGGAATTCCAGCAAGAAAAACAGGTGGTATCTCGACAGCGGGTGCTCCCGCCACATGACAGGTGATATAGGTAATTTTATGTCGTTAAAGGCAGTTGATGGAGGATACATTTCGTACGCTAACGACGCAAAAGCCAAAATCGTTTGAGTTGGTACTATCAGTAACAATTTAAATATCACTACAGATAACGTATGGTTTGTTAGGAACTTAGAGCATAATTTAATTAGCATTAGTCAACTATGTGATGATGGACATACCGTTGTTTGCCAAAGACAAGTGCTTTGTCAAAAAGGATGATGAGATTGTGTTTAGTGCGTCTAGGCATGGTAACATTTACAGCATCACTCTTGATGATATTGCTAACCAGAACGTCAAGTGTCTAGCAGTTACGCAGGATATCACGTGGTTATGGCACATACGTTTGGGACATGCCACCATGGAACTGATGCCTCACATATCATGCACTGAATTGGTGAGAGGTATTCCAGATATGAAAGCCACCAAGGACAGAATTGCAAAGCGTGCCAAATGGGGGAACAGACCAAGACGTCGTTCAAACCTAAGAATGTGATATCTACGTCCAGACCACTGGAACTGCTGCATCTTGACCTTTTTTGGCCCGTACAGTTATGTCATTGAGAGGTAAACGATATGCCTTTGTTATCGTAGACGACTATACTAGGTACACATGGGTCTTATTTATTGCGCATAAAAGTGAGGCTTTAGATAACCTTGCGCCATTGATTAAGAAGCTAGAAAATGAGAAAGAGATGAAGGTCCGTAAGATTAGGAATGATAACGATCTAGAATTTGATAGTAAATCCCTTGCATCTTTTTGTGATGAAAATGGTTATATTCATAATTTTTCAGCCCTATTACGCCTCAACAGAACGGAGTGGTCGAGAGGAAAAATAGAGTATTACGAGAAATGACTAGGACTATGCTAAGCGAATATAATACTCCAAAACATTTTTGGGCTGAAGCTGTTAGTACGGTGTGGCGGCCCCGCTTTCCACCACTACATTCTACACTAGTCTATGCGACTAATGTTCTACTAATGAAATAGATAGTACGAAATTTCGTATAAAATTTTTCCTTTCATAAAAAGGAATCCTAACGATTCCTACAAAATCATCCTGGGTCCTATTTACATAGGAAGGTGCGCAAGCGTGTCAAAATAAAACTATCTACTGGGCCTCCACCAGGTCGCATCCATGCACACACTTCCATCTCAAAAGCCCACGGAAACTTCAAAGGTTGGCCTCGCCGTGAAAATGATCACGTACCGTGATCGCGGGGTCCTACAACACATAAAAACGTGGAATGAGCTTATAAAGCTCAGTAAGTGAAAATCATGTATGCAATGCACGTGACCTAAATAGCGAAGGCATCCGCGCCAATGCTATCTACTTCTCACATTCTTCCTGACCTTTCTCACATTCTTCTATGTACCATAAAAGGGCTCAAACCCGAGTATTCCCTCTGTGCTTATCCCTATGGCGCCTTTCAATCCCAATGCGGTCCACACTGAGAGGCTAATAGTGCCTTTCAATCCCAATGCGGTCCCATTGAGAGGCTAATAGTGCCTTTCAATCCCAATGCGGTCCCATTGAGAGGCTAATAGTGCCTTTCAATCCCAATGCGGTCCCATTGAGAGGCTAATAGTGCCTTTCAATCCCAATGCGGTCCCATTGAGAGGCTAATAGTGCCTTTCAATCCCAATGCGGTCCCATTGAGAGGCTAATAGTGCCTTTCAATCCCAATGCGGTCCCATTGAGAGGCTAATAGTGCCTTTCAATCCCAATGCGGTCCCATTGAGAGGCTAATAGTGCCTTTCAATCCCAATGTGATCCACACTGAGAGGCT
This sequence comes from Craterostigma plantagineum, assembly GCA_027422505.1. Taxonomy (NCBI): domain Eukaryota; kingdom Viridiplantae; phylum Streptophyta; class Magnoliopsida; order Lamiales; family Linderniaceae; genus Craterostigma; species Craterostigma plantagineum. Next base: position 104,588 of record JAPQWV010000064.1, on the reverse strand, counting down.
AATACACATTGCTCTCAAGCGATCTTATACTCATGCACGCTATTTCCCTGACTCTCATACTAGTCGTGCGTGCACATGCTCATGCCATGAATATGCGTGCCATGTTCATATAATAATTTTCATCACATCAAATCACGTAAGTCACATAAGCAAATAGTCGCATAAAATCATAAGAACACATAACACATAATTTCATGCACATAAAAATTATGTGTTGTAGTTGCGATTTCCACTTACCTGGTATCATTAGCTTATCGTTCGGTAAATCGCTAACCTTTGAACCCTAATTATAGAAACATATAGAATTAGGGTTTGTTAGACTGGTTATAATTTTCCGAAATTAGCTTAATTTGAAAACCCTGGTTTCGACTTCTATAAATTTCGAAATAGATCTCTACATAAGTTCCAGTTAAATATCGACATGTCTCAAAATAAACTTCGACATGAACTTAAACATAAATCTCGAGCTTGAAATGTGATTTATGAATCTTGAACTTGGGTTATATCTAAATCTCGACATTTAAATAATAAGAATCTCGAAATGTGTGTTGAGGTCCTAAACAAAGATCTCGATATAGAATAGATTTCCTTAATTAGACAAGAAGCTTCGAAATAATATTCTAAGATTTAACAAGAATGTCGACACAAGGATATCGACACACTTAAACAAGGGACTTTATGGCTTTCATAATATATACACAGATGTCGAGATTACATAATGGAATTATAACAAAATGTCGATGCCCATTTTTAAGATAAATATCGAGATGTCTGTTTCGATATTACATAGAAATCTCGACATGTATTTATCGAGATTATTTATAAAATTTCGAGCTTTAGTTGGAATAACGCATGATTTCGACATATACCTAGTGCTTCATCTCGAGATTTTCTTAAGTCTTCACTCGACATTCTTTCTAATTGCAGCACCTTTGAGACTCTAATCTTATTTATTTTAAAGTAGCCTCCTTCTTCAAAATACTAATTCCTAAACTTACCAAATTTTCCTTAGACATGATATATTTAACTAAGAACCAATCGTTAGTGTGATTCCTAGTCGAAACCCTAGAATTTAATAACATCATAACCCTAGTTCTGTACCGAATATTATTTACCTAAGCACTTGTACATACTTAACTTAGTCATTTCAAAATTTTGGATTTAATCATAACACAATCACGAAAACAGCATACAAAATTCACCCTAAACCTGCGAATGCAATCTCCTAAGTTTATAATTAAACCTAAACGTATAAAGGTCATAGCCGATAACTCAATGTAACCACATTTGGTATGTGTTGATATGAATAAAACGAAAATCAAAGTAAGTAATTATACCTTCTCCCAGCTTATAATATTTGGTATCTCATCTCTTCACTGTTCTTAAACTCTCCAACGGTTTGTAAATGAGCTATATTTTCTTCTTTTTCGATTCTTATCTACTTCTTGCGTGTTGTAATAAATAAATGACGTTAGATGTTATGTTAGTGTTTATCTTAAGTTAAGAAATAAATATTATTTTAATATTACTTTAGTTTTCCTTTTACCTTAAGTTTTCAGAACATATCTATAAAAGTCCTAGTATTTCGAAATCTAATCATTCGAAATTTTCTCCTATTTGCTAACTTTTTCTTTCGAATTCTTCTTATTTCGTGGTTTCATGTTTCGACATTTTAACTAAGATGTCGATATCAACATATAAATGTCGATATATAACATCAGATAGGTCTCGATATGTATCTTGATATGGTTATAGATTCTCGATATGTTTATAAAATAACGTATATATAGACTTTTAGATTTAAACCAATCATTACATATTTCGACATCTCCTATCCTTATTTCTTAAAAGTCGGCATTACAATCTTAACTTTCGAGATAGAACTCGACATTTTAGATAAAGATTTCGAATTTGTTGGTTTCATAACTTCCCACTCGACATTCTTAAATATAACATCTCGAAATAATTCCTACAGAACTTATATGGTTTCGAGATTCATAACCTAGAAAAATCCTATCATCACTCGAAATTTTCGATCGAAACTCAACACTTCTTCCAAGAACAGTTTGAACATAAGAAAACTTCCTATATTCTAACTAAGTTTCGAACTTAACATAACCTAGCCAGAATTTCTAAAGGTTCTAAAGAAAAAAATCTTGTTAGCCATTAACTAATTATAAAAATCATGATTCTTTCCTAAGAATTATTCTAACCTAGAAAAGCAATACACTCTAGTTCCTCTTAATTCTTAGGTTACATGAAATACTGATTATAAAGGTTTAAACTTGAATTATGAACTATAGTTCAAATCGTTACCTTCTTGAGTTAGATTCTTTGCCTTTGATTTTAACTTGCTTCCTCAATCCTTTGTTCTAATTGTTTTCCCTTAGGGTTTCTTCACTTCAATGGTTTCGTATGTGTTGATAAGGACTAGGTTTTCAAAGGTTATAATTCATGGGACATAAGATGACGTTGCTTTTCTTTATGCCTAAGAAATTCCATTACTACCAATACTTATCCTTAATACTTGGGCTTAGGCAAGGAATTGATTTGGCCCATCTATATGAACTATATTTCAAAATTACTTTTACTAATAATAAAAATTACTTCTTATATTAAGGAATCTCTAATTAACCTTTGGTTCACTCATTATTCAACCTTATTCGACCAAGACTCCCTTATGATATAATAGTGTTAACTAAATTTTTCCCTAAGTCTCCATATCATCATACGAGTCATATAAAATGTATACAACATGCAACATACGATCGTACAAACACACATATTATCATAAAATATATACCATGTATCTCGTAATTCACATAACACAAAATCAATTAAACATATAATATGCAATCACGTTAACATCTAATGGTTATGCAAATTTATTTATGTATCGATTTTCTGGTAGTCTTAGCTTCTTTATTTAATTAGTCCAATGAAATTTCTAACTCACTGCTAATTAAATCGTATATCCCGTAATTAAATTTTACGGGTATTACATCCTCCCCCCCTTAAAAGAATTTCGCCCCCGAAATTCCGTCAGTTGGAATTATTCAGGGTGACGATTGGTAGGGAGTTGATCTGGCTTGGTTGGGTGATAGCAGTTCACCCTAGGAAATTGTCAAGGAACCTTAAATAATTTTTGAGGATTGAAAGGAATAGAAAAATTCCTAAAATTCTTACTTAGGCAAAGCTCGAAAATCATTAGCGTCCATCACGCTTCCGCTGCGCTACTCTGATATCGAACGAACATATTTCTTAGGATGAGCAAAAGATTAGGGCATAGGAATATACCCCAGTATTATTGGTTTCAGGAATTCAGCAAAAGATTTCGGCTTCCTATTTCGAACGCCTATCCAATACGATCATGACTCAGGTCGACACTGGAACTAGTATTAACCAAGTCGGCTCAAAGAATTCCCGAGTCTTACCACATAAGTGGTGAATATAAAAGGAAGTGTGGTTCCTAAGTCCACTAACATGCATGTTGAGGTCTTATCGGTTAGAAGAGGTACCTTCCATCTCGGATGGGTTGTTTTCAGCTTTTTCCGCCGTAAGCATATATACTCGAGCAGGGGCCGTCAGCGGCTTAGCTTGGTTTGCTCCCTGACTTCCAGATGCATTCTCTGGGCACACTACGGAGTAATGGCCTGTCTTGCCACATTTAAAGCAGGTGGAGTTTTGGGAGAAACAGACGCCAAAATGACGTTGTGCACATTTTGGGCATACGGGTGCATTCGGTTGGGGTTTCCCTTGATTCGGATTTGTTTGTTGAGGTGGTCGAGGGCGGTTTTGAAAATTAGGTTTCATATTCTGAGGAACAAACAGTTTCTTCTGATTATTTCCGTTCCCTTTGGGTCCTTGTTCGAATTTCCTTTTAATCTCCCGGGCTCGTACAATTCGGCTTTCAGCTTGTTCAGCCATCAGGGCTCGTTCCGCCATTTGGGCATAAGTAACCCCTTGGAATCCAGCCATGCCAACGTCACGATACAGTTCCGGTTTCAAGCCTTCCATAAATCGTTCGATCTTCAGCACATCCGTACTTACCATGTGGGTTGCAAATCGAGACAACTGTTCGAACTTTCGAATATACTCCGCCACCGTCATTGTTCCTTGGCGGAGATTGATGAACTCGTTCATCCTTTGAGCTCGAACGGGAGCAGTGAAATACTTATTGCGGAAAAGTTCTTTGAAATGCTCCCAGGTCATTGTCAAGGGATCTTCGAAAGTTAGTACTGTATCCCACCAATGACCTGCGCTTCCCCTTAATAGGTAGGTAGCGCACAAAACCTTTTCTGTTTCAGGGGTACGACTATGTTGGAACATAGTTTCTAGGGTTCGGAGCCAATCCTCAGCCGAGGTTGGGTCAACAGCATCTTCAAAGGTTGGAGGGTTAAGTTTACGAAATCTTTCCCCGACCATTTCGATTCTGTCGGCCTGAGGGGGTCCGTTACTCGATTGCCCGCCAGCGTTTTGTTGCTGAATCAGTTGCTGAATTTGGGCGGATTGTTGGCGGACTAATTCCGCAAGCTGAAGGATAGTCTCATCCCGACTATCAGTAGAGGCTGAGGGTTCCTTACCTTTATCTGCACCCCCACTATTCTCATTTCTTGTTCTACCCATCGTTCTTTAATCCTAACGTTCCTAAAATTAACCAATCATGTAATAGAAGAAATTCATAAAAACATAAAACTTACAAGCAAGGCCGCTTCCGTGCTTTTGAGTGTGTGTACATGGACAGTCTGCAGAACCTATATCCTAAGCTCTGATACCACCTGTGGCGGCCCCGCTTTCCACCACTACATTCTACACTAGTCTATGCGACTAATGTTCTACTAATGAAATAGATAGTACGAAATTTCGTATAAAATTTTTCCTTTCATAAAAAGGAATCCTAACGATTCCTACAAAATCATCCTGGGTCCTATTTACATAGGAAGGTGCGCAAGCGTGTCAAAATAAAACTATCTACTGGGCCTCCACCAGGTCGCATCCATGCACACACTTCCATCTCAAAAGCCCACGGAAACTTCAAAGGTTGGCCTCGCCGTGAAAATGATCACGTACCGTGATCGCGGGGTCCTACAACACATAAAAACGTGGAATGAGCTTATAAAGCTCAGTAAGTGAAAATCATGTATGCAATGCACGTGACCTAAATAGCGAAGGCATCCGCGCCAATGCTATCTACTTCTCACATTCTTCCTGACCTTTCTCACATTCTTCTATGTACCATAAAAGGGCTCAAACCCGAGTATTCCCTCTGTGCTTATCCCTATGGCGCCTTTCAATCCCAATGCGGTCCACACTGAGAGGCTAATAGTGCCTTTCAATCCCAATGCGGTCCCATTGAGAGGCTAATAGTGCCTTTCAATCCCAATGCGGTCCCATTGAGAGGCTAATAGTGCCTTTCAATCCCAATGCGGTCCCATTGAGAGGCTAATAGTGCCTTTCAATCCCAATGCGGTCCCATTGAGAGGCTAATAGTGCCTTTCAATCCCAATGCGGTCCCATTGAGAGGCTAATAGTGCCTTTCAATCCCAATGCGGTCCCATTGAGAGGCTAATAGTGCCTTTCAATCCCAATGTGATCCACACTGAGAGGCTAATACACATTGCTCTCAAGCGATCTTATACTCATGCACGCTATTTCCCTGACTCTCATACTAGTCGTGCGTGCACATGCTCATGCCATGAATATGCGTGCCATGTTCATATAATAATTTTCATCACATCAAATCACGTAAGTCACATAAGCAAATAGTCGCATAAAATCATAAGAACACATAACACATAATTTCATGCACATAAAAATTATGTGTTGTAGTTGCGATTTCCACTTACCTGGTATCATTAGCTTATCGTTCGGTAAATCGCTAACCTTTGAACCCTAATTATAGAAACATATAGAATTAGGGTTTGTTAGACTGGTTATAATTTTCCGAAATTAGCTTAATTTGAAAACCCTGGTTTCGACTTCTATAAATTTCGAAATAGATCTCTACATAAGTTCCAGTTAAATATCGACATGTCTCAAAATAAACTTCGACATGAACTTAAACATAAATCTCGAGCTTGAAATGTGATTTATGAATCTTGAACTTGGGTTATATCTAAATCTCGACATTTAAATAATAAGAATCTCGAAATGTGTGTTGAGGTCCTAAACAAAGATCTCGATATAGAATAGATTTCCTTAATTAGACAAGAAGCTTCGAAATAATATTCTAAGATTTAACAAGAATGTCGACACAAGGATATCGACACACTTAAACAAGGGACTTTATGGCTTTCATAATATATACACAGATGTCGAGATTACATAATGGAATTATAACAAAATGTCGATGCCCATTTTTAAGATAAATATCGAGATGTCTGTTTCGATATTACATAGAAATCTCGACATGTATTTATCGAGATTATTTATAAAATTTCGAGCTTTAGTTGGAATAACGCATGATTTCGACATATACCTAGTGCTTCATCTCGAGATTTTCTTAAGTCTTCACTCGACATTCTTTCTAATTGCAGCACCTTTGAGACTCTAATCTTATTTATTTTAAAGTAGCCTCCTTCTTCAAAATACTAATTCCTAAACTTACCAAATTTTCCTTAGACATGATATATTTAACTAAGAACCAATCGTTAGTGTGATTCCTAGTCGAAACCCTAGAATTTAATAACATCATAACCCTAGTTCTGTACCGAATATTATTTACCTAAGCACTTGTACATACTTAACTTAGTCATTTCAAAATTTTGGATTTAATCATAACACAATCACGAAAACAGCATACAAAATTCACCCTAAACCTGCGAATGCAATCTCCTAAGTTTATAATTAAACCTAAACGTATAAAGGTCATAGCCGATAACTCAATGTAACCACATTTGGTATGTGTTGATATGAATAAAACGAAAATCAAAGTAAGTAATTATACCTTCTCCCAGCTTACAATATTTGGTATCTCATCTCTTCACTGTTCTTAAACTCTCCAACGGTTTGTAAATGAGCTATATTTTCTTCTTTTTCGATTCTTATCTACTTCTTGCGTGTTGTAATAAATAAATGACGTTAGATGTTATGTTAGTGTTTATCTTAAGTTAAGAAATAAATATTATTTTAATATTACTTTAGTTTTCCTTTTACCTTAAGTTTTCAGAACATATCTATAAAAGTCCTAGTATTTCGAAATCTAATCATTCGAAATTTTCTCCTATTTGCTAACTTTTTCTTTCGAATTCTTCTTATTTCGTGGTTTCATGTTTCGACATTTTAACTAAGATGTCGATATCAACATATAAATGTCGATATATAACATCAGATAGGTCTCGATATGTATCTTGATATGGTTATAGATTCTCGATATGTTTATAAAATAACGTATATATAGACTTTTAGATTTAAACCAATCATTACATATTTCGACATCTCCTATCCTTATTTCTTAAAAGTCGGCATTACAATCTTAACTTTCGAGATAGAACTCGACATTTTAGATAAAGATTTCGAATTTGTTGGTTTCATAACTTCCCACTCGACATTCTTAAATATAACATCTCGAAATAATTCCTACAGAACTTATATGGTTTCGAGATTCATAACCTAGAAAAATCCTATCATCACTCGAAATTTTCGATCGAAACTCAACACTTCTTCCAAGAACAGTTTGAACATAAGAAAACTTCCTATATTCTAACTAAGTTTCGAACTTAACATAACCTAGCCAGAATTTCTAAAGGTTCTAAAGAAAAAAATCTTGTTAGCCATTAACTAATTATAAAAATCATGATTCTTTCCTAAGAATTATTCTAACCTAGAAAAGCAATACACTCTAGTTCCTCTTAATTCTTAGGTTACATGAAATACTGATTATAAAGGTTTAAACTTGAATTATGAACTATAGTTCAAATCGTTACCTTCTTGAGTTAGATTCTTTGCCTTTGATTTTAACTTGCTTCCTCAATCCTTTGTTCTAATTGTTTTCCCTTAGGGTTTCTTCACTTCAATGGTTTCGTATGTGTTGATAAGGACTAGGTTTTCAAAGGTTATAATTCATGGGACATAAGATGACGTTGCTTTTCTTTATGCCTAAGAAATTCCATTACTACCAATACTTATCCTTAATACTTGGGCTTAGGCAAGGAATTGATTTGGCCCATCTATATGAACTATATTTCAAAATTACTTTTACTAATAATAAAAATTACTTCTTATATTAAGGAATCTCTAATTAACCTTTGGTTCACTCATTATTCAACCTTATTCGACCAAGACTCCCTTATGATATAATAGTGTTAACTAAATTTTTCCCTAAGTCTCCATATCATCATACGAGTCATATAAAATGTATACAACATGCAACATACGATCGTACAAACACACATATTATCATAAAATATATACCATGTATCTCGTAATTCACATAACACAAAATCAATTAAACATATAATATGCAATCACGTTAACATCTAATGGTTATGCAAATTTATTTATGTATCGATTTTCTGGTAGTCTTAGCTTCTTTATTTAATTAGTCCAATGAAATTTCTAACTCACTGCTAATTAAATCGTATATCCCGTAATTAAATTTTACGGGTATTACATACGGCTTGTTATGTTTTGAATATGATTTTCCTTAGGCCGATTATTACAGATGACAATGGAACTGGGACGGGCCTAGACTCGAACCCGCCAAAACTCGGTTGGGTTCGGGGCGGGTCCGGATTTTGCCAACCCCGGCCCGAAACCGGCGCCAAGACCTGCCCCTTATAATTTTTATATAAATAGTATATATTTAAATAAATATAAAGAAACATATTTATAGATAATAATTAAATAGAAAAGAATTTATAAATGCGGGGCAGTTTTTTATTGAGGCGGATCTAGGGTCTACTATAAAATAAATGGCCCGATCGCGGATCTCATGCGTCTGTCGCGAAAGCACGTTGGCCTCCGGGACATATCCGAGGGCCGGGATTGAAAGAACTAGCTGAAGTGCTTTGTGGGATGGTGATGAGTAAGCCCAAACGGGGTGACTATGAGCAATTGGGAGAATAGAGTTCTTAGCCTCACTAAGATTGAGTTGCTTGCATTGATGCATTTGTTTCGTTACAAGATCGGGTACCACCTTCTCAAAGAGAGTGAATAAAGAGCAATCAGTGTAACGCCTTCAGTCTTACTGTCTTGCAACCTTACATTTCTAGGGTTTACCTCATTACATTTGTAATGACATTGTTGCTGTGCTACACTGTTGCAAGTGTAGTTGTTAATAATAATTTGTGTTTGCAAAACCTACTTTATAAGTTTGTTGTTACAGTAGAACGTAATTCAGAAATTTTATCAGCCTGATTTCTTCAAGGAGACAGTAGTAACACAATAAGCATAACCATGACTAGAAAACGATGCTGGTCTTGGTAAATATGGCCTATTCTATCAAGAGTATTTCTAACTAATTCTTATTAGTGTATGCATGACATGTTAATACTTGGGATGAAAAAAAAAAGCCCACGCATCGCACGGGTCTAAACTTAGTAGAAATAAATACGACAATCGCCATTGTTCTTGTTTTGAAAGTTTAAATATGGTATGAAGTCGTCGTCTAGAGTCGAAACATAGTTTATTTCCTTGCTTTCGAAAAACAGAAAAATAGCTTCCTCAAATCCTTACATTCTCGAAATTCTTTCTAGTCTCTTGCATGGGGGGCGGCGATCTACCTCGACTCCGACGTCCTCTTCATCAGGCAGCTGTGACTGACGAATTTCTCTGGTGTATATTAAAAACAATTTAAGTACCACAACAATATAGATAGATTATCAAAGCATCATATACATCATGGCTTATTACAGCAGCCAGCAGGCGGAAAGGAAAGTAGTGCTGAGACTTTTTGTTTTCTTTATTACAGTGCAACGCAAAAAGGCGCAGGCGAAAAAAAAAATGACTTCACAGCAAGAAAATAGATATATATTTTCATAATCATCACATGATTTCAACGCAAAGGTAGCTGATGATGGGGCCAGCTCTTCTTTTGGTCCTATCACTAACCTTACACTTCTCGACGAGTATCTTCTTCATCCTCGAACAGCTCGTGACCATGGTGGAAACAGCAGCTGAAGAAATATGAGGACAGTACACCATGTGGCAAGATTCCAGATAAGAGCACTCTCTCGCAAGATACTCGAGCCCTGCGTCAGTAACCCTACGACAGTGCGATAGCACAATTTCTCTCAGTTGTGGGCAGCCATCGCCAAGCTCCATCAATGCTTTGTCCCCAATGTTCTGTTTAACAGAAGACTTTTATGCTAAAGAAAAGAAAACAGTACATAGGTTGAAGAATTACTTGGTTTGTTTTAACAAAAGCCCACCTGAAGAACACTAACGTCGATGTATGTGAGCTCGGGGGAGCCTTTAGCTATGGCGATGATCCCAGCATCGCCTACCTGATGGCAGCCGCTCACGTTCAGATGTTGTAAGGAACATCCTTGCCCTATTGAGATCAGTGCTTCATCGCCAACCCTAAAAGAATGACACGTCCCATAAGAATGTGATCCATCTTATGTTGAATCTTGGAAGAGTTTATACGTAGTGTAGAAAAACATGATAAGAAAAAAATCACCTGTCACAGAAACGGATGCTGAGGTCCTTGAGGTATTTGCAGTTCTGTCCGATAGCAACTAGGCCGTTATTCCCGACCTGTAATGTAAGGAAAACCGTCGGTCTTATTCTTATGACGTGGGTTCATCAGTGCGACAGAAGAAGAGGTAAGAACGAGAATGTTAACCTCGTAGCATCGGCGTAAGTGGAGCTTCTTCAAATACTTGCACCCTTTAGCTATGCTGCAGATGGATGCATCCCCAATACCTGAGCAGTCTACCATGTAAAGACTCTGTAAAAACTTGCACCCTTTTCCAACTTCGCTGAGGGCATCCTTTTCGATCCTCTGACAGTACAACAAGGCCAGTTCAGTAAGTTGCCTGCAAAAAAAGAAACATAGAGTAAACAATTTAAAAACAACAAGTTTTAAGAATTATGACTTTGGGACTGAGAGAGACATAAAGAACAGCTGTAAATCTCGAGCAGCCTTAAACTGTTACAGCAAACGGACACTTACGAGCAGTGGTTTCCAATGGATCTGAGCCCATTCGTTCCAATATTGTGGCAACCATTAATTTCTATGCGCGTAAGCTCTGGGCAACCAACTGCAACAGATTCTAAAGCCTGGCTACTTAGAAAGTAGCAGTCATTCAGCGAGAGTCTTTTCATCTTCTTGCATCCGTCCCCAATCGCGCGCATGCTCCTGTAAGTAATTAAGAAAACAAAATCAGTGAGCAGAGAGAGAGAGAGATAGATGGAGAGAGAGAAAGAGAGAGACCTGTCGCTGAATTTTTGGAAGCTGTAAAGGGCCAAAGATTCCAGCTGGGAACAGAAGTTACCGATATCATACAAAGCTTCGTCGGTCATATTTGAGCACTGCAGTTTTAATAGCTTCAACTGACGGCAACCTTTGGCAACAGCGACGAAGCCATGGTTGTGGACAGTATCCGAGTCTATCGAGAGAGACTCGAGAGCTTTGCAATGAGAAGCCACAGCTTCCAGCGAGGAATCTGTTATCTTAGCACAAGCAGCAATACCAAGGGATTTCAAAGTCCTTCCACAGCCAAGCGCGACTTGAATCAGTCCTTTATCTGTCAGACCTTCACAAAACCGTAAATTCAATTCCTCGAGACAATCACAGAATTTCCCCACAGCAGCCAAACCTTCATCGCCAACGTAGCAGCCCTTTGAAGGAGATGATGAAGTAAAATTTAATGTGTCATTGTTTTCATGTAAGAGGAGTGCAACATAATGTGATCGTTGAGGTTGTAATAAAGTAGAAAAAAGAAATTTTAAAGCCTTTACCTGTAAATCCAAACTTTTGAGCGATCTAGATTTCTCACTAAAAGATTTTAGCCCGTTGTCAGTGATACTGGAGCACCAAATAAGGCTCAGCTTTTCGATTTTAATGAAACATTCTCCAACAGCTGCCAGGCCCGAGTCTGACAAACAACTTAGGCCAATCTCATTGTCTTCAGGCACACTTTGACGGCCAGACGTTCTATGTTCTGAAGGAGAAGAACGAGCCCCACAGCGTCTCCTTCCCTGCAAAATGCGAAAGAAAATAAAAACAGTAAGAGCTGATTAGTGTTAACATGATAAAATATACCAGCAGATTTACCACCATGATAGTAGTCATAATGTATTTATGGTATATTTGGAACAATTACCTCACAACTAGAAGTTTTAGGCTGCAGTGAGCACCGCTTATGTGGCATCCCATGACTGGTTGTGCACTCATAAACCTTTTTTGCCACCACTCATGGGATGCCATGTCAGCAGTACCCTAGAGTTGGTTGTGCACCATAAAACTTCTCTACAACTGTAATATAACTACTTTCCTTAAACCATAGGGGTGCCACATCAGCAGTACTTAGAAGAATTGGTTGCACACTAGAAAACTTTTCTATAACTGTAAATTAATAGACTTTTTTAAACATAAATTGAAACTCCTAAAACACAACTAACTACTTACTCCATAAGAGTGCAAACTTAAATCGTAATCTCGCACTTCTTTGTCCATTCAAATAATACTACAGCTTTCAATTTGTAATCCTACATTATCTGCATTAAAGTGGGCAATTTGCAATCTTACTATTACGGGGAAAAGTCATCACGCGTTTTCCTTAGGTAAAAAGTCAAATGGTCCAATGAAGGCGATTCAACCAATGTACAGCGTTGTCCTTACGCTAACATGTGACACGGTCCGAATGAAGGCGATTCAAACCAATTTGTGCCAGTTTTCCATACCCTAACAAGCTTACATAGCACAAGAAAAGTTTATCTATGATACTACAAGAAAAGGATCACATTTCCATACGACGAGGCGATGGTAAACAAATCAGATTAATCGCTAATCAAGCTAACGACAAACAATTACACCACTTACGCCTCAACAACGATAAATCCACAACAATTGCAATCGAATTTGAGAAATTGAAATCACGGAAAAAGTCGACGAAGACTCACACTTGGCTCGGGCAATGAGACGGAGACTCGCTCATCAACGAACACGTTTTTCACGGCGAGGAAGAGCTGGCTGAGGATGCAGACGAGGCGATCGGGTGAAGCGGAAGCTCCGATGCGCACGGTCTCGCGGGTGAGGCGCTCGAGGGCAAGCCACCTCTTGCAGACGAGGGAGCACGCGTCACGATTGGATTTGGAGTCCACGCGCCGAAGGATCTCCATGATCAGCTCGTCAGGCAAGGAGCTGTTTATGGGATCATGTCCCTTCATTATTTTCTCCTTTTTTCTGCTCATTTGGTTTGTGGTTTCTCTTTTCAGATGATAAAAACTTGATTGTGATTCAGGTATTGGGTGAAGATGAACATCCGCTGCGTATTGTGGTGTGTGTGTGCGTGTGTGCTCAAATTACAAGGGATGGCGTTTATTTATGGTGAAATTCTTGGAGCTGAATTTGGGAAATAAATATTACAGGTGAGTTAATTACTAGGTAATTTGTAGGTCTAATAATTACATCTTTATCCGTAGTTATACTACTTTAATCGCGGTAATTAGGTATTCATTAGCGTACGGTATAAAAATACCACCTCCTCGGCTCGGACTCAAAAAAGACGATCAATCCATCAATGGATTTCTTCAAATCTCTGCTCTCTGAACCCTCACCGCCCTCATCCCCAACCGATCCCAGAAATTCCGATGCTAGCCCTCCACCGTCGCCGCCACCGCAATCATCATCATCTTCATCATCGTCGTCGGCTAGCTTTTTCACGGCCATAGCCTCCAAGTCGGATTCTTTCCTGCAAAGTTACTACAAAGACCTACAAGAATTAACAGCTGCCTTCAAAGAGGAGACCTCAATCATCTCTCGAGCCGTTCAAGACCTACCGTCTCGGCTCGATTCTGGGGCCGCCATAGCGCAGAATTCCCTCGAAGCCCTAGGTCAGGCCGTTGACAATTTGGGGTCGACGCTCATCAATACTGGTAAAGAATTGAACTTGACCCAGAATTACGGCTCGTTCTTGGCCCATCTCGATAAAGATCATGGTGATGGTGGTAGTGGTAGGAATTTGAACCCTAGTGGCGAGGGTGGTAGCAAGCGACCTTACAGTAGATTAGAGGCCTTGATTCGTGGGCTACAGTGTAGTTTGAGTACCTATTGTGACGATGTGGAGGACGATGGTAAGGCTAGGTATGATGAGTGGAGAACAGGGTTTATAATTGAGGACAAAAGGGAGGAGATCGAACTGTTAATTGCACAAAATCATGTGGTGAAGGAGATATACGATGAGATCGTTCCGAGTAATGTCGATGAAGAGACTTTCTGGTCTAGGTACTTTTATAAGGCGGGCAAGGTGATCGAAGCAGAGGAGGCTAGGATAAGGCTGCTGAACAGAGCAATCTCAGGTGAAGATGATGAAGAATTGAGTTGGGATGTGGACGAAGATGAAGGAGGAGGAGATAATGAGCCAAAGCATGAGAGGAACAGAGTTGGGATTTTGAAGGTTGAAGATGGTGACCGTGGCGACGATGAGAGATCTATGAACAACGAGAGAGGTAGTTCAGATGGTAAGGTTGGGAGTGACTTTTCTGTTATTTCTAGCCATCGTTCTTCATCACATAACGAGGATGATCTTGGATGGGATGAGATTGAAGATATTGGCAATGGAGATGATAAGGTTCATGTGGTTGCTGTAAAGAAACGGTTGAGCTTCCCTGAGGAGGAGGAGGAAGAAGATTTGAGTTGGGATGTTGAGGATGATGATTGAACATGCTAAGTTCTATGATCGGTGCTTTGATTAGTTTCAAGTTCTATATTCGATGTCATTTCCTATGCATTGTTTGCTTATAAAGTACAGATTGAATGAATAACTTGTGATTATCATTTGTTCTTTCGTAATTGTCGAATCAAAGCAGCAATTCATGCACACACCATTATTGTACTTCTAATGAAGTTTTCAGAAGACAAACGAGAAACACAAACAGAACAAGCTTCAAAAATGCAAAGGGACAAGAACAAGGACAGCCTACGAAGCAACAATAAGGTTTTCAATAAAAGCTCACGAATTTGTAACATCTCAATTCTTCTCCAACAGCTTCTCAATGAGATCGGCTGCATCCTGGACTGTGGTGATGCTCTGGGCACTCTCTTCCTCGACTGAGATCCCAAACTCTTCTTCGAGTCCCATCACAATCTCAACCTACAAAGAATATAATGAAAAAGAAAAAAGAAAAACCGATCTCATGTTTTAGTTTAGGCACCCTCCTAAAGAACACAGATCGGCAATTAGAAAAAAATTGCTTTATTTACCGTGTCGAGAGAATCAGCACCAAGGTTAGCAAATGTCGACCCTCCGTTGACTTCACGGTCATCGGTAAGAGCAAGTTGTTTCCTCACGATCTTGCAAACCTTGTCCACCGTCTCAGGCTTGGCCTGTTTGATAGTATAGTATCACCTCAGACATGATGGTAACAACGTTTTGCCAAGTACTAACAAACATTAGGATATAATGACAACAAGACATATATATTTAACAAAACCATAACTGTCAAATATATTTTCAGTGACAAGAGATGATGAATGTAGGAACTAATGTGAGAGCCCATGATTTGTTACCGGAATATAAAGACAGCCAAGTAAGTTTTTGAAGTACTGAACAAACTAATAAAAGTAAATGATGAACATGGAAATACATACAGCACAGGAAACTTGGAAGCGAAGTGCTGAAAGTCTGTGAGATGGGATTCCAATTCCGCTGAATGAGATCGAAGAAGCCCTTTTCAAGGTTGGAACCTGTGACAATGAATATTAGTGAAACTAAAACGAGGAGTTTTCACATAATTCAGCAAGTATGAATTAGGAAGCCATACCAACAGCATTAACAAAGAGATTAGAGTAATCTAGGGTGGGTCGTCTAGACCATGAAGATTCTTCAAGCATACCAAACTTATCATCCAATCATAAAGAATAACCTCAATATAGAAATGGAAAAGCTCCATTCTTTGACGCAGGAAATAACGAGCAACATAAATAATAAAGATCATCAACATGTTTAAGGGGATCGAGTGTATGAGATTAGCTAAATCATTCATGTATAGAACGATACAAACAGCGGAAATGAAAGCATAACCCACGCCCAAATACCAGATCGCGTTCAGAAACAAAAAGAAGAGAGCATAAGCTTACACCATAGACACACATCGAGCGCCAAAACAAATTTTCAGCTCAACGAAAAAAATCTAATTAATGCATTTCACCTTGCTTGCCTTCAACGAACACGAAAAGGCAGTAGCAGAAGCAGATGAAGCCGTGAAAGAAGCCATCGTTTAGATCTGACAAAGATTAGGCGAAGGGGGAAGTAAACAAGGTGGCGAAGAACACGAAGAGCGTGACAACAAGGGTTGCCACTGTTTAGCAGCTTTACAGTGTATATATAGACCAGACCAGCTCTTCGGGCGTTTCTCGATTATATCGAAAGTGGAAATTGTCTGGATTCATATCTTTGGGCTTTAAAAATATTGGGCTTAACGTTATGAATCTAGCCTTCTGAAAAAGCCCAATATAAGCCCATTTGTAACGTTGCTTTTAAAATATACAGACGATGACCGACCACTGGCGTTAGGTACAACCACTCTTGTGCGGAAGGTGCAACTCGCTACTGCATACCAATCAGGTAAGACTAACTACAGTAGAGGGAATTTCTACTACCACAGTTCCTACAAAGTAAAAGCTTTTTTTGGAAATTTTCTAGATGATTCTCACCTAAAGATACTTTTTCTTTTTTGTCTCATTTCACCTCTGAATTTCCAAACGCTAGCCGCCGAGTATATCTGTTGATCTGAATAGTGTTGATTATCTGCTGATTGAAGTGAGTCTCTTCATTGACTCTTTGTGAGTGAGTTGTAATGTGTGTGATCGAGCTTTTGATCTGCGTTGTTCATGCCGTTTGCGCTGTTTATATGCTTAGTTTTGCTTCGGCTATGTGTTAGTGAGAGCTTCCGCAGTGATGAGTAGTTCTAGTAGTGATCCTAATGTATGGTGCCCATATGCTGCGGAGGTCTTTGTGACAGAATTGGTTTAGGCTGGATGATCGATGGGATTACCTTTTTGCCTAAGGTTGTATATACTCGTTGTTACTAGCATTTTGTTGACATGGTTGATGGATTGGGTGTTTATTGCCGCCAGTTGCCTTTCTCATAATTTTATTAGGAGGAAAATGTGATGGATTTTTCTGTTTACTTTTCTTAGTTGTTTGTCGATGAAGCGAGAAATATAAGATAGAAATAAAAAAAAAAAAACTTCTTTTCGTTGTTATGAATTGTAGAGTGAGAAAGGATTGGATAGTCATCTCATATCACAAATGAGTAATTTCATTTGGAAAGCAAAAAATATAAGTAAATGAAGCTATCCTTTATTTTTTCATGTAATTGCTTTTGTTGTTGTGTAAGTGGATGAATGACCAGGCATGATTCATAACTAAATTCCGTAAGTCCTGGAAAAACTGCTTGGCACCTTATACTGCTATCTTTCAAATGTAAATACAATGGTTGTGTGTTTAGGGTGAATCTCATCGGCCACTTGGTGCTCGTGCAGGTTTGGAAGAGCTATGAGTAGTCAGATAATTGAGATTCAGCCGCGTGAACTGAAGTTTATTTGTAAGTATTCCAAAATAAGATTCGGCAGGGGATGATAGCTCAAAATTTAGTATCAAAGTTTTATGCTTTTGAGATGACTGTGCAACATGTGTTTCATCCTATTTTATGGTTCTCCTGCTTTTCTAGGTGAGTTAAAGAAATCGAGCTCATGTGCGGTTCACCTTGCCAATGTCACGGACCACTATGTAGCTTTCAAGGTTAGTGGTTCCAATCTCGTACTATATGCCGTCTTTCTTCAATGATGATACTTTATGGAATTCTATATTCCGGTCCTTCAATTTATTGGTAAAAAGTTCTCTGTGTACCACTTAACTACTAACCTAGAGAGGAGTTATTAGCAAAAGGTGATGCTTCCTTAAATAATTATCTCAGGTGAAAACTACATCACCAAAGAAGTACTGCGTGAGACCCAATGTAGGCATAATCATGCCAAAATCAACTTGTGATTTCACAGGTACCTTATTCATTTTTACTTGTTTTTCATGTCCTCCACATTGTGGTAAAAGGATCTAATTTTGCCTTCTAGTCATTACATTGGGGCTAGCACTCTATGCGAACGGCTATCTTTTACAGAGGAAGTAGCCAATACTTTCGTCGAAAATATTTGACTTAATTTTTGCCTTAACCAATATGCTGCTTACCTACGGTGCAGTTACCATGCAACCCCAGAAATCTGCTTCCTCCGACATGAATTGCAAAGATAAATTTTTGATCCAGAGCACAGTCGTAGCCTTTGGCACAACAGAGGAAGATATTACACCCACTATGGTGGGTATTTCTAACACAATCTATTGAATTATATTGTAGGATCTTTTGTTCCCTTTTACTTTGTATCTGATGTTGTTGAGATAAATATAGAACCTGTGATTGGTGTTTTCTCGTCTTTCTTTCGACAGTTTATGAAAGATGGTCACAAGTATATAGAGGAGACCAAGCTTCGAGTGATTCTTACTAGTGCACCTAATTCGCCAGTCAAAATACCAAGTGATGATGCACCTTTGGAGCAAGACTCCTCTCATGAGAAGTTGACTCCTAAGGAGACCCATTTGCCTGTTTTTCCCTCAAATAATGGAAGTATCAAGCAAGAACACTCGTCTCATGACACAGCAGTGGCCTCAGATGAATTTCATAATCAGGCTGAAACTATCCTGTCCTCTGAAATGGTGCGATCTAAATGTGGTTTCTCATTTGCGTGATTTTCCCCGTGTTTGTCCAACCGGTTGAAAACTTGATTTCTTTGTGGTGCCCCTGAAGAGTCTTTTTAGTAGCGAAATATTGCAATTCACCTTCTCGTTACTGCAGGTTTATGCAAAGCCAGAGGTGACCAAAAATGGAAACGGTATGGAAGAGTCAAAATCACTTGGGTTCATGAACGAGATGAAGCCAGTCCATGCACGGGATGAAGACTTTTTTGCCAAAAGGGACGAGGTAACAAAACAACTCAAAGATACTGAAGAAGAAAATTTGAAGTTGACTAAGGCTCTTGAAGATATGAAGCTGAAGGTTTCCATCTTCAGTGACAAGCTAGTTGAGGTAAGTATTACACGCCCGTTAATTCGATTTTTGAAAATAGTCCATTCTGCAAAGCTAAAATAATGACAAACTCAAGTCCGGGTCTAGGACGCGTACTTGTGACAAAATCTAAATAAAGAAATTGCTGTCCCGAACAGGCTGAGCGCACTATTAACAAGTTGAAAGAACAAGGAAATGGTGCCAATGGAGCGAAGGAAACACTAAAGCGAGAATCTGTAAGTGAATTTCTTCATATTCTCATATATCAATCGACCTGCATCTTAGTAATTGTCCATCAACGCTCCATTGCATACCGTATGTTCTTGTTTTGTTAATAATAGATATCTGACATCGTATCTAAGACCTTCCTGTTTGTTGTCCATGACTAGGCAATGACGACGAGGACAAGCAGTGGCAGCATAATAGTCCGAGACGGTTTCCCTCCGCTATTTGTATGTATTGTAGCGTTGATCGGTTTGATGATTGGGTCCTTTTTCCGAGCGTAGTTGTGCCCGATTTCAATTTCTACTAGAGGAATAATACTCTACTAATGTAAGAAAAAAGAAAGACATGAAGGAAACAGCATGTACTACATTGCCTGGCCATCATCAATAAATATAAGGTGTTTTACTTTCGGTGTATCGCTAGGTGTTTATTCTACATTTAATAATATTTCCTCTGTGATGTGTTACACTTCAAACCAGCTTCTAACAGAAATAGTACAACACCCGCCCCCACTTCTAAGGGCCAAGACAAATAGTGTCCAAAAAATATAATATCTCCTCTCCTCTTTCATTTCTTACTGTTTGGGCTCTTCATCTTCTTCTTGCCAATTGTGCACGCTCCGTTCGGTGGGCGACCCTGGGACATATGGAACGAAGCCTCGGCCGCCGAAAACTGGGCGCATGAAAGCATTGTCGAACTTCCTCCAGTAATAGTGTACGGTGTGAGAAGGCTTGGTCAGCAACATGCGCAAGCTGCTGGGCCTGGCCAGTGGCTGCCCCCCACCGCCTTGAGAAGTAATCTGATGAGCGTTTGGGCTGAACAGTTCTGAAACAGAGTCCTGACTCTCGCCCAGCAGGGGGACAGTCGTCGGATCTACCGAGGACGAGATCGATCTGTGGAGGAGCTTAGAGGTTGGTATTAGTAAGACGATGAGAGGCTTCGTCATCAGACCAAACACCTACAAAAAAAATGGTGTGTCCGTCTTTTTTTCCTCGAATATCTTGTTTTTTTCCCCACAAGGGAGTAGTAGTAGCAAGCAAATGATTTGTAACAAGCATAGCATACCACAGTGCTGAAGAGCACAATGGTGATGGTAGTGGTGATCAATATTGCACTTCCGTGTTCTTGGTGACCTTCTCGAAACTGCGAGAATCGATTCGATCCAATTTAATTTCAGATGGGGTTTTTTATTTTACATATATCATGTTGTAGAAATGGCAAAAGGAGAGATTACCTGGTTGTAAGCAAGAGCCATTGAAACGGCTCCACGCATAAGACCAGCCCACCATATAATAACTTGCTGCCTGAGACTGATCTTTCCGACCTGAGTCTTCTTGGAGAGGTTCGAAAGAAACGATAAGGGGAATACAAATGCAGCTCTTGCAAGTAACACCAATCCTAGCAGAGTTGCACTCACAGCCGCGGATGTTTTCAAGCTATAACAGAATTATTACAAAATTCATATACATTTATTTATTACTACCTCCGTCCCAAACCGTTTTGGACATTTTACTATATCGGGCGTCCCAATCCGTTTTGGACATTTCCTTT
The DNA here is from genome assembly GCA_027422505.1 of Craterostigma plantagineum. Classification (NCBI taxonomy): domain Eukaryota; kingdom Viridiplantae; phylum Streptophyta; class Magnoliopsida; order Lamiales; family Linderniaceae; genus Craterostigma; species Craterostigma plantagineum. The sequence goes on along the minus strand of JAPQWV010000064.1, from coordinate 83,585 downwards.
TATAGCAAAAAACGACCACAAACAATCACTATAATACTATTTAATATTCTTAAAAGACGTGTCAAAATATACACTTTTTCACCTTTTAATTGTACTATATTATTAAAAATTCAATTTCTTAAAAACCGTGCCATACTCCCAATGTCGGTTTGAGACGGAGGGAGTATAAATTTTATAATCGAGCCACCAGATAAAAACTACCTGCCACTTACGACCCTCCATTTCTCTATGTCGAGAGCATCCATCCCAACGTAGAGGAATATAAATATCTCGGCAACAAACGACAGCGTTGCAAACGCGTGCCTGCGTAGTTATTAGATTAGTTAAAAGAAAAAGGCAATATATAGGGGTCAAAAGCTAGCAAGCAAGACATTATTTTCAATATCTAATAAGAAGGTACTACTTGGTGGTGATTCTTGAGTTTTCGGTGACGTTGTGCCATGTATAGTGTGACATTACAATACCACAGAAGAACACCGTGAGGATGCCGCTCAGCTCAAACAACTGCAGATAGATAAAGTTGGTATTTGTTTTTTCCATCGATGGACATTTTTATTTATATATTCATTCGCTTGAAGAACGACTAACTTACTTCCGCTAACATATACGACAGATAAGCCATGAGCATCATGATGGCAACCTCACGATCAGTAGAGTGCCTGCACTTGAAAATTGGAGAAGGAACACTCAAATAAAACATAATTTGATTCCACACACATGGAAAAAGGGAAACAACAAGAAAAACACTTCCAACCTTCCAAAATAGAGCTTCTTTATGACATATGCACTTAGCAAACCTGTCTACAGAAAGATAAATGATGAGAGTTAGATTTTATGTGCACTGAAGTTTTGCGGAAGACCTACCATGCAATAAAGAGAGAGATAGAGAGGGAGAGGGAGAGAGGGGACATACCACAACACCCAATATAGTGCTAGTAAGAAACAAGTAAAGGAAGTTTCCAATGAGATCGAAAATTTTAGCAGTGTTGAGATGAGAGAGGTCGAAGTCCTGGACTGCATTAAATAAGACCACCGAAGTCGCATCATTTACAACGCCCTCTCCAAAAACTAGGCTGTATAGCAGTGGTGTCTCATCCTGGCTCAGCACCTGCAGCAGCAGATTAATATGTTCAGCATGGTACTACAAATTGAAAAATATGGTTCGGACATGGAGACTTTAGCGTAAATATATGCAAGAAAACCTGTAATGTGCAAACTGAATCTGTTGCTGCAAAAATAGCTCCAATAGCTGGGAAAAGCAACAATACAAAAAAAGAATGCATAAGTTATGACAGGGATTGAAATGTGCTTTCTCTAGCAGCTTATATCTGCGAGTGGAATGAGAGACGAGAGAGTTACCAAGATAATCTCCGATTCCAAGTTTGAGATTCAGTTTGGGGAAGAAGGATATGGCACCTAAACGTTGAATTGGTAGACATTAGCCATGGTGACAAGAAGTAAGAAGACTTTTGCGGCTTTAAAAATACATTTGAACCCCATTTCAGCAATAGATATTCATGGCAACAACGGACTAAATGGAGGGGCGATGTAATTAGCTTCATCAAGGAGGGAAAAACAGGTTCTTCCAAGTTAGAAAAAAGGAAACTCATGTAGTGAATTAGCTGGAATAAGATTGCCATACCTAAAGATATGACAACGAATGATATCACAGTGCCAAGCGCACCAAACATCATTATAGTTGCAAAATTGTGAAAGAACTGCTTCTTTTTGACTTGGAACCTGCCAAGAGACCGGGAAAATATTATAACCACATCCCAAAGGTTTCCTATATTCGAACAACGTCAAACGGAATAATATCATGCTTTGCCTATCAAACTGACTAGCATAAGTGACAAAAACATAACTAAGGCTCGTGCTAAGTATATGTGTGACTTGCCCTGCATTAAAAATGATTGGTGGCAGCAAGTAAATGAAGAAAAGATCCTCACTAAACACCAACAGATGGGAGCTTCTTCCTCCACTTATCAGCAATATTATAGTCCCAGTGGCTAGACCCTTTGAAGAAAAGAATGGTTATAGTATGATCAGATGAAAAAAAACCCAACCAAGGATGCAAAAGAAACCTTCCTTTGGATCAAACTTACGACTATAAGGGCAGTGATGGACTCGTTCATCCAACGGTTTTCCTCCAAAAGATGACCGATTACAATGCACGCACAGATAAGAGTGAAAAACAAGGTTATAGAGACCACTGAAGTGTGGTCAGAGGTTGATAAGAAGTCGATTCCCACTAGCTTCATTCCCGATTCAAATCCCATTATTCACTCTTTCGATTCTTTGAGTGCTTCAAGTTTTTGACTGAGGATCACTTCGTAAATTATAGACCCCTGCAAAACAAAAACATGAAATTTGAACATGCAAATAGAAACAGGACGATCATGCGAGTCTTTAATGGTTAGCAACCAAATGCAAAAAGTTTGGGGTCGACTGAAGACATAGGATGCATTCCAGTTATGTTTCTTAAGTATGATTTCTAACCTGCCTTTTTCAGATTTTCGTAAGGTATGTAATTGTTAGCTAGGAAACAATAACCAGCAGCTATAGCCACACATGCACGAGTGGCAAAAGCAGAAAGCACGTACATAAAAAAGAGAGATTTTTATTCAATATTCAAAACAAAGACAAGAAAAACATATATGAAAGACCATGAATACTCACCAAGTCCAGCTCCTGCGCAAGATCTCAGATTCTGAATCCCTTCCAAGGCACCATCTTTATAATAACCAAGAAATAAAAGCCGTAAACTGGGCACCTTTTTCCAATAAATACAATCGGGTAACGTAGATAAATAATCCCAGTTAAATGGCTCGAACCGCGACAGACTTTTTTTACCTCGAACCAAGCTCAACAGATGAGAATACAAGTCCAACAAGACTCTTCAGTTTCGACGAACGTGAATCTACAACCACATATGCACGAGAGATACGTTCTTGAAGAAATCTCAAAAGAAAGAAAATGACGTGAGTGTGTGTGAGAGAATGGAAATCGACATTCGAGGGTCCATGAAAGGAAATTACAGTCGTGCGTTCAATAATCTGCTTTGTAGGAAATGATCTGTACGTTTACATATGAAGTGCAATTGTTGGCAATTATAAATTGAGACGACACGTGGACTGTCGATGCAGCCGACAACTGCGGAGGAGCAACCGTCGGATTCCTCTTTACTGCTCGGCTCAGGTGTTTCTTATAGGCATTTAATATACAATAAATTATTAATTCATTGAAATAATTGTAGAGTCCAGTCTTGCGAAATGGACAGCTTAACGAAATTGGAAATGACTGTGAGGATTAAATGGACACGGGAAATTACGTGGAAAACCCCTTTTTAACTTGGGGTAAAAAACCACGGGCGAGGTAGAAATTTATTACTGAGGTAAAAACAGGGGTTACAACCTCTCAATCTATAAAGGAGAAAACGCTCACTATCTCTCTTTATAGTCGGAGCAGATACCGAACAAACCCTCTTCTCTACCCTCTATTTCTTTCCTCTCTCTATTCCTATTGGTGTTGGTGTGTTTTGGTGTGTGATCTATAATGAGGGATCAAGCCTATTTATAGGCAAAATCCCCCTCTAATACATATATAATAATAATATAATTAAATATCATTATAATAGTAGAGTGGGTGGGTGGATTGGTTGTTGCACCAACCCACTCTCATCAATCTCCCACTTGAAGATTTGATTGATGCCCAATCAGATCTTCACACCATTCTTCTAGCTCGCCTTTGCATGTTACTTATGTTCAGTTAATCCACATGAGGAACGACACCACATAAACTTGTCCACAGGAATTGCTTTGGTCATGTAGTCTGCCAGATTATCCGCAGTGTGAACTTTTTGCATGTCCACAGTCCCCTCTTCGACTTGTTCACGAACAAAGTGGAATTGGACCCGTATGTGTTTGGTTCTTGAATGATATGCTGGATTCCTTGCAAGATGCAATGCACTCTGGCTATCACAATAGAGAACAATTTTCTCCTGTTTGTGGCCGAGTTCTTCCAGCAACATCTTCAACCATATTGCCTCTTTACTGGCTTGCGTAGCTGCGACACATTCTGCTTCCGTTGTTGATGTTACAACAATGGACTGCAGTTTTGAAACCCAGCTTACAGCACCGCCAGCAAGATTGAACACATATCCAGTTGTGGATCTGCTTTTATCAAGTTCACCTGCATAATCTGCATCAACAAAACCATGGACAGTAAAATCTGTACCTCCGTAACATAAGGCAAGATCCGAGGTTCCCTTGATATATCTGAGAATCCTCTTAACAGCACTCCAGTGCTCCCGGCCAGGGTTGGACATGTATCGGCTAACAACTCCCACTGCATGGGCAATGTCTGGTCTGGTGCAGATCATTGCGAACATTAGACTTCCTACTGCCGATGCATATGGCAGTCGAGACATCTCTATCCTCTCGTCTTCATCAGTAGGACACATATCGGAGGATAGCTTGAAATTTGCAGCAAGAGGGGTAGATATTGGCTTACTATCTTGCATGTTGAACCTTCGCAAGATTTTCTTCAAATAATTCTTCTGGGAAAGCCAAATCTTCCGCTTGCTTCTGTCTCGAGATATTTGCACGCCAAGAATTTTGTTTGCTGGCCCCAAGTCCTTCATTTCGAATTCACTGGCCAGTTGAGTCTTTAAGTCGGCGATACGACCTTTGTTGGGTCCTGCCACCAGCATATCGTCGACGTACAACAGCAACATGATGAAATCGTCATCGCCAAATCTCTTGAAATATGCATAAGGATCTGAATATAGCCTGTTGTAGCCAAGACTCATTATGAAGGAGTCAAATCTCTTATACCAGCATCGAGGTGCTTGTTTGAGCCCGTAGAGAGATTTGATCAGTCTGCAAACCAGATCTTCTTTTCCTTGTTCCTCGAAACCTTCTGGTTGAAGCATATATATTTCTTCATCTAGGTCTCCATGGAGAAAGGCCGTCTTCACGTCCAGCTGCTCAAGATGCAAGTCAAATGTAGCACACATTGACAAGACCACCCTGACTGTTGTAAGTCGAACCACCGGTGAGAAAATTTCGTTGAAGTCAATTCCTTCTTTCTGAGCATATCCTTTTACAACCAGTCTAGCACGATATCGCTCTACCTGGTCATCACCATTCCGCTTGATTTTGTACACCCATTTGTTGCCAATAGGTTTCCTTCCTTGCGGTAATGGCACCAACTCCCATGTCTTATTTTTATAGAGAGCTTCCATTTCCTCTTGCATTGCTGAAATCCACTGACTCGCATCTGAATTATTCAGTGCTTCTTGGAAAGTGGTTGGCTCTCCATCCTCCGTTAGAAAACAGTATGCAAGATTGCTCTCTATCTCATAATCTGAGTGCCAACTTGGCGGCCTACGATCGCGTGATGACCGCCAGAGATCCGGTACTTCAGATTCGACTGGGTTGAGCTCTTCGCGCGCCGGTTCAGCTTCAGAAGAATTATATTGCTCCAATTTTCTTTTCATCGGTGTAGTCTCTGTCACACCTTTTGAATTGCTATCATTTTCGACTTGCTCCTCATCGCTATCTTCCAGGAAGATAACATCTCTGCTGATAATCACTTTGTGGTCAGTGAGATCCCACAAGCGATACCCCTTTACTCCATCAGCGTACCCCAAGAATAGACATTTCCTGGACTTTGGATCCAACTTCGTCGTTTCTTGGTTGTGGTACATCGCGTCCGTTGAACTTCCAAATATATGGAGGTTTGAATCAGGTGCACCAGTCCACATTTCCATCGGTGTCTGCATCTCTATAGCAGTAGATGGGGCCCGATTCACCACATAACAGGCAGTACAGACTGCTTCCGCCCAGAATTTCTTTTCCAGGCCCGCAGTTCTCAACATAGCCCTTGTTCTTTCCAACAGGGTCCTATTCAACCGCTCTGCCACTCCATTCTGTTGTGGAGTGTACGCCGTGGTGAACTGTCTTCTGATGCCCGCACCTTTGCAGAATTCAGTGAATTCTTTGCCAGTATATTCCCCTCCATTATCTGACCGGAGACACTTGATTTTTCTGCCGGTTTCAAGTTCAACTCGCGCCTTGTATGTTTTGAAGATAGGAAACACTTCGTCCTTCTTCTTGATTGGATACACCCAGCATCTCCTGGAGTAGTCGTCTATGAATGATACGAAGTAGTTGGCTCCTCCCAGGGATGCAACCGGTGCTTGCCATACGTCAGAGTGGATCAATTCTAGAATTTCTTTGCTTCTAGAATTTGAAGTGGAGAACTTCAGGCGATGCTGCTTGCTCACAATACAATGCTCACGGAATGGTAGCGTCACCGTCGTGAGACCAGGAAGTAGATTCTTTTGCACAAGAATTTTCATGCCTTGTTCAGACATATGACCAAGTTTCTTGTGCCAAGTCATTGTAGACTTTTCATTTGAACTTGTCGTAGCAACAAATGCGTGCCCTTCTTGCAGAGTCTCTCCCTTCAGCTTGTATAGATTTGCAGCTATCTTTTCTCCCTTCATCACCACCAGTGCTCCTTTGGAGACCTTCATGATTTTATTCTCCAATTCAATTTTGAAACCAAGATCATCCAGTTGCCCCACGGACAACAGATTTTTCTTTAAGCCCTCCACATGTCGGACCGCATGGATGGTACGCACAGTGCCGTCGTACATCTTTATTTGAACCGCGCCCACCCCGACAATTTTCAGCGCCTGGTCATTGCAGCTGTAGACATATCCTCCAAAGGTTGGCTCGTATTGATGAAACCATTCCTTTCGAGAGGTCATGTGGAAAGTAGCTGCTGAGTCGATGAGCCACACGTCGTTGAATCTTCCCTTTTCAGCGATAGTGGTTGCGGCTTCACACACCAAGGCAATTCCATCGTCGGTAGTGTTGGCGGCGTTTCCTTGGGCATTGGAATTTTTGTTTAGAGCCCAACAATCTTTCTTCAGATGACCTTTCTTGCCACAGTGGTAACACTTTATAGCCTTCTTATTTTTCGTAACAAGGTTTTGCCGTTTTTGACTCCCACTTGGACCAGACTCTCCGGGTCTTGTCCGTTTTCGACTCACATTTGGACCACGTGCTCCTGATCTTGCCCTCGTCACTGCCAATGCTTCCGCCTGTTGGGACGTTATCAACTTGTCTTCTTTGTTATTGCGCCGACTTTCTTCTTCGAGAACCGCAGCTGCAATATTGTCGAACATAAGTTTTCCCGCAGCTTGGTTGTTGCTCAGATTGATGACAAGTTGATCGTAGGAGTCTGGCAGGCTTTGTAGTAGAAGCTCGGCACGTTCACTTGGCTCTATTTTGTAGTCCAAGTCTTTAAGTTGAGAGAACAGAGTATTCAACTTATTGATGTGCTCGGTCACTGAAGAAGATTCTTCCATTCGTAGATGGTATAATATTCTTTTCAGGAAAATTCGGCTGTGGAGTGACTTGACTTGATATAACTTTTCAAGATGATCCCATATTTCTTTCGCACTAGTCTTCTCTTCTACACTTGATAATATGTCATCTGCTAATGTCAGATGAATATTGGCGATGGCTCTCTCGTCTATCTTCCTCCATTTGGCATCACTAACAATAGTTGTTGGTCTGCCAGTGAGCGCCTCCAGACAATTTTCTTTGAGTAAAATTGCCTTAATCCTCATTTTCCACAGTGAGTAGTTTCTCCCGTTGAATTTCTCAATTTCATTTTTAGCTGCCATTGTTTCCCACGTCGCTATCGTCGGAGAAATTCAACAGTCCAGTCAAATAGTACTGATCAGATAATTTGCAGAAAGGGTAGCGACCAACTTTCAAGACAAAATTACCCTTCTAAGTAAATTCCCAGATGAGATCTGGTGGGGTCACTATGTGTCCCGCTTGGCACCAGTCACCTAGACAGAACTTACTTACACAGTCTATTACCACGACTTGCCAAAAAACTCTTCCGTAACGATAAACCTTTTTCGATATCCTTTCTGATGTGGAAGATCAGACAAAGCTGCAACCACAGAGCATAATCGGAATATCAATTAGGGCTGGCTCTGATACCACTTGTTGCGAAATGGACAGCTTAACGAAATTGGAAATGACTGTGAGGATTAAATGAACACGGGAAATTACGTGGAAAACCCCTTTTTAACTTGGGGTAAAAAACCACGGGCGAGGTAGAAATTTATTACTGAGGTAAAAACAGGGGTTACAACCTCTCAATCTATAAAGGAGAAAACGCTCACTATCTCTCTTTATAGTCGGAGCAGATACCGAACAAACCCTCTTCTCTACCCTCTATTTCTTTCCTCTCTCTATTCCTATTGGTGTTGGTGTGTTTTGGTGTGTGATCTATAATGAGGGATCAAGCCTATTTATAGGCAAAACCCCCCTCTAATACATATATAATAATAATATAATTAAATATCATTATAATAGTATAGTGGGTGGGTGGATTGGTTGTTGCACCAACCCACTCTCATCATCCAGAAGATTTTGTCACCACATCGTAGGATAGATGTCCTGTCGTTGTAGAAGCAAATTGCATATGTCAAAATCAATCGTCACATGGTTTTATTACAGAGGCATCTCATAAATCTTATTTTCTCATCCATCGTCTCATTCATCATTACCGCAAATACATTATGGTGAATTCCTTATCAGTCCATTTCAACATTTCAACTTCCTTTTAAATACCCCTTGATTATTTATTCCTTATAATTACCTATTTGAAAATTTATTCCTGTTCAGTACCTCAAAAGCTCTTTTCAGCGTTAAATGGACGAAAATACCCCCTTCTCACATATCAAAAAAGCTGAATAATTATTTTCACATGCATTATACAAAAAAAATTGTTATTGTACCAACAAAATTGGACATTGTACCAGAAAATGGTGAAATTATACCCTCTGTTTTGCTTATTATACCAATAAATAACGTTAACCAAATTTTATACAGTGAAATTGGACGTTATACTAATTGATTTTGAAATTATACCAGAAACTGTAGAAATTATACCAACTGTTGTCGTAATTATACCAACAGATTTGTACACTATGCCAGTTGGTATAATAATGATAACAGTTGGTATAATAATAAAACAGTTGGTATGATGTCCAACTTAAATAGCGTTATTATAATTTACAGCGAAATTGGACGTTATACCAACTGATTTTTTATTATACCACATGTTTTGGTTATTATACCACTAAATAACGTTATTCGAATTTTATACAGTGAAATGGGAAGTTATACCATCTGATTTTCAAATTATACCAGAAACTGTAGAAATTACACCAACTGTTGTGGTAATTATACCAACAGATTTATACAATATACCAGTTGGTATAACAATCATAACAGTTGGTATAATTAGAAAAACAGTTAGTATAATAATCAAAATAGTTGGTATGATGTCCAGTTTGCTTTTAGAAAAGGGTATTTTCGTCCGTTTACTGTTTGGGGTATTAAACACACAACTTTTTCGCAGATGGGTACGATAAGGAATAATTTTTGTCAGGGTACTGATAAGGAAGTTCAAAATTTGAAAGATACTGAAAGGGAATTTACCGAATACATTAAGCATACGTGCTTTTATTACATGATGAGGATGATGATTTGCGATTGTGCTGGAATTCAAATGACTGTCACATGGTCACGTTTGTTAGATGGAATAATATACATATTTAAATCGTAGATCATGTGTCTCTGCTCTGCTATAGTATAAGATAACGTCAGTCTATTGACATGTGTATATGATTATCAATACTAACGACACTATGAAGTAAAATATGAATGATTATGCATAGTGGAAGCTCAAATCTAGTGGCCATGTAGATGAAGTACTGTTCCTAGAAATGGGACGTAGTGAGAAATCAAATAAATATCTTGATATATTTGAAACTGGAACCGGGATAACAAATAAATATCCATATATCATGCTGCGCTTACATATAATAAGAAAAATTCTTGTTTTTTGGCTGCTTAGTTGTCATAAATCACATTGCAAGTACAGAACAATACTTATGTACAGAAATACATAAACAATGAATGGTCTGTCCTCAGGGAAAAAGCAGCGTCTAAAAACTTATATCGAACACCTTGCATGCTTTTCCTAGTTGCCAGCCTTTTTTTTTATCTATGTACATAAAAAAATAAGGAGGAAGTTGGTGTCATTGACCTGAGTAAGTAGTAGTAGTAGTATCTGCACCGAGCTTCATTCGATTAAGTTCCTCCAATATTGAAGTTGTAGGGTCTCTATAAAAGATGAGACTACCATCGAGGTCTGTTCTACCGTAGGCTGCAACACTTGGATCCATCACGATTCTGCACGACCTCGAGTCGTCACAACCCATTTTCATGCCAAAGTACGTCAAGTGATCAGATATACTGTTCCCACTCACCGACCTGTAAAAAGATTTCATAAATTCAGCAAAGCAATTCTTTGCAAAAAACCTGTAAATGATTATACAGGCAAGGCTTTCCCAGTGTATGTAAGATATTATGTTGTGTGACGTTGTATGGAAATAGGGATTTGGAGGCATATACTTTACCTGCTGCAAGTTGGGTCCTCCCCAGAATCATCACAAACTTGCTCCACTTCGTAAACCAAGCTTCCTAGTGCTTTTGTGTAGCACCAGACCTACAGCATTAAAAAGCTAAATCCCCATTAAAAACATGGGATATTGTTATAACTGCTAATTTAAGATGTGTATATAATGACCTCTCTGGGGAAGTGGTGGTATGTTTTTCGAGGAAAATAAGAGTAATATGGGGGTAAATGAGGCACAATATCATGCCCATGTGTGATACGGAAGGTATTTGGCACAATTTTGCTGTAGTAGGATGAAAAGGCAGCATTTCCAATCCGAGGTTGCCCAAACGTCATAACTTGAACATTCTGCTCTCCGAGGAGCTGAGACAAAGGATGAATGTGAATCAACTCTTCACGATAGTGTTTCCACATACATAATGAAACAGTAATAAAGAGTGTTACACGGAGATCAAGTCCACAAAATGAAGCCATTGCCCCTCCCATTGAGTGCCCAGTAACCATAATCTGAGTGTCTCCGTAGAGTTCTTTAGACTTGTTGACAGCACTTAGGACTCCGGGACGTAACGATGTGTTGTAGTAAGCAGAATAGAAGCCATGATGAACCTGAACATGAGTAAACAAAAAATGCATATGGATCATGCTGACAGATATATCCTAGTTGGAAAGAAAGTGATAAACTAAGTATGAACACACCATCGCATCATCGACTCCAGGGTAATCAGTGTCGAGCTGGTTCCAGTACAAATCTTCCACCCAGTTCTGTATACTGCAAAGGAGAAAGACATAAATACGAGAGCGGAATATTTCATAATTTTTTTGGATAATAAATTTCATGGTTATCTGTGTCGCAGACAATGTCCAAGCAATATCAGAAATAGGCATGCACCAAATCAACTATTGAACGTAACGTAAACCATTTCTAACAAGTAGAAACTTTGAGGTAAATCATTCTGTTGAAAAGTGACATCCAGCACCACAGATAGGTCAAACCTGCTTTCCTGAGTTCCTCTAAATGCAATCACAGTCGCATTAAGATCTAAAGCAACACCAACAAATCCCTGCCAAAATAGTAACAAAGGATATAGCATTAAATTGATTGATGAAGAATCGGACGACTAGGGAAGGATTTACCTTCAAAGTACGAAGTAAACGGACCCAATGTAGTGAAAAGGAGAAAGTGGGCTAAAAATCATTAAGTATCTAATACCTGCAGGCATCGTTTTACATCGACGATAAGTTCAATCATATCAAAGCCCTGAATCCATCGAAAGGGGAAACACCAGTGTCAATATTAAGTAACCGAATTATTCGCAACCCAATGTATATCAACTAGCGCCAGAATGTCATTAAACTACTACTCTACCTCAGTGAGCCCGTTGCATCGGGAGCAAGTCCAAGTAAAAAGCTGGGTCAAATCGGATATATATACCTACAAGAATATAATTATTTAGAGTTCTAATGCACATATATAGGTAAGTGTTTGAAACAATAGCAACGTGCATGGAGAGAAAATTGGGGTGCCTATATTCTTTCTGCAGACAACAATCACAAGGATAGCCTAGCAGAACCCAGCTCATAAATCAGAATCTACTGCGAAAAGGTGCATCTACCATATTTAAGCCTTTAACGTATCCATTTAGAACGATCTCTGAACTACTTGTCCAACCCACTAAATGCATAATGTGCTGCAAAGAAAACTTACAGCTGATGCATACTGCACCAATATTCTTGCAAGCGTGTAATTATATTGATATGTCGGCAGTGGATGATGACGGTGATTGTGTTCATGCTTTACCTTCACTATTAATTCTGAAAATAACCAAAAAAACAATAACAGATAATTCATTTTCATACCAAAAACACTCCCAAACGATCTTTCCCACAACACCCAATGATATGAAATAGGCATAGATCCACCAGCATAAAGAAATAACAGTCTAGCTGTACTCTGCTGTAAATCACGGCAATAGTAATTTAGATTGAAAAGAAGAAAGAACGAAGCCACCAAATTGACCTATTAAAAGTAGGAATCCAATCGTAAATTTATAACCTTTCGATATAGAACACTCACAGGCAACTTAAACCAGAATTAAGTCGGAATCGGTTCAAAAAACCCAACTGGCATTCAACATGACCAATAAAAAACAAACTACCGACAAACTAATCCAAACCAAAAATATAAAGGAAATTGATCACCTCTACAGGTCGAGGAGGCAAACAAGCCAGTAAATATTATAATGATCAGCCATGTTCTTCCTCCCATGCCCTATCACCATCAATTGAAAAAAGAACAGATTTTTAACAAATAAATAAATTAAACACAAACCCCTAACAAGACACAGAATACATCGGAGCAACGAGAAAAGAAAAACAAACGACCTAATCGAAGTAGCCCGTAATCGAAAATCAAGAGCCTAGCCAAAACTGAACAAAAGAAGGCCACGATTTTCTGATGATCGTGAAGTTCACAGCAGAAGCAAAACGGCAAGGGATTTAAGCAAATGTATTTCTTTCGGGAGTTGATGATTGACTTTGGTTTCTTGTACTAGGAACTACGACATGTAATCGCGTATCCCTTCCTGGATAAAACGATGATGATTTCGTGCACGGGGAAAAGAAGAAAGAAGAACGTATTTATTAATTCTTTGTATTGTATGGTATGCTGAATTGAATATTCCCATATTGCCCTCCGCGAAAGCGACGTAGGATCCGACGAGAAGATATCCATATGTGGCTAGTATAGTCAAAACGGGCCAGGGCGAGCCGGCCCGTAGCCCGCCACAGGCGGGGCGGGGGCGGGCCTATAAAATGAATGCAAGCCCTGCCTGCAGCCGGGTAGAGGGCCTGGCGGGCTTAGCCGGCAGTTTTAAAAAATTAAAAAAGAAAAAAGAAAAAAAGAAAAGATAATAAAAAAAATTGGAAAAAAATATAACAATGAAGATTTCAAACTATTAAATATATCTAATTGAATCAACTTCTTTAATTTTAATTTTTTTTATGTTATTAAAGTATAAATCATAATTCAAAAACATAAAAATCAATATAATTTATTAGTAAATCTATTATATAATATAATTATATATTTTTTATTTTTGGGCGGGCCGTGCCAAAGCCCGCGGCGCTCACGGGCTTGCGCGCCCAGGCGGGCCTAAAATTTCAGTGCTGGGGCGGGCGGTCCGCGGGCCCAGGCCCTTTTGACAGTACTATCTGTGGATGTAGCAGTAAATGCATCGTTGGGGCAAATCGGTAATTTGGTTTCGGATAGATAGGGATATATGGGTCGGAATATATTGGTTAGACCACTCCAACCGAAAAATTCATTCCCAAATTCATTCATAAACTCAAAATGCATTAATTCTTCTCCAACCATTAAACTCATTCTCAAACTCAAATAATATTGTCAAAATATTATCTTTCATATCAACTTTGCTTAATTATAAATTTTATCCATAGACAATTAAAAACATTATTTAAGTATATGTATGATTTACTTATTTAATTTAAGGTGAAACTTCACTTAAATACTTATTTGTCAAACTATCTATCACATAACTCCAATGTCAGAGAAAAATATCACTTAAATCCCCATTTCACTTTGTACCAGTTTCTTCAGTATTGTACCTTTCTATGTTTGTATCGTGTACCACGTTACGTTGATATAGTGTACCTAAATGTGTTGTATGGTGCACCTGCGGTGGATCGGGCACCAATTTGTGAAAAAATTAGGGACACTGTAACAACACATTTCGGTACATTATAGCAACTTACTGTGATACACAAAACAAGCATAGAAAGGTACAGCGTGCCTTCAAAATGTAGTACGAACAGTGAAACGGGGAGTTAAGCGATATTTTTCTCTGACTGGGGAGTTATGGGATAGAAAGTTTGCAAATAGGGATTTAAGTGAAACTGTTCCTTAATTTAATATAAATAGACATTATTTACTTGTTTTGTAAATTTAAAAGAATAAATAAAAGAAAAACACAAATTATTAATAGGGGTCATTTTGTAGGAGTGCCAAAATTATGCGTTGATTAATATTGCAAACGCATATAGATGCTTTTTTTGGTGAGAGAAATCTGTAAAATCCCATTTTCGATTTGCGTTATGGTGTCCGTTGGACCACTTTTCTGATTTGGGTTCTCTTTTACGCATCGCAGCTTAAAAATTTGTCCAGAAGAAACGATATATATTTTTTCAGCTTTCGCAATGAAATATTGCCGAAACTTTGTCTAAATTTGTTGTTAGACTCGTGAGGTCCAAGTAAACAATAAATTAATAATGAAATCATCTGTCCCATATTGTATGTCTCACTAGCTATCCCACTATATCATGACCATTAAAATGGGAGATGAAAAAACGAGGGCCCCGATTAAACCACCTTGTAAAATATATTTAATGAATATTAAAGGAAGTAGAATATGACGTGGCACCAAAAAAGGGATAAAAAGCAGGCGAACGAAATTTCCTTGATTTTTTTTTCGGTCCCGAGGTATCCCCACACTGCCCGGCTATGGGCTAATCGCCACACACTCCAGAGGTGGGACTAATCCCCAGGGTCAGATGGATACATCCCAAACCCACCCAACAACGATAGTCATGGGCCTAAGCCCATGGGGACTTTCCAAAGTCATGTGGGAGGTGGGGTTCGAACCCCTGACCTCCTAATCACATGAACTTTGGATGCCTCAGAACACGTAACAGTGCTGACCACTTCATATTTTTGCTTTCGTAACTATTCCATATCTCTCTAAGTTTATCTACTCAATTCATCTATATTCGAACTAGATAAAATATTACAGCTTAAAATTCTTATAAATATGTCGTCAAGAATAACAAATAATGCCAGCCGTCTAACATGAATATGGTATAACTTCGTATTCACTATTTAAATTTCTTCATTCAATCATATTTATATTATGGTGTGTTGTTTTAACTTTTAATCATATTTCCTAACAGAAAGAAGAATCCGTTTCTCCACGCCGAAGACTTGATTTTGAAAAAGAAGGGGAATCTCTAGAATTGAAAGAAAGCGTGCAGTCAATTGAGCGGTCTTCGATCCCATCCGAAACAAATATTCCAACTATGGGTATGGAATTTGAAAGTGAAGACGAAGCTTATAACTTTTACAACAATTATACACGGATGGTCGAACTCAGTATTAGGAAGCATAAAGCGCATCATGACAAAATTGACGGTAAACTCTTGGACCGATTTTTTTGCTGCTCTAGTGAGGGTCACAAAGGAAAAGACAAGCTAGCATCAAATCTCGTCGTCCAGAAACCAGAAGTGGTTGCGTACACATGAAGATAAGTGCACGTAAATATGGTAAATTTGCGTAGTCAATTTCATCTTGGAACACAGTGGGCACGACTAGTGAGCCCGAGTAAAAGTCATTTTCACAGGTCAAACAGAAAAATGAGTGCAAAACAAGCAGCGCAAGTAGATAGCATCGATAGCGCAGGCATTACACCAAAAGATGGGCTTCTGTACTTGGCCAACGAAGCTGGTGTAATACCCGCAAATTTAAAGCGGGATTACGATAGGAAATTTAAAGACAATTAGGGGAGAAAATATTAGGAATAAAATTCCTAAGAAATATTTTTGTCTATGTTCGAAATTAATGGAATTAATTTTCGGACAAAACGAATTTTCGGAATTAAATCCAAAAATAATAAATAAGCCGAGAGTTGAATAATTAGGATGGGCCGAAATATGAGTAGACCAAATAGATAAATAGGCCCAACTATATGATAACTTAATAAGTATTAGAGCCCAAGTCAGAATTAGATATTGGCCCAAAGAAATACAAAGCTTGGCCCAAAGACTTTAGATAAACATGAGGTTACTTAAACACCAAGGGAAGCCACGTTGAAACAACTTCACCACCTTATTCCTTGATAAGTGAAAACCCTCAAATGTATTACCTAAAACCAACGTGAGCCAAAGGAAAGAAATCAAGAAAGGAAAAAGTTCGAACAACAACTAAGGCAAGCCCTGATCGATTTTCATCCTAGGAATTAACTCCAAACTAAGCCCGAGAGGTAAGGATTTTATCTAAACGAATAAACCTTTTACTAACTTATGTATTTGACGTATTTCTTGGTTTGATGAACCTTCATTAAGCCGAAGCAAAAAGAAAGGAAGGAGAAGTAGGATTCGGACAAATTCAAGCTTATCTCAACCTAGAAAAGTGATCAAATTTAGCTTGGAAGTGAGGTAGGTGGTTTTAAACCCCTACTACCCGTAAGATTTTCCTCAAAATTATTAGAACTCGTTTGGAAGGCCACTCGAGTTCATAAGTTTAAGTTTTATGATTTTTGTAATTTTCGTGATATGTTGCTATGTGTTTTGATGTGAATTCGAACTCAAAATATGAGTTCTTGAAGTTGTTAATCGAACTGATGTGTTTCGTTGTGATTATCATGTTAGATTTTCTGGAAAAATTTAGGGTTTTATATGAAGGTTTAAAGAAATCGGGCGATTTGAAGTTTTTCGGGCGATTTATAAATCGTGGGCCTGTGTTTGAGTGTAAATCGGGCGATTTAAAGTTTTCAGGTGATTTGAAATCGCGGGCCTGAATTTGTGTGGAAATCGGGCGAAAAGTGATTTTTAACTGATAGGAAATCGGCCGATTGGAGTTTCGGGTCGCGAGAGCGTTTCGCGGGCCCAACTGATTTTAATGTGTGTGAAGAAGCAGGATTTCGCGGGCCAGAGCTCGTGTTTCGCGGGCTGAAGCATTTCGCGAGTGGTGAGATAGCGCCGGGCCGATTTTGGGTTTCGCGGGCCGATTTCAAATCGCGGGGTGATTCCTGTAAAGGAAATCGGGTGATTTGCGAGATTCAAAACGGGCTTCGAACGTTAAATCGGACGATTTGCGAAATCGCCGAAAGCTTTGCGAAATCGGGCGTTGACCTTACGTTCGCGGGTTGACCAGAGCTTTTTAACGCAGAATCGGGCGATTCGTGAAATCGGGTGTTGACTCGATTTTCGCGCGTTGACCAAGTGGGTTTCGGGCGATTTAAATTGGGCTTTGACCAATTTTTGTGTGCGTTGATTGACAGATTTAATTTTTGGGCTTTTGCCCTATTTCAGGCCCAAATATTTTAAATAAAATGGTTTTAAGCCCAAATCACTTTTAAATAAAATAATTTTCGTACTATAACGTATATTTTCGGGTCAACCCATATTTTAAATTATAAATATTATTTTTGGATTTTTAAATCATCGGCCTAGTTTAAATACTATACGATTACGTAATATCGATGTACGTATTTTCTGTGATTTATTATATGTGCATTTCACGACATGCACGTGAGGGGTTGATGTTGTACCGTATTTATACGGTGACACCTTACGGTGTCGGATGAGTGGGGTAGAGTGACCTTTACTGGTCGTCGAGGTTAGACTCGTGTAGCACCTGGTGGGAGAGGGGGTTTGCGACACCCATCTACTCGGGATTGAGCCACCCGAGGTGTACACCACCGGATATTATTTGGCTCAGGGACGACTGACAGATGTGAGATTCCTGTCTACCCGGGTTGGTGGTAGGCCACTCGGGGAAAAGTCGTCGGGTTGAGATTGTGTGCGGAAGGAGCGACCCGGTACGGCCGGCGTGGGCTACCGCATGTTTATGGCGTACCTTGCCATTGCGCGCGTGGGTGCTGAGTCTAGCCGAGGGCCCTGTTATGTGATGAGACGTGATAGGTTGAGCGTGCATTTTATTTTGATGTGAGGATTTGGGATTGGGTTGAGTGCACGCACGCATACATTGCATGTTTTTACTGCCACCTACTGGGCATTTTTGCTCAGGGTTATATTTTTCAGGTGGGACTGAGCCCGACACCGATGGGTGTCAGGGTTGAGATATAGGCTGGCTGGCGGCGGTGACTCCACGGGCTTTTGAGGGCGGAGCGGTACATGGGACGCGACCTGTGGAGAGGCGTAGGATAGTGTAGTCGGGTTTTGATTTTTGGGGCTTCGGCCCGTTGTATTATATCGACGCGCTTTTGTAGACCCGACTTAGTTTATATATGTATATTATTTTATTTAAAAAAAAAAAAATTTTAATAAATCGGGTCCTCCGCGACTTTCGTTGCGGAAATCCGCCAATTATTCCAATTAGGAAGTAGGGTCGCGACAGGTGGTATCAGAGCGTTAGGTTTTAGATTCTGAAGACTGTCCATGTACTGCCGCTCAGAAGCCGGGAGAACCAGCCTTGCCTGTAAGTGTTATGAGTTTATGTGATTATATGACCTTATGTGCCTGTTGATGTGTGTTATATATAGTATTTGGAAATGTCGAGAGGACGACCGAGACGAGTGCTTTTAGGAGAAACAAGTCGTAGGGACGAACCTGAGTCCCCGATTAGTGAACGCGATACGATCCATCATCTGACTGAACTGATCCAGCGCCAGTCAGACCAAATTAACGATCTGATCAATCATCGAAGCTCATCTGAGCATCATTCCTCCCCACAGCCTGATCGAGTGGAAATCATAGGGGAGAGATTCCGCAAACTAAATCCCCCAACTTTCGCCGAGGCTGCCAACCCTGCGGTGGCCGAGGACTGGATCGGCACCATAGAGGATCTCTTCATCTATAGCCGAGTGCCGAATAATGAGAAGGTTTTGTGTGCCGTTTCCCTGCTTCGGGGAAGCGCGCGTTTTTGGTGGAACACCGTAAAGGTGTTAGAGGATCCCGCCACTATGTCTTGGGAACGCTTCAGAGAACTTTTCTACGACAAGTACTTCACTGCTCACGACCAGGAGCAGCGGATGTACGAATTTATGAATCTGAAGCAAGGCCGTATGCCAATGGCGGAATATATCCGCCGATTTGAGGAATTGTCGCGTTTTGCCCCGCATCTCGTTGTGACCAACACGCTGAAGGTAACGAGATTCCTTCGGGGACTGAAACCCGAATTCTACCGAGATCTTAGTGTGGCGGGTGTGCGCCAGCTGGAGTTCCGCCAAGCGACGGAACGTGCGCTGATAGCCGAGCAGGCGGAAGGAGTGGTGAGGGAGGCTCAGGAAGCGAACCGGAAGAGAGAGAGCCAACAAGGAGAAAGCGCTCAAAAGCGACAGTTTATCGGTAATGGTTCGAAAAAGGGTAACCGACCCGATCAGCAAAGTTGGCGCCCGGACGTTTATCAGGGACCGACTAACGTCCCCAATAGACCACCAATATCAGCGCCCCGATGCCAGCAGTGTGGGCGGAATCATTTTGGTGTTTGTTACGGACCTCGATCTGTGCAGAATCTGCAATGCTTCCGGTGTGGGGAGACCGGACACGTTGCACGGAATTGCACGAGAACTCAACCTCTGCTGCAGAATCAGCCGCAGAACTTGATTCGACCTCCACCTGTACCTGCGCGAGTTTTCACGTTGACGAACGAAGAGACGGAGGCGAACCCAACTGTAGTCACGGGTACGTTGAATATTTTCCACGTACCGTCTTCAATCCTTATCGATTCTGGAGCCACACATTCGTTTGTGTTGGCCATTTTCGTGACCAGGGCGGGAATATATCCCACCCATTCTTTCCACAACTACGTAGTTTCTTCACCCCACGGGGATCACCCGAAGGAGAGGGTAGTTAGGTTCCGATCACTGAGGGAGGAAATATAAATTTTTCCGTAAAGATAAATAGTAAACCTATCCCTAGGATATCTGCCTTGAGAGCTCATCGACTCGTAAGGACGGAGAAAACTAGAGGAAGTCCCGATAGTAAAAATCCCAATGTATTTCTCGAAGATCTCTCGGAATTACCTCTGAGACGGGAAACCGAATTCATTATTGATCGTATACATGGAGCTGCTCCGATCTCTAGTCGTAGAACTAGAACCGGAAAATGGAAATAGGAGTGCGCAGCGGAAGCGTAGTGGAAATAGAAATGACTAAAACATATAAACTAGATTGGACGAGTTTAGTCGTAAAGCTAAACTCGAGTTCTCCACCACTGAATTTCGGGGACGAAATTCTTTTAAGGGGGGAAGAATGTAATACCCGCAAATTTAAAGCGGGATTACGATAGGAAATTTAAAGACAATTAGGGGAGAAAATATTAGGAATAAAATTCCTAAGAAATATTTTTGTCTATGTTCGAAATTAATGGAATTAATTTTCGGACAAAACGAATTTTCGGAATTAAATCCAAAAATAATAAATAAGCCGAGAGTTGAATAATTAGGATGGGCCGAAATATGAGTAGACCAAATAGATAAATAGGCCCAACTATATGATAACTTAATAAGTATTAGAGCCCAAGTCAGAATTAGATATTGGCCCAAAGAAATACAAAGCTTGGCCCAAAGACTTTAGATAAACATGAGGTTACTTAAACACCAAGGGAAGCCACGTTGAAACAACTTCACCACCTTATTCCTTGATAAGTGAAAACCCTCAAATGTATTACCTAAAACCAACGTGAGCCAAAGGAAAGAAATCAAGAAAGGAAAAAGTTCGAACAACAACTAAGGCAAGCCCTGATCGATTTTCATCCTAGGAATTAACTCCAAACTAAGCCCGAGAGGTAAGGATTTTATCTAAACGAATAAACCTTTTACTAACTTATGTATTTGACGTATTTCTTGGTTTGATGAACCTTCATTAAGCCGAAGCAAAAAGAAAGGAAGGAGAAGTAGGATTCGGACAAATTCAAGCTTATCTCAACCTAGAAAAGTGATCAAATTTAGCTTGGAAGTGAGGTAGGTGGTTTTAAACCCCTACTACCCGTAAGATTTTCCTCAAAATTATTAGAACTCGTTTGGAAGGCCACTCGAGTTCATAAGTTTAAGTTTTATGATTTTTGTAATTTTCGTGATATGTTGCTATGTGTTTTGATGTGAATTCGAACTCAAAATATGAGTTCTTGAAGTTGTTAATCGAACTGATGTGTTTCGTTGTGATTATCATGTTAGATTTTCTGGAAAAATTTAGGGTTTTATATGAAGGTTTAAAGAAATCGGGCGATTTGAAGTTTTTCGGGCGATTTATAAATCGTGGGCCTGTGTTTGAGTGTAAATCGGGCGATTTAAAGTTTTCAGGTGATTTGAAATCGCGGGCCTGAATTTGTGTGGAAATCGGGCGAAAAGTGATTTTTAACTGATAGGAAATCGGCCGATTGGAGTTTCGGGTCGCGAGAGCGTTTCGCGGGCCCAACTGATTTTAATGTGTGTGAAGAAGCAGGATTTCGCGGGCCAGAGCTCGTGTTTCGCGGGCTGAAGCATTTCGCGAGTGGTGAGATAGCGCCGGGCCGATTTTGGGTTTCGCGGGCCGATTTCAAATCGCGGGGTGATTCCTGTAAAGGAAATCGGGTGATTTGCGAGATTCAAAACGGGCTTCGAACGTTAAATCGGACGATTTGCGAAATCGCCGAAAGCTTTGCGAAATCGGGCGTTGACCTTACGTTCGCGGGTTGACCAGAGCTTTTTAACGCAGAATCGGGCGATTCGTGAAATCGGGTGTTGACTCGATTTTCGCGCGTTGACCAAGTGGGTTTCGGGCGATTTAAATTGGGCTTTGACCAATTTTTGTGTGCGTTGATTGACAGATTTAATTTTTGGGCTTTTGCCCTATTTCAGGCCCAAATATTTTAAATAAAATGGTTTTAAGCCCAAATCACTTTTAAATAAAATAATTTTCGTACTATAACGTATATTTTCGGGTCAACCCATATTTTAAATTATAAATATTATTTTTGGATTTTTAAATCATCGGCCTAGTTTAAATACTATACGATTACGTAATATCGATGTACGTATTTTCTGTGATTTATTATATGTGCATTTCACGACATGCACGTGAGGGGTTGATGTTGTACCGTATTTATACGGTGACACCTTACGGTGTCGGATGAGTGGGGTAGAGTGACCTTTACTGGTCGTCGAGGTTAGACTCGTGTAGCACCTGGTGGGAGAGGGGGTTTGCGACACCCATCTACTCGGGATTGAGCCACCCGAGGTGTACACCACCGGATATTATTTGGCTCAGGGACGACTGACAGATGTGAGATTCCTGTCTACCCGGGTTGGTGGTAGGCCACTCGGGGAAAAGTCGTCGGGTTGAGATTGTGTGCGGAAGGAGCGACCCGGTACGGCCGGCGTGGGCTACCGCATGTTTATGGCGTACCTTGCCATTGCGCGCGTGGGTGCTGAGTCTAGCCGAGGGCCCTGTTATGTGATGAGACGTGATAGGTTGAGCGTGCATTTTATTTTGATGTGAGGATTTGGGATTGGGTTGAGTGCACGCACGCATACATTGCATGTTTTTACTGCCACCTACTGGGCATTTTTGCTCAGGGTTATATTTTTCAGGTGGGACTGAGCCCGACACCGATGGGTGTCAGGGTTGAGATATAGGCTGGCTGGCGGCGGTGACTCCACGGGCTTTTGAGGGCGGAGCGGTACATGGGACGCGACCTGTGGAGAGGCGTAGGATAGTGTAGTCGGGTTTTGATTTTTGGGGCTTCGGCCCGTTGTATTATATCGACGCGCTTTTGTAGACCCGACTTAGTTTATATATGTATATTATTTTATTTAAAAAAAAAAATTTTTTAATAAATCGGGTCCTCCGCGACTTTCGTTGCGGAAATCCGCCAATTATTCCAATTAGGAAGTAGGGTCGCGACAGCTGGAGGACGAGATAATATTGGGTTTATTATTGAAGGTTATAATAACTACTTGCGGTTGAAGAGAACGACACCAATGAAACCGGGAGATATAGGAGGCGTGCTAGAATATTTACAACAAAAACAACTTGCAAAGCCGAATTTCTTCTACGCCATCCAGGTTGATAGTGACGATTTAATAACTAATGTGTTTTGGACTGGCGGGCAAATGATGATGGATTACGCGTATTTCGGGGATGTCGTGTCTTTTGATACAACATATAAGAAAAATAAAGATGAGGTCCATTTGCGCTTTTTGTGGGGGTCAATAATCACAGACAAACTATTTTTTTTGGAGCTGCTCTGCTATATGATGAAACAGCTGAACTTTATGTGGTTATTTGATACTTTTGCTCGATCCATAAGCAGCAACCAGTCACTATTCCATTGACCAAGATGCGGCTATGGCAAATGTCGAGATAGGCGAGCCATCACCTCGCCGGAGTCGCCGGAGTGAAGCTGGTCGAACTGGGAGGAATAGCTGAAGGATTAAGCTGGGAACAAGTCGATGAACAGTGGCCGTAGGATCAAGCTTCGCGCGCGGTCGGACGGGTCTGATTCAAATGACGGAGATTGAATCGTGATCATAGGATGACGCGCGAATTCCATCGACAGCCCAGATTGATCACAGAGAGATGGGGCGGATGACAAAACACAGCCACTTGATCTAAATCGGACGATCCATGTTGAAAGTGATACTCACTTATAGAGTTGTCATGCGACTCTCATGTACTCACGCACAACAGCAAGGCCACGTGGCGCGATGTAATGCGTTCGATCGGATGGAAACAAGCGGCTATGATTAAAACGCGAAGCATGCTTTAAAGGTGATCTTCAGTGTATAAATAGCAGTAATGCGAGTTCGACGAGCGATCTTTGAGCGTCCAAAAGTTTTTATAAGTTCTTATAGAGTGAAAATCTGAGTGAAGTGTAAACACGAAAAGTGTAGAGGGCACGGCAAAGTGTAACTTTCGTGTTGTGATCAATAAGAAACGGAGCTCGGTTGATCCGTGGATGTAGGCCAAAGTCAGGGCCGAACCACGTAAATCCTGTTTTGTGTGTGTGAGTTTTTGGGTGCTTTTCTTGGTTCGATTGAGCTCCAAATAGCTCAATTCGATTCCTAAACTTAACATACACAGAATATACATTGAAACTTCATTCGAGAGGTGTCCATTTCCTAACAGCAAAAGCTTTATCTGAAAAGTGGCCACAAACATGTCATCGTTTGTGCATTTGGCATATTTACCAAAATGCAGCTAGTCATCTTAGCAATGTGTTTTCGAGCAGAGTTCTCGAGCGATTTTACGTCTTGCATATATGATTTTGAAGAAGAAACCGACTTTCTTAATGCATGGAAGGAGATGTTAAACAAATATGGCTTAGTGGCTTCAAAGATTGTTCAATATAAAAGAAAAGTGGGCACTAGTTTATGGCCGACAAGTGTTTTGTGCCGATATGATAAGTACTCAGCGCAGCGAAAGTATGAATAGTTCTTTGAAATAGTATGTAAGCAAGAAGAATAGTTTGTTAGTTTTTTCAGAAGTTTGAAATGCTAGTCGAAGATCGTCGGTACAAAGAGTTGAAGGCTAATTTTGAAATGAGTCAGAGATTCCCAGAGCTTATCCTATTCAGATTTTGCAACACGCTTCGAATGTTTACACATGTGAAGTCTTTCAGCTATTTGAAGCCGAGTTTTGGAAAGCCCATGATTTACTAATTGAACTTGCGAAGGAATCTGAAGCAATGTCCGAATATAAGATCACTACTCATAATCGGCGTTATCAACTCGTTGTTAGATATGACTCGTTGAATAAAAATATTTCATGCATCTGTAAAAAATTAGAGTTTGCAGGCATTTTGTGTTCTCATTCTCTTAAAATACTCGGTGCAAGAAATATCTACGTAATTCCTGAAGCTTGTATTAAAAAAGATGGACTAAGAAGGCCAGAAGAGGAACGATCGAACGGAGTGGCGTCGTTACGGTTGATCGAGAATATCAGGTTGATGAAGAACATGCTGAAAATGTATTAATTGGGGAGAGATATAATGAATTATGTAAGTTGCATAACCAGTCAAAATATTTTCTATGAAGATGATTAAATAGATGCAAATTTGGAAAATTCATTTTCTTCAAAATCAGGTAAGACACACGCACATGGAAGAATAGGTGAAGAATCTCTCCAAGAAGCTGAAGGTTCTACTGATAATGCCTTTGCAATAAAGGGGTGGAAGCAAAAACAAGATTCCCGAGTCAAATCTGGAAAGAGACTCAAAGGTGTATTGGAACAGGCCGTAAACAAATCAAAGAAGTCGAGAAACATTAGAAATTCATCGTCAATTGCCACAACTAATCGAGAGGTAATTTTTCGAATTTATTTTGATAAATTATATATATATATATGATTATGAAGCTAACAAGGATGCACGCACTATTTCATTTATAAAGATTATGTGATCTGTATGTTTGATTTTTCCAGGCAGAAGTGCGACATCAACCTGGGTTATCTTTTGCCAATCAATTTCAATCAAGATCCACGAATGACATACCAAAAAATCAAATGCAAGAGGGGGACAAAGATGATGCATCATATAATAGATGATTCATTTCTTATCTTTATTAAATTTTACTATTTGCATTTGAATTAACTTTTTTGTTTTCTTATCTTTATTATTGAAATTTACTATGGGATCTTTATAAATAAGTATCTAGTTGGATAAAAACTTATAATTTAGTACCCTGTCAGGATTTTTTTATATGTAGGTACCTAACAGAATAAATTTTTTGCACATAGGTACCCGATCCCCAAAAATAAACCATACAACACATTTGGGTACCCTATATCAACACATTTGGGTACCCTATATAACATAAAATGGTACGACGTATGCTATATTTAGGTACGCTCTATGTAACACACAGGTATATGTAATACCCGTAAAATTTAATACGGGATTTTTTATATAAACAATTATGTGGTTATGCGAATTAAAGTTTTGCAAAGAAATTTAAGTAGTGAAAAAAAAATAAAAAAATAATAAATAATAAATGTTTAGTTTGAACTTGATTTCAAAATTTATCAAAAACCTAGGATTTATAATAGGGAGCTTCACGTGTCAGGCCCCATTTCATTTTTTCATATAGAGATCAGGCCCATGTCAGAAGTAATTTAGTATTAAGGACCCAATTCAGAATTTAACATAGAATAAAGGTTGATTGACGAAAATGCCCTTATAAAAGAGTACTTATGAAGTGGTTTCCAGCGTGCATGTTCTGTTATCAAATTGCAATATCTTGTTATCAGTTATAACATAACAGGAAGTGTTATATGAAGTGGTACTGTAAATCAATGAAGTGGTACTGTAGGCCCATGAAGTGGTACGAGTGAACAGTGAAGTGGTACTGTAGACCCATGAAGTGGTATCGATGAACAGTGAAGTGGTACTGTAGAACCGTGAAGTGGTACTGGTGAACAGTGAAGTGGTACCGCGTTGTAGACCCATGAAGTGGTAATGTTGAACATAGAAGAAGTGGTATTGTAGACGCATGAAGTGGTACAGCTTTTGTAGACCCATGAATTCCCAAACATTTCAATTGTACCACTTCATGGGTCTACAGTACCACTTCTTCTATGTTCAACATTACCACTTCATGGGTCTACAACGCCGTACCACTTCTTATTTCAACAATACCACTTCATCCGTCTACAGTACCACTTCACTGTTCACCCATACCACTTCATGAGTCTACAGTACCACATCACTGTTCACCCGTACCACTTCATGGGTCTACAGTACCACTTCATGTACAGTTTATACCACTTCTTCAGAAGAAGGCGATGGCAATTCTATGTAATTTCCGCACACATGCAGGGGCAAATGCGTCATTTTCTTCAAAATTGGTCCTTAATTCCAAAACCAAACTTCAAATAGATCCTTATCTCTTTGTCAAACGTCATTGGGGCCTGAAATCTAATGAAAATTTGCTAATTGGGCCTGAAATCGAATTAACTCTTTATAATATAAAGAAATTGGGCTATATTTAATCTGAACTTAGGCCCAAGCCCATGCTATTAAAGATAAACATTGGCAATAAAGTTGCTTAGGCATTAGGAAAGGTCACGTTATCACCACCCAGTCAAGTCAAGCACTATTTACGAAATGATTATCTATATCATGTACGTTACATGAACAAAACCCTGCTAAACAAATAAAAACCTACAAGCAGAAAGGGAGTGCAAGCCTATCAACGAAAGTTCAATAGCATAGGAAAATTGGTAAGCTATAATTCTGAATTCAAAGCAAGGTATATAGTTCACGTCTCATGCTTAAGATATTTAAGTTATTTTGATGATCATTTACTGTTACGCGTTTCGAAACTTACCATTTTAGGAAACTCAAAACTTTCGATGCTAGATCATGAACATATGTGTTAGGAGCTTTCATAATTTCCCTAGAGAATATACCCATAAGATCTCGATTTCAAGACAGGTTGTTTTCGAGGGATGGGGCCTTCGACTCTTATAATAGTTTTTGGTATTGGAATAGTATAGAAAACACTAAGTATGGTTTAAATTCATAAGAATTTCTGTAATATAAATGTTAAGCATATTCGTTAGAATTTATTATTTTAGGGCGTACCATTTTCTGGAAAGAACCCAGTTTTTGAAGACGATTGTAATAAGTATCATTTTAGGGTTTTTGAGGGAGAATTACGATTTTCAGAAGATCTCGAGATTGTATTAAATGATCTCGACATGTAACATTTATAAAGATCTCGAGATATGTAGTAGGAATCCGAAATGAATATTAGATTGTGTAGTAGAAAGATTTCGAAGCATACTAGTTTCGACATTTGTAAGATGTCGACATTGTTTAAAGATATCGATATAGGATAATTCTCATAGAAATCGAAATGTATAATAGCTTTCGACATTAGTATGATTTTGACATGAGATCTCGACCTTAGTGAGACTTTGATATAGAATCTCGAAATTGTTAAAATTCGAGATTGGAGTTTGCAAATCATGATCTCGTCATTTGATAAGTAAGATCTCGACATTTATATTGGTAAGGTCTCGACATTTATATTGGTAAGGTCTCGAAAATTTATAAGGTCTCGACATTATTTGATGACCTCGACATTTATTTCCAACAAAAGATCTCGACAGCTTATTAAAAATCTCGATATTTATTTGATGATCTCGACATTTACATCCTAACAAAATTTCGATAAGCTTGGTAAGATCTCGACATAGAAAGATTTCGAGCTCATCATAATTCTCGACACTGTTTAAATATTTCGACACTTAACATAATTTCAGTAGTTTAAAAGTGTTCTACACTTGATAAATTTGCGATATTTTAGGGTTTGCTACTTCTAGGATTTTTGATATTTTAGGGTTTATTTAGTTTTATTTTTAGGAATTTTATTATTTTTAAGGTTTCCATGAATTTTAGGGTTTTGATAATTTTAGCATTTTCAAAATTTATATGACCTAGTAAACATATTAATATGAAAATATTTATTATATTCAGAGGATCGATATATAGGGACTACACCGGACTTCTTATTTGACAATAGCAGGAGGACAGGTAGGTGGATCATCCATCTACAATACGTAAACACAATTATGTGTTTTCATGTGATTATGTGATTTACGTGACTTATGTGATTTATATGTTTTACGTACGTTTTATATAAATCATGTTTTATGATATTTTTATATGCATGACACGTGCATATCACGTTAGGGCGAGAGATGATTATACCATGGTGTGACAGTAGGATATGAGATATTGACCTACGGGGTAGAATGAGATGTTTGTGATTGGCAACTCTTAGAGGAGTCGAGGTTGGGCTCACTGGGCACCTGGCGGAGACAGACGTGATCGATCTGTCTACTCGGACGTGATCGATTCGAGGTGCATACCGCCGGATGGGATTTTTGATTGGCGCGGGAGATATACGACCTGGTAGGAGGACATTGACGTGATCGATCAGTGCACTACCGGTGTAGCTCGCTGCGAGACTTGGGGGTGGCCTCCCAGTAGTCTATTGCGCGCGGAGGTGTCGAGCCTAACCTAGGGCCCTGTATTGTGTGAAATAGGAACGTTGGAAAATAAAGAGTGTGCACCATATCATGTTGTGAGATATTGGGATTGGGGTTGAGTGCACACTTGCATACATGCATTTTATTCACCTACTGGGCAAATTGCTCAGTGTTTACGTGTTGTAGGTACTGAGTCTGACGCTGATATGCGTCGAGACGGAGGCGGCTGGTGGCGGTGCTCCACGGATTTTTGAGGGCGGGGCGGTACATGGATGAAGACCTGTGGAGCGGCATTAGGGCTTTTGTTCTTTTGATATTTTGGGGCTTCGGCCCGTGTATAGCGACAACGATGTAGACAGACTTTTACAGATATATATTATTTTAGGAAAAGTTTTAATTAGACGGGCCTTCCGCGGCTTACGTTGCGGAAATCCGCCACTAATCCTAATTAGAAAAGTAGGGTCGCCACAGTATACCTTAGGTACGACGTATGCTATATTTAGGTACCATATATCAACGTGTTGTGGTATGCAATATGCACACAGGAAGGTACGACATGACTAAAGAAACTGGTAAAAATTAAATTGGGTACTTGTCTGTAAAATTTTCTGACGTACCTATGTGTAAAATTTTTATTTAATTGGGTATTTTTTTATAGATTCACCATTTACTATTTGCATTTGAATTAAGTTTCAGCTCTACTATTTTTATAATCATGAGAACTTCAACATATATTAAATATGTCTTATGCTGGACTTATGTGTGTAAAGTTTTGCAGATAAATTCTTTCAGGCGTCACAATGATTATATTTTTCTATAGATTCACCATTTACTATTTGCATTTGAATTAATTTTCAGCTCTACTATTTTTATAATCATGAGAACTTCAACATATATTAAATATGTCTTCTGCTGGACTTATGTGTGTAAAGTTTTCCTAAATATATTTATTTTTTTCTTTTCAAAATTCATGTTTGATAAAGCATGAAGTGTGAGGGTGTTCACGTGTTCTCCTTCCACAACACATTCTAGGGGTGTTCAAACCGTAATTACCGTACCGAACAACCGATAAACGAAATTTTCGGTTTTAAAAATCTCATACCGAATACCGAACCGAAGTAAACCGGTTCGGTTCGGTAATAACCGAAAAATTTCGGTTATCTTCGGTAAATAACCGAAAAAATCGAAATAAATTAAAAAAATTGAAAAATTAATGTTTATGAAATTAGATATATTTAATTCTTCATATTTTTATATTTTTAAATTATTTTTTCCTATTTTTTATTATTATTTTTTTATTTTTCCCTATTTTTATTATTTTTTCTTATTTTATTTTTATGTTTAAATTGTATATATATATTAATATTATCTCTAATATATATTTATGTAATTATATATTATTATATATTATTATATATATTTCGGTAATTCGGTTACCTCCGAGATTACCGAAAAATTTCGATTCAAATTTTTTTATACCGAATACCGAACCGAACCGAAATTTCGGTATTCGGTTTGTACCGAACTTTCGGTATCGGTTCGGTACGGTCGGTTTACCAACTTTTGAACATCCCTATCACATTCTCTCTCCTTTATCATGTCTTCACAATTCTTAATTCGTGGCTTAATCAAATCCCTCAATTAAATCATTAAAAAATTTTAATGGATAGGATGGAGTGGGACATCTAGTGGGATGGACAATGTGAGACGGAGGGATTCCGTGCGCTTAAGTTTTTTTTTTTGGGAAAGATGCGCATTCTAAGTTCATCAACAGTCAAGACTGCAGAAAATTGGACCAAACGATGCTAAGCATCGCAAAATATCAAGAGCATTCGTTTCTCTAAGATGCAATAACACATTTGATCAGTTCCAAACCAGTTAGTTAATCAATGCTCCGAGATTACGTATCAAGCAAGCTACGATAGATGAGCGAAGAAAAGATCAGAACAAGGAAAAAGTATGGGAGCATAGATTCTGGACGTACAATTCATTTCAATTGGCCGAAAGTATTCACCAGAACCAGCATACTAGCTGGACTAAGCCTTCGAATCTCGTTCAAAATTCTTTCTTTGACACTTATTTGACTTCATTTCCCTCCTCATTGGATGATCAGAAGCTGGGAAACAACAACCAATGTCTCATCTCAAACAGAGAACCCTACTTCCAAAATGCCATCTTTCTGACAGTTAAAAAGTTTTTGCGTTAAATCGGCATCACCAAGTGTCTTTTATGTTTCAGAACTGCTAAACTTGATCACAAAATTCCAATGTTTGGAACCCATGCGATAGAAGTTTAGCTAGCGATAACCCAATAATCAAATACCAAGATTTCAGATCCGCCAAAAGAACATACGAGGAGATCAACCCAATTCGAGGAGGGTCGTGATTATTCGCGCATGAAAAGGTAAAACGATTAGTTATGGAGCTCAGCAAAAAAAAAGTTGGGGATTATTTTTTGAAGACTTACCGACAAAAGCCCAAACTTTTCATGTGAATGATTAGTCTGAATCGTTAGCCCAATTGCAACTTCCAAGGAGTTAAGTGGTCCCCGCTCGACCTATTTTTTCCCTCGCAGTTAATGAGCCTGTCTGTCTGTCTTCATTACATACAACGGTCATATCACTCTCTCTCCGGTTTGATCTAATTATTGTTGCTGATTTCTTTCTCAAATGAAGCAGTTTTGCGTAGTGTAGCTGTGAATTGTGACGGGGCAGTTCAAAATTTTAACAATTTATATCACAGATAATAAAAAAAATACTATTTGGATTTTAAACAAGGAACAGAATTGCATTAAAACTGTACCCAGAAGAACCGCAGCTTAGCAGTCCACAGGTCAACTGGCTCATCTTATGAATCAATTCACCGCAGTCACATGTGACGAGACGCATCACTGAATCCTCAATCTCTATCTATCATTCACAAGCAAAGATACTGAAAAGTTACTCAAACATATTCGCCGTATCGGAACGACGTCGTATTAGTTCAAGATACTAACACCAATGGCAGCAATAACTCCAAAGCTCTTGGCTTTGAGCTAGCGAACCATTTCCTAGCTCATTTATGGTTGTTTTTAGTTAATCTATTTGTTTCTTGGGTGGTTTCGTTCGTCACTAGCGGTTTTGATTAGCAGTTTCCCCAAGATGTTTGGCTTTTCAAGGAGAAGAATGAAGCTTGGGAGGTAAAATAAAATGCATAATGCCATCTGCATTTTGTTGTTTGTGCGTGTGCTGGTGTTTTTTTCTCCTTACCTCGAGGTTGTTTTGGTTTGAAGAGAATCAGCGTCAGCCAGTTTATGTCTTGACTTGGTGATTATGTTTCTCCCAGATTAAAAGTCCAACTCTCAGATGCTTCTCAGGGAACAAGAACTCCGATAAGGCACACTAAAAGATCGAACAATTCAAATGTGAGATTCTCAAGTTCAATTCCCATTACATAGGCGACCTTTTGTTAAGCTTTTAACTCTTTACAGGAAAAAGATGTTGCTTTGGCGAATAATGAAACTGATGAGCTCAACATTCGACCCTCGTCTGATGCACCGGATCTTAATAACTGCACTACAGACAGCTCTGAGAATTGGATGGTTCTTTCAATCAGCGGGGAAAAGCCCACGCCTCGATCTAATGTGCACCATTTTGATCCTACCTTTTGAATATAGTTTCATGCTGAGTTGTGTGTGTCTTCTTTCGGAAGGATCTGATACAGTTGTAATGTGCTCTTGTAGCATGCTGCAGCCGTCGTTGGGAACAAGATGGTGGTAGTTGGTGGTGAATCGGCCAATGGGTTGCTGGACGATGTCCAGGTACTGTTAAATTCAGGGTCTTGTTTTCCTTTTTGTCCTCGGCAATCTCCAGTGCTATGAAATGAACCACATTAGATGTACAACTTTGTGCCCCGTGCCAATTGGGAATATCATCCAAGCTCTCTTGCTTGTTTTACTTGCAGGTACTAAGTTTTGATAGATTCTCTTGGACCACTGTTACGTCAAAGCTCTACCTGTCACCTACCAGTCTACCTCTAAAGATTCCAGCATGCAAAGGCCATGTTTTGGTATACCGCTAGAACCTTTATTCCAGCGTATTGCATATCTTTATCACACCTCTACAGTCTTATTAAGACCTCAGTTGGAAGGTGGCTTTCAGAAGCTTGGTTGTGCTGTCTCCTATTTTTCTGAAATATGTTAATAAGAAAATAAAGCTTTAATAGCATCTCAGATGGAAACTTTCATTTGTTCTCATATCTCATAAGATACATCCGCATGTGATTCATGCAGTAACTGGTCAAATCCTACTTGTTTATGTACTTGGTATATGGCTTAGCAGTAGGAATTTGGTTTGTTCTAGGTACCTTGGGGAAAGATGGTGCTTCTTATTGGAGGGAAGACGGAACCTGTTAGTGAGAGAGTCTCAGGTTGTGCTCCTTCTCTTTTTAACTATCGTTAAGATTATTTTGAGTATTAATCAGTTATTAATCGCTTTCACAAGGCCTCCATCTTAATTTTTTCTCCGGTTTAGCAGTCTGGGCATTTGACATGGAATCGGAATGCTGGTCACCTATTGAAGCAAAGGGAGCTATTCCGGTAATGCTACCTTTCGATATGGCCCTTTAACAATAAACACTACGATTTCTACTTATAAGTATGAATTTTGATTGAAAAGTTATGCAATACGAAACTGTCAAGGAAAGTTGATGTGAAAGGTTTACTTGCCAAGCAGATTTAAACCGTCAATGGTCCATGTAGATTTTTGGACAAACAAGGGCCTCCTAGTATCTACCACCAAGTTATTCGTGTAATTATTGTGAATTCCCTTGATCCCAAAAGGACATGCTTGTGATCACCTTGTTATGCGATCTCACCTAATGTGAACAATTCTAGAACCATTGCAGGTGGCACGTAGCGGTCATACTGTTGTTAGGGCAAACTCGGTTTTGATTTTATTTGGAGGCGAAGATGTTAAGAGAAGGAAACTAAGTGATCTACATATGTTTGATTTGAAATCACTAACCTGGCTTCCTCTTCATTGCACGTAAGTGATCGTTAGATTCACCCTTGCTATGCTTTGGCCTATTTCGACAATTAGAAACTTCTACGTGTTGTTCACTACTGGCTGTTTCCCTTGGTTATTCATTTTACAGGGGACCAAGACCATCTCCTAGATCAAACCATATTGCAGCTCTTTATAATGAAAAATCACTTCTAATATTTGGGGGGTCATCAAAATCAAGGACTCTGAACGACTTGTACTCACTTGAGTTTGAGGCGGTGTGTAAACTCATTCCTATTTGAGATATTGAACCAATCTAAGTTGCTTACACACCGAAATTATAACAACCAGAATTCCGAGCCATGCAGTCCTGTATAATTTTAACTGTGTTATATTTCACTCAGATGGTTTGGTCAAGAATAAAAACCAAAGGCTACCATCCTGCACCTCGGGCTGGTTGCTGTGGAGCACTTTGCGGAACAAAATGGTATATCACTGGAGGTGGCTCTAAGAAAAAACGTACGTCCGTCCTACTTGTCGATATGTAACTATGCATGGCTGGTTAGTAGCCAGATTTGTATTCTTATTAAAATTAAGTTAAGGATCATTTATTTCTTGGTGCAAATCATAATCATCCTGTATCTCTCAGGTCTTTGCATCGTTGTTTAGCTCTGGCTTCTCCAGTCCTCAAAACACCATTTTTTCTTCTTGTTGCTTTTATTTGCAGGACCTGTAGAGACCCTAATATTTGATGTTGTTAAGCTTGAATGGTCTGTTCTGGTTTCATCGCCCCAATTTTCTATCACTACCAGCAAGGTTTGCTGTTACCGTGTTGCAGTTCTAGTTAGGAGCTTGCATTGTCGTACTTTGATTTCTGATACACTCTTTGTCCCATAATAATGGATCGGTTGGAAAATTTCATGCAAATTAAGGAAGGATCTAAAAATTTACTGACGTACACGTACCACCCTTTATTGGAATCTGTCAACCACTAGATATGCTGGACTAAAACTGTATGAAGGTCATTGTCAAATTTTGTTCATTACAGGGCTTCAGCCTCGTTCTTGTGCAGCACAAAGAAAGGGATTTTCTTGTTGCATTTGGTGGTTCCAGAAAAGATCCATCCAACCAGGTGATCCACAAATCAAAATTATACTTCTGCTTATTTCGAGTCTTTTAAATGCTTCTATGGGTCTTATTCACAAAAGCATTTCTTCCTTAGGTTGAAGTACTTATCATGGAAAAAGCTGAATCATCTATGATTAGGAGATCAACATTGAGTAAAGTAGCTGGAAGCTTGTTGTCTGAAAGTAGCTCGTCGCCCACTAAAGTGTATGCTCAGCCCGCGAATGGTTCTCTGAGCAATCATCTGAGGCTCAATCTAGCATCTGCCATTGAACAGCATGGCTCGGGTCGAAAATCCCTGTCAGAGTCCTTACATACCGACTTGAATTGCCCTCCTGGTAATGCATCTCTTCGCAAGCAATTTTACGAGGAAGAAAACGTCGACACACCTGAGACGAAGAGCTTCGAAGACAGACATTCATTCTGGGTATAGATAGTTCTCATGTCTCTTAATGATTATGTCAATCTTTTTAAACTCTAAACTTAGTAAAAGGGTCAGTTATTAGTTGCATTGTACTTGAGAAACACATATGTTTGATGCACAGTGACATAATTCCAGATGACAGAGCAGAGCATAAAGCAACACAATTCTGTGATTGGAGCGAACTCCAATGGTGATAATAACAGCACGGAGGAAGCACCTTATCTAGCTGATTCTGAAAGCTTGAACGCTTATGACAGAAATGGAAGTGGAAGCTATCAATTGGAAAGCTCTGATCTTGTAACTTGCAATGAAAACGGCGGTAAATCGAGAATAACAGCACCATCAGGTGGCTATCAGATATATGATGCGAAACTAGCCGGGCTATTAAGGAAGAACGGAATTTTAGAAGCTCAACTGGCTGGTGCATTAGCAGCTCATGAAGCAGCAGAAAAGAATATGTCAGCAGCTGTCAAAAGCAGACAGGAGACAGAGAGGAAATATGCAGATGCAATGAAGGAGATAGAAATGCTTAGAGAGAAACTAAACAGCGTCGAGCTGGCGCAGGAAGAAGCTAACAGCCTCTCTAATATCGTCCACTCTGACAATGTAAGGCTTGAACACGACGTGGCTTTCCTGAAAGCTGTTCTAGACGATACACAAAAGGTAAGATTTTTCGTATCTGATCGCATATTTGCTCTGACCTAGGAATGATTTATAGATAGTCTTTTGTCTATCTGGTGCAGGAACTTCACTCGACTAGAGCTGTACTTGCTGGAGAGCGAGCACGAGCATTCCAACTACAGGTACAATGGCAATCTTTATCTGGTTAGATACACAAGGAAAAAATAAAACTATATTTAGATTCAAATGGCCATCATATCTTCTCGACTGTTGTGTAATGAGGAAGCAGGTTGAAGTTTTCCACCTGAAACAGAGACTACAGTCACTGGAGACTCGGGCACCAACACCTAGGAAGCCTTACCACGTTTAAGATTGTTCTTGATGGATATGTTGTAGTAGCGTAGGTATGTTCGACTTGCCTGTACCTTGCTTTCTGTCTGACTTGACATTTCCCACTCGTTTTTGTAACTAGTAAGCCGTCGGGGATCAACTTCTAAACTCATTCCTTCTTTGGAAGAAAAAGAGTTTAATTGCCTCTTTAATATCATAAACTTGAACTGAAAATTTTACGAATTACCAGCGATGTAGTCACGATGAATATCCGCTGTCCATATCCATGTAAAAATCATTACATAACAAAATAACTTAAGAGTGAACAACAACGCTACAAGTTGGATTCAACATCCTAAGAAGTTTGAATGCGTATCAATGTCATAGAGGTTCGACTTCTTGAACTCCGTCATCACCTTCATTATCGTCGTCGTCATCTTCTTCAGGGGCATCAGGATCGATTCCCTGTGCAAAAGTTTTTACGATTGTTTTTACTGGGCAATCCATATGAAATATGCATGCATTCAAGAAAATGCAATATTTGCCTAGCAACATTTCAACGGAGGGAAGGGCAAATAGACCTTCATTTGTTTTTCCAAGCGCTCTAATCCCTTTTTCGCAGCTTCACTTTGCGTGTTTATCCTCAAGGCTGCTTCATAATGTGAAAGGGCATCTTGCAACATATTCGTGGCAGCAAAGACTTGAGCAAGCTTAACATGTAAAGAATCATCAGCCCAATCTTTTAAGTATCTCTCCAGGAGAGACACTGCATCTCCATTTCGCCCTTCCATCATATGTAGCTCCGCCAAAGCCAACGCAGCTCCAAGAAAACCAGGTTCCAGTCTTAGAGCTGATTCATAAAACTTCTTGGCCTGCACGGAAAAAATAAATAAATATTCTCCAATTATGATGCCTACAAGTTTTGAATCATCAGATTTGGACTGAAGAGTTATCATTGCAATTGTGAAGTTCTTTTGACAGAGGAAATGCATATATTGTTTTGTTTTTCTATCAGAAATGGCAGGGAACTTAATCGATTGTTCTGAGGATCGCATCTTTACTATGCTAGTCATTTCAAGAATTATGTATTATTCTTACTGTAAGATTCACCACCCGATATGAAAAAACTTTTTCAAGGGATCATAAAAGACCTTTTCTCTGCCACTTGTGCTAGTAGCATGTACATCCCCAACTAACTTCAGGACCTTTGCTGATTGAGGCATTGCCTTCAATGCATCTCTTGCTAGATGAAGAGCATCTTTGAACTTTGACAGGGCCAAAAGAGAACGAACTAACCCTGCAAGTGTTAACTAGCAATAGTTATATGAATGTGTTGAGCGTACCAAATCATATAAAAAGGGCTTCACGACACCTTGATATGACCGAAGATCTGGTCTTAACTCATGGGCAACTCTAAAAGTCAGAGCAGCTGCTTCCGGCTGGTTCATCGATAGGAGGAGATTTCCCTATATAGCAGGTCAAGTGATGGTGACCACTCTACTAATGTCCAGTGAACTTGAAATGCATAAATTACACCAAATTCACTCATAAACCAATACTTAAGCTCGTAATGTGATCCCTGCAGAAGACGGATAAAGGAAAAAACGGAAGACAGTTTGAGACATACCTTCATTATGTAGCCAACTGCATGCCTCTCATCTATGCGGATGCTCTGTTAGGTTACCAAATAAAGAACTTCAGTAAGTTCATGTTCAATTAAGAAGGTTGTAATATAGGCACAAAAAGTGTTACCTTCTCGGCATAAGATAGAGCTCCTCTCTCATCTTTCTTCTCCCATAGAACAGATAATGCCACAAAAACTTCAGGTTTGGTTGGGTCAATGTTCAAGAGATCATGAACTAACTTATTTAATCTGGAATCATCAGACTTGAGCTTTAGAAGCATAGCATATTCATCCATATATGTAACCACATATGGATCGATCGATCGGACCTGTAATATATGCTTTACAAAATCATGCTCTGTCTGATGAATAGAAATCACAATTATATTTGATACCTTCTCAAAATCCTCGATGGCTGCTTCATTTTTCCCAATGATTGCTTTAGCCTTCATATTACGGTTTTGATGTAAAGTCAATATAATAAGTATCAGACAAAGAGACAATTTGATTTGATTGATGAAATTAACAGATATGCAGGCAGCCTCTAATGCTCAATTAACAAGAATACAGTCAGTATATCCATTAACCAAAATCATTAATGTTCCTAAGTTTTCTTCCATTTGACACCATTACCCCTTGACCATTGATGTTATCGTGCTCATGTGTAGGAAAGAAGTGAAATACGCCCATATCCCCAGGATAATCTTAACACAAGTTACAAACATTTATGTGCATCAACCTAGTGCATTTCTCTCATGAAAGAGCTCTTGCTCTTGCTTGTTAACGTATTTACAATTTTCTAACCCAAAGGATCATTCATAAGATATAATATAGATATCGAGAAAGTATGAACAAATGGAACTGTAGTTAACAAACCTTAGCCATTTCAAGCAATATATGGACATTGTTAGGAAATCGTTGCATTAGTTCTGAATACAGTTCCAAGCCACCTGATAAGCACATAACGATTAGTAGTCATCTAACTTGATGAAAATGATACAGTTTAAATGCTTTGTAGGAGTTTACTGGACTGGCATTCTGAGATTTCATGTACAATTACTGTCGATATTAGTGAACTACAATGTATCGTGAGATGTCCAAGCTGTAACCGATTTCCGTTAAAAGAGGAATTTTCTTTAATTAACAGAAGATGGAACAACATGCACAACTGTCTTCTACATAAGAGAAGAAAGTATTATATCAGGATTGGGATAAATGGAAGAAAAAGAAATGTGAGCCATATTCTGACCTTTGTAATCATTAGACGCAATGCAACATTGAGCTTCGACATAATGCTGTATCAGAAGAATAGAAGAAATATATTATTCGTTGTGCGAAAAACACAACAATAGTATGAGTAAAGAAAACATCACTAGTACAACCTGCAACCAGAGGCTTGAATCAAAGAGATCAGAGGGAGGTCTTCCATTTCTGTTTGGAGTCTGGAAATGGCCAAAAAAGACACTTAGAACATCAGCATGATATATCACTGCAACAGATCGTAAAATATACTCCACTACATCACAGTCAAACAAGGAAAAACCTCAAATGATCACGTGCCATTGTATAGTATAAATTAATCCCACACATGAGGAAAGAAAAATCCCACAGAAACTGAAAACAGGCCCAATCATAAACGGAATGCAGTTACATTTTGAATAAATGTTCAATCTCTGACTAATATAGACAAACAAGCTGAATGCGTTAACTTCCAACTGGGACGGTATACCTGGGAAAACAAAGAAATAATATCCCTGGCTGTAACCCCTAATTCAGCCAATGCTATGATAGCCTCCATGATGTAAGGGCAGTTCCTGTATACATCAACACCAAAAAAATTAGAAAGGCCAAATATGCTTCTCCTCTAAAATGACACACACAAACACAGAGAGAGAGGGAGAGGGAGAGAGAGGGAGAGGGAGGGAGGGAGAGAGAGAGAGAGAGATAGCAGAGTATAAATTGCAGTCAGGTGAGGTGGAGTGCAATTAGAAATGCTTGCAAGTCGCGACTATAGAGAGTGGACTCAAGACCAAACGGATAGACCTCAGACATTCCTTAAAACAAGAAATTGCAGCTCGATTATGCCTAGAATTTCTGTGGAGCTTTGCCATCAGAAGATTCATTTCCAGGTTTCTGTATTTGTTGGGAACTCCCTCGATCTGTTACCCAAAATGAAAATATAATAATATAACCATAATTAGGCTTCCAGTCCAAAGCTATAATAGTCAATCTATAATGCAAACAAGATGATAAAATAATGATTGAAGGAAAATGAAAAACACTGGAAAGGAAAGTATCAACTTTACACGAGAAAGAAAGAAAGAAAAACAAGAGGCAACCATAATACAGGCAATAATGCAAATGAAAAAAACCTCAGCAAGAGCAGCTCTAGTATCACCAAGGGAGTTGTGGCACTTGGCAATCATGAACTTCACCTAGATGACATTAAAAATTTTCATAAAATATTTATAGCCTCGGAAGTGAAAACCCCATGAAACATAGGATGAAGGATGTTACCTCGTTTTCATTTATTGTTGAAGTAGTTAAAGAGTTTGGAGAAGAAGACCTATTTAGAGCTGATAATGAGCTTCTGGTAATCAGTGGTGTTGCTGCATTCTGTTTTGGTGATATTTTGTGGTATTGCAATGCTTGCTTATATATATGCTGTCCAAAGATATAAGGAACTTGATTAAAATACCGCGGATCATAGAAAAAATCTAAAGCATTACTCTGGTGTAGTCCGAGAATTCTCTAGAAATTACTGGATTTGGATTAGCACACATATATCAACATATTAAAGATGAATGTAGATTAAATGGTAGGAATGTGTAATGCAGATTTCAAATTAATCATTTATCAATATCTTACAATTGCTCGCCGATATTCCTTTTCCCGAAACAGTGAGTCGCCCATTAAAACCTGCAGTTTTCACAATATGCACCAGAAAGACAATGTAACCATTACTATCCAGAGGACACTACACTGAAAAGAAAAACTGAAATCACTAATGTTACAGAATACGAACCAAGCTTTCAACTTTAAGATGGGGGCTGATATCAGTACTAATAGAGGTTGATGACACAGCAAAGCAACCCTAATGAGAGGAGAAAGAAACAGCAATTACTATTTTAACCAGCGATTCCACATCAAATTGAACTGAAGTACAAAAAAAGTAATTCT
Source organism: Craterostigma plantagineum (assembly GCA_027422505.1). NCBI lineage: Eukaryota > Viridiplantae > Streptophyta > Magnoliopsida > Lamiales > Linderniaceae > Craterostigma > Craterostigma plantagineum. The sequence goes on along the minus strand of JAPQWV010000064.1, from coordinate 42,057 downwards.
ACCAGAATTTGGGCTGAAGCGCAGAAACCTTGATCGATCAGACTTGCGAGCTGATCTTTATGAACATCCATCATCGAGGCGTTCAAATTCTCCGAGTGCTGGGGTAAAGCGCTCCTTTTTGAACGAGTCGATCGCCCCGGCCTAGCTTTTACTACTACTACACTATTATTCATGATTGGGATAATTACAATAACCTCCACAAAGCTGTATAAAATTTCACTCACGTAAAAATTTCAGACCAAAACAAAACAAAACAAAACTTGGGCTCGTACGCTGCCTTTCCTGTAGATCTATCAATGCTACGCTGCATAAACAAAGCCCTTTCACCAACAGAATTGTGGAGTCACTGGTACAATCGAAGGCCCAATTATTGTTGACTGGGACTCCGTTGGGCCTCCGCTCGATCGTGTCGGCCCGGTCTAAAAAGCTTTCGTTAGTTAATGAATAAAATATACAGTAAAACCTCTATAATTAACACTCTATAAATTAATAAACTATCTAACATAATAAAATATTACGTTTGGGTCTTTGTAAAAAATCATCAAATTCGATAAGATAATAATATAATAATTTTTCGGGAAATACCTTTATAAATATTAGATCCCGTTAAAATTCTAAATTAATACTTTATAAAAATTACAATTATAAATTATGGTAATTTGCCAAAATAAGAATCATTTCTTACTAGATTTTCTTAAATTTAATCTAATTGAATTGCATACCTAACTTAATTGCACTCAATAGTTCCGATGTCGAGTTCTCTAGCTGCAACAAAAAATTGTGAAGTGTTGTTGTCGCCATTTTGTGTCGCTTAATATCCCCACCCTTCTGAAAGTTGGCTGTAAGATACTCCAATGATATCCTGAGAGCATTTGATATTGTACGTTAACTAATTTTCAAACGATATTTTTCATTAATTCACACTTGTAAATCGTTTTGAGTACATGAATATAATAACATATTTGATTATTTTTATCGTTAATACATTCTAAATTTGTTGAATTTAAAGAGTCTCTCTTTTAATTAATAAAATATTAATTTATCGTTATATTAATATCTCTCTAAATTAATAAAATTCCATGGTCCCAATATTATTAATTTATTGAGGTTTACTGTAGATGAAAACTTGACGTGTCAATTTAGTGATGAGTTTTAACTTTTAAACAGCCCTTAAGCATTAATAAACTTAAATATAGAATAGACAGATTATAATAACTAGATTTCATATCCAAGATTTTGAAGAAGTCCTCACTCTGTCACGCATTTATATCGGTCTCATATATAAGTATATGTCGGTCTTATATGTATATATAGGCCACAACCCATCGAAAAGGCCTTAATACAATTGGTATAAAGAAAGGCTGTGAGTCATGTTCAACGCCAGAAATTATGATTCTTCGCACAACTCTGACTGCGAGTTGATCATTGAGATTATCCCCGATGAAGATGCTGATTCGACCACCTATCCCCAATCCTCCGATCGCCGTCATCACTCTTCAGATCATAATGGTATGGTACTTTCTTTTTGATTTGTTACTGATTATCTTCTACGACGGCTTTATCGAAAGATTATATACCTATATCACCGATTTTACTGCAGGTGATGAATTGATTTGTATGGAAGAGTGCTCAAGAGTTTCAAAGTTTCATGTGAATTCTACTCTTTTAGGAGAAAAGAGTCCATTCTTCCACCATGTAACATATAATTTATATTCTTAATTTGCTTCCTTCTTAATTTGTCTTTCCAGACTTCTTTACAATTTCTTGCAGTTGTTTGCAAATGCTACTACCATTGACGAATCACTACAGCGATCCGCCGCACTGAGTATCCAAGCTTGCGGTACCTACGTGGCTTTGTCGTGCAAGCTAAAATCAAGCGATTAGTTGCTCGATTAGCATTTTCCGCCGTCTAACTTTATGTTTCTTTTCGTATGAATGAACAGAGGAATCAGCTTTTCTGGACCTCCTCAATTATATGCACAGCGGTACATTAACTGCAATGTCCGCGTCGCCTGCCTTGCTCAAGTTGGCGGACAAGTTCCAGGTGGTTTCGTGCGTGAGGCTCTGCACGAGTTTATTAATCGAAATGCCCATGAGTACCCGGTCTGCACTGCTTATTCTGGATCTTACCTCAAACCCTAACATCACAGCTGTCGATGAAGTCCAACGCCTAGTCGACGCCGCAACACAGTTCATGGCGCCTCGATTTTTCCAATTGTTAGTAATCGAACTTATCCAATTGTATATATCTGCATATGTTGCACAGTGTTGCATTGATTTTAGCCTGGGATTCATGTATCATTTGTGTTGCAGAGAATTGCGTGAACAGAATAACGTGTCTCTTGCTTGTATGGAGGCCATCTTGTCGTCTGATTCTCTTGCGGTTGACTCGGAGGATATGGTGTTTGGGAGCGTAGTGTTGTGGCTAAAGAATCGTTATCCAAAGGCAGAGGACCAGCGAAAAATCTTTTCGACACACTTGGGTCGGTATATTCGGTTCCCCTTCTTGTCTAAATGGACGCTTGAGCACCGCGTTATCGACTCCGGCGTTCTAGATGAGGATTCCGTGCATAAAGCGGTGATCGATGCCTTACTTTTCCAAAGCACGACCCCATTCGATCACTACCATGATCCTGCTATACTGGACAGAATCTCCGTGACACACCGCGGGTATGTGAGGCGGGCCTATGATGTGGTGCCTGTTAGGGTGCTCGAGTTCGAATCTCCTTGCCAGGAGGTCATAGTCTATCTTGATATACATGCGCCCCTCTCATTTATGATCACCGAGATGTTCGTGTTGGGCGAATGCCGGTTCGTTCTCTTTGTAGAAGGAGCTGGCTGCGCCGGTTCTTCAAGGTTTGCTGTTCATTTGGAGAATGAATCTGACATGCCACTTGCTCTCGAGTACGAGTTTTCTGTCCGGTCAAAATGCACCAAAAGGTTCGTTTTGAAAAGCGGCGGCCCAATTGAACTAGACCAAAGTTTAGTGTTATACGAGATGCCGTTGCTCGATTTTGAGGAGGGGAATAGTCTTGATTTCATCGACGGCGTTGTCTACGTCGAGCTCAAACTTAGAAGAAGAACCGAATCAATCACTGCATTGAAATAATCAAAGTTGGGATGGATTGTTCTCTTTTTAGTTTCTATTTGTTTGATTGCAGTTCTGTCTCTATTTTTATTGACATAATATCTCTCTGTTTCAATTAGTTGGTTTGATGATATGCTTCTTTCTTTCCCTACCGATATTTCTTAGTCAATAGAATCGTCGAATCAAGAATCTATGAATCAACAAACTTGGTTACAGGCAGGCAGTTGAGAGTTGAATTAAATTGGTGTTTCATTGCGGAAAGTAATTGAGTTATCTGTCAAGAACTATCTTTCAAGGGCCTTCAGTTCTTGAGGCTTGCAATGCATATAGTTGCAAATTGGTGGAAGTTAATCCGATGCAGATGAACGGTACTGCTGGTAGGTAAACTATGCAAGTAATACCTGACTGCTTATGTTGTCCGCACTCGTTCATACGGTATCGAGATGTCAAATGATGGAGTTTTCTTAATTACCTGCCTTGTTTATTATATACAGATAGAATCACATTATAACAATCTTTTACATTACGGTATTGAGATGTCAAATGATGGAGTTTTCTTAATTATCTGCCTTGTTTATTATATACAGATAGAATTTTACTTTATTACTATTACATATGTGCATGTTGTTGATGACTGAATTAGATAATCAGATGGACGAGCGTGTGTGTGCGGATTTACTTAGCAATCACTATAACAGCAATGTTCTCAAGTAAAACAGTCAATGTGATCAAATAGCACTTAAACACGACCTCTGTAAAAAATCTCTTCCATGTTTTTAACATTCAGAAAAGTACATCGCAGCCCCATTTGTGCTGATGGTGCTTTTCAAAGACCTTGTCTGTCTGTTCACTGATTGTGCTATGGATATGCAGATTCGTATTGGTTTTGATTATTTTATTTTGAACAGCCAACCGTCACTGTAAAATTAACAAATAAACAAAACAAATGACTATGTATTGAAAAATTAACGTTTTTATTTATACTTCGTTGTCAAAATAGAACTTTATCTTCACCAATTTCAGCTATAGCCACAGATGAAGTGCAGAATCTTTGAAGCATGCCCACCCATCACGAAGAAACCAAGCATATTCTATGCCATGCTTATCCTATCAAATAATTTTCAAGAAACAAAAAATCTATCTCAATTATTGATCATTCAGGTAAAAAGATGTAAATCCTTGGCTAGCGAAAATAGCACTCGAAATAAAAGCACGACATATTACGTTTCAATATCAAAGCTGCACCAGTAACACCAACTTCATAGTTGCACAACAGATATCTTCATAAGCTTAGCATTTGATCTCCTTCAAACTGTGATCAAAGTAAAGGGACGTCGATCAACACTCAACAGCACCTTCCTTGTAGTAGGCGAACACGACGCTGCTGTCATCATGCATGCTCTCACCCACAAAACTGCAAGAGAAATAAATAGGCACATATTAAGACGTACAATCTGATCCAACGTTGATTTACATACATGTAATAGCACAAGTGGATATAGATAAGGTACTCATGCTGCGTACAATTGGAGGTCTTCGAGCTTTGAAAGAACTTGGTCGCACCCTCGACGAACTTCTTGAACTCCTCCCGCTTCTCGGGTTCAAGTTTGGGAGTCGACGACTTCAGGTATTCTTTTAGTAAGCAACAAATTGCTTCTGGTGAAAAGGAGGATGTTCCTGTAAAACAATTACATGTTGGAGGATTAAGGCTTGTGATTTTACCTAACAAGCAAAGAGCACTGTTGACTCAAAATAGAAAAATGAAATGATCTGCTCGACGTCATTAAAACAGTCTGTTCTATCTTGACCATAAATATCACAGCATCTACAAACACTTACTTCGGGATAGCACTTTTTTCCTATGGAAATTGGAAAAGAAAAAAATTTATCCACTACAAGTCCTATCATTCTCAGACACCGTGCGCAGCTCGGCCCTTGGCTTAGCGGAGAGCTCTTTCGATACCATCTCATCATCATATTTCCTCGCCATATCTACTAAACCTTTCTGCAGCAAAGCATCAATCAAGGCATTGTAAGCGAACTCATCAGGGCTCAAACCATGGTCTTGAATCTTCTTCCAGAGAAGTAACACGGGCCTGAGAAAACCCCATCTCCCGAATTTCCTCATGAGCATCACATAGGTATCCATTCTTGGTCGAACACCAGAATCGACCATCCTATCAAACATCTTCAGTATCTCCCCTGCATTTTTGAGAGACATGAACAAGCAGTGGTAAGTGATAAGATCAGGATCACAGCCCTTTTTGAACATCAAGTTGAAGACTTTATGGGCCTCTCTGAACCTTCCGTTGTCACACAACAGCTTTAGGATTGTATTGAAAGTTGCAACATTCGGGTTGCAACCCAACTCAATCATCTCTTTATAAATCCTCAATGCCATATCAACACCCTCAGAACTCCCAACAGCTCGAATTACCGTGTTGTAAGCCACCACGTCCAAATTTATGCCTTTCTTCTTCATCTCCTTGTACAGCTTCACTGCTTTCCATGGCTTACCACGCTTGGATTGGATATTCATGTATATCGAGTATGAATATAAGTCTTTTCTGACACCTCTCTTATCCATTAACACCCAATACTCCCTACACTTTCCCCACCACCCCATCTTAAACCAACCTCGGAGCATCATATTATAAATTTTTGTATCCTCTATGATAAATCCCTTTAATTTACCATCAAATTGGGAAGCATTGCATCTCTCAAAGAACAGTTCCTCGCCTTCTACCACATGCTTGTACTCACACAAAGCATCAATCAGATTTGAAAACGAAGTTTCATCCTTCAAATTCCACTCATCCAGCTTATCAAATGCATCAATAGCATCTTTGACGAGATTAGCTGATATGTATCGCTTAAACAGAATCCTAAAAGTCGTATGATCAGGGAAAGAACATGAACTCTCTCCCATTCTTTCAACAGTGTCCCGAGATATATCGAACTCGTAAAACTTACCAAGGATGTCAATCAGCTTGTTGAATGTCTGAGTGGTGTGTTGAAACCCACAGTGCTCCTCCACCCAATCAAAGAACTCAAGTGCCCTTTTCCAATCATTTGCGTAGCAGTTGAGGGTTTCAAGAACGGTTCCAGGTTGAAATTCTGGATGACTGGAGCGGCTTTGGTCCAGAGTGGTCAAGGGATTTGGAATTGATTGGTTATGAGCGGGATTTTGAGCGGAAAGTGAAGTGTATTTCATTAATCGGTTTATGGTTTGTGATGTATGGTAGTACGAAAGTACGGTTTGAAGGTGGCGAAGTTGATGATAGAAATTGCTTGAATGGCGAGATTGAACTTTGAATGCGATTAAAGGAATCATCTGGCCCGAGATTGGATTTCAAACAAACGCAACGATTTGGTCTAAAAGAGCAAACATCAGCAAGTCATCTTTGCTCTCGCACTTCGTTAAACCCTAGAACACAGTGCAGCCATATCCATTTCCTTCCTAAAGTGGCGGAAAGGAGTCAGTGAGGAGTTCATCAACTACAATTAGACACAAATAAGAAACAATAATTATATAAGTAACAGATCTTGTAACATAAATTAAAGCTTCGCAAGACTCTTCAAGTGGCGGGACGATTGGAATATTGACTGACAGAGAAGATAAAGTACAACAAAATATGATCTTTCATGGTCAATATCGTAGAATAAAACGTAAATAGACGGTTAGCTGCAGAACTCAAAGACCCGCAGCATATAAACGACCAAGACTCCAATTGATCCCACAACAAAATTAAACAAAACGGCTACCCTCCACCGTAAAAAACAAAGATAAAGTCTTTAGAGGAAAAAACGATAAGTATCCGAAATTCCGCAACAAACATCAGCAAACACAAGTTGAACACAGCATCCAGCAACAATAATCTACCAAACCTGTAAGAAAATCTTGATGTTGCAGAATTGTACCGCTCTCCGATCACTTTCCGTGAAACAGCATATATAGGGAGGACATCGTCTTAATGGGCTTTTTGCACAAATCCAATAAATTCGTTCCTATATTATTGGGGCCCATCAGTTCTAGACTAGATTAGATTAGATTTTGTTGTGGACTGGATACTGTCCACTGGTCATGCTGCCATTTACTCCTAAATGACCGTCTTAATGGGCTTTCTGCACAAATCGCTGTAGGCCCATTATATAGACGACTAGATTCGATCCCAGTTTCAGAGCGGAACGGTGTGTAAGGCAGACTCCTTGGAATGGGGATGACAGAGTTTGGGAAGACAGCATACATCTGCATCATAATATATACATCTCTCTCTCTCTCTCCCTACATCTCTCTCTCTCTCTCTCTCTCTCTCTATATCTATATAACTAGTACTTACTGCTGAAAAGAAAGAAACAAACATGTTGAAGATGCCTAAGTTGTAATATTTCAACTGGCCAGAGGAAGGTAAATGTTCGGTTATGAACACGGCGATGTGTTTGCTACGCATCCATCTGTTTGATTGTGACAAATTGAATGAAAAAAAACCATACAGTAAGTAGCAGGATGTTAAATGTTTATCAGCTGTTGCATAGTATGAAATGATTCATGGGAATGATCAATCCACGACATGCACAACCACACCAGTCCTTAAAGCATTAAAAAATCCAGAACAACCTTATTTAGCTAGAGGTGAATAAGTTCCCACTGTTTTGCTACATCTCAAACTAGCTTTTGTCACAAGGGTTACTACTCACCTCAGAAAGCTCTAATGATACGGGGCAATGATCGCTCCCGAGAAATCCTTCCATCTCAGTTCCCTTTCCATGAATCTCACATGCAACAATTCTTTCAGTCAATTTCTCCGAGACTACAAAATAATCGATTCTCATCCTTTTTCCGCGATATTTTCCAATAGGGTTTCCGGACCAAGAAAAGCCACCCTCCATATCTTTCTCCCTGTGTACATGCCTGTAAGCATCCACAAGCTTCCCTTCGCTAAGTATCACACCAAACCTTTTCCTCTCAGCCAGTGTAAATCCAGGTTGTCCACAATCTTCTTCGTTTGGAGGAACATATCCATTGAGCTTTGCTGCTGCAAAAAACTCTGGATGGCTCACATCAACGTCTTGATGACTCACATTAAGATCACCGCACCAAATAAGGGGCTTATCCGAATCTCGGGTTACAAATTCTAGCATCCTCTTGTCCCACTTTCGTCTCCTTACAAATGAGGATTCTTCTTCTCTCCAGCCATTGTTAGGAACATATGTGTTCATTATACGGAAAGAATCAAACTCGGCCAAAATTAGACGCCCATCTTGTTCGTGTTTTGAAATCATTGGGTTTAAAGAGAAGGAGACCTTCTTGGGCTCGAAGCATTTCTTTACGAACAATGCAGTGCCTGCATATTTCGAGTCCGAGAGTGACCACCAAACGTTGTAGTTCTTAATTGGTAAACTCGATAGTGCACGTAACACAATTCGCTTCTCCTCTCTTGATGAGTTTGTATCATCTTTCAGCTCTCTTGGGTTCTTAGCTGCATCTTTACTCCCAGCTGCGGGCAACCTAACTTCCTGTATCATATTTTGAAGATTAAACCAAATATTTTGGTCGGAAGCATTGAATCGATCTGTCGACCAGAGGCGCAAGCACTATTCAGTAACTACAAACACTTAAAGAGTATGCAAATGTTTCTCATCACCGCAGCTCAGCTAGACTAATATCCCAGGTTGAAAACAGTTTTATTATCCCAACAGAAGATCAAACCAATATATTAAATTCAGATCGCAAATCAACAAGCAAATTAACCTGTATTGCAATGACATCAGGATCGACTTGTTCCACGAATTTGGAAAACTCAGCCCAGTCGTTCTGGATTCTCAAGAGTAAACTGTTGGCATTCCAAGTCAAGAACTTCGAGGGCTCTTTCTTTGAGGTACCTTTCTCTTCGATTACAGCAGCAGTATCATTATCTTTTGTTTCTTCAGATTCTTTGGTCACTGATGGCTTCTTAAAAGATCCATCTTTGTCTACGGGCTGGAAAAATCTTTTCATTTCTCTTATCTTTCCTACCTGAGTTACTATGAATTACTGTGTTGTGTCTGTACGCGACGAGAGTGTAGGAATCAATTTGCAAACCGCTACGGTTGATTTAGGGCTGAGGTATTTTATAGTGATGATTGTGTCATGACCCTAACTGAAGCTGGCGCTGCCGAAGACGAGGCGAAGGAGGGAAGAGATGAAGTTGGGAAGCTCTCTCTCGGCAAGTTGGGTCGAACCAAGCAAGTTGGGTCGGCAAGTTGGGTCGAACCAGCCAAGCTCTTCAACCTGCAACCCAATGGGCTGGCCCGTTTCGGTCCGCTTTTAAACGGACCGACAATTGGTTGGCCCAACCCACCTATTTTTCGCCCGACGGACCTGGCTCGTTTTGACAGCTCTAGCTAAGACCAAGTCGGTATAGAGTAGAATGATTGGTTGACACAAAAATTTGTCAAAATACATATTTGATTTTATTATCGTTAAAAATGCCTCATTTTAGAAATTGCTTTAGGCCTCTTATTACAACGAGCCGGCCCTGCTTCGATCGCCTTCATCTCATCACTCTGCAGATCATAATGGTATGGTACTTTTTTTTATTTATTACTGATAATCTTCTACGACGGCTTTATATCGATCTGTTGCTCGATAAGCATTTTCCACTGTAACTTTCTTCTTTTCGTATGAATGAACAGAGGAATAAGCTTTTCTGGAATTCCTCAGTTATATGCACAGCGGTACATTAACTGCCATGGCCGCTTCGCCTGCCTTGCTGAAGTTGGCGGAGAAGTTCCAGGTGGTTTCGTGCGCGAGGCTCTGCGGTGGTTTATTAATCGAAATGCCCATGAGTACCCAGTCTGCACTGCTTATTCTGGATCTTATGTCAAACCCTAATATCACAACTGCCGATGAAGTCCAACGCCTGGTCGATGCCGCAACACAGTTCATGCCGCCTCGATTTTTCCAATTGTTAGTAATCGAACTTATCCAATTGTATATATCTGCATATCATGTATGTTGTACAGTGTTGCATTGATTTTAGCCTTGAATTGGGATTCATGTATCATTTGTGTTGCAGAGAATTGCGTGAACAGAGGAACGTGTCTCTTGCTTGTATGGAGTGTTGGGGTAGGCCCGGTTAATCGACGTAGGCCCCCGAACAGCGCAACGTGGCGAAAGCGGAAGCGCGTTTTGAACCGAGCGGCGTAGGGTGCCGAATTTTTGATTTTCAACATTTAAATTCGACCTAGCGCCCTTCGGCTTCACCTGAGGGCCCAACATACTGCCCTGAGCCTAAGGAGACCACGTCTATTTGAACTTTTCAAATTTGAATTTAATACAAATTTATTCGAATTAATAATCATTCCAAACTAGTTCGAACAAAGCGGCAGCCGATAGCGTTTCGAATATTTGGCAACCGAATCCAATCGATACCAAATTTTCCAGAATGATTCTACACTTCCCGACGATCGCAACGAGGGGTCTTTCGAATCATTCCGATGTCGTTTGGTATTTTTCGCAAAATCAAGTCAGTGGTTCGAAATTATCAATTCGACTAAAGCGGCAGTCTGCCGTCTTTTGAAAGTTTGAGAACCGAAATGTTTTTAGATCAATACCAAATTTATCAAATTGATTCTACACTTCCCAACGATCACAACGAGGGGTCTTTCGAATCATTCCGATGTCGTTTGGTATTTTTCACAAAACCAAACCACTAGGGTCCGAAAAATACCTTCGGCGTACGTGATTACACCTCGGATGAGCGTCGCAGCGCCTCGTCTGGTTCCCGGGGCCTCCGGGATAGATTGTCACGCCGGTATATCCTTGAGCAAACCTCCGAAACTGCTCCCGATGGCTAGAGGCAGTTCGGTTTGGGCGTCGGGCTTCGTCGAGCGATCCCGTGGCTTGACGTGGCTTGATAAGTTCAAAACTAAGCTCACTTTATGTTATTCTCTCTAGTATGTTGAGATGGAAGCAAAAATGACCAAGTCCTTTTTCTTAGAAAATTCTCATGTTGGATTATGATTCATTTTTTTTTTTTTGTTTTGCATGCTCACATTTTGTAGTAAAATTCCACTACAATTATATTATTATTTCCCTAACACTTGTCATGTTATTGAATGAGTCACTTGCCACCTCAACCAATGTGGCATAAAATGGAATTGACACATGTTCAATGACCAAGTCAACATGCCACTTTAGTTTATTCAATTTCGGCCTATGAGGTTTCTAAATTCTCAATTTAGTCCCTCAATTTTAAGTAATAAAATAATTAAATCCAATCCAATTATTTTAATTACAATTGAGCCTCATTTAGTTAATTAATTAAGCACTTAAGACAATCTTAAGTCCTAATTATTCCCGTGACCGTCATCGGAGTTTAACTAAATCGTCGACTGGATATACATGTTTTTGTTTTTGTCAAAGACATAGAAGATTGCCCAGATAAATCCGTTACTATATAGAAGAGACGAGAGCCTTAAACTTAAAAACCAACGGTAAGCTGGGGAAAAGCACCTCGTATCAACTTTGACACTACCTCAACGAATCCCATTCGTTAGGTTCTATAGAAAAACCCGCCGTTTTCGTTCAAGTTCATTACCTAAGCGCGACTCTCTAGGCTCGTCTCAACTGGCACGGGAGGAATCCGCGAGTCCCGGTATTCGCCTAGCCAATCCCCGGTACCGGACAGATTCCAGTTGAGAACAAATTTTGATCTAATCGAATTCGGACGAACCGACTATAGTGTATACATTTAAATACATCTTACGCCTTTTACTTGCGTCCTGGTTAGGTGAGAGCCGTGTAAATGTCAAACTCACTAACCTAAATCTATGTTATAATCGAGACCCAACCTATTATTTAAATTCTGCTCCGTATCTAATACGGGCGAGCTTTCCAAGCTTCGGTCGAATGCTTTACAATCGTCGTTCTCCAATTACCTCATAGGACGTTAACCTATAAGAATATAGACAGTGAATCCAGATAGCAGTCAAAGCCCGGCAATCACCTCCGTAAAGTCAGTTGCGTTTCTTCGCTGGCCTGTGTCCCATTTCCGAACACTTGCGGACCTAGCCAACTAGCGTCAAACCGAAATCTCGAAAGCAAGTCCGTCAGTGACCATATCAGTCTGAGGCTGCTATAGTCATTCGTTCAATCATTGACAACATCCTAATCATGTGATCGAGATGAATACGAGCCGAATGTCCGAATACGCGATCTCTCCGATCACCGATATCTCCATCATGACCCACAACCTTTCAGGTAATCTGTGACACTACCGATACTATGTGGTCGTCAATGAATAAGTCATATTCGAATATCTAGTCACCCACCTGGAATCCTTAGACATACGGACTTTTTATTTAATGCTGAGATTAAGGACCGTCCGGTATCTCCTCCATCGTCCCCACGAGAATCAGACGTCCAACTCAAACATTCGGGTGTTATTTATTTATCGCACCGCCAGATGCCAAACAGACTTTAAATTCGATAAATAAATAAAAATGCATTTATTATAATGAAATACTATTCACTACTTTATTTGAACAGTATATCAATAAAACTGTCTATCGACCTATACATCATTGTGCGCCCTATACTATTCCTAGTCCTCGTATGGCATTCCGAGGGCACACTCCCTAACAGCCTCCCACTTGCACTCGAATGCCATGTGCTGCACCTAATGCCAGTCACAATGGTATCGTAGCCCCATCTTGTCTAGATGTTGGTCCATAACTGCCTGGGACAAGGGCTTCGTGAGTGGGTCCGCCACGTTTTCCTCGGTGGCGATTTTCTGCACGGCGACCATCTCGTTTTCAACGAACTCACGTAGTACGTGATATTTCTTCTCAATTTGTTTGGACTTGCTATGAGATCGCGATTCCTTTGCTTGCGCGACTGCACCACTATTATCCCACCAAAGTGCAAGCGGTATGTCCGCAACTAGTACCACAGTAAGTTCCTGAAAGAACTTTTTCATCCAAACAGCTTCTTTAGCTGCCTCTGAGGCTGCTATGTATTCTGCCTCATACGTGGAATCGGCAGTTGTGCTTTGCTTGGAGCTTCTCCAAGACACTGCCCCACCGTTGAGCACGAATACAAAACCGGAAGTAGATTTGTGGTCATCCACGTCCGACTGGAAGTCCGAATCGGTGTAACCTTCTACGTCTAGTCCCGCTTCTCCATAGACAAACGTTAAGTCTTTAGTCCGTCTAAGGTACTTAAAAACATTCTTAACGGCAGTCCAGTGTCCTTCCCCTGGGTTTTGCCTGAAACCGACTAACTACGCTCACAGCGTAGGCAATGTCCGGCCGTGTACACAACATCGCGTACATCAGACTACCCACTGCAGGCGCATAGGGTATTCCACTCATCCGTCGTCGGTCTTCCTCACTTTGAGGTGACATTGATTTCGACGAATGGACCCCATGTCGCATAGGTAAGAACCCTCTCTTAGACTCATCCATTCTGAATTTCTTCAGGATTTTCTCTAAGTAAAGGGCATGAAATAAGCCAAATCGTTCTGTTCGCTCGATCCCTGAACAAGCGAATACCGAGTATATACGTCGCTTCTCCCAGATCTTTCATGGAGAACTCAGTTGAAAGCAATGCTTTCACCGACGAGAGCATCCCGATGTCGTTTCCTATCAAAAGGATATCATCCACGTACAATACAAGGAACGACACCATACTCCCACTACTCTTTCTGTAGACACATGGCTCATATACGTTTTTCTCGAATCCGAAGTTCCGAACTGCTTCATCGAAACGTAGGTTCCAGCTACGAGAGGCCTGTTTCAGTCCGTAAATGGACCGATTCAGTTTGCACACTTTGTGAGCATCTGCATGCGACTCAAACCTTTTGGCTGCTCCATATAGATCTCCTCCTTGAGGAATCCATTAAGGAACGCCGTTTTGACGTCCATCTGCCAAATCTCATAATCATAGTGCGCAGCTATTGCGAGCATTATGCGGATAGACTTGATCATGGATACAGGCGAGAAAGTCTCCTCATAGTCGACTCCCGCCTTTTGGTTGTAGCTCTTGGCAACCAACCTGACTTTGTATGTATCAACTTGTCCGTCAGATCCAATCTTTCTCTTGTATATCCATTTACAATCAATTGGTCTAAAACCGCTCGGTAGGTCTACAAAAGTCCAGACTTTGTTAGAGTACATTGAGTCCATCTCAGCATGCATAGCCTCAACCCATCCCGTTGAGTCAACATCAGATATAGCTTGAAAGTAGCAGGATCTTCTCTCAGAAGTCCCCTAGTCGCAACATAATCGTGTTCGACGTGTGACATGCCATACCGCTGTGGTTGGCGTGGCATCCTTTCAGATCATCGCAAGACTGGTTCGTTCGGACCATCCGATTCCAAATTCTGTGAGGGCGTTTCGGTCGATTGCTCCTCGAGAGTGACCTCTCGGCCAACGCCACAATCTCGAATAAACTCTTCCTCGAGAAAGTGTGCGTGCAGGCCCATAACGATCCTCTGATTATCGTGAAAATAGAATAGGTACCCCATAGAATCTTCGGGGTAACCTACGAAACGTCTTTTCACTGACCTAGACTCCAATTTGTCTGTTTTCAACTTTTTCACATAGGCGAGGCAACCCCAAATCCTAATATGTGATAAGCTGGGTAACGACCAGTCCATATCTCATACGAAATGTCGTTAACAGACTTCGAGAGACACTGATTTATGGTATACGCTGCTGTCAAAAGCGCGTGTCCCCACAATGACATCGGTAAATCTGTATAGCTTAACATAGAACGAACCATATCTAATAAAGTTCGGTTTCTATGTTCGGCCACGCCATTCGACTGTGGCGTACGAGGCAGAGTCATCTGTGATAATATACCATTCTCCTTCAAGAACTGGTCAAACTCGACACTCATGTACTCGCCTCCTCGATCCGATCAAATGGCTTTAATGAGTTTTGATGTTTGCTTTTCCACCAATGCCTTATACTCTTTGAACCTTTCAAGAGCATCAGCTTTATACCTCATCAGATACACGAGTCCGTAACGACTGTGGTCATCCGTGAAGGTAATAAAATAGTGGAAGTCACCTCGAGCCTTCACATTGAATGGCCTGCAAACGTCCGTGTGAATCAAACCGAGAATTTTCGTGGCTCTATTAAATATCCCTGTGAAGGGTGATCAAGTCATTTTTCCTTGGAGGCACGACTCACAAGTCGGATAGGGATCTGATCCCAACGGTTCCAAAATCCCATTTTTCTCTAACTCGTGGATCTTGCGTTCTCCAGTATGCCCTAATCGAAGATACCACAAGTACCTCGCATTTATTCCTGACTTTCATTTGTTTGTGATAGTATTCACAGATACGTCGTTTTTGGTATTTAAATAGTACAAAACATTAAAAAGTATCGCGTTGCCAACATTTTTGTTTCGATACATAATGTGGCATGTATTTTTATTAAAGTTAAATACATAATCATTCCTGCTCAGAACAGGAATGGAGACGATGTTCTTAAAACTCCTCGGGAGTACAAGACAATCGTACAAACGCAACACATGCCTAGATAACAAAGTAAGAGATCTCGATCCGATGTGACTTGCCGAGAGACTATCTCCGCTACCCACTCTGACCTCGATCTCCCGCTCCCCAAGCGCTCTACTTGGTCCCAGACCCTGCGTGGACACACAAATGTGAGTACTAGCTCCAGAATCTAATATCCAGGAAGTAGATTATACAGATGTAGAACAAACTGTTTCTAAAACATTAAGTTCCTTACCTGACGCAGCCTGCTCACCTTTGAGCTTCGGACAGTCCCGCTTCCAGTGGCCCAGCTCACCGCAGTGCAGACACCTATCCGTCGGCTTTACACCGGTCTGTTTTGATTTCCCAGAAGATTTTTTCTTCTTAGAAACCTTCCCTGTCGGCTTGAGCTTGTTGCCCTTATTCTTTTTGCCTTTTTGGGGCTTCGAAGAGGTGGCGACAAGTGCAGTCTGCTTCGCCCTTTTCATCTGGGCTTGCGAAGTTGCTAACTGATTCATCAGATCAGGAAGCGTCAACGTCAGGCCGTTCAAATGATAGTTCACAATGAACGCGTTGAAAGACGAAGGGAGAGACTGCAAGATGAGATCGTTTTGTAATTCCCGATCAAATCGAAAATTGAGAGTCTTCAATCTCTCGATCATGGTGATCATGTTCATAATATGTTCGCTGACGTTCTCACCCTCAGACATCCTCGATCGGAAGAGCTGCGACGAAGCCGCATAGCGAGCTGTCCTCGACGTCTCACCATAAAGCTCTTTTAGATGATGAACCATCGCTCGAGCGTCAGCCATATCCTCATGGCTACGTTGCAACGTGTTACTCATCGATCCGAGGACATGAGCCTTTACGAGCTGCACGTCGCGTAGTCGCTTGTCATAAGCGGCACGAGCCTGCTCGGTTGCCTGCGCCCCTGGGGCCGGCGGCAACTCAGAGTCAAGGATATACAGTAGGTTCTCAATCTGAAGGAAAATTCTCAGGTTGCGAAGCCAGTCTGAATAGTTCGACCCAGTCAACCTATTCTCCTTGAGCAGAATGTTTAAAGCGGTAGACATAATTAACACTGGGGGGAAAAACTGCAGAAAATAAAAGGACAATTAAGTCGATTGTATAGATCATCAAACATGAACAAGGACTTTTATTCCGTTTGACTCCCACTATCTTTCATAAACACCATTTTCTCCCATTGGATGTTTTGGAAGTTTCGTTGATAACTTCGATAGTGGAGTTGATGTCCCCGTGGGCGGATGCAAACCTCAACCTCTGTCGTTTTATTGGTTTGCAGCGGCCCACGAAGTCGTGCTCCGCACGAATCCGACCTCGTCGAATGTCTAACTATCTTTGTTTCAGTCAGGAACCCCCGCCGGCAAATTCGGAACAAGGCGGTGTGACTGTCTAAGTGCGACCTATCAACTTTGCTCAAAACCGCACACTTGAACCGTACGTTTTACCGCACAGTGTGGTCTTGGTGAGCGGCGCTAATGCACACGAGCAAATCGAAACGACAACAAATGCAAGGCACCGGCATACCCGGAACCAAACCTTGCATTTAGGTTTCGTAACAACTTAACCAGAGCTTGATAGAAGATAGGGCATCCAATCTCTTTACTCACTTAGTATTTTATGGGAGTTTGTGTTCTCATAGCAAATCAAAAATTAAGCATGAGCACATAAATGCGTTAATTAAATTCCTAACCCTAGGAAAGCAATTTAAAAGGACAAATGCGCGGGCTATTTCTAAACTGGTCCTATTACGGGTCGTAAAACGACCGGGTCTTCGATCTCCAAACGTCGACTCGTCGTCACGCGGGTCGTCGAACCCTCCAATCTCGCCTTTCGTCGAACGGCCGCCATTTTATCTAACTTATCTAATAAAGCGATAAAATACAACAACGGGGGAACTATTTCCCGAACAACCCATAATCCATGTACATACCGGGGGGCAGCAAACGGCCCTTACACAAATAACCCGGTTAGAACCCAAGCCCGCGTAAATGTCCCACATAAACATGCAACACAGAATTTTGACGTCGGGTGCCCGACCGACGTCACGTGCGACGATATTCTCCAAACTACGTCGACCGTTCGTTCGCCACATCGACTTTCGAGGCCTTCGGTAGAACCATGCATGAGCTGTAGCTCTGATACCATTGTTGGGGTAGGCCCGATTAATCGACGCCGGCCCCCAAACAGCGTAACGTGGCTATAGCGGAAGCGCGTTTTGAACCGAGCGGCGTAGGGTGCCGAATTTTCGATTTTCAACATCTAAATTCGACCTAGCGCCCTTCGGCTTCTCCCGAGGGCCCAAGATACTTCTCTGAGCCTCAGGAGACCACGTCTAATTCAAACTTTTCAAATTCGAATTTAATACAAATTTTATTCGAATTAATAATTTCATTCCAAACTAGTTCGAACAAAGTGGCAGCCGACAACGTTTCGAATATTTGGTGACCCAAATGATTTCCAATCGATACCAAATTTTCCAGAATGATTCTACACTTCCCGAAGATCGCAACGAGGGGTCTTTCAAATAATTCTGATGTCGTTGGTATTTTTCTCAAAATCAAATCAGTGGTTCGAAATTATCAATTCGACTAAAGCGGCAGTCTGCCGTCTTTTGACAGTTTGACAACTGAAATGATTTCAGATCAATACCAAATTTTCCAGATTACTTCTACACTTCCCAACGATCACAACGAGGGGTCTTTAAAATCATTCCGATGTTATTTGATATTTTTTACAAAATTAAATCAGTAGGGTTCGAAATATACCTTCGGCGTACGTGATTACACCTCGGATGGGCGTCGCAGCGCCTCGTGTGGTTCCCAGGGCCTTCGAGCTAGATTGTCATGCCGGTATGTCCTTGATCAAACCACGGAAACTGCTCCCGATTGCTAGAGGCAGTTCGGTTTGGGCGTCGGGCGTCGTCGAGCGATCCCGTGGCTTGACGTGGCTTGAGAAGTTCAAAACTTAAGCTCACTTTATGTTATTCTCTCTAGTATGTTGAGATGGAAACAAAAATGACGTCCTTTTTCTTAGAACTACTCATGTTGGATTATGTTTCATTATTTTTTTTTCATCACTTTTGCATGCTCACATTTTGTAGTAAAATTCCACTACAATTATATTATTATTTCCCTAACACTTGTCATGTTATTGAATGAATGAGTCACTTGCCACCTCAACCAATGTGGCATAAAATGGAATTGACACATGTTCAATGACCAAGTCAACATGCACATTTTTAGTTTATTCCATTTCGGCCTATGAGGTTTCTAAATTCTCAATTTAGTCCCTCAATTTTAAGTGATAAAATAAATAAATCCAATCTAATTATTTTAATTACAATTGAGCCTCATGTAGTTAATTAATTAAGCACTTAAGAAGATCTTAAGTCCTAATTATTCCCATGACCGTCATCGGAGTTTAACTAAATCGTCGACACTTCGTATCAACTTTGCCACTACCTCAACGAATCCCATTCGTTAGGTTCTAGAGAAAACCCCGCCGTTTTCGTTCAAGTTCATTACCATTTTTAAGCGCGACTCTCTAGGTTCGTCTCAACTAGCACGGGAGGAATCCGCGAGTCCCGGTATTCGCCTAGCCAATCCCGCGGTATCGAACGGATCCCAGTTGAGAACGAATTTTGATCTAATCGAAATTCGGGCGAACCGACTATAGTGTATACATTTAAATACCTCTTACGCCTTTCACTTGCGTCCCGGTTAGGTGAGAGCCATGTAAATGTTAAACTCTCTAACCTAACTCTATGTTATAATCGAGACCCAACCGATTATTTAAACTCTGCTCCGTATCTAATACGAGCGAGCTTTCCATGCTTCGGTCGAAGGCTTTACAATCGTCGTTCTCCAATTACCTCATAGGACGTTAACCTATACGAATATAGGCAGTGAATCTCGATAGCAGTCAAAGCCCGGCAATCACCTCGTAAAGTCAGTTGCGTTTCGTCGCTGGCCCGTGTCCCATTTCCGAACACTTGCGGACCTAGCCAACTAGCGTCAAACCGAAATCGCGAAAGCAAATCCGTCAGTGACCCTATCGGTCTGAGGCTGCTATAGTCATTCGTTCAATCATTGACAACATCCTAGTCATGTGATCGAGACGAATACGAGCCGAATGTCCGAATACTCGATCTCTCCGATCACTGATATCTCCATCACGATCCACAACCTTTTAGGTTATCGGTGACACTACCAATACTATGTGGTCGTCAATGAATAAGTAATATTCGGATATCTAGTCACCCACCTAGAATCCTTCTTACGGACTTTTTATTTAATGCTTAGATTAAGGACCGTCCGGTGTCTCCTCCCTCGTCCCCATGAGAATCAGACGTCCAACTCAAATATTCGGATGTTATTTATTTATCGCACCGCCAGATGCCAGACAGACTTTAAATTCGATAAATAAATAATAATGCCTTTATTATAATAAAAAATAATATTCACTACTTCATTTTAACAGTATATACAATAAAACTGTCTATCGACCTATACATCATTGTGCGCCCTATACTATTCCTAGTCCTCGTATGGCATTCCGAGGGCACACTCCCTAACATGGAGGCCATCTTCTCGTCTGATTCTCTTGCGGTTGACTCGGAGGATATGGTGTCTGGGAGCGTGGAGTTGTGGCTAAAGAATCGTTTCCCAAGGCAGAGGACCAGCGAAAAATCTTTTCGACACGCTTGGGTCTGTATATTCGGTTTCCCTTCTTGTCTAAATGGATGCTTGAGCACCACGTTATCGACTCCGGCGTTCTAGATGAGGATTTCATGCATAAAGCGGTGATCGATGCCTTACTAGCACGACCCGTTTCGATCACTACCATGATCCTACTATACGGGACAGAATGTCCGCGACACACCGCGGGTATGTGAGGCGAGCCTATGATGTGGTGCCTGTTGGGGTGCTCGAGTTCGAATCTCCTTCCCAGGAGGTCATAGTCTATCTCGATATACATGTGCCCCCTCTCATTTATGATCACCGAGATGTTCAGGTTGGGCGAATGTCGGTTCATTCTCTTTGTAGAAGGAGCTGGCTGCGTCGGTTCTTCAAGGTTTGCTGTTCATTTGGATAATGAATCTCACGTGCCACTTGCTCTCGAGTACGAGTTTTCTGTCAGGTCAAAATGCACCAAAAGGTTCGTTTTGAAAAGCGGCGGCCTAATTGAACTAGACCTCAGTTTACTGTTATACGAAACGCCATTGCTCGATTTTGAGGAGGGGAATAGTCTTGATTTCATCGACGGCGTTGTCTACATCGAGCTCAAACTTAGAAGAAGAACCAAATCAATCACACATTGAAATAGTCAAAGATGGGCTGGATTGTTCTCTTCTTAGTTTCTATTTGTTTATTGCAGTTCTGACTCTATTTTTGTTGATATTATATCTATCTGTTTCAATTATTTGATTTAATGTTATGTTTCCTTCTTTTCCCTTCCGATACTTCTTAATCAATGGAATCGTCGACAAGAATTTTTAAATGGACAGCTAATCCAGAGTTGAATTAAAATGGTGAAATCAATATAAAAGCAAAGATATAGAGATAGGTTGAGATAACACAAATTGCACCCATAATTCAAGGGCGGTTCTTGGCATCTCATGAGCTCATCGGAGTTAAGACATGAAAATAATGATCAGGAAAAAAAATAGGAAGTTCTTATTTAGGACTACGTTGAATTGAGGTGGAAGGCTCGATCGATTCAGTTCCTATCATGGACGAGTTCATTGATCGACGGTCTGACTTTGTTCGACATTCAAGATTATAAAGTAGGCAGAACATTTTGAACAGAAATGCTTCGTCGTCGTACTGAAAGCTAAGTAGTGCTGAGAATAGCATTTCGTGGAGCATTATTACATCAGTCTGACGAACCATAATTATATACAATCTTGACAACAGCTTACATGCTATGCACTTTCTTTACACTAAACAGCGTTGAGCTGGCGCAGGAAGAAGCTAACAGCCTCTAATATCGTCCACTCTGACAACGTATGGCTTGAACACGATGTGGCTTTCCTGAAAGCTATTGCAGACGATACACAAAAGGCAAGCTTTTCGTATGCGATCATATTGAGCTTGGAATGATTTATAGAAAGTCGTTGCTATCTGGTGCATGAGCTTCCCTCGACTAGAGCTGTACTTGCTGGAGAGCGAGCATGAGCATTCCAACCCTAAACCCAATAAATAGCCCATACATGGCAAAGCATCAACGTGGGTCCGCCCTAGCTCAGAAGATTAAGGAAGAAGACGACACCAATCTGATTGCATGCAATCAAAATTCCATCTCCAAAACCAGAAAAAAAGTCCTTTTATTTAACAGTATCATCAAGAAAGAGAATCCACACGTCTCATCACATCATCGAAAAGTCCTATTACAAGCATTTTGAAAAAAGCAAAACGTTGGAAAAAATCCAAATCGAAGCAGCATTGAGTATCAATTGGCGCGAGTGATGGCCACCGCGAACTCGTGGTTCCCGTCGCCGAAGTTGAAGTTCACCACGTCACCGGCCACCAAATTGTAATGGAGGCGAAAAGCAGGCCAACCGGCTGACAGACATGGGCTACGGCCTCTCTGCGGAAGGAACCGCATTTGGAACGTCACATGATTTCTTGAATATGCGTTCAGGGAATTGAGGATGCTAATGAAGATGATGACGCAGTTCAAGAAGTCGAACCACTATGACTTTGATAGGCATGCGGTCTTGTTCGTCCGCGGCGCTAACTTCACGGCGGTGGAAGACGTCAACGTCACCGGCCCGGATAAAGTGACGTTCCAAATGCGGTTCCTCCGCAAAGAGGCCGTAGCCCATGTCTGTCAGCCGGTTGGCCAGCTTTCCGACTCCATTACGATTTGGTGGCCGGCGAAGTGGTGAACAACTTCGACGGCGAGAACCGCGAGTTCACGGTGGCTATCACTGGCGCCAATTGATCCTCAACGCTGCTTCGATTTGGATTTTCAAACTTTTTGCTTTTTTTAGATGCTTGTAATAGGACTTCATCGATGACGCGATGAGACCTGCGGATTCTCTTTCTTGATGATAGTGTTCAATAAAGGACTTTCTTTTTGGTTTGGAGATGGAATTTTGATTGCATGCAATCTGATAGGTGTCGTCTTCTTCCTTAATCTTCTGAGTTAGGGGGACCCACGTTGATGCTTGCCATGTATGGGCTATTTATTGGGTTTAGGATTTAGGGTTTGAATGCTCGTGCTCGCTCTCCAGCAAGTACAGCTCTAGTCGAGGGAAGCTCCTGTACCAGATAGACAACGACTTTCTATAAATCATTCTAAAGTCAAAACGATGACATGATACATACGAAAAGCTTGCCTTTTGTGTATCGTCTAGAACAACTTTCAGGAAAGTCACAGCGTGTTCAACGTTGTTTAGTTTCTCTCTAAGCATTTCTATCTCCTTCATTGCATCTGAAATTTCCTCTGTCTCCTGTCAGCTTGTCACAGCTGCTGACATATTCTTTTCTGCTGCTTCATGTGCTGCTAATGCACCAGCCAGTTGAGCTTCTAAAATTCCATTCTTCCTTAATAGCACAGCTAGTTTCGCATCATATATCTGATAGCCACCTGATGGAGCTGTTATTCTCGATTTACCGCCGTTTTCATTGCAAGTTACAAGATCAGAGTCTTCCAATCACAGAATTGTGTGGCTTTGTGCTCTGCTCTGTCATCTGGAATTATGTCACTATGCATCAAACCTGTGTGTTTCTCAAGTACAATGCACTAACAGCTGACCCTTTTACTAAGTTGAGTTTTAAATGATTGACATAATCATTAAGAGACATGAGAACTATCTATACCCAGATGAATGTCTGTCTTCGAAGCTCTTCATCTCAGGTGTGTCGATGTTTTCTTCCTCGTAAAATTGTCTGCGAAGAGATACATTACCAGGAGGGCAATTCAAGTCGGTATGTAAGGACTCTGACAGGGATTTTCGACCGGGGCCATGCTGTTCAATGGCAGATGCTAGATTGAGTCTGAGATGGTTGCTCAGAGAACCATTCGCGGGCTGGGCATACAATTTAGTGGGCGACGAGCAACTTCCAGACAACAAGCTACTTCTGTCAATGTTGATCTCCTAATCGCAGATGATTCAGCTTAGTCCATGATAAGTACTTCAACCTAAGGAAGAAATCCTTCCGTGAATAAGATCCATAGAAGCATTTAAAAGACTTTATAAAGGCAGAATTATATTTGATTTTTGGATCACCTGGTTTGATGAATCTTTTTTGAAACCACCAAATGCAACAAGAAAATCCCTTTCCTTGTGCTGCACAAGAACGAGGCCGAAGCCCTGTAATGAAAAAAAATTTGGTAATGACATTCATCAAGTTTTAGTACAGCATATTAAGTGGTTGACAGATTCCAATAAGGGCGGTATGCCAGTGAATTTAGATCCTTCCTTAATTTGCATGAAATCAAACGAATCAATTATTATGGTCAAACGAATCAAAGTACGACAATGCAAGATCCTAAGTAGCACGGTAAGTGAAAACCTTTGCTCGTAGTGATAGAAAATTGGGGCGATGAAACCAGAACAGACCTGAGAGAAAAAGATGGTGTTATGAGGACTGGAGAAGCCACAGCTAAACAACGATGCAAAGACCTGAGAGATACAGGATTATGGTTTTCACCTAGATATTATAAAATAATCCTTAAAATAATTTTAATAAGAATACAAATCTGGCTACCATTCAAGCCACGCATAGTAACAAATTGACAAGTAGGACATTAGAGCCACCTCCAGTTAAAATTATATAGGACTTCATGGCTCGGAATTCTCGTTGTTACAGTTTTGGTGTGTAAGCAACTTAGATTGGTTCAATATCTCAAACAGGAGTGAGTTCACATACCGCCTCAAAGTCAAGTGAGTACAAGCCGTTCAGAGTCGTTGTTTGATGACCCCCCAAATATTAAAGAGCTGCAATATGGTTTGATCTAGGAGATGGTCTTGGTCCCCTGAAAAATGAATAGCCAAGGGAAATAGCCAGTAGTGAACAAAATATAGAAGTTTCTAATGTTGAAAAATAGGCCAAAGCATATCAATAGTGAATATAACGATTACGTACGTGCAATGAAGAGGAAGCCAGGTAGAGATTTCAAATCAAACATATGTAGATCACTTGGTATGACCGCTACGTGCCACCTGCAATGGTTCTAGAATTGTTCACATTAGGTGAGATCACATATCTAACGTCGTGATCACAAGCTTGCCCTTTCGGTATCAAGGGAATTCACGATAATTATACGAATAACTTGGTAGTAGATACTAGGAGGCCTAGTTTGTCCAAAAATCTACATGGAACATTGACGGTTTAAGTCTGCTTGGCAAGTAAACCTTTATCAACTTCCTTTAGACAGTTTCATATGCTTACATAACTTTTTCAATCAAAATTCATACTTACTAGTAGAAATCGTAGTGCTCTATTGTCAAAAGCGCCATATCCAAAGGTAACATTACCGGAATAGCACCCTTTGCTTCAATGACTGACCAGCATTCTGATTCCATGTCAAATGCCCAGACTGTTACACAAGAGAGAAAATTAGGATGGACAAGAACTTGTGAAAGAAATCAATAACTGATTAAAACTCGAAATAATCTTAACGATAGTTAAAAGAGAAGGAGAACAACCTGAGACTCTCTCACTAACAGGTTATGTTTCCCCTCCAATAAGAAGCACCTTCTTTCCCCAAGGCACCTTGAACAAACCAAATTCCTACTGCTGAGCCATATGCCAAGTACATAAAGTAGGATTGACCAGTTATTGCATGACTCACATGCAGATGTTAACTTATGAGATATGATCGAGCGAACAAATGGAAGTTTTTCCATCTTGGCATGGCGTGAGATACAATTAAACCTTTATTTTCTTTTCAGAAAATTAGGAGACAACACAAACAAGCTTCTGAAAGCCACCTTCCAACTGACTGTCATAATAAGACTGTGGAGGTGTGATAAAAGATATGCAATACGCTGGAATAAAGATTATAGCGGTATACCAAAACATGGGCTTTGCATGCTGGAATCTTTAGGGGTAGAGCTTTGGCGTAGCAGTGCTGTTGATGTGACCTTTACACACAGTAAAACCACATGGGTCTTTGACCATTCAAAGGAGGAGCACTAAAGGAGGAAAGCAAAATGATTTTTGCATGTTCACGTGGAGAAATATTTTTCATATCTGTGGGCTTCATGGAGTTAGTGGTATGAAGAACTTTGTGATCTTATTTCGGCTTATGCATCGGTGGTCAAATGGTGTGCTGCATTATTATTCTCATGTTCACATAACAAATTAGTGAGAAGGCTCAGCTATCATAGGCGGACCCTGGATCCTATGACCGGGGGTCAAGATTTATTGAACGAACATAACCCACTAAATTTAGAAATAAAAAATATCATTTATATATAATATACATGAAAATTTTGTACTTAATTTTTGTCTAAAATATAACCATTCGGAAAGGATCTTTACAAATTTTTAAGCTATACAAAAGGGTGATGATTGGTACATGGCAATATCCACAATTCGAACCTTGATAATAGTACTAGGCTTTGTTTAACCAATTTTAGTCCATCGGACCTAAGCTAGTCAAGCCTTTATACCATGATAGGACTCTCGTTCTAAGGTAGTTCAACCGATATACCAAACATCAAAACTAAAAGATGGAAAATGGTATGTGGCGATGTTAAACCTAACGAACCAATTATCAGGCTGTAAACACTCTGATCCCGTAACGGCTACGCAAGGTATTCCAGCCTATATACCATTAATCCGAAAATAAAATTTATTTTTGGGATTGTTAGAATTAGATTGTCGAATACAAGGATTTTACATAATAAAATTCTCATTCAATTAATTCAATCAGTAACAGCCATTGCCCTCAAACGCCTTCTTTTTGGCAACACGGGCTTGCCAAGAGCCGGCATAGAATTAATTAAAATCAAATTTTGTTACAACCTTTATTCAAAATTTAATTATTTGAATCAATTTTCAAAAGATTTTTATAAAAGAAAATTATACATCATATTAATATATATATATATATATATAAATATATGATATAAAAACTATGATTAGAATATTAAGGCATCTTGGTGTAGCTTAACGAATATTTTAGCCTTCCATTAAGGCTAAATGATACAAAAGATAAATATATAAAATCAGAATTTAAAACTTACTTAAGAGGGGAGTCGTACAAAGAACTTCTTCAGCTTTATTCTTAGATTATTTTACAAGGGAAGAAAAATAAGAGAGGGAAAGTGAGAGTACAAGAAAGCGTAAAACAAGCACACCTGAAGCGTACGAGCTTCAATTCTATATATAGAAGAGAAAAGTAAGATACAAAATTAAAGTAAAGAAAATTTTTCTTCATAGCCGCCCCACTTGTCAAGGAATCTTGACAACTATCATCCACTTGGTCAAGAAAGTCTTTTTTAGCTTTATTAAAGCTAATAGTGAACCAATTTTCTTCGTTGAAGTCTCCATCAACTTTTTCTGATCTTATCCATAGCATTCTTGATTTCTTTGATCTTGAGAGCATCTTTGGCGTTAGACTCCTTTATCTCTTCACGGGTCTTAACTATTTGTGCCACGAGGTCCATTGCATTATCTTCTATAGGAAAATCATCCGGATTTTCCGAATCTTGTCCTTCACCAGCAAGACAAAATTCTTCGTCCTCTTCATTCTTTGAAGATGTTCCCATGGAAATATCTCCAATATCTATACCAAAATTCTTCGCAATGTCTTTCTTCATTTCTTCGAAGTAGACATCAATAATTTCATTGGGCTTCATTTTACCCTTTTGTGAATTAATCCTTTGAGAAATCATCTCAAAAGGACTAGGAGCTTCTCTTTGCTCACGATTATTAATTGCATTTTTGTATAGAGAATTTTTCTCTTCGATCTTGTCTATCGTCTGCTGACTTTCATATTTGCCAGTAGTTGTTTTTCTTATCATTTTTTTCCAAAACTTTATATAAAAGTTTCTTTTGCGACATGGGATTTTTTGTTGGGTATAACCTACTTCAGGTGTCCATCTCCATATCCATGGAATACATATTTCGATACAAAAATATAAAGAAGCCATTCCTTCAATACATTCATGTTTATATCCGTTTCTATAAGAAGCGAGAAACTTTGACACATTCTTGATATAATCCAAAAAGGGTTCCTTAAGAATTTCAATTGTAGCTCCATAAGAAAGCCACCATTGATAAAACCAATTTGGAATTTCGGATTTATAAACATCCGCACAACACTAAGAATGTTTTTTACTTTCATTCTGGTATAAAATACTTTATAGAAAGCATTGATATAATCGTAATAGTTAAATTTAATAAGAGTTTTTAACTCAGGATGAAAATATTCCCTATCATTTAATGGGTGAATAGCCCATTTTTCAGGAGACATAATTTGCTTGAAAATAATTTTACTAAAGGTATAACCTTTTTTTAAAGCAATTGGGGAATTTCCCGTATTAAAATGATCAAAATCACATGTTCCCGTGGACTTAAGAATATTTTCATAAGTATCACGATTTTTATAGAAAGTAGCAGCATATGATGCTCTGTCAAAATACCTTGACATTAGAGTCCAAGGTTCATCTGACCATTTTAAATCTTTGAATTCTAACAGAAGCATCACCTATGTATGATTCTTTTTCTCATAATCGACGTCTTCATCTTCGTCTGCAATTATTTTTGCATAAGTAGTACCTTCTTTGTTTTGCGATTGCGCCTTTTGTTTCTTGTATTCAAGAAACTCTTTATACATTGGATCATCCTCACTCCAAACATTGCTTGAAGACGCAGAAAATTGTGAAAGATTTTCTTTCACAAGTTTCTTGTTACCCATTTGGGCAATAACACGACCACCACGACCACGTCCACCTCTATTAGAGGCGAAACCTCTCCCATATTGGGACATTACTGCAATTTGCAAAAAAACTCATGTTAAATATTCACGCGTAAGATAATCAGGAAGACTATTATCACTTCCTTTTTTATAAATTATTTTAAAGTCAAAAGGAGCTAAATGAGCCTGCCATCTCGCAAACATTTGTTTCGAGACATTATGCTTGAAATCCTTTTGAAATATGAATTTCGCAGCTTGACAATCAGTTTTTATTAAAAACTTTTGATTGTAAAGGTCATCTTGAAATTTTAAAACACATTTTACTATAGCGAGAACCTCTCTAGCTATAGTAGCATAATTTTTCTGAGCATTATTCCATTTTCCTGAATGGAATCTAACAAGATGCTCAAATTTGTCATCTGGAGAAACTTGTTTTAGTATTCCTCCAAATCCACTATCAGACGCATCTGTCTCAATAATTTTTGCCAATTAGGAGTAGCAAGCATGAGACAAGGAAGATGGGTGACTTTACTTTTAATTTTCTTAATTGCCTCAGTATGACTCTTTGTCCACTAACAAGACGTCTTTTTTAATATATCGTATAAAATAGATGTATCAATTGCAAGATTTTTGTAATAAGGGGAAATATAATTTAAAATTGCTAAAAACCTTTGTAATTGAGTTTTATCTAAAATTTGCTAGGAAATTTTGTCGCAAATTCAATACTTCTATTAATTGGAATACTACCCTAATCTAACTTTTGTTTGAAATAAAATCATTTTTGGACTAGATATAACTAACCCATATTGAATTATTATTTTTTTAAAAATATCTAAATGTTTGAAATGTGTTTCGATATCTTTAGAAAATATTAAAATATCATCAATATAAACAATTATAAATTACTATAAGGAATGAATATATCATTCATAATATTTTGGAATGCTGAAGGAGCGTTTTCAAACCAAAAGGCATAACGTTCCATT
Source organism: Craterostigma plantagineum (assembly GCA_027422505.1). Taxonomy (NCBI): domain Eukaryota; kingdom Viridiplantae; phylum Streptophyta; class Magnoliopsida; order Lamiales; family Linderniaceae; genus Craterostigma; species Craterostigma plantagineum. The sequence continues at coordinate 12,592 of JAPQWV010000064.1, read as the reverse complement.
CAAATTGTCCAATTGGGACTGTAAAAGCGGTTTTATATCGATCTTTTTCTTCAACTTGGATTTGCAAAAACCCGATTTTAAATCAAATTTTGAAAATAAAATTGTATTATGCAATCGATCAAGTAAATCTTTTTTATTAGGTATAGGATATCTGATCCATTTTAAAATTTTATTTAACGGTTTGTAATTAATTACTAATCTGGGTGATCCTCTTTCTTTTTCGACTGCATTATTAACATAAAATGCAGTGCAGGACCAAGGAGATTTTGAACGTCTTATTAAACCTTTCTGTAAGAGAGAATTTATTTCTTTCTTACATAATTCTAATAATTCAGCATTCATTTGGCAAGGACGAGCTTTAGTAGGAATATTTTTCTCACTACAATTTTCTTCATAAGGTAAAGAAACAATATATTTCTTTCTGTTCCAGAATGCGTTTGGAAGATCATTACATATTTGTAATGTAAATTCGTTATAAATCATTTTTATTTTTTCTTATAACTTAGGATTTTGAATTATATCCTCAATCGTAAGTATACTAATTTCTTGTTTTAAATAATTTATTTGATTTTCTTTTGCTTTAATAAGAATATAATCTTTAATTTCACTAAGGATTCATGAAATTGGTTCAGTAATGAATTTAAAGTATACTTCTTTATTTTCGAAGTTTCCTTTAAATCCTTGTTCATCAATTTTAGTGATAGGAAATATTTTCCTAAGGAACGGAGTACCAAGAATTACTTTGTTCGTGAAATTCTTGACTAGCAAGAAAGATGTAGGAATACAGACCTTATTTTTACAAAATATAGGCCTTAGGGATTTTGTAATTGATTTGCAACCTTCCTCCACTGGCAGAGCTGAGAGAATGAGTTGTCTTATAAAAATATTGAGTAGGTATTATACCTTCTTGGATACAGTTTAAATCTGCACCACTATCAATGAGAGCAATAAGATCTTTTTGATAATTTTTATCAATAAGTAGTGAGATTTTCACTAACCATTTTTGAGAAGTGATGACTTCGAGAGTAGAAAGAAAATTATCATTTTCTGTCGTACTAACAAATTCATCCAGAGATTTAGATGACGATTCATCTATGATTTCTTTTCCCTTTTCAAGCTTAGAAAGTCTTCTTTCTAAGTTATTAGCACTTAATTTTAATTCTTTAATTTCTGTTTTAAGAATCGAAATTGCTACAGTTAAATCTTTGATATTAACTGGAGATTCATTATATTTATTTTTGTTTCGAAGTAGTTTCATTACTTCTGACATTTTATAGGGTTCAGATTTTGGAGTAATTCTTTACAAATTTCTTCATCATTTTGAATGATTCTTCTGATGATCAGATTTTTTAAATCTGGATCTTCAGTTTCTCTAAGCATTTCTAAGAGATTATTGTCAAGAACGTTAATTTCTTGAAAATGAGAAATAATTTGATATAAATTATTATTCTCAGATTTTGATTTTTTCTGAATCCTTAGAGCAAGGTTGTCCTAATTGACAATTTCGACATTCATCAGATTCTGATGAAATATCTTCAATGATGTTATTTTCATCATTTGAGGAGTAACTCGACAAGGCACTGTCAGATTCAAGAAGAATTTTTGATAGCGTTTCTTTTAATTCATTATCAATTTCTAAGTTATTAATTTTCTTTTTGGTCCAGCAAGTACTTGCTTTATGACCAATTTTTTTCCACATTTTCGGCATACAATAGGAGGGAATTTATTTTTGTATTGATAATTATTATCTTTAGAGAATTTTTGTTCTCTTCTTTTAAGTTTTCGATTTTTTCTTCTTTCACATTGTTTAGAAAGAATATCTTTTAGTTTTATGTTCCTTACGAGTTTTACTCGTAGAAGGATTTTCCATGCCAAATTGGCCACAGAATTCTCCTAATTGTTTTTTTTCGTCTAGAGAATGTCTCTTGACTTGTTTGTTTAATTTTATTTCATTGCATAAGGCTAAACTTCTTGTACACAAGTTCCTATAAGTTTTCCATAAGTATAGGAGTTATAATCGATACTGGATTCTCCTTTCCTAAGGTTATTCCTTACTCTTTCTGCAAAGAGTGAAGGTAGGCCATCTATAAATTTAGATTTCCAATGAGTACTATTTGACTCAAAGAGTTCCATACCTCGACTAAGGAAAGTATCCTTATACCATCTAAAAGATGTAAGTGTCTTACACCTAAGACTTTGAAGTAAAGTTCTGATATTTTCAGAATTGTCAGACCATCGCCCTGTGAAATGTTCAATGATGTTAACACAAAGAGTGTAAACAACATTGTCTGTTTGTTGACCATTTTCTTCTTTAACGGTAAGATAAATATCTTCCTTTTCACGTTGAGATAAATAATTATCCCAACATCCTTTTAACTAACCAGTGAAGCCAGCTACTATCATTTTTGTTGCAGCTCTATCATTATTTTGATTAATTTGACAAATTGTACTATACATAAGCATTCTATGTATCATGTTATAAATTTGTCTTTCGGTATAACCGTCTAGGTTCCATTCGTATATACATCTACCATTATACGAATTGTTGAGCATAAATTCTTGTTCTTCAAACAAGATGTCTTGAGGAGTAGGTCTAGGGTAATAATATTTACTCTGAGTTGGCCTATCAGCAGTTTTAGTATGCTTAAATTTATTAATTTCTTGATTAAAAATATTTTGAAAATTATCAGAATTTTCTAATTGATTTTCAAATTCTTCGCTTAAAGTATTAAGCTTAAGATTTTGAAGTTTTTCTTCAAGTAATTTCTCAATTTGGGAAATAGATTTTAATTTAAAATCTGTAACTTCAGGAGGAGGTTGAATACTTGGAGACGCAATATCAACTATCTCTAAATTATTTTTTTCTTTTAATAAGAAGTTTTTTATGTCTTTTATCGAAGATGAAATTTCCTCAATATTTTTCTTTAATAAAGAAATTTGTTCTCCTAAAACAATAACATACATATTTGTATAATTTTGTTGCTTTAAATGACTATTAATATGATTAATAGTAATAGAAAGCGTATCGTTTTCTTTTTGAAATAAATTTTGAAATGCATTAAAAAATCTAATTTCATTCTCTTTTTCCATTTGGAAACTAGTTTGAGGTGGAAAGACTGAAGTAAGATTTTTCCCAGTAGAAAGTTTATAATTTCTTTCAAGAACAGAAATCATATTTTTAAATTATTTTGATAAAAACCAAGGGATGAAGGGCAATTTCTCATTTCGATTTCCTAGATCTTTATAAAATTTTTCTTGAATAATATTTTTATCTTCTTTATTAAAATTTTTTTCAAAAAACCATTTTCTAAAAAGTTTCCATTTGGGTTGGAAAAATTCTTGTTGTCTAGCCGGTGAACCCGGACTAAAATCGATTTTTGGTTTAAAATCCATTAAACACGAAAATCCATTTCTGACTCGGTTATTTCCTCGTCTTGATTTTTAAAAACACCGTGAACAATATTATTTGAATTAATTCTTAATTCTTCTACCTTATTTTGAAGGTAATCACTAGAGGTTGATTCTCTAATTTGAGAAGTCGAAGCTCTAGAAAGAGACCTTACCATAGAATCACATGGTGATATATGATAATGTGAAGATACTGATCTAGTAATTCTAGATCTTGGAGTTTTTACATCGACAGATTTTCTTTTCTGCTCAAATTGTATTTGAACAGTTCCATCTGTTGTCTGTATTATTTGAGTAACTGTTATTAATTTTGGGCTGAAGAGGCATAGCTCGTTCAATAACCCAATTTTCTGGGAATTGGATTTCTGTAAGAACAGTTTCATTGATAGGTTTATCAACAATTTTGCACTGAGGATTCAGTGTATATAAAGGTTTATAATAAATTCTATAACAGATACATATTACTTCCGATCTCGGAGCGTAATTATATCCGTGAGTTTTGACATTTAATGTCAAGGCATCCAATATATTGACATCAATCAAAGATAATTGGAGATTTGGGTATACATTAAAGTATACTGGGCCATGAGCAAGACTAGACTGAATTATTCCCATAAGGGATTGTTTCCAGTCAAGATTTCGACCGTCTCTAAGAGCTGCTATAAAGCTTTCTGGTAAGCCTTCTAAAGTTAAAGGCTTAAAGGCTACCTGAGCTAACCCGATATGAATAAACTTATGGTTTATTCTATATTTTCCTAAGTCTCTATTACTTAGAAGTCTAATAACCATCTCTTCGTTATTAAGAGATATAGTTTCTTCGGTAGTTTTGACAACCTGTTTTAAACCTAATTTTTCAAAGGTTCCTAATTCATAGATTACTTTATAATATACATGAAAAATTTATACTTAATTTTATCTAAAATTTAAACAAAAGACCGAATTTTCATTAAAAATAATAAAAAGACTAATTATTTATTAAACGTAACCCACTTAGAAATGAAATCAGTTATATACATAATATACATGAATTACTTAATATTATATCTAAAATTTAAATAAAAGACTAAATTTTTATTAAAAACAAACAAAGCTAGGATTCGATCCGTGGACAACAACTAGAAAACACTTTATTGTAAAGTCCATTACCACTAGGCCAATAGATATCTCACAACAAAAAGCTACCACAACATCGTCAGCGAGGGTTTATTCCTCGATCACCTCTTCTCCAGTATTTGTATAGCTTACTCCTTATATTGTTGTAGCTGCTTTTGTATCTCGTCAGTGTACGTGTCTGTAATATCTCAACATAATAAAGAATCTACCCTCCGGCCCGTGGACGTAGGTCATTCTGACCGAACCACGTAAATTACGTGTCACTGTCCAAATTTATTTTTCGTCTCATCTATTCATTATCGTCATTTTCGGGCAAATAATTATCGGGGATTTCCTCATATCCTAACAAATTGGTATCAGAGCCAACCCGATTTATTTTTTAGCCACCATGACGATAACAAAATGTCAATTGAAAAGTTCGACAGAAATGTCAACATTGCAATGTGGAGTCTTAAGATGGAGGCTATACTCATTCAAGACGGTTGTGAGGTGGCGCTTGAAGGCGCAAAGAAGAAACCAACCGAAATGAAGGACGATCAATTTAATGAATTGGACAAGAAAGCCAGATCGGCTATTATATTAAATCTCTCTTACGAGGTTTTACAAGAAGTTGCCATGGAGACGACGGCCATGGGTATGTGGGATGCGTTAAAAGCTATCTACATGAAGAAGACTAAGGAGAATCGCCTTTATTTAAAGCAGAAGCTATACAGTATGAAAATGATGGAAGGTACTTCTATTCTCTCGCATCTCGATAAATTCAATTCTATCATTATTGATTTGGTGAATGTAGAAGTCAAGGTGCCGGACGAAGATCAGGCCATAATATTGTTGTGTTCCATTCCCTCGTTTTTAAAACATTTTCGTGACACGATTACATACGGAAAAGATACAATATCCTATTTTAGTGTCAAATCCGCTTTACAATCGAAAGAACAGATAGACAGGGATATTACGGGAGAAACAAGTGGTAGCCAGGCAGAAGGCCTGTTTGCACGGGGAAGACTAGAACATAGAGACACTGAAAGTAGCAGATCTAAAGAAATGTCGAAATCCAGGTACAGAAATAAAGTGTAATTTTTGCAAGAAAAAGGGTCACATCAAAGCTGATTGTTTTAAATTAAATAATAAGGAGAAAAATACTCAGCAATTTAATAAACCCGCCGAAGCAAGTTTAGCTGCTGATGAGAGCGATGGAACTATATTTGTAGCAACTGCAAAATTATTGGGTCTGATAATGAGTGGATCTTAGATTCGGGTTGTTCTTACCACATAAGTCGGAGTCGAGATTGTTTTTCCACATATGAAAATTTCGATGGTGGATATGTTTTAATGGGAAATGATGCTCCGTGTAAAGTTGTTGGTAAAGGCACATTTAGGATCAAGATGTTCGACGGAATCATCCGAACGCTCACAGAAGTCAGACATGTTCCAGATATGAAGAGAAATCTTATCTCTTTAGGCACACTTGAATCTCAAGGGTGCAGGTGGAGTTTTAAAGATTGTAGAGGTGCCCTTGTCGTGATGAAAGCTTGCAGGTCTGGAAATTTATATATTTTGCAGGGAACTACTGTTAGAGGTTCCGCTGCAATTTGGACATCCCCGGAGGTTGATACCATGAGATTATGGCATATGCGACTTGGACACTGGGAGGAAAAGGCTTGACGATTTTAAGCAAACGGGGCCTACTTTGCGGTCAAAGTACTGGTAAGATGGACTTTTGCGAACATTGTATTTTTGGAAAGCAGAAACGAGTCAGCTTCAATTCGCCAGCTGTCCACAAGATGAAAGGTACTTTGGACTATATTCATTCTGATGTATGCGGTCCTTCTCGTGTTCCGTCGGTGGTGCAAGATACATGTTGACTTTCATTGATGATTTCTCAAGGAAAGTTTGGGTCTATTTTCTTAAACAGAAAAGTGATGTTTCCGTAACATTTAAACAATGGAAAGCTTTGATTGAAAAGCAGACAGAAAAACAGATCAAGCGGTTGCGGACAGATAATGGCTTAGAATTTTGTGGAAGCGAGTTCAACGAGTTTTGCAAGAATGAAGGTATTGCTCGATATCACATTATTTGAATAATGCCTCAACAAAATGGTGTTTCCAAGCGCACGAACCGAACGCTTTTAGAGAGAGCTCGATGTATGATCTCCAACGCTGGGTTGACAAATGATTTTTGGGCTGAAGCTATTGCCGCAGCATGTTATATTGTCAACCGTTAACCGTGTTCACCGATCAATTTCAAGACTCCTGAGGAAGTATGGTCAGGTACTCCTGCTGATTACTCCAACTTAAGAATATTTGGGTGCCCAGCTTATATGCACGTAAACGAGGGAAAGTTATAGCCTAGAGCTAAAAGTGTATGTTTCTCGGTTACGCTTCAGGGGTGAAAGGATATAGACTATATAATCCTGATCCAAAGTCACCCAAATTTATAATTAGCAGAGATGTTACTTTTGACGAGTCTTCTATGTTACATCATTCAAAAGAGTCTACCAATCCCTCTAATCAAGAAAGGAAAGATAGTGTACACAGCGAGGTAGAGCTAGAGATCAACAAAGATTTTTTAGATGAGCCTGGGATGAGTTCAACAGATCAAGATGCGGCAGAGCCAGAACCCAATTCAGATCCTGTTGAAGATAAAAGCGTCGACGAGGAATAGTCTAATAGACAGAGACAAGAGATTCGACTACCACAGCGGTACGTGAATTTATTTTCGTACGCTTTATCAGTGGCGCAAGAAACAGGTAGAGGCGGCGCACCTTCTACCTATTCGGAGGTAATAAGCGATGCTAATTCTGATAAGTGGCTGGTAGCGGTGAATGAAGAAATGAAGTCTCTGCTTAAGAATGGAACATGGATTCTTGTGCCGCCGCCGAAGAAAAAAAAAATAGTCGGATGTAAGTGGGTCTTCAAGAAGAAAGAGCATTTATCTGGTTCTGACGATGCAAGGTATAAGGCAATATTAGTCGCGAAACGCTATAGTTAGGTACAAGGTGTTGATTTTAATGCCGTATTCTCACCTGTCGTCAGACATAGCTCTATTCGTGTATTACTTGCATTCGTTGCCATGTATGATTTGGAGTTAGAACAGTTTGACGTCAAGACAGCGTTCTTACATGACGATTAAGATGAAGCAACCTGAAGGCTTCATAGTTGAAGGAAAAGAAGACCAAGTTTGTTTACTGAAGAAATCCTTTTACGGATTAAAGCAGTCTCCAAGACAGTGGTATAAACGTTTTGATTCTTTCATGTTGGGTCATGGTTTCTCCAGGAGCAAGTATGATAGTTGTGTTTACTTCTGGAAGTTAAATGACAGCGTTCGTTTATCTATTGTTATGTTGATGCCATGCTCATTGCGGCTAAGAATCTTGCAGAAATTCACCAGTTAAAGGCCTTATTGAATGGTGAATTTGAAATGAAAGATTTAGGAGCAGCTAAAAAGATTCTTGGTATGGAGATTAGACGTGATAGAGGAGCTGGTAAGTTATACCTGACCCAGGAAAGTTACCTCAGAAAGGTTTTGGAGAGATTTGGCATGAGCGATGTCAAACCAGTCATCACTCCTCTTGCTAGCCATTTTAGGCTAAGCGCTACTCAGTCACCATCATCAGATGAGGAAGAAGCGTACATGGCACGAGTTCCTTACTCGAGTGCAGTCAGCAGTATTGTAATGGCTCTTTCAGTTTCCAAGTTCAACCATTGCTTGGACTTGATTGGTGTTTTAAAATGGTGAACTAGCCCATCGGGGCTATGGACGGAGAGAGACAGAGATAGTGACTAAGGTGTTACTAATCAAGGTGGAGTAATCTACGGTACCAAAGGTCAAGGTGGAGATTTGTTGATGTGACCTTTGCACACAGTAAAACCACATGGTCTTTGACCATTCAAGGAGCCGTGGAGCACTAAAGGATGAAAGCAACATGATTTTTGCATGTTCACGTGGGGAAATATTTTTCATATTTGTGGGCCTCATGGAGTTAGTGGTATGAAAAACTTTGTGATCTTATTTCGGCTTATGCATCGGTGGTCAAATGGTGTGCTGCAATATTGTTCTCATGTTCACATAACAAAATTAGTCAGAAGGCTCAGCTATAAATACAGGAGTTCGACGAAGAGAAAAATTGCCTCAAGCCTCAGGCCATAAAATACTACCAGAACATCGTCAGTGAGGGTTTATTCCTCGGTCACCTCTTCTCCAATATTTGTATAGCTTACTCCTTATATTGTTGTAGCTGCTTTTATATCACGTTAGTGTACGTGTCTGTAATATCTCCACATAATAAAGAAGTTCTACCCTCCGGCCCGTGGACGTAGGTCATTCTGACCGAACCACGTAAATCTCGTGTCACTGTCCAAATTTATTTTTCGTCTCATTTATTTATTATCATCATTTTTCGACATATCCTAACAAGTGCTCCACGAGAATCTATCAAAACTTAGTACCCGAAAGTAAAACAAGCAAAAGAGGTTGGATGATATTCCCAATTGGCACGGGGCACAAAGTTTTACATCTAAATTGGTTCATTTCATAGCATTGGAGATTGCCAATGATACTTAATGAACCAGAAAACCAAATCAATCAAACAAAAAGGAAACAAGACGCTGAATATAATAGTACCTGGACATCATCCTCCAAGCCATTGGCTGATTCACCACCAACTACCACCATCTTGTTCCAAATGACGGCTGCAGCATGCTACAAGAGCACATTACAACTGTATCAGATCCTTCCGAAAGAAGACACACACAACTAAGCATGAAACTATATTCAAAAGGTAGGATCAAAATGGTGCACACTAGATCAAGGCGTGGGCTTTCCCACTCATAGAGAGCTGTCTGTAGTGCAGTTATTAAGATCCGGTGCATCAGATGAGGTCGAATGTTGAGCACGAATGTTGAGCACATCAGATTCATTATTCGCCACAGCAACATCTTTTTCCTGTCAAGAGTTAAAAGCTTAACCAAAGGTCGCCTATGTAATGAGAATTGAACTAAAAGTTCACATTTGAATTGTTCGATCTTTTGGTGTGCCTTATCGGAGTTCTTGTTCCCTGAGAAGCTTAACCAAATGTCCGATGTCCATATCCATGTAAAAATCATTACATAACGAAATTCTTTAATAACTTAACAGTATATAAGGAACAACAAATTATCCTCCTAAGAAGCATGCGTATCAAAGTCATAGTGGTTCGACTTCTTGAATTGCGTCATCATCTTCATTATGGTCATTGCCGTCATTTTCTTCAGGGGCATCAGGATCAATTCCCTGAACGCAGTTTTTACGATTGTTTTACTGGGCAATTCATATTAAATATGCATGCATTCAAGGAAAGGCAACATCAGCCTAGCAACTTTTCAACTCAGGGAAGGGCAAACAGACCTTCATTTGTTTTTCCAAGGGTTCTAATCCCTATTTCGCAGCTTCACTTTGCGCGTTTATCCTCAAGGCTGCTGATAATGTGAAAGGGCATCTTGCAACATATTTGTGGCAGCAAAGACTTGAGCAAGCTTAACGTGTAAAGAATCATCAGCACAATCTTTTAAGTACCTTTCCAGGAGAGACACTGCATCTCCATTTCGCCCTTCCATCATATGTAGCTCCGCCAAAGCCAACGCAGCTCCAAGAAAACCAGGTTCCAGTCTCATAGCTGATTCATAAAACTTCTTGGCATGCACAGAAAAAAAAAAGACAAATATAATCGAATTATTCTCCAATTTGTTAGAAATATGCCCTCGAATGCTATACGAGGATTAGATTGTATAGGGCATTAGCTTATTTATCATTCGACCTTTTATGTAATAAGATATTTTTTATGTATTTATATAAAGGCATTGTTCGTTTATTGCAGGTAAGAGTACTTCACTAAGCATCCGGTAAAGCAATAAATGAACAAATCCAAATGTGTCAAGTTGAGTCACTATTCTCGATGGGAACGAGAGAGGAAGGCACCAGTGGACTCTTAACCTCGAGCATTAAAAGTCCGTAAGCCTTAGGCTCCAGTTGGGTGCTGGATAACCGATTACGGCTTATTCGTCGATGACCTATCGAGTGCCGATATCCCGCTTGGAAGCAGAGGTCATGACTTGTGATGCGAGTAGAATCAAGGGATTGAATCATTTCATGGACACTGACTCACGGATCGTACGGTTGACCATGGCTTATTAATGAAGATTCGGAGAAATGGCTTATAGCTATGCAAGCCGAAATGGATTCTATGCACGAAAACCAAGTCTGGACTCTAGTAGATCTCCCAGATGGTTTTAGACACATTGGGTGTAAATGGATCTACAAGAGAAAGATAGGATCTGATGGATTGGTTGATACATACAAAGCTAGGCTTGTGGCGAAAGGGTACAGTAAAAAAGAGGGCATTGACTGAACAAGTCCATTTATGGACTGAAACAAGTCTCCAGAAGCTGGAATCTTCGGTTGAAGTGGTCAAGGGCATGGATTCTTAAAGAACGAAGACGAACCTTGCGTCTACAAGAAAAGCAGTGGGAGCAAAATATATTTCGTCGTATTGTACGTGGACGACATCCTTTTGATAGGAAATGATATTGGAATGCTCTCGATGGTGAAAGCGTGGCTTTCGACCGAATTCTCCATGAAAGACTTGAGAGAAGCTCCCTACATCTTGGGGATTTGCCTTTATAGGGATCGAGCGAATCGTATGTTAGCACTCACCCAGGCCCTTTACTTAGAGAAGGTCCTGAAGCGATATAAATATGGACAGCTCTAAGAAAGGGTTCCTGCCTATGCGGCATGGGATTCACCTTTCCAAAAATGAGTTGGAGCGGAAAGAGATGAATGGAATCCCCTATGCATCCGTAGTGGGTAACTTGATGTACGCGATGCTTTGCACGCGACTGACTTGGCATACGCTCTGAGCGTTGTCAGTCGGTTTCAGGCAGACCCTAGTAAGGAACATTGGACAACAGTCAAGACTATCCTCAAGTACCTCAGACGGACTAAGGATATGATGCTGGTCTATGGTAATGGATAATTGGAAGTGGAAGGGTATACGGATTCGGATTTCCAGTCTGAAGTGGACGACCAAAATCCACTTCAGGATTCGTCTTTACGCTCAACGGTGGAGTGCTGTCTTGGAAAGTTCCAAATAGAGCACTACTGCAGATTCCACCTGTGAAGCAGAGTATATAGCGGCCTCAGAGGCAGCGAATGAAGGTTTTTGGATGAGAAAGTTCTTAGAAGAACTTGGTGTCGTTCCTGTAGCAGATAGGCAATTTCCATTGTGGTGTGACAATACTGGCGCTATTGCTCAGGCAAAAGAACCGAGGTCTCACAGCAGGTCCAAACATATAGAAAGAAAGTACCACGTGTTACGTGGATTCGTTGAGAATGGCTACGTAGCCGTGCAGAAGATTGCGGCCGCGGAAAACGTGGCCGACCCGTTCACCAAGCCTCTATCACAGGCAGTGCTGGCTAGACATCTTGAAAAGATGGGTATTAGATACTGCAGCGCATGGCATTGAGTGCAAGTCGGAGATGGTTAGGAATATGCCCTCGAATGCTATACGAGGATTAGATTGTATATGGCATTAGCTTATTTATCATTCGACCTTTTATGTAATAAGATATTTTTTGTGTGTTTATAGAAAGGCATTGTTCGTTTATTGGACGTAAGAGTACTTTACTAAGCATCCAGTAAAGCAATAAATGAACAAATCCAAATGTGTCAAGTTGAGTCACTGTTCTCGATGGGCACGAAGAGGAAGGCACCAGTGGACTCTTAACCTCGAGCATTAAAAGTCCGTAAGCCTTAGGCTCCAGTTGGGTGCTGGATAACTGATCGCGTGCGTGTACGTTAATATATTAAATAAGAGTTCGTGCAAGTACGTCAAGTACTAATTAAAACGAATATATTATAACTAGAACCACGCGCGATAGGCAATGTACCTATCGTTTGTAATATAGATAGTGAATATACGAGTATCGAACACGAGGAATAAATTGATTACTATTATTGACCTATCGACTCGATATTTAGCCTATGTAAATAACGGGATTGATTTATGCTACGAACTAATTTAACAAAGCACTTAAA